>JAYJMM010000035.1:0-1472500 GCA_037349105.1 Limnomonas spitsbergensis
CATCGGCATCGCATCGGCAGGCATCGGCATCGGCATCGGCATCGGCATCGGCATCGGCATCGGCATCGGCATCGGCATCGGCATCGGCATCGGCATCGGCATCGCATCGGCATCGGCCGCATCGGCATCGGCATCGGCATCGGCATCGGCATCGGCATCGGCATCGGCATCGCATCGGCACGGCATCGGCATCGGCATCGGCATCGGCATCGGCATCGGCATCGCATCGGCATCCGGCATCGGCATCGGCATCGCATCGGCATCGGCATCGGGCATCGGCATCGGCATCGCATCGGCATCGGCATCGGCATCGGCATCGGCATCGGCATCGGCATCGGCATCGGCATCGGCATCGGCATCGCATCGGCATCGCATCGGCATCGGCATCGGCATCGGCATCGGCATCGGCATCGGCATCGGCATCGGCATCGGCATCGGCATCGGCATCGGCATCGGCATCGGCATCGCATCGGCATCGGCATCGGCATCGGCATCGGCATCGCATCGGCATCGGCATCGGCATCGGCATCGGCATCGGCATCGGCATCGGCATCGGCATCGGCATCGGCATCGGCATCGGCATCGGCATCGGCATCGGCATCGCATCGGCATCGGCATCGGCATCGGCATCGGCATCGGCATCGGCATCGGCATCGGCATCGGCACATCGGCATCGGCATCGGCATCGGCATCGGCATCGGCATCGGCATCGGCATCGGCATCGGCATCGGCATCGGCATCGGCATCGGCATCGGCATCGGCATCGGCATCGGCATCGGCATCGGCATCGGCATCGGCATCGGCATCGGCATCGGCATCGGCATCGGCATCGGCATCGGCATCGGCATCGGCATCGGCATCGGCATCGGCATCGGCATCGGCATCCGGCATCGGCATCGGCATCGGCATCGGCATCGGCATCGGCATCGGCATCGGCATCGGCATCGGCATCGGCATCGCATCGGCATCGGCATCGGCATCGGCATCGGCATCGGCATCGGCATCGGCATCGGCATCGGCATCGGCATCGGCATCGGCATCGGCATCGGCATCGGCATCGGCATCGCATCGGCATCGGCATCGGCATCGGCATCGGCATCGGCATCGGCATCGGCATCGGCATCGGCATCGGCATCGGCATCGGCATCGGCATCGGCATCGGCATCGGCATCGGCATCGGCATCGGCATCGGCATCGGCATCGGCATCGGCATCGGCATCGGCATCGGCATCGGCATCGGCATCGGCATCGGCATCGGCATCGGCATCGGCATCGGCATCGGCATCGGCATCGGCATCGGCATCGGCATCGGCATCGGCATCGGCATCGCATCGGCATCGGCATCGGCATCGGCATCGGCATCGGCATCGGCATCGGCATCGGCATCGGCATCGGCATCGGCATCGGCATCGGCATCGGCATCGCATCGGCATCGGCATCGGCATCGGCATCGGCATCGGCATCGGCATCGGGCATCGGCATCGGCATCGGCATCGGCATCGGCATCGGCATCGGCATCGGCATCGGCATCGGCATCGGCATCGGCATCGGCATCGGCATCGGCATCGGCATCGGCATCGGCATCGGCATCGGCATCGGCATCGGCATCGGCATCGGCATCGGCATCGGCATCGGCATCGGCATCGGCATCGGCATCGGCATCGGCATCGCATCGGCATCGGCATCGGCATCGGCATCGGCATCGGCATCGGCATCGGCATCGGCATCGGCATCGGCATCGGCATCGGCATCGGCATCGGCATCGGCATCGGCATCGGCATCGGCATCGGCATCGGCATCGGCATCGGCATCGGCATCGGCATCGGCATCGGCATCGGCATCGGCATCGGCATCGGCATCGGCATCGGCATCGGCATCGGCATCGGCATCGGCATCGGCATCGGCATCGGCACGCATCGGCATCGGGGCATCATCGGCATCGGCATCGGCATCGGCATCGGCATCGGCATCGGCATCGGCATCGGCATCGGCATCGGCATCGGCATCGGCATCGGCATCGGCATGCATCGGCATCGGCATCGGCATCGGCATCGGCATCGCATCGGCATCGGCATCGGCATCGGCATCGGCATCGGCATCGGCATCGGCATCGGCATCGGCATCGGCATCATCGGCATCGCATCGGCATCGGCATCGGCATCGGCATCGGCATCGGCCATCGGCATCGGCATCGGCATCGGCATCGGCATCGGCATCGGCATCGGCATCGGCATCGGCATCGGCATCGGCATCGGCATCGGCATCGGCATCGGCATCGGCATCGGCATCGGCATCGGCATCGGCATCGGCATCGGCATCGGCATCGGCATCGGCATCGGCATCGGCATCGGCATCGGCATCGGCATCGGCATCGGCATCGGCATCGGCATCGGCATCGGCATCGGCATCGGCATCGGCATCGGCATCGGCATCGGCATCGGCATCGGCATCGGCATCGGCATCGGCATCGGCATCGGCATCGGCATCGGCATCGGCATCGGCATCGCATCGGCATCGGCATCGGCATCGGCATCGGCATCGGCATCGGCATCGGCATCGGCATCGGCATCGGCATCGGCATCGGCATCGGCATCGGCATCGGCATCGGCATCGGCATCGGCATCGCATCGGCATCGGCATCGGCATCGGCATCGGCATCGGCATCGGCATCGGCATCGGCATCGGCATCGGCATCGGCATCGGCATCGGCATCGGGCATCGGCATCGGCATCGGCATCGGCATCGGCATCGGCATCGGCATCGGCATCGGCATCGGCATCGGCATCGGCATCGGCATCGGCATCGCATCGGCATCGGCATCGGCATCGGCCCATCGGCATCGGCATCGGCATCGGCATCGGCATCGGCATCGGCATCGGCATGCCGGCATCGGCATCGGCATCGGCATCGGCATCGGCATCGGCATCGGCATCGGCATCGGCATCGGCATCGGCATCGGCATCGGCATCGGCATCGGCATCGGCATCGGCATCGGCATCGGCATCGGCATCGGCATCGGCATCGGCATCGGCATCGGCATCGGCATCGGCATCGGCATCGGCATCGGCATCGGCATCGGCATCGGCATCGGCATCGGCATCGGCATCGGCATCGGCATCGGCATCGGCATCGGCATCGGCATCGGCATCGGCATCGGCATCGGCATCGGCATCGGCATCGGCATCGGCATCGGCATCGGCATCGGCATCGGCATCGGCATCGGCATCGGCATCGGCATCGGCATCGGCATCGGCATCGGCATCGGCATCGGCATCGGCATCGGCATCGCATCGGCATCGGCATCGGCATCGGCATCGGCATCGGCATCGGCATCGGCATCGGCATCGGCATCGGCATCGGCATCGGCATCGGCATCGGCATCGGCATCGGCATCGGGCATCGGCATCGGCATCGGCATCGGCATCGGCATCGGCATCGGCATCGGCATCGGCATCGGCATCGGCATCGGCATCGGCATCGGCATCGGCATCGGCATCGGCATCGGCATCGGCATCGGCATCGGCATCGGCATCGGCATCGGCATCGGCATCGGCATCGGCATCGCATCGGCATCGGCATCGGCATCGGCATCGGCATCGGCATCGGCATCGGCATCGGCATCGGCATCGGCATCGGCATCGGCATCGGCATCGGCATCGGCATCGGCATCATCGGCATCGGCATCGGCATCGGCATCGGCATCGGCATCGCATCGGCATCGGCATCGGCATCGGCATCGGCATCGGCATCGGCATCGGCATCGGCATCGGCATCGGCATCGGCATCGGCATCGGCATCGGCATCGGCATCGGCATCGGCATCGGCATCGGCATCGGCATCGGCATCGCATCGGCATCGCGGCATCGGCATCGGCATCGGCATCGGCATCGGCATCGGCATCGGCATCGGCATCGGCATCGGCATCGGCATCGGCATCGGCATCGGCATCGGCATCGGCATCGGGCATCGGCATCGGCATCGGCATCGGCATCGGCATCGGCATCGGCATCGGCATCGGCATCGGCATCGGCATCGGCATCGGCATCGGCATCGGCATCGGCATCGGCATCGGCATCGGCATCGGCATCGGCATCGGCATCGGCATCGGCATCGGCATCGGCATCGGCATCGGCATCGGCATCGGCATCGGCATCGCATCGCATCGGCATCGGCATCGCATCGGCATCGGCATCGGCATCGGCATCGGCATCGGCATCGGCATCGGCATCGGCATCGGCATCGGCATCGGCATCGGCATCGGCATCGGCATCGGCATCGCATCGGCATCGGCATCGGCATCGGCATCGGCATCGGCATCGGCATCGGCATCGGCATCGGCATCGGCATCGGCATCGGCATCGGCATCGGCATCGGCATCGGCATCGGCATCGGCATCGGCATCGGCATCGGCATCGGCATCGGCATCGGCATCGGCATCGGCATCGGCATCGGCATCGGCATCGGCATCGGCATCGGCATCGGCATCGGCATCGGCATCGGCATCGGCATCGGCATCGGCATCGGCATCGCATCGGCATCGGCATCGGCATCGGCATCGGCATCGGCATCGGCATCGGCATCGGCATCGGCATCGGCATCGGCATCGGCATCGGCATCGGCATCGGCATCGGCATCGGCATCGGCATCGGCATCGGCATCGGCATCGGCATCGGCATCGGCATCGGCATCGGCATCGGCATCGGCATCGGCATCGGCATCGGCATCGGCATCGCATCGGCATCGGCATCGGCATCGGCATCGGCATCGGCATCGGCATCGGCATCGGCATCGGCATCGGCATCGGCATCGGCATCGGCATCGGCATCGGCATCGGCATCGGCATCGGCATCGGCATCGGCATCGGCATCGGCATCGGCATCGGCATCGGCATCGGCATCGCATCGGCATCGGCATCGGCATCGGCATCGGCATCGGCATCGGCATCGGCATCGGCATCGGCATCGGCATCGGCATCGGCATCGGCATCGGCATCGGCATCGGCATCGGCATCGGCATCGGCATCGGCATCGGCATCGGCATCGGCATCGGCATCGGCATCGGCATCGGCATCGGCATCGGCATCGGCATCGGCATCGGCATCGGCATCGGCATCGCATCGGCATCGGCATCGGCATCGGCATCGGCATCGGCATCGGCATCGGCATCGGCATCGGCATCGGCATCGGCATCGGCATCGGCATCGGCATCGGCATCGGCATCGGCATCGGCATCGGCATCGGCATCGGCATCGGCATCGGCATCGGCATCGGCATCGGCATCGGCATCGGCATCGGCATCGCATCGGCATCGGCATCGGCATCGGCATCGGCATCGGCATCGGCATCGGCATCGGCATCGGCATCGGCATCGGCATCGGCATCGGCATCGGCATCGGCATCGGCATCGGCATCGGCATCGGCATCGGCATCGGCATCGGCATCGGCATCGGCATCGGCATCGGCATCGGCATCGGCATCGGCATCGGCATCGGCATCGGCATCGGCATCGGCATCGGCATCGGCATCGGCATCGGCATCGGCATCGGCATCGGCATCGGCATCGGCATCGGCATCGGCATCGGCATCGGCATCGGCATCGGCATCGGCATCGGCATCGGCATCGGCATCGGCATCGGCATCGGCATCGGCATCGGCATCGGCATCGGCATCGCATCGGCATCGGCATCGGCATCGGCATCGGCATCGGCATCGGCATCGGCATCGGCATCGGCATCGGCATCGGCATCGGCATCGGCATCGGCATCGGCATCGGCATCGGCATCGGCATCGGCATCGGCATCGGCATCGGCATCGGCATCGGCATCGGCATCGGCATCGGCATCGGCATCGGCATCGGCATCGGCATCGGCATCGGCATCGGCATCGGCATCGGCATCGGCATCGGCATCGGCATCGGCATCGGCATCGGCATCGGCATCGGCATCGGCATCGGCATCGGCATCGGCATCGGCATCGGCATCGGCATCGGCATCGGCATCGGCATCGGCATCGGCATCGGCATCGGCATCGGCATCGGCATCATCGGCATCGGCATCGGCATCGGCATCGGCATCGGCATCGGCATCGGCATCGGCATCGGCATCGGCATCGGCATCGGCATCGCATCGGCATCGGCATCGGCATCGGCATCGGCATCGGCATCGGCATCGGCATCGGCATCGGCATCGGCATCGGCATCGGCATCGGCATCGGCATCGGCATCGGGCATCGGCATCGGCATCGGCATCGGCATCGGCATCGGCATCGGCATCGGCATCGGCATCGGCATCGGCATCGGCATCGGCATCGGCATCGGCATCGGCATCGGCATCGGCATCGGCATCGGCATCGGCATCGGCATCGGCATCGGCATCGGCATCGGCATCGGCATCGGCATCGGCATCGGCATCGGCATCGGCATCGGCATCGGCATCGGCATCGGCATCGGCATCGGCATCGGCATCGGCATCGGCATCGGCATCGGCATCGGCATCGGCATCGGCATCGGCATCGGCATCGGCATCGGCATCGGCATCGGCATCGGCATCGGCATCGGCATCGGCATCGGCATCGGCATCGGCATCGGCATCGGCATCGGCATCGGCATCGGCATCGGCATCGGCATCGGCATCGGCATCGGCATCGGCATCGGCATCGGCATCGGCATCGGCATCGGCATCGGCATCGGCATCGGCATCGGCATCGGCATCGGCATCGGCATCGGCATCGGCATCGGCATCGGCATCGGCATCGGCATCGGCATCGGCATCGGCATCGGCATCGGCATCGGCATCGGCATCGGCATCGGCATCGGCATCGGCATCGGCATCGGCATCGGCATCGGCATCGGCATCGGCATCGGCATCGGCATCGGCATCGGCATCGGCATCGGCATCGGCATCGGCATCGGCATCGGCATCGGCATCGGCATCGGCATCGGCATCGGCATCGGCATCGGCATCGGCATCGGCATCGGCATCGGCATCGGCATCGGCATCGGCATCGGCATCGGATCGGCATCGGCATCGGCATCGGCATCGGCATCGGCATCGGCATCGGCATCGGCATCGGCATCGGCATCGGCATCGGCATCGGCATCGGCATCGGCATCGGCATCGGCATCGGCATCGGCATCGGCATCGGCATCGGCATCGCATCGGCATCGGCATCGGCATCGGCATCGGCATCGGCATCGGCATCGGCATCGGCATCGGCATCGGCATCGGCATCGGCATCGGCATCGGCATCGGCATCGGCATCGGCATCGGCATCGGCATCGGCATCGGCATCGGCATCGGCATCGGCATCGGCATCGGCATCGGCATCGGCATCGGCATCGGCATCGGCATCGGCATCGGCATCGGCATCGGCATCGGCATCGGCATCGGCATCGGCATCGGCATCGGCATCGGCATCGGCATCGGCATCGGCATCGGCATCGGCATCGGCATCGGCATCGGCATCGGCATCGGCATCGGCATCGGCATCGGCATCGGCATCGGCATCGGCATCGGCATCGGCATCGGCATCGGCATCGGCATCGGCATCGGCATCGGCATCGGCATCGGCATCGGCATCGGCATCGGCATCGGCATCGGCATCGGCATCGGCATCGGCATCGCATCGGCATCGGCATCGGCATCGGCATCGGCATCGGCATCGGCATCGGCATCGGCATCGGCATCGGCATCGGCATCGGCATCGGCATCGGCATCGGCATCGGCATCGGCATCGGCATCGGCATCGGCATCGGCATCGGCATCGGCATCGGCATCGGCATCGGCATCGGCATCGGCATCGGCATCGGCATCGGCATCGGCATCGGCATCGGCATCGGCATCGGCATCGGCATCGGCATCGGCATCGGCATCGGCATCGGCATCGGCATCGGCATCGGCATCGGCATCGGCATCGGCATCGGCATCGGCATCGGCATCGGCATCGGCATCGGCATCGGCATCGGCATCGGCATCGGCGGCATCATCGGCATCGGCATCGGCATCGGCATCGGCATCGGCATCGGCATCGGCATCGGCATCGGCATCGGCATCGGCATCGGCATCGGCATCGGCATCGGGCATCGGCATCGGCATCGGCATCGGCATCGGCATCGGCATCGGCATCGGCATCGGCATCGGCATCGGCATCGGCATCGGCATCGGCATCGGCATCGGCATCGGCATCGGCATCGGCATCGGCATCGGCATCGGCATCGGCATCGGCATCGGCATCGGCATCGGCATCGGCATCGGCATCGGCATCGGCATCGGCATCGGCATCGGCATCGGCATCGGCATCGGCATCGGCATCGGCATCGGCATCGGCATCGGCATCGGCATCGGCATCGGCATCGGCATCGGCATCGGCATCGGCATCGGCATCGGCATCGGCATCGGCATCGGCATCGGCATCGGCATCGGCATCGGCATCGGCATCGGCATCGGCATCGGCATCGGCATCGGCATCGGCATCGGCATCGGCATCGGCATCGGCATCGGCATCGGCATCGGCATCGGCATCGGCATCGGCATCGGCATCGGCATCGGCATCGGCATCGGCATCGGCATCGGCATCGGCATCGGCATCGGCATCGGCATCGGCATCGGCATCGGCATCGGCATCGGCATCGGCATCGGCATCGGCATCGGCATCGGCATCGGCATCGGCATCGGCATCGGCATCGGCATCGGCATCGGCATCGGCATCGGCATCGGCATCGGCATCGGCATCGGCATCGGCATCGGCATCGGCATCGGCATCGGCATCGGCATCGGCATCGGCATCGGCATCGGCATCGGCATCGGCATCGGCATCGGCATCGGCATCGGCATCGGCATCGGCATCGGCATCGGCATCGGCATCGGCATCGGCATCGGCATCGGCATCGGCATCGGCATCGGCATCGGCATCGGCATCGGCATCGGCATCGGCATCGGCATCGGCATCGGCATCGGCATCGGCATCGGCATCGGCATCGGCATCGGCATCGGCATCGGCATCGGCATCGGCATCGGCATCGGCATCGGCATCGGCATCGGCATCGGCATCGGCATCGGCATCGGCATCGGCATCGGCATCGGCATCGGCATCGGCATCGGCATCGGCATCGGCATCGCATCGGCATCGGCATCGGCATCGGCATCGGCATCGGCATCGGCATCGGCATCGGCATCGGCATCGGCATCGGCATCGGCATCGCATCGGCATCGGCATCGGCATCGGCATCGGCATCGGCATCGGCATCGGCATCGGCATCGGCATCGGCATCGGCATCGGCATCGGCATCGGCATCGGCATCGGCATCGGCATCGGCATCGGCATCGGCATCGGCATCGGCATCGGCATCGGCATCGGCATCGGCATCGGCATCGGCATCGGCATCGGCATCGGCATCGGCATCGGCATCGGCATCGGCATCGGCATCGGCATCGGCATCGGCATCGGCATCGGCATCGGCATCGGCATCGGCATCGGCATCGGCATCGGCATCGGCATCGGCATCGGCATCGGCATCGGCATCGGCATCGGCATCGGCATCGGCATCGGCATCGGCATCGGCATCGGCATCGGCATCGGCATCGGCATCGGCATCGGCATCGGCATCGGCATCGGCATCGGCATCGGCATCGGCATCGGCATCGGCATCGGCATCGGCATCGGCATCGGCATCGGCATCGGCATCGGCATCGGCATCGGCATCGGCATCGGCATCGGCATCGGCATCGGCATCGGCATCGGCATCGGCATCGGCATCGGCATCGGCATCGGCATCGGCATCGGCATCGGCATCGGCATCGGCATCGGCATCGGCATCGGCATCGGCATCGGCATCGGCATCGGCATCGGCATCGGCATCGGCATCGGCATCGGCATCGGCATCGGCATCGGCATCGGCATCGGCATCGGCATCGGCATCGGCATCGGCATCGGCATCGGCATCGGCATCGGCATCGGCATCGGCATCGGCATCGGCATCGGCATCGGCATCGGCATCGGCATCGGCATCGGCATCGGCATCGGCATCGGCATCGGCATCGGCATCGGCATCGGCATCGGCATCGGCATCGGCATCGGCATCGGCATCGGCATCGGCATCGGCATCGGCATCGGCATCGGCATCGGCATCGGCATCGGCATCGGCATCGGCATCGGCATCGGCATCGGCATCGGCATCGGCATCGGCATCGGCATCGGCATCGGCATCGGCATCGGCATCGGCATCGGCATCGGCATCGGCATCGGCATCGGCATCGGCATCGGCATCGGCATCGGCATCGGCATCGGCATCGGCATCGGCATCGGCATCGGCATCGGCATCGGCATCGGCATCGGCATCGGCATCGGCATCGGCATCGGCATCGGCATCGGCATCGGCATCGGCATCGGCATCGGCATCGGCATCGGCATCGGCATCGGCATCGGCATCGGCATCGGCATCGGCATCGGCATCGGCATCGGCATCGGCATCGCATCGGCATCGGCATCGGCATCGGCATCGGCATCGGCATCGGCATCGGCATCGCATCGGCATCGGCATCGGCATCGGCATCGGCATCGGCATCGGCATCGGCATCGGCATCGGCATCGGCATCGGCATCGGCATCGGCATCGGCATCGGCATCGGCATCGGCATCGGCATCGGCATCGGCATCGGCATCGGCATCGGCATCGGCATCGGCATCGGCATCGGCATCGGCATCGGCATCGGCATCGGCATCGGCATCGGCATCGGCATCGGCATCGGCATCGGCATCGGCATCGGCATCGGCATCGGCATCGGCATCGGCATCGGCATCGGCATCGGCATCGGCATCGGCATCGGCATCGGCATCGGCATCGGCATCGGGCATCGGCATCGGCATCGGCATCGGCATCGGCATCGGCATCGGCATCGGCATCGGCATCGGCATCGGCATCGGCATCGGCATCGGCATCGGCATCGGCATCGGCATCGGCATCGGCATCGGCATCGGCATCGGCATCGGCATCGGCATCGGCATCGGCATCGGCATCGGCATCGGCATGCATCGGCATCGGCATCGGCATCGGCATCGGCATCGGCATCGGCATCGGCATCGGCATCGGCATCGGCATCGGCATCGGCATCGGCATCGGCATCGCATCGGCATCGGCATCGCATCGGCATCGGCATCGGCATCGGCATCGGCATCGGCATCGGCATCGGCATCGGCATCGGCATCGGCATCGGCATCGCATCGGCATCGGCATCGGCATCGGCATCGGCATCGGCATCGGCATCGGCATCGGCATCGGCATCGGCATCGGCATCGGCATCGGCATCGGCATCGGCATCGCATCGGCATCGGCATCGGCATCGGCATCGGCATCGGCATCGGCATCGGCATCGGCATCGGCATCGGCATCGGCATCGGCATCGGCATCGGCATCGGCATCGGCATCGGCATCGGCATCGGCATCGGCATCGGCATCGGCATCGGCATCGGCATCGGCATCGGCATCGGCATCGGCATCGGCATCGGCATCGGCATCGGCATCGGCATCGGCATCGGCATCGGCATCGGCATCGGCATCGGCATCGGCATCGGCATCGGCATCGGCATCGGCATCGGCATCGGCATCGGCATCGGCATCGGCATCGGCATCGGCATCGGCATCGGCATCGGCATCGGCATCGGCATCGGCATCGGCATCGGCATCGGCATCGGCATCGGCATCGGCATCGGCATCGGCATCGGCATCGGCATCGGCATCGGCATCGGCATCGGCATCGGCATCGGCATCGGCATCGGCATCGGCATCGGCATCGGCATCGGCATCGGCATCGGCATCGGCATCGGCATCGGCATCGGCATCGGCATCGGCATCGGCATCGGCATCGGCATCGGCATCGGCATCGGCATCGGCATCGGCATCGGCATCGGCATCGGCATCGGCATCGGCATCGGCATCGCATCGGCATCGGCATCGGCATCGGCATCGGCATCGGCATCGGCATCGGCATCGGCATCGGGCATCGCATCGGCATCGGCATCGGCATCGGCATCGGCATCGGCATCGGCATCGGCATCGGCATCGGCATCGGCATCGGCATCGCATCGGCATCGGCATCGGCATCGGCATCGGCATCGGCATCGGCATCGGCATCGGCATCGGCATCGGCATCGGCATCGGCATCGGCATCGGCATCGGCATCGGCATCGGCATCGGCATCGGCATCGGCATCGGCATCGGCATCGGCATCGGCATCGGCATCGGCATCGGCATCGGCATCGGCATCGGCATCGGCATCGGCATCGGCATCGGCATCGGCATCGGCATCGGCATCGGCATCGGCATCGGCATCGGCATCGGCATCGGCATCGGCATCGGCATCGGCATCGGCATCGGCATCGGCATCGGCATCGGCATCGGCATCGGCATCGGCATCGGCATCGGCATCGGCATCGGCATCGGCATCGGCATCGGCATCGGCATCGGCATCGGCATCGGCATCGGCATCGGCATCGGCATCGGCATCGGCATCGGCATCGGCATCGGCATCGGCATCGGCATCGGCATCGGCATCGGCATCGGCATCGGCATCGGCATCGGCATCGGCATCGGCATCGGCATCGGCATCGGCATCGGCATCGGCATCGGCATCGGCATCGGCATCGGCATCGGCATCGGCATCGGCATCGGCATCGGCATCGGCATCGGCATCGGCATCGGCATCGGCATCGGCATCGGCATCGGCATCGGCATCGGCATCGGCATCGGCATCGGCATCGGCATCGGCATCGGCATCGGCATCGGCATCGGCATCGGCATCGGCATCGGCATCGGCATCGGCATCGGCATCGGCATCGGCATCGGCATCGGCATCGGCATCGGCATCGGCATCGGCATCGGCATCGGCATCGGCATCGGCATCGGCATCGGCATCGGCATCGGCATCGGCATCGGCATCGGCATCGGCATCGCATCGGCATCGGCATCGGCATCGGCATCGGCATCGGCATCGGCATCGGCATCGGCATCGGCATCGGCATCGGCATCGGCATCGGCATCGGCATCGGCATCGGCATCGGCATCGGCATCGGCATCGGCATCGGCATCGGCATCGGCATCGGCATCGGCATCGGCATCGGCATCGGCATCGGCATCGCATCGGCATCGGCATCGGCATCGGCATCGGCATCGGCATCGGCATCGGCATCGGCATCGGCATCGGCATCAGGCATCGGCATCGGCATCGGCATCGGCATCGGCATCGGCATCGGCATCGGCATCGGCATCGGCATCGCATCGGCATCGGCATCGGCATCGGCATCGGCATCGGCATCGGCATCGGCATCGGCATCGGCATCGGCATCGGCATCGGCATCGGCATCGGCATCGGCATCGGCATCGGCATCGGCATCGGCATCGGCATCGGCATCGGCATCGGCATCGGCATCGGCATCGGCATCGGCATCGGCATCGGCATCGGCATCGGCATCGGCATCGGCATCGGCATCGGCATCGGCATCGGCATCGGCATCGGCATCGGCATCGGCATCGGCATCGCATCGGCATCGGCATCGGCATCGGCATCGGCATCGGCATCGGCATCGGCATCGGCATCGGCATCGGCATCGGCATCGGCATCGGCATCGGCATCGCATCGGCATCGGCATCGGCATCGGCATCGGCATCGGCATCGGCATCGGCATCGGCATCGGCATCGGCATCGGCATCGGCATCGGCATCGGCATCGGCATCGGCATCGGCATCGGCATCGGCATCGGCATCGGCATCGGCATCGGCATCGGCATCGGCATCGGCATCGGCATCGGCATCGGCATCGGCATCGGCATCGGCATCGGCATCGGCATCGGCATCGGCATCGGCATCGGCATCGGCATCGGCATCGGCATCGGCATCGGCATCGGCATCGGCATCGGCATCGGCATCGGCATCGCATCGGCATCGGCATCGGCATCGGCATCGGCATCGGCATCGGCATCGGCATCGCATCGCATCGGCATCGGCATCGGCATCGGCATCGCGCATCGGCATCGGGCATCGGCATCGGCATCGGCATCGGCATCGGCATCGGCATCGGCATCGGCATCGGCATCGCATCGGCATCGGCATCGGCATCGGCATCGGCATCGGCATCGGCATCGGCATCGGCATCGGCATCGGCATCGGCATCGGCATCGGCATCGGCATCGGCATCGGCATCGGCATCGGCATCGGCATCGGCATCGGCATCGGCATCGGCATCGGCATCGGCATCGGCATCGGCATCGGCATCGGCATCGCATCGGCATCGGCATCGGCATCGGCATCGGCATCGGCATCGGCATCGGCATCGGCATCGGCATCGGCATCGGCATCATCGGCGGCATCGGCATCGGCATCGGCATCGGCATCGGCATCGGCATCGGCATCGGCATCGGCATCGGCATCGGCATCGGCATCGGCATCGGCATCGGCATCGGCATCGGCATCGGCATCGGCATCGGCATCGGCATCGGCATCGGCATCGGCATCGGCATCGGCATCGGCATCGGCATCGGCATCGGCATCGGCATCGGCATCGGCATCGGCATCGGCATCGGCATCGGCATCGGCATCGGCATCGGCATCGGCATCGGCATCGGCATCGGCATCGCATCGGCATCGGCATCGGCATCGGCATCGGCATCGGCATCGGCATCGGCATCGGCATCGGCATCGGCATCGGCATCGGCATCGGCATCGGCATCGGCATCGGCATCGGCATCGGCATCGGCATCGGCATCGGCATCGGCGGCATCGGCATCGGCATCGGCATCGGCATCGGCATCGGCATCGGCATCGGCATCGGCATCGGCATCGGCATCGGCATCGGCATCGGCATCGGCATCGGCATCGGCATCGGCATCGGCATCGGCATCGGCATCGGCATCGGCATCGGCATCGGCATCGGCATCGGCATCGGCATCGGCATCGGCATCGGCATCGGCATCGGCATCGGCATCGGCATCGGCATCGGCATCGGCATCGGCATCGGCATCGGCATCGGCATCGGCATCGGCATCGGCATCGGCATCGGCATCGGCATCGGCATCGGCATCGGCATCGGCATCGGCATCGGCATCGGCATCGGCATCGGCATCGGCATCGGCATCGGCATCGGCATCGGCATCGGCATCGGCATCGGCATCGGCATCGGCATCGCATCGGCATCGGCATCGGCATCGGCATCGGCATCGGCATCGGCATCGGCATCGGCATCGGCATCGGCATCGGCATCGGCATCGGCATCGGCATCGGCATCGGCATCGGCATCGGCATCGGCATCGGCATCGGCATCGGCATCGGCATCGGCATCGGCATCGGCATCGGCATCGGCATCGGCATCGGCATCGGCATCGGCATCGGCATCGGCATCGGCATCGGCATCGCATCGGCATCGGCATCGGCATCGGCATCGGCATCGGCATCGGCATCGGCATCGGCATCGGCATCGGCATCGGCATCGGCATCGGCATCGGCATCGGCATCGGCATCGGCATCGGCATCGGCATCGGCATCGGCATCGGCATCGGCATCGGCATCGGCATCGGCATCGGCATCGGCATCGGCATCGGCATCGGCATCGGCATCGGCATCGGCATCGGCATCGGCATCGGCATCGGCATCGGCATCGGCATCGGCATCGGCATCGGCATCGGCATCGGCATCGGCATCGGCATCGGCATCGGCATCGGCATCGGCATCGGCATCGGCATCGGCATCGGCATCGGCATCGGCATCGGCATCGGCATCGGCATCGGCATCGGCATCGGCATCGGCATCGGCATCGGCATCGCATCGGCATCGGCATCGGCATCGGCATCGGCATCGGCATCGGCAGGCATCGGCATCGGCATCGGCATCGGCATCGGCATCGGCATCGGCATCGGCATCGGCATCGGCATCGGCATCGGCATCGGCATCGGCATCGGCATCGGCATCGGCATCGGCATCGGCATCGGCATCGGCATCGGCATCGGCATCGGCATCGGCATCGGCATCGGCATCGGCATCGGCATCGGCATCGGCATCGGCATCGGCATCGGCATCGGCATCGGCATCGGCATCGGCATCGGCATCGGCATCGGCATCGGCATCGGCATCGGCATCGGCATCGGCATCGGCATCGGCATCGGCATCGGCATCGGCATCGGCATCGGCATCGGCATCGGCATCGGCATCGGCATCGGCATCGGCATCGGCATCGGCATCGGCATCGGCATCGGCATCGGCATCGGCATCGGCATCGGCATCGGCATCGGCATCGGCATCGGCATCGGCATCGGCATCGGCATCGGCATCGGCATCGGCATCGGCATCGGCATCGGCATCGGCATCGGCATCGGCATCGGCATCGGCATCGGCATCGGCATCGGCATCGGCATCGGCATCGGCATCGGCATCGGCATCGGCATCGGCATCGGCATCGGCATCGGCATCGGCATCGGCATCGGCATCGGCATCGGCATCGGCATCGGCATCGGCATCGGCATCGCATCGGCATCGGCATCGGCATCGGCATCGGCATCGGCATCGGCATCGGCATCGGCATCGGCATCGGCATCGGCATCGGCATCGGCATCGGCATCGGCATCGGCATCGGCATCGGCATCGGCATCGGCATCGGCATCGGCATCGGCATCGGCATCGGCATCGGCATCGGCATCGGCATCGGCATCGGCATCGGCATCGGCATCGGCATCGGCATCGGCATCGGCATCGGCATCGGCATCGGCATCGGCATCGGCATCGGCATCGGCATCGGCATCGGCATCGGCATCGGCATCGGCATCGGCATCGGCATCGGCATCGGCATCGGCATCGGCATCGCATCGGCATCGGCATCGGCATCGGCATCGGCATCGGCATCGGCATCGGCATCGGCATCGGCATCGGCATCGGCATCGGCATCGGCATCGGCATCGGCATCGGCATCGGCATCGGCATCGGCATCGGCATCGGCATCGGCATCGGCATCGGCATCGGCATCGGCATCGGCATCGGCATCGGCATCGGCATCGGCATCGGCATCGGCATCGGCATCGGCATCGGCATCGGCATCGGCATCGGCATCGGCATCGGCATCGGCATCGGCATCGGCATCGGCATCGGCATCGGCATCGGCATCGGCATCGGCATCGGCATCGGCATCGGCATCGGCATCGGCATCGGCATCGGCATCGGCATCGGCATCGGCATCGGCATCGGCATCGGCATCGGCATCGGCATCGGCATCGGCATCGGCATCGGCATCGGCATCGGCATCGGCATCGGCATCGGCATCGGCATCGGCATCGGCATCGGCATCGGCATCGGCATCGGCATCGGCATCGGCATCGGCATCGGCATCGGCATCGGCATCGGCATCGGCATCGGCATCGGCATCGGCATCGGCATCGGCATCGGCATCGGCATCGGCATCGGCATCGGCATCGGCATCGGCATCGGCATCGGCATCGGCATCGGCATCGGCATCGGCATCGGCATCGGCATCGGCATCGGCATCGGCATCGGCATCGGCATCGGCATCGGCATCGGCATCGGCATCGGCATCGGCATCGGCATCGGCATCGGCATCGGCATCGGCATCGGCATCGGCATCGGCATCGGCATCGGCATCGGCATCGGCATCGGCATCGGCATCGGCATCGGCATCGGCATCGGCATCGGCATCGGCATCGGCATCGGCATCGGCATCGGCATCGGCATCGGCATCGGCATCGGCATCGGCATCGGCATCGGCATCGGCATCGGCATCGGCATCGGCATCGGCATCGGCATCGGCATCGGCATCGGCATCGGCATCGGCATCGGCATCGGCATCGGCATCGGCATCGGCATCGGCATCGGCATCGGCATCGGCATCGGCATCGGCATCGGCATCGGCATCGGCATCGGCATCGGCATCGGCATCGGCATCGGCATCGGCATCGGCATCGGCATCGGCATCGGCATCGGCATCGGCATCGGCATCGGCATCGGCATCGGCATCGGCATCGGCATCGGCATCGGCATCGGCATCGGCATCGGCATCGGCATCGGCATCGGCATCGGCATCGGCATCGGCATCGGCATCGGCATCGGCATCGGCATCGGCATCGGCATCGGCATCGGCATCGGCATCGGCATCGGCATCGGCATCGGCATCGGCATCGGCATCGGCATCGGCATCGGCATCGGCATCGGCATCGGCATCGGCATCGGCATCGGCATCGGCATCGGCATCGCATCGGCATCGGCATCGGCATCGGCATCGGCATCGGCATCGGCATCGGCATCGGCATCGGCATCGGCATCGGCATCGGCATCGGCATCGGCATCGGCATCGGCATCGGCATCGGCATCGGCATCGGCATCGGCATCGGCATCGGCATCGGCATCGGCATCGGCATCGGCATCGGCATCGGCATCGGCATCGGCATCGGCATCGGCATCGGCATCGGCATCGGCATCGGCATCGCATCGGCATCGGCATCGGCATCGGCATCGGCATCGGCATCGGCATCGGCATCGGCATCGGCATCGGCATCGGCATCGGCATCGGCATCGGCATCGGCATCGGCATCGGCATCGGCATCGGCATCGGCATCGGCATCGGCATCGGCATCGGCATCGGCATCGGCATCGGCATCGGCATCGGCATCGGCATCGGCATCGGCATCGGCATCGGCATCGGCATCGGCATCGGCATCGGCATCGGCATCGGCATCGGCATCGGCATCGGCATCGGCATCGGCATCGGCATCGGCATCGGCATCGGCATCGGCATCGGCATCGGCATCGGCATCGGCATCGGCATCGGCATCGGCATCGGCATCGGCATCGGCATCGGCATCGGCATCGGCATCGGCATCGGCATCGGCATCGGCATCGGCATCGGCATCGGCATCGGCATCGGCATCGGCATCGGCATCGGCATCGGCATCGGCATCGGCATCGGCATCGGCATCGGCATCGGCATCGGCATCGGCATCGGCATCGGCATCGGCATCGGCATCGGCATCGGCATCGGCATCGGCATCGGCATCGCATCGGCATCGGCATCGGCATCGGCATCGGCATCGGCATCGGCATCGGCATCGGCATCGGCATCGGCATCGGCATCGGCATCGGCATCGGCATCGGCATCGGCATCGGCATCGGCATCGGCATCGGCATCGGCATCGGCATCGGCATCGGCATCGGCATCGGCATCGGCATCGGCATCGGCATCGGCATCGGCATCGGCATCGGCATCGGCATCGGCATCGGCATCGGCATCGGCATCGGCATCGGCATCGGCATCGGCATCGGCATCGGCATCGGCATCGGCATCGGCATCGGCATCGGCATCGGCATCGGCATCGGCATCGGCATCGGCATCGGCATCGGCATCGGCATCGGCATCGCATCGGCATCGGCATCGGCATCGGCATCGGCATCGGCATCGGCATCGGCATCGGCATCGGCATCGGCATCGGCATCGGCATCGGCATCGGCATCGGCATCGGCATCGGCATCGGCATCGGCATCGGCATCGGCATCGGCATCGGCATCGGCATCGGCATCGGCATCGGCATCGGCATCGGCATCGGCATCGGCATCGGCATCGGCATCGGCATCGGCATCGGCATCGGCATCGGCATCGGCATCGGCATCGGCATCGGCATCGGCATCGGCATCGGCATCGGCATCGGCATCGGCATCGGCATCGGCATCGGCATCGGCATCGGCATCGGCATCGGCATCGGCATCGGCATCGGCATCGGCATCGGCATCGGCATCGGCATCGGCATCGGCATCGGCATCGGCATCGGCATCGGCATCGGCATCGGCATCGGCATCGGCATCGGCATCGGCATCGGCATCGGCATCGGCATCGGCATCGGCATCGGCATCGGCATCGGCATCGGCATCATCGGCATCGGCATCGGCATCGCATCGGCATCGGCATCGGCATCGGCATCGGCATCGGCATCGGCATCGGCATCGGCATCGGCATCGGCATCGGCATCGGCATCGGCATCGGCATCGGCATCGGCATCGGCATCGGCATCGCATCGGCATCGGCATCGGCATCGGCATCGGCATCGGCATCGGCATCGGCATCGGCATCGGCATCGGCATCGGCATCGGCATCGGCATCGGCATCGGCATCGGCATCGGCATCGGCATCGGCATCGGCATCGGCATCGGCATCGGCATCGGCATCGGCATCGGCATCGGCATCGGCATCGGCATCGGCATCGGCATCGGCATCGGCATCGGCATCGGCATCGGCATCGGCATCGGCATCGGCATCGGCATCGGCATCGGCATCGGCATCGGCATCGGCATCGGCATCGGCATCGGCATCGGCATCGGCATCGGCATCGGCATCGGCATCGGCATCGGCATCGGCATCGGCATCGGCATCGGCATCGGCATCGGCATCGGCATCGGCATCGGCATCGCATCGGCATCGGCATCGGCATCGGCATCGGCATCGGCATCGGCATCGGCATCGGCATCGGCATCGGCATCGGCATCGGCATCGGCATCGGCATCGGCATCGGCATCGGCATCGGCATCGGCATCGGCATCGGCATCGGCATCGGCATCGGCATCGGCATCGGCATCGGCATCGGCATCGGCATCGGCATCGGCATCGGCATCGGCATCGGCATCGGCATCGGCATCGGCATCGGCATCGGCATCGGCATCGGCATCGGCATCGGCATCGGCATCGGCATCGGCATCGGCATCGGCATCGGCATCGGCATCGGCATCGGCATCGGCATCGGCATCGGCATCGGCATCGGCATCGGCATCGGCATCGGCATCGGCATCGGCATCGGCATCGGCATCGGCATCGGCATCGGCATCGGCATCGGCATCGGCATCGGCATCGGCATCGGCATCGGCATCGGCATCGGCATCGGCATCGGCATCGGCATCGGCATCGGCATCGGCATCGGCATCGGCATCGGCATCGGCATCGGCATCGGCATCGGCATCGGCATCGGCATCGGCATCGGCATCGGCATCGGCATCGGCATCGGCATCGGCATCGGCATCGGCATCGGCATCGGCATCGGCATCGGCATCGGCATCGGCATCGGCATCGGCATCGGCATCGGCATCGGCATCGGCATCGGCATCGGCATCGGCATCGGCATCGGCATCGGCATCGGCATCGGCATCGGCATCGGCATCGGCATCGGCATCGGCATCGGCATCGGCATCGGCATCGGCATCGGCATCGGCATCGGCATCGGCATCGGCATCGGCATCGGCATCGGCATCGGCATCGGCATCGGCATCGGCATCGGCATCGGCATCGGCATCGGCATCGGCATCGGCATCGGCATCGGCATCGGCATCGGCATCGGCATCGGCATCGGCATCGGCATCGGCATCGGCATCGGCATCGGCATCGGCATCGGCATCGGCATCGGCATCGGCATCGGCATCGGCATCGGCATCGGCATCGGCATCGGCATCGGCATCGGCATCGGCATCGGCATCGGCATCGGCATCGGCATCGGCATCGGCATCGGCATCGGCATCGGCATCGGCATCGGCATCGGCATCGGCATCGGCATCGGCATCGGCATCGGCATCGGCATCGGCATCGGCATCGGCATCGGCATCGGCATCGGCATCGGCATCGGCATCGGCATCGGCATCGGCATCGGCATCGGCATCGGCATCGGCATCGGCATCGGCATCGGCATCGGCATCGGCATCGGCATCGGCATCGGCATCGGCATCGGCATCGGCATCGGCATCGGCATCGGCATCGGCATCGGCATCGGCATCGGCATCGGCATCGGCATCGGCATCGGCATCGGCATCGGCATCGGCATCGGCATCGGCATCGGCATCGGCATCGGCATCGGCATCGGCATCGGCATCGGCATCGGCATCGGCATCGGCATCGGCATCGGCATCGGCATCGGCATCGGCATCGGCATCGGCATCGGCATCGCATCGGCATCGGCATCGGCATCGGCATCGGCATCGGCATCGGCATCGGCATCGGCATCGGCATCGGCATCGGCATCGGCATCGGCATCGGCATCGGCATCGGCATCGGCATCGGCATCGGCATCGGCATCGGCATCGGCATCGGCATCGGCATCGGCATCGGCATCGGCATCGGCATCGGCATCGGCATCGGCATCGGCATCGGCATCGGCATCGGCATCGGCATCGGCATCGGCATCGGCATCGGCATCGGCATCGGCATCGGCATCGGCATCGGCATCGGCATCGGCATCGGCATCGGCATCGGCATCGGCATCGGCATCGGCATCGGCATCGGCATCGGCATCGGCATCGGCATCGGCATCGGCATCGGCATCGGCATCGGCATCGGCATCGGCATCGGCATCGGCATCGGCATCGGCATCGGCATCGGCATCGGCATCGGCATCGGCATCGGCATCGGCATCGGCATCGGCATCGGCATCGGCATCGGCATCGGCATCGGCATCGGCATCGGCATCGGCATCGGCATCGGCATCGGCATCGGCATCGGCATCGGCATCGGCATCGGCATCGGCATCGGCATCGGCATCGGCATCGGCATCGGCATCGGCATCGGCATCGGCATCGGCATCGGCATCGGCATCGGCATCGGCATCGGCATCGGCATCGGCATCGGCATCGCATCGGCATCGGCATCGGCATCGGCATCGGCATCGGCATCGGCATCGGCATCGGCATCGGCATCGGCATCGGCATCGGCATCGGCATCGGCATCGGCATCGGCATCGGCATCGGCATCGGCATCGGCATCGGCATCGGCATCGGCATCGGCATCGGCATCGGCATCGGCATCGGCATCGGCATCGGCATCGGCATCGCATCGGCATCGGCATCGGCATCGGCATCGGCATCGGCATCGGCATCGGCATCGGCATCGGCATCGGCATCGGCATCGGCATCGGCATCGGCATCGGCATCGGCATCGGCATCGGCATCGGCATCGGCATCGGCATCGGCATCGGCATCGGCATCGGCATCGGCATCGGCATCGGCATCGGCATCGGCATCGGCATCGGCATCGGCATCGGCATCGGCATCGGCATCGGCATCGGCATCGGCATCGGCATCGGCATCGGCATCGGCATCGGCATCGGCATCGGCATCGGCATCGGCATCGGCATCGGCATCGGCATCGGCATCGGCATCGGCATCGGCATCGGCATCGGCATCGGCATCGGCATCGGCATCGGCATCGGCATCGGCATCGGCATCGGCATCGGCATCGGCATCGGCATCGGCATCGGCATCGGCATCGGCATCGGCATCGGCATCGGCATCGGCATCGGCATCGGCATCGGCATCGGCATCGGCATCGGCATCGGCATCGGCATCGGCATCGGCATCGGCATCGGCATCGGCATCGGCATCGGCATCGGCATCGGCATCGGCATCGGCATCGGCATCGGCATCGGCATCGGCATCGGCATCGGCATCGGCATCGGCATCGGCATCGGCATCGGCATCGGCATCGGCATCGGCATCGGCATCGGCATCGGCATCGGCATCGGCATCGGCATCGGCATCGGCATCGGCATCGGCATCGGCATCGGCATCGGCATCGGCATCGGCATCGGCATCGGCATCGGCATCGGCATCGGCATCGGCATCGGCATCGGCATCGGCATCGGCATCGGCATCGGCATCGGCATCGGCATCGGCATCGGCATCGGCATCGGCATCGGCATCGGCATCGGCATCGGCATCGGCATCGGCATCGGCATCGGCATCGGCATCGGCATCGGCATCGGCATCGGCATCGGCATCGGCATCGGCATCGGCATCGGCATCGGCATCGGCATCGGCATCGGCATCGGCATCGGCATCGGCATCGGCATCGGCATCGGCATCGGCATCGGCATCGGCATCGGCATCGGCATCGGCATCGGCATCGGCATCGGCATCGGCATCGGCATCGGCATCGGCATCGGCATCGGCATCGGCATCGGCATCGGCATCGGCATCGGCATCGGCATCGGCATCGGCATCGGCATCGGCATCGGCATCGGCATCGGCATCGGCATCGGCATCGGCATCGGCATCGGCATCGGCATCGGCATCGGCATCGGCATCGGCATCGGCATCGGCATCGGCATCGGCATCGGCATCGGCATCGGCATCGGCATCGGCATCGGCATCGGCATCGGCATCGGCATCGGCATCGGCATCGGCATCGGCATCGGCATCGGCATCGGCATCGGCATCGGCATCGGCATCGGCATCGGCATCGGCATCGGCATCGGCATCGGCATCGGCATCGCATCGGCATCGGCATCGGCATCGGCATCGGCATCGGCATCGGCATCGGCATCGGCATCGGCATCGGCATCGGCATCGGCATCGGCATCGGCATCGGCATCGGCATCGGCATCGGCATCGGCATCGGCATCGGCATCGGCATCGGCATCGGCATCGGCATCGGCATCGGCATCGGCATCGGCATCGGCATCGGCATCGGCATCGGCATCGGCATCGGCATCGGCATCGGCATCGGCATCGGCATCGGCATCGGCATCGGCATCGGCATCGGCATCGGCATCGGCATCGGCATCGGCATCGGCATCGGCATCGGCATCGGCATCGGCATCGGCATCGGCATCGGCATCGGCATCGGCATCGGCATCGGCATCGGCATCGGCATCGGCATCGGCATCGGCATCGGCATCGGCATCGGCATCGGCATCGGCATCGGCATCGGCATCGGCATCGGCATCGGCATCGGCATCGGCATCGGCATCGGCATCGGCATCGGCATCGCATCGGCATCGGCATCGGCATCGGCATCGGCATCGGCATCGGCATCGGCATCGGCATCGGCATCGGCATCGGCATCGGCATCGGCATCGGCATCGGCATCGGCATCGGCATCGGCATCGGCATCGGCATCGGCATCGGCATCGGCATCGGCATCGGCATCGGCATCGGCATCGGCATCGGCATCGGCATCGGCATCGGCATCGGCATCGGCATCGGCATCGGCATCGGCATCGGCATCGGCATCGGCATCGGCATCGGCATCGGCATCGGCATCGGCATCGGCATCGGCATCGGCATCGGCATCGGCATCGGCATCGGCATCGGCATCGGCATCGGCATCGGCATCGGCATCGGCATCGGCATCGGCATCGGCATCGGCATCGGCATCGGCATCGGCATCGGCATCGGCATCGGCATCGGCATCGGCATCGGCATCGGCATCGGCATCGGCATCGGCATCGGCATCGGCATCGGCATCGGCATCGGCATCGGCATCGGCATCGGCATCGGCATCGGCATCGGCATCGGCATCGGCATCGGCATCGGCATCGGCATCGGCATCGGCATCGGCATCGGCATCGGCATCGGCATCGGCATCGGCATCGGCATCGGCATCGGCATCGGCATCGGCATCGGCATCGGCATCGGCATCGGCATCGGCATCGGCATCGGCATCGGCATCGGCATCGGCATCGGCATCGGCATCGGCATCGGCATCGGCATCGGCATCGGCATCGGCATCGGCATCGGCATCGGCATCGGCATCGGCATCGGCATCGGCATCGGCATCGGCATCGGCATCGGCATCGGCATCGGCATCGGCATCGGCATCGGCATCGGCATCGGCATCGGCATCGGCATCGGCATCGGCATCGGCATCGGCATCGGCATCGGCATCGGCATCGGCATCGGCATCGGCATCGGCATCGGCATCGGCATCGGCATCGGCATCGGCATCGGCATCGGCATCGGCATCGGCATCGGCATCGGCATCGGCATCGGCATCGGCATCGGCATCGGCATCGGCATCGGCATCGGCATCGGCATCGGCATCGGCATCGGCATCGGCATCGGCATCGGCATCGGCATCGGCATCGGCATCGGCATCGGCATCGGCATCGGCATCGGCATCGGCATCGGCATCGGCATCGGCATCGGCATCGGCATCGGCATCGGCATCGGCATCGGCATCGGCATCGGCATCGGCATCGGCATCGGCATCGGCATCGGCATCGGCATCGGCATCGGCATCGGCATCGGCATCGGCATCGGCATCGGCATCGGCATCGGCATCGGCATCGGCATCGGCATCGGCATCGGCATCGGCATCGGCATCGGCATCGGCATCGGCATCGGCATCGGCATCGGCATCGGCATCGGCATCGGCATCGGCATCGGCATCGGCATCGGCATCGGCATCGGCATCGGCATCGGCATCGGCATCGGCATCGGCATCGGCATCGGCATCGGCATCGGCATCGGCATCGGCATCGGCATCGGCATCGGCATCGGCATCGGCATCGGCATCGGCATCGGCATCGGCATCGGCATCGGCATCGGCATCGGCATCGGCATCGGCATCGGCATCGGCATCGGCATCGGCATCGGCATCGGCATCGGCATCGGCATCGGCATCGGCATCGGCATCGGCATCGGCATCGGCATCGGCATCGGCATCGGCATCGGCATCGGCATCGGCATCGGCATCGGCATCGGCATCGGCATCGGCATCGGCATCGGCATCGGCATCGCATCGGCATCGGCATCGGCATCGGCATCGGCATCGGCATCGGCATCGGCATCGGCATCGGCATCGGCATCGGCATCGGCATCGGCATCGGCATCGGCATCGGCATCGGCATCGGCATCGGCATCGGCATCGGCATCGGCATCGGCATCGGCATCGGCATCGGCATCGGCATCGGCATCGGCATCGGCATCGGCATCGGCATCGGCATCGGCATCGGCATCGGCATCGGCATCGGCATCGGCATCGGCATCGGCATCGGCATCGGCATCGGCATCGGCATCGGCATCGGCATCGGCATCGGCATCGGCATCGGCATCGGCATCGGCATCGGCATCGGCATCGGCATCGGCATCGGCATCGGCATCGGCATCGGCATCGGCATCGGCATCGGCATCGGCATCGGCATCGGCATCGGCATCGGCATCGGCATCGGCATCGGCATCGGCATCGGCATCGGCATCGGCATCGGCATCGGCATCGGCATCGGCATCGGCATCGGCATCGGCATCGGCATCGGCATCGGCATCGGCATCGGCATCGGCATCGGCATCGGCATCGGCATCGGCATCGGCATCGGCATCGGCATCGGCATCGGCATCGGCATCGGCATCGGCATCGGCATCGGCATCGGCATCGGCATCGGCATCGGCATCGGCATCGGCATCGGCATCGGCATCGGCATCGGCATCGGCATCGGCATCGGCATCGGCATCGGCATCGGCATCGGCATCGGCATCGGCATCGGCATCGGCATCGGCATCGGCATCGGCATCGGCATCGGCATCGGCATCGGCATCGGCATCGGCATCGGCATCGGCATCGGCATCGGCATCGGCATCGGCATCGGCATCGGCATCGGCATCGGCATCGGCATCGGCATCGGCATCGGCATCGGCATCGGCATCGGCATCGGCATCGGCATCGGCATCGGCATCGGCATCGGCATCGGCATCGGCATCGGCATCGGCATCGGCATCGGCATCGGCATCGGCATCGGCATCGGCATCGGCATCGGCATCGGCATCGGCATCGGCATCGGCATCGGCATCGGCATCGGCATCGGCATCGGCATCGGCATCGGCATCGGCATCGGCATCGGCATCGGCATCGGCATCGGCATCGGCATCGGCATCGGCATCGGCATCGGCATCGGCATCGGCATCGGCATCGGCATCGGCATCGGCATCGGCATCGGCATCGGCATCGGCATCGGCATCGGCATCGGCATCGGCATCGGCATCGGCATCGGCATCGGCATCGGCATCGGCATCGGCATCGGCATCGGCATCGGCATCGGCATCGGCATCGGCATCGGCATCGGCATCGGCATCGGCATCGGCATCGGCATCGGCATCGGCATCGGCATCGGCATCGGCATCGGCATCGGCATCGGCATCGGCATCGGCATCGGCATCGGCATCGCATCGGCATCGGCATCGGCATCGGCATCGGCATCGGCATCGGCATCGGCATCGGCATCGGCATCGGCATCGGCATCGGCATCGGCATCGGCATCGGCATCGGCATCGGCATCGGCATCGGCATCGGCATCGGCATCGGCATCGGCATCGGCATCGGCATCGGCATCGGCATCGGCATCGGCATCGGCATCGGCATCGGCATCGGCATCGGCATCGGCATCGGCATCGGCATCGGCATCGGCATCGGCATCGGCATCGGCATCGGCATCGGCATCGGCATCGGCATCGGCATCGGCATCGGCATCGGCATCGGCATCGGCATCGGCATCGGCATCGGCATCGGCATCGGCATCGGCATCGGCATCGGCATCGGCATCGGCATCGGCATCGGCATCGGCATCGGCATCGGCATCGGCATCGGCATCGGCATCGGCATCGGCATCGGCATCGGCATCGGCATCGGCATCGGCATCGGCATCGGCATCGGCATCGGCATCGGCATCGGCATCGGCATCGGCATCGGCATCGGCATCGGCATCGGCATCGGCATCGGCATCGGCATCGGCATCGGCATCGGCATCGGCATCGGCATCGGCATCGGCATCGGCATCGGCATCGGCATCGGCATCGGCATCGGCATCGGCATCGGCATCGGCATCGGCATCGGCATCGGCATCGGCATCGGCATCGGCATCGGCATCGGCATCGGCATCGGCATCGGCATCGGCATCGGCATCGGCATCGGCATCGGCATCGGCATCGGCATCGGCATCGGCATCGGCATCGGCATCGGCATCGGCATCGGCATCGGCATCGGCATCGGCATCGGCATCGGCATCGGCATCGGCATCGGCATCGGCATCGGCATCGGCATCGGCATCGGCATCGGCATCGGCATCGGCATCGGCATCGGCATCGGCATCGGCATCGGCATCGGCATCGGCATCGGCATCGGCATCGGCATCGGCATCGGCATCGGCATCGGCATCGGCATCGGCATCGGCATCGGCATCGGCATCGGCATCGGCATCGGCATCGGCATCGGCATCGGCATCGGCATCGGCATCGGCATCGGCATCGGCATCGGCATCGGCATCGGCATCGGCATCGGCATCGGCATCGGCATCGGCATCGGCATCGGCATCGGCATCGGCATCGGCATCGGCATCGGCATCGGCATCGGCATCGGCATCGGCATCGGCATCGGCATCGGCATCGGCATCGGCATCGGCATCGGCATCGGCATCGGCATCGGCATCGGCATCGGCATCGGCATCGGCATCGGCATCGGCATCGGCATCGGCATCGGCATCGGCATCGGCATCGGCATCGGCATCGGCATCGGCATCGGCATCGGCATCGGCATCGGCATCGGCATCGGCATCGGCATCGGCATCGGCATCGGCATCGGCATCGGCATCGGCATCGGCATCGGCATCGGCATCGGCATCGGCATCGGCATCGGCATCGGCATCGGCATCGGCATCGGCATCGGCATCGGCATCGGCATCGGCATCGGCATCGGCATCGGCATCGGCATCGGCATCGGCATCGGCATCGGCATCGGCATCGGCATCGGCATCGGCATCGGCATCGGCATCGGCATCGGCATCGGCATCGGCATCGGCATCGGCATCGGCATCGGCATCGGCATCGGCATCGGCATCGGCATCGGCATCGGCATCGGCATCGGCATCGGCATCGGCATCGGCATCGGCATCGGCATCGGCATCGGCATCGGCATCGGCATCGGCATCGGCATCGGCATCGGCATCGGCATCGGCATCGGCATCGGCATCGGCATCGGCATCGGCATCGGCATCGGCATCGGCATCGGCATCGGCATCGGCATCGGCATCGGCATCGGCATCGGCATCGGCATCGGCATCGGCATCGGCATCGGCATCGGCATCGGCATCGGCATCGGCATCGGCATCGGCATCGGCATCGGCATCGGCATCGGCATCGGCATCGGCATCGGCATCGGCATCGGCATCGGCATCGGCATCGGCATCGGCATCGGCATCGGCATCGGCATCGGCATCGGCATCGGCATCGGCATCGGCATCGGCATCGGCATCGGCATCGGCATCGGCATCGGCATCGGCATCGGCATCGGCATCGGCATCGGCATCGGCATCGGCATCGGCATCGGCATCGGCATCGGCATCGGCATCGGCATCGGCATCGGCATCGGCATCGGCATCGGCATCGGCATCGGCATCGGCATCGGCATCGGCATCGGCATCGGCATCGGCATCGGCATCGGCATCGGCATCGGCATCGGCATCGGCATCGGCATCGGCATCGGCATCGGCATCGGCATCGGCATCGGCATCGGCATCGGCATCGGCATCGGCATCGGCATCGGCATCGGCATCGGCATCGGCATCGGCATCGGCATCGGCATCGGCATCGGCATCGGCATCGGCATCGGCATCGGCATCGGCATCGGCATCGGCATCGGCATCGGCATCGGCATCGGCATCGGCATCGGCATCGGCATCGGCATCGGCATCGGCATCGGCATCGGCATCGGCATCGGCATCGGCATCGGCATCGGCATCGGCATCGGCATCGGCATCGGCATCGGCATCGGCATCGGCATCGGCATCGGCATCGGCATCGGCATCGGCATCGGCATCGGCATCGGCATCGGCATCGGCATCGGCATCGGCATCGGCATCGGCATCGGCATCGGCATCGGCATCGGCATCGGCATCGGCATCGGCATCGGCATCGGCATCGGCATCGGCATCGGCATCGGCATCGGCATCGGCATCGGCATCGGCATCGGCATCGGCATCGGCATCGGCATCGGCATCGGCATCGGCATCGGCATCGGCATCGGCATCGGCATCGGCATCGGCATCGGCATCGGCATCGGCATCGGCATCGGCATCGGCATCGGCATCGGCATCGGCATCGGCATCGGCATCGGCATCGGCATCGGCATCGGCATCGGCATCGGCATCGGCATCGGCATCGGCATCGGCATCGGCATCGGCATCGGCATCGGCATCGGCATCGGCATCGGCATCGGCATCGGCATCGGCATCGGCATCGGCATCGGCATCGGCATCGGCATCGGCATCGGCATCGGCATCGGCATCGGCATCGGCATCGGCATCGGCATCGGCATCGGCATCGGCATCGGCATCGGCATCGGCATCGGCATCGGCATCGGCATCGGCATCGGCATCGGCATCGGCATCGGCATCGGCATCGGCATCGGCATCGGCATCGGCATCGGCATCGGCATCGGCATCGGCATCGCATCGGCATCGGCATCGGCATCGGCATCGGCATCGGCATCGGCATCGGCATCGGCATCGGCATCGCATCGGCATCGGCATCGGCATCGGCCATCGGCATCGGCATCGGCATCGGCATCGGCATCGGCATCGGCATCGGCATCGGCATCGGCATCGGCATCGGCATCGGCATCGGCATCGGCATCGGCATCGGCATCGGCATCGGCATCGGCATCGGCATCGGCATCGGCATCGGCATCGGCATCGGCATCGGCATCGGCATCGGCATCGGCATCGGCATCGGCATCGGCATCGGCATCGGCATCGGCATCGGCATCGGCATCGGCATCGGCATCGGCATCGGCATCGGCATCGGCATCGGCATCGGCATCGGCATCGGCATCGGCATCGGCATCGGCATCGGCATCGGCATCGGCATCGGCATCGGCATCGGCATCGGCATCGGCATCGGCATCGGCATCGGCATCGGCATCGGCATCGGCATCGGCATCGGCATCGGCATCGGCATCGGCATCGGCATCGGCATCGGCATCGGCATCGGCATCGGCATCGGCATCGGCATCGGCATCGGCATCGGCATCGGCATCGGCATCGGCATCGGCATCGGCATCGGCATCGGCATCGGCATCGGCATCGGCATCGGCATCGGCATCGGCATCGGCATCGGCATCGGCATCGGCATCGGCATCGGCATCGGCATCGGCATCGGCATCGGCATCGGCATCGGCATCGGCATCGGCATCGGCATCGGCATCGGCATCGGCATCGGCATCGGCATCGGCATCGGCATCGGCATCGGCATCGGCATCGGCATCGGCATCGGCATCGGCATCGGCATCGGCATCGGCATCGGCATCGGCATCGGCATCGGCATCGGCATCGGCATCGGCATCGGCATCGGCATCGGCATCGGCATCGGCATCGGCATCGGCATCGGCATCGGCATCGGCATCGGCATCGGCATCGGCATCGGCATCGGCATCGGCATCGGCATCGGCATCGGCATCGGCATCGGCATCGGCATCGGCATCGGCATCGGCATCGGCATCGGCATCGGCATCGGCATCGGCATCGGCATCGGCATCGGCATCGGCATCGGCATCGGCATCGGCATCGGCATCGGCATCGGCATCGGCATCGGCATCGGCATCGGCATCGGCATCGGCATCGGCATCGGCATCGGCATCGGCATCGGCATCGGCATCGGCATCGGCATCGGCATCGGCATCGGCATCGGCATCGGCATCGGCATCGGCATCGGCATCGGCATCGGCATCGGCATCGGCATCGGCATCGGCATCGCATCGGCATCGGCATCGGCATCGGCATCGGCATCGGCATCGGCATCGGCATCGGCATCGGCATCGGCATCGGCATCGGCATCGGCATCGGCATCGGCATCGGCATCGGCATCGGCATCGGCATCGGCATCGGCATCGGCATCGGCATCGGCATCGGCATCGGCATCGGCATCGGCATCGGCATCGGCATCGGCATCGGCATCGGCATCGGCATCGGCATCGGCATCGGCATCGGCATCGGCATCGGCATCGGCATCGGCATCGGCATCGGCATCGGCATCGGCATCGGCATCGGCATCGGCATCGGCATCGGCATCGGCATCGGCATCGGCATCGGCATCGGCATCGGCATCGGCATCGGCATCGGCATCGGCATCGGCATCGGCATCGGCATCGGCATCGGCATCGGCATCGGCATCGGCATCGGCATCGGCATCGGCATCGGCATCGGCATCGGCATCGGCATCGGCATCGGCATCGGCATCGGCATCGGCATCGGCATCGGCATCGGCATCGGCATCGGCATCGGCATCGGCATCGGCATCGGCATCGGCATCGGCATCGGCATCGGCATCGGCATCGGCATCGGCATCGGCATCGGCATCGGCATCGGCATCGGCATCGGCATCGGCATCGGCATCGGCATCGGCATCGGCATCGGCATCGGCATCGGCATCGGCATCGGCATCGGCATCGGCATCGGCATCGGCATCGGCATCGGCATCGGCATCGGCATCGGCATCGGCATCGGCATCGGCATCGGCATCGGCATCGGCATCGGCATCGGCATCGGCATCGGCATCGGCATCGGCATCGGCATCGGCATCGGCATCGGCATCGGCATCGGCATCGGCATCGGCATCGGCATCGGCATCGGCATCGGCATCGGCATCGGCATCGGCATCGGCATCGGCATCGGCATCGGCATCGGCATCGGCATCGGCATCGGCATCGGCATCGGCATCGGCATCGGCATCGGCATCGGCATCGGCATCGGCATCGGCATCGGCATCGGCATCGGCATCGGCATCGGCATCGGCATCGGCATCGGCATCGGCATCGGCATCGCATCGGCATCGGCATCGGCATCGGCATCGGCATCGGCATCGGCATCGGCATCGGCATCGGCATCGGCATCGGCATCGGCATCGGCATCGGCATCGGCATCGGCATCGGCATCGGCATCGGCATCGGCATCGGCATCGGCATCGGCATCGGCATCGGCATCGGCATCGGCATCGGCATCGGCATCGGCATCGGCATCGGCATCGGCATCGGCATCGGCATCGGCATCGGCATCGGCATCGGCATCGGCATCGGCATCGGCATCGGCATCGGCATCGGCATCGGCATCGGCATCGGCATCGGCATCGGCATCGGCATCGGCATCGGCATCGGCATCGGCATCGGCATCGGCATCGGCATCGGCATCGGCATCGGCATCGGCATCGGCATCGGCATCGGCATCGGCATCGGCATCGGCATCGGCATCGGCATCGGCATCGGCATCGGCATCGGCATCGGCATCGGCATCGGCATCGGCATCGGCATCGGCATCGGCATCGGCATCGGCATCGGCATCGGCATCGGCATCGGCATCGGCATCGGCATCGGCATCGGCATCGGCATCGGCATCGGCATCGGCATCGGCATCGGCATCGGCATCGGCATCGGCATCGGCATCGGCATCGGCATCGGCATCGGCATCGGCATCGGCATCGGCATCGGCATCGGCATCGGCATCGGCATCGGCATCGGCATCGGCATCGGCATCGGCATCGGCATCGGCATCGGCATCGGCATCGGCATCGGCATCGGCATCGGCATCGGCATCGGCATCGGCATCGGCATCGGCATCGGCATCGGCATCGGCATCGGCATCGGCATCGGCATCGGCATCGGCATCGGCATCGGCATCGGCATCGGCATCGGCATCGGCATCGGCATCGGCATCGGCATCGGCATCGGCATCGGCATCGGCATCGGCATCGGCATCGGCATCGGCATCGGCATCGGCATCGGCATCGGCATCGGCATCGGCATCGGCATCGGCATCGGCAGCGGCAGCGGCATCGGCAGCGGCATCGGCATCGGCATCGGCATCGGCATCGGCATCGGCATCGGCATCGGCATCGGCATCGGCATCGGCATCGGCATCGGCATCGGCATCGGCATCGGCATCGGCATCGGCATCGGCATCGGCATCGGCATCGGCATCGGCATCGGCATCGGCATCGGCATCGGCATCGGCATCGGCATCGGCATCGGCATCGGCATCGGCATCGGCATCGGCATCGGCATCGGCATCGGCATCGGCATCGGCATCGGCATCGGCATCGGCATCGGCATCGGCATCGGCATCGGCATCGGCATCGGCATCGGCATCGGCATCGGCATCGGCATCGGCATCGGCATCGGCATCGGCATCGGCATCGGCATCGGCATCGGCATCGGCATCGGCATCGGCATCGGCATCGGCATCGGCATCGGCATCGGCATCGGCATCGGCATCGGCATCGGCATCGGCATCGGCATCGGCATCGGCATCGGCATCGGCATCGGCATCGGCATCGGCATCGGCATCGGCATCGGCATCGGCATCGGCATCGGCATCGGCATCGGCATCGGCATCGGCATCGGCATCGGCATCGGCATCGGCATCGGCATCGGCATCGGCATCGGCATCGGCATCGGCATCGGCATCGGCATCGGCATCGGCATCGGCATCGGCATCGGCATCGGCATCGGCATCGGCATCGGCATCGGCATCGGCATCGGCATCGGCATCGGCATCGGCATCGGCATCGGCATCGGCATCGGCATCGGCATCGGCATCGGCATCGGCATCGGCATCGGCATCGGCATCGGCATCGGCATCGGCATCGGCATCGGCATCGGCATCGGCATCGGCATCGGCATCGGCATCGGCATCGGCATCGGCATCGGCATCGGCATCGGCATCGGCATCGGCATCGGCATCGGCATCGGCATCGGCAGCGGCAGCGGCAGCGGCAGCGGCAGCGGCAGCGGCAGCGGCAGCGGCAGCGGCAGCGGCAGCGGCAGCGGCAGCGCATCGGCATCGGCATCGGCATCGGCATCGGCATCGGCATCGGCATCGGCATCGGCATCGGCATCGGCATCGGCATCGGCATCGGCATCGGCATCGGCATCGGCATCGGCATCGGCATCGGCATCGGCATCGGCATCGGCATCGGCATCGGCATCGGCATCGGCATCGGCATCGGCATCGGCATCGGCATCGGCATCGGCATCGGCATCGGCATCGGCATCGGCATCGGCATCGGCATCGGCATCGGCATCGGCATCGGCATCGGCATCGGCATCGGCATCGGCATCGGCATCGGCATCGGCATCGGCATCGGCATCGGCATCGGCATCGGCATCGGCATCGGCATCGGCATCGGCATCGGCATCGGCATCGGCATCGGCATCGGCATCGGCATCGGCATCGGCATCGGCATCGGCATCGGCATCGGCATCGGCATCGGCATCGGCATCGGCATCGGCATCGGCATCGGCATCGGCATCGGCATCGGCATCGGCATCGGCATCGGCATCGGCATCGGCATCGGCATCGGCATCGGCATCGGCATCGGCATCGGCATCGGCATCGGCATCGGCATCGGCATCGGCATCGGCATCGGCATCGGCATCGGCATCGGCATCGGCATCGGCATCGGCATCGGCATCGGCATCGGCATCGGCATCGGCATCGGCATCGGCATCGGCATCGGCATCGGCATCGGCATCGGCATCGGCATCGGCATCGGCATCGGCATCGGCATCGGCATCGGCATCGGCATCGGCATCGGCATCGGCATCGGCATCGGCATCGGCATCGGCATCGGCATCGGCATCGGCATCGGCATCGGCATCGGCATCGGCATCGGCATCGGCATCGGCATCGGCATCGGCATCGGCATCGGCATCGGCATCGGCATCGGCATCGGCATCGGCAGCGGCAGCGGCAGCGGCAGCGGCAGCGGCAGCGGCAGCGGCATCGGCATCGGCATCGGCATCGGCATCGGCATCGGCATCGGCATCGGCATCGGCATCGGCATCGGCATCGGCATCGGCATCGGCATCGGCAGCGGCATCGGAATCGGCATCGGCATCGGCATCGGCATCGGCATCGGCATCGGCATCGGCATCGGCATCGGCATCGGCATCGGCATCGGCATCGGCATCGGCATCGGCAGCGGCATCGGCATCGGCATCGGCATCGGCATCGGCATCGGCAGCGGCATCGGCATCGGCATCGGCATCGGCATCGGCATCGGCAGCGGCATCGGCATCGGCATCGGCATCGGCATCGGCATCGGCATCGGCATCGGCATCGGCATCGGCATCGGCATCGGCATCGGCATCGGCATCGGCATCGGCATCGGCATCGGCATCGGCATCGGCATCGGCATCGGCATCGGCATCGGCATCGGCATCGGCATCGGCATCGGCATCGGCATCGGCTCGGCATCGGCATCGGCATCGGCATCGGCATCGGCATCGGCATCGGCATCGGCATCGGCATCGGCATCGGCATCGGCATCGGCATCGGCATCGGCATCGGCATCGGCATCGGCATCGGCATCGGCATCGGCATCGGCATCGGCATCGGCATCGGCATCGGCATCGGCATCGGCATCGGCATCGGCATCGGCATCGGCATCGGCATCGGCATCGGCATCGGCATCGGCATCGGCATCGGCATCGGCATCGGCATCGGCATCGGCATCGGCATCGGCATCGGCATCGGCATCGGCATCGGCATCGGCATCGGCATCGGCATCGGCATCGGCATCGGCATCGGCATCGGCATCGGCATCGGCATCGGCATCGGCATCGGCATCGGCATCGGCATCGGCATCGGCATCGGCATCGGCATCGGCATCGGCATCGGCATCGGCATCGGCATCGGCATCGGCATCGGCATCGGCATCGGCATCGGCATCGGCATCGGCATCGGCATCGGCATCGGCATCGGCATCGGCATCGGCATCGGCATCGGCATCGGCATCGGCATCGGCATCGGCATCGGCATCGGCATCGGCATCGGCATCGGCATCGGCATCGGCATCGGCATCGGCATCGGCATCGGCATCGGCATCGGCATCGGCATCGGCATCGGCATCGGCATCGGCATCGGCATCGGCATCGGCATCGGCATCGGCATCGGCATCGGCATCGGCATCGGCATCGGCATCGGCATCGGCATCGGCATCGGCATCGGCATCGGCATCGGCATCGGCATCGGCATCGGCATCGGCATCGGCATCGGCATCGGCATCGGCATCGGCATCGGCATCGGCATCGGCATCGGCATCGGCATCGGCATCGGCATCGGCATCGGCATCGGCATCGGCATCGGCATCGGCATCGGCATCGGCATCGGCATCGGCATCGGCATCGGCATCGGCATCGGCATCGGCATCGGCATCGGCATCGGCATCGGCATCGGCATCGGCATCGGCATCGGCATCGGCATCGGCATCGGCATCGGCATCGGCATCGGCATCGGCATCGGCATCGGCATCGGCATCGGCATCGGCATCGGCATCGGCATCGGCATCGGCATCGGCATCGGCATCGGCATCGGCATCGGCATCGGCATCGGCATCGGCATCGGCATCGGCATCGGCATCGGCATCGGCATCGGCATCGGCATCGGCATCGGCATCGGCATCGGCATCGGCATCGGCATCGGCATCGGCATCGGCATCGGCATCGGCATCGGCATCGGCATCGGCATCGGCATCGGCATCGGCATCGGCATCGGCATCGGCATCGGCATCGGCATCGGCATCGGCATCGGCATCGGCATCGGCATCGGCATCGGCATCGGCATCGGCATCGGCATCGGCATCGGCATCGGCATCGGCATCGGCATCGGCATCGGCATCGGCATCGGCATCGGCATCGGCATCGGCATCGGCATCGGCATCGGCATCGGCATCGGCATCGGCATCGGCATCGGCATCGGCATCGGCATCGGCATCGGCATCGGCATCGGCATCGGCATCGGCATCGGCATCGGCATCGGCATCGGCATCGGCATCGGCATCGGCATCGGCATCGGCATCGGCATCGGCATCGGCATCGGCATCGGCATCGGCATCGGCATCGGCATCGGCATCGGCATCGGCATCGGCATCGGCATCGGCATCGGCATCGGCATCGGCATCGGCATCGGCATCGGCATCGGCATCGGCATCGGCATCGGCATCGGCATCGGCATCGGCATCGGCATCGGCATCGGCATCGGCATCGGCATCGGCATCGGCATCGGCATCGGCATCGGCATCGGCATCGGCATCGGCATCGGCATCGGCATCGGCATCGGCATCGGCATCGGCATCGGCATCGGCATCGGCATCGGCATCGGCATCGGCATCGGCATCGGCATCGGCATCGGCATCGGCATCGGCATCGGCATCGGCATCGGCATCGGCATCGGCATCGGCATCGGCATCGGCATCGGCATCGGCATCGGCATCGGCATCGGCATCGGCATCGGCATCGGCATCGGCATCGGCATCGGCATCGGCATCGGCATCGGCATCGGCATCGGCATCGGCATCGGCATCGGCATCGGCATCGGCATCGGCATCGGCATCGGCATCGGCATCGGCATCGGCATCGGCATCGGCATCGGCATCGGCATCGGCATCGGCATCGGCATCGGCATCGGCATCGGCATCGGCATCGGCATCGGCATCGGCAGCGGCAGCGGCAGCGGCAGCGGCAGCGGCAGCGGCAGCGGCAGCGGCAGCGGCAGCGGCAGCGGCAGCGGCAGCGGCAGCGGCAGCGGCAGCGGCATCGGCATCGGCATCGGCATCGGCATCGGCATCGGCATCGGCATCGGCATCGGCATCGGCATCGGCATCGGCATCGGCATCGGCATCGGCATCGGCATCGGCATCGGCATCGGCATCGGCATCGGCATCGGCATCGGCATCGGCATCGGCATCGGCATCGGCATCGGCAGCGGCAGCGGCAGCGGCAGCGGCAGCGGCAGCGGCAGCGGCATCGGCATCGGCATCGGCATCGGCATCGGCATCGGCATCGGCAGCGGCAGCGGCAGCGGCAGCGGCAGCGGCAGCGGCAGCGGCAGCGGCAGCGGCAGCGGCAGCGGCAGCGGCAGCGGCAGCGGCAGCGGCAGCGGCAGCGGCAGCGGCAGCGGCAGCGGCAGCGGCAGCGGCAGCGGCAGCGGCAGCGGCAGCGGCAGCGGCAGCGGCAGCGGCAGCGGCAGCGGCAGCGGCGCAGCGGCGCATCGGCGCAGCGGCGCATCGGCGCATCGGCGCATCGGCGCATCGGCGCATCGGCGCATCGGCGCATCGGCGCATCGGCGCATCGGCGCATCGGCGCATCGGCGCATCGGCGCATCGGCGCATCGGCGCCGAAGCTCTCCAAGCCTTCTAAGCAGCAGCAAGGTCACTAAGCTGCAGCGACCAGCATGTGTACAGGAGCGAGAGTTATCCGGCAGCTCGGAATTAGGCCGCCCTAAGCAAACGGGCAGCAGCTGCGACAAGAGTAGAGGAGGCAGCACCAGAAATAGGCAGTAGTATACCCCTCAGTGTGGGGTCAGCGCTGTGGGACTCGCATTTCAGCATGCATGGGCATCACCTGACCCATATATACACTGATACGCACAAAGGCCCAAGCGCAACGTCCCGCCGGCATGCACAACACCCTTCTTGCATGAGCATATCCCTGGAGTATGAACAGCGCCCCACACATATATTAGCATTTCCTGGTATGCCTATTGCCGGCCTGTTTGCAATGCCCCACTTGAATCCGTAGCACCCCATAACCTCATGTGCATGCACAGCGCCTGCCCGATGGGCAGTGCCACCCATATGCACAGCAACACTCGCATTTTTATGTCCTGCCGAGTGGTTCAGTTCCCCACCCACAGGCACAGCGCCCACCCACATCATTTATTGTGCACAGCGCCCGCCCGTATTACCACGGTATAGTGCCCCACCCGCATGCACGGCACCTACCTCTATGGAATATGCCCTGCCAGTGGGTGCAGCGCTTCACCAGCATACCGCCCGTATGACATGTGCCCTACCAGTGGGTGCAGCGCAACTGCCTGAATTTCCTGTGCCCTACCAGTGCGTGCAGCGCAACTGCCTGCATTTCCTGTTCCCTACCAGTGGGTGCAGCGCAACCGCCTGCATTTCCTGTGCCCTACCGGTGGGTGCAGCGCAACCACCTGCATTTCCTGTGCCCCACCGGTGGGTGCAGCGCAACCGCCTGCATTTACTGTGCCCTACTGGTGGGTGCTGTGCAACCGCCTGCATTTCCTGTGCCCTCCGGTGGGTGTTGCGCAACTGCCTGCATTTCCTGTGCCATACCAGTGGGTGCAGCGCAACCGCCTGCATTTCCTGTGCCCTACCGGTGGGTGCTGCGCAACCGCCTGCATTTCCTGTCCCCACTGGTGGGTGCAGCGCAACCGCCTGCATTTCCTGTGCCCTACTGGTGGTTGCTGCGCAACCGCCTGCATGTCCTGTGCCCTACCTGTGGGTGCAGCGCAACTGCCTGCATTTCCTGTGCCCCACCGGTGGGTGATGCGCAACCGCCTGCATTTTCTGTGCCCTACTGGTGGGTGCAGCGCAACTGTCTGCATTTCCTGTGCCCTGCTGGTGGGTGTTGCGCAATGGCCTGCATTACCTGTGCCCTACCGGTGGGTGCAGCGCAACCGCCTGCATTTCCTGTGCCCTACTGGTGGTTGCTGCGCAACCGCCTGCATGTCCTGTGCCCTACCTGTGGGTGCAGTGCAACTGCCTGCATTTCCTGTGCCCCACTGGTGGGTGCAGCGCAACCGCCTGCATTTACTGTGCCCTACTGGTGGGTGCAGCGCAACCGCCTGCATTTTCTGTGCCCTACCGGTGGGTGCAGCGCAACCGCCTGCATTTCTGTGCCCCACCGGTGGGTGCAGCGCAACCGCCTGCATTTCCTGTGCCCTACTGGTGGGTGCTGCGCAACCGCCTGCATTTCCTGTGCCCACCAGTGGATGTAGCGCAACCGCCTGCATTTCTGTGCCATACCAGTGGGTGCAGCGCAACCGCCTGCATTTCCTGTGCCCCACCGGTTGGTGCAGCGCAACCGCCTGCACTTCCTATGCCCTACCGGTTGGTGCAGCACAACCGCCTGCATTTCCTGTGCCCCACTGGTGGGTGCAGCGCAACCGCCTGCATTTCCTGTGCCCTACTGGTGGGTACTGTGCAACCGCCTGCATTTCCTGTGCCCTACTGGTGGGTGCAGCGCAACTGCCTGCATTTCCTGTGCCCTACTGGTGGTTGCTGCGCAACCGCCTGCATTTGCTGTGTCCTACCGGTGGGTGTAGCGCAACCGCCTGCATTTCCTGGCCCTACCGGTGGGTGCAGCGCAACCGTCTGCATTTCCTATGCGCTACCGGTGGGTGTAGCGCAACCGCCTGCATTTCCTGTGCCCTACCAGTGGGAGCAGCGCAACCGCCCGTATGGATTGTGTCCTACCGGTGGGTGCAGCGCAACCGCCTGTATGGACCGTCACTGGTGGGTGCAGTGCAACCGCCTGTATCGACCCTGCCCTACCGCTGGGTGCAGCGCAACCATCTGTATCGACTGTGCCCTACTGGTGTGGTGCAGCGTTACCATCCATATGGTCTGTGCCCTACCGGTGGGTGCAGTGCTACCGTCCGTATGGACTGTGCCTAACCGAAGGTTATAGCGCTCCAATCATATCAACTGTACCCTACTGGTGGGTTATCAATTTACTCAAGAGATGTTTGGGTTGAACAGCCAAGAACTCAGCGGCATGGTGCACACCAGCTAGGTCCAGTGGGTAGCAAACCTACTGCGGGCAGTGCTCCCTCTCTATTCCTTCACTTCATGTGAAGGAATAGAGAGGGAGCACTGCCCGTAGTACGTTGCGGTGAAGCGGTCTGCCTATGTGTTCGTAATTTGCTCAGGTTCATGGGATGAAAAGCCAAGGACACTGCAGCATGGTGCCCACTAGCCAGGGCCAGTGGGCAGCAGGTCCAGACAGTTGTGAAAGGATAGAGAGGGAGCGCTGACTGCAATAAATTGCGGTGATGCGGTCGGGCTATGGGTTCGTAATTCATTCTGTTTCATCGGGCTGAACAGCCAAGAACCCTGCACCATGTTGCACGCTAGCTAGGGCCAGTGGGTAGCAACCCATTACAGGAGGTGAAGGAATAGAGAGGAAACGCTGACCGCATGGGGTAATGCGGTCTGGCTATGGGTTCTTAATATACTGTGGTTCATCGGGCTGAACAGCCAAGACCCATGCAACATGGTGCCCACTAGCCAGGGCCAGTGGGAAGCAAGCCTAGATAGGAAATGAAGGAATAGAGATGGACCGTTGCCTGACCGCAGTCTGCATGCTGCGGAGATGCGGCCGGGCATTGCATCTTAATTTGCTCAAGACAACGCTCACCTTTCCCAAAGCAAAATCTTAAATGTCGGGCGGACGAGCTTCACATGATTTACTTCCCGATCTACACAGACCTTCGATTTCAATTTAACCCTACTTCCATAATGACCTAGAGGATGAGGATGAGGCCATGAAACGGTACGCAAATGGAAGATGGGGCAAACTAAATGCAGAGGTTTCTGCATGTATGTTCTGGAAGAAATTTGGTTCTCTTATCTTTCAGTGGATGAAAATAGAGAATCATCTCAAAACTTTGCCAAATCTCCCGTCTCCCCCCTAATTCTGTAGGTGGTGCTCAACCGAACTCTATTGCACCCACTTCAAGTTTTATGACTGGGGCTTATATTCTGCACTATTAGGACTATGGGGTTCATTCCCACGCCACTGTGTTGGTTGAGTGCTTGTTGCTTGCCCAGGCGGGTCACTGGTTTTCGCTTTATGTCCTAGTGTATCAAGTGCATGTACCAGTTTACGGGCATATGTCCCATGCATCAAATGTGATGCTCTGATGGATTGTAAAAACTTCACAGACCGGTCAGGTGCAAGAACGGTGCTTAATATACTAGTTTGACATAAATAGAGCGGTCAGGCGCCTGTGCGGTACTGCGGTGATTAAAAATACTAGCACTGGTACGTAAGCTAGAAAGCGGTCAGGCCAAAGAGCAGTGCACAGAAAACACACCAGTCCAGAGCAACGGAGAATTTAGGTGCAATGTAGCAGTCAGGGGCAAGAGTGGAAGCGCCCGAGAGCAGCGCACGAGTCAGTAGATACAAAGGATTGTATCATTATACAATTAATCCTGGTATGATTGAAAATCAGTGAAGGGGCACTGTGAAGGGGCACTGCTGTCAATCAGAGACTCACTCAAACACAAGGTCCCCATCATTGACAGTACCAGCCTCGATTTCCAGCCCCTCTCGCAAGGCTCTAGCATGCCCCATACCGGTATCCATGGGTTGATCAGGAACCTGGAGGCCTCTTCCTTAAAAAAGCCGGGCAACGCGTAGAGCATGCGGTGGATAGGCTTTTGGAAGTCAATGATATTGTATCAAGCCGCTCCAGTCGGCCGCCTCTTTGCCCATTCAAAGCTGATGCATCCCTTGCTCTCCAGAAAGCTCATGCCAGCCTTGAGTTGCGTCAGTGTACCACCGGATGAAAACTAGATGTTCACCTCAAGCTCGGGGAACCGAGTTACTCCCTGCCCAGAGCATGGGTCGAAAGCACGGGCAGGGGACAGGAAGAGGGACAGGGGACAGGTGCATGACAGATTGACAGGGGACAGGGACATGAGCAGGGACAGAGAGCATGGGCAGGGATAGGGGACATGAGCAGGGACAGGAGCATGGACAAGAGCAGGGGATAGGGGACAGGAGCATGGGACAGAAGCAGGGGACAGAAGAAGGGGACAGAAGAAGGGGCAGGGGACAGGAGCAGGGGCAGGGGACAGGAGCAGGGGACAGGAGCAGGGACACGAGCAGGGACAGGGGACAGGAGCAGGGACAGGGGGCAGGAGCAGGGGCATGGGGCATGCTACTGGAGCAGAGACAGGGGACAGGAGCTGGGACAGGGGGCAGGAGCAGGGACAGGGGGCAGGAGCAGGGACAGGGGGCAGGAGCAGGGACATGGGACAGGAGCAGAGACAGGGGGCAGGAGCATGGACAAGGACATGAGCAGGGACAGGGGGCATGAGCAGGGACGTGGGGCATGAGCAGGGACAGGGGATAGGAGCAGGGACAGGGGGCAGGAGCAGGAACAGGGGGCAGGAGCAGGGACAGGGGGCAGGAGCATGGACATGGGAAATGAGCAGGGACAGGGGACAGGAGCAGGGACAGGGGGCAGGAGCAGGGACAGGGGGCAGGAGCAGGGACAGGGGACAGGAGCAGGGACAGGGGACAGGAGCAGGAACAGGGGGGAGGAGCTGGGACTGAAGGCAGGAGCTGGGACAAGGGGCAGGAGCTGTGACAGGGGGAAGGAGCTACGACCGGTATCATGCAACCAGGATAATGCACGTTCATGGTTGCGCATGCGGCCAGTAGCTGTACTGCAGTACTGGTACTGCGCCTCCATGATGGGGAGCATAAACGAGACCGGCCCATACTGCTAGTTGGTCGCCTTAGAAGCACGCACCTAAGCGCGGACCTGTGTAGCAGCGGCCGCTCACTGCTACCTGTTTCATGCAGCCAATATAATGCATGCTCATGGATGCGCATGTGGCCAACACTTGAACCGTCGCGGCATTTTTTTGACAGAGAGCAGGACAAGACTGGCCAAAGGTCGGTCGCCTAAGCAACACACACCTAAGCGCGGACCCGGATGGCAGGGGCCGCTCACTGCTACCAGTTACATGCAGCCTGTTTATTGCATGTTTATGGTTGCGCACGTGGACAACAGCTGGACCGGTCATGCACCTTCCTTATAGGGGGAAAAGCAATACCAGCCTACTCTCAGTTGCCCATGCAGGCAGATAAGCGCAGGTCTAGGGAGAAGCAGCCGCTCACAGTCACCGGTTTCATGCAGCCAATATAATACAAGCTCATGGTTGTGCATGTGAGCAACAGCTGTACAATCATTGCACCTCCCTGATAGAGGGGAAAACAAGAGAGGCCTGCGGTCGGTTGTTCAAGCGGCACTTACCTGTGCTCAGGGTAGCAGCGGCCGTTCACTGCTACTAGTATTATGCGGTCCACGGCTGGTCACCTAACAAGCAACACGCACCTCAGCGAGCAACTGGGTAGCAGCAGCGGTGCGCAAGCTAGCCAACCGCCCCATGCTAGTGCGCAAGCTGGCCATGAACCACATGCTGGTGGGCTAGCTGGCCATCAGCTCCATGTTCGTTTGCCAGCTGGTCAACAGCTCCGTGCTGGTGTGCAAGTTGTCCCTCAGCTCCACGCACGCCGGTGCGCAAGCTGACCACCAACTTCATGCTGATAGCTGGTGTGCAAGATGGCCAGAAGCTTCACGCTAGTGCGCAAGCTAGCCAGATGTTGCAGGCTGTTCACCAAGCTGGCTAGCATCTATAATTTTATATGTTGGCATGGAAGCTCAGCACTCACAAGCAGCTCCATGCTGGTATGCATGCTCCCTGTAGCTGCAGGCCAGCAGCTCCAGATTCGGAATGGCTGATGGCTACTAGTAGACCACTCAGTAAAGGTGAAAGAATCAAGCAGTAGACAAGCCGCATGCCAAGCAGGAAGAGTACACGAAGTTTTAGGAGAATGCAGTCGGCCCAACAGCCCAGGTGTACAAGAGGCCCTCGTTGTCAGCTGAGAAAAGGCAAGCAGGGAAAGGAAAGGCAAACGACCACCGGGCACCCGGGCACCCTGGCTAGCCCTCAGCTACCAGTAGTACTACTTAAAAACGCAAGTACGTGTTCATACCCTGTCTGGTTGTCGTGGTAACATCTCGATGATCGAATTCCTTCAGCAGGGAACGCATGGAAGACATGTTTATTAGTATTGCCAGGGTGTGTCTGCCTCAGGCGGACAAAGAAGCGCACTTAACGGTACTCATATGCAACAGAGGGACGGGCAAGGGAACATATTTCTGCAACTGTAGCCGAACGGACGAGCAAGCGGACTCGGTCCTGCAGCGGATATCTTTCAAGCAGGCAAGCGTGCCGGAATGCGTGCGCAATTCTACAGCAAACACTGACGCCAGCGGGAAGACGGTACGGATGCTGGGGCGACAATGCAGGGGGTGGGGGCACGCTTGATTCAATCACGCAAAATCGCCAGTTCAAACGACCCGTTTCCCCCATCTTGATTCTTCAAGGGTCGGAAACTTACCGACGTAACTATTGTCCTTAATTATATTTTCCTCTTACAACACAGGTAAGGTGCACTTATTTGCTTTCAAAGAAAAGGTAGGTGAGGCAGAAAGCAGCCATAACATGCATTCGATGAGGGCATCATCCGTCATTAACATGCCTCTTGGTCCCCTGTGCGCAGCAAGGATATGGACCTATACCTTCGGGTCGCAATACCGGATCCTGGGCTGCCATCCACACTTCCAAAATAGTAGGGTGCCGCATGGATGGCAACACATACATGGTGCGCGACTGGTCGGCAAAGCTCCCCGTGCACGAAGCGCGTAAGGAACCTTCCTTATTCCCACGGTGCGTGGCATGTGGTTGTACCCGATCCCAAAGGATGAGCTCCTGCATGTTGCTCCAAGCTGCCCATGTATGGAGAGGCTGCCATGAGGCGCGCAAATCGCGTATCCGCAAGGAGGCACACATTGCCGCTACTGCCACTGGCAGTTGTGGCACTGCCTGAGGTGGCAGAACAACAAATGAGGGGAGTTAGCTGTGGATGTGCTGCACGGGATATGGCCCTATCACTGGCACGAGGCTGGCCCTCCAGTGTTTCTTTTTTCGGCTACAAGTTCAACTTGAGCAGGCCTCCTTGCGGCCGCCAAAGGCCCGATAAGGACCAAAACACGACCGGCCTACAACTGATGTCCAAGGCAGTTTGGCTGGTCACAACTGGGCCTCTGGCCAAAGGCTGAAATTTTGATGACTCAAAGAAAAATAAACACAGAGGCCCACCGGCCTAGGGGTGTTGGTCTGTGAATCACTTGTGTACTTAGTAACCAATGCTAGGTAGCTCCCGCATGCCAAATCCATGTGCATCAACCTCACCCAACATGGTGATCGCATGAAAGGGACAACACAATCATGAGTCCTGATGGTTCCATGCCCTCATGAAGAAATGACTGATGAAGCCAGCAGAGTTTGAGGTGTCCAGTCGGGCTCAGTGGCTCACTGCCGTGTCAATAATGGGACACGTTTCAAGGAGAGAGGTACAGTGTTTCTGTCTCAAAGACAGAAAATGTATCAATATTGACTGTTGATATAGACTTTCGTGGATGCGAAAATCAACTAGTGTCAGAGGTTTTCCATCAACCTACCCGCTTTCAACCTCCATGCTCAGGCTTTGCATGAGGGTACCAGTGGGCCTTGCATAAAAGATTGGCTGGCATGGCCACAGCTGGGGGCGCCTCATAAACTCGATGGGAAAATATTTGTCAACATTCGACCTTCAAAAGGTTGAATTCCTTTTCATCACCGAACTGTTTTGCGGAAATCCCCCAACAGTCTACTCACCCCGCGTGCTCTCATCAGCCATAGCTCCCTCCACGGCACTAGCTTGTGCCTGTGTCATTAACGCTCCCACAGACACGGTGCGGGGCATTCCTGACCTCAGTGAGGGGCCAACAATCATCGATGGAGATCCCCTGGAAAGACTCATCCTGCACATCAGAAGAAGCACGACATAATAGTAAGTCAGATCAGGGAAAGTGTGACGCCACTGGATTGGATCAAGGATGATGATGACGGCAAAGTATGACGAGGTGGGGTTCAGGCCTTCAGGGTCGAATGCTGAGCGTTTTTCTGGACCTATCCACAAGTTTGACAATGATCCGAGGCCTAGACCCATGATCTGCTTCCACCATTAAATTTGGGTGCAGCAGGCCTAGGTACTCAGGCCTACAGGGGCAGCTCGGTGCAGCAGGCCCAGGTACTCGGGCATCTGGCCGTATTCCAGTCCGTTTACATCCAAAGTGGACAGCCAAAGATGGTCTGATGGAGAGGACAAGCAACACTAGCTTCCACTCACAGGGTTGAAACTCTGCGCAGAGCATTTGGCCTGCCGGGAGACCGCCTCCAAGGTTTGTTGTTGGAGAAAGGATGGGCCCCAGGGCGCTCCCGATCGGTGTCAGTTGGGCGGAACACATACGGATCACCCGGGAGGCCACACAGAGAAACAAAGTCATGTGGTGAGTCCTCTGTGCCGAGTTGCAACTGCAGGGGAGCCATTGCATTATTGGGGGCGGATGCAGCGCTACTTACGCGGGGATGCCTAGGACATCGGCCGCCTGCCACATTCCCAGGACCCGCAGGCAATGCACCCTCCGTAGTTCTATCCATGCTGTGTCCCCTGCTGTCCTCCCTGAACACCAACAACGCACCACCCAGGCTATTGAAGCTAGCACCGCGGACAGAGGCCAGAAAGCCGCCCGGGGCACCGGCCTCGGGGGCCTGCTGAAACTTGTTCTGCAATTGGGCCAGCTTCTGAAGCGACGACGAGAAGTAGGACAAAGTGCCGGCCGATCCCTTGTCCAGCTTGCTACCCCCGCTGACTATGCTGCCGGACAGGTTGAAGAAGGACTTGCCGGATAAGTTGGCAAAGGACTTGCCAGAGAGGGTGGTGAAGGACTTGCCAGGCTTAGTTCCCAGGCAACTGCCGGAAAGAAAGGGCCCGGCATCTGATTTCACGACACCAGATGCCACGCTGCTAGACGGTGTCTTGGGGAGGGCGTTGCTCGAGGTCGGAGGGAGCGCAGAGGTCAGCGTGCAGCCATACAAGTTGCCGCTACGACTGCTTCCACTGGGGTCCTTGCCCCTGGCTGTGTTGGCTGCGCTGGTCCCAGGGCGTGGCTGATAGAGAATGCCAAAGCTCTCAGGCCTACCGGCAAGTGCAGCAGAGATATGCAGAATGGAGCGAAGAGCTTGGATGCCTGTCTGACGGACCGCCTGGACAGCCAGCGGAGGTCCTATCAGAAGAGGGGGCGAGGTAGGGATGAAGGAGGAGACAGGTCCAATCAGAAGGGGGGGCGAGGTAGGGATGAAGGAGGAGACAGGTTCAATCAGAAGGGGGGCAGGTAGGGATGAAGGAGGAGGCAGGTCCAATCAGAAGGGGGGGCGAGGTAGGGATGAAGGAGGAGACAGGTCCAATCAGAAGGGGGGGCGAGGTAGGGATGAAGGAGGAGACAGGTTCAATCAGAAGGGGGGCAGGTAGGGATGAAGGAGGAGGCAGGTCCAATCAGAAGGGGGGGCGAGGTAGGGATGAAGGAGGAGACAGGTCCAATCAGAAGGGGGGGCGAGGTAGGGATGAAGGAGGAGACAGGTCCAATCAGAAGGGGGGGCGAGGTAGGGATGAAGGAGGAGAGGTCCTATCAGAAGGGGGGCGAGGTAAAGATGAAGGAAGAGAGGTCCTATCAGAGGAGGGATGGGGGTTGGGAGTAGGGGCGAGCAGAAGTTTCCCGCACTTCGGATCTTTATATCTAACCACTTAGAGACCCCTTAAACTCGGCAATGCTAGAATGTTTCAATTGATGACACTTGGCTTTGTCACACCGTGTGACTTTAAAAATAACTGGTCCCTCCTTTCACGCACATGTGACCCATGTGTAGTATTCCGTTGATTTCAAATGGACCGAAAGGTAGTACTAGGCACACACACGATGAAGAGGCCCAAGAGGTGGGTTTATCAAGCTATGCCACTGAGTGATGCATGCCCTGTTACTGCACTCTTAGGAACTGTAGACAATTTTCCAAACAACTTGGGCCTATTGACCAAGCTCGTTGTTTCATCCGTTTTGCATGGGCTCGCGAGGGCAGGATTTGAAAAGCTTATCCACGTGCACCAACCCCAGCTTAAGGTAAAGCCCACACACTAGCCGTATGCTGGCCAGTGACACGTACCAAATATGATGGGGTAGCATCAATAAAACTGATGTCAGAAAACAGGGTGTGCGCACAGTCGAACCCCCATCGTCACCAGCCAAACCCCTCTGCATTCATACTAGCCCCACTACCAAGTGGCTGCCCACCAGTCCATACCTAGAACTTGATATTTCTCTGGCATGAAGCTCAATCCCAGGGGTGTAGGCCCATCATGTCCCAAGACCGCAAGACCAGCCATGAAGAAAGTGTTGGTTACTTTTGCACCACTGTGGGTTAATTTTGCTCGTCCCTAGGAGGTAGTGGATGAAGGTGGAGATGGGTCCTTCAAATGCCCACTTAAGATTGGAGCTCAGATGCAAGCAGCCCCCCTCTCATTATCTTGAGGTTCTGCACGTGTTTACCGTAGTGATACCGTTATTTGGTGACAGACAAGCAATTACTTCAATTTGGGAAATGAAACAATGGTTACCATACATACTGCGTGCTTTCCTGGAACCTTAGGGCAACAACATTGTTAATAGCCCCGCATGTTAACTCCTCATAGTTGAATCGTCCACACACCGCCTGATTCCAACACATTGCTTGATGATGCCTTCCGTCGTTTTCGTGCACCCTCGATAAATGGATATCACTTCATTTCTTAATCTGTCCAGTGTCCACCCATCACACACCCCTAGTGAACATAAATTTAGCAGGAATCCACCCTTCGTGTATTGAAGGATGGGGCTGAGTGCTTCTCAGTTATGGTGACGACATTTTCATAACCTAATTAATACACTTATTTTCCTGACTGGGGGCGACGTCTCTCCAGGTCAAGATTACCATTATCTTGACTCAAGGTTCTAAACTCATAGTTCTATCATGTCCAGCAAGTACCACATCAATGAAGAAACCCTTGCTCTTGCATTACACCCTGTATAGCAGCTTGCGTGCAGGAACAACTCTCACCCAACTCCCCATCTCACAGTTGATATTCGCATTCTACAAAAGCCCCCACTCACCCCCTATTCCACATGAATTTCCTCTCAAACAGCTGCCCCGCTGAAGGACCAAAGATGATCTTGTCAAGCGACCATTGGCCAGAGGGCCCATATACTGGTACATAGTCAAAGGATTGGCTAGGTTGGGTGGACCCAGCACTAATGACCGGCTTTCCTACCAAATATCAACACTGAGTGCTAGTGTGATTCAATGTACACAAAGTGGAATTTGGAGGGCGCTGAATCAGGGTTTGGAGATCCGAAACTAGGTAGTGATTAGCACGGGTCAAGCCTGCTGCATTGATGCGATGCTGAAATTAGGCAAACGCATGCCGGTAACCAGACTATTACACTAGAACTTCTTCCACTATGACTGCCTTCCTGCTTGGAACATTGCTCAATGCGCATTCTAGGGGGCTTCGGCTAGGCTGGGTTGTATCTTAGCAAATAAAGAATTTGTCTGTTAGCAGGGTTCGAAAAATTATGTCCCCAACAAAGAGAGCCGTGACCTTTAACAAAGCAGCTCGCCTCGCCTCCTAGTCTGAACTCACATGCTACCAAAGCCGAGGATGATGCATGCCCTCTTGCCAGCGGGCCTGACGAAGCAGGTGTTCCAATTGTGTCGTAGCCGATCATCAGTGGAGCAAGCTGCGGGCATGCCCATGATGGACAAGCCCTTGCAGAGCTGCCGCCCAGAGTCTCCTTCATGATGGCATTCACAGGGGATGGTTCTGAATCTTCTGATGGGCTGCTGGGACTGTGCAGCCGAACAGCCTGAACAGACAGGGGAAGTGTGAAAGGTGCTCAGCTGGGGTCACACAGCTGCCAATGGACAGCATTCATAACACAGGGTCATACAGGTGGGCATAGGACATCCAGACAACATGAACGTATAATTTCACAAGTCAGAGATCAAGGGACACTCAAGGGAGTTTTTACTTGTAGGGTCGTCTTCAGCTTTTGAGTGGTAGTTGGGTAGTGTGAGTGGCAGGGGACATCCATGGTCAACCGCAGAACTCGGCACAAATTTCTCCGCAAATTTCGGGCAAAATAACGAAACATGACAGGTGAAACCAAACACTGCAATCAGACTCCTCTCGGAAGGTTGAGATTGGACAACAGAGTGGGCAACTCCACAGCTTGTGCTCGGCAAGTCATTTGGTACCCCATCAGGCTCCCACTGCCACTTAAGCACTGTTCCCTTGTTCAGCTGGGTGCTGATCCTGCTACCTCCAATCTTGGACCTACTACTTGCATACTATTGCTTTGCTGGCTCGTCCAAAAGCCTACACGTATGAAGCGAGGACTAGCTTGAAAGAGGTCGGTGTCGCACCGTCACATTCCTCTCACGCTCTCACCTGCGCATTGCTTGCAATCTGATGAGCCTCCTCAAGCTCCTGCTGAAGCTCGCCTACCAGAGGGAACAAGACTGATTCTGTTGTTTCGATTCCGACCGCGACCACCGCCGACGGACAGGGCAGTTGCGATCCAGGAACAGGATGTTCGAGATGTTCTGCTGCTGGATAACATTTTTTTCTCGTTTGCAAGCGGATCATCTGCGCATGGTGCCTCATGCTCCCTCTGATTCGTAGGAATCTTCGCAAGACCACACAATAAAGAGGCCAAGCACCCCTTCATGCTGCCAGGCATACCGTGGCTGATGAACTAAGCAGAGACAGTGGCGATAGTTGAAAAGTATGGTATCCGTACAATACGGGGGAGGGGGGGGGCAGGGGACCGCGTAGTTTGGGTCCCCTGACGTAGTTTGTTCACACCAGCCAGGGGACGAGGCTCCTTCTTGGACGGGTCCCCTGCTCCCTAATGCCGGCAAGCCCCCCGATCCCCCCAAACTACGTCGACATTTAGACGACTTGGGGCTACCTCTCTGGTTAAAACCCATCTATTACAGCCAGATATGGCCCTGCCTGCCCAGCGGGGGGCGGGGGGCGTTCCCTCTGTTATTGACCGAGCCCCCATGTTGGCCGGTGGATTGCCCAGCGATGCTGAACGTGCATTCAAACATTTTGGGCACCTAAGAACTCGGTATTAAACGTCGAGGTGGGGACGTCGGTGAAGCTGGAAAAGGCAGCGAGCGCTGTCCGAGGTCGACTGGAAAACTACAAGGCAGACAGCAGTTCGTCAAGCGCACGGTGAAATGGACGACGGGCAGTGGCATGCCACCCCAAGCACACACAGCATATGCACTGCATGCTGCCTGCCATGGCACCCCTAGCACACATAGCCTCTGCACTGCATGCTGCCTGTCATGACACCCTTAGCACACACAGCTTCTGCACTGCATGCTGCCTGCTATGGCACCCACAGCATCAACACTGCATACTGCCTGACATGACACCCCTGGCACCAACAGCATGTGCACTGCATGATTCCTGCCATGGTCCTCCAAGCACACACAGCCTCTGCACTGCATGCTGCCTGTCATGACACCCTTAGCACAAACAGGTGCACTGCATGTTGCCTGTCATTGCACCCCTAGCACACACAGGTGCACTGCATGCTGCGTGTCATCGCACCCCTAGCACAAACAGGTCCACTGCATGTTGCCTGTCATTGCACCCCTAGCACAAACAGGTGCACTGCATGCTGCCTGTCATTGCACCCCTAGCACAAACAGGTGCACTGCATGCTGTCTGTCATGGCACCCCTATCACAAACAGGTACACTGCTTGCTGCCTGTCATTGCACCCCTAGCACACACAGGTGCACTGCATGCTGCCTGTCATGGCACCCCTAGCACAAACAGGTGCACTGCATGCTGCCTGTCATGGCACCCCTAGCACACACAGGTGCACTGCATGCTGCCTGTCATTGCACCCCTAGCACACACAGGTGCACTGCATGCTGCCTGTCATGGCACCCCTAGCACACACAGGTGCACTGCATGCTGCCTGTCATGGCACCCCTAGCACAGACAGGTGCACTGCATGCTGCCTGTCATGGCACCCCTAGCACACACAGGTGCACTGCATGCTGCCTGTCATGGCACCCCTAGCACACACAGGTGCACTGCATGCTGCCTGTCATGGCACCCCTAGCACACACAGGTGCACTGCATGCTGCCTGTCATTGCACCCCTAGCACACACAGGTGCACTGCATGCTGCCTGTCATTGCACCCCTAGCACACACATGTGCCCTGCTTGCTGTCTGTCATTGCACCCTTAGCACGCACAGGTGCACTGCATGCTGCATGTCATGGCACCCCTAGCACAAACATGTGCCCTGCTTGCTGCCTGTCATGGTACCCCTAGCACAAACAGGTGCCCTGCTTGCTGCCCGTCATGGCACCCCTAGCACACACATGTGCACTGCATGCTGCATGTCATTGCACCCCTAGCACAAACAGGTGCACTGCTTGCTGCCTGTCATGACACCCCTGGCACACACAGGTGCACTGCATGCTGCCTGTCATGGCACCCCTAGCACACACAGGTGCACTGCTTGCTACCTGCCATTGCACTTCTAGCACACACAGCTTCTACATGCATGCTTCCTGGGTTAAGGTTCCTTGATGAGATGCAGTCCAAGCTGGAGCTCAGCTATGAGGAGAGGTCTACTGCAGAGGCAACAATGCAGCCCACTCTAAGTTTATAACATTGCAGCCCACTCTAACTGCCTCACTCTAACTGTCTCACTCTTACTGTCCCACTCTAACTGCTTCACTCTAACTGCTTCACTCTTGCTGCCTCACTCTAACTGTCTCACTCTAACTGCCTCACTCTAACTGCCTCACTCTTACTGCCTCACTCTAACTGCCTCACTCTAACTGCCTCACTCTTACTGCCTCACTCTAAAAGGTGTTGGTTCTCTTCAAATTTCAGATTGATAGAGAATTGGTTCTTTGTACTTCAAATTTGATATTATAAAAATTCAGCCAGTTGCATGCAAACAGCTTCATGTTTAGAGCTAACTAGCTAAGCCCAGTATAAGTTGTTTGATCTCGAACTTCATGCCTGAACTCTATGAGACGAATGCTTTGTTTTCGTAACTTTCATTGACGGTTGTGACGGCCATGGCGCCGTGACTGAGTGACTGTGTCCAGTATTTGGTTTCCAAGGCGTGATGCTGAGTGTTAAAACTCGTATACTGATCTGCTAACATGTTAATGCCAGTGTCATACTTAGAACGTGGAATGCCGGTGTCACAAGCAGTAGGGCAAGCAGTAACATGCTCCCCATGCTGCAGATCGTAACAAAACTGAATTGTAGCTGAAGTACTTCCAAATCAGCAGGGGAAAATCAGCAACCAACCTAGTGACCGCCACTGTCAAGCCAAGTAGGAAACCAAATCCTTTGAATTACATCATCAACACAGGGATGGTTCGAGCTCTCGGCAAAAAAACAGCCACATTTCCCCTCATGCATCAGTGTCTCTTCTGCTGTTTTGGCTGTTTCTCGAAACGACCACGGTTCTTGAGCTGCAGCAGGGCCCTGAGCCTCAGGCACCTGGCCCACGTAGCACGTCTAGCGGCGACGACACGGTTTAGCTTAAGCCTCAGCCGGCGAGACCAGCAGTGCGATGGTTTTTTTGTTTGGCATCCTGTGGGGGAGGAGAGGGGGGAGGTGGAGGGGCAAAAATATTACCGGACTGGACCGGATTACAACACGAACGAGCGCGTCCGTTACCTCTACTTCCTTTCACCTAGAAACGCATATTTTATCACTGTGTGCTTCAGTATGGTTGAGTGGGTCTCAGGCGGGGGAGGGGACGTGGGCACACCTGTCGAGGGACGTTGATTACGGTTGCTGTCGTGATTTGGCAGTTTCACCGGGTTCAAAAGCGAAGCAAGTGGTATTCGTGATGAGCAACCTAGCCTTATCCCCAGGCCTTACTCTTCCCCATTTTCGAGGCGTCCCCTAGCCCATCCCCTAGGGTCCCCTGGGTAGGAATACCCGTACATTCGTACAATACGGGGGAGGGGGGGGGCAGGGGAACGCGTAGTTTGGGTCCCCTGACGTAGTTTGTTCACACCAGCCAGGGGACGAGGCTCCTTCTTGGACGGGTCCCCTGCTCCCTAATGCCGGCAAGCCCCCCGATCCCCCCAAACTACGTCGACATTTAGACGACTTGGGGCTTCCTCTCTGGTTAAAACCCATCTTTTACAGCCAGATATGGCCTTGCCTGCCCTGCGGGGGGCGGGGGGCGTTCCCTCTGTAATTGACCGAGCCCCCAGGTTGGACGGTGGATTGCCCAGCGATGCTGAACGTGCATTCAAACATTTTGGGCACCTAAGAACTCGGTATTAAACGTCGAGGTGGGGACGTCGGTGCAGCTGGAAAAGGTCAATGACGTTACACCACTGGGCCATGCTGCAAAGCTCAGCCGCGTCGGCGTCCAATAGTAAGGTTGGAATCTAAAGAGAGAGAGGAAAGACACCCCCTCAAAAACCAAACAAAAAGTCCTAATCCCCAATCCAACTACCGGAAGCTTAAGACGTTTGGGCCATGCTCAAAAGACCCGGCCGCGTGGGCGTCCCACTGTCAGAAAAGGGGGGAAAGGGTCCCTCAGAGGACGTACTAATTGGTTGAAGGAGCAGATCACACGCACTTGGCCTGGCGCAGGCGGGTGTGGGCTGATTGGGGCGGGTGTATCGGCCTATCGGGAATTCCGGATTCTGAAGCCATCCAGTGTATGAACCAGATGAGCCACAGGTATGAACCTTCACACAGATATTGCGGATCTGGGTGTGCGTTTGCTGGATGTACTACGTTTCAAACTAATTTTTTAATTGCATTAGACTCGAGAGATGCTCTCGCACTTTCTTTCTTTATCCCCATGGATGCAACCCGGCAATATTTCTCCCTCCAAGAGTCTATGACACACGCATCCCGCAATGGATGCTTTCCGCTGTCCACAATGACACACTTTGCTGCCCCTGTCCGAGTCTTTCCTTACTTGGACTTATCTTTGCCCATCTTTACATATATCTTCCTGCCCGGCTTGCCAAGCTTTCCTTCTTGACCTCCAACAACGTTGTACTAAACCGGTATTAGTATCCACATTCTTGAATCTGTGTTCTCCCATTTTTCAAATTAGCCTGTCCCTTGTGTCCACGGCTCCACGCACTTGGTACAATTTCTGTGCACTGCTGGATAGGCCCTTTCCACAGTCTACACCTTAGACCCTCACGCCAGTAGTCTAGTACGCCACCCTACCTGATACCCTACCTGATACATCATACATACCGTACCGCTCCCCCTTTTACTAAATATTACATATAACCTTATACTAGAACAGTGCCCGATCGATGTGAAGTGGTCAGAAATTGAACGTGTAGTTGTGGTACCTTATTGTGAAGTGCGTAGGCATTATTTATTAGCCTTCAGTCACCCCCCAGGGGGAAATAGTCTAGTGGTCCAAAGCTGGTGGTAACCAAACCCCAAAGTTGAGAGATCAAACCCGCCACACGATCTTCTCCCTCCCCCAGTTTTGATCATGGGGTTCCATGTTCCTACTTCACCACATAGTCTGAGGGTGGCATAGATGCACCATGGTCATGGCTGTGCATGGTAGCTTGACATGAGTAAAGCCATTCTTTACCGGCTCCTCGCGGCCTAGCGTTTGGCATAGCCTAATGGGAATATGCACCGTTTTCACCCCCCTAGACAATAATTAATTGAAGATCGCGGATTTCAACAGTTCAAGACAAAACGAATTTCCGATCTATTCATACACTACAAAATTTGAATCGGTAGCGCAACATAAATTTGTTGCGCATGCATCATTGTCAGAAGCCATATTTGGTATGAAAAAAAATGCCAAAGTTCATCAATTGTTCGCGCAAGTAATTAGGCACCGGCAGTTGTTTCGTTTGGCAGAGCTTTCCAGGCTTCGTACCATTGTTTGGTCGCAACTGCCCGTACTGCCCTAGAGCCCATCGCCGCACGATAACGTACTCTGTTAGCACATCATGGTTTACCGTGGTTTAGCTAGTTTCTCCTGGACTTTGGCATGGTAATCGTGTGATATACTGCTTTTGCATCTCCGACTGGCAACATATCCCATTGTAGTAAGATGGACAGCGAGAAGTACATGATAGTATAGAAGAGGGCATAAATGAAAAAATGATTTTTAGGATGTCAAGATAAATATGACTTTGGCAGGTGAATGCAAGAGATGTGTGAGAGGCACAAATGTGTTAAGGGAGTGGGCGTTTTCAGGCTTCATTAGGAGAGCATGTTATGAGAGAGAGGATTGCGAAGTTAACAGATACGAACGTAGCAATAAGGAAGGGAAGAAATCATTTTCAAAAACCAACTTCGGTCAAAGAGGAGGGGATGAGACAGACTAACATAATAAAAAAACAGAAAATTGAGGCAACACAGAATGCAACGAAGATAAGAGAATGAGTGGTGGAAAATAAATTGAAGAAGGCAAACATAGATGCGAAGGACAAAAGAAGAATGAGCAAATCAAATAAAAGGATAGGGAAATCACAGGGAATGGAAAAGGGAACATAACGGAGTAGAAAATGGGTGGAAGAGAGAATTGAAGGTAGAAAAGGAGTAGTAGTGAGGGTGGGAAAGAAAAGGAGAGGTGTAGTGAGGTGGAAAAGGGAGGAGAAACACTATGGGCTTCTGCACTCAAGGTTTCCATATTGAAAAGGAAAGGAGTCATGAGGGTAGGTCTAAAAATGAGTGAAGGTAGAAAAGGGAGGAGAGACACTCTGGTCTTCCGCACTCGAGGTTTCCATGTTGAAAAGGAGAGGAACAATAACCGGGTAGAAAAGAAAAGGAGTATGAAGGTAGAAAAGGAGAGACACTCTGGGCTTCTGCACTCAAGTTTCCATATTGAGCAATTAACTTTTCGAGGCAAAGCTCACAACATTCAATGGCATTAGCGCCTCAGCAGCCATATTATGGCAGAACTTTGAGCTGGTTCCTCATCGTGTTGAAGGAAAGATAAGGCGATCAGACATGGGAGTTTCACCAAAATATCTATGCAATGGGCCAACTTGCGTCTGGCATGCCCCACTTGTTGAGGCATTCATTGCAACCTTGTTCAACCAAGGGCAGCATGGGAGCATGAAGGCACCTCTGGTTCCTCGACATGCTGAAAGAAGTGTCATTTATACATGGTTATCGCACTAAAAAACTACCGGTGCGCAAAAAGAGTCATGCATACACGATGGAATCCTAAAATCTCCCGATACCTAAATCTACCGGTGCTCCCACTTTTACCTGGCCTGCCCAGCACGTTGGGGCGTTCGATGCAATCTTGCTCAACGCGCACACATGGAGGAGAGGCAAAATGCCAAATCACAGGCCATTCCGCACCTTCGGCCTTCCCTCAACCGGTGGAACAGCTAGCAGTGAATGAGGCTTGTCCACTTGAAGATCATGTTTTAGTAAGATCATGCTTGTGTAATGGTCATGTAACCAGTACCCCAGAATTACCAGTCGCTGACGCGACCTGCCTTACGTTATCGGCGCTTACGCTCCATACGGAAGTTGCAGGGTCGCCTGGCAAGCCCAGACCAGAACCCTCACGGGTTAAACCCTGCACCTCCCATATAAGCGAGCTCTGCTAGGCATCGGGAAGTCTCAGACGAGATCAATCCATCAGGCTCAATACCTGACTGTCCCACTATCAAATCTCTAGTCTCCAGCAGTCTCCCCTCGTGAGCACCTAGTCCCCCCTCAGTCAACTCTCCGACTACTCGTCTACCCTCAACACCGTCCCGGACTCCCCTTCACGTTCCTCTACTAGTGAGTCCCTGTCTAGATATAAGAGTCCTGCCCCCTAGGGCACCTAGGACCTCTTCAGTGGTTTCAGAGCCTTATCGGTTCGATCCTGTCGCAGTTTCATTGACAGAACCCTGCCGTCGGCTCGAAAGAGTTTTGAGACACGCGCGCTGGGCAGTCGCGTCCCTTAGACCTGTCAGGGTTAAAACTATTCGAATTCCAGTACCGACCCCAGTCCAGTGTCCGGATCAGGGCCAACCCCAGAGCAACTCGACAGTATCTACTATTGGTCTGACAAGCTCGGCGGAGCCGACGGATTTCCAGCCCTTGTCCCGAGTCCCAGGCACGCACTTGTTGCGTTGACTGAGTCTAGTAAGTGTCGTAACTTGAGTTGTTCGACTCCGACGGTTTGAATTCCGTACACTCCAGTCCAGACCAGTCATAAGCTTCCTGATTGCTGAACTTTCACAGTAATTCACAATCTAATGGTCGCTAAACGAAACAAATCCAAACGCGCAGTGAACAACCTTCAAGTCGACAACCCAGCTCCTGCCCAGCTTCCCGCCATTGTCGTTCCCGACATGGTCGCTGCAGCACCAGCACCAGCACCAGCACCAGCACCAGCACCAGTACCAGCACCAGTACCAGCACCAGTACCAGCACCAGCACAAGCCCCTGTCCCAATTGCGGTAGCTGCACCGAGACCAGCTCTCCAGCCCATCGCTGTGGCTTCCGTGGCACCTGCAACATACGCAGCGGTGGCCAACCCTCGAGTCTTGATCACACCTTGCGTCGCTGGCTGCAGCACGGACCCTCTACCGGCCCAGCATACCTCGTCCTACATGCAGGACGATATGTTCGAGCAATTCAAGAAACAACTCAAGCAAGGTGAATTGCAACTCTTGCAGTCACTCTTAACCAGACTAGATTCAACTGCTGTCCCAGCCCAGCCTGTTGTTACTCCTACCGTTCGTCTTGTCGGGAATCCTGTTACCAGTGTACCCACCCAAGTTCAAATCCCAGTACCTGTCAGACGCGAGACTGACTATCGTCGTCGTCCCCCAGCCTTGCCTGCACCAGGCCGGATGAACAAGCCGTTCTTCCAACAGTGCAAGAACAAGCCGAGATTAATCGCGATGAGCTTCGAGGAGCTCAGGCGCTGGCTGCTCGAGAACGGTCACCGCTACCCCGAGGACATGTCTGTCTTTATCGACGATCCCGAGGTCAAGGAGTTCTTAATGAACTACATCGAGTCCCACATGCTGTTCGAGCAAAACGAGTTCATCCTGGCCCTCACAAACTTCGTGTCCGGCGAGGTACGTTCAGCAGTTGACATTGCCCGCGAACAACTAGTCGGTCGTATGATCACCCAGGGTTCCCAGTCAGCCTCCCAGTACTCCCAGCAATTCCTGAACGTGACCAGACTCTTGCCCGACGAATCTCAAGCAACCTTGTGCGTCCATTACCTATCAGGCATGGATCCATCCCTGAAACAACGCTGCATTCTAGACAAGGATGGAAATACCTGGCAATCCCTGCCAAACCTCATGAAATTCGCATATGTCGAGGACCTGCGAATGACCAGTGCACGTGCCTGTTTCGTACCAGTATCAAGATCCAGTTACACCCCAGTGACCAGACCCAGCTACCACACAGATACCAGACCAGTGCACAAACCCGAGTACCCTGCCAAAACACAGGACTTCCAGCAGCCGCGACGCGCTCGGCTGGCACACACCGAGTCCGTTCCGAAGAGGAAGATCGAGCCCAGCGCCCAGACCAGCTCCGGGAAAGAGGCCAAAAACTTCAAGACCCCATTCGAGTCCTGCCCGTACTACAAGTACGTGGGTGCACTGAGCATCGCTGCGAAGCAATCATTGAACGAGTATAACCTGTGCTGGTACTGCCGGGCAGGTTGCCACCAAGCCAAGAACTGCCCTGAGAAGAAGGAAAACAAGCCTCCTTCCCAGTAGGAATTTTTGCAGGAGGTATTCCCGGGTCCCCCTCCTGTCTCTAGATGTCATGTGTGCACTGCAGTTGAGAATCACGTGTCTGACTTGATGAACTCTAGCTTCCTGACGTACGACCGAGTGATTTGTAACGAACATTTGAATTGTACCTGCACGCTTCCAGTCATTCACTCCAACTCTCCAGACAAACACCAGATTTACGTTGCAAAAACCAGAAGCCAAGCCAGGCTTTATTTGAACAACAGACCCAACACCAGTTCATGTCTTCTAGTTTCCTCCAGACAAGCAGCAGGATTACAACCGCTACTCCAACACTCTTTCCTAGTCAAGAAATACGAATCCAGTTCAGCGCTTGGTACCGCTATGAATAAGGGTATGAAACCATCCCCAGTACTTGCCTTTGTAATCCCAGCTGATACAAGAGAAACAGCCCAGTGTCGAGTTCTAGCCAAAATACAAGTTGATGATCGAGTCCAGATATTGCATACCAGCCAAGACAAGGATGTAAAACAAGATGGAAATCACCAAGATGGTGATGACCAGCCCCTAGCAGCAACCTACCACGGCCAAGCACATGGCAAAAACCTCAAGTGTCTATTTGATTCGGGGGCATCCTCATGTTTCATGGGAGCCAAACTTGCCAAGAAACTCGGACTCCAGATTCGTTCAAGTAAATATCGAGCAGTGGCCACTGCGGCTGGTCGAGACTGTACTGTCCTAGGTTCTGCGAGTCTCACTGTTACGTTCGGCCGGACTGACTTTGAAGCTACAGTTCACATCCTCCCAGCGTTTCTCGATACCATTGATTTAATCATTGGCGAAGACTTCATGAAAACACACTCTTGTAATTTGCAGTACAGCCCAGACCAGTCTAGTCTCATGACCATCACTGACGGGGTCGTTCATGAGGTCTTGAATTCGTGTGTTTTACGTGGCACAGGTGCAGTACAGGTTGCTCATGCTGTGAAGACCACTTCTAGCCCAGCCGATCCGACCCATGACAATAACGCTGGACAGTGTGACGCTGAAGACGAATCCCGACCATGCCGTACACGTACGAAGACCGATCAAATCCCAGCTGGCCTTGCAGCCAAATTACTCAAGTCTGGTCGCCACCGAGCATTCTTAGCTGTATTGACACCACAGGCTAGCGAACCAGACGAGGAGTTACAACCAGTACCAAATCCAGAAGGAGAACTAGACCATAAAACCAGTCGAGAAAAACTAGCAAACTTGAACCATGTGCACCCAGACCAGCGTACAGCGATTACTTCACTGATCGACGAGTACGATGACATTTTTTCAGAAACCCCTCGAGCTGGCGGAGCGAAAGTCCCACCTCTAGAGCACACGATCGATCTGGTCGCTGGCGCTAAACCACCTTTTCGCAGGAACTTTCGTCTCTCTCCAGCCGAGTCTGAAGAACTCAAGAAACAGGTTGCCGAGCTACTTGACAAAGGAATCATCACCCCTGTCAACAGTCCTTATGGAGCCCCAGTCTTGTTCATCAAGAAACCAAATGGAGGACTTAGGTTCTGCCTTGATTACCGAGCCTTGAACGAACTAACTGTCAAACTACGCTACCCACTACCAAGGATCGATGATCTTCTAGATGCAGCTCGCGGAGCTTCATGTTTCTCTTGTCTAGACATGGCAGGTGGCTTTCACCAACTGCTTATTTCCGAGGAAGACCAGCCCAAGACAGCTTTTGCTACACCCTTCGGCCATTATGCATGGCGTTGCCTGCCAATGGGTCTTTCGAACGCGCCCAGTCAATACCAGAGCACTGTCAATAAAATCTTTGCTGATCTAGCATTCGTCCTCATTTACATTGATGACATCATGATCCTGTCCCAGACACCAGAACAGCACCTCCAGCATTTAAGACAAGTGTTTGACAAAATACGAGAATCAGGACTGCAGGTCAAATTTTCCAAGTGCAAATTTCTGCAGGCTCAAGTCAAGTACCTAGGGCACATTCTTTCGAAAGAAGGTGTGGCTGCTGACCCAGACAAAATTCGAGCGCTTACCGAGTGGGAATTCCCGACCAGTGCAACAGGTGTCTTGCAATTTCTAGGCCTAGCAAATTACTTTCGCAAATTCATTCCGAACCTCTCCAGGCTGGCAGCACCCTTGTACCATTTGACCAAGAAAACCGTCCAGTTCTCAGGAGGAGCTGACGCTCTGTTGGCTTTTCAAGCTATCAAGGAAGCGTTAGCTTCGCCTCCAGTTCTTGCATACCCAGATCCAAACCAATCGTACGAACTCGTTTCAGATGCCTCCATCACTGGATGTGGTGCAGTGCTTACGCAACAAGGTCGACCTGTCGCGTACTTCTCTGCCAAGTTCTCACCTGCCGAGCGCAATTACACTACTGGCGAACAAGAACTCCTTGGAATTATCAAAGCTCTCAAGGAGTGGCGATGCTATCTAGAAGGCAGCAATGGCCTAAACATTGTGACTGATCACAACCCCCTGACATTTTTCTCCAAGCAGCCCACCCTGTCACGTAGGCAAGCAAGATGGAGCGAGTTCCTATCTCGATTCGAGTTCACTGTGAAGTACCGACCAGGTGCTACCAACCCAGCTGATTCCCTTTCCAGGTTGCCACACCAAGGACCTGCCCATGCTGCAATGCTATTTGCAATCACAGTTAACGAGTCATGCCCAGATTTCATGCAAAGAATCAAGAACGAGTCTAGCATTGATCCAGAATTCAAACTTTCCAGTAAAACTCGAGAATGGTCCTTTAGCAATGGCTACTGGTCTCATGCAGGCCTAGTCATTATCCCAGTAGCACTTCGACAAGAAGTCATTCGAGATCACCATGATTCACCCCTTGCAGGACATTTCAATTGGAAGACAACACTGGACCACATCAAACGCCAATTTTGGTGGCCCTCAATCCAGGCAGATGTACAAAAGTACGTCTCATCATGTGCCTCATGCCAGAGGAACAAGTCTGCAAACAAGAGGCCCTTTGGTCTAAACCAGCCACTAGAAATCCCTGATTCCAGATGGCACACTGTCACCATGGACTTTGTGTTTGACTTGCCCCAGTCAGCCAGTGGTCATGATGGCATCATGGTCATTGTGGACAAGCTTACAAAGTTTGTTTGTCTAGCCCCAGTCAGGAAATCTAGCACATCTGAAGATGTTGCTCGAGTTTTCATCTCACATGTATTCCAGCATCACGGTTTTCCTAGAAACATCATTTCTGACAGAGATGTTCGATTCACTTCGTCATTCTGGAAGACCATGTGTCACCGCCTTGGTGTACAGCCCAGATTTTCAACTGCTTTCCACCCCCAAACAGATGGTCAAACAGAGCGAATGAATCGAGTCGTCGAAGAAGTGCTTAGGCATTTCATTGATGGAAACCATGTCACTTGGGAAGAACTCCTACCAGTTGTTGCTATGTCCATTAACAATGCCAAGACCAGTACGACCAGGCACACCCCGTTCTACCTGAACTGTGGACGCAACCCGTATACCCCTTTGTCAATCGACATTCCAGACAAGCAAATTCCAGCTCTTGATTCAGTCTTCAGTGACCTGGATGACACTCTAGTTCAAGTTCAGAAACTATTACGAGCTGCGCAGGATCGCCAGTCGTCGTACGCTGACACGCGCTTCCGAGCACCTCACACTTTTCAAGCAGGTGACCAAGTTCTCCTGTCAACAAGAAACTTCAAGTTCCAGACCGGAGTTAAGAAACTTCATCCCAAGTATATCGGCCCAGTGACAATCCTGAGTTTAACTTCTGGTGGCAATGCTGCTAGGTTGCAACTACCCGAGAATTACACTCGAGTTCACCCAGTCTTCCACGTGTCACTCTTACGACAGTTCAAGCCCAGTACCAGTTCAAACCCAGTACCTGTCGAGCCTCAAGTCGTGGATGGTTTACCATTATACCAGGTCGAGTCGCTCTTGTCACATCGCATTCGACGAGTCGGCAAAAAGCGAGTCAAGCAGGTCCTAATCAAATGGCTTGGTTACGATGACACTCACAATTCATGGGAGCCACTCAAGAACCTGACTCCTGAATTACTCCTTGACGCTCAAAACCTTTTTGAGTAACCAGCACTTGTCTAGTATTCAAGGTCCATACCCCTAGTCCCAGATCGAGACCTAACTCTAAACCAGACCAGTCAGATTTTTTTTTTCTTTCTTTCTGAACCTTGTCTTGAATTCCTTTGAGAACCGATACTGCCCAGCCTGGCAAGCTGCTCAGATTTCACTTCTCGTTATAATTCAACCTAGATCCAGACTTGAGTTAATTTTTCCAGCGGACAATCAAGTACTCTAGCAGTTCCAAGATAACTTGCTCCAGATTTCATGTTTGCATTTAATTGATTAAATACTGCAACATTCCGAGTTCCAGTTCACTAACATTTACCTTCCACCGCGCTCGGCACGCAGCCTAGGGGGGAGGTATGTAATGGTCATGTAACCAGTACCCCAGAATTACCAGTCGCTGACGCGACCTGCCTTACGTTATCGGCGCTTACGCTCCATACGGAAGTTGCAGGGTCGCCTGGCAAGCCCAGACCAGAACCCTCACGGGTTAAACCCTGCACCTCCCATATAAGCGAGCTCTGCTAGGCATCGGGAAGTCTCAGACGAGATCAATCCATCAGGCTCAATACCTGACTGTCCCACTATCAAATCTCTAGTCTCCAGCAGTCTCCCCTCGTGAGCACCTAGTCCCCCCTCAGTCAACTCTCCGACTACTCGTCTACCCTCAACACCGTCCCGGACTCCCCTTCACGTTCCTCTACTAGTGAGTCCCTGTCTAGATATAAGAGTCCTGCCCCCTAGGGCACCTAGGACCTCTTCAGCTTGAGTCAGCAGAAAAGTGCAAGCAAGGCCAACATGCCCAATCGCAAGCCATTACGCAGTCATGACGCAGGCAACAGCCATTAAAGCCATTACGCACCTTGTGCCCTTCCTCGGCCGTTGGGGCAGCGCCCGTTGAATCAGGCTCATCCGCCTGAAGAACATAAATTGAGAGGAGCCATGACAACATGCCCAATCGTTCGCCAAAGAGCAGGCAAATGACCATTAGGATTACAGCCCAAATCGCACCTGAAGGCCACGAACAGATTAACCAGGCAATCACACATTAGGGTCATAGAGTCCTTACGCCAAACACTCGCACGGTCTGTAGCAAGACCGGTTCGATCTGTCGCCAAGTCAAGCAACTATGGAAACAGTGAAGAGAGGCCGCTGTCATTGGACAATCAGGAAAAGAGAAGAGGCAATCCGTAGGTGCGCACCTGCGACTCTGAGGCAATCGCGACAGCTGCAGGGGCAGCGGACGTTGAAGCATCCGCCGTAGCAGGCTCCTGGGCGAAAGAACAGGGCGCAGATGAATAAGGAGCTGAAGAAGACGATTATGCAAAGGCAAATACCGTTGGGGCTGGCTTGGGCTTCTTGGAATAAGCCGCAGGCCAGGCAAGGTCTGCGGCAGGAAGTGCCTGGAAAGAAAAACAACAACAATCAAATAAATTGAACACGACCAGGGCTGAATACAAAACACACCTTCTCGGCGCGTTGCTCGTCGACGCCGTGCCCCTGCAGGCATAAGACAGCAGGTGGGTTACTCATCGTTGGATCCAACAAATTACCGTCCTTGTCGAAGAATGCTTCCATTGAAACGGACAGCACTGAACTATGAATGCCGTCACGCTCGTAATGATGGCTCGCATGGTCCACAAACCATATGCCGTACAGATGGGGTGGATACGCTGGGAGAAGCCGATCCGACGGCTCGGAACGCTATCCAGTGTAGTAACCCGGCCCATCTGTGTGGCTCAGAACGCTTTTCCAGTGTAGTAACCCAGAAGCCTGAATAGTAATCCAGAAGCTGTCTCCAGTTTCCCCGCCGCTTGCAGTCGAGGACCCTCGTTTGGAAACCCGGTAATGTTCCCGTTGGCCTGTTTGCCGTGGAAGCTGGTGATAAAACCGAAGGTTACTTTATTCGCACTTAATAATATAGATGGGTCAGAGCGTTAGATGTTAGATGTAAGACGTTAGATTCCAGATTTTTCCAGCTCCAGTCACATCATTTTTGCGATACCAACGCCCTCGTGAGATAATTTGGGCGAACGAAGCAACCAAGGGAGAGAGTACACACCGAAACCGAAGTACCGAACACGAAACTCATCCGTGCCAATTCCATGGCCAGCAAATTAGTAAAATATCATTTGGTGATAGCAACGTCCATACGTTATTCAGGCCCATGCGGCCATAACAAAAAACAGGGGCGACGAGACAAGGCTACTACTCTGCCATGCTCTTTCCACGGCAGTCAGCTCAGTCATGTCAGTCTTGATTGAGCTCCTCGATCTCGAATCGCCCTCTCCATCTTCTCGAGCATCTGTGACAGGTCTTGCGACATCGCTCAGGTCAAGTGATTTCGTTCGGCCTATTTTTTAACAGGAAGCCAATGGCAAACGTTCGCGCACCCGCAACACAGTATTCCCTATGCATCATCACAAAGCTAAGCATCATGTCAAGTTTTAACGCATCAGGCTACCAGTATTCAGGGGCAGTGCGTGTTGCATTTCTGGAAATCACTGAGATGGCAACATGCCGAATGGACTTCATGTGGATTCCTGGGTCGAACCCCTGGTCGAACTCACCGTCAGGACGTCCTTGCCGAGCTTGGTCGTGGCCATGAACTGCAATGACAATGGCATTTGGTCTTGATCATGGGAGGTAACCAGGGCACGTAATTCAAAGCATGGCGTGTGCCGCGGCGCTCGCGCACAACAGTGGATTCCATCCAGTTGAACTCGATTGGAATTCACTCACCTCTCATGCCGACATTGCTGTTGCTTCCTTCCTTGCTTGTCCCTTCAGTCTCGCGTGTTCTGGCTCGCTCGCCTCCCCAACTTCTGCGTAACACAACACATCTTAATCAACGTGGCAACCTGGAGCAAAGCGTAACTCTTCATTTATTTCGACACTGTCGCCTCCACGCGCATCGTAGCCCATGTCCAGCGCCTCACCTAGTCACATCCGAGGCACCGATGCGTCAACAGTGTCGTCATGCATGGCGGATGCGACGACAGTGCCCACCTCCACTCGCGGCCGTCCTGCTCGTTGGCGCTCATATCAGCACGTTAGCTTATGGTCCTGTTTCCGGCAAGGCATGTCATTTGTTAGCCTTCAGGAACATATACGGGCGCATTCCTTAGAAGTCCGTCACTCTTCCTCGCCCACGCGCCCCTCCGGACCCTGAAACCCTCTAACGCGTTAGAATCTAACGCTGTCCCTTACGACACTCACCTGCATTATTATTATTGTATTGTATTATTATTGTATTGTATTATTATTGTATTATTATTCGCTACCTCGCTCTCCCTATCGTAGGCTGCCGAAGCCGAACCCCTATTCCTGCCTTGATTTCCGCACCCATATATTCACACCTACATCATTGGTTGCTCTGGAATCTTCAAGACATTCATCATGCACCTCTTTCCTGTCTTTGGTACCGGTCCTTGGTACAGGATTCCACCCCTCCTTGTCCCTCCACTCAACAATTTCCAGCTCACACTGTCCAGTCTGCATTATCCATCCTGCTTCTCTGTCCTTTTGCTTGAAAATAGTCCGCCCGACTGCAGACTCGTAATCTTTCCTGATCCAGAGACCTGAGAAGCTTCTGACCTGCCATACCTCATGGTCCCATTTTCCCTTCATGAATAAGGGTGTACCCTGGGGTGTACCGACCGGGGCTTGAGCGTCTTGTCGACCTGTACCACCCAAATTCACGCCATAAAGGCGTTTTTTTCTATTCTACGTGGCTGCTAGATTTTCTTATTCAAAACCTGTTGCCGGACCGTACTAATTTTTAGTCGCTGCGTCTTGGGGTCTACGGATTGGCGGTTGGGCAGCCAGGGCGAGCCAGGTCTCACATTTGTGAAGTCCAAGCAAAAATACGTTTGCTGCCCGGGCAGCCAGGTCGAATTTTCGATGCAGGTCGCCAGTAAGGTCTGCTTGTGCGGTGCTGGGATCCTGGCCTTGAGATGGACCTACATTGCCGGGAGACTGGTGTGGTTGACGTTCAGCTACCGGGTCGACAACCCGAGCATGTGAGATATCAAACAGATCGCCACCGAGACGTTTACTATGATCAGCATGAGGGATTTGGCGATGCAGCTGAACATGCCATGTATCTGCCATGCCTGCTTGGCAGACCGCATGCCTCCTTGGCTTCACAACTTCAAGAGCCACTTCCACATGTGGGCCGACCATGCAAACAGATGCGTCTTGCATGTGCGCCCCCTTTTTTCCCTGCCTTGTGCTCACCTCTCACCGGCCATGAATGCATCATGCCTCACCACTCACTAGCCAATAGCCATGCTGCAGATGCGAACCTATGTGCGTGCCACCTCACTGTTCCAGCCTGCCCCCTTCCTGATCCCCCTCTTGCATGCTTTTTGTTTTACTGGTCCGTGATTGCTGAAGGGCGCTTCAGATACAGATCAGCTGGATCATGGCCTGCAGCCAAGGGTCCGGTTCAGCAAGCCCTGTTTCTGGGTTTCCTGGCCGAAGGTGCTCTGTTGCGCACTGTTGAGTATATACAGTTGCTTGCCCCTCTTCGGCTGCAGGAAGCTGAGCAGCATCCCTCCCGACCTCTTTGACTACAAGGCCCTGGTGCCCCAGGCGGATCAGCTGCTGGCTGAGCTGCACCCCTCCGCAGACCCAATGCTCATCCAGGCACTTCGAGAAGGTGCGCTGGGAGCAAGGAGGCAGGAGGTGGGGGCTGCAGGCAAGAAGCAGCCTGGAAGAGGGCAGCAAAGAAGTGCTGGTGTAGACATGGATCTCATTGTAGCTGAACTGGTGGCATATGCATGGCATTCATTGGCGAGCCTGACCAGGCCAATTAGTATATCAGATATTATGTGTCCACGCATGGCTTTGGTTGCAACAGAAATGCCTGGCTCACACATGGTACTCGTTGCAGCCAAGACGACTTGCCCATGCATGGCATGGTAGGTTGCAGCAGAAAAAACTGGCCCACGCATGGCATTTGTTACAACAGATGAGCAGACATGGCGCACTTGTGCCTGACGCTTCACCCATGCCTTGATCCCTGCTGAGGGTGAGATAGGAACCCCTCCTTAAGCACCTTCCCGCCCGCAGACAGATGGTGTTCACAGATTCAACCCTTGCGTTGGTGGTGCAGTCAGCTGGTGGCGGCAGATGTAGGCCAAGCCCTCTAGCCCAGTGCTCGGGTAGGGCCGGGTGCAAGCAGCTCAGTTATCATCCCAAAATGGGAATGGCAATTTGTGCGATGCAGTTGCAGATCAGTTCAAAGTGCAGGGTTGCAAGATGTGAACCCTTTGGCTGGCAGCGTCTGGATCCGATCACGAATCCTTATCTCAGGCACCCCACACCCTCGGACAGTAATATTCCCCCAGCACTACCCGCTGAAATTATACCTACTGTAAATATAATATATCATTAAATGACCCCTCAGCTGTCCTTTATCTCTAGTGTTGCTGGAGCACCCAACAATGTTCACCCTCAGCGCTTCTCTTGAGTCTTGACCCCAATCCCGAACCTCTTCCCACTCTGACCCACCCACCCTGGTCGGTCCATCCCTCTCCTGCTCCCAGGCTCCCTCGTCATCCTGCAGAAGAGCTCGCTTATCTCCCGTCTGGAAAGAGGTACACTCGAAGCGGGAGCAGCAACAGCCTCACGGGGAACACCAGGCAGTGCTGCAGATGCTGCTGATGCTGCAGTAGTGACTACGGCCTTGGGGTCCGTGTCGCCTGCAGCTGCTTCCCTCTGTAGCCTGTTGGACCCGGCCAGCCTGCAGCAGCTACCAGATGAGTTGTACCTAGTCGGCACGGCACATGTCAGCAAAAAGTCTGCTGAGCTGGCGTATCATGTAGTACGAGAGGTTGGCCCAGATGCAGTGGTTGTGGAGCTCTGCTGGTGAGGACGGGTCCAGTGCAGGGGTAGGGGGAAGGAGAGGTTGGGAGTGGAAAGGGGTGGAGGAAGTGAGGGCCAATGGAGGGGGGGAAGGGGAGAGTGTAGAGGGAAGTAGGGGGAGTGCAAGGCAAGCGGAAGCCGAAGTGCTGGGGTAAGGGAGGAATGGGGGTTATTGCATGGGGGGGGGTAGGGGCGCAAGTGCAGGGGGAAAGTAGGCATGGGGGCTAGTGCAGGGGGCAGGGAGGTAGGGAGACTTGTGTAGAGGGTGACTCAAGGACTTTCAGATGCCCATTCTTTTGTCTTCCATTGACCTCATCCTCGCTTGTGGCGTCAGGGACCGAGCCCCGCTGATGTTTTCGGAGCCAAGGCACCGGGACAGCCTTGACGGCTATCCAACATCCTCGCCAAGCGTCCCACAAGCCTTGCCGGAGGGCGCGGTTGTGATCAGCCCCGCCCCCGCCCCGTCCGCCGCTCCACGACCCCTGAGTTTTGGCGATTCTCTATCAAGAATTGCCACTGGTCTTAAGCAGGGAGGCGGGCTGCTGGAAACGGTGCTGCAGGGCATGTACGCAACCATTGAGGGTGAGAGGATGAGCTTGGGGGAATGCATGGATACATTGGCGGCCTGCATGGGCATTACTTGAGAGCTAGGGTGCATGGAGGTATGCATGGGGATCGCATGGGGGCTGGCATAGAAGTGTGGAGGTCTTACTCCATGCAGGGAAAATATTGGTACATGGCTTTAAATCACCATGGCTCTCCTCTCTCTCCTCATTGGCTGCCGAGGCTGATCTTTCAGCTGCAGCCTAAATTCCGAAGCCCAATGAATTGCTCCCGGCAGGCTCGCATGAATACATGATAGCTCCTCCTACGCTCCTAGCAACCTTGGCCCGGGTTTGTTACCTCGTTATCAGCTTACGTGTTGCCTCCTCAAGCCAGTGTGTTGTTCCTTGCAGCCCAGCTGGGGACAACTGTTGGACTGGAATTCATAAGGACAAGACAGGCCATACAGGTGAGGGGAGGGTCATGCAGGTGAAGGGGGGACATGCAGGTGAAGGGAGGGCCATGCAGGTGAGGGGAGGGCCATGTAGGTGAAGGGGGGCCATGCAAGTGAGGGGAGGGCCATGCAGGTGAAGAGTGGCCATACAGGTGAGGGGAGGGCCATGCAGGTGAATGGGGGCCATGCAGGTGGGAGGAGGGCCATGCAGGTGAGGGGAGGGCCATGCAGGTGAGGGGAGGGCCATGCAGGTGAAGGGGGGCCATGCAGGTGAAGGGAGGGCCATGCAGGTGAGGGGAGGGCCATGCAGGTGAATGGGGGCATGCAGGTGAGGGAGGGCCATGCAAGTGAGGGGAGGGCCATGCAGGTGAAGGGGCGGGGCATGCAGGTAAAGGGGGACATGCAGGTGAGGGGAGGGCCATGCAGGTGAAGGTAGGCCATGCAGGTGAGGGGAGGGCCATGCAGGTGCAGGGGGGCATGCAGGTAAGGGGAGGGCCACGCAGGTGAGGGGAGGGCCATGCAGGTGAAGGGGGGCATGCAGGTGAAGGGGAGGGCCATGCAGGTGAGGGGAGGGCCATGCAGGTGAGGGGAGGGCCATGCAGGTGAGGGGAGGGCCATGCAGGTGAAGGGATGGCCATGCAGGTGGGGAGAGGGTTATGCAGGTGAGGGGATGGCATGCAGGTGAGGGGAGGGCCATGCCGGTGGAGGAGGCGCCATGCATGTGAGGGGAGGGTCATGCAGGTGATGGGAGGGCCATGCAGGTGAGGGGAGGGCCATGCAGGTAGAGGAGAGGGCTATGCAGGTGAATGGGGGCATGCAGGTGAGGGAGGGCCATGTAGTTGAGGGGAGGGTCATGCAGGTGAAGGGGGGGAGGGCCATGCAGGTGAAGGGAGGGCAATTCAGGTGAGGGGAGGGGCATGCAGGTGAAGGGGGGGCCATGCAGGTGAGGGGAGGGCCATGCAGGTGAGGGGAGGGTCATGCAGGTGAGGGGAGGGCCGTGCAGGTGAGGGGAGGGCCATGCAGGTGAGGGGAGGGCCATTTTTTAGGTGGAGGGAGGGTCATGCATGTGATGGGGGCTATATAGCTGAGATGTACCCGGCCATGAAGGCACACTGTTTGTTTCGTTTCCTCTCAGGACAATGTGCTGTCCATTGCTGGCTACCTCCCGAGTCACAGCCAAGCAGTGCAGGAGCGCACCAAGGAGCTGCGGTTGAAGCACCCGGAGGGGTGGCTGGAGAAGCTGTGGAGGAGCGGCCGAGCGGAGTATGGACGATTTGTGTTGGGTGACCACTGCCAAAAGAGTGGGCCGCGGGGTGTTGAGGTGAGGGCCGGCCTGGACTGCACTGGACACGAACGCAAAATGGGGAACTTAGGTTTCAAGCAAAGGCTGAGAACCACTGTAGCTGATTTAATTTGGGGATTTGAAATCCGTCTAGGGTGAAAAAATGTTCAATCTCCATTTGGAAGCAGGGCATGGAGTGGGCTCTGGATTCCATATTCGTTTTATTGGCTTTGGTCATGGAGCACAGTATGCTGCCCCACTCGGCCCCTCGTTTGCCTTTTTCTACTGTTTGTACCCCAGACCCTGTACGGTTGCATTTCACATGCCGGAATGATATGCAACATAACAATCCTTCACCTCAATTCTGATACTTTGCAACCCGAACCTGAACACGGAGCCCCAAAACTTGTGAAACCAGATGCGTTGTGTCTTGCCTCTTGCCTGCTGCCCACTGCTGCTTCAGTACACCACCGTGCGCATGATTATGGAGCCCCCTTCCAACAAAGGACGCAAAGGCTCAGCACGCATCTACTACGGGGATGTGGGCGCCAAGGCCACGGTAGGGGGGGAGGGGGGGAGAAGGGTCAAGGCCACGGTAGGGAGGGGGAGAGGGGTCAAGGCCACGGTAGGGGGGGGGGGGAGGGGAGAGGGGTCAAGGCCACGGTAGGGGGGGGGGGGAGGGGAGAAGGGTCAAGGCCACGGTAGGGGGGGGGGAGGGGAGAGGGGTCAAGGCCACGGTAGGGAGGGGGAGAGGAGAAGGGTCAAGGCCACGGTAGGGGGGGGGGAGGGGAGAGGGTCAAGGCCACGGTAGGGGGAGGAGGAGGGGATGTGGGCGCCAAGGCCACGGTAGGGGGGGGCAGGGGAGAAGGGTCAAGGCCACGGTAGGGGGAGGAGGAGGGGAGAGGGGTCAAGGCCACAGTAGGGGGGGGGAGGGGAGAGGGGTCAAGGCCACGGTAGGGGGGGAGGGGAGAGGGGTCAAGGCCACGGTAGGGGGGGGGGGAGGGGAGAGGGGTCAAGGCCACGGTAGGGAGGGGGAGGGGAGAAGGGTCAAGGCCACGGTGGGGGGGGGGGGAGGGGAGAGGGGTCAAGGCCACGGTAGGGAGGGGGAGGGGAGAAGGGTCAAGGTCACGGTAGGGGGAGGAGGAGGGGAGAGGGGTCAAGGCCACGGTAGGGAGGGGGAGGGGAGAAGGGTCAAGGCCACGGTAGGGGGGGGAGGAGGGGAGAGGGGTCAAGGCCACGGTAGGTGGGGGGAGGGGAGAGGGGTCAAGGCCACGGTAGGTGGGGGGAGGGGAGAGGGGTCAAGGCCACGGTATGGGGGGGGGGAGGGGAGAAGGGTCAAGGCCACGGGAGGGGGGGGGAGGGGGGAGGGGTCAAGGCCACGGTAGGGGGGGGGGAGGGGGGAGGGGTCAAGGCCACGGTAGGGGGGGGGAGGGGGGAGGGGTCAAGGCCACGGTAGGGGGGGGAGGGGAGAGGGGTCAAGGCCACGGTAGGGGGGGGGAGGGAGAGGGGTCAAGGCCACGGTAGGGGGGGGGAGGGGTCAAGGCCACGGTAGGGGGGGAGGGGGGAGAGGGGTCAAGGCCACGGTAGGGGGGAGGGGTCAAGGCCACAGTAGGGGGGGAGGGAGAGGGGTCAAGGCCACGGTAGGGGGAGGAGGGAGAGGGGTCAAGGCCACGGTAGGTGGGGGGAGGGGACAGGGGTCAAGGCCACGGTAGGGGGGGGGAGGGAGAGGGGTCAAGGCCACGGTAGGGGGGGAGAGGGAGAGGGGTCAAGGCCACGGTAGGGGGGGGGAGGGGAGAGGGGTCAAGGCCACGGTAGGGGGGGGGAGGGAGAGGGGTCAAGGCCACGGTAGGGGGGGGGAGGGAGAGGGGTCAAGGCCACGGTAGGGGGGGGGAGGGGAGAGGGGTCAAGGCCACGGTAGGGGGGGGGAGGGAGAGGGGTCAAGGCCACGGTAGGGGGGGGGAGGGAGAGGGGTCAAGGCCACGGTAGGGGGAGGAGGGGGAAGAGGGGTCAAAGCAACTGGAGGGGGGGAGGAGGGGAGAGGGGTCAAGGCCACGGTAGGGAAGGGGGAGGGGAGAGGGGTCAAGGCCACGGTAGGGGGAGGAGGGGGAAGAGGGGTCAAAGCAACCGGAGAGGGGGAGGAGGGGAGAGGGGTCAAGGCCACGGTAGGGAGGGGGGAGGGGAGAGGGGTCAAGGCCACGGTAGGGGGAGGAGGGGGAAGAGGGGTCAAAGCAACCGGAGGGGGGGAGGAGGGGAGAGGGGTCAAGGCCACGGTAGAGAGGGGGAGGTGAAAGGGGTCAAGGCCACGGTAGGGGGGGGGGAGGGGAGAGGGGTCAAGGCCACGGTAGGGGGAGGAGGGGGAAGAGGGGTCAAAGCAACCGGAGGGGGGGGAGGAGGGAGAGGGGTCAAGGCCACGGTAGGGGGAGAAGAGGGGAGAGGGGTCAAGGCAACGGTAGGGGGGGAGGAGGGGAGAGTGTCAAAGCAACCGGAGGGGGGGAGGAGGGGAGAGGGGTCAAGGCCACGGTAGGGGGGGAGGGGGGAGAGGGGTCAAGGCCACAGTAGGGAGGGAGGAGGGGAGAGGGGTCAAGGCCACGGTAGGGGGGGAGGGGGGGAGAGGGGTCAAGGCCACGGTAGGGGGGGAGGAGGGGAGAGGGGTCAAGGCCACGGTAGGGGGGGAGGGGGGAGAGGGGTCAAGGCCACGGTAAGGAGGGAGGAGGGGAGAGGGTCAAGGCCACGGTAGGGGGGGAGGGGGGGAGAGGGGTCAAGGCCACGGTAGGGGGGAAGGAGAAGAGAGGGATCAAGGCCACGGTAGGGGGGGAGGGGGGTGAAGAAGGGAGAGGGTTCAAGGCTATGTGAGGTGGGAGGGGGATGAACCTGTCCTTAGATGTGATATGATTTCAAGGCCCAGATTGGCTTCCGGCAAGATCCAGGCATACATGTACCTGAAAGACGTGTCGATGGCAAACGGAATGCCACTTTGTGCTGTCTTTCACATGGTGTACAGGGTGAAAGAGAAGATGACTATTTTTGCGGCCTCTCACACTATTGAATGCCTATTTTTGAACTTAAATTCAATACACTAGCTTGCAGCACGATCCCTCTGTGCACCATCTCCCAAGCCAAAGTTTATGTCTGACCCCTCAGCCCTACTGAGTGGCACTTGGCCCTTCTGTCTACCTTGTCGCAAAGTGCGCTCCTGTTGAGGCGTCCTGACCCGTTGACCCTCCGCCTTGTAGTGTTGATTATCGTGTATTTCCGCTATTATTCAGCGACGTCACGACTTAAGGACAAGGGGGCCGGGTGCATCAAGCGCTGTTGCTGGGTTGCTTGTTGGCCATAGGCCTGTCAGGATTTGTTCCCCATCCACCCAATGATGGCGGCCTAGACTTCCTCCGCCCTGTTGCCTCCCTCTCCCTCAGGTGCGCCGCTGCTGGGGTGTCCTGAGCCTCAGGGAAAAGGTGGGCTTCATCTGCAACCTCCTGTTTGGGAGCCTCTTCATCAAGCTGGATGAGGCGAAGCTCAACACCCTGCTACAGGTGAGCAGGGACAGGACAGGGACACCGTGAATGTGAAGGGCAGGTGTGGCCCGGGTGGGCGGGTCAAACTGGGAGGCTGACGGAGTCCCCATTGCAGGTTTCATGTCGTTTGCCAGGGACGCGGTGGGAGGGAAAGAGAGAGACATGGTCCTGGTGGGGTAGAAATGGAGTAGGGGCCGTGCTGGTGTCACCGTGGAAGGCGCTTCAGCGATAATTCAGGTACAGCATGGCCTATGGCTGGGGGGGGCTGGTAAAGGAAACCTGGCTGCTTGGGCCGTCAGCCATAGGCAGGTCAAGCTTGGGTCCCCCAAGGCCCAGTTGTGACTGCTCAGTGGCGATGGAAATTGGAAGCCCTACTTCGAAAAACACAGGGTAGTGCTGGAGCATCCGCGATGGAAGCCCTCTGATAACTCGCGCCCCAAACCCCTTTGAATGGCCTGCTGCTGTAGGAGGCAGGTAGCAGCCACATCGGGTTACCACGCCACCTGTTTGCCTCTCCCCTCTCACTTCTTTCAGTCTAGGATGTGGATCTGCTCATCCTGGTGTGCTACCCTGGATCTCCTTCATACCCTGGATACCCTGGGTAACATGTCAAGGTGTGGTAGGGAAGGCCACCCCCCGCTGTCCCCCCCTCCCTTGCTCCCATCAGGAGGATATGTGGGAGCTCGTGAAGGAGATGGGGCATGAGTACCCGCAGCTCATGTGGCCGTTGTTGCATGAACGCAACATGCACCTCGCAGGTGAGGGACAAGAGCAAGGGCACGAGGAACGGGGCAGGCAGGTCTGGCATGAAGGGAAGATGCACGTCATACATCTTTATTTCGACTCATTGACTGCTGACCGTTTTGAAGTAGCTGCTGACTGATTATGTCACAAGCAAATGGTAGGCGAGGCAACAGCCCCGCCTGTGATTTTTGAAGGTGCTGAGCGTATGAGCCGCCAAGGAGTCTGTTTTCTGCCCGGCTGTAACATGCTCCTCGACCTCTTAAGTATTTATACTTCCTGCACCCACCTTCTCTGCCACCTTGACCGTCAGGTGCCATCGTTGCAGCGAAGCAGGGAGGCTTTCGCCGTGTGGTGGCCATCGTCGGGAAGGGGCATCTACCAGGCCTAGTTCACGCTCTCGTTACACCCCCGCACCCGGTCGCAGCTTTGGACCCTTAGTAGGCTGACGGCCCTTCTCTTACACAGACCTCTGCTGAGCTATTTGAGAAGGGACACTGCCTAGTCGTATGCAAGCTCTGTCACGCAGCCGCATGCAACCGCAGCCGCCACCATTGACGGACTGTTGGCAACAGACTTCTGGCCTTGCTCTCACGCTGCACGTTGTTGACCTCTTTACTCGCCAGGTGGGGACTTAGCGTACTGCCTGGGCTTATGTTAGTAGGTGGTCAAGGCTTGGCCTTCATCAGGCCATTGACGGCCGCGGTACAGCCTGCCGAATGTGGGCTCGAAGCTTCAAAATAAGCACTGGTGACCCTGGGCCCTCACCCAGGGCCCAGACAGCTGACGGCAAAAACGCGATCATGGCACCTGGAGCGGGATGCTACAAAAGGACCAAGAGGAGGAGACTTCAAGGGCATTGGTAGTCCTGCAAGTAGGATGCAATTATGACAAAAGCAGGCGTTCTGATGGAACACCTTCAGAAACGATGATAGCGTTGAACAGCCTGAGCCTGCAATACATCGTCTGTAAGCCCAGAAATAATGTGGAGGAGTGGTTTATTGCTGGGGAAGTGGAGAGGAGACCTTTATTATCTCCCTTCTTTATGTATGTGGCGACCTGTCTTGGTGGAGAGGAAGTTGCGCATTACCGCTTTGAGTGACTTGCAGCCTTATGAAATTCCACATGTCAATGACATTACACTCTAAGCCCTGCTCAGAAAGGCTCGGGCGCATAGGTGCCCAAATAGGCGACCAACTGTCCCGTTGGAAGAAAAGAAAAGAGAGTAAGGGAAAGAGGGAAAGAAGGAGAAGAAAACAAAGGAGAGAAAAATACCCCCCCCCAAAAGGAAAAAGTAGCCCGAAGTATCCTTGTCCCCGTCAAGCCTATTCCCCAGGAAGGTAAAGAAAAGCAACAAAACTAGGCCTCAACAAAGCGTACGACGTCCGCAAGAAAAGTCAGAGCCTCCCATTCAAGCCTGCCCCGGTACAACTCTTGAAAGTCTGTGGCGCCCTCCGGGGGGCCTGCCCAACCTCTCTCCCTCAGCCTCTCTTTTAAACGCTAGGGCGCTGGAAGCAAACATGCAGCGCATCCTCCACATGCTCGCCATCTCCCCTTGCCGTTGGCAGCACCGTCCGTCACGCTGCTGGCCGTTGTGCCGTCCTCGAGTGTCAGCCGTGCTGACGGCGCCGAGCCGCAGCCTTAAGTTCGTGTGCACGCAGGCACACTCCCTTCGACTGGTCCGGCCCTTGGCCTGCGCCCGCCGTAGACTGAAACCAGGTGCGGTAGGCAGCCGCAGACCTGTGTTCTGTGGCAGGATCTCTGGGGTCCCTTCTGCCAGCTGCGTGTAGCTGCGCCCGCTTGTATGCTGCATTAACTAGCGCTGACAACTTTAAGACAGGTAGCGGCTGCAAGTCAGTCACTGTCTGGCGCAGTTTGGGGACGGCTTATCCCAGCCCCAGCTCCTCCAAAGCACCTGAAAATCCACTGCATCAAATGCGCCCCCCGGTGCCCTGCCTGACAGCAAGCTGCATGTCGGCCGCCATGGCTGCGGCCACAAGTGGGCTTTCTTGCTGGTGCGGCGTTGTAGAAGCCAAGTACATGCTGCCACCAACTTCGCTGTGACGGCTGGATCTGCAGCTCCCTCATGACCCTCCAACTGGAAGCGGACGAAGTTCCACATGTATGGGTGATTAAAGGGCTAAGCTGTTGTTTGTTTTGTTGTCAGTACATGAAGTGTGGTTTCATATGACTAAGGGCATTCGCACTCCTGGCTACTGGCGCTACAGGATAATGCGTTTTAACTATTCCGACCTTTCGTTTTGAAACTTAAAATCTGTCTTGTTCGCGTCCAATGGGGAGATGTGTTGAGAGCTCCTTGTCTACTCAGATCTGCATTCCATTCCAAGGCCTCCAGTCAGCTCACGGCCTTCATAGCCTTTCAACCCTGCTGCTCGGAACAGTGACCTAGTTGGAGCGGCTGCTTCAATTGTTCAGCTCGTTGTGTTCAGTTGATGCAAGGGCTACAATACGCACACAGCTTTATATCCCAAGTATGATGGTGGATTAGGGGTAATCTACCCCTTGCTAACTTGCCCCCTTCATGGAGCACACATATCGGCATATCGCTCAACAAGGAAGGGTTCAAACATACGATCTTGCTTTGCATTCCATTTTCAAGAGGCACAGCGATGGAGCAGCGTGGAAATGTTGATATGTAATCATGCAGGTAATGTACAGGTAAAAGAAAAGATATTCAAAGTCCAAAAGCTGATTATAAATGTCACTTGTCATGACAATCGCAACCAGGATATTGAGGCAAAGACGCAGCTTTCAGTGGCCGCCATTATAAGAACAACGCAAATGGACAACCAGATCCCTCAAGATCCAGCCAGCAAAATTTAAAGATCTTGAACAGGATGAGTTGCAGCCCTGGTAGCCAGTCTCCCAAGCTTGGGTACCATGGTTATTCGACAAGGCACGACATGCAAACATCAGGATCTGTTATTCAAGGTTCAAAATACTTGAACGCACACACGCACCACAGCGGTGGACAGAGCCTGTCTGTGCGCTTTGTGCGTTGTTTCTAATCTCATCAACCCTGTGTCCACTACGCAAAAACCAATTGAATCCTGCAAGACGCACATATCACAGCAGCATTGCACGAAATCAATCAAAAAACCTGTAGCACCAGGAAGTGGCATGCCGCTTCACCCTCATGCATATACCTCAGTCAATGGCACAAACACAGCCCTCCAATGGGCGGATTATTTTAGTGAGCACCAGACCACCAATGGGCGGATTGGGACGTAACCCTTGACAGGCCTACGGCCCGTGGCCCTAGTAAAGACATTACACCTCGGATCCATGTTTAAAAAGTTCGGCCGCGTGGCCCAAGTAAAGGGCATGTTGCTCCAAGCCCTCTTGGCTGAAAGGCGGCCTGTAGCTGAATTGTAGCTTAATCACCTCAACATGTCTAGTGCAGCACACTGAGGGCACGCAGCCAAGTGGGGATGTTAAATGGCAAGAAACCGCCGCCCTGCTGCTGCTCTACCACAGCACAGTAGCTCCGACCGCTGCATCCAGAAGGTCTGTGAGGCTCTTTTTCAGCGTTGCGGTTTCAAAGCGCGGGGAGCTGGATGGCGACGCCACCAACGCATCGCCTTGCAGAGCCACCGGCACCTCCAACCGGTCCTCACCCTGCTGGTTGAGGCCGCGCTCCCTGCCGTCATGCCCCTGGTTCCACAGTGCCTGGCTCTTCAGCATCTGGAGGTCGTGCCGCTTTGTCGCAGATGCTTGCTCCAGTTCCCGCAGCTGCTCGCGTAACAGCCTCTGACGCGGCTCTGAGCGTGGGCCCTCACTTAAGGCGCCACACCGAGGGGGCTTGGCTGCCCGGCCGGAATTCCGCAGGCCCCGCCCCTCTGCCACCTTGGCGCTGCTCTTTGGTGTCCCCTGGCTGGTATTTGAGGCCACCGCCGAGCGTCTTTTGAGGGGCGTTGGGCTCCTGCTAGGGACCTGATGTGTCTCAGCTGCGCTCAGCAGGCGGGGTAGGGACTCTGGTCCCATCGCAGCTGCAGCGGAGGCTGACGAAGAGGATGCCTTCCCTAGATGACCTGCAGCTGAGGGACACGTTGCGGCTAACTGAGGCTGGATCCATATCTGCGTGGTGATGAGGCTGGAGGCGCTGCCCGCCTCGCATGCGGCCGTGGCGCTGGCACCCGTCCCCGCGCTCTTGGAAACCAGCTGAGCCCACATGCTGAAGAACTCTGGCTGGCACCTGAAAGGTTGGGATGAGAGCAACCAGCAGTATTGACTGAAAGATGCTTCAGCTGCATCTCAGACTAGGGTGGAGGAGGCCCAGTGCTGAACCTGCTGCTTGGAAGTGAAAGTGTGGTGCCAATGGGCCTTGTGGTGGCCGCCCAGTGCCCTGCCAAAGGTGGCCTGGTACGTAATGAGATAAACAAAAAGCCCGGCCTCTAGTCCTGCTCCATCAGGCATCTCAATCATCTTAACATAAGTTGATTCGGGTTTTTCCTTGTTTCCTTCTCAGCATCTGGCTGCCTGTTTCATCAGATCCCCTTCAACACAGCATTGTTGATTGTATATACCATATTGCTGTAGGTGAAAGAATTAAGTAATCACCCAGATGTGACCCGACGCTGCATGTCTTACCGTCTGCAGCAGGAGACCTCTTCAGTTGCACCGACCCTTGCCATGCTGCCTGTCCATGCGCAGCAGATGCTGCAGCAGGAAAGGGGTGCATGGCGGATTCATGTGCCGGTCGGTAATTCCCCACAGCAGAATAGGCAGGCAGAGCAGAAGGTAGCTTCAGTGAGTGCTGTTGTGTTCACTAGACCATTGGAAGGAGGGAGGACCCGACAGTCAGAACAACCAGTGGGAACCAGCCCTGGCTGATGGTCCTAGCTTAGCAGTGCTTGATGCACCAGGCACTCCTGCCGCTGGACAGGATGCAGTGATGTACGGGATGTCAAGTGCGTGGGAAGTGGGCTAAAAGCAGCTTTGAAAACAAATATTTGCTTGTAGGTGCTTCTTCCACAGTTCAGCTACATCATGGCCCACAGCTATCTGGTCCTCCAAGCCCTGCTGCTTGGGCTAATGGCTGTAGGCCAGCCAAGGTTTGGTCCCCATCAGTCCGAATGGAGGCTGCCCAACGGCCCCCAAAGGTGAACAGGTGCACTAAACCGGTAAATAAGCAGCAATGGCTGCCGGTACTGGTAGGTCAGGTAAAGGCATTGCAGCGCCTGGCACTGCTGGCATGGTGCCTCCTAGTCGGCGCTATAGCCCTATTTCCCAGTCTTCGGAGCCCTGTCTTTGGCTGCAGGTACGGTCAGCATGTAACATTGACTATCCTATAAGGCAAAAGTATGAACACGGGGAGGAGGTCGGGAGCGGGAGGTCACAGGGATTCGCAGCAGGGACAGGAGGGAGCGGCAGCGTAGGAGTTTAAAGCGAGCGCTTTTGTATGACGAAGACGTACATGGCGACTGCTTCATTAATGCACACATGTTGGGATGGACTCACATGCACGGATGTATCCACCCATTCCTCGGCAAATTCGTTCCCCAGTGGTATCCGGTTGCTTCAATGCTGGAATTCCCTATCGCCAATGTAGTGGTGCCGTCGCATTCCATTGGCATTTCGATGTCGAACGAGGACGAAAGGTTGGAGCCCGATGGTCGGACCTCCTCCGAGGTGTCGGTTTCAAACTCTGATTGCTTTGCTGCGGAGTGCATACTGTGCGCCACGTTCTCATGCGTAGAATGGAAATTCATAGTAGCGAATGGAATGACGAAGTTGGCGCACAGCCTCGTTGATGCTGGCGGTTACAATTTTCGGGTAGGGTGGTTGCCTCAGGGAGTCGCGGAGGCAGAGTTGTAGTGATTTGGAGAGCGCAGCACCTGGCTGGCCATTCAAGACCAGGTTTGGTAATTAGTGAATTTCACGGGCAAACTTGGCATACCACAGCGGGTTCAATCAGGGGAGCTTTGTCATGTACGTTGGCCGTGCGTGATGTTGCTAAATTGCAACCAGAAGCACAATTGCAACCAGAAACAGACAGTGTAGAACTCACAGGCTCATACCGAAGCAATAACGGTACCTCGCTGATTTGTAGCCCAGGAGTGCATTGATGCAATGCAACCTACTGCTCATGAAGCATCAGGATTGGGCACTGATCATGCTTGCTTCCAAAGCTCCAGCGTGCAAGATCACCTTCCGGAGCGGGAAAGGGCAGGACCCCCCGACAGACGGTGTTTGAGACTTCCACGCTTTGTACTTGGGCAGGCTAGGGTGGGATGCTCTGACTTTTGTGGAGGACATGGTAGCTTTCGTTGATTCCTAGTCGTTTTAAAGGCCGAGGCTCCCTTTCTCCTTTTTTTCCGCCCAGCCTTTGAAGTGTCCCTCAACTTAATTTCCTCTTTCCGGGTTTGCCTGGCGTTCTGCTTAGTACCGTAAAACCACTTAGACTCCGCGCACCACCCCAAAAAAGATTTTTTTTTCGTCGCGCACCTAAAACAATTTAGAAAACGGTCGCAAAGCGACGAAATTTTAATTTAATTTAACGTCGCGCAGCAGGTAAATTAATTTAACATCGCGCATCACTGAAAATAATTTAAATTTTCTTCCCCGCAGCACTTTCAGCCAGTACAGTAAAACTTAGTTAAAAGCCTGAAAGTCAGCAAAAGTCATCATACGGTACTCAAAATTCATCCACCTTTGGTACACGGTCAGCAAAAGTCAACATAGTCATCCTCCTCCTCCTCCTCCTCCTCCTCCTCCTCCGTCTCCTCCTCCTCCTCCTCCCACTCCCACTCCTCCTCCTCCTCATCCACCTGCTCCTCTTGCTCCTGATCCTCCAGAATCTCCTGACCCCCCTGATCCTCCAGATCCCCCTGATCCTCCTGATCCCCCTGATCATCCAGATACTCTAGATCCTCCTGATCCTCCGTGTCCTCCTCCCCCTCCTTCTCTGCCTGCTTCACCTTGGCCGCCTTGGTCTTGTTAGCCTGGTTTTGGGAGGGCGTCCAACAGGCCTCTTCTGCACCGGTGTCGCCAGCCCCATCGCACGGGCATCCTCATGAGCGACAGCCTCCGCCTCCTCCCTTCGCTTCCTTGCCTCTGCGTTCCTGGCCACCTCTTGTTGGCTGAGCTCACTAGTTTTCTTAAAGATGTTTAATATGTATGGTTGTTTCATTGACCAAATCATGTCAGATGCAAGGCGCCGCATGGACATGGACACACAAACCGTATGTACAACCGTTTTACAAACGGATTTTTGCTCGGCAAAGCGCTCTACGCCACCACTTACAAATGGCGTCGCCGTCACCGTGCCATTTTGCCTCGAACATGAACAGTACTAGTACTAGGAAGCGTAAACTACCCAGGTCTATGCTCTTTAAACCCAAGAAGGAGGGGGGCGAGAAGGAGGAGGGCGAGAACAAGGAGGCAGAGAAGAAGGAGGCCGAGAAGAAGGAGGACGAGAAGAAGGAGGACAAGAAGAAGGAGGTGGAGGCGGATGAGGCGGAGGAGGAGGAGGGGGAGAAGGATGAGGAGGCGAGGGAGGCGAGGGAGGCTGAGGAGGATTAGAAGGCCGAGCAGGCCAAGGATAGGCGTTGGCGATTCGACTGGCGAGCCTAATGGATGGAGGCTGAACTGAGCAGTAATGCTAGCTATGAGTACCGGTAGTGCTCATTTGAGTCATCAGTAGTGTTACTTTGCAGGGCTATTTGGGCACACATTGACAAGGATGACTGAACGGATGTCGAATCAAACAGTCGCGATTTTTTTTTAAGTGTTGTAAGGGATCTCCTTCATGGGAGACTGTAAAAAAAGTGTGCCTAGAAAAAAAAAGTGACTAAAAAAAAAAAAAAAAAAAAAAAACACGCGCAGCAGAACCTACTATGCCGGCCTGGACAGCTCACGTCGCTCAGCAGGCACCGGGCAGGCGATCAAAAGATGCGCATTGACATTGTGATTCTAATGCACTCAACGTCGAGTGTAGGCGATATGTATTCGAAAAGTTATTGCAGTCGCTGCGAATTGGGGGCCGATGACATCTCTCGCCGGCCAACCACCCATGCTACATACCGAAACGAGTGGCGACGCTCGGCATGCACGGCCTGGGTGGCAACGAAGTGTTATGCCGCAAGTGCGGCCTCGATTGAAAGCAGCGCATTAGCAATGTGGTTATATTTTACTCAACGTCGGGTGTAGGCGATGTGTATTCGTGAAGCTTTTTGGCCGCGCGGCGATGACACCTCTCGCCCGCCACCCACCCAATCGACCGTGACTAATGCCGTACTGGTGTCAGTCGCTTACAGCCTAGCACCGACGATGCTGATCAAGCGGAGGTCGCGAGTTCGATACCTGCTGGTGTTAGCCGATGGTTATTCGCACCCGAAAGAAAACAACCCTGAAAAAGAGCGAAGGGTTCAAGAAGAGTAAAGACACCAAAAGAAACCCGGGAAAGGTGGCAAAGATCCCCACGATTTTTTTTAATTCATACCGCGCACCCCCAAAATAGTTGTTTGGGCACCTGACTGACGCTCCGCGCAGCGGCAATTTTCGAATTAATATTAGCGTGCAGCCATGTCCGCGCACCCCAATAATTATTTAATTACGAGCGGAGTCAAAGTGGTTTTACGGTATGTTAGTTTTTTTTCTCTTTGTTGATGGCTAAGTTCTGGACGGCCTGGAGTCTCTTCAGACTTCCTCTTTTTGGGGGGGGGGAGGTATTTTTTCTTCTCCATTTTCTGTCTGTTCCCTCCCTTTCTCCTCTAGCCTCAAGTTTCTTTTCCTTCCGACCACACTGTTGGGTGCATATGCGGCCGAGCTTTTCAGCATGGCCCAGAGGTGAAATGTCATTGACTGATCATCCATCAAGAATGTGCACACTTCAGCATTGTGGTAAGCAGGTGCATTCAACATCTTTAAGTGCTGGTTAATGACGTTGCACCTCCGGGCCTAAATGAAGCTCGGCCAGCAAACTTCTCCAAGTACAAGTTCACAATTTAAGCATGGGTGGGAATCTAACCTATCATCATGTGTTGTACCGGTAGCAAGCAGGGCTGCAGCGGTGCGCAGATACTATTCCCGGGATACGCTTGCTGGCTTTTGTGGACTTTTCTTTTCTCAGAGGCTTTGTTGAGGGCTACCCTCTAGTTGAACTCAGGTGTCGGACTTGGTCTTCACTGCCTTCCCGGCCTCTCCTTTTGTTCCTCCCCCCCCTCTTCCTTTTAGTGTCTCATGTTCTCCCTTCTGAACAGTTGGGCGCCCACGCGGCCGAGCTTTGAGCGGGCCCCGAGGTGTAACGTCATTGACCTACTATTACCGATACACGGTCAATCTTTGAAAAATACGCAATAACATAAAAGCAAGGGCAGGCAGAGTTAGTCCATCAGTGTTTATTTCAGAGAGCGCCTGACTACCTTTTATGGGCAGTGTGTGAAGACCAATGGGCTGATGAGGACCAAACCTTGATCGGCCCAAAGGCGGTGGCCCAAGGAACAGAGGTTGCTGCTCCAAGCCCTGCCAATCGTACCGTATGCTGGGTTCGTGGGTTGTAGCTGGAGTGTGGCTGAAGCACCCTAGAACAAAAAGGGGTCTGAAGCTTCTTATCAGGGTCTATCAGGGTGTCATCTTGCTGCTCACGAACCCGGATATTAGGGCACAGGCAATCCACGCTGTCGAACAACATGCTTCGGCACCGTAGTTGGCTCGGTGCATGGGCTTAGGCACCATGAGCGCTTTGTGGCCACTGCAAGTATAGAAATCTGGCAACCGTGCCGTATTTTTCATACTTTTTGCAGTTTTAACATTCCATCCCATCAATACATCATGATTTCTGCGCGGCAGCAAGCCCTTCAGTATATGCACACATGGACGCTCAAGAAAGTCAATGTGTGCAGTTTTCCCCGCGAGCAGGAAAACTGCTACCTGTCTCATGCATTGAATATGATCCTTACAAACCAGCTGCACACCCTCACACCGCAGCGTCAAGCCCTGGATCCCAAGGCTGCGGGCAGGTACACACTTTCAGGTGCCCCTTCAGGTCCGGGATGGTCCTGCAGGCTCTCTTGCACCCCACCCGGTGGCACCTCAGCTCCAGCTCCAACAAACGCTTCACCCCCGACCTGTCCACATGCCACCGGCCTGCTGCACCCCCCGCTTGCAGCGCTTGAACAACCAGGTGCAGCGGAACAAAGTAGGCCGTCGTGAAACTGTTCCAATGCTTCTTGTTTTTCAGGGAAGGCGAATCGTAGTCCTGCAAGGGGCAGGGCGGGGCATCGGGTATCGGGTTTTGGCCGAGGGAGCACACGTCTAGACGGCGCGTCACGAGTCTTGAGAGGGGCCACGGCAGGGTTACGGGCCACGGGTTTAGGGTTTAGGGTAAGGCACTTGTCGGGACAAAATTCAAACTCCTAGGAGGGTTCGGGTCTTGAGAAAAACATAAAAACATTTCGTGACTGCGAGTCAAAGTCCTGCCATCGAGCAGGGCTTTGGGCAGTGAGGAGGGGGAGAGTGCACAGCTAGAAGCGGCCCCTCAGCTGGGTCCAAGACTGTGTTGGCAGGAGGTAACCCCAGGCATAAGGGTGCGGCTAATGGGGTGTTAAGGCATTTGGTGGCACAGAGATGCCGCATCTGTCCCTTCTTATCAACGTCTGGATCAGCATCAGAACAGTATCGGTGCCATGCGATATAGAGAAACATTGATCCCACCTGATTTAATGCGTTCCCAGCCAGGGCACCTCCCCATCTGAGCCCCCCCCTTCCCCCCCACACCTGGCTGATGACATGGAGGTGCAGCTGTGGCAGAGAAGGGATCTGATGGAAGCCTATCCGGAAGCACGGCGGGGCGGCGCCGGCGGTGGCGGTCCCCTCTGAGCTCAGACCCTGGATCCACTCCAAGGCCACCTGGAGCAGGTGCATGCAACATAGCATAGCGTTGAAAGAGGGCTGTAGCGCATGCTCTGTTTGTCCGGCCTACCTGAATCTTCAGTCTGATATAAAGTAGTTTAGCCTGGGGTGTGCATGTCTCGGCAGCCTCTATTTTTAATTTCCTGTCCATGATGTTAGACATATCTGGGAGGGCCCTCCTCCTAGGGCTTCTCTGTCAGGATATCTCTCCACGCCTCAAAGCTGAGGACGCTCTCTACATCAACAGCAACCGACCAGCATCCTGCCATGATTCTCAAGTCCCTGGCCAGGCCACCAGGGTTCATTCTAGGGTTCAAATGGCTTGCTTGTTCACACATCACATCATCCACCCCTAGACATCCTGTCAGTCGGTGTGAATGATCGGGCTGTAAACACTCACATCTGCCCTCAGCAGCGCAGGTGATGGGTGCATGGCCCAGGAGCTGACCCTCTCCCCACCTTTTCCATGTGCTTCAGCAGCGGCAGGTGATGAGGCCGCAGGTCCTCCACGGACAGCAAGCCGAGGTCCCTGGCTACCACCAGGCAATGGTGACGCGCCTTGGGGTACCTGCACCCGGGGGACGGCGGGGAGGGAGAGCAAGCAACTCGCAACAGGACACAGCTCGCAACAGGATGCAACTCGCAACAGGACACAGCTTGCAGCATGACACAGCTTGCAACAGGACACTGCTCGCAACAGGACATAGCTCGCAACAGGACACAGCTCGCAACAGGACACAACTTGCAACAGGATACAACTCGCAACAGGACACAACTTGCAACAGGACATAGATCGCAAGAGGCACAACTCGCAATAGGGCACAGCTTGCAACAGGATATAGCTCGCAACAGGATACAAATCAGCAATGTCTGTCATGTGTACCAGGGCGTATTGGCAGTACAATATTGTACTTCAAGTTTGGTTTCAGGTCCCTTGCATGAGCCCCCCATAACTTACTTGTCCCCCATTACACGAGCCCCCCATGACTTACTTGTCCCCCATACGCAGGACCTGGTCATCCCACCAAGGCGCATCCATCTGAGCCTGCCATTTTGCAGGGTCGTGTGCGTACTGCTGCAATGCACGCTGCCAGGCAGGCCCGGATGGCGCAGTGGTGGCTGCGGCTGGGCGTACTGCGGTAGACCCTGAGGGTGCAGAGGCCCTGACCCCGGGAGGTTGCGCCACAAACGGGCCATCCACTGGGCTTACAACCAGACGGTCGGGCGATCTCTCCATCCTAGGTCTCTTGGTGGCGTGGGAGGGGGCGTCCAGTCCTTGAGGGGAGAGAGGCTCTGCAGCCGACAAAGCCAAAGACCCTTCCTGGGGCTGCTGCTGCTGCTGGAGAGGGATCTCAGGGGTCGGCATTGGTTCCAGAGCCGCTTCAGCCAGCTTCTGCTGAGGTTGCTGCGGCTGCTGGACCTTGGGCTTGATGAGCCACCTATCCATCAGGGTGCCGCTCTTTGGGAGAGGCACTCCAGGCCCCTTGCCCTTGCCAGCCTTCCCTATGTCTGCGGCTCCGGAGCCCTTCACAACTGGGGCATGCAGCCTGCCGGCGGACAGCTGCGGCTCTAAGCGGGCTAACCCCTCTCGCCAGCCCTCCTGCGGGAAGCGGCTCCAGGCCTGCAGGGCAGTCTCGGTTTCAGCCTCGGTGAGGCACACCAGCTGGCTACGGAGCCGCTCAGCGGCGCTGTCGGGCATGCCCCTTTGTATAAGCTCATTGGAGACCTGCCAGGGTTAAGGGATTAGGGTATATGGACCAGGGGGCATGTGATGGGTGCATGGACTGATGGGAGCATAGACCAGGGGTGTGTGATGGGTGCATGGACCAAGGGGTGCATGGACTGATGGGTGCATGGACCAGGGGGGGCATGGACTGATGGATGATTATCTGCATGTCAGCTGCTTATTCCAGGCAGCAAGTAGGACATGACCGCAAGAGGGAATGACCTGGGGCCGCATGGGGGACGCGGTGGTTTCAGGCCTCTCAAGCTGTGTCTCCCAGCAGTCCTTCATGCAGTCATGTGACAGGGCAGGTGTGAAGGGGAGTAAGAGGCGTGCGTCCCACCTCTAGGGGCAGAGCATGGCTGGCCTGTCAGCAAACAATGAGGGGCCGAAGGATACAAAGGCCCCGGATTGAAACCCTGAATGAGTATTTGCGTTGACATTCATCACCAAGGCATCTTCAAGGGAGCTCCAGCCCTTAGCCTTGAACCCCAAACATTACTCACAACACCAATCAAGGAGCGGTGCTCATATGAACAGCCGTTGCGTGCTGAGGAGGAGCTCTGGCAGCAAGGGGGGTCACGCCTATTGCATGCAAGCATCGCCTCATGCAGACAGAGCTTGCGCCATACGGCCTATCCCATCAGCTGTACTGATCTTCTTTAAGCCTCCAAAGGTAATTCTATCAAGGCTTCACGAAATGCTTCAAAGCCCATCCATATTGCCCCTGGCCCTACCTTATACACCACCCCTTTGGAGCTGGGGTTGGGTTTGAGGGAAGGGTGGTCTGTACGTGCCATGACCCGCTCCACACACACATTGCCGCTGATCTGTAGGACCAGGACATGCACTTCACAGCCGTTTCTACAAAGGGGGGGGGGCAATTTGACGGGAACATGCAGTTCACAGCCGAATCTACAGGGAGGGGGGGGGGGGAGCAAAAGTGCGGGGAACATACAGTTCGCAGCCGGTCTTGCAGGCGCATTTTGAAGGGTTCAAAAGAAATTGGCAGTGGAGGAGCGGTAGACTGTTGAGGAGCAGTTGGTAGTAGCTGCATCTAGAATGTTTGGACAATGGCAGACGCTGCAAACTCCCAGTGAGTGCTCCATGCTTGGAATGTCCTACGCACACGCATCACACCGCTCACGTCGTAGATGTCACTGGAGACGGTATGAGCAGGAGACACATGGACGCACCAGCACCACCAGCACCACAGGGGGCATGTTTTCAAGATTACTCTACTTAGAGCATGCATGATGTAAACAGAACCTGAGACATCTACCACGAGGTCTATACAGACGTCTTACGCACAAAGCGACTGGACTTGCCGTGGGGGAGGTGGAGTCTGAATTAATTGCTTTACTTTTTAGTTCGTGCCAGAATCAAACAGCATCCATTTTCTGGACACTTCATTCACTTTGTCAGTGGGGGAGCCATTTCTTAACATGTTTGGAAACCTTGAAAATCTTCTTGTCAACAGGTTGGTTAGCTTGTATCATATTAAGAATTACGGACATACCCCCCCTTCCCTGCCCTGATCACCTGACCCCAAGTGCAACGAAGTCTGTCCTTTGCTCCCGTGTGTTGTTGCACCTGTTGAGTAGGCATGGGGTGAAGGGCCAAGGCTACATGCTCGCAGAAGGTACAGATAATTTAAAAGCTGTTAATCTCCCCTGCCGCCCATCTGCCGCCCATCAAAAGATGTTTGGAGGCTGAAATCTCTTCAGGGAAATCTCTGGCTTTCGGCCCATGAAGGCAGGTGCACCACCGTCAGACCCACCTCCCCTGGGGATGCGTCATATGAACTGCCAACCCATAAAGTGTTATGGCTATGGGTCGCCATAGGGCAGAGCAGAGCCGTGGCCACACAGATAACTGTGATAGGCATGCCATGAGAGCACGCAGGCGTAGGCATTCGATTCCTCCGACATCAGTCTCGCCTGGCATGCAACATCAACCATGGACGAGGGCGATTAATTCCGCCGATCTCGTCTAGGGCAATATAGTTTGGCCTTTGGCCAGGCTGGTGTCAAGGGCAGCCTATATGAGCTAGGGCAATTTATTCCACCTTCCCTGCTGGTGTCGAGGGGTGTCGCGGCATTCCAACGCCTTGCCAGGCAGCGCACATGAGTGCTTCTTCACCAGATCAACTAGCGCAATCTCAGCACCCACCCGCCCTCACAACAACAACAGGGGGGAGAGTCTCGGCTACACACCACTGCCTTTATTGAAGTCACGCCAGCTGCAAGAAACACGGCCTTTGGTCAGGGGCCTTTGTTCTGGAGGGCCATTATTCTAGGGGGCCTTTCTTCTGGATGGCCTTTGTCTGGATGGCCTTTGGTCTGGGGGCCTTTGTCTGGATGGCCTTGGGTCTGGATGGCCTTTGTCTGGATGGCCTTGGGTCTGGATGGCCTTTGTCTGGATGGCCTTGGGTCTGGATGGCCTTGGGTCTGGATGGCCTTGGATCTGGATGGCCTTGGGTCTGGATGGCCTTGGGTCTGGATGGCCTTGGGTCTGGATGGCCTTGGGTCTGGATGGCCTTGGGTCTGGGGGCCTTTGGTCTGGATGGCCTTTGGTCTGGATGGCCTTTGGTCTGGATGGCCTTTGGTCTGGATGGCCTTTGGTCTGGATGGCCTTTGGTCTGGATGGCCTTTGGTCTGGATGGCCTTTGTCTGGATGGCCTTTGGTCTGGATGGCCTTTAGTCTGGATGGCCTTTGGTCTGGATGGCCTTTGGTCTGGAGGGCCTTTGGTCTGGATGGCCTTTGTCTGGATGGCCTTTGGTCTGGATGGCCTTTGGTCTGGATGGCCTTTGGTCTGGATGGCCTTTGGTCTGGATGGCCTTTGGTCTGGATGGCCTTTGGTCTGGATGGCCTTTGGTCTGGATGGCCTTTGGTCCGGAGGGCCTTTGTCTGGATGGCCTTTGGTCTGGATGGCTTTTGGTCTGGATGGCCTTTGGTCTGGAGGGCCTTTAGTCTGGAGGGCCTTTGTCTGGATGGCCTTTGGTCTGGATGGCCTTTGGTCTGGATGGCCTTTGGTCTGGAGGGCCTTTGGTCTGGATGGCCTTTGGTCTGGATGGCCTTTGGTCTGGGGGCCTTTGGTCTGGATGGCCTTTAGTCTGGAGGGCCTTTGGTCTGGATGGCCTTTGGTCTGGATGGCCTTTGGTCTGGATGGCCTTTGGTCTGGATGGCCTTTGGTCTGGATGGCCTTTGGTCTGGAGGGCCTTTGGTCTGGATGGCCTTTGGTCTGGATGGCCTTTGGTCTGGATGGCCTTTGGTCTGGATGGCCTTTGGTCTGGATGGCCTTTGGTCTGGATGGCCTTTGGTCTGGATGGCCTTTGGTCTGGAGGGCCTTTGGTCTGGATGGCCTTTGGTCTGGATGGCCTTTGGTCTGGATGGCCTTTAGTCTGGATGGCCTTTGGTCTGGAGGGCCTTTGGTCTGGATGGCCTTTGGTCTGGATGGCCTTTGGTCTGGATGGCCTTTGGTCTGGATGGCCTTTGGTCTGGAGGGCCTTTGTCTGGATGGCCTTTGGTCTGGATGGCCTTTGGTCTGGATGGCCTTTGGTCTGGAGGGCCTTTGGTCTGGATGGCCTTTGGTCTGGATGGCCTTTGGTCTGGATGGCCTTTGGTCTGGATGGCCTTTGGTCTGGATGGCCTTTGGTCTGGATGGCCTTTGGTCTGGATGGCCTTTGGTCTGGAGGGCCTTTGTCTGGATGGCCTTTGGTCTGGATGGCCTTTGGTCTGGATGGCCTTTGGTCTGGAGGGCCTTTGGTCTGGATGGCCTTTGGTCTGGATGGCCTTTGGTCTGGATGGCCTTTGGTCTGGATGGCCTTTGGTCTGGATGGCCTTTGGTCTGGATGGCCTTTGGTCTGGATGGCCTTTGGTCTGGGGGCCTTTGGTCTGGATGGCCTTTGGTCTGGATGGCCTTTGGTCTGGAGGGCCTTTGGTCTGGATGGCCTTTGGTCTGGATGGCCTTTGGTCTGGATGGCCTTTGGTCTGGATGGCCTTTGGTCTGGATGGCCTTTGGTCTGGATGGCCTTTGTCTGGATGGCCTTTGGTCTGGATGGCCTTTGGTCTGGATGGCCTTTGTCTGGATGGCCTTTGGTCTGGATGGCCTTTGGTCTGGATGGCCTTTGGTCTGGGGGCCTTTGGTCTGGATGGCCTTTGGTCTGGGGGCCTTTGGTCTGGATGGCGTTTGGTGTGGATGGCCTTTGTCTGGATGGCCTTTGGTCTGGATGGCCTTTGGTCTGGATGGCCTTTGGTCTGGATGGCCTTTGGTCTGGAGGGCCTTTGGTCTGGATGGCCTTTGGTCTGGATGGCCTTTGTCTGGATGGCCTTTGGTCTGGATGGCCTTTGGTCTGGATGGCCTTTGTCTGGATGGCCTTTGGTCTGGATGGCCTTTGGTCTGGATGGCCTTTGGTCTGGGGGCCTTTGGTCTGGATGGCCTTTGGTCTGGAGGCCTTTGGTCTGGATGGCGTTTGGTGTGGATGGCGTTTGGTGTGGGGGGCCTTTGGTCTGGATGGCGTTTGGTGTGGATGGCCTTTGTCTGGAGGGCCTTTGTCTGGATGGCCTTTGGTCTGGATGGCCTTTGGTCTGGATGGCCTTTGGTCTGGATGGCCTTTGGTCTGGATGGCCTTTGGTCTGGAGGGCCTTTGGTCTGGATGGCCTTTGTCTGGATGGCCTTTGGTCTGGATGGCCTTTGGTCTGGATGGCCTTTGGTCTGGATGGCCTTTGGTCTGGATGGCCTTTGGTCTGGATGGCCTTTGTCTGGATGGCCTTTGGTCTGGATGGCCTTTGGTCTGGATGGCCTTTGTCTGGATGGCCTTTGGTCTGGATGGCCTTTGGTCTGGATGGCCTTTGGTCTGGATGGCCTTTGGTCTGGATGGCCTTTGGTCTGGATGGCCTTTGGTCTGGATGGCCTTTGGTCTGGATGGCCTTTGTCTGGATGGCCTTTGGTCTGGATGGCCTTTGGTCTGGATGGCCTTTGGTCTGGATGGCCTTTGGTCTGGATGGCGTTTGTCTGGATGGCCTTTGGTCTGGGGGCCTTTGGTCTGGATGGCGTTTGGTGTGGATGGCGTTTGGTGTGGGGGGCCTTTGGTCTGGATGGCCTTTGTCTGGATGGCCTTTGTTCTGGAGGGATTTTGGTCTGGAGGGCTTTTGTTCTGGAGGGCCTTTATTCTGGAGGGCCTTTGGTCTGGATGGCCTTTGTCTGGATGGCCTTTGGTCTGGGGGCCTTTGTCTGGATGGCCTTTGGTCTGGATGGCGTTTGTCTGGATGGCCTTTGTTCTGGAGGGCTTTTGTTCTGGAGGGCCTCTATTCTGGAGGGCCTTTGGTCTGGATGGCCTTTGGTCTACAGGGCCTTTGTCTGGATGGCTTTTGGTCTGGGGGCCTTTGTCTGGATGGCCTTTGGTTTGGAGGGCTTTTGGTCTTGGGGCCTTTGGTCTGGGGGGCCTGTAGCGGCGAGCCCTGTGACTTGTGACATCAACCGAAGGTCGGTCAAGGGTTGGTCCTCATTGGCCCATTGGTGGTCTCGTGTGCAAAACGGTGCACACCTTTTCCTTCCAGTCCATCATGTTCCTTCCTGTCCATGACCATGCGGTGCTTAAAGAAAGGAAGATAGCCAGGCCACGAAGCACACGCCACGAGGAAGGAGGGATGGTCTCTTGGTGGCATGGGTCCAGGCCTCTTCCCCACTGCTTTACCATGAAAACTAGGACATGCGTAAATTGTGCCCCACCCACCTGTCAATGATCACGCTGTGCCCCGCTGCCAGCGACCGCTGAGCCGCCTCAATGCACGCCTCACGCGTCCCTGGCTTGCCGGCTTTGATGGTGTCCTGACAGATGCACACCCATCGGCCCTCGGGGGAGGAAGCGACAAGATGATCAGCAGCAGTGCTCTTGCCTGGTGAGGGGTGATCAAGTGGTAGGTGAGGGGTGAGTGAGGGGTGAGTGAGGGGTGAGTGAGCGGTGGGTGAGGGGTGGATGAGGGGTGAGTGAGTGGTGAGTGAAGGGTGGGTGAGGGGTGAGTGAGGGGTGGGTGAGGGGTGGGTGAGGGGTGAGTGAGGGGTGAGTGAGGGGTGGGTGAGGGTGAGTGAAGGGTGGGTGAGGGGTGAGTGAGGGTGAGTGAGGGGTGAGTGAGGGTGGGTGAGGGGTGAGTGAGGGGTGAGTGAGGGGTGAGTGAGGGGTGAGTGAGGGGTGGGTGAGGGGTGGGTGAGGGTGGGTGAGGGGTGAGTGAGGGGTGAGTGAGGGGTGAGTGAGGGGTGGGTGAGGAGTGAGTGAGGGGTGAGTGAGGGGTGGGTGAGGGGTGAGTGAGGGGTGGGTGAGGGGTGAGTGAGGGGTGAGTGAGGGGTGAGTGAGGGGTGAGTGAGGGGTGAGTGAGGGGTGAGTGAGGGTGAGTTAGGGTGAGTGAGGGGTGAGTGAGGGGTGAGTGAGGGGTGAGTGAGGGGTGGGTGAGGGGTGGGTGAGGGGTGGGTGAGGGGTGAGTGAGGGGTGAGTGAGGGGTGAGGGGTGGGTGAGGGGTGGGTGAGGGGTGAGTGAGGGGTGAGGGGTGGGTGAGGGGTGAGTGAGGGGTGAGTGAGGGGTGGGTGAGGGGTGAGTGAGGGGTGAGTGAGGGGTGAGGGGTGGGTGAGGGGTGAGTGAGGGGTGAGGGGTGGGTGAGGGGTGAGTGAGGGGTGAGGCTGTGTTTATTTCTGTGTGCACCAGACCACCTTGGGGAGGCTGCCGGGTGGTCACCAATCGTTTGATGGGGAACAAACCTCGACCAGCCAACAACCGGTAGCCCAAGCAACAGGGCATGCTGCTTCAAGCCTTCCCAGCCGTGGGCCAGATTGTGGCTTAAGCACAACTGTAGCACCCAACCAGCACCCCAGCACCCTAAAACAGTAGATTGAGTGGTAGGTGTTGATTTCCGTCAAGCTCGTTTTTTCTCTGTCAACGGGATTCTTCTGGTGTGACCAGGAGAGACAGGTTGATTGCGAGACAAGCAGGGAATGAAGCATCCGAAATAACATCACCGAGTGACAGTGTCCGGGGGCATTTGTGAAGGACTGAAGGATACCGTATTACGTGTTGAGCTAGATACAGACATATCACCTGTTTGGCAGAGACTTAAGGTGTAACGGGCTGCAGTAGATGCCAGACATAACGGGCTGCAGTACCTGTACATATCTAAGGAAGTTCAAGTCCAGTATCTTTCTAACGCCTCTCTCCCAATGTCAGTATTTAGGCTCTGGGTCTCTTGCAGAACAGTTGCATGAACATGGAATGCCTGTGCTCGTGATACGAATCCTTACTACAAGCAATCTGGGGGGTTCCCTGCGCCATTCACATGCGATGCGCGTGTGGCTGACATACGAATGGCAGTGCATGTACTGGCGGAGCTGCCCGAATAAGAGCCCCACATTAGCAGCTTTGCTGTGCGAGACATGCACCAGGAGGGAGCTGAGAGGCAGCACAGCAACCGATTGACCAGGATCCAAACATCTGTTGCTTGGACATACGCATACCCATATGTCACACTCCTACACCTCACAGGTCATCTGCCTCATTGCATTTGCACCTCCATCCTGGTGCACGCACCTCCATCCTGGTGCACGCACCTCCATCCTGGTGCACGCACCTCCATCCTGGTGCACGCACCTCCATCCTGGTGCACGCACCTCCATCCTGGTGCACGCACCTCCATCCTGGTGCACGCACCTCCATCCTGGTGCACGCACCTCCATCCTGGTGCACGCACCTCCATCTTGGTGCACGCACCTCCATCCTGGTGCACGCACCTCCATCCTGGTGCACGCACCTCCATCCTGGTGCACGCACCTCCATCCTGGTGCACGCACCTCCATCATGGTGCTCGCACCTCCATCATCATAGCACTCACACAGGTTGCCTGCACATGCCACACACACACCTGATCCCGGTGGCCCAGCCAGGATGAGAATGAGGGGCTTCAGATCAGGCGGGACATTCTCCTGCTCAGGGCGGCCGCTCATCTCTCGAGGGGGGCCGGCATTGGGAGCTGAGCCGGCAGAAGGAGTGGGGCCAGCAGAGGGGGCAGGGCCAACAGGGGCTGCGAGGCCGGTAGATGGACCCATTGGACTGGGGTCGGCAGTGGCTGCGGGGTCGGCAACGGGAGCAAGCAGCTGCGTTGAGGTGCATGGTGCATCCAATCCATGCACCTGCAGTTTAATGGCTGTGGGGTTTGTGGGTTTGGGAAGGGCCGCATGAGAGGGTGTAGGTAGATCGGCAGTCTCAGTGCGTCCGTCCCTGGCTGGGATGACATCGGGGGCTGCAGCTGCGCTGATGCTGCTGTTCATGATGGTGGGGTGCATGCGTGTTGTTGAGATGTCAGATTCGAAAGGTTTGAGGACTGTTCGTTTCGTTCTGTCGATATCTATTTCAGAATTAAGAGCATGCTGGAGCCGAAATGGGCTGAGGCTTTGGTCGGGATCTAGTGGGGTGGAAGATGTGGATCCGCCGCTGTTGGCGCAAGAGCAAGGGAGGAGGGACAGAGAAGGGATAAATTGTGTCGTCGCACGTATTGCAGAGATGATGTATGGGCCTTGGTTTCGTAAACGGCCCAACTTGGCTGTTTGCATCGTTCACGCGTTTCAAGATCCCCAGGAGGGTCGCTCTTTAACTGCTGGAGCATGACACTCCCTCCAATGGCATGCGTACAAGCCAATGTACAGTCCGTATTTACGCCTCTGGACACATTGATCTGCGACGCAAGCTTAAGCAATGAGGTGGATGTTGGCCTGCCCCTTGGGCCGATAAGGCTTTAGTATCGAGAATAATAGGATTGTGTCGAAATGTCCACTCTTGCTAGTTATTAGTGGACGGTTGGTTTTCTCTAGTCATGAGTTCATGACCCACCCGTGCCGCAGCCTTTATTACTGTTCAGCTGCATGACGCACATGCGCACCATGCGGGCCTAAGGCTGGACCATGTGGGGCCATCCTTGATCCACCGGGCCTTAGGCTGGTCAAGTTCAGCATCAATTGGCCCCGTGGGAAATCGGAAATGCCCATTGGCCACTCAAAGGTGGTCTGGTGCTTGCTAAAATAAACACACAATAAAATGCTCAATTTCTGTAACAGTACCAGTGACAGGGGCGAGGGGCGGCGAAAAAATCTAAAACACCCCATCATCGAAAGTTGTAGAGCTTGACGAAAGCTTTCCCTATCTGGTCTTCATATAATAATATTGTTTAGGCCCAGGGGGCTGGGAGTTATGGAGGGTCAAAGTGGGGGGGGGAGGGGGTGCAAAAAAAAACTTTTTGGTCACTGGTCTGTTGGTGCAAGGTTTGGTGGCGGAACCCCTCTCAGCAGCCGGATATGACATCTTGTACTTCACAGGGTAGCGGGACTCGACTGCTACCGTGCCGTTGGTAGAGCCGTTGCCCACTTCCGTTTTGCACAGGCCTGATGTCCTGTCGTCACACACAATGCCACAGATACCTCAGCACCACTTGGCTCTAAGCTACAGGCTGTCCCACAATGACGCAGCAAAATGTGCGCTCCGACGTGCAACCGCAAAGCTAGTAGCTTGGCTATCTTCCCACAGCACCTTGCACACTGTCGGCGCAACCCCAGCTACTGGTGGTCCATATTCTTGCTGAAGATCCTCCAACTCTTGGTGGTTGTCATTGCAAAGTGGCCAGGGTTTGGCATCACCGCCTCTGTACATTAGTTCCTCTCTTGCACTCTTTCCCCTGTTGGTGATTCCTTAGGGCCACTGGTTTGTCTGTGAATTTTAAGACCTTCCAACAATGCACACAGCAGATTGTCAATTTGCCATTGCTTAATTCATAGCAACGCCAATGCAGCGACACCGAGTGAGTCTATAATGGGTGTACACACAACGGTGCATGTGGTTCCGGAGCCATGACACCCCCCCATGTCCAATTGCGTGCCAAGAGGGGGCTGGTATACTGTGTGGGATGTTTTATGATGCATATCTTTAATAAATGACATAAGGAATGCAACGGTGTGGCTTTCGTCTCAATCTGATGGTTAAAAAATGATACTGAATTTCTTTAAAACTCTTTTGTTTTTACCCCCATCCCCCCCCCATACTTTGACCCTCCATATCTCCCAGCCCCCTGGGCCAAAAACAATTTTAAGACCAAATACGGGAAGCTCTCGTCAAGCTCTACACCTTTCGAGGATGGGGTGTATTCAGTTTGGTTTTGCCCCCCTCCCTCGGGTACGAATTCCTTTGTGCTGCTAAAGACAGCACTCGGGTATTCTCAATGAGATGCCTAGAGAAAAACCGCGTTTCTAAAATTTGTCATTTGGGGGTCACCCCTCCAGCCTGCCCCCCAACTTTGCCGCCCCTTTTCGACCCTTCTCCTCCCCATCCTGGGCCAAAACAATTAAAGACCAGATCTGAGTAGCTCACGTCAAGCCCTATAACTTTGGAGGATAGCTCTCTGGAGGATAGGGTATATAATTTTACTTTTTGCCCCCTCTCGGAGATTACATCATTTTTAAGACACCAGATTGAGACGAGAGCTTCACCATTGCATTTCTTGTGGCATATGCTGTCGATTTGCTTCATACAATGATACAATACAGCATGTTTGAGAAGCAGACCCCGTACACATCCCACTTTGGCAGAGTATGTGGCTCCGTAACCAAAACCACTGTAGGTATGCCCACTCTTGAGTCAAGCAGTAAACCTGTAGTTGCTATGGTCTAAGCAATAGCTGTAGTCTGAGACTTATGTTTGATGGTCTTAAAATGTGAACTCTTTTCCTAGTCCGCTGACTCCGTCACGCCCGTATCAGCAACTGATTGCCACGACATGTCTACCTTCCGGCTGCGCGATCCATTCATAGTGTTCGTCTCATGCAACAGTGTGTTAGCCCTGGCAGCCAGTGCTCAGGGCAGACATGCTCTCTGTCCCTACAGCTTAAGGGGGGCTGAGCAGCGTAGGCGAATTGACGCTGGAGCAGCTCCTGATGGAGGCAGCTATAGTGGCAGGGGTGCGCATGCACTTGAGTACTCCTGACGCGTCTTGAGGCTGATGGATCAGTTGCGTCCTTAGCGTGGGGTGGGAAAGTCGGTGTCACGCTCAAGGTTCCAACCCACAAGGTCACCTCTTTGCAATTTTAGCCTCCCCTTCTCCTGGTATCATTGCGACATTCGAGATGTCGACCCTGGACGGCACCTTGCCCACCCTGGTCAGTAGCTGACAGAGGCAGATGTGACGAGATATGTTATTTGACATCTGTGAACCAGCTGCATTGAGAGACACCATTAGAGGCGGACGGCTGAGCTGATTGTCATTGACCCCTCTCACCCCTCTGACCCCTCTCACCCCTAGAAAAACAATAATTGTCACTGAGAGATTAAGGTTTGAATAGGTTGCGGAGGCGAGGGGGGGAGGCAGCCAGGGGGTGCTAAACATTAGTTACATGATGGGAGGCTTTGCTTTTTTCCCTCGTGAACAGGCGTATTACATTAATTCACCGATTTTCCCGAGGTCTACTTTGTCACCACAAGCCCCTCGGATAGGTTTGACGGTCTCACTGCATGCATGGTGAGCCTTGCTACTCCGTTTCTCGTCTATGTCCCTATCGACTTGCCCCTCCGCAATGCTGCTCTTTACATCGCCGTGTGCCAATTTGTGGGTCCCTTGGATCGGCGATTTTCTTATTCTATGGTGCTTGAGCTACAGTTGGGTTACAATGGCCTTTGGCCCAGCCAAGGGGGCGCCCAACTGCCAAATTTGGATTAAGTAAACGAAATGAAAGAGGTGGTGTGTGGGAGGGGGTAAATGAAAGGTATTCTAAAATGGAAATAGAAAAGGCCTGGAAAAGTAAATGAAGTTCGAAGATTTTGCAGCCCCTCCACAAGTCCAGATTCCAGTTGACATACAATTAGCCTGGACATACCACCTAGGCCTTTCTCGGTAGAAGCTGTGAAAGTCTATGGGGGCACTGGTGCTGCAAGCCCTGATGCTCGCTCGGGCCAATAAACGTAGGCGGGTCAAGTGGTTCCAGCGGTTCCTATCAGCCCAGATGTTTCCAGTCTGCCTTGTTACCTAGATGCCGCGAAGCCCTTCTGCCCTCTGTGGGGCGTGAAAGAAAATATGCCTCCCTTGGAGCGCTCGAGTTGGGGAGCAACTCTTGTCTAGTTACTTGCCTCAAGCTGATGGACCTGGCAACGGAGCCAGCAAAGCCCTGAAAGGTTTAGGACAGATTGTAGGTAAAGCTCCTGACACAAGAGTGGCCCATACTGTGTAAATCATCGGAGTTCTGTTTCTAACTTTCGAACTAATTCTGCATTACGATGATGTGCTCAGCGGCCCATTTCTTGATTTATCGCCGGCCCGTCACTCCATGGCATGTCCAACGCTGCAGTTGTATTGTGTGCACAGCTTCAACAGGCCGATATGGAGCCACCACCATGTCCTGCTCCTTGGGCTACCCGCTGTTGATGGTGTGGTGACTGCTCTGCAGCGCTGCGCCCTGTCCAAGGTGCTGTCCAAGGTGCTCAGGTGCGCAATAAAAGCCCTAGAGACCCGCCAAAGACTCCGCGCACGTTTACTTATTTGGGGGGTGCTCAGAGTTGCTGCACGATATATCTTTATACCGATGTATATTATTTTCAGCAGGGTGCGCGGCGGGATAAAAAAAGATCGCTCACGCGCGATACCTCAAAGTACTGCTGACCTTGAAGGTTTTTCAGCATCTTCAGCCAGCTTGTGCACTGATGCGCAAATTTCAAATAAATTAGAATCCATGACGTTTGGCCTGGCGCAAACGTTTTTTAGCGAAAGCATTTGCTATGCAACGAAAAAGAGAATTAATTTCTTAGCGGGATTACGGGTACCGTAAAGCAGAAAAATAAACAGACAGCTTAAATTTTACATTCAAGTGCCAAACCTTTAAATCGCACATCAGGCCTTCAGGCTGATGCATTTCATGTAATGATATACTTGTGACGGGCAAGGTCAAAGAAATCGCCTCGCCTGCAGCGGTCCCACGCCTATCCATCTGCTCTACCTATCCCCTGTGGCGGCTGCCCAATGCCCAGGCTTAATCTTGATACTGATGAAGACATCGGGTGGCAGGAGCCCAGGAGGCACTCAGAACAGCGTAGCAGCTTCCTTCAGGATCCCTTTTTTGTCTGGTACGGTACTTGCAAAAATAACAGAGGTAACTCCTTCAGGCTGCGTTAAGAACAGTCAATGACGTCACACCTCTGGGCCCTGCTCAAAAAGGCTCGGCCGCATGGGCGCCTAACTGAAGGGTCGGGAGGAAAGAACTACACAAGCACAAGGGGGCAGGAAAAGGAGGAAAAGTGGGAAATAAAGAACGTTATGAACCGTGAAGAAGCCTCCCTAGGCCAGACAAGCCTCCCTAGGCCAGACAAGCCTCCCTAGGCCAGACAAGCCTCCCTAGGCCAGACAAGCCTACCTAGGCCAGACAAGCCTCCCTAGGCCAGACAAGCCTCCCTAGGCCAGACAAGCCTCCCTAGGCCAGACAAGCTGCCCTCAGGACAGCCATGCCTTCTTCATGATTTTGTCTTCCCTAGTCTGAAGTGAAGGAAAAGGTAGAATTGGCCCAAGGACAACGGTAATGACAGTAGGTTAAAAGAGGTTCAGGTTTCCGAAAGAGGTGTAGGTGGCTGCCAGCATCAACCAGAAGGTGATAGGGCTGGTTGTTTGGGAGGCGTTTATGGTCGTACTCTCGTGATAGCTCTGATCCGTACGATCTGAAGGTGAGCTCAACAATGTGAATGGTACAGGTATATATGTAAAAGCTGTGCCTTTGGCGTAGCCCCCGAGGGACGTGTGAGCCCTGCAAACTGTTGAGGTGTCCTAGGCTGTGTGTCCTGGCAGCAGTTGCCAAGTTTGTTACTACATCTAAGACTTCCGATGTCAAACTCAACTAGAAACCCAAACCCTATCCCTTTTCGTTCCTTTCAGTCACTCGGGTATTGGAGATGTAGAAGGTCTGCTCAGGCTGGCGAAGAAATGGTTGGCTGAATGATTAGGGATTGAGAAGAGGGAATAGGTGAGGTTAGGGATTGAGAAGAGGGAATAGGTGAGGTTAGGGATTGAGAAGAGGGAATAGGTGAGGTTAGGGATTGAGAAGAGGGAATAGGTGAGGTTAGGGATTGAGAAGAGGGAATAGGTGAGGTTAGGGATTGAGAAGAGGGAATAGGTGAGGTTAGGGATTGAGAAGAGGGAATAGGTGAGGTTAGGGATTGAGAAGAGGGAATAGGTGAGGTTAGGGATTGAGAAGAGGGAATAGGTGAGGTTAGGGATTGAGAAGAGGGAATAGGTGAGGTTAGGGGTTGAGAAGAGGGAATAGGTGAGGTTAGGGATTGAGAAGAGGGAATAGGTGAGGCCCTGGGTGAGGCCACGGGCTAAAAGGATGTCTGGTCTGAAGCGTGAAAGCGTATGAGGGCGGATATGAGGCTGCGTTGTAGAATTTTTGCTGAAAGGCACTATGAGGTAAATGTCGTGGAAACTGGAGGCATCCATAATTGTGTGTGGGGGGGGAAATAACTAAAAAAGGGAACCATCAGCAATGGCAGAGTAAACCTTGAGAGGGCCTGGCTGAGACGATAGATGTAGCAAGCTGCCAACTGGGAGCTGCCGAGACATAAAAAAATGTAACAACGAGTGCCCATACTTGCCAGCGGTGAGGAGGGGGTGGGAGGACAAATTGGGCACATCAGACCGCAGCAGTGCAATGACCAGCCATAGCGCCGGTATGATTAAGATTTTTGTTTACAAAGCTATCCTTGCAATTGCATAGCATAGTGAGACCCGCCCATTGGGATGGTTATTGAATGCAAGAAGCCTTGGAATGCCACATGTGATGACTTCGAATGGGGAGGGAGGATGCATGGAGCTCTTGGACGGAAAAGTAGGTCTTGCCTTGGGAGTTGGGAGGTGGAGATGAGGCAGTCAGGCACTGATAAAAGGGTACGAGAAGGTTTAATGGGCTGCGACGGATGATCAGGAGCACGTTAAAGAGAAACAAATTATCCTGAAAGTGCCTGATCTCACAAATCTAGATATTTCAACAGGATATTTCCGAGCCGCTACTATAGCTGCGGTTTCGACCGGTGGTTTCGACCAGGGGTCTAGGCTGTACATATGATACGTAGGGTGCCTACTTAGTTTGCCCTCAGCAGCCGTAGGTCATCAAATCGCGTTACCGAATTCGATTGGATCACCTGCCTGGAACGTCCCAGCGTCGAAACTTCGAAAAATCAAACCTCGGAGCGACGTCCGGACCCAGCCAGGAGCTTGTAATGGCATCCATGCACCAATCCGCTTACAGTGCTTTCACAGGTGAATTCTTCACATCAACTTGTAGGCTGCACCAGTGCAAGTGCACCAACCGTCCATGTGGCGATAAGATGCCTGTTCGCAGAAACAGAAATAATTAGCCGACTGTTCGAATGCTAGACTGCGTTGCACCATGCTCATGCACTTGATCTGTCGCTCTTCGCTGCAGGTCGCCTCCACGGCCGTGCGTTGACAACCGGGGTACGATGCGTCGCTGCCACTCCGACGACGTTTGCCACCCCTAAGCCTTTTCCTCGCGTCAAGAAGGCCGTGCGCATGAACCCTCCCTACAATGTGCTCATCACGGGCTCGACGAAAGGTGTGGGAGAACACTATCGGGGAAACACGTGACCCTCGCCTCGATCCCTCCATCCCGCAGCTGCTTCGAGCCGGTCCCCATTAGGTAGCCCGCGTATCTTCACATGGCTGCGGCCTAACTGCCTTCCGCCCTATCATGTCTTGCCCCCATCAGCCTGGTGTGCGCCCAGCGGCCTACTTGATGTGGTCTGGTGCACAAAAATAAGAACTGCAGCGCTATTCTTCTCGTCATGCACTGCCATCCCCATCCTCCTCCAGTGTACCGCTCTCAGTCGAGCAGCTGAGCTTTAAGCGGGCCCAGAGGTGTAACGTTATTGACCGCTCTCAGTCCCATGCATGGCCCTTTGCCTCATCCTATTACTTACCTGCAGGTATGCAGCTGCCCCCAGTTGCATGCCATGCTGTCGACCTGTCTGACCTTGATGTCCTGTTAGGAGTTGGCCGAGCACTTGCCGAGGAGTTCCTGAGGAAGGGAGACTCAGTGGTTATCTCTTCTAGATCAGGTGTGTGTCTGTGCTGGTGGCCACTCACAGGCATCATAAGAACTATGTTAAATGTAGGGCATAAATGCGAGCTAGCGGGGCCTGCCAGCACCCGAATATAGGTATGTTATGATACACCTTGCTCAGACTGAGATCCATACATATGACACCTGCTACTAGCTTGTACATGCTGATACTGGTGTAGCACCATACTGGCAGGACATGCAACCCACCAGCCCTGAAAGCTTCCATGAATGAGAGCCTGGCCTTCATAATGCTTGCCCCATGCATGGCGCCTAGTCCAATGGCCTACCTGCCCCCTCTTGCATGACAGCCTGATACTGAAATTCTGTATGGAAGAAACATCTGAGTGCCAGTTTATTACGCGATTATGTCTTGTTCGTAGCATCATGCTTATATGTTGTTGGAGTACGAGCGATCTTGCAGTGCATCCGCACTCAGTGCACAGCATACGCTCAAGTTCATTTTTATAATAAGAAGGCCCCCTTGCCCCTTCACCCCTGCTGCCTTCATACCTGAGAAACACTTTGAACGCCTTGTGCACAGAGGAAAGGGTGCAGGCGGCTGTCTCTGAGCTGTCAGCGCAGTATGGAGAGGGCAGGGTGAAGGTACGTGAGGTTGTGTGTGGCAATTCGTGTGTGAATAAAGATGGTGTACGATGTTTTGCTGAGTTCATCATTCATTCGTCTTAGAAACTATTGATATGGATGTGTTCACAGAAAGCATAGTTTCACCTTGCTCACCCTACCATCCTGAGGCGACCGTTCGCCTCCCTCCAACCGTTCGTCCCCCTTGAATCACTCGCCACTCCAGGGCATTTCTTGCGATGTCAAGCGGGCGCACGATGTTCGAGCACTGGCTAACTTTGCCAGGGCTGAGCTCGGGAGTGTGGACATTTGGTGAGTGCCGTCGATCGTAAAATCCCACCCTGAGCCAAGGACGCTCCTGCGGAAACAGCCATGGACGAGATGTAGATCTGTGATTTAGAGACGATCTATATAGTCCAAGATGGAGCTGATCTCAAACGTGATCCTTCGCATCGTCGAGGACGAAGGTGGAAAAAGGTTCACCCGCCGGCCGGCACCCCTTGAAACGTCATCACAGAAGTGTGGACACCTGGGGAGGGTTTTTCTACCTAGGGTACTCCACCAATTGAAGAGGGTGGCTGTCTTGCTGAGGCAGCAGACTGGGAGCATAATGGAGGGGAATGCATCGCAGAGAGCATCACGCAAGAGTGAACAGGCCGGGTGCATTGAACGCGATTGAAGAGAGCCTCCCTGCATGCCAGGGCCCATCAATATGTTTAGGGGAAGCCAGCTTCAGCCCTTCTCTCTGACCCACCTCCCCAAGCCCACAATCACACCACGCACTTCTGTCACCAGTCAGCCTTTTTTCCTGCTGTCAGCCGCAGAGCACTTACATCACATCAGCATCATAAACTGCCACTCCCTTGCGTGTAAAACCCTGAACCCTGACATGCATGCAGGATCAATAACGCAGGCACCAATGCCTACAAATTCCTGCCCTTGACAGAGAGCAGTGATGACGACCTGATGGAGATCGTGCAAACGAATGTGCTGGGCATCATGCTGTGTTGTAGAGAGGTGGGTGGGGGGTGCAGACCTCCCTGATGGCCATTATACTGGGCTGAATCTTAAGCTCACGGGAATTTGAATGGCGCGTGGCGCAGCTGCAGGGAAGAGCACTACAACAATTTGTGGGCGCATTTGCGCAGGCCGTGCGCGTTATGAAGGAGCAGGATAACGGTGGCCATATCTTCAACATGGACGGTGCGGGCGCGGATGGGGATGCGACGCCCAAGTTTGCTGCGTATGGTGCCACCAAGCGTTGCCTTTCGCAGCTGGGGAAGTCCTTGCAGGCTGAGCTGGCGCAGGTATGAGATGGAACACCTTGGCAGAACCCAAAGTGATGTGTCTCTCCTGATCGGTGCAGTGCAATCCAGGATCTCTACCGGACGTTGAGCCCACAGCTCTGATATAGTGCCACTTCCTACTCTGGCCGCCCTTCACACGCAATGCACACCTTTGCAAATTGAAATAAACAATATGGAGTTTGTTGAGACCCTCCACCTGCCCCGCTCTTGATCCTCAGGCGCAAATCCACAGCGTTGGTATCCATAACCTGAGCCCGGGCATGGTCCACACTGAGCTGCTGATGGCAGGTCCGCACTCCTCTGTCACCAAGCTTTTCATCAACTGCCTTGGTGAGAGACCGCGTATGCCTGAGGGGGGTGATCTTATGGTTTGTGGGGATAAGAGAGGTTTTAGCCCAGGTAGCCCCGGGTCACCCGCCTCATGGGAGGGTGACTTGACTCAACTGCGGCAGTGAGAGGATCAACGACATGGGGAGGTATTCAATGTCCAAAGGCTTACAACACCACCAGATCCCTCTCCAACAAATACTGTCAAGGTGGCCCTTCACTACCGGTACTACTTTTCCAGCCGATCACCCGAGGAGTGCTCTAAGCCCCTACAGCCCTTAAGCCCCTACACCCTTCTGACCCTTTTCAGCGGATACTGCTGAGGAGGTCGCCGCGTTCCTCGTGCCCCGGGTGCGCCGGGTCCCGCTGGACAACGTCAGCCCGATCACGGGTGCCATTGGTCCGTCGTACGTCATGTACCTCACCAAGGCAAAGGCATTCTCTCAGATCTTTCTGGTGAGAAAAAGAAATGAACGGAATATCATGTAGTTACCTGGTGGCTATCAGGAGCTGGCAGTCCAATGGTTATTTAGTTTGCATCTTAGGCACTTGTGGCAATCCACTAAGCAGCCAGCACTGAACTGCTATCCTGGATCGCCGTTGGGCCAGTGGCCCACGTCGCATGACCTTGGAGCATCTAGATTTCCTGGCAGTAGGCCGTGATGATGTTGTATGGAATCTTAAGCATAAGAGCATGTAAAAGAGGGGTCATATGCACGTAAAAGAGGGGTCATATGCATTTGTTTTAAATGTGTTTGCCGGTACTTTGAATGTTCTTTAGGATAGTTTATTATACCTGGCTTCAAGTTGACGAACAAGTAGGGTGTCCACACGGCCCAAGACGTACTTCTGCATAGGCTGTTGATGGTATCCCAAATTGATTTTGCCACACGCACCCCTGCCTAGCCATCAAGCCAGTCTTCTAGCCTTCAAGCCGAAGCAAACACGATTACCCTCCAAGCCCAGATTTCTTACCTTGTCACTCTTTGGCGCTCTTCCCCGTCCCTTGTGGTTGCAGAGGTTCCTGACAGGTAGCCGCAAGGACAGGTTCTGCAAGGAGTGAAGAGGGCTTTGCAGGCATCGCGGGTGTTTTAAATAGCCTTGGCAGACCTTATCCAGGGACATGTCGGGCGCCATGGCTGCTTCAAGCACCTCCTCCCATGCTTAGCGCACGGCCACTATGCACTGAAGGCATACTATGGGTAAGGAATAAAGAGCTCACCTTCGCACGGCCTGGCATGCGTCCAACCGCTGGAGGCAGTGTGGATTTTTGTCCCAAGTCCGTCGACAGCTGGTAAGATCTGTGGCGCTGCAGTTCCACATCAGGAGGTGGCTCTGGCAGTAGCAGCGGCTCTGGCTCTCGAGTCTAGGGCGCCAGATCCTTGGGAGAGAGCTGCCCGTGAACCAGAGGAACATCAGGAATCGTATCGTAGTATACTACTATACAGCTATACTAGTCTACTGCTATGGTGTTTCTGCTGTACGTCGCAGGAATGGGCACTGTGACTGGATTAAATGGGCATGTCCGGCTGGCAAATGTGAGGAAGGAGGGTTAGGGAGGAGATGCATATTTGGTTTGTTTGCCCATTGGTGCATTTGATGTGATGTGGGGTGTGGGGTGCTTGGAACATCCAAGGGGGACAGGGGTCCTGTTTTACAAGTGGTGCATGCAGTCTGTGGCTGGCAGCAGCGGGTGGCCCGCGCGCCCTAGTGGGGGTTCATGAGGCGGACCATCTGGGTTGCCCTTTTGCATGGTGTGCTGGGTCTGCAGGTGGCTGGCGCGCCTGAATGTGTGCGTGAGGTGGACCATCTCAGCTACAGTTTCTACTGGCTTGCATTGTGCGCATGCGGGGAGGCCTCTTCATTTCATTTAGTATGGCGGGAGACTGATTTTCATGATGTGTGTGAAGGGACCTTGGTGGGCGGTAGCAATTGCGGTAGCCCCTGGTTTTGGTGGGCGGTAGCCCCCTGTTTTGGATGGCCCAGTACTTGGGTTCTGGGCACTTGAGTTTAGGCATCAGTTGCCCCTTTTGCAGCCCTGGTATTTGTTGTTATTGCCCATGCTTTGTATACAAAGCATGCATATCTAGACACGTTCATCATTAGGGTGTTCTACCCCTTGTTTGTGCTGCTTATTTCCTTCGTGATGTGTTGTTTCCATTACTCATATTCATCCTGCCGCATGGACAAGATGATAGGCGTGCCCAGCCTAGTGCTGCAAGGTTGCGTCTATCTATTATAAACAAAGCATGAGAGACTGAGCGTACAGCATTATTAGTTGTCGCCCTAGATGGCTGAATTGGATTGTGATTGTGATACAAACATTTGTAATATGGAAGTGTCTAAATCCGGAGTTTGTCCGGTGTTGCAACGTCAGTTTACAGGTGTTACGTTTTTGACCTGTGGCCCTGCTCAAAGCTCGGCCGCGTGAGCGCCCAACTGTTCAGAATGAGAAAAGAAGAAACTGAAAGGAAGAGGGGGGGGACGGAATAAAAGGAGAGGCCGGGAAGGCAAAGAAGCCCATGTCCGACACTTGAGTACTACTAGAGACTAGCCCTAAACTAGGCTTATGAAAAAAATGTAGGGCATCCTCCAACTGCTCGCTATCCCCCCGTGCCTAGGACAGCTGTCAGCAGCGTCCCTCTCGCCGCTGACTGTTGCGCCGTCCTCTGGCATCAGCCGTGCTGATCGCGACGAGCCGCAGTCGCGAATTTATGCGCACACAAGCACACTCCCTCTGGCTAGTGCGGTTCCTGGCTTGCGCTAGCACGGTACCCGCCGTGGACTGGAACCAAGCGCGGTAGGTCGCCGCAGGGTCCTTGGGATCCTCACCGCTGCTTGCGTCCAGCTGTGCTTGCTCGTAGGTTGTGTCAACGAGTGCCAACACCTCTGTGACGGGTAGGCCCTGTAGGGCAGCTGCTGCCGCGCGCAAGGTGGGGTGACTGCCCCCCGCTCCAGCTCTAATGCACCCAGCAGATCAGAGCACCAGGTGCGGCCGCCAGTGCCCTGGCTGATTGCAAGCTGCATATCTGCAGCCATGGCTGGAGCCATGAGAGGGCTGTATTGCTGCCCCGCAGGTGCCACCGCTGCATTGTAGAAGCAGAGGATCCACCGCGGCAGTGTGTAGGACTGTGTACCCTGCCAAACGTCATGAATCGATGAGTGACTCTAGATTTATTAGGGCATGGTGAATGGCCGTTGATTAGTAAGTGCCTCAGCCCGTCAAGAGTCCTCTCATTGTTCTCTCCTCCAGACCGTTGTCCTTCTCCTGAGTGGGTAGTAAATTTGCAAGCCATCTAAGCCGTGGACACGTGGAAATCTTGAGATGAAGGAAGAGGGGCTAAAACCACACTGGATTTTAACAGCCCAGCATCATTTGATGCTTAAGACATGTGCCCGTAAAACGGTACATGCCCTCCATACGCAAAGACAGGGAGTCGAAAGAAGTTGCCCCCATGGGCAAGCAAACAAGACATTGCCAACTGGACAACTTATACTTGTCCAACACCAGGCTATACAAACCACATGCCATGATGTAGCCCAATCATCGCTATAACACCATCAATACCGGTTAGTGACGATACTCCTCCGATACTCCTCTGGGCCCTGCTTAAATATAGCCTGGCCACGGCCAATACCGTTTTTGACATTCCAAGTCTTGAAGGCTTAAAAGCTCACTGAGGGACATGACATACAATTCATACTGGGACCTAACAAGGTGTGCTGGGACTTTTCAAGGTGTAGCTTGAGTACCGTGCTTAGTGTGCAAGCTTTGCCCCGTGCAAGGTTTGAACCTGAAGGGATGGGGTAGTTACTAGACACAGGTGAAGCCCTGCACTAAATAAGGTAGATAACATCCTTGACCTGGTGCGTTACCTGGTGTGCATGTTTTCCTCTCCCTGTTCTCACAACTCTGCATATTATCCCTGCCCGTCTCTTTCGAAAAGGCCTGATACAGTCGCTGCATTACCAATGACAAAGACAACAAGACCAGGGAAATATGCTTTTACAACAACTATGCATGCTCGCCTTTTTAAAACAAGTCCAGCCTTATCTTTGGCCGTTGAAAATAGTCCAGCCTAACCTTTGGCCGTGATCACATTATTCACATCGCTTTCCACCCTGTCCAGCCTAACCCTAAACCTTGGCTGTGATCACACCGCTCTCCACCATATAGGGCACCTCCGCCGCCAGCCAGGGAGCAAGACCGAGGCAGAGCGCATGGGCGATGCCGAAGTGGGGGCTGATCGGGGAGGAAGGGAGGGAGGGGAGGAGAGTGGGCTGATCGGGGAGGATGGGAGGGGCGGGGAGGGAGCTGATTAAGGAGGGAGGGGAATGAGTGGAGAAGAATGGAGGGGGCTGATCGGGAGGGTGGGAGGGGTGGGAGGGAGCTGATTGGGGAGGGAGGGGAATGAGTGGGGAAGGAGGGCAGGGGGAGCTGGAAGGAGGCTGATTGTGTGGGGAAGGAGGCCCAGGAGGGAGCTAAGCGGGGAGAGAGGAGCAGGGATGGATGGAGGGGGCTTTGTGCTATAGAGAGTGGGAGGGAGGGGGCTGAGCGCTGAGGGTGGGAGGGACTAAGAGGAAGGGAGAGGCGGTGAGGGTGCTGAAGGGGGACGCAAGGAAGGAGGGCGGCGAGGACGGGGAGGGGTGGGCACTGGGCAGGGGGCTGAGCGGGGAAAGAGGCACATAATTGAAGTGTAATTGGGGGTAACGGTCATGTTGATTTTCTGAATTTTTGATCACACAAATGTAAAGAAATCTAAAAGTACGGAGCAAGTACCCGGATCCTTTACGAGATGGAAATAATCCAGGACATGAAAGCCGTTATATTGGTGTATCTTTGATAGACCAGTGCGCGTTTATCCCCACAAAATCCTGGGGCATCAGCTAGGGGCATCATGCAAAACGGAATGGCCCACCATTCCACTGCAAGGGAGAACCGAGGAGAGGAGGGGGAAATCTGGGGTTAAACCCTTCATCCAAAGACCTAAACCCCATCTAGGGCAGGGACAGTCCACACTATCCTGACTTACTTTTCAAAATAAGGCACAGGGCTGTGAGCCTGGTTGATGGCCCGCCACATGCTAGTGGAGGAAAATGTTCATATGCACACCAGCCTACCTAGCCCCGCTACTGCCCCGCTACAGCCCAAGTGCCAATATTTCATTGAAGTCCATAGAAACTACCAGTAACATTCGAAAATCAAGGAAAAACAAAGAAAACACGACTGGAAAGAACTCATACGAGCTGCCTATCACCCCCCACACCGCCCACTCACGTATTTTTGGCCCACAGAGGTTTGAAGTGCACGGTGAGGCAGATCTGCATGAATACAGGTGTCAACACGTCATGCGGGTCCCAGGGGCGTACCAAAGGTTTTAAGCGCACACCGTCAAGCAAATCAGGTGGGCCCCAGGCAGGGGCATGTCAGGTATGATGCCGATGGCCAGTCGGCGGGTCAGACAGACTCACGTGGGTCATGTCAGGTGGGTCAGGCCGGTCAGGTGGTTCATGTCAGGCGGGTCAGACAGACTCAGGTGGGTCATGTCAGGTGGGTCAGGCCGGTCAGTGGGTCATGTCAGGCGGGTCAGGCGGGTCAGGTGGTAACTTGTCGAGCAGTAGCTGTGGTGGCACGTCAGGCAGTGGCGGAGGTGGCAGCATGTGAGGCGGTGGCAGTGGTGGGTGAGGCGGGTTTCAGGCAGTGCCAGGGGGGAAGCTCTGAGGAGGGCGTGCATGAGGCCGACTGCCAGTATTATGCTCAAGGCGCACCAGGCCAGTCCACCAGGTGGCACATCAGGTGGGTCCCAGGCAGGGCAAGGCAGGACAAGGCAAGGCAAGGTGCAGCACCCACATCCACTGGCAAGGCCATCAGACGGGTCCCAGGCAGGGCAGTGCCCCTGATCCCCCGGTCAAAATGCGTTTCTTCACCCTCACTTCCCTACCACAGTATATCCTAGCCATGTTCACCTTAAGCTATATCTTAACATGCTTACCCTCAGTGTGTCTACCCCTCCCCCAACCAGTCCATCATGCCCATGCTCCCCCCTCTCCCCCCTCACCTTCCCCCCTCGGTACATCTTTGCCGTCTTGCCCTCGAGCTCCGGCAGCTCTATCTCCGGCGCGGTGGCGGGGTACGTTGCTGGGATCTCAAACTGGAAATCGAACTCGTACTTTATCAGGTTATGGACATACCTTGTGGGGTGGGTGGGGTCATGATCAGCGCACTGCAGTACAATGGAGCTGAATCCAGTCGAGCTGAATTGAGCTGAACTTGATTGAGATAAATTGAGCTGAATCTGATTGAGCTGAATCCAATTGAGCTGAATTGAGCTGAATCTGATTGAGATCAATTGAGCTGAATCTGATTGAGCTGAATCCAATTGAGCTGAATTGAGCTGAATCTGATTGAGATAAATTGAGCTGAATCTAATTGAGATAAATTGAGCTGAATCTAATAGAGCCGAATCCAATTGAGGGGAATTGAGCTGAATCTAACTGAGATGAATTGAGCTGAATCTGATTGAGCTGAAACCAATTGAATCGGGTCAAGGACCCACATGACAAGGTGAGAGGCGCTGTTAGTATAATTTATTTTCCAGCGCAGGTTGGCTACAATTCAGCCCAAGTCAGGTTATTTACCAGCACTTCCCCTTCCTAGGCCTTACCAGCACTTCCCCTTCTTAGGCCTTACCAGCACTTCCCCTTCCTAGGCCTTACCAGCACTTCCCCCTTCCTAGGCCTTACCAGCACTTCCCCCTTCCTAGGCCTTACCAGCACTTCCCCTTCCTAGGCCTTACCAGCACTTCCCCCTTCCTAGGCCTTACCAGCACTTCCCCCCTCCTAGGCCTTACCAGCACTTCCCCCTTCCTAGGCCTTACCAGCACTTCCCCTTCCTAGGCCTTACCAGCACTTCCCCTTCCTAGGCCTTACCAGCACTTCCCCCTTCCTAGGCCTTACCAGCACTTCCCCTTCCTAGGCCTTACCAGCACTTCCCCCCTCCTAAGCCTTACCAGCACTTCCCGCTCCAGTTCTGGCCGTTATTCTGAGGCGGTGACACCGTGAACCAGTCTGAGTCCGAGGCCTTGTTCAGTTGGATGTACTGAATCAGCGCATGCAGCTCCTGGGAAAAGGGGATAGATAAGAAGGTGGGGCTTCAAGACTCCCTCATGACAACGAGACAATGGTGCTATTTTTTCATATTAGCTTCACTTTTTTGAACCACCAGTGGCTACTTCTCCTATGTTTGGAAAAGTCCTGAAGTCTTACCGAGCAGTGCTAGCCCCCCCCTCCTTTAGGGGAAGCTGCAATTCTTCTATAATAAATTACAGTTGCTCGACAGAACAGTCGATGTACAGAATCAGCGCATGCAGCTTCTGGAAAAGGAGTGCTGCAAGGTAGGTGGCCAGCACACATTGTTTTACATCAGATAACTCTGCATACTGCTCTTCAGATCCTAAACACCAACTGGAAAGAGCTGCTGGGGTATCAATGTAGGGGCTCAGGCACAGGCCTAGGCCGGAGGCGCTAGCAGGTGTCGAAAAGCACTAGGAGGCAGGCAGGGGCAAAGAGCGCCCTAAAAGCCACGAGGTTGGTGGATCACAGCTGGCTGTGAATGGCATGTAAGCATGGCATGGCACATAAAGAATTTAAAGCTTGTGCATGGCATCGCACATGGACATGTAAGCTTGTGCATGGCATGCTACATGGGCAAGTGTAAGCTTGTGCATGGCATGCTACATGGGCAAGTGTAAGCTTGTGCATGGCATGGGGCACAGGCAAGGAAAAGCTTGTGGGCATGGCACATGTACAAGTAAGAGCTAGTGCATGGCATGACCTTGAACAAGGAAAAGCTAGAGCACAGCATGGCACATGGACATGTAAGCTTGTGCAGGGCACGGCGTCTGGACAAGTAAAAGCTTGTGCATGGTATGGCACTTAGCCGTAAACATTAAGCAGGGTGTGACGCATGGACGTGTAGGCTTGTGCGTGGCACTGCTCATGGGTGTGTAAGCTTGTGCGGTGCATGGCGCATGGACGTGTAGGCTTGTGCAGCACTGCTCATGGGTGTGTAAGCTTGTGCAGTGCATGGCGCATGGACGTGTAGGCTTGTGCAGCACTGCTCATGGGTGTGTAAGCTTGTGCGGTGCATGGCGCATGGACAAGTGGAATTTGTGAATAGTATGGCGCATGGACGAATAAGCATGTGCAGAAATGATACATGTACAAATAAAAGCTTGAGCATGGCATGGCGCATGAAGATTCCCTGGGGATCAGCTTTCAAGGTTACCTGTTTGAGCCTGCCCTCCCATCCCTCTTTGTCGCGGGGCCCAGCGTTGATGGTCAGGAGCGGTATCTGCTGCACCGCAGCCTTGGTGCTGGAGCCAAAGGACTCGGACATTTCAGAGGCTCGTGGACGTTGTCGAAAAAATGAGAGGCAACTGGGGAGCGAAGCAGTGGCGTGGGGCCAGGGTCGTAAAAAACAGTGGGCGCTTGCCGTGCGGTCCAAAATACTAGGAAACTGAAGTTTCTCTTAGGGAGAACGTTGGTTTCCAGTACTGATAACGGACTGGCAACTGGCGATTGTTTTAATTAAACTGAAAGAATGTGAGTCGTGATCGATGTGATCTTAACCAGAACGCTAACAGTTACAGAATTTGATGCTTTCGTCTGGGGCGCTCCGTCGAGAGTTGGCCGCGAAGCTGCGATCCGGGTTCAGGAGCCACCGGGCCCTAAACGAGGCTGATGCGCACCCCCTTGCCACCCTATGTTGCTTGTGAGGAGACACGTCCCCTTCGCGATCACACAAATCATAAGGCAAATGGCTTCAGCGGCGGCGAAGCCCTTCACCGTCGGCGGTATCGGCGCACAGCCGTCCCTGGACGACGTCGTGAGCATCGCGCTATCGCAGGTGCGTGTTAGATCTGCCATGCAGCCGACACGCCATGAGACACGCACCCCCCCTCCGAATTCAAAACTTGCATGTTCGCCCCACGCAAGTAAGTGTATCTCCTTACAGCAGTTCGAATCGTCTACCCCGCGCAGGTGACCGTGCAGTTGGACCCTGCGGGAGCAGACCGCGTGAAAAAACTGTCCCCATCACCCAAGCTGTTCCAGGCTGAGGAGGTGAGCACTATGGGTGTTTTTTAAACCTATGCGGTACCACTGGGGCGCACCTAATGTGGAAATCAGGCCACTGGCACTGCACAGAACCTTTTCACCCACAAACACAACACCCCATGCATGACCATGCGAGGCCGACATCATACCGCCATGCCCCCCGCATGCTGTCCGATGGTGCGGCGTTCTTACCAGTGATAACAAGGGTCGAGCGGAAGCGGAAAAGTACATCCTTCATAGGTTATTAGGATTGTTGTACGTACAAGACATAGGGCCCATCGCACCTTTCCATTTAGACTATTTAGCACAGGCTGCTAATTCAATGAGGACGGAAATGAACAATTGCTAATGCAGAGGGTTCAGAAGTCGGGTATTCCCCAGTTCCCAAAGCACCGAAAACTCCGCGATCGTGTTATCTAAACAAGGCCATGCAGCATGTATCTCTTATCCCTTAACCTCCGCCCTGATCCGAGGCCATTAGAGCCGGCAGATGAAGCGGCGGGTTGTGATAGACCTTGGTTCTGCTCGTTTGCTGATAGGTCTGTACCCTGGCATGATTCAGCAGAGCCAATCAGATCCGGCAAGTCCAATCAGAGTCAGCAGATGCGGCCGTTGGATCCAGTACTTAGAAGAGGGATGTGCATGGATCTCTGTCGTTGCTGATATCTCTGAAGTCTGAAATATGATCTGAGGTAGCAGATGTGGCTGGGGCAACAGATGAGACAGAGAGAAGAGCAGGGCCCTGGATCTGGTTGCTGTGCTGCGTGCCTGCGTCCATGCCCTATGGGTAGCCACGTCTCTGAGCCGGATCTGAGTAGTTGAGTCTCTTAAAGGATGGAGTGTCCATAAGGCCATATCCCCCCTCCCTGCCTGCTGCAAGGATGTGTAGATGAGTGGAAACAATCCAGGTTGTGGAAGTTGAGAAAGGCAAGAAGAATTACATCGGGATCGGCACGGAAAAACAAATTTCTCCATGTCACAGAAGAAAGGTCTTAGGTGTAAGGGTGAAAGGCTGAGCATCAAGCAGTGAGACTTCCAATAACCCCACCTCAACAGCTTGCCGCAAGCCACCGTGTTCCCATGCTTACTTCAGTGCGCACCCAACCCCCTTTTAAGGCTGCCCGGTTGCCAACTTTGAGCCAATGCTTGACCTGGGCAGGCCTCTGGCTGATGGCCCTAGCCACTGAGTGCTCGTCTCAGCGTTCTAATGTTTGCTCCTTTCTCCTTTCGGGCTGGAATCAGATTATTCCTAGATTTGCAGAAGAACAGAATCTCCCCCCCGCTGGCCTCCCCCTGCTTTCCTGACTCCACCCCCTCTCGCCTCTTACCAATGGCCGGCCCCTGCCAGCAGCAGCGCTTTTCTTTTCAGTCTCTCCCCTCCAGTCTCTGCACTCCCCGACCCCTCTCCCACCCGGACATCCATTGCAGGCCCAGCTAGGGATGTTCATCAGCCGCAGTAATGGTGGTGACCAGCCGCAGGCAGCATGTGATGTGCAGCCCCTGACTCCCCCCCCTCTCTCCCCCCTTTTGCCCATGCTAGACCCCGGCCAGTGGTGTGGAGCAGGCTCAGGTTGGCACCGCCCTGAGCGTGCCACAGGTCCGCGCTATCATGGCAACCAAGCTGCTCACACTGATGAACGGACGCAGCGGTGTGCGACTACAGGTCAGCGATGTAGCTGAAGTGTGGCTGAAGGGTAGCTGAAGCGTGTAAAACTAAGCAGTGCTGCAGGCACGTCCCCAATGCCAAGCATTATGATCAATACCCGTAATACCTGTTTAGCGTTGTACACTGTAGAGGGCTGGTCTCTGTGCGACTTGCTGCCACCCCGCCGTCCCTTCCCCCCCTCCAGGTGTGCGACTACCTTGTGGCACTGCTCAACGCGGGCGCAGTGCCTGCGGTCTCGACCGGCTCCGGAGGCGAACCTGAGGCTGCTCTCCTCAGGCATCTGGCGGATGCGTGCCATGGTGCAGGTGTCAGCTGTGGCGCCATTGTGCCGCCGGGACTCAGTGCGACAGAGCGGGCGGCGGTGGAGAGCGGGGCAGCAGGTAGCGCAGGAGTGTCGGCCTTGACGGTCCCGGTGAGATGTAGGGCTCAGGGTGTAGGGTCAAGATAATAGGGCTCAGGAAATATGGCACAAGGTGTAGGGTGATGATTGATGGTCCTGCGGAGGTCTAGGTTGAGGGTTTAGGTTGGAGGTCGTGCCGGTTGTTGGTGAAGTGTTGGTTGGAGGTGTGGGGTGTAGGGTGTCAGCAACACATTGAACTACTGGAGTGTTACAGTGATTGGGTGATTCAATTAATTTGGTTTAAAAATGAATTAAAAAGCTTGGTGATTAAATTTTGGTACAAAGATGTGGCATTTATTTAGAGGTGATTACGAGTGAGGTTTATTAAAAGTTTCCTTTTACATCATTGATTTTACCGTTCTGATTGTCCATGAGGCAGCTCCTCATGAGCAATAAGACTGACACATGTTTTGCGCTACTCCCTGCGCACTGTGGTCGCCTCAGTGGATGTGTCATCCATGCTTTTTGTAATCCTTGGAATCCATATCCTGAGGGCTGACTTGTGATTGTCGTGGTTGTGCAGGCTGCCAAGCGGCTGCTATCGCTCGCCAGTGCCGTCGCCGCACTCTCCGTCGAGGCCATCGGAGCCCAGGTGTGGGCTGAGGGTCGAGGGTTCAGGAGCATCAGGGACCTGTTGTAGGCCAAGGTTTGATTTGTATGCGGGTTAAGGATCTTGTTTTTGGGGACCTCAAAGCCCAGGTCAAGGTCAAAGGGTCAAGGGGCACTGGTACACAGGTGCAGCTTACGTGCTAAGGGCTCAGGTGTCAAGCCTGCCTCTGCTTCTACAGATCCGGCTACATGAAACATATTACATGAGGTGCTCAGCTGCAAGAGCGCGTTTCTCCACCTCCTCCCCCTGCTCCTCCTACTCCCTCGCTTGTCCCCCCCCCCCTCTCCACTTCCTCCTCCTGCTCCTCCTACTCCCTTGCTATTCCCCGCCTCCCCCACTCCCGCCTGTTTCTCTCCCCCCCTTGCTGCCAGTGATAGTTTAGTGATGTTCGTTTTTCATTGTTGGGCACCGGTACTGAAATATTCGAAAGGAGCACTGCAGGCGCGGAAAAAATCTATTCTCAGCTGTTTTCGCTTGTTTTCGGGATATTTTCTTTACTGCCTGACTGTGTTGTACCTCGAGACCGATAATTGTCCGATACTGTGTTTCGGTACAAGTCGTACCCGGTACCGACTATAAAGCCACTGTTTTCTGCCCACCCACCCCGCCTCCCCCCGATTTCCCCCACAGATCAAGGTGTATGATGCGGATTACATCGAAGCGCTCGGCTACAAGAGCGCGGTGGGTGTGGCGGATGAGCTCCGCACTCTGCTGGAGGGCTCTAAGCGCACATCCACACTCAAGGGCGGGGAAGAGCTGCCCCACTTCAGCCTGGCACCACAGGTGAGGGCGGATGTGCTTCCTAAAGATGAAACCTTAACCCTGAACCCTGACTGTAGATTTGCTTTGCCTTCCCTCATAAATAACCTTCTTTGGGGTTGAGGGATCCATGAATATATGAAGTATCGATTGACATCGCAATACTTCAGTCATAAAATAATGCAGGTTTTGGTCGAAAGGGCCTGAGGGCAGCATTACATGAAATTAGTTTCCTATACCCTTGCTCTAACCTACACTGACATTCCTCTTACAGTTCTGACACACTTGTGTTGCCTTGTCTCACCCTGTCCCACACTTGTCTCACTCTTCCCTCACACTTGTACCTCACAGAGGCTTGGCGCTGCTGCCGAGGCGGTGGCGGCGGCATATCAGGCGGTACGGTCTGAGGTACAATCTGAGGCGCAGGCTGCCAAGGCCGGGTGCCCGCTGCCTCCTTCCCCGGTGATGGCGCCGGCATTGCTGGAGATGGGCCGGGCGCTGCTGGTGGTCGGACAGGGATGTGTGGCGCGGGCTCAGAGGGTGGCGCAAGGGCAAGCGCTCGGCATGGTGCGTTTGGGGGGGGGGAAGGGGGCGCATGGGCAAGCGCTCGGCATGGTGCGTTTGTGGGGGGGGCGTATGGGCAGGCGCTCGGCATGGTGCGTTTGGGGGGGGGGGCGCAAGGGCAAGCGCTCAGCATGGTGCGTTTGGGGGAGGGGCGCAAAGGCAAGCGCTCGGCATGGTGCGTTTGGGGGAGGGCGCAAGGGCAAGCGCTCGGAATGGTGCGTTTGGGGGAGGGGCGCAAGGGCAAGCGCTCGGCATGGTGCGTTTGAGGGGGGGGCGCATGGGCAAGCGCTCGGCATGGTACGTTTGGGGGAGGTCGCATGGGGAAGGGCTCGGCATGGTGCGTTTGGGTGGGGGGGCGCATGGGCAAGCGCTCGGCATGGTGCGTTTGGGGGGGGGGGCGCAAGGGCAAGCGCTCGGCATGGTGCGTTTGGGGGGGGGGGGGGGGCGAAAGGGCAAGCGCTCGGCATGGTGCGTTTGGGAGGGGGGCGAAAGGGCAAGCGCTCGGCATGGTGCGTTTGGGGGGGGGGGCGCAAGGGCAAGCGCTCAGCATGGTGCGTTTGTGGGTGGGGGGCGCATGGGGAAGGGCTCGGCATGGTGCGTTTGGGGGGGGGCGCATGGGCAAGCGCTCGGCATGGTGCATTTGGGGGGTGGCGCAAGGGCAAGCGCTCGGCATGGTGCGTTTGTGGGGGGGGGGCGCATGGGCAAGCGCTCGGCATGGTGCGTTTGGGGGAGGGCGCAAGGGCAAGCGCTCGGAATGGTGCGTTTGTTAGGGGGCGCATGGGGAAGGGCTCGGCATGGTGCGTTTGGGGAAGGGCGAATGGGGAAGGGCTCGGCATGGTGCGTTTGTGCGGGGGGCGCATGGGGAAGGGCCCGGCATGGTGCATTTGGGGGGGGGGGCGCATGGGGAAGCGCTTAGCATGGTGCGTTTGTGGGGGGGGGGCATGGGAAAGCGCTCGGCATGGTGCGTTTGTGGGGGGGGCGCAAGGGCAAGCGCTCGGCATGGTGCGTTTGGGGGGGGGGGCGCAAGGGCAAGCGCTCTGCATGGTGCGTTTGGGTCGGGGGGCAAGCAAGCGCTCGGCATGGTGCGTTTGGGGGGAGGAAGGGGGCGCAAGGGCAAGCGCTCGGCATGGTGCGTTTTGGGGGGAGGGAGGGGCAAGCAAGCGCTCGGCATGGTGTGTTTTGGGGGGGAGAGGGGCAAGCGCTCGGCATGGTGCGCTTGGGGGGAGGGAGGGGCAAGCGCTCGGCACGGTGCGTTTGGGGGGGGGGGGGGGGGCAAGCGAGTGCTCAGCATGGTGCTTTTGGGGGGGAGGGGTGGGGCAAGCGCTGGGCATCGTGCGTTTGGGGGGAGGGGTGGGGCAAGCGAGCGCTCGGGATGGTGCGCTTGGGGGGAGGGAGGGGCAAACGCTCGGCACGGTGCGTTTGGGGGGAGGGGAGGGGCAAGCGCTCGGCATGGTGCGTTTGGTGGGGGGAGCGGCAACTCCATGCAGGGGATGGGAGACTGGAGAGGGAGCTGCTGAGGGAGGAAAAAGGGAAAAGAGAGGAAGACGGTTTAGAAGACAAAATAACAAGTGGTATACAAATCTGCCTGAGGAGGAAATAACACAGGACAAAAGTAAGCTCTGAGATGATCACCTTCTGTACCAGCACTGGTCTATGAGGCAGAAGAACAAGAGCAACATCCTTCATGATCCCCATCCCATCCGTGCTGCTGCTGCAGGGTGACGCGCAGCTGGAAGTTGGAGGCTGCCTGGAAGCTGCCCGTCTGCTTGTGGTGGCTGCAGGCACTCGGCTGCTGGGTGCTGGACCGGGGGACGCCTCCCCAAGTACGTGGTTTAGGTCCAGGGTACAAGTGGCTCCCTCCTTGAATGCAGGGCTGGGGGGTGCCTCCTCAAGTACGTGGCTTAGGTTCAAGGTTGACATGGCCTTCTCCTTCGGTGCTGGGCCTGACAGTGTCCTTCCATAAACATACAACATAAACACTTGCACCCTGTCATACTCATTCAAGGGCTGCATGTGCTTAACCCTTGACCTTCATCCCCTAAACCCTAAACCCTCCCTTTCCACCCACCAGGCGTCCAGGCAGCTCTGGCCGCCTCAGCCGCACTTGACGCCGCTGCCAAGGCCGTGGCATTAGAGGCCACCGCCGCCGTCGCCACACTCCGCCTCGTCGAGGGACCGCCATCGGCAGCTGCTGCGCAGCCCGCAGCCGTTGTCGCAGACGCTGAGGCACCAGCCGCCGCCGCCACGGGTGCCGAGGCCAAGTCTGCCGGCGCCGCCGGTGCGGTGGACAAGGCCAAAGACAAGAAGGCCAAGGGCAAGGGCGGGGGTGCTGCGGGGATGGTGCTGGGCAAGGTGAGGGGAGTCTCCTCAAACCCCTTAACCCTATCATAGGTAAGGCGAGACGGGCCTCCTAAAAACTGTGTATTGCTAAGGACACAGAAGCCACTATCCCGCTTCAGCCATACTTACGCTCCAGCTACACTGCAGGTTCTGCTGGATCATCGGCCGGTCAGGGTTCAGGTCCCTATCAACCCCCAGTGTTGGCTGCCCCCTTATTGAGGTAGTCTGGGATGCACTGAACATGACACTGGTGCAACTGTCCACCTGCCTGTGGGTGTAGAGGGCCTTTGCGCTTCGACCCGCCTCCAGCCCCACTGGAGCCACACTTCAACAAATCGGTTCAGTCGACATATCTTCAGGGCATGCACGCCATCTGAACCATGGATTGGCCTTGGCCCTAAATAAGGGTTGGGTTCTTAATGTAAGGGGCTGTACAACAAAACACCCTCATCGACCCCCATCACCCCCATGACCCTTATCACCCTCAATCAGGGGACAACCGTGGTGAGGGCGTGGATCGAGGCAGCAGCCGCCGCCGCTGCCGTGGATGGATCAACGACACTCCCCGCCCCGCCTGCCGCTGATGCTGCCTTGGCCACCTCTCCCTCGCTTGCCTCTGACGAGCTTGTGTTGCGCGCCTGGCAAGGCTGCTGCTTGGCGTTGCAGCCGCTCGGGCCAGACTGCGCCCGGCTGATGGAGGAGGTCAGGGCGGTGCTGGAGGCAAACCAGGTGCGCCCTCTGCCGCTTATGGACGCCGCATCTGTAAGGAGGGCATATCTGGGGAATGGGGAGGGTATCAGCAAGTGTGCTTTCCTCCCGAGTTAGTGGGCTGGACAGCCTTTCCGAGTAAGCTTCTCACTCTCGGAGGGAAATCCAAGAGCGAATACGAATCTGGCGGAATGCGCAATTTTGTTTGCTTAGACACTGGGCTGCCGCCCTACCCATCCTCTCTCGCTCTTTCCTTCCCCGGAGAAGGTCAGGGGCGGTAAATGCTGCTAACTAAGTGCATGGGTGGAATAACTTATGTATGGTATTGCTGCCCTGAAACCACTTGCTCCGAAATCCTGTCCCCTCTCTTGCTTTCTTCCGTGGCTCTGCAACTGCTTGGACCAAACCCTGCTCCTGATGCTGTTCGCTGCTCCTGGCCTGTCTTAACCCAAGGGCCTGAGACCACTAGCGCTGAACCCTGATCCTTCTGCGTGCTCCCCCTGCTGTGCGCCGCTGCAGGCCCGCCGGAAGCCCAAGATCGCAAAGGGCGCACGCGACTTCCTGCCTGAGCAGATGGCCATCCGCGAGGCTGCGTTTGCATCCATCATCTCGGTGTTCAAACGTCATGGTGCGGTCTCCATCGACACGCCGGTGTTTGAGCTGCGAGAGACGCTGACCGGAAAGTATGGGGAGGACTCCAAGCTCATCTACGACCTGGCAGACCAGGGTGAGGATCTAAGGGGGCTAGATCTGGATCCGGACGAGATCTGGAGCGAGATAGGTCAAGGCTAGATATGGGGCCCAATTCCACCTGCGCCTCGCCGGGATTAATCCCGGTGGCAGTTTTTCAGGTTGAAATCAGAGGGCTGGCGAATACGGCAAGTGCAATTCCACTAGAGCATGCGAGATGTTCGGGTACGGGCGAAACCAAATATCTTTACATTACAGCCTGCCAACCAGCCTCTGTGCTCTTTGTGCTGCTAGGCGCTTCTCTTGTGTTTTCTTTTCTCGTTTGCGCTGATCTTTGCTCTTTGCGCTACTCTGTGCGCTGATCTTTGCGCCGATCTTTGTTCCTTGTGCTACTCTTGTCTTTGCGCAGCACTTTGTGCTGTTCTTTGCGCTATTTTTTGCTCTTTGCGCTGTTCTAGTATTTGCGCTACTCTGTGCGCTTTGCTCTTTGTGGTGCTCTTTGCTCTACTCCATGCGCGCGCTGATCTTTGCAAAGGCGCCTGCAAGATCTTTGCCGCCGTCAGACGGATTGTCAGCCATGACTAAAGAGACCAAAAGAGGTAGAGAGATAGTATGAAAGAGATGAATGAGACGAATTGCGCGCGCGACTGAGAGTTATAATCATGTGGTGAAATGGAGCCACGCCTCGCCGTCACGCTTATCCGTACCCGGCGAGGCTTGAGTTTTGCATCGACCCCCTTGGGCACGATGCAAAAATCATACGGATAATGGATACGGATCATACGGATAACGGGTACGGATCAAAAGATCATACGGATAACGGGTACGGATAACGGGTACGGATAACGGGTGGGCAGGATCCCGAACACGATCCCAAACACTAGTGGAATTGACTTTTGTCTAGCTGGCACTATTTTTCGAGTTCCGGACACAGGTGGAATTGGGCCCATGGAGTCTGATAGATCCAGGCTGGATTGGATAAATCCAGGCTGGACATGTGCCTCAAACTGGTCAGCAAGGACTGGATTTGTGAAGATTCCTGTTGCAACCTGACCTGGGTAATATGATCGGTACACAAGTAGCGTGACGAGGAGTGAGACTCGGGCACTACAGCAGTACAATGTATGATGTACCGTGTTCCAGGGCTTAAGCAGTACCGAGCACCGCATGATCTCAAGCGGTCTATGCTGACCACTGCCCCTTGCATCCTACCCATGTACTGCCAGGCGGTGAGATCCTGTCCCTGCGGTACGATCTGACAGTGCCGTTCGCACGGTACGTGGCGGTACAGGGGATTACGAACATCAAGCGGTACCACATCGGCAAGGTGTACCGCAGGGATCAGCCGCAGATGAATCGCGGCAGGTTCAGGTGCGGAACAAGGCTGGGGATGGGGGGCGGTGTGGGAGGCAGCTACTCTTTGCTGAACTGTTGAAACTTGGGGATGGGTGGGGGGGGGGGGGGGGGGCAGCTACTATTTGCTGGATGAACTGGTGACCCTTCAGGGAACATGAAATGTTGCAGGTACGGGCGGGGACAGAGGAAGAGGCTCTCAGGGTTTCGACTCTGAGATATGGTTAGAGGTAAAGAGGTAGGGTTTTTGCGGGTTCGCAGGATGAATCCTCAAAATTCTCTGCCTGAAATATGCTGCAGCATTTTGGGGTATATGTGTTTGCAAGAGGAAGAAGGAGCATGCGGGATAAACAGGGTACCAGCCAGTTGAGGAGCCCCCCCGGCCTACCCCCCACTTTGCCACCTTTCATCGACCGCACCCATAGGCCAAAATTAAATGAACCTTGTATCGACACGTTAAGAACGAACGTGCGTCAGGTCTGTCAACCATTTCCCCTCACTTGTGTCACACTTTTCACGCTTGTTTTCCCCAAGTTTATCATTCCCCGTTCTCATGCGATCATTCCCAGACAGTGACTTCCTATAGTCCTGTACTCCCCCTCTCAACTCCTGCTCTTCTGCTCCTTCCCCAACAGAGAGATCTTCCACTGCTCACACCCAGCTCATCTCCTTCATTTTTCCTTGGCCTTCATCCACCCTCTCCATTCCCTCCCCTTTCCTTGTGGGACATACGTTTAGTGCGCCCCCCCCCCTCCTCTCTCGCTTATTTCCCTCTCATTTCCTTGTGGGACATACGTTTAGTGCGCCTCCCCCCTCCTCTCCCGCTTATTTCCCTCTCATTTCCTTGTGGGACATACGTTTAGTGCGCCCCCCCCCCTCCTCTCCCGCTTATTTCCCTCTCATTTCCTTGTGGGACATACGTTTAGTGCGCCTCCCCCCTCCTCTCCCGCTTATTTCCCTCTCATTTCCTTGTGGGACATACGTTTAGTGCGCCCCCCCCCTCCTCTCCCGCTTATTTCCCTCTCATTTCCTTGTGGGACATACGTTTAGTGCGCCTCCCCCCTCCTCTCCCACATATTTCCCTCTCATTTCCTTGTGGGACATACGTTTAGTGCGCCCCCCCCCTCCTCTCCCGCTTATTTCCCTCTCATTTCCTTGTGGGACATACGTTTAGTGCGCCCACCCCTCCTCTCCCGCTTATTTCCCTCTCATTTCCTTGTGGGACATACGTTTAGTGCGCCTCCCCCCTCCTCTCCCGCTTATTTCCCTCTCATTTCCTTGTGGGACATACGTTTAGTGCGCCTCCCCCCTCCTCTCCCGCTTATTTCCCTCTCATTTCCTTGTGGGACATACGTTTAGTGCGCCCCCCCCCCCTCCTCTCCCGCTTATTTCCCTCTCATTTCCTTGTGGGACATACGTTTAGTGCGCCTCCCCCCTCCTCTCCCGCTTATTTCCCTCTCATTTCCTTGTGGGACATACGTTTAGTGCGCCCACCCCCTCCTCTCCCGCTTATTTCCCTCTCATTTCCTTGTGGGACATACGTTTAGTGCGCCCACCCCCTCCTCTCCCGCTTATTTCCCTCTCATTTCCTTGTGGGACATACGTTTAGTGCGTCCCCCCCCTCCTCTCCCGCTTATTTCCCTCTCATTTCCTTGTGGGACATACGTTTAGTGCGCCTCCCCCCTCCTCTCCCGCTTATTTCCCTCTCATTTCCTTGTGGGACATACGTTTAGTGCGCCTCCCCCCTCCTCTCCCACATATTTCCCTCTCATTTCCTTGTGGGACATACGTTTAGTGCGCCCCCCCCCCTCCTCTCCCGCTTATTTCCCTCTCATTTCCTTGTGGGGCATACGTTTAGTGCGCCCCCCCCCTCCTCTCCCGCTTATTTCCCTCTCATTTCCTTGTGGGACATACGTTTAGTGCGCCTCCCCCCTCCTCTCCCGCTTATTTCCCTCTCATTTCCTTGTGGGACATACGTTTAGTGCGCCTCCCCCCTCCTCTCCCGCTTATTTCCCTCTCATTTCCTTGTGGGACATACGTTTAGTGCGCCCACCCCCTCCTCTCCCGCTTATTTCCCTCTCATTTCCTTGTGGGACATACGTTTAGTGCGCCTCCCCCCTCCTCTCCCGCTTATTTCCCTCTCATTTCCTTGTGGGACATACGTTTAGTGCGCCCACCCCCTCCTCTCCCGCTTATTTCCCTTTCATTTCCTTGTGGGACATACGTTTAGTGCGCCCCCCCCCCTCCTCTCCCGCTTATTTCCCTCTCATTTCCTTGTGGGACATACGTTTAGTGCGTCCCCCCCCTCCTCTCCCGCTTATTTCCCTCTCATTTCCTTGTGGGACATACGTTTAGTGCGCCTCCCCCCTCCTCTCCCGCTTATTTCCCTCTCATTTCCTTGTGGGACATACGTTTAGTGCGCCTCCCCCCTCCTCTCCCGCTTATTTCCCTCTCATTTCCTTGTGGGACATACGTTTAGTGCGCCTCCCCCCTCCTCTCCCGCTTATTTCCCTCTCATTTCCTTGTGGGACATACGTTTAGTGCGCCCCCCCCCCTCCTCTCCCGCTTATTTCCCTCTCATTTCCTTGTGGGACATACGTTTAGTGCGCCCCCCCCCTCCTCTCCCGCTTATTTCCCTCTCATTTCCTTGTGGGACATACGTTTAGTGCGCCCCCCCCCTCCTCTCCCGCTTATTTCCCTCTCATTTCCTTGTGGGACATACGTTTAGTGCGCCTCCCCCCTCCTCTCCCGCTTATTTCCCTCTCATTTCCTTGTGGGACATACGTTTAGTGCGCCCCCCCCCCTCCTCTCCCGCTTATTTCCCTCTCATTTCCTTGTGGGACATACGTTTAGTGCGCCCCCCCCCTCCTCTCCCGCTTATTTCCCTCTCATTTCCTTGTGGGACATACGTTTAGTGCGTCCCCCCCCTCCTCTCCCGCTTATTTCCCTCTCATTTCCTTGTGGGACATACGTTTAGTGCGCCTCCCCCCTCCTCTCCCGCTTATTTCCCTCTCATTTCCTTGTGGGACATACGTTTAGTGCGCCCCCCCCCTCCTCTCCCGCTTATTTCCCTCTCATTTCCTTGTGGGACATACGTTTAGTGCGCCCCCCCCCTCCTCTCCCGCTTATTTCCCTCTCATTTCCTTGTGGGACATACGTTTAGTGCGCCCCCCCCCTCCTCTCCCGCTTATTTCCCTCTCATTTCCTTGTGGGACATACGTTTAGTGCGCCTCCCCCCTCCTCTCCCGCTTATTTCCCTCTCATTTCCTTGTGGGACATACGTTTAGTGCGCCCACCCCCTCCTCTCCCGCTTATTTCCCTCTCATTTCCTTGTGGGACATACGTTTAGTGCGCCCCCCCCCCTCCTCTCCCGCTTATTTCCCTCTCATTTCCTTGTGGGACATACGTTTAGTGCGTCCCCCCCCTCCTCTCCCGCTTATTTCCCTCTCATTTCCTTGTGGGACATACGTTTAGTGCGCCTCCCCCCTCCTCTCCCGCTTATTTCCCTCTCATTTCCTTGTGGGACATACGTTTAGTGCGCCTCCCCCCTCCTCTCCCGCTTATTTCCCTCTCATTTCCTTGTGGGACATACGTTTAGTGCGCCTCCCCCCTCCTCTCCCGCTTATTTCCCTCTCATTTCCTTGTGGGACATACGTTTAGTGCGCCCCCCCCCCTCCTCTCCCGCTTATTTCCCTCTCATTTCCTTGTGGGACATACGTTTAGTGCGCCCCCCCCCTCCTCTCCCGCTTATTTCCCTCTCATTTCCTTGTGGGACATACGTTTAGTGTGCCTCCCCCCTCCTCTCCTGCTTATTTCCCTCTCATTTCCTTGTGGGACATACGTTTAGTGCGCCTCCCCCCTCCTCTCCCGCTTATTTCCCTCTCATTTCTTTGTGGGACATACGTTTAGTGCGCCCCCCCCCCTCCTCTCCCGCTTATTTCCCTCTCATTTCCTTGTGGGACATACGTTTAGTGCGCCTCCCCCCTCCTCTCCCGCTTATTTCCCTCTCATTTCCTTGTGGGACATACGTTTAGTGCGTCCCCCCCCTCCTCTCCCGCTTATTTCCCTCTCATTTCCTTGTGGGACATACGTTTAGTGCGCCCCCCCCCCTCCTCTCCCGCTTATTTCCCTCTCATTTCCTTGTGGGACATACGTTTAGTGCGTCCCCCCCCTCCTCTCCCGCTTATTTCCCTCTCATTTCCTTGTGGGACATACGTTTAGTGCGCCTCCCCCCTCCTCTCCCGCTTATTTCCCTCTCATTTCCTTGTGGGACATACGTTTAGTGCGCCTCCCCCCTCCTCTCCCGCTTATTTCCCTCTCATTTCCTTGTGGGACATACGTTTAGTGCGCCCACCCCCTCCTCTCCCGCTTATTTCCCTCTCATTTCCTTGTGGGACATACGTTTAGTGCGCCCCCCCCCTCCTCTCCCGCTTATTTCCCTCTCATTTCCTTGTGGGACATACGTTTAGTGCGCCCCCCCCCTCCTCTCCCGCTTATTTCCCTCTCATTTCCTTGTGGGACATACGTTTAGTGCGCCCCCCCCCCTCCTCTCCCGCTTATTTCCCTCTCATTTCCTTGTGGGACATACGTTTAGTGCGCCCCCCCCTCCTCTCCCGCTTATTTCCCTCTCATTTCCTTGTGGGACATACGTTTAGTGCGCCCCCCCCCCTCCTCTCCCGCTTATTTCCCTCTCATTTCCTTGTGGGACATACGTTTAGTGCGCCTCCCCCCTCCTCTCCCGCTTATTTCCCTCTCATTTCCTTGTGGGACATACGTTTAGTGCGCCCCCCCCCTCCTCTCCCGCTTATTTCCCTCTCATTTCCTTGTGGGACATACGTTTAGTGCGCCTCCCCCCTCCTCTCCCGCTTATTTCCCTCTCATTTCCTTGTGGGACACTACGTTTAGTGCGCCTCCCCCCCTCCTCTCCCGCTTATTTCCCTCTCATTTCCTTGTGGGACATACGTTTAGTGCGCCCCCCCCTCCTCTCCCTCATATTTCCCTCTCATTTCCTTGTGGGACATACGTTTAGTGCGCCCCCCCCCTCCTCTCCCGCTTATTTCCCTCTCATTTCCTTGTGGGACATACGTTTAGTGCGCCCACCCCCTCCTCTCCCGCTTATTTCCCTCTCATTTCCTTGTGGGACATACGTTTAGTGCGCCCCCCCCCTCCTCTCCCGCTTATTTCCTCTCATTTCCTTGTGGGACATACGTTTAGTGAGCCCCCCCCCTCCTCTCCCGCTTATTTCCCTCTCATTTCCTTGTGGGACATACGTTTAGTGCGCCCCCCCCCTCCTCTCCTGCTTATTTCCCTCTCATTTCCTTGTGGGACATACGTTTAGTGCGCCCACCCCTCCTCTCCCTCATATTTCCCTCTCATTTCCTTGTGGGACATACGTTTAGTGCGCCCCCCCCCCTCCTCTCCCGCTTATTTCCCTCTCATTTCCTTGTGGGACATACGTTTAGTGCGTCCCCCCCCTCCTCTCCCGCTTATTTCCCTCTCATTTCCTTGTGGGACATACGTTTAGTGCGCCCCCCCCCTCCTCTCCCGCTTATTTCCCTCTCATTTCCTTGTGGGGCATACGTTTAGTGCGCCCCCCCCCTCCTCTCCCGCTTATTTCCCTCTCATTTCCTTGTGGGACATACGTTTAGTGCGCCCACCCCTCCTCTCCCGCTTATTTCCTTCTCATTTCCTTGTGGGACATACGTTTAGTGCGCCCCCCCCCTCCTCTCCCGCTTATCTCCCTCTCATTTCCTTGTGGGACATACGTTTAGTGCGCCTCCCCCCTCCTCTCCCGCTTATTTCCCTCTCGTTTCCTTGTGGGACATACGTTTAGTGCGCCCCCCCCCTCCTCTCCCGCTTATTTCCCTCTCATTTCCTTGTGGGGCATACGTTTAGTGCGCCCCCCCCCTCCTCTCCCGCTTATTTCCCTCTCATTTCCTTGTGGGACATACGTTTAGTGCGCCCCCCCCCCTCCTCTCCCGCTTATTTCCCTCTCATTTCCTTGTGGGACATACGTTTAGTGTGCCCCCCCCGTCCTCTCCCGCTTATTTCCCTCTCATTTCCTTGTGGGACATACGTTTAGTGCGCCCCCCCCCTCCTCTCCCGCTTATTTCCCTCTCATTTCCTTGTGGGACATACGTTTAGTGCGCCTCCCCCCTCCTCTCCCGCTTATTTCCCTCTCATTTCCTTGTGGGACATACGTTTAGTGCGCCCCCCCCCCTCCTCTCCCGCTTATTTCCCTCTCATTTCCTTGTGGGACATACCTTTAGTGCGCCTCCCCCCTCCTCTCCCGCTTATTTCCCTCTCATTTCCTTGTGGGACACACGTTTAGTGCGCCTCCCCCCTCCTCTCCCGCTTATTTCCCTCTCATTTCCTTGTGGGACATACGTTTAGTGCGCCCACCCCTCCTCTCCCTCATATTTCCCTCTCATTTTCTTGTGGGACATACGTTTAGTGCGCCCCCCCCCCTCCTCTCCCGCTTATTTCCCTCTCATTTCCTTGTGGGACATACGTTTAGTGCGCCCACCCCTCCTCTCCCTCATAGTTCCCTCTCATTTCCTTGTGAGACATACGTTTAGTGCGCCCCCCCCCTCCTCTCCCGCTTATTTCCTTCTCATTTCCTTGTGGGACATACGTTTAGTGCGCCCCCCCCCCTCCTCTCCCGCTTATTTCCCTCTCATTTCCTTGTGGGACATACGTTTAGTGCGCCCCCCCCCCTCCTCTCCTGCTTATTTCCCTCTCATTTCCTTGTGGGACATACGTTTAGTGCGCCCACCCCTCCTCTCCCTCATATTTCCCTCTCATTTCCTTGTGGGACATACGTTTAGTGCGCCCCCCCCCTCCTCTCCCGCTTATTTCCCTCTCATTTCCTTGTGGGACATACGTTTAGTGCGCCTCCCCCCCTCCTCTCCCGCTTATTTCCTTCTCATTTCCTTGTGGGACATACGTTTAGTGCGCCCCCCCCCCTCCTCTCCCGCTTATTTCCCTCTCATTTCCTTGTGGGGCATACGTTTAGTGCGCCCCCCCCCTCCTCTCCCGCTTATTTCCCTCTCATTTCCTTGTGGGACATACGTTTAGTGCGCCCACCCCTCCTCTCCCGCTTATTTCCTTCTCATTTCCTTGTGGGACATACGTTTAGTGCGCCCCCCCCCTCCTCTCCCGCTTATTTCCCTCTCATTTTCTTGTGGGACATACGTTTAGTGCGCCTCCCCCCTCCTCTCCCGCTTATTTCCCTCTCATTTCCTTGTGGGACATACGTTTAGTGCGCCCCCCCCCTCCTCTCCCGCTTATTTCCGTCTCATTTCCTTGTGGGGCATACGTTTAGTGCGCCCCCCCCCTCCTCTCCCGCTTATTTCCCTCTCATTTCCTTGTGGGACATACGTTTAGTGCGCACCCTTCTCCTCTCCCGCTTATTTCCCTCTCATTTCCTTGTGGGACATACGTTTAGTGCACCCCCCCCCTCCTCTCCCGCTTATTTCCTTCTCATTTCCTTGTGGGACATACGTTTAGTGCGCCCCCCCCCCTCCTCTCCCGCTTATTTCCCTCTCATTTCCTTGTGGGACATACGTTTAGTGCGCCCCCCCCCTCCTCTCCCGCTTATTTCCCTCTCATTTCCTTGTGGGACATACGTTTAGTGCGCCTCCCCCCTCCTCTCCCGCTTATTTCCCTCTCATTTCCTTGTGAGACATACGTTTAGTGCGCCTCCCCCCTCCTCTCCCGCTTATTTCCCTCTCATTTCCTTGTGGGACATACGTTTAGTGCGCCTCCCCCCTCCTCTCCCGCTTATTTCCCTCTCATTTCCTTGTGGGACATACGTTTAGTGCGTCCCCCCCCTCCTCTCCCGCTTATTTCCCTCTCATTTCCTTGTGGGACATACGTTTAGTGCGCCCCCCCCCCTCCTCTCCCGCTTATTTCCCTCTCATTTCCTTGTGGGACATACGTTTAGTGCGCCCCCCCCCCTCCTCTCCCGCTTATTTCCCTCTCATTTCCTTGTGGGGCATACGTTTAGTGCGCCCCCCCCCTCCTCTCCCGCTTATTTCCCTCTCATTTCCTTGTGGGACATACGTTTAGTGCGCCTCCCCCCTCCTCTCCCGCTTATTTCCCTCTCATTTCCTTGTGGGACACACGTTTAGTGCGCCTCCCCCCTCCTCTCCCGCTTATTTCCCTCTCATTTCCTTGTGGGACATACGTTTAGTGCGCCCCCCCCCCTCCTCTCCCGCTTATTTCCCTCTCATTTCCTTGTGGGACATACGTTTAGTGCGCCCCCCCCCTCCTCTCCCGCTTATTTCTCTCTCATTTCCTTGTGGGACATACGTTTAGTGCGCCCCCCCCGTCCTCTCCCGCTTATTTCCCTCTCATTTCCTTGTGGGACATACGTTTAGTGCGCCTCCCCCCTCCTCTCCCGCTTATTTCCCTCTCATTTCCTTGTGGGACATACGTTTAGTGCGCCTCCCCCCTCCTCTCCCGCTTATTTCCCTCTCATTTCCTTGTGGGACATACGTTTAGTGCGCCTCCCCCCTCCTCTCCCGCATATTTCCCTCTCATTTCCTTGTGGGACATACGTTTAGTGCGCCCCCCCCCTCCTCTCCCGCTTATTTCCCTCTCATTTCCTTGTGGGACATACGTTTAGTGCGCCCCCCCCCCTCCTCTCCCGCTTATTTCCCTCTCATTTCCTTGTGGGACATACGTTTAGTGCGCCTCCCCCCTCCTCTCCCGCTTATTTCCCTCTCATTTCCTTGTGGGGCGGTCTTCCAGTGTTTCAGCCCCTCGTTCTTTTCCCGTTCTTTGCCACCCTGTATCACCCCCCTTCTTCCCCGCTGCCCCCCCCGCTTCCCTGATATATTGAGCGATTTCCATTCATTCCCTCCTGTATACCCCCCTCCCCCTCCGCTCCCTCAGGGAGTTCTTCCAGTGTGACTTTGACATTGCCGGCACCTACTCCAGCATGGTGGCAGACGCCGAGGTGCTCAAGGTATGACGGGGGAGAAGGGGCAAACCTGTGCTGGATAATGGCTTGCAGTGTTGCCTGCTATGTTGCTTGTTGTTCAGGTTGTTACCTGCCATGCTGCTTGTTGTTTACGGTGTCGTAGGAGGAACCGTTTTGTGCTTTTTGCTCTCCTGCGTGCACTGCCGCTTATTGCAAAAGTGACTGCTTGTTTTAATTACGAGTCACCCTCGTTTATTTATTTTCTGCCAAGGTTGCCCACTGTTTCTGCTATTTTGCCGCGTGCTGATCTAGGTGCTGGTGGAGATCCTCACAGATCTCAAGTTGGGCGTCTTTGAGGTCAAGCTCAACCACAGGGGGCTGCTAGATGCGATGCTGGAAATTGCTGGTGCGTGGGGGGTAGATCTGCAAAAAAACGGTGGGTCTATTAAATCCAGATCCAAGGTTTCAATCCGGTGATACCTTGATGTAAAGCTCAGCGAAAGGGATTCTGCTGGACGCTATGGTACAGGGATTGCTTTTACGGTGTGAGGTATATAGATCCGTCAACGTCTGTGGATCTGTATAATGCAGATCCGGTATGTGGATCCGGTGGGTACAGGCACCCGCTTGCTTTTGCAAAGGGGTTGTTGCACAGACGCAGGGCTAGCCCCCACACCCCTTACCCCGCAGCCTGTGTTTCTTTTACCGGCTACGAGGGCACCATCAGTAGGCCGCCCCGCCGCTGTTAGAGGCCCGATTGGGACCCTACTTGGACCGGCCTACAGCCAGCGGCCCAGGCAGCATGACTGGCCACACCAGGGGCCTCTGGTGGGCAGCTGGGTTGTAGCTGATATGTAGCTGAGCCACGAAAAAGGAAACACTGCCAGCAGCCCCCCCTCCGTTAATTCTGCAGCGTTGGGAATGCCCTGCGAGGTGAACCCAGGAGTGCAGGATGAAGGCCCCTTACAAGGGCCCCCTGTATGCTGCAGATGTTACCTGGTAAATGATACGTGCTATCTAATGCCTGCTATGTCTATGACACTCACATGCGTAACTTTCCAGGATGCCTGGACATGCCAGCGCTTATTTAAATGGTTCAGGGTTAAGGGTTTGTTTAAATGTTTTAGTGGCACCTGTGACCTGCGTTGTACCATACCTCTATTGGGGGGAATTTGTAAATGCTCAGTTTTACCATGAAGCCGAGGCGAATGTTCAACATGCCCCCCCTCTCCCCCCCACCGGATGCTGAAGGTGTCACAGTGCAGACGTTGTTTGCCATCTGAGGCCAGGCATGTCTCAACCCTTAACCCATACTCGTCCGCTGCAAACGTTGTTTTGCCTTTTGAGGCCCCTTCATGCCCCTTCCGGCCTCCCCCTTGAACCCTGACCCGCCCTCTGCAGGCGTACCAGTACAGAAGTTCCGTGCCATCTGCTCCGCCATCGACAAGCTGGACAAGGAGCCTTGGGAGGTGGTGCGCGCAGAGATGGTGGATGAGAAGGGCCTGCCTGGACCTGTGGCTGACAAGATCGGGGAAATGGTGGTCCTCAGGTGGGCGTGACCGGCAGTGGTGCTGTCACTGCTGATAAATAGCACGCTTCAGATACAGCTTCACCCTTTACTACGAATCCCCTTAGCTTTGTGTGGGAGATGGTGGAGGATGAGTGCCCGCCTGGGCATGTGGCTGACAAGATCAGGGAAATGGTGGTGCTCAGATGGGCGTGACCGGCAGTGGTGCTGATTGGGAGCGCACTTGAGATATGCTTCACCTGCGACAAGGTGGAAGGCGAGTGCCCTACTATGGATGGTGCAGAAAAGATGGGTGGGTAGGGGAGGGGGGCTCAGGTGGGAGATACCGACAGTGGTGTTTTTAGTTTTAGGGTGATTAAGGTGTGATACACTACATGTCCTACAGCCGCAGCCGAGGGGGCCTGGCTGTGCAGCATGCCATGCTACTGAAGCCGCCGGCAAAAGATCGGTCGAGGCTTCGTCACCATGGTCTATCTTCCCTTCTAATTAGAGTGCTTAAGCTATAAGTAGGTTGGCTGGGCTTGGTACGGCAAGCCCGGGTACTTGGGCCTCTGGCTGTTGACCGGGGGATGTTTCATCCCCATGGGCTGCCTGCAATGCCTTCCCGGTTTGCCTGACGAGAGGAGCCAGATAAACCAGAAAGCTGTTGGCCCCCGTCAAGACACCAGATGAGGAAGGAGCTGGAATGGATGGGATGGGATGGGATGGGATCGGATCGGATCGGATTGGTACGGGCACCCCCTAGGAGGCATGGGGCTGTATGCCAACCGACCCTTTGCTCCCCACCTGTGCGCAGGGGCCGGCCCTTTGAGCTCCTGGCAGTGCTGCAGAGCCCCGACCACGCGCTATCGATCAATGCCGGCAGCAGCGCGGCGCTGGCGGAACTCAAGACGCTGTTCGAGTTTCTGGACGCGATGGGCGCGCTCGGCCCGATCGTGTTCGACCTGAGTCTTGCGCGAGGGCTGGATTACTACAATGGTGTGATCTACGAGGCCGTACTGCAGGTGCGTGTGTACTGCAGGTGCATGTACTGCAGACCGTACTGCAGGTGTGTCCTGCAGGTGTTTTTATTGTTATTCCGGGGCGTGCTTTACAAAGTGTTGTACATAGTTTGGAACAGCAGGTATTTTGTACGCAAAGGAGCTGCCCCCCCCTGCTGCATGTGGACAAAACTGGACTGGGTCACACCCGGTGGTCCAAGCCAGAGGGCATGCTGTACTTGGTCCTCAGGCTGTAATGGTGCTGAGCTGTGGCTGTAGCACAAAACAAAAAATATACAGTGGTCATCAACTGGTACAGTAATGCTGGGTACACTTCATTAAAGCCTGGTTTATATATATATATATACTGGTATGCGGTATGACGTTATGTACGTTGCTTATGGATGTAACTTAATATGGCTTAGCCCGCACAACATTGTCAACATGGCCATCAACAGCTCTGTACCGCTGTGGCCATCCCTTCAGATCCTTTTTGAATTGTCTGCCTCTCTTCTTTCGAGGCAGGTGCAATGACAAGGTAGACTCAGCATCAGCATGTCACTCAAGTCAATCAACTAATGTGAACGCCGTACAACAGCACAACAGACTGGTGTGTGTGCTTACGGTTCCTAATGGCACCTTTAAAAACATGAACATCAAATCATCCACAACTTGGCTGATGTGCTCCATGTCTTAGGGTGGCAGTGTCGGCTCCATTGCCGCTGGCGGGCGCTACGACAAGCTGGTTGGAATGTTTAGCGGGAAGGATGTCCCGGCGGTGGGCGTCTCTATCGGTATCGAGCGTGTGTTTGCGATCATGGAGGCCCAAGTGATTGAGCGGGCCAAGGCGGCCGGGATCCCCATCAGGGCCACAGAGACGCAGGTGCTGGTGGCATCCATTGGCAACGGGCTGCAGGTGCGAGGAGGGAGGGCGGAAGGAGGGGGGAGGGGGCAGGGAGGGGGGAGGGAGGAAGGAGGGGGAAGGATTGAGGAGGGACGAAGGAGGAGGGAGGGGGGAGGAGGGGGAAGGAAGGGGGAGGAGGGAGGAGAGAGGAAGGAGGAGGGGGAGGGAGGAAGAGGAAGGCAGTAGGGGGGAGGAGGGAGGAAGGAGGAGGAAGGCAGTAGGGGGGAGGAGGGAGGGGGGAGACTTTTGAAAAACCCGACAACCTTACCCTTAACCCTAATTCCCCTTAACCCTAATTCCCCTTAACCCTAATTCCCCTTGCTTGTATTGGTCGAGCGCCCTGATTGTATATTCTGATGAGTGTGCTTATGCGTGTCCTTGTGAGTGTCATCTGTTTCAACCTGAGGATGGTCAGATCTATACAATGACCTTTCTTGCCTGGCCGTGTCATGTCGATTCCAGCTACCATACACAGCCAGGACCATGGTGCAGCCATGCCACCCTCCTATGTTAGGGGGGCAGGAACATGGAGCCCGGCGACCTATACAGGGGGAGAGTGAGGATATTTTTGCGGGTTGATCCCTAAACCTTCGGGTATGATATGTATGGTCCAGTGGTACAACACTGGTTGCATCTTCAGGAAAAGCATGTGTGTGTGTGAGTGTGGGCGACAGATATATGGTTTTATTTCTTGACTGCCTGTTGCTTTAGGTCAGGCGCATGGCGCTTGCCTCTCAGCTGTGGGCTGGCGGCATCAAGGCCGAGTTTGGCTTCAAGCCCAACCCCAAGATGGGCGATCAGCTCAACCACGCGTTTGAATCGGCCATCCCGTTCCTCGTCTTGTTCGGAGACGACGAGATCAGCCAAGGTGTTGTGAAAATCAAGGTGGGTGAGGAATGAGGAATGTGTGGACAGCAGGAATGTGTGGATCTATATGCAGCAGGTTGGAGGCCAAAGAAGTTTTCTCTTTCAGGGCTGAGGGACCCACCTCGTGGACAGGTGGACTTCCTGAATATTTCCCAAAGTACAGGGGCGCTGCTCAGTAGGATATGTTTCCTGGCGCTGGTATGCCTGAATCCTGGATCTTGATATTCTGTTTTTATATTTCCAGCAGGGCGTGGCTTGATCCTGAACCCTGACCCCTGCACCGTGTTTCTGTGTGTTTGCAGGATATGGCTGCCAAGACGGAGGAGCTGGTACCCACTGAGAACCTGGTGGCGGAGCTGAAGATCCGGCTGGCTGCTGCCGCCATAGCAGCAGAAGCAGCTGCTGAGGCGGGGGCAGGGCCGGCGCTTGAGCCAGAGGTGGCCACGCCAGATGCCGCGCCTGCTGAGGCAGCGAGCTGATCAGGAGGCATCTGGGCGGGCAGGGTTCAAAGGCCCGGTGCCTGTCTTTTTATGGTGGTAATAAAAGAGGAACATCATGCTCGTTTGGAGTCTGATTACGACGTTGTGACGCCTGACACAGATCTCATGCGCACTTTGGCGCCTATTGCCCATCAAACAAGCAGTGAAGGAATCCATATCGATCTGAGGAGGGCCCTTGGGCTGTGGTTGTAAGCGCTTCAAGAAGGGCTGTCATCCGATTATCGTATGTCCATCCACGACCTGGTCATTAATCATAAGCAGATCAGAGGAGACTTTTGGACCTAAGACAAAAGGTAAACCTTTGCGGAAAGAGTTCCAAGGAGAGACAAAACCAAACATTTGTCGACAAAGACTAAGTTTTAACGGTGCATACCCTGTTGAATTCTTGCCTGTGTGGGGCTGGGAGGGAATGACTAAGCTCAATTCCAGCTACCATGCACAACCAGGACCATGGTGCAGCCATTCCACCATCTATGTTAAGAGCAGTGCATACCCACTGGGCCCTGCTGAACGCTCGGCCACGTGGGGCTGATAGGGAATGACTAGGCTTAATTCCAGTTACCATGCACAGCCTGGGCAATGGTGTAGCCATGCCATCCTCTTATGCGAGGGGGCAGGAACATGGAATCCGGCGCTCTAGTCGGGGGGAGAGAGAAGATCTGGCTAATGGTTATGGCTGATAGGCCTAGCACCAAGTCCTGCTGACCGTAGACTGAGCTGTATCTGGAGAGCAGCCGAAGCCCCCCCCTACAAGAAGAGATTCGTCCACTTTGTAATCAAGTGTATGCATCAGATCAGCAGTGTGGCACGTATCAGTTTAAGTTGGAGGGAGCCCACCCTTCAGCCACGAACCAGCCCACATCCATGTGGACTAGGAGCATCAAGCAATTTTGCTTGTGCCACCGGCAATAGGCCGTCCGGTCGGCCCTGTGGTAAAAGGCTGCCCCTGAAAAGTGACCCATTGCTCCCTCTAAAATAACAATGGCATTTAGGAATCCCTAGGGGGGACTGAAACCGTTTGCTTTTATGTTTTATGTTCAGGCATCAATAAAATTTACAGACGTCACTACGTCAGGGGGTCACAGGTAGCGACGCCCAGGCCCACCAAATCATGCAATCGCTTTGACGGACAGCAGGTGAACACCTTAATCTGAGGCAGCAGAAACACCTCAAACCAAGAAAAATCCATACATACCAGAAATGCATCAAACCGAGCAGATGGATCCCGACACAAAAGATCTGCCCCGGGTCCCCCACCAACGGTCAGCAACAGTGAGAGCAAGAGCAGGCCACAATGCACACAGTACACAAAGATCTCCCTCACATCTGCCTGAGATCCATGTGAACCTGTTAGCCAAGGCCCCACTTGACAGCACATCTGATTCCTGCCGGCTATTGAAATTTGATTTATGTCCGGCAATCCGGCATAGAAGCATAACATGTCCACCTTTACCTCCTGGGCGTCCCGGACTGTCAGGCCTCTTGCCAGGCCCAAGACAGAGCATACACAGATAAATTGCCAGGCCCAAGCCAGGTCCAAGCATACACAGATAAACTGACAGGACCACACATGCCATGCTATCTCCTGGTTAAACCCAAACCACAAACTTCCTCCCCCCCCGGCTGCGGCGTTCGAAGTCGACATGGCCGTAATTTGAAATCGAAATTGCCTTCAGTCACAGTTGTCAGACTACCACTGTCCTCCCTTGATCGCGCCCACTTGCCCCCCAAATAGCCTGTCCGGAAGCAGTGCATATGTAGTTTGTCCCCTCCTCCTCCCTTCGGATTCAAACAGCCAGGCCGAAAACGGTGCAGATGCAGTACATGGTCTTGTTCTCCCATCGGACTGTTCTGCTGCCGTCTGTGGTCTGGTCCCACCAACAGGAGGCGGCGGTGTGCAAGCCAGCACCTGCAGGGAAGGTGGGGGGGCACGCAACGCAGGTAGTTCAAAACCTACTCACAAAGATGGATTCGGAGCATCTCTTGGCAGAGGAAGCATCAGGGCAACACCGGTCAATGAAAAATGTCAAAACAACAACAACAAAGGTTTAGGGCGTCTCTTGGCCAGTTTATGTGCAGTGCACTTGAGTACGCCTCTATTTTTTGAATGGTGCCTTCCTGCATATAATCTAAATTTCTTTGACCTTGAGCTACAATTCAGCTGCATCCCAGCCTGCGGTCCAAGGGGCCTGGTGCGGCCTGCCCTGCAGCTAGGACTGCTGGCCAAGGTTGGGTCCCCAAATGCCATAAATGGATCCATAAATGGCATCTTCATGACAATGACCACCCTTTTCTCCGCATGGGAAAATGCCTGAACATGCACATGATCCGCCCTTGTCTCCTGTTGCAGCATGCCCTGCTGCAGGGACTGCTCACTGCTGGCCAAGGTTCGGTCCCAATGGCCCTGGCGGGCGGCCCCCGAAACGTGGTCTGATGCGCACTGAAAAAGACAGGGCTCTTGGAGCGCTACCGGTATTTGGACAGAAAGAATCCAGAACGCTCATTCATAGCTCTTCAAAAATTTGGGCAACGCAGGCCATAGGCTGGCCAAGATTTCATCAAGCGGCTAGGGTTTCTCGCTCAGGCCGGTTGCCTCTCGGCAGATGTGGCCTGACCATGTGGCCTGATCAACGAAGGCCGTTCGGCTTCGGCCAACTCGGATATGAAGGTCCCTGACTTCACTGGTCTGATGCGCACCCTAAACCGCGCTGATGGGGCACAGTCTAGACCCCCTGATCCAACAGCAGACCCCACAAGCGCACCAGCGGTTGTTATCAGTACGCACCAGACTCTACCTTCGGCAGGCTGCAGGGCTGCCACCACGGCTGGGGGGGGCTGACAAGGACCAAACCTTGACCGGTGGCCCATGTAGGAGGCACCTTGCGGCACCGAGCCTCCCTGTCTTAAATCGCCATTGCTGCACTGAAGCGCATTTGTGTGCGGAAATCCACACAAATGCCTTGGGTTGCTGGCGCCGCACTGATCCACCAAAACATAAGCTGTGCCACCCCCCCTTACCATTCTTCTGCATGATGACACAAGTGACAATGTATTTGAAAGGCTTGTTCATTCCAGTCAGTTTCTTTATGCAGTTCTCCAAGCAGCTGGAGGTCCACTGGCTGACCTGCGATATACCGGGGGGATTGAAAGCACAAGCTGACAGTTGAAAGCACTAGTTTTTAAAAAGCGTGCAAGCTTTGGCTGGTTCAGAATTGCAAGCGCAAGCCATCAATTAAGTGTGCAAACCATGAAAGCTATGGGCTGATGGGCCAGAGGAGCACATTTCCCTTCTGTTTCCAGCCATTACTTATATCAAGCCCAGAATGTGAGCACAAGTGCAGAGGTATTCAAGTCATAGCACAGCCGCTCTGGGGGGCGTCCCCCACTTCACCCCTCTGCCTCATGATCCTGGAATGCAGCTGAAGCTGATCCTGGAATGCAGCTGAAGCTAAGGGGCTAAAGAGAGAGAGCACTTCACTCGGCACAAGCCTTCACGGCTGCATCGAAGACAAGGCAAGCAGGTGCATGGCACACGACATCATGGTGCATGGCTAAAGCTGTCATGGCGCATGGAAAAATCCATCCCATCGCATGGCATACACAAGCCATCAGCTCACGACCAGCAGGTACAACGCCTTGGACGCATCCGGACAATCTATCTGCAGTTTAGTCTTCACACCAAATTTCCAGTTTTTAATTCAATCAGCTGTGGGTTTGGAGAGGCGGCAGCTTGCATGGCACAAGCAGTCATGCATGCATGGGATACGCAAGGCAGGCAGGTGCGTCGCTCTTTGGACTCGAGTCCCGACAGCATATGTGGAGTCAACCCAACCGTTGTAGAGCTCCATGACAAAGGTGGAAACAGTACCAATCCATTGTATGGAAGGCAGAGCAAGTAGGTGCGGCTCCTAGGGCGTGTCCTGACAAAACATGCTTTCAATGTGTCGGCATGTCACTCTGTCAAGCTTTATTTAGCGACATGGCAGGCAGGGCCGCTGAATCAAAGCAACACGTGTCTCAAGTTGTGACTTGCAGGGATTTGATGACACACGTCGAACTGCCATACCGCCAGCATGCATTCCATCGTGCACATCTGCATTATGTACTCACGCGCAAACAATCTCCTGGGCATGCCTCCAGGATTTCCATCGCACATTCAACCATGTTTACTATGATCTGAAGAGGCAATTGATCGCACTCTGATGTGCTCAGAATTCAATGTAATGCATCTGACCAAATATCATAGAATCATTCACATCATGCTATCAGAAGCCTTAGCATGTCTGCCCCCTGTCAAACCGACCTAGACCTGCTGAAAGGCACAGGCCTTGTTAAGAAAAGGAGCTGGACATCTGTTATTTGAACAGGTGAGAGGGCAATCATATTTCGAGGGCCAAGCGTGCCAAAGCCGTTGCCTTGTATCGACCGTATTGCACAGTTCTGCCAGACGTGTTGGCATGTGCCCCCCCATGCATGCAGTCAGCACAGGCTGGACATATTCAAATGCTGCTCCCGAAATTAGCAGGCCATCGCTTTGCATGTCATTACAGCTCATGCTGTTCAACAGGTAAAGCCGGCCTTCTGATATGTAACATGTTGAGTTGTGCGCACCTTGGTCTCGCTATAGGGTTGATTCTGAAGCACGGAGTCGATCGACTCTTTGATAATATTGCTAACGTCATCCGCGACGAACGCCGCCTGGAAAAAACGAATAAAGGAGCACAAAGGTTCACTGTTGAACTTTGGGGCTCAAGCGAGGGCGATGCTTCATTGCTGACCTCCTCTGCAGCAGTTTGATCCTCCATTTTGATTGAATGGGAATGCAGCTGCACAGCAGCTCAGAGGGACGCAGGCCGGGATCCAAAGCCCGGGCGCACGAAATATTCCTTGTGTGTTCAGCACAGCGATCTTGAGACCTGGGCAAGTGCGTATTTATAATTTAACTGGGTTTTAATATAATTGAAGAATATAGTTAAAGGCTGCGTTGTTTGAGAATCTGGCGACAGAAACGATGACTCCCCTCCTCCCCGCGCGAAACCGATGTACTGCACAGTACCACTGCCTCTGCCAGTGCCACTTTTGTGGCAGCTTTCAGCATATCCGCAGTGGACTCGCGTGAGCCCCAGACACGCCTATACCTTTCTTTCACCTCATCGCACCTGTGCCGAAGTTCAAAAACTTGTCGTCCGCGTACGTGAGGCGAATATATTCTCTGTTATGTTCTAAATTGAATTACGTGGACTCTGGAGCACTTCAGCAGCAATGCAGCGACCCCGACATGGGAACAAGCCAACGCTATATTCTCGACGCTGACATCTAGGCGGCACAAAGGGACCGTCTAGCGTGACATGCCCCCTACGTCACCGAAGCCCGGGAGCACCCTAGGGGAGACAGTGAGGCCGGACGGACGCAGAGAGGTAACGTATGGCTACTCGAAATTAAAAAAAGGCGATGAGAGCAAAAGTCTTACCAGAGCTGCTTTTGAGGTCCTAGGTTATGGCCGCATGCATGGGCGCGCATGCGTCATGCATGGACGCACAAGGTCGGTATGTTGCGCGCTGCATCATGGCATCTCGCAAGGTGGCGTCCACAGAAAACTGAAGTCTGAGTTCTTTCAACCGATGATGAAACTCTGCTTGAAACATTCGGAAGGGTAGGGTTCTGGTTCTCATCATCCATTTGAAGACGGCCTCGCGGCCTATCTAGTACTCGTAGGCCGGGTTGTAGCTGGAGTGTAGGCGGTGAAAACTTCAGAGGAAAGCATTATATATGATACCGCTTGGTCTAAGCCCAGCATGGGTCGCCCCGGCGCAGAGAGCTCAGGTCCTCCAAGAGATGGGGAAACAGCCTGAATGGGTTACACAGTGTGGTGTCAGGGGCATATGTGTATGTATCTGTGTATGTGATGTGGGTTGGGTTGGGTTGGGTTGAATGGTCTTAGGTGAATGTCTCTGCATCACACTGACACACTATTCAGCTAGTATCCAGCAACTATTCAGCTACATTTTAGCTACATCCCGGTCCACAGCAGAGGCGTCTCTAAGCAGCTTGCTCTATCGCTTATGGCCGCCAGCCCTGTGATGGCTATGGTCCCCAGTGCCCTCCTAGCAGGGACTGCACATCGGATCCCACCCTAAACATGGGAGCAGTTCCCCCCAATACGTGGTCCCCTGGTGGAAACCCTGAATACCCCCTGCCCAATACGTGGTCCCCTGGTGGAAACCCTGAATACCCCCTGCCCAATACGTGGTCCCCTGGTGGAAACCCTGAATACCCCCTGCCCAATACGTGGTCCCCTGGTGGAAACCCTGAATACCCCCTGCCCAATACGTGGTCCCCTGGTGGAAACCCTGAATACCCCCTGCCCAATACGTGGTCCCCTGGTGGAAACCCTGAATACCCCCTGCCCAATACGTGGTCTCCTGGTGGAAACCCTGAATACCCCCTGCCCAATACGTGGTCCCCTGGTGGAAACCCTGAATACCCCCTGCCCAATACGTGGTCCCCTGGTGGAAACCCTGAATACCCCCTGCCCAATACGTGGTCCCCTGGTGGAAACCCTGAATACCCCCTGCCCAATACGTGGTCCCCTGGTGGAAACCCTGAATACCCCCTGCCCAATACGTGGTCCCCTGGTGGAAACCCTGAATACCCCCTGCCCAATACGTGGTCCCCTGGTGGAAACCCTGAATACCCCCTGCCCAATACGTGGTCCCCTGGTGGAAACCCTGAATACCCCCTGCCCAATACGTGGTCTCCTGGTGGAAACCCTGAATACCCCCTGCCCAATACGTGGTCTCCTGGTGGAAACCCTGAATACCCCCTGCCCAATACGTGGTCTCCTGGTGGAAACCCTGAATACCCCCTGCCCAATACGTGGTCCCCTGGTGGAAACCCTGAATACCCCCTGCCCAATACGTGGTCTCCTGGTGGAAACCCTGAATACCCCCTGCCCAATACGTGGTCCCCTGGTGGAAACCCTGAATACCCCCTGCCCAATACGTGGTCCCCTGGTGGAAACCCTGAATACCCCCTGCCCAATACGTGGTCTCCTGGTGGAAACCCTGAATACCCCCTGCCCAATACGTGGTCCCCTGGTGGAAACCCTGAATACCCCCTGCCCAATACGTGGTCCCCTGGTGGATACCCTGAATACCCCCTGCCCAATACGTGGTCCCCTGGTGGAAACCCTGAATACCCCCTGCCCAATACGTGGTCCCCTGGTGGAAACCCTGAATACCCCCTGCCCAATACGTGGTCTCCTGGTGGAAACCCTGAATACCCCCTGCCCAATACGTGGTCTCCTGGTGGAAACCCTGAATACCCCCTGCCCAATACGTGGTCCCCTGGTGGAAACCCTGAATACCCCCTGCCCAATACGTGGTCCCCTGGTGGAAACCCTGAATACCCCCTGCCCAATACGTGGTCCCCTGGTGGAAACCCTGAATACCCCCTGCCCAATACGTGGTCCCCTGGTGGAAACCCTGAATACCCCCTGCCCAATACGTGGTCCCCTGGTGGAAACCCTGAATACCCCCTGCCCAATACGTGGTCTGGGGTGCACTGAAACCTGTACTGCTGTTTTGCAGTCTTTAAGAGAGATTATAACTGCTGGGGGGCACAGCAACTTATGCACGGCTCTTGTTCGTTTTGTCGATTCTAGTGATTCCAAAGCTTGTCACGAATAGGGAGAGTTGCTGGATAAGCTGAGACAAAAGAAAAGCACTGCTTGGGGAATCAGTGTGTGAGGAACTGGTCAGTTACCGCCGTCCCTCACATGCACATCAGCAATATGCAGGAGAGGTTGCCTTTCCTGGAGTGGTGGTCGTGGTGTGTGTGTGTGTGGGGGGGGTTATGGGTCCAGGCAGTGTGTGCCTCTCAGGAAAGCAGCCCCTGCCCTCTCCCTCAACCAACCCAATTCTTTGTTTGAAGGCAGGGAGCTTCCTATGCCTTTAAAACCCTGCGTAACCCCCCCTTGAACGTCTTTGGAGGTCCCTCTGAAAACCTGTTTAAAAATCCCACTTGAATGCAGAACACATACACATACAAAAACTTTTGAAAACCTGCCTGAACCCCTTTTGTTCGACAACCCTATTTTATAAGGGTTTAAATAAAAAATTAAAGCAAAACATGGATGCCGAGCGCCTCCTCATACCGTCCTGGCCGACATGTGCCTGCGCACGTCCTCTCTCTCAAGAAACCTCTTTGCATGACCGTTTCCAAACAAACCTTTCTGCATAACTCCACCCCTTTCTTATGCAGAGCGCAACATCCTCCTGCCGGCCATCAAGCGCCTACACGCGCACGTCAAGGCCTGCCAGCGGCAACCCTGGCCCGGCAACAGGCGGCGGCCCGTCCACACGCCTGGCAGACAGAGACCCGGAGCAGCTCATTGCAGAGTGGGTGGGCTGGCAGGGGACAGGGCTGGATGCCAGGAGTTTGGGATTTCCATAAACCCGGGGGTAGGGTTTGATACCAGATTGTACAGCTTGATATACCAGGTTGTACGGGGTTTGATCCACCTGGTTCTTCAAACTGGTTGTGCAGTTCGATATGCCAGGGTTCAGTGATTGATGCACCAGGGTATAAGTGTCGATTACAGGATAAGGTTTTATTCCTAGGTTTTATTCCTTCCCCTTACCCTCCCCCCTCTGTCCTCTTCCCCTCCACATTGTCCACTACGTGTTTCCTCTATCTCTCCACCCCCTCCCACCTCCTTTGCCCCTCCCCCATCTGCCCCTCAGCTTTGATCGGAAGATGGTTGCGATCAATGCCGTCCTCAACAAGATGAATGATCCAAGCAGCCATAGCCGTCCCATGTCAGGGGATGTGCGGGAGCGGGCGGCGGGGAGTGGGCTCATGGTGAGGGGGATTGAAGTGGGGAGGTGGGGCCTGTCCACTGCTGGTGTGTGTGAGTGTGGGTGGGTGGTGGGCTGATGGTGTGGGAGGTAGGGATGTGGTGTCCATCCACTGTGTGCATGGGGAGGGGGTGGGGTGGGCGGCAGGGAGCGGGCTGAGGGTGTGGGAGGCAGGGAGGTGGTGACTGTCCACTGTGTGTGTGGGGGGGTGGGGCGGCTGATGCTGGGGGTGCTGGGAGGCGGGGCCGTCCACTTTTGATGAGTGGGTGGCTGGCTGGTGGTGAGGTTGTGGGGCAGGTGCAGCAAACGCGCATTATCAGATGTTGTTTGATGAGGTCACGTCATGTAGTGCTTATGGCCGCACATGTTTGGGAGGAAGGGGGCAGCATGTCATTTCATGGAAACCCATTCACGTTCCCCTTCATGCTTTACGTTGGTAAACAAACGCTAAACCATCTGATGTCATGATCCAGGTTCTTCACAAAAGTACCCCGGGGGAACCCTGGGCACCATGGCCCTGTCTACATCCAGTCTCTATGATGCAAGCAGGATATGGCTACGGAGCTATGGGATTAGGGTTTAGAACCCTTCATGCTGCCCCACTGCAATATTCTCTAGCGTCTACTCGTGTTGGTGCGGGCTCACCTCATCATCTCATTTCCTTCCCAGCACCGGCCATCGCCTTTCCCAACCATCGCCTTTCCCAACTTGAAGAAAAGCGGTGAGCCGTCAGAGTTATCTCTGAGTGACCTCTTATCTCTTATGTCTCTGGCAGGCCCTGCATCCTTGTCTCCACTCCCTGCATTTCAGGAATCTCGGCAACGGCAGCTGGCCCATAACCAGCCTCGCATGACGAATGGGCTATCAAAACAGCTGTCAGTTCTGCGCATCAATCCCACGGCACGCAGCGACCTGGCTTCTCGCGTGCTTGTTCATTTGAAGGTGGGCTCAGGGCTTGTATGGTTTGAGTTCTAGACCTGGCCTGTATGGTTTAGAGTTTAGACCTGGCCTGTCGCATGTTGTTTAGGGTTTAGATCTGGCTTCTCGCGTGCTTGTTCATTTGAAGGTGGGCTCAGGGCTTATATGGTTTGAGTTCTAGACCTGGCCTGTATGGTTTAGGGTTTAGACCTGGCCTGTCGCATGTTGTTTAGGGTTTAGACCTGGCTTCTCGCGTGCTTGTTCATTTGAAGGTGGGGTGCAGGGTCCATACCTGGTTTAGGCTTCAGGATGCATGGTTTAAGGTTTAGACCTGGCCTGTCGCATGCTGTTTAGGGTTCAGATCTGGCCTGATGGGCCCTGTCAGGGTCCATACCTGGTTAAGGTGCCAGGGTGTATAGGTCAGGCCTGGCCTCTCGCCTGCTTGTTGCGTGTAGGTATGGTGGATGGCTCAGGGTTTCTGTTTCAGTTTTTATACCTGGCCGGTCCATGCCCCTTGGTGCTCTCTTGCTCCCTATGCACTACTGCTTCCCTGCTCCCCAAGCACTTCTGCTTCTCTGCATGTATCCTTCACCCATGCACCCTGGCTCATGCAGGCAGGCATGGGCACTATGTCGCGCATGGACACCTTGTCGCACGCATGGAAGCATACATGCATGCAGCTTTTGGTTCTGGAAGCATACATGAACACTTTGCCGCATGTATGGAGGCATGCATGCACGCAGCTTTCGGTTCATAGTGCATGCATGAACACCTTGCCATGGGCGCCTTGTCGCACTCATGGGCGCATGCATGCACGCAGCTTTTGGTTCTGGATGTATTCATGGACCTAGCTCTCGGATCCGGCCTTCAGGGCATTGTGTTGTTGTGGCCTCACTGGTGACAGGTCATTGGTAACACTGGCCACAACTCGCTGGTCACACATATCACACACTTCACATCTGAATGGTCAATTGGTCATACATGTCACACCTCACTGGTCACATCGGTGCCAGCTCCATGTTCACACACTTGCTGGAGGCCGTTCATCTGGACAGCTCCTCCATCGGTATCTGGGCAGATGGCGGCCTAGCGATTGCCTAGCGCCGGAACAGGTGTTATTTCACAACTCTTAGTTGAGTATGGGGCAGACACCTCATGAACACCTAGCCGATGCCCAGCTGTCCAAAAGCCTGGGTCGATGAAACTGCAAGGAGCAGGTATGGCCTATGAAACTCTTTCAATTTCAGTGTTAAATATCTTGATACGGGTACAGTCTGCACCTCTATGTATTTAGATCTGACCCAATCCTGTGTGTGTGTCTGTTGCACTCAGGCCCGTGCAGCAGAGGAGGCGGAGAGGCGCAATGCCATCAACACCATTGATTTCGTTCAGGTGTGTGCAGGACATGTGGGGAAGTAGAATGCAACAGAAAAGCGGAAATGGCATGCATGCGCATGGCCTGGCTTTTTGAGGTTTCCCCTTGTTTCGCCATGCAGCGAAGAAGGCATGCAACCATGCAGCTATGCAGTCAAGAAGCCATGCAGCTATGCAGTCAAGAAGCCATGCAGCTATGCAGTCAAGAAGCCATGCAGCTATGCATTCAAGAGGCCATGCAGTCAAGAGGCCATGCAGCTATGCAGTCAAGAGGCCATGCAGTCAAGAGGCCATGCAGCTTTGCAGTCAAGAGGCCATGCAGTCAAGAGGCCATGCAGCTTTGCAGTCAAGAGGCCATGCAGTCAAGAGGCCATGCAGTCAAGAGGCCATGCAGCTATGCAGTCAAGAGGCCATGCAGTCAAGAGGCCATGCAGCTTTGCAGTCAAGAGGCCATGCAGTCAAGAAGCCATGCAGCTATGCAGTCAAGAAGCCATGCAGCTATGCAGTCAAGAGGCCATGCAGTCAAGAAGCCATGCAGCTATGCAGTCAAGAGGCCATGCAGTCAAGAAGCCATGCAGCAATGCAGTCAAGAGGCTATGCAGTCAAGAGGCCATGCAGCTATGCAGTCAAGAGGCCATGCAGCCAAGAGGCCATGCAGCTATGCAGTCAAGAGGCCATGCAGTCAAGAGGCCATGCAGCTATGCAGTCAAGAGGCCATGCAGTCAAGAAGCCATGCAGCTATGCAGTCAAGAAGCCATGCAGCTATGCAGTCAAGAGGCCATGCAGTCAAGAAGCCATGCAGCTATGCAGTCAAGAGGCCATGCAGTCAAGAAGCCATGCAGCTATGCAGTCAAGAGGCCATGCAGTCAAGAAGCCATGCAGCAATGCAGTCAAGAGGCTATGCAGTCAAGAGGCCATGCAGTCAAGAAGCCATGCAGCTATGCAGTCAAGAGGCCATGCAGTCAAGAAGCCATGCAGCTATGCAGTCAAGAGGGCATGCAGTTAAGAGGCCATGCAGTCAAGAAGCCATGCAGCCAAGAAGCCCATTGATGCTTTCAGCTTTGTGAGAGGGAGTTTGTCCATCACAATTGTTTTCATAGCACTTCAGCTACATCCCGGCCTGCATCGCTGCTGTGTACCTGCCCGGTCCTGTTCAGGCGTTACATTTGCTGCCTTAACATTCTCTCCCCGCTGCCCGTGCTTAAAGTCTTCTGTCTTGCGCTCCCTCTCTCCGCTGTAGTCTCCGCTGTCAGGTCCTTTCGGGGCGCCCCTGCTTCCCCTTTCTACCTTGGTCCCCGTGCTCTCCCCGGTACCTGGGTGTTGCTGCTCCACACTCTCTCTTCCGTTGCAGTCCAGTCGCCAGGTCATATTCGGGCGTTACATCTGCTGCCTTCATCTCCCCGCTACCTGTGCCTAACATCTTCTGCTTCCCTCTCCCGCTCTCCCGCTGTAGTCAAACCGCCCTGTCCTTCCGGGGCGCCCCTGGCCCATGCTGCCCCTCCCTGCCTTTATCCCCATGCTCTAACCGCTACCTGTGTGTAACACCGTCTGCCTCCCGCTCCCTCTCCCCCGCTGCAGTCCAACCGCAAGGTACTATCGGGACGCGGGGCAGAGCGGCTGCTCCGGAACAAGCAACTTGGCGCCAACTTCTCGCAAATACCGGATTCACCGCTCGGCCCGGCGTTGCACAGCCCTCAGGGCGGGCCGCACGGCGCGTTGCTGCACGGCAGACGCCACCATATGGACGAGTCCTCCGGCGAAAGGGGCGATGACGGCGACGGGGGCAGACTGTTCCTCACCCAGGTGCGCTGACTCGGTCAGAGCTGCAACCCTGAACCCCAACACCTGACATCCCAAGTGTCTCACCTCATCCAATCCTGAAAGGGTATTCTGACCCGTTTTCCCTAAACCCTGAAACCTAAACCCTGAAGCCTTAACCCTAAACCCTGTATCCTAAACTGTGAAGCCTAGACCCTAAACTTTAAACCCTGAGGCCTTTAACCTTGCAGCCTTAATCCATAACCCTAAAACCTGAATTCACACAAGTACAAAAAAACGTTCCAGAAAATTCTCTGATACGTTCCTGATCCATAGACACACACCTTCCAAGCAGGTGCCCGCATAGACCACCGGTGTCAGGCTGGGAGGTAGCAGGATTGCAGCTGAAGTGTGGCTTAAATGTAGCTGAACTGTAGCTGAACTGTGGCTTAAATGTAGCTGACCTGCGTCTGACCTGGAGCTGGATCGCTCCGAAACCGCTCTGTAGAGCTGGAGTACAAGCTGACCGCAGGCGCCAGGCCGGGCTGTATTGGAACTTGAGTGGAAGTGTAGGTCAAGTGCTGTGCAACACACACACTGCCCAGCAGGTGTCTGTACAGCCCATTGGCGCTAATTCGAGTGTAGCTGAAATGTAGCTGAACTGCAGCTGACAGCTGACATGTAGCTGAAGTGCTCCGGAAACACTCTGTTGTGCAGGTGCCTGGCTGGTCTACCCACTGGCTTGAGCCGCGCCTGCAGCGCCTCTCCGTTCAATGTCTCAAAATTGTCCCGCAGAACGGATGCATGGGCTGCCCCCACTGCTGCCAGGCCGGGATGTAGCTGAACTGTAGTTGCTGTTTGAGCTGAAATGATCTGAAACCACATAGACATCTGCAAGTGCCTGGGCTGCCCACTGTTGCCTGGTCTGGATGTAGATAAGCTGTAGCTGACGTGTAGCTGAAATGCAGTATAAGTGCTCTGAAGCCTAAGTGACATGTTAGTGCCCGGGCTGCCCATCAGTGCCAGACAGCAGGGATGTAGCTGAACTGCACCTGACTTGTGTCAGGAGTGTAGCTTAAGTCCTCATAAATCACGAGCCATCCACCGCACTGCTGAGCAGGTGCCTGGTCTACCTTCTGGCATGGGCCGAGCCGGCAGCCTCTCCCCGACTAGTCTCACCCGCCCCGCTCCGAGCGTCACCCGCCCCAAGTCCAGCCGGCCGGCGTCCAGCCACCCCCCACCTAGCCGGGGAGGGCGGAGCACCTGGAGCTCAGTGGGCGGAAGCATGGCACTCAGCCTGGTGCATGGTGCGTGTGAATCTCGCTCCACCTTTTTTTTAGCTTCGTCCCCTGGCTTTGTCATTTTCAGAGGGGGCTTCTGGGGGGATAGCATGATCTAGCTGTATGGGTGTCCTGGCGGGGGGGCACTTCTCTTTCTCCAGGACTTAAGGTAATCTAACTTTTCTAGGGTTGGGCGGCCGGCTGGCCACTTTGTTAAGTCCAAGCAAAAGAAAATGTAAGCTAAAAATAATGTAGTACCTGAGCCACACCAGGTGCTTAGTGGGTGGCTGACTGGCTCTCAGCCTGGTGAACCAAGCTAGAGAACCTCACTCACTGCAATTTAGTATTATTTTACATTTGGCTCCGATCCTCAACGTTTGTGAACATTGTGGTCTGGACCTTAATCCTGATAGCGCCCTTATTGAAGACCATGTAGGTGCGCCCTTGGCTCCACACTTCAACCAAGCTAAACCCTTCTCCATAATAGGCACACCCATGGTCCATCCATCCGGACGCGGTCGGGACCTTCAATGTTTGTTTATTAAACTATGGATGCTTTTATCTTTATCAATGCAAGCATTATTGGCCATCCCCGCCACAAACATAAATCATTACTTCCAGAAAATGAGTAATGAAGTTCAGGTCGAGTTCTTGGAAGCCAACGGCCATTTATTAGTGTTTGAATGTAATGGTAATATACACAAAATGTACGGTGAGGTAAATGAATAAAAGAAACCCGTTTTTAATGATTGCTCCTGTGCTACTCTTTGCCACATCACACTGACAATCGGCACACCAGAGCACTGGACCCTAAATATTCGACTTATTTAATACCCCTTACAATACAATACAACCCCCATATTCATTCATCAGGTGCGACACTGGGCTCCACGACCGGGAATGTTGGCACCCCTGAACACCGTGCCCTCAGGACACTGCTGACGAGCCGGCCAGCATCAGGAGGATCGCCTTCGTCCAGGTGAGACACACACCCGCCTCCTTGAGCCTTCTTCCTCCTGGTGCCACACTTCCTCCGCACACATACCCGCCTTCCCTCCTCCTCTCTCCTTCCCCCCTCCCTTCCCTTCTCTCTCCTTCCCCCCTCCCCCCCTGGCCTCCCTCCTCCCTCCTCTCCCCCTCCCCGCCTCCTCTCTCCTTCCCCCCCTCCCTTCCCTTCTCTCTCCTTCCCCCCTCCTCCCCTGGCCTCCCTCCTCCCCTCCCCCCCCCCCTCGCCCCCCTCACCTCCCTCCTCCCTCCCTTCCCTCCCCTCCCCCCCTTCCCCCCCTCGCCTCCCTCCTCCCCCCCTCCCCTCCTCCTCTCTCCTCCCCCCCTCCCCTCCTCCCCTCCTCCGCCCCTCCCCCCCCTCGCCCCCCTCGCCCCCCTCTTCCCTTCCTCGCCCCCCTCGCCTCACTCCTCCCCCCCTCCCCGTCTTCTCTCTCCTCCCCCCCTCCCCTTCTTCTCTCTCCTCCCCCCCTCGCCTCCTCCCCTCCTCCCCCCCTCCGCCCCTCCCCCCCCCTCCCCCCCCTCGCCCCCTCGCCCCCCTCCTCCCTCCCTCCCCCCCTTGCCTCCCTCCTCCCCCCCTCCCCTCCTCCTCTCTCCTCCCCCCCTCCCCCCCTTGCCTCCCTCCCTCCCCCCCTCCCCTCCTCCTCTCTCCTCCCCCCCTCCCCTCCTACCCTCCTCCGCCCCTCCCCCCCCCTCCCCCCCCTCGCCCCCTCGCCCCCTCCCCTTCTTCTCTCTCCTCCCCCCCTCCCCCCCCTTGCCCCCCTCGCCCCCCTCCTCCCTCCCTACCCCCCCTCGCCTCACTCCTCCCCCCCTCCCTCCTCCTCTCTCCACCCCCCCACCCACCCCCTCGCCTCCCTCCTCCCCCCCTTCCCTCCCTCCTCTCTCCTCCCCCCCTCCCCCCCCCCCTTCCCTCCCTCCTCTCTCGTCACCCCCTCCCTTCCCTCTTCTCCCCTCGCCACTGTCTTTGAGATACTCTGCCTTATGAGGCAAAGTATGAAGGTGTGACCTGCAACCCGCCTTCTTGCCTTATTGGCTTCTGCAAGAATATGGGAAAGAAAACTGCGTCCAGCAGGAGGCGTCAGGGTTACTGAAACAGTGCGGCATGGGCTGAGGTCGTGTCCGCGCCGTTATTATTTCCTTGCGAACCGCAGGCGCCGACCCCGAAAACAAACCCGAAGCTTTTGCCCGCTGCCATGACAGAAAGAATGAAACTACACCCTCTAAGGGCGTGGAGGTTGATGGAGCAGCTTGGGGCAGCTTGGGGCAGATTCACGCTGGTACTAAAAATATTCCTACCATGACAAACCTGAGCAGAAGCTCGGAATTGCATTCTGCAAGAAGCAATATTGTGGCCGTGACCTCGTCTTCCCTCTTATAACTAAATAAGAGCGTTGTTTGGGGGGGAGGAATGTATCTAACTCCTACTTGTCGATCGTCGACGCCAGTTTTTTTTGTCCTGCCGGAAATCAAATGTTGGTGTCACTTGCCTATCTGGGGGAAGCAATTCAATAACTTTATATATCATACCCAAGGGAAGGCTATTATAATCTACGGTTGAGGCTTACTGATTATAACAATTTGTTTTGCTGACCAATACCCTGACATTTCCTTTCCACATTTCTCCCCCCCTGCAGAGAGCCTTTCCTATCAGAGCGTCGGTACCTGGAGGCATCTCGCTTCGAGAGAGCACATGAGGTGTGTGGGGGGAGGGGGCAGCTAGCGTTATATTTCCAGATCATCTCCAGCTACACTTCAGCCTTATGGCAGCAAGCTTTGCTCCTGATGCCACTGGCCCTATGCAGGCCATGTAATTTACTTCCGGCCCCAAATTGGTGGCCGTGCGGCATGCATGTATGTATGTATGCACACGTACTGCTCAGTGCTATTTGTTGTGCAACCACCCCACCTCCCACCTCCCACCCACTTGCTACTCGCCCACCTATCTACGAGTTTCATGCTACTCGCCACTCACCCATCCGTCCACTGACTCACAATCCACCCACCACGCACCCGCTGCTTACTCACCCGCCACCCACAACTCACCAGCCACTCACCCGTTACTTACTCACCAGCCACTCACTACTCACCAGCCACTCACCCGCTAATTTCTCACCAGTCCCTCACCACTCACCATCCACTCACCAGCCACTCACTACTTACCATACACTCACCCGCTGTTTACTCACCACTTCACCAGCCACCTATCACTCACCATCCACTCACCCGCTGCTTACTCACCACTTCACCAGCCACCTATCACTCGGTCACTCACCATCGACTCAACAAACACCCACTCACCTACCACTCAAATACCCACCCAGCTTGAGGTGAGACGTGTCGAATTCAGCGCCGGATGTTGGCGGCCCCCTCTGGTCGACCCCACTCACCCCCTCACTGCCACTCACCCCCCCCCCCCCCCCCCCCACACACACACACAAACACGCCCACATATACACCTTCTCACCACTCACCCCCTCACCACCGCTCACCCACCACCCACACACCCACACTTCTTCTCACCACTCACCCATATGCACAGGTTGCAGCCAGGCGTGCAGAGTGTAGCGCTGAGGCGGCTGACAAGCGCCACCTTGAGGCGACGAAACGGGACCGCAAGATGGAGGAGCTCATGCTGCAGGAAGGGATTCACATACAAGGAGAGGAGACGTTTGAGAGGTGGGGGGGAGGGTGGAGGGGAGAGGTTGGAGGGTAGACAAAACGTTTGAGAGGTGGGGGGGGGAGGGTAAACGAAACGCGACCTCGAGATCAAAGAGCTCGTGCAGCAGGCGTGTATACATATACAAGAAGCAGAGACGTTGGAGGGATAGATTGTTTTGTGAGTGCCATTCAGCTACAATTTAGCTACGTCACAGCCTGCATACGTTTGTAACCCTGGACAAGGATGTCTTAAACCCTAAATTGATATTATTTTCAACCTCTGCAGACAGAAGTGGTGTGTGTGGCCTGGGGCAGGAATTGGGCCATGTACTCGACATCCGCTCTGTTCCCCCCGACTGGTGCCCCTACCTCTTCCTCTCAGTTACCCCCTACCGCCAGACATCCCCCTGCCAGGAAGCGGGTGTGATGTGCGTGGTCTGGGGCAGAAGCGGGCCCAGGTCCTCAACATCCGCTCAGTTTTCCCTCAACTATCGCCCCTTTCTCTTCACCTCAGTTATCCCCAACTGCTCCCCCTCTCTAGCACTCCTCTACCACCCATCTCTACCCCCCCACTGAAGTTCTGAAACCATATGTAACGATTGGTCCACTAAACCAAAGGACCAGCTGATGAATGAGAGACACGGAGGTGCGAGCACTGCTGCACCCCCCTCTCTCTATCTCTATTTGAAAAGTGTGGTGTGGTGTATGTGGCTTGGGGCAGAAGGTGGGCCAGGTACCGGACCTCGTGTTCGCCCCTCTTCACCACTGACCCCTGTCCCTCCCTCTACTGCTGCCCCCCTCTCTTTTAGGAAGAAGGTGTGGTGTGGTGTATGTAGTTTGGGGCAGAAGCTGGTGTTCTTGGCGGAGACCCTCCTGAAGGACCGCTTGGCGCGGCCGCTCATGGCCACACGGCGCGCCGCCGCCCTCTGTATCGCCACCTGGTACAAGGAGATCCTGATGATCAGGTGAGATGATGATGCTGCGGATAAACGATGTGCCCAGGACAGGTTATGTACTGGCCACCGCGCCGCCCTCTGTATCGCCACCTGGTACAAGGAGATCCTGATGATCAGGTGAGATGATGATGCTGCGGATAAACGATGTGCCCAGGACAGGTTATGTACTGGCCACCGCGCTGCCCTTTGTATCGCCACCTGGTACAAGGAGATCCTGATGATCAGGTGAGATGATGCTGCTGCGGATAAACGATGTGCCCAGGACAGGTTATGTACTGGCCACCGCGCCGCCCTTTGTATCGCCACCTGGTACAAGGAGATCCTGATGATCAGGTGAGATGATGCTGCTGCAGATAAACGATGTGCCCAGGACAGGTTATGTACTGGCCACCGCGCTGCCCTTTGTATCGCCACCTGGTACAAGGAGATCCTGATGATCAGGTGAGATGATGCTGCTGCGGATAAACGATGTGCCCAGGACAGGTTATGTACTGGCCACCGCGCCGCCCTCTGTATCGCCACCTGGTACAAGGAGATCCTGATGATCAGGTGAGACGTTTAAGGTAATGAAGGATGAGCTCCAGGACGGGTTTTGCGCGGCCACCGGAGGCCACATGGTGCTGCGCTGCCGCCTGCTCCGTCAGCTGGTTCGAAGACATCCTTGTGATCTGATGGGACGATGATGGTAATGGAGGATGAGCTCCGGCATGGTTCGGCCTTGCACCGCACTGGGAAGGAGGGGGGTTACGTTGGAGGTGGAAGGGATGTGTCGCACTGCCTGGAGACTAATGCTTCGGTGATCCAAATTTGTGTTTGATAATACCCTTCGTGTGTGCCTGTGAAATATAATGAACAGCATTCATCAAACGGATTTGGCGGCAATTGTGGTTTCTGCCGGCGTTCTGCCTGAACCATCTGTAAACCCTCAAAATATGCGCACTAAGTTACCGATCAGATGCAGACCCCCGGCTTCATCCTTTACAGATCTCCGAATGCATGCCAACGATTGATCTGACCCCTTTGGTTCCGGATGCTCTGCCCCTTCCGGTCTTCCCCCTCCCCCTCCCCTCCCCTCCCTCGCCCCCCCTCTCCTTGAAATGCGCAACATTATGGAAACAACACCCCGCAGACGAAAAGATCAGACCATCCGGCTGATCCGGCGCATGCGTTCGGTGATGCACCATCACTTGCCAGCGGTGAAAGAGAAGCTCCGCGAGACAGTGTGCTTCAGGGTCATTGAATTCATGCGGGTGAGGCCTAGGTCAGGTGGTAGGATTTAGGGTTATGTAAAAGTTAGGTTGTAGGGTTAAAGGTTATAGCTTGCAGGTTTTGTGTGTTAGGATGAGGCTGTCTAATTTAGGGTTGGCTTCTCGGTTTAGGGTTGGGTTTTAGGGTTGTGATTAAGGGTTATGGTGCTGGGCATAGGGTTCTTTCGTAAGAAGCTCCGTGAGGTAGTAGGCCCTAGTGTCATTACCCTCATGCTGGTGAGGTAGTAAGCCCTAGTGTCATTACCCTCATGCTGGTGAGGTAGTAAGCCCTAGTGTCATTACCCTCATGCTGGTGAGGTAGTAGGCCCTAGTGTCATTACCCTCATGCTGGTGAGGTAGTAGGCCCTAGTGTCATTACCCTCATGCTGGTGAGGTAGTAGGCCCTAGTGTCATTACCCTCATGCTGGTGAGGTAGTAGGCCCTAGTGTCATTACCCTCATGCTGGTGAGGCCAAGTCAAATAGTCAAGTAGTCAAGTCAAGTAGCCAATTCGGCACTATCATCAACTCCTCCCCCTCCAAACGGGCAACCCTTACCCTTTTTGTTGTGTGCAGGAGGTGGAGGGCAACGCCACGGCCACGGCCACCGCCGCCATCTCCAAGTACCTGGAACGTATCTATCACATCCAGAACTGGTGGAAGGTCATGATTGAGGTTGGTGGTGGCATCGGTTGGTGTTGCAGCAAGGTTGGTTCATGGGTGGTTGCAACAGTCATTGTTGCAGCAAGGCTGATTGTTACATCGGTTGTTGATGCAGCAAGATTGGTGTTGCATCACTTGTTGTTGCAGCAAGGTTGGTTGTTGAATCAGTTGTTGTTGCAACAAGGTTGGTTCATTGGTTGTTGCATTAAATGTTGTTGCAGCAAAAGGTTGGTTATTGAATCAGTTCTTGTTGCAACAAGGTTGTTTTATTGGTTGTTGCATCAGTTGTTGCTGCAGCAAGGTTGGTTGTTGCATCAGTTGTTGTTTCAGAGATGTTGGTTGCTACTTCAGGTGTTGCATCGGTTGCTGTACCAGCACGCTTGGCTGTTGCATCGGTTGTTGGTTTGTTGCTGCATCAGCGGTTGTTGTATCACATATGGCCCAGCGCTTCCTGCCCTGTCAATTCTCACTTCCGCAGTTCACGATTCACACTTTAATCAGGTGCGCCATATGCAGCGCAAGGTGATGTACAACCAGCTGGTGAAGTATGAGCGTAACCTCATACGACACAACATCCGTGTCATGAAGGGCACAGCCAGCGGCAATTACAAGCCGCCCGCGCCGACACCAGTCCCCCTGACCCGCCTGATATTGCCCAAGGGCCGTCAGTCATTCAAAGACGCAGGGTGAGCCTTTCTTGTCGCGCCTGAGAGCATGCATGCTCGCAAGGGAGACAGGCAGTGTTTATTTCTAGCTACGAGACCACCTTTGGCAGGCTACCTATGAACTGCCTATGAACTGCCTATGTGTGCAAACCCCTTATGTGTACCTCATTGACTGCCTCTGTACTGCCTCTGTACTGCCAGGGATCACAAGGGCCAAGCCGTCAGCCGATCCAACAGCCGCTCCACCAGCCGCTCACCAAGCCGCGGCAAGCGCGGTGGTCGCCGTGGCCGTGGGCGGCGCCCGTCAACAGCGCGCTCCGGCGCCGAAGACGTGCACAGCCCGCAGCAGTCGCCCAGCGGCGCATCCGCCGCCAGCCGGCGTGTGTCGATAGTCGGTGGCGACGCCGCTGGTGGCGGTGGTGGCGGCCTGCCTGCGCGGCCGCACGTGACACATCATTTTGAGATTGAGGATCCTGCAGTGAATGTGAAGCTGATGATGCTGATGGACCCGCTGGCCAAGAGCATCAAGCAGCGCATTGTGGACATGACGCTCACAGAAGAACGGAGGAAGTGAGCGGGATGGAGAGGAGAGGACGATAGGGAAGAGAGGGGGGAAGAGTGGAAGAGGGAGGGGGAGAGTAGGAGGGAAAAGAGGGGCAGAGTGGAGAAAAGAGGGGGGGGGAGGGATGGACGAGAGGGGGAGAGGGGAAGGGAGAGGCTCAGGGAGGAGAGGGAGATGGGCAGAGGGTTTGGGAGAGAAAGAGGGGGGGGGGAATATCTCATGCAGGTTTGCCGCCAGCATTTTGGGGGGGGGGGAAATACTGGTATATTGAAAAATCGACGTTCTTCTCTCGCCTGTGTGTGCAGGTTCGCCAGGCGAGCTAAGCATGCCTGCTTGGTCCCAGCAACATTTAAAAGAGCTGAATAAGCTTCAGTAGCATGAACTGGAATCGATCTGCATAATTTCAAGCCTCTGACCCGTGCACAGGTTTGCTAAGCGTGCTGAGCAGTACCGACAGGACAAGGCCATCTTTCATGTGCAAATGAAGATCGAAATGATGCGCATCAAGCTCATCAGGGAGGCAGGTGAGGCTTTCGATTGGAACAAATGGGGAGAGAACAGCCAAGGGACAGGTTCCCCCTCCCCTTAGTCTGCTCCCCTGGCCCCCTTCATCCCACCCTTCCTTCCCCTTGTCTCACCATTGCCTCTCCCCCATCCCATCTTCACCTTGATTGTGCTCTGCCCCCCTCCCCTCCCCTCGTCCCCTGACTCCCCGTCCTCCCGCACCCTATCGCCCCCTCTCCCCTGACTCCCTGTCTTGCATAGGCCTGGAGGCGCACCCCCGCATCAAGATCCCCAACAAGCCCTACATGCTGTCCATTCTTCCGCCGCCGCGCCTCAAGGCCATGTTGGTGGCGGGAATCGACCTAGTACAGGTGCGAGCAAAGTGCTGAGAAGATTATAGACCCAAAGGTACAGATCCATTCTGCAGACTTATTGTATACCGCATACATAATACATTGTGGTATCGAATATGGGCGGGTGCAGGCTTGCAGGGGCATGAACTTAATAATAAAATAATGCAGGTTTTTGGCTCTAGGTGATGCTGGTGAATGGTATCAACCCTGGCCTAAGGGACGAGCAGCTGGACACTCAAAGCTACGTGGCCGCGCTGTTGTTTTCTTCACGGGGCTTTTCGTATGCCTTGATGCGCTGTTCTGCCCGATGGCAAAGTGCATCGGTTGATTAGCTACCGGTACCGGTCAACGAAACAGTCAATGCAGTACCGTTGCCTGTTTAGGGTTTAGGGTTTGCAATGTAAATGGTACCGTTGCCTGTTTTTGTGATTGAAGTGTTATTTACTGATTTGCCGTGCAACTGTCCTGTCTGCCGTGTAACAAGGCTTTGTTTGCCGTGCAACTGGTCTGTCTATTCGAATGTCATCTGTTCAAACAGCACGAGCGTGTACAGTCTAGGGAGCTGCAACACCAGCTGCAAACACCTGGACAACCACTTCATCTGTACCTGCCCATGATAAGTGCCTTGCAACAACTTTGTGCAAATCTGCCTTGCAACAGCTTTGTTTATACCAGCCTAGCAACATTTTGTTTATACCTGCTTTGCAACACCTTTGTTCATGGCCGGCCTCCCACTTAACTAAGTCCAAGCAGATTTTACCTACCTTCAAACAACTTTGTTTGTACCTGCCTTGCAACAACTTTGTTTGTACCTGCCTTGCAACAACTTTGTTTGTACCTGCCTTGCAACAACTTTGTTTGTACCTGCCTTGCAACAACTTTGTTTGTACCTGCCTTGCAACAACTTTGTTTGTACCTGACTTGCAACAACTTTGTTTGTACCTGTCTTGCAACAACTTTGTTTGTACCTGTCTTGCAACAACCTTGTTTGTACCTGTCTTGCAACAACTTTGTTTGTACCTGTCTTGCAACAACTTTGTTTGTACCTGTCTTGCAACAACTTTGTTTGTACCTGCCTTGCAACAACTTTGTTTGTACCTGTCTTGCAACAACTTTGTTTGTACCTGTCTTGCAACAACTTTGGTCATACCTACCTTGCTACTACTTTTTTCATACCTGCTTTCTGCAGAGGGAACTTGTTGAGTCCGGGGAGCAACAACGCTTGGAAAACGAGATTCAGGCCGAGATGGCGGCGGCAACGGCGGGCGCCGGCGGCAAGGGAGGCGTATCACCGCGCCGGGGCCGTGTTGGGAGCCCGCACAGGCGAGGCGGCAGCAAGTGATCACGGCTTCACCCAGAATCGTTATCATCAGCTGCAGCAACAGGAGCAGCAACGGGAGGAGAGGAATGTACGATATGAGCAGCATCGGGAGCCGCAGCAGAAACATGCAAACAATTGGTGGAGTCCTCGACCTTCACCGATGGATCCAGGCGGATCTCTGCTGGATTTGTTGTAAATCTCTAATGGATCTGAGTGCATGGCAGGTAGATCTGTGGTAGATCTCTAATGGATGTGGGTCGATGCCCACTGGATATCTGCTGGCGACGTTCTGAGAGGTTCAGCTAGTGGAGGCATCAGTGGCTCCCGAACCAGGTGCCTTCACAAACCCAGGCTCAGGGCTCAGACCTAGGCCTTAGGGCTCAGACCCAGGCCTTAGGGCTCAGACCCAGGCCTCAGTGGCTCTGCGGCCAGATCATCCGTGTCTTCTGTGTCGCCTGGGCCTGGCTGTATCACGCTTCCCGTGTCCTTTAGTCTGAGTGAATGCCTTCCCAATGAAGTCCAAATGCCTTCCGTGTGTCGTGTGTCGACTGTCGAGTGCCTGCATCAGGTGCTTCATTTTCAGCCAGGTCTGCATCGCAGTGACCTACTGACCTCTGTATTTTGAGTGCTCTTTAGCTGCAATGAGAGGTAACAGTGGATAACGCTTTAATTGATGAGCTTGCGTGGTCTGGTGCGGACGCGAAGGCGGGAGATTAAGAAGGTGGACTGGGGCATGTACACCGCCTAGCAAACCCACTGCTGCTATTTGCGGCCGGTATACTATACTGGAACATCAGCTTCACTGGTACTCCCCTTCCTTACTTCGGGATTTCGACCGAAATTCTCTTCAAGGGGCAGCGAATCACACAAATCGAGCAGCAACTGAGATTATTTAAGCGCAAATCAAGCTGTTGGAAAAAATCCTGAAATCGGTTTGTGACTAGACGACATGTTTGATGATGCGCACAGCTTTGTGTGCAAAATCATACCATAGAGCTTTAGGTGCAATCAAGGATCCACAGCATCATTGGGTCTCCATAAATCTCTGACTAGTCATTACGGGTACCATCAACCCCAAGTGGCACACTTGTCCGCGTGTTTGTCAATGTAGGGTGAGTTCAGCTTCAACTCAGCTACATCACGGCATGTGGCCGAATCCTGCTTGGTCCTCCGGCTGAAGGCCGATCCGTGTTTGGCCCCATTGGTAGACTTCACAAAACTCCACCAATTTGGCCCCACGGATGGCTTTACAACAGCTTCCCAGACGTGGCATGATGCATATCAGCATTTAGGTCGATCCACCCACAACGCAGTTGTTGCTGCATTCCCACTGCCCTCATAATCCTAGACTTGTCAGCTGTTCCGTCAGCAAACAAACTACTTCACAGCAAAAAATCTTCAAGGCGTGCCAGATCACGTAACCGGCATGCAAAGCAGCTGGGAAAAGCCGACACAGGGTCGAATGGGGTCAAACCCGGTGGCCCGAACTGCAGGGCTTCATGCATCAGCCCCGACGTCTGGAGGCTGTACATAAGCAGTTTGTAGGAGAAACCTCTACTAAAACGAATTGTGTCTGCCACCCACATGTCCACAAGGTTATGTTTTATATGGATAGAGATGGTGGCTGAGACTCAACAGCCGCTGACCGTCGCACCTCCCCCAATCTAAAATTCAAATGAGCGTGGGCACTTCAGAAGCAGGAACTTCGAAGGGGCATGGACAAAGGCACATCTCAACATGCCATGGGATCGTGTCAGTATGTCACCAAGCCGTGACGTTACACCTCAATGACGTTACACCTCTGGGCTCTGCTAAAAAAGGCTCGGCCGCGTGGGCGCCTAAGTATAAGGGGCAGAAAAAAAGGAAAGGGGTAAAAAAAGTGATCCAAGCCAGTGGCTATAGCAGAAAGGTGGGGACGGCACATAAACAATTACCGGTACCGGGCAGGCCCACATCATGCTGGAGGCAAAATGCGCCCTAGCAGAAAATTGGCTGAAGACTTCTGCATCAGGACATGTAAGTAAGGACCACGCAGATGGTGAAGTCATCATTAAGTTTTGAATGGTGCACACCTGGTGGGCCTTGCTGAACGCTCCGCCGCACGGGGCAGGTAGGAGCAGCTCAATTCCAGCTACCATGCTCATACATGACGATGGTGCAGCCATGCCACCCTCCTCTACAAGGGGGGGTCAGGTACCTGGAACCTGGCGACCCTTTCGTATGCGGGGATTGATTTGGTGTCGAAGGCTGAGTCGTAGTCTCAAAATTAGGCAAGTGCCACACTTCTCGTCTGATTTGCCATGTTGTAATCCCCCCCCCATTCTTCATGCTCCCCTATCTGTTTACGAACGTCGTCAGTAGCCCAAGTGCCTCAGATTTTGGGTAGGTTTTGCAGGGTTTGGCGGTCGAGGTCATAGCGCTGTTAGGGTCAACTGCGTCCCCGAGGCGCCAGGTCTTGGGGGATACGTGGCATCACACTTTTTGTGCCAGCCGAACTTGTCTCTTTTCTTGACAGTTCCTTCTTTGTTTGTCTTGCTTACGTTCGGCATCTTAGTTACGAACGTCGTCAGTAGCCCAAGTGCTCCAGATTTTGAGGAGGGCTTTCAGGGTTTGGCGGATGACGGTTTAGCGCTTTCAGGGTTAACTGCGTCCCCGAGGCAGACTGTCGGACGTGACGTCATGGACACGTGACATCACACTTTTGTGCCAGTCGAACACTTGTTTCATCTTGACCGTTCCTTCTTTGTTTGTCTTGCCTACGTTCGGTACCCTAGTTACGAACGTCGTCAGTAGCCCAAGTGCTCCGCCGTACGAAGAGGTTTTTGGGGGGTTTGGCGGAGGAGGTAATAGCGCTTTTAGGGTAAACTGTGTCCCCGATGCAATCATCGCGTCAGACTTGGCCTGTGTTGGAGGGATACGTGGCATCACACTTTTTGTGCCAGCCGAACTTGTCTCTCTTCTTGACAGTTCCTTCTTTGTTTGTCTTACGTACGTTCGGCATCCTAGTTACGAACGTCGTCAGTAGCCCAAGTGCCTCGCCGTACGAAGAGGTTTTTCAGGGTTTGCTGGTCGAGGTCATAGCGCTTTTAGGGTGCACTGCGTCCCCGAGGCAGGCTGTCGGACGTGACGTCAGGGACGCGTGACATCACACTTTTTGTGCGAGCCGAACTCTTCTTTCTTCTTGACCGTTCCTTCTTTGTTTGTCTTGCTTACGTTCGGCATCCTAGTTACGAACGTCGTCAGTAGCCCAAATGCCTCAGATTTTGGAGAGGTTTTTCAGGGTTTGGTGGTCGAGGTCATAGCGCTTTTAGGGTGCACTGCGTCCCCGAGGCAGGCTGTCGGACGTGACGTCAGGGACACGTGACATCACACTTTTTGTGCCAGCAGTCGAACTCTTGTTTCATCCTGACCGTTCCTTCTTTGTTTGTCTTGCCTACGTTCGGCGACCTAGTTGTCTCGGTAGCTTGCTTTCTATTTCCTGTCGAGGTAGACTGCCAAGCTTCATGGTTTGGGGTTCAGAGTTCACTGCGACTGAGCTCCCCAAGACACTCCACCCTAGGGTCTTGTTGGCATTCAAAGTTATGCATGCTTGATCAACAGTTGGCAGAGATCTCTAACAGGAAGCGGCTATTCCAGGCAGGGTCCTGGGGGCCGGTCGGCCACCGACGCCAGAAAAAAAACTTGAAAAAAAACCGACCACTCCAGAACCCGGGCATCGGCGCCAGCCGATGCCAGATTGCTATTTGTAGGCCACGCGTCGGCATCAGCCGACACGTTTTTACACGCTCGTCGGCTAAATCGTTATGTCGAACTCCTCGATCCAAGAGGGTCCTATAGTTATCGATGACGAAGTAAACGTCTCGTAGGCAGTTGGGCCCCCGGTGTAACGTTCTTGACTTGAAAAAAAATGAAATCCGGCTTCACACTTTTCACGTCTCACACTTTTTCGCACTTAACGAAAAAACAAAAAAAACAGCCGACCGGAAAATAAGGCCTGGTCGGCGTCAGCCGACCGGAAAAAGAGGGTGGTCGGCGTCAGCCGACTTCTTTGAAAAGGCCCCCCATGACCCTGATTCCAGGTGGACAAGTGTGTTGAGCTGAAAGGGATTTTGGGGATTCTTTGCAATACTGGTCGATCTTGCAAGGCAAATGACCACGGTGCGACATGCGATGGGCTTATTGTTTATGCTTCTTACATACTCCCATTCAAGTAATTTGAAAAAGCAGCGTGCTACACTGATCTAGGATGTGGTTGGAGTTGTTGCATGCTAAGCAATTTTTTGCCAAGGATTCTGACTGCCTGTCTTTTCTTGTTTGTCCCTCGGCATTTACTTACAATTGCTGGCATTTTGCTTTGTTTCCTTTTCTCAAGTCAAGAACACAATGTTGAGTTGATGACGAAGATATGTGATCATAGACTTTGCCAAAGCGCTAGCATCCGTCGTGGCTTGCTTTAGTATGAATCAGATTGGCTTCATACCATATAGTTGTTAACATCAATTGCTACACACATGTTATTTCAGTACGATGCATGGTTATGAAACTCTGATGATATCTTTTATTGATATGTTTTGACTTGTTTGATACCGGTACCATCTGGATTTTGTTGATTCAGTCGCCTTAGTCCTGGCTTCATACAAAAGCTTGGCTCATTGATGGCCTGGTTGGATTCTGGATAGTTTGAAACATAGTGATTTGTGTAAGAATGCTTGACCATGCATGGCTTCATTCAGACTCTCTGATGTAGTCTTGATTCAAGCCATGGCCCGTCTGAGCTCCGGATTGATTCAGCCCGTCTGATTTGTGTAGGAACGCCTGAGTCCGGCTTGTTTTAATCCGCTTGAATTGCGCTTGAATACCTCTTGGTTCTGGCCTGATTCAACATGCCTGAACAAAGCTTGATTCTGGCCTGATTCAACATGCTTGAACAACGCTTGATTTCGGCCTGATTCAACGTAGTGCTTGAACACCCCGTGATTCCGGCCTGATTCAAACGCTATTTCAGTGGCTTGAGTCAGTCGTCAGTCCGTTTGATCTCTAGTTTGATTCAACTGCCCGTTTCATGCAGGATTTCGACTGATGCAAGCGTATTTGAAGTGGCCTCATGTCACCGATGATCCCCATGACCCCATGCACTAGTCTAGGAATAAGACGAGGATCGTTGAAGCCCCCATGAGCAAACGTTATGGCCAATCATTTTTGCAGGGGGCATTGGGCATGCATAGTGAGGTTTCCATGTCACTGTACAGTCAAGGGCTGGCTAGGCGACGCCTGCCGCCAGCCCAACTCTGCCCCCTGGCCTGCCCTGTTGCCCCGCCTACCTCGTTTCCCACTTCACTCGCGCCCCCCCCCTCTGCGCAAGCTCAAACACTGCTCCACACGCTCCTGACCCCTCCTCCTCACCCCTGCCCTATTTCCTGCCCTGTCGTGCCCCATACTGGGTTCCCCCCTAACCATGCAAAATCTTTGCTTGGGACCCGACTAAAGATTTTTTTTGGCCGGGGCCTCCTTTCCTAAAAGGGTCCATAAGATTATGCAAGCTAAGTCCCGGAAAATATTCTTAACAGTATGCACCACCCTAAGCAGGAAGGAGAACACTGATCAAATCCGAACGCAAGGACAATTGCATGATCACATGTGATGACGGGGACGCCATGTGCAAGAAGCCTAATGCTGCGGGGCCATACGTCGCGGGGCTGGACGCGGGGCCCTGCGCTGCTGATGCAAGGTTTGAGGCGGGGCCATGCATGCGTCGCGGGGCTGGATGCGGGAGTGGGGGCGGGCCTGGTGGGGGCGGACGCAGCTGTAGGAGCTGCAGGACCTGCGCAAAACAGGGGATGCAGATTATTGGACGCATTGCCTCGTCGAAAGACTAATTGTAATGGTCATGTAACCAGTACCCCAGAATTACCAGTCGCTGACGCGACCTGCCTTACGTTATCGGCGCTTACGCTCCATACGGAAGTTGCAGGGTCGCCTGGCAAGCCCAGTCCTGAACCCTCACAGGTTAAACCCTGCAACTCCCTTATAAGCGAGCTCTGCTAGTTATCGGGAAGTCTCAGACGAGATAAATCCATCAGGCTCAATACCTGACTGTCCCACTATTCTTTTACAAGTCTCCAGCAGTCTCCCTTTGTGAGCACCCAGTCCCCCCTCCGGTCAACTGTCCTACCGACTACACCTTCACGACTACCTCTCTACGCTCCTCTACCAGTGAGTCCTAGTCTAGCATTAAAGACCTTAGTCCCACTGGGGCCTAAGACCTTTACAGTGGTTCCATAGCTCAATCGGTCCGATCCTGTCGCTTCGCTCCTTGCCAGAACCCTGCCGTCGGCTCGAAAGAGTTTTGAGACACGCGTGTCGGGCACTCGCGTCCCATTAGACCGCTAGGATTGAATTATTCAACTTCCCGAGCCGAATCCAGTACAACGCCTAAATCAGGTCCCAGTCCCGAGGAACAAGACAGTATTTAGTACTGGTATCACACTCTAGGAGGCCTAGCAGCGTTTCCCCCGCTACCGAGTAACACCAGCAACGTTTCGACGCTGCCCGAGACGAGTGAGTTCCGCAACAGTCGCCTGTTCGACTTCAACATTCAGCGGTTTAAATTCAGTACAAACCAGTCTTGTCAGTGATGACTGCCAGTTTCTTGACGTACGATCGTGTACTTTGTAACGAACGCTGCCGATGCACCTGCGCCCTCCCAGTCATTCTTTCTCGCTCTCCAGAAACGCACCAGATATATGTTGCCAAAACTAGAGCTGCAGCAAGGCTTTATTTGAACAACAGACCCAAAACCAGTTCTTGCTTACTAGTTTCATCCAGACAAGCAGCGGGATTACAATCGCTACTCAAACACGCTAGCCTTGTTCAAACCTTCGAGTCTCAATCAGTTGTTGGTACTGCAGTGAACCAGGGTATGAAACCGTCACCAATCCTTGCATTTGTAATCCCTGCTGATACCAGAGAAACCGCCCAGTGTCAGATTCTAGCACGAGTACGAGGTGATGTAAACGAGAAAGGACAACCAGTTGATACGCATAGTAGGAACGAGAGTAGTAAGAACGAGAAAGACGAGCAACTAGCAGCAATCTATGACGGCCACGTACATGGCACCAAGCTCACGTGTCTATTTGATTCGGGTGCATCTTCCTGCTTCATGGGTGCAAAACTTGTCAAGAAATTGGGACTCCAGATTCGTACTAGTAAATATCGAGCAGTGGCCACTGCGGCTGGTCGAGATTGTACTGTCCTAGGTTCCGCTAGTCTCTTAATTAAGTTCGGCCGGACTGATTTCGAGACTGTGGTTCACGTCCTACCAGCGTTTCTCGATTCGGTTGATGTTATCATCGGCGAGGACTTTATGAAAACACACTCTTGTCAACTGCAGTACAATCCAGGCCAGTCTTCCCTACTCACTCTCCACGGAGAGATGGAGCCCATGCATACTGTGTGTTTACGTGGCACAGCGGCTGGGATAGTTACGCAGACTGTGAAGACCACTCGAGATATACCGGTGGATCCGACTCATGGCAATAATACAGGACTGAGTGAAACCGAAGACGAATCCCCAACCAGTCCCGATCAAATTCCAGCTGGCCTCGCAGCCAGGTACCTCAAGTCTGGTCGACACCGCGCATTTATAGCTGTACTGACACCACATGCTATCGACCCAGACGAAGAGCTACAACCAGTACCAAACCCAGAAGGAGAACCAGACAAGCCGAGTAGTACCAGACCAGAAAAGAAAACTTTTAACATGGACCATGTACATCCAGACATGCGCACATCGATTACTAACCTGATCGACGAGTACGCTGACATTTTTTCGGAAACCCCTCGAGCTGGCGGAGCGAAAGTCCCACCTCTAGAGCACACGATCGATCTGGTCGCTGGCGCTAAACCACCTTTTCGCAGGAACTTTCGCTTGTCACCAGCCGAATCCGAAGAACTCAAGATCCAGGTTGCTGAACTACTAGAAAAAGGAATCATCACACCAGTTAACAGTCCTTACGGAGCACCAGTCTTGTTTATCAAGAAACCCAATGGAGGACTTCGGTTCTGCCTAGACTATCGAGCATTAAACGAGCTGACCGTCAAACTGCGCTACCCCTTGCCAAGGATCGATGATCTTCTAGATGCAGCTCGAGGAGCATCATGTTTTTCTTGCCTTGACATGGCAGGTGGTTTTCACCAACTGCTTATTTCTGAGGAAGACCAGCCCAAGACAGCTTTTGCTACACCCTTTGGTCATTATGCATGGCGTTGTCTGCCCATGGGTCTTTCAAACGCACCCAGTCAATACCAGAGCACCGTGAACAAAATCTTTGCTGACCTTGCATTTGTTCTCATTTACATTGATGACATCATGATCCTGTCCCAGACACCTGAGCAGCACCTCCAGCATTTACGACAAGTGTTCGACAAAATACGAGATTCAGGACTGCAGGTCAAATTTTCCAAGTGCAAATTTCTGCAGGCTCAAGTCAAGTACCTAGGGCACATTCTTTCGAAAGATGGTGTGGCTGCCGACCCTGACAAAATTCGGGCGCTTACCGAGTGGGAATTCCCGACCAGTGCAACAGGCGTCTTGCAATTTCTAGGCCTAGCAAATTACTTTCGCAAGTTCATTCCGAACCTCTCCAGGCTGGCAGCACCATTGTACCATTTGACCAAGAAAACTGTACAGTTCGAAGGTGGTGCAGACGCACTACTGGCTTTTACGGCTATCAAGGAAGCATTGGCTTCACCACCAGTTCTTGCATACCCAGATCCAGACCAGCCGTATGAACTCATTTCTGACGCATCCATCACTGGCTGTGGTGCAGTACTCACGCAACTTGGTCGACCTGTCGCGTACTTCTCTGCCAAGTTCTCACCTGCCGAGCGCAATTACACTACAGGCGAACAAGAGCTCTTGGGCATCATTAAAGCACTCAAAGAGTGGCGGTGCTATCTGGAAGGCGGCAATGGCCTTAACATTGTAACAGACCATAATCCTCTGACATTTTTTTCGAAACAGCCCACACTGTCACGTAGGCAAGCACGATGGAGCGAATTCCTGTCACGGTTCGAGTTCACTGTGAAGTACCGACCAGGTGCAACCAACCCAGCTGATTCACTTTCCAGGTTGCCACACCAAGGACCTGCCCAAGCAGCTATACTGTTGGCAATTATTGTTAACGAGTCTTGCCCAGATTTCATGCAACAAGTCAAGAACGAGTCTAGCATTGACCCAGGATTCAAAAACACAGGTACAACTCGTGATTGGGCACTACCATTGCTACTGGTCAAGAGAAGGCCTAGTCGTTATACCAGCAAAACTTCGAGAACAAGTTATTCGTGAGCATCATGATACCCCCCTTGCAGGTCACTTCAATTGGAAGACCACTCTAGACCACATAAAACGTCAATTTTGGTGGCCCTCAATTCAGGCAGATGTACAACAGTATGTCTCATCATGTGCCTCATGCCAGAGGAACAAGTCTGCAAACAAGAGACCCTTTGGTCTAAACCAGCCACTAGAAATCCCTGATTCCAGATGGCACACTGTTACCATGGACTTTGTGTTTGACTTGCCCCAGTCAGCCAGTGGTCACGATGGCATCATGGTTATTGTGGATAAGCTTACCAAGTTTGTCTGTCTAGCACCAGTCAGGAAATCTAGCACATCTGAAGATATTGCTAAAGTTTTCATCTCTCATGTATTCCAGCATCACGGTTTCCCTCGAAACATCATTTCTGACAGAGATGTACGATTCACTTCGTCATTCTGGAAGACCATGTGTGTAGTACTCGGTATGCAGCCTAGATTTTCAACTGCTTTTCACCCACAGACAGATGGACAAACAGAGCGAATGAACCGAGTCGTCGAGGAAGTGCTGCGACATTTCATAGATGGAAACCATATCACATGGGAAGAACTCCTACCAGTCGTCGCTATGTCCATTAACAACGCCAAGACCAGTACGACCAGGCACACACCGTTCTACCTGAACTGTGGTCGCAACCCGTATACTCCTTTGTCAATCGACATTCCAGACAAGCAAATTCCAGCACTAGATTCAGTCTTCAGTGACCTAGATGACACACTAGTTCAAGTTCAAAAGCTGTTACGAGCTGCCCAGGATCGACAGACGACGTACGCTGACACGCGCTTCCGAGCACCTCACACTTTTAAAACTGGTGACCAAGTACTCCTGTCGACAAGAAACTTCAAGTTCCAGACCGGAGTTAAAAAGCTTCACCCCAAGTATATCGGCCCAGTCACAATCCTGAACATGACACCTGGAAATAACGCTGCCAAGGTACAACTCCCAGAAAATTACACTCGAGTACATCCAGTATTTCACGTGTCACTCTTACGACCATTCAAGCCCAGTCCCAGTTCAAATCCTGTACCTGTCGAACCTGAAGTCGCCGATGGCTTACCCTTGTACCTAGTCGAGTCGCTCTTATCGCATCGCATTCGACGAGTCGGTAAGAAACGAGTCAAGCAAGTTCTTATCAAGTGGGTTGGCTATGATGATACGCACAATTCATGGGAGCCACTCAAAAACCTCACTCCAGAATTACTCCTTGTTGCCCATAAACTTTTTGAGTAACCAGAACAAGTCCACAGTTACCGAGGTCCATACACCTAGTGCCCAGATCGAGACCTAAACTCATGAAACCTACAAGGAATTTAATACAATCCAGAAAACTTGTCTCCTTGCCTAGAATTTCTTGATTCACTAGTTCAACAGTGAATTAATTTTCTTTAGACCAGTCCCAGAACCAGTCACAGTGAATTTAATTTTTCTGCCTAGCCCCAGCTCCAGTATCAGAGAATTAAAATTCAGACCAGCCGGACAGTCATGTACACAAGCAGAATTAAAATTTCTGGACCAGTCCAGCGATAACTACAACGAGTTTCCAGTTTCAGGTTGAGAATTTTCGAGAAAAAAAACTCTGCAACATTCATGCTCCAGTACCACTGACGTTTACCTTCCACCGCGCTCGGCACGCAGCCAAGGGGGAGGTATGTAATGGTCATGTAACCAGTACCCCAGAATTACCAGTCGCTGACGCGACCTGCCTTACGTTATCGGCGCTTACGCTCCATACGGAAGTTGCAGGGTCGCCTGGCAAGCCCAGTCCTGAACCCTCACAGGTTAAACCCTGCAACTCCCTTATAAGCGAGCTCTGCTAGTTATCGGGAAGTCTCAGACGAGATAAATCCATCAGGCTCAATACCTGACTGTCCCACTATTCTTTTACAAGTCTCCAGCAGTCTCCCTTTGTGAGCACCCAGTCCCCCCTCCGGTCAACTGTCCTACCGACTACACCTTCACGACTACCTCTCTACGCTCCTCTACCAGTGAGTCCTAGTCTAGCATTAAAGACCTTAGTCCCACCGGGGCCTAAGACCTTTACACTAATACATATCGGACCAACAGCTGGACCAACAGCGCACCATCTTCGGGGAGTTCACGCTCCGCTGCGTCGCCTATCAGGAAGAAGTAGGTAGCCCTTGTCGTTCAAGGCCCCAGGTTTCGAGCCGTAGGGCTGATGTGGGCCCTTTTAACTGGCTGCTGCTCGTGGAACGAATGCTGAGCACTGTCGTCGTCGGTCTTTCTGGAAAGCGCTCCCATCTTTAGCGCTTCACAAACCGAAGCAGGAGCTGCGTGATGCGAGGAGACACTGTCGGTATTATTAGTTGCCCTGTGTGAAATTCAAAGAACCCCAAAGAAGATGCTCTCATCCAGACAGCGCAGGGCACCCTCTCTCTATGGAGAACTGACCTACCTGCGAGATATATCCTTGACACCGAGCGAGCGCTTGCCCAGGCTGTGCCTTCGAAGAATTCTATGAATCCGGATACACAGAGATCATGAGGTTTCGCAATTATGACCAATCTTCATAAAAGTAACCACCATTGTTATAAGCGAATGTGACAAGCCCCCTGGTGAGGAGCATATACTGGGAATCTGGGAAACCAGCTTCGTTAGAGGCGATTAACACCGGGTCGGATTGGTCAGATTGGTCACTTTCGCTCCGAAAGTGGCATCGCCAAAACAACCACTTTGGGGCCGGATTGGCGACGCCAGAAAGAAAGAAAGAAAGAAAGCTACGCCCTATTGGGGCGTGAATGTTAAGGAAACAACGCAGCTTGGGGCCGTAGCCACATCCGCGCCGTCACCATGAGGCAAAAAGAAAGAAGCAACTTCCTCACGGTGGTTTTCTCTTATGGGTGTGCTTAGTTGGCCCGGTGACAGGTTTCGTGGCAGAAAAATATTCGAGTCTGCGTCTGGTTTGCACTATGCTATGCAGGAGTTTTATGGAATGGACATGCATTTTATGGGCGCATTTCTTAGCATGGAGCGCGGAGATCCCAAGAGACATCATGGCTTCAATTGTGTGCTTATTATAAATAGTGCCCGAAGTGCCGATCAGGATTGGGATAATTTTTATGTTGTTTCGCTGGTGCCCGTTCAAGATTAGTAGGTCAACAAGGTCGGTGTGCTGGTTTAAGCAAGCTTTTAATTGGTCCCCATGCTCGGTGTCTCTGCAATACTTGAATTCCCCAATGTGGACCACAACGTCCTTCTTTTGTCCTGTCGTTTGCATCAACAACATGTCAGGCTGCATTTTTATTTTCCTTTGGACGGTTCCAGGTGATGGTGCCTCAACGTGGGGGATTAAGTATGAGGGGACTTTATTCATTAGCATGGCTGGTGCTCCTGCTCTCTCACACTTCTCGGCCGTCCCCAGGTCTGCCATGACGATGTCCCCTCCCATGCTGCCTTTCGAGACAGCCCTCAGCAATATCCTTCCTGTGCCATGGTGGCGCTCTATGTACATATTTTGCATTTCGGGGTGCCTGCATGCGCCTGTCATATGGCCCGCACTGTCATGCTCTCCACATAGGGGGCATTTGTCGGTGGCACTTTTGCCCCACCTGAACGCCACCTTGTTATTCCAAAGGCATCCATGTCGCCATCGAAGGGCTGTTTTCTTCTCGGCCAGAGTGACTCCCGGGTGGTTAAAGAAACTGTTGCTGAGGGCCCCATCAGCAATCGATTGCAACCGATGCCACCCTTGAAAGTATACGCTATCGACGTTGGATCGGCCAAGCTTTTGGCGCTCGTGAATGTGTGTCTTCAGGGCACCCTTCAGATTTTCTAAGCCTTGCGGCTCTCCCTGGCTAGGGTCCTCTTCATTCATCAGTTTTTGTGAAAAACCAGAAAGAGCCGTACTGCGAGGGTTCGGAGCTCACTGGAACTGTCAGATCGCATTCTCCCTTTTGGGTGGCTGCCCGTTTAGCGACCCCGTCGGCTTTCTCGTTTCCGATATCTCCGTTATGGGCCTTCACTTTATGGAATTCTACTATTTTTCCTTGGGACGCCATGCGCTGGAGTTGGCTCACGATGTGCTGGAGGAGGTCTCTGTGCTTGTGGTAGGTGAGAGACATGGGGGATCGGATGGCCTTTCGGATTTGGTACAAGGATGTGGCGCTGTCCACAGCTATTTTGGTCTGTTCTTCCACTAGGGCTCCGTAAATCCCTGCCAGTTCGGCTCTGTTTATGGTGTTTGTGGGACCTTCTCCAGCCGGGTTAATGGTGATGTCCTGTTGACCGGCATTGGCGCTCGGGATGTGGAGGCCAGCGCCCGTTAGCTGAACTGTCCTGCCGTCTTTGAGGCTGGTTTCAATACAGCTGCCATCAGTGTAGGCTATCTCCCTCCAATTGTGCTTCAACGCGCTGTTTTCTTGGAACCACCCGAGGCAATTGCATGCGTCCATTGGGTCTACCTCCGTTGCTCTAGGGATGTCAGTGTCCCTTGGAGATCGTTGGAAGGCGCTTGATCCTATCATGGGCTGGGCATGGCTCTGTTCTCCTTGACCTTCTTCCACCCTATCCCCACATGGGGGAGGAGGCTGGTTCCATGTTGCGGTTAGCAGGGGGTTGGCCCTGGCTTGCGGGTGTTTTTCTACATCTGTTGCGAGGGTTATGCGGAGCAGTCTGATGAGAAGATCCTGTTTCCATCCGATTTGCTCGGACTGGGCTTCTTTGTTCCACACAACGATGATGTCCATGTGGCATTTGTGCATGGGAGGCGGGGTTGCTCCTTGCGTCCAACTCTCCTCTTTCCACAGGGGAAAAGGGGAGCTCTTGGTGCTGGCAATTCTTGTACAGTATTTCGGATACTTGTCCAACCACTTTTGGTATGAGGGTTTGCCTGACGACTTCATCCCCCTGGGCAGGTACAAGACTGTAGCTGTCGGTTCCCTGGTCATATCTGCAGACCATACTGCCCATCGGACTGCTTTCTCGAGGGATGGTTCGTCCCGGTTTGGGAAGGCATGTGAGTACCCTGTCCACCTGTGTTGGAAGGCATTTGTTTGCGCTTGGAAGGCCTGGTCCCTCGGGTATATACTCCAATAGGTGGTGGCGTGATCTCTAACTTGGAGGGGGCTAGAAAACCGTTCCTTGGAGATGCCAAAGTGCGTGTCTATCAACGCCCTGAATTGTGGTGGGGTGCTGAAATTGTCTTGCATTTGTTTGGTCTGTGTCTTTGTCCCCTCCTTGTGTCTGATGATGAGGTCCACCGCTTCCTCTTCAAAGGAGGATGGGGGAGGCGTCATTTTAGCATGGATGCCTTCATCTGCAGCTTGTTCATACAATCTTCTGAGGGTGACGAGTCTGTCTTGGGCGATTGTCCCGACGCACCGGCCGTTTCCCTTGTACACGCATGCCATCTCTGCAGTCGTGATTTGGGTGGTACTCTTAGGGTTCCATGTCTCAATCTCTCTCACTTCGATTTTACACTCTCCCGTCGGGGCATGGATGTCCAGTTGCGGGTTAATTGGCTCCAAATCGAAGGTTATCATTTCCCGGATATTGTCTCCCAGGGTGGTATCCCAATTGCTGTGATTTTGGTGAAACCCTTGTCGGGCCATGTTAGACAGGTGCCTATCTAGCATGGTGCCTGTCGCACCATAAAGCAGTAACTGCAATACTATGGTAAATACCGTGAACTCCGGTCAGGGCGCCTTAGAGAGGCGTCCTCTACTCACAAACACGGTACATCACCGTACACACAGGCTCCTTGTACTTCAGACAAGAGCTGTTAACTGGCTACTGTAAGGTTCAGCCCTAGCAGGAAGTCTCTCTGCCTAGGGGTAAGTCTGGGTGTCCCTGTCTCGTGGGTACCGCCCCTACTACTTCACTGAGAGCGGGGATGCTCGGGGTTGCGAAGGAACGGCGACGGAGGTGACTTTGTCCGTGGGTTTTGTCGCCGGGCGGACTCAGCTGGAAGCTGGTACGCCGAGAGCTCCTGGTCGGCTTTGCGCCTCCTGGTCTATTTAGGTGAATATCTGCTTGGGACTGCTTGTCTGATTAGTCGTCTCCGATGGACGAGTAGTCAGGGATCGGCATCGTAGGTCGCGTGCTCTTCAGGGCGAGCTCCGTAGATCGCGTCGGCTGGGGATGACCAGTGATATGGATGGGGCTCGCTTGTCGCTTGCTTATGCTATCACCACTTTCCGTGGTGCTAGACTTGACTGAAGTGTAAGGTACTGACTTAGTGGCGAGCAAGGGCTAGTATCCGTGAGAGCTAGGCCTATACTCTTTACACCAGAGGCCTGTCCTTCAAAAGGGACAAAAGTAAGTAGCAAGCTGGCACGCCGGGATTCAAAGGTCCCGGCATGCCCTAATTACTGAGTACGGTAGAATCTGCTACACTTCACACTTAAGCGGGATTCTGGGTTCCAGATCAGATCAGGAGACTCCGCAGAGAAGCTGCGGAGGCTCCGTGGCCGCTAGTGGCGGCTCAAACGGTTCTGTCACGTATACGGTAATATACTGTGACAGCTGTCGCACCATAAAGCAGTAACTGCAATACTATGGTAAATACCGTGAACTCCGGTCAGGGCGCCTTAGAGAGGCGTCCTCTACTCACAAACACGGTACGTCACCGTACACACAGGCTCCATGTACTTCAGACAAGAGCTGTTAACTGGCTATTGTAAGGTTCAGCCCTAGCAGGAAGTCTCTCTGCCTAGGGGTAAGTCTGGGTGTCCCTGTCTCGTGGGTACCGCCCCTACTACTTCACTCGCCCCCCCGCTCCTCAGCGTTAAGCCTATCGGGCATGCGCTGGGAGCTGGAAAAAGGGGTCGGTACTGTAAGAAACAAACTTCTGGCAATATGTACACCTCAGAAGATCAAAGTATCAAAGCAAATCTGCCTGGTTCAGGCCGTCCTCCGCATCTGCCTGGTTCAGGCTATATACACACATCTGCCTGGTTCAGGCTGTTTTCAAAGCAAAATTCACATAATCTCCGCAGTCATTGCGCACATACTGCGCGTCATTCTAAGCATCTCAGCTGCTCAGCCCCAAACTGGCTGTTTAAACAGAATCATCAGGCCAGGCTAGGTATAACCGCTGCTCTCGCCCCACTGCGCCATAGCCGCCTGGTCTTCAAGGCCACAGGAAATGTGCGCCGTAGCAGCGGGACTCTGCCCCCTGCAGTACTATTACTACTCCACAAAATCAAGTGTCGTCGTCCATCGCTTCCAGCATATGTACTACCGCAGCCTTGCTGCTGCGGCTCTTGAGAAACAAATTTTTAACACGTCGCTGCCGTATTCTCCGTTCCAATTTTGCATTTCCAGCCTTCGGCCCGATGGCCGCCGGCCGACTGCCTGCCGGGTACTAGGACAAGCCGCGCTGCGCCTGAAGGTGTCTTCCGCTACGCAGGCGCTTGCCCGCTCCTTGCCGGTTACGGCGTGGGGACCATCAAGTGCTCAGCAGCCTTGCCGGTCTGAGCTTGGCTTAACCATAGCCCGCGTCCTCTGTATGCCCCTCTAGGGCTGACTCCTCCTCTTTGTTGGAAGCCTAGCGCCACCTTGGCCCATCTATGGACCGCTCGCTAGGTGTCACTGGCCTCTCTTCATCCAAGGAATATCTTCCTCCAAAAAGTCTCTGCCCCCAAGCAGCCTCTCGCTCTTCTTCCTCCTCTTCTGTCTCTTCCCCCTCTTCCGTCTCATTGTCCTCTTCTGCCGCAGGCCTGTGATCTGTGACAGACAGGTCCCCCATTTCCAGGGCGAACTTCTCCCACAGCACCACCTGCTGCGTCAGTACAGTGATCTGCTCCTCATCGGTCATACACAAGTACCCTGGCACCGTGACCACGAACGTGCTCAGCTTGACCCTGGTGGCCACTGGCAGCCCCTCATAGAACATGTGCGAGACCGAGTGCCTTCTGCCAAAGTAGTCCACTGCATCCCTGGAGATCTGCAGCAGCTCTGCTGTGGACAGTACTCTGTGCGCAAACGCCTCCACTGTCTCCTCTGGCTTGACCTCTGGATCCAAGGTGGTTTTGACTCCCAGCTTGAGGTTGGTGATCGTGGATCTCTCATCCGAGGACGGCTTCCCCACCTCCTCCTTTACCACCCTGATCCACAGGATAAGAAGGGAAACCTCACAGCACTGCTCCTCTGCTGGAGCGGCCCACTGCCCCCTGATCCTTTCCATCTCCTTGGTGGCCCTGTCCCCTGTGTGGGGCGCTGCCCTGATGGCTACCATCAACGGCCCCACACTGGCAGGCTTGTTGTTCCACAACCTAGCCAGGGATCGCACGAGGATGAGTGGCCATGGCCGAGGGTGACTGGCAGGATCCAACAATTTCCCCTGCCACCACGGCCAGCGCCGGTGGTTCATCCGACAACGCCAGTCTGTTGTGTGATCCCCAATAGCCACACGCTTGGCAATATTTCTTGGCTGCAACCGCGCCCGGGTGTGACATATCCAACACCGGCACGTTGCCTTGGATAGCTGGGATTTTGGTATATTTGGCCACCCCTGCCAGCTGCAAGACCATCTGCTGCAGCAGCTGCATGTTCATCCTTGCCTGCTCCCTATCGAGCCTCTTCATTTCCTGGTCGCTGGACTCCCGCCTGGCCCCTGGCCCGCGCCTGTCCGCTCCACCTGACCCCGACTCGTCTGAACTGGAGTCTGATCCAGATCCGCTACTGTCGCCCCCTGATGGGCTGCGACTGCGCTGGTACTGGCTGTTTCTGCGGCCAGCCCCATCCTGGGCTTGTCCGCCCCCGGACGACTGTCTGCCGGCCCCGCCCGCGGAGCCTCTGCTCCTCTCGGGTGGCGGCTGATCAGCCTCATCTCTGCTTTTTCTCTCCTCTGGGCCAGACTCCCGAGGCTGTGATCCTCTGCCGGATTCTGCCTGCCCCCTGGGCGGCTTCTGGCTTGGCCCGCCTGGCTGTGTCCTCCTGCCGTATTCTGCTGGCCCCCTGGGCGGCTCCTGTCTCTGCCAGTTTGGCTGTTTCTTTCCGTCTGCCTGCCCCCTGGGCGGCTCCTGGCTCTGCCAGCTTGGCTGTTCCCTGCCGTATGCCTGCTCCCTGGGCGGCTCCTGGCTCTGCCAGCTTGGCTGTTTCCGTCCTGTGTAATTCCTGACCCAGGGATCTGACAGCACCTCCTCTCTGGCCTCTCTGGACCCTGGGGTGGGCGCGGCCCTTGCCTGCTGCTGCCACCTTTGGACCTCCCTGAGCTCCTCTGGTTGCTGCACAGCTGTTTCATAACCTTTCCACTCTTTATCCTCCACTTCTTCATCCTCGGGTTAAGATCCAGGCTCCTCCTGACCTCCCTTCACCCCATTGCACAACTCATCTGCGAAGGCCTTAACGGCCAGGGCTGCCTCGCGTCCTGCTCCTCCCTTGGACGCCTGTCCAAGGGCGGCCAACAGCGTCGCCCTGTCCTGCCCCGTGTGTGGAATCCCCATCATGGCCTTCGTTGCCCATTCCCTCAGATGATGGGCCCTGAATTCCTCAATCGCATTCACCTGATCGCTGATGTGGGAGAAATACCTGGAGCAACCTTGCTTCCACAGGTTCGCCGCCCACCGCAGAATCCCCCTCCAGCCGATCGGCTGCAGATCCTCCTCAATCAGCTCCTGTAGATCTGCCACCTTCACCGCCCTGGAGTGCTCTGACTCTCTGGGGCCTTCCTCCTGTGCCCACGCTGGATTATTGGAAAATCCATACAGGCCGCCCCCTCGGCTGCCGCCTCTCTTCACTTGGCCGCTAAACCCCTCCTTGGATCTCTGCACAGGCCTGCCCACACTGGGGAGAAACCTGGACAGGGGTGTTCCATACACCGTGGACCCTACCACCCTCCTGACTGGAGTGCGGTGCGGCCTCAGCTGCCCCTTTGGATGCAGCCCTGCCCTCAGCTGCGGCCCTTTTTGCACTTACACCTCTGGGATGGGATCTGACAGCTCTTCTTCCCACATCAGGTCAGCCAACGGCTTTCCCACCGGCACAGCCGCCCTTTTGCTCTGGATCCGCGGTTCATCGCTCTCCTGCGAAACCTGCCCGGCCATCGCTGGTTTGGCTCCTGCCCCCTTGCGCTTGACTTCTGCAGGTCCGCGCATGGCCGCACTCACCTCTACTTTCACCAGCGGTTCGCCTGCCCTGACCTTGTCACGGCCTGCAAGCCCCTCTGGGCCTGCGGCGACATCCGCCCTTTGGTCACTTTGGCTGGACTTCTCCTTGACCCGCTGTGCAGTCCTTGCCCCCCTGGGCGGATTCTGCTGCACAGCGGCGTCTGGACCACAGCCCCGCCCCGTATCTCCGCTCTGGGATACCTCAGCTGCTGGATCCAAGATCAGCTCTGGGGTTCCTCCCCCTTGCGTCGGCCACTGCTCAGCTTCCAGGTCCTTTCTGGGATGTGCGGGCACCTGGCCCCCTCGGCCCATTCCTTTTTGTGTCACCTGGACGCGCACCGTACCATCAGCCAGCTCCCCTTCTTCCGCGGACAGAAGGCGGTCTTGCACTGGCACCCTGCGCGCGCCTGCGGCCGGATCCGCTGGCCCGGCCAGCTTCACCGCAATCCGCATTGCTTCCTCTGCAATCACTGCATCACTGGCCTCAGCCGGGTCATCACCCGGCTCCAGCCCCCTTTGGATGTTGGCATCCATGCGGTGCTCACATGCACTGTCGCTGTGCTCGCACTCGAACCCGCAGAACATGCATACTCTTCCGGGGTAATACCTCATGGCCTGACGCATGGCATTGCGGGTGTCCATCTGCTGCTGACGGTCACCTGTTGCGCAATCCTCCCAGAGCCTGGCCAGCTCCACATCTGCAGGCACCGCAACAGGGAATGCTACCAGGCACACATTCCTGCTGCTGCTGTTGTTCACGGGTGCTGGCACCGGAGACATGCTGCTCCTAGCTTCATCCACGTCACTGTCAGCTGCCCTGCCTTGTGGCAACAGCGTCTGCAGTTTCTTTGCCAAGCGACGCTTCATCATCCTCAGCTGCCTGGTCATTCTCATCTGCCAGGCAATCCCTGGCTAACTGGCCATCCACAGCTGCCTGGCCATTCCTTCGAGCTTCTGCTGGTACCAGTTCACCTTTTCCCTCAGCATGGGTATGGGGATATCCAGCTCCATTGACCCCTCACGATTATCTGCCGCAACATGCTTGGGTGAGTGTCCTCCGGCTTCCCCATGGGCACTGCCCTGGCTGGTTGGGCTTGTTTTAAGGGATCGCCTGCCTTGCCCCTTCAGTTGGACCTTGCACGGCCAACCCCTCTGGCAGGTTGCCTGCCTGGCCCCCCTTCAGTCCTGAGGCCTCGACCTGGGACTGGCTAGGGCCGTCGGCAGCTGTAGGCACACCTGCCACACCCTTGGGCGCCCCCAGCCATATGATGGCCTGCTGGGCCGCCCCTGGTTCCGGTGTTGCTACCTGGCCCCCTCCTGGAGCTGCTGCCACCGGTGGTGTGAAAGGCCCATCCTCTTCTGGCTGGTGCATCTGCACCAGCACCGGCGCCTGCCTGTGCACGTGGGCCTCAATCTCCCTTGATTCTACTGGTTCCTCAGCCACCTGCTGGTTCAGCTTCTGCTCCCACGAATGCAGTTGGTTCGGCTCGCAGCCGCCGGCCACCACAGGTGTCACATGGGCTGCCTCCCTCGGAAAACACAGCCGTGACGCATGCACCTGCAGTTGGCCCGGCTCGCAGTCACCGGCCACCACAGGTGTCACATGAACTGCCTCCCTCGGCAAACACAGCCGTGACGCCTGCACCTGCAGTTGGCCCGGCTCGCAGCCACCGGCCACCACAGGTGTCACATGGGCTGCCTCGCTCGGCAAACACAGCCGTAACGCATGTACCTGCAGTTGGCCTAGCTCGCAGCCACCGATCCCTACAGGTGTCACAGGAACTGCCTCTCTCTGCAAACACAGCCGTGACGCATGCACCTGCAGTTGGCCTGGCTCACAGCCACCGGCCACCACAGGTGTCACAGGAACGTCCTCCATCTGCAAACACAGTCGTGACGCATGCACCTGCAGTTGGCCTGGCTCACAGCCACCGGCCACCACAGGTGTCACATGGGCTGCCTCCCTCGGCAAACACAGCCGTGACGCCTGCACCTGCAGCTGGCCTGGCTCACAGCCACCGGCCACAACAGATGTGACATGGGCTGCCTCCCTCGGAAAACACAGCCGTGACGCCTGTACCTGCAGTTGGCCTGGCTCGCAGCCATCGATCCCTACAGGTGTCACAGGAACTGCCTCTCTCTGTAAACACAGTCGTGACGCCTGCACCTGCAGTTGGCCTGGCTCGCAGTCACCGATCACTACAGGTGTCACAGGAACTGCCTCACTCTGTAAACACAGCCGTGACGCTTGCACCTGCAGTTGGCCTGGCTCACAGTCACCGATCACTACAGGTGTCACAGGAACTGCCTCACTCTGCAAGGATAGCCGTGACGCTTGCACCTGCAGTTGGCCTGGCTCACAGCCACCGGCCACAACAGGTGTCACATGGGCTGCCTCCCTCGGAAAACACAGCCGTGACGCCTGTACCTGCAGCTGGCCTGGCTCGCAGCCATCGATCCCTACAGGTGTCACAGGAACTGCCTCTCTCTGTAAACACAGTCGTGACGCCTGCACCTGCAGTTGGCCTGGCTCACAGCCACCGGCCACAACATGTGTGACATGGGCTGCCTCCCTCGGAAAACACAGCCGTGACGCCTGTACCTGCAGTTGGCCTGGCTCGCAGCCATCGATCCCTACAGGTGTCACAGGAACTGCCTCTCTCTGTAAACACAGTCGTGACGCCTGCACCTGCAGTTGGCCTGGCTCACAGCCACCGGCCACCACAGGTGTCAGATGGGCTGCCTCCCCCGGCAAACACAGCCGTGACGCATGCACCTGCAGTTGGCCCGGCTCGCAGCCACCGGCCATCACAGGTGTCACATGGGCTGCCTCACTCTGTAAACACACCCGTGACGCTTGCACCTGCAGTTGGCCCGGCTTGCAGCCACCGGTCACTGGTTTGGGTGGACAGGCATTCCCTTTCGGAACACAGTTGATCAGGTGCAGCTGCTTGCTAGCTACCGGGCTATCCCGCCTGGGTGGAAAGGCCCTCCCCCGGGCCTGCTGTTGGTCCATGGGACTTGGCTCACTGTCACTGCTGAGGATATCAAACATGGACCAGCCGTTGGGGGACACCTGATTACCTGGCTGCTCCATACACCTGGTCAGTGCCTCCAAGGGTTCGCGTTGCTGGGGCACAGCCAGACTGCTTAACCCCGCCTGCTCTGCGTCACACACACTTTTCCACACTCCAGTGGCCCACTGCCTTAGCCTGTTCCACCCTATTGGCTGAGCCAGATCTTCCTTCCTTTTTAGTGGGTGCCATTCCGCAGTGGCGGCTTTTGCTCCACCCACAGGTTTCCTGATCACCTGACTTCCACCACAGGGCATCGTCCCGTTCTCCTTTTTAACGCACTGCGCAGCACTTGCCACTCTCATCAGCCTCTTCTGCGTCGTGTATTCTGGCCCACTGCCTAGGTCTCTTGTTCCCCCGCACTCTGCAGCCCCCTCTGGGGCTGCCGAGGTGCCTGCCCCTTGATCACCGTGATCGGGCTCGTTCTTGACTCGTTGCGCGGCCCCTGCCCCACTGGGCAAGTCCTGCTCTGGTGCGCCTTCTGGACCACTGTCCCGATTTGCGCCACTGGTCTGCGACACCTCAACGGCCGGGTCCAATGTCAGCTCAGGGGTTCTTCCTCCCTGTCTCAACCACTGCGCATATTCCAGGCCTTGCCTTGGAATATCCAGGGTTGATTGGGGCACTGGCCCACCTCGGCTGATCCCTTTGTGCAACACTTCAGCGCCCACAGTGCCATCAGCCTGCCCAACGTCCTTGGGCCAAGCTTGATCTGCACTGGGCACCTTGCACCCCAAAGCTGCGGGATCCTCGATCCCTGCTAGCCCGCGAGAAATACGCGTCGCTTCTCCCTCAAGCGCCATCTGCTGCTCTGAGTCCAGGCCCTGCCTTTCAGTTCACACAGTTCACACAGTTCTGGGCCACTGAAATCTCAGCCTCAGCAATCCATTGATCACTGATCCGCCGATCCACTTCTGTTAACACTTTTGTTTTCACAATCAAGTGGTCCAACCTTAACCACTGACCAAATGCACAGGGAATCAAGCTGGGTTTATAACTCCAAAACTGGATCTTCGAGCTTCTCCCCAAGGCTCTTCACAGCCGGGGTTTGCAAGATCTAATTTGGCACGAAAAGCCCAAGCAGAATGCAGCGACAGAGGTGCTTTTTCAAGGCGAACAATTCAAAAAAATATTCCAGGTCAGACAAGCTTAGCTTCCCTCAGCGAGGAACTCGTTGGCAAGCAGCAGATCAGGCTGCAATACCACTTTTGTCCCTTTTGAAGGACACTGAGAGCGGGGATGCTCGGGGTTGCGAAGGAACGGCGACGGAGGTGACTTTGTCCGTGGGTTTTGTCGCCGGGCGGACTCAGCGGGAAGCTGGTACGCCGAGAGCTCCTGGTCGGATTTGCGCCTCCTGGTCTATTTAGGTGAATATCTGCTTGGGACTGCTTGTCTGATTAGTCGTCTCCGATGGACGAGTAGTCAGGGATCGGCACCGTAGGTCGCGTGCTCTTCAGGGCGAGCTCCGTAGATCGCGTCGGCTGGGGATGACCAGTGATATGGATGGGGCTCGCTTGTCGCTTGCTTATGCTATCACCACTTTCCGTGGTGCTAGACTTGACTGAAGTGTAAGGTACTGACTTAGTGGCGAGCAAGGGCTAGTATCCGTGAGAGCTAGGCCTATACTCTTTACACCAGAGGCCTGTCCTTCAAAAGGGACAAAAGTAAGTAGCAAGCTGGCACGCCGGGATTCAAAGGTCCCGGCATGCCCTAATTACTGAGTACGGTAGAATCTGCTACACTTCACACTTAAGCGGGATTCTGGGTTCCAGATCAGATCAGGAGACTCCGCAGAGAAGCTGCGGAGGCTCCGTGGCCGCTAGTGGCGGCTCAAACGGTTCTGTCACGTATACGGTAATATACTATGACATGCCTTCGGAGGTCCTCGCTGGTGGTTGGTCGTGGTTTTCAGACACCTATTATCATAGGAGGGCGGCCGTGTTTTCTTCGGTAAGGAGCATCTCTTCAGGTTCCCAGCTAGGCTTCCATGTGACTTTAACCAGCCCCTCCACTTGTGTGGTGCTAGTTGCATGTGTGCATGCCGGGCATGTCCATTTGTCATGGCTGGGTCTCCAGTCCACTGGTTGGCCTAGGCATTGGACATGATCGTACTTGTAGCATACGTCGCATGTGATGATGTCATCATAACATCCTGATGCATCATCGTACTGCAGGCTGTGTGGGTTCCAACAACCTTCGCATGCTGCAACACCTGCTCAATCGTGGGCATGCAGGTCTTGACCAAGTCCTAGAGTCTTCCGGCAAGAAGCCTCTATCTTCTCTGGTGTGTACCCTGCCATGCCATGGTATGGGATGGCCCATTCATCGATGATGCTTGGGTGCCAGGTGACTTGATATTGGATTTGCTTGATTCTGTCTTTTCCTTTTTGGTGGCGTCCTTTGCTTGGCTCTGTGACCATCCTCCAGCCTGTGATGGCTGCTACTTGGTTGGTGTGCCCATACATCTCTTGTATGACTGTTGCCGCCCTTTCCCCTTCTGATCTTTTGCTTTTGGCAAATGCAAAAATACACTCTGCCTCCTTCCTTTTGTAGTCATGTCTGGCACATAGGCATGTTCCTGTTGTCTGGCACTTTCTGCGTGGGGCCGCAATCTCTTTCCGTAGGCTCGTATTTGACAAGCATCCTTGCCTTTTCTTGTCTCTGTGGAGGGTAGGGTCCTTGCGCCAGTGTTGTTTTTTCTTGCTGCCTTGCTGTCCGGTCGGGTTTGCTCTGCCCTCTGGATGTTGTGTGGGGTATGGGATATCAGCGAGGTCTCCCGGTCTCTCTGTTTCTGTTGCTGTTGGAATGACACTCTCCTTGGTATTCAGGTATTGGGTGATCAATGTCTGGTCAGGGTGAAGGGAGGCCTGGAACATGGTTCCTGTTGGCATGGGGTTTCTTGCTATATCAGTGATGTACATGTTTCCCTCATGTATCTCTCGTTGGTCCTTTGGAAGGCTCAACGACGTGTTTCTTTTTCTTATCATGTCTCTTAGGTCTTTGTCTGCACCCGGCCCGTTGTTTGCCATGACTGAGAGTCTGTTTAAGGCTATGATGTGCTTGTCTTTGACATTTCTCCCGTATCTGTTTCTTAGGCCTCTCCCATCCATCAAGTGCTTGCCTCCTTGTTCTGTCAGGTCTGCTAGGTGATTGATTCCTAGGTGAAACAGGGGTTGAAGCAAGGTGTACGCATTGAGGGGGTCTGTGGCAGGGAGGGTAGCAGTGGCGGGGTTGAGCTGTTCTAGCGCTTGGGCGAGTTCTGGGGTGTGTACTGTGAATTGTTGCACCTTGCTTTTCATGATGGTCAGGTCATTATCTGTGATATGGGACAGTTGTCTGAGCTGCATGCAATGTTTAGCCTGTTGGGTGTCTTTAAACCCTGTGGGGCAACCGCCCATATATTTGAGCTGCTTCTCCAGGAGACTTCGAGTGACTGTGCCCATGCGCCCTTCATCGCGTAGGGATGTGATGAGCAGTTATGTATTCTTCTTTGCGTATTCTGTCACCAGGGATGCACACCCCAGCCCGAAGGACGCGACATCTTGGTGTACGGTAGCTGAGTTGGCACATGTCCATAGTCCGTAAGCCTTCTTGACGGCCGTGGCCATGATGCTGTCTAGAATCTGGAGGTCAGCTCCCGTGCATGGAGTTATCCCAAAGGTGTTTGAGATTGAGGGCTTAATAGTTGTCTCAATGATATGCTTAATTTGTCTTGGAGTGGCTTGTGAGGCTTGCAGCTCCTCAATCTTTTGCCTTGCCTTCTTTATCAGGTTTTGGTGCGGGAACTTCCAGTCTAGTGTCATCGTGAGCTCTGCACCGAGGTATCTGAAGGGGTCTATTGGGGGAAGGTGTTGCACGTATTGTCCTTGGACCATTATCTGATTTTCCAGTTGTCATCTTACTTGTACCAGAGCATCCTTGTTCCCATATAGTCCTGTGCGGATGTTTTGAAAACTCTAGTATCAGGTGCGGACACCTGATACTAGAGTTTTCCCAGTGTTGACCTTCATTTTCGCAAAGTCGGAGTAGAGACTAAGTTTCTCTGCTTGTACGTGCAGGTCCGACAGTTTACTTGTCAGCATTGACAAGTCGTCTGCGAATGCTGCATTGCTGAGTGAGTGTTCCATGCGAGCGTTCATGTCATCTATGCATCCAAACATGTAGCCCCTGGCCCCGACTTGGGCCCCGCCGCCACCGGAGCAGTGGTTCAATGTAGATGAGGAGAAGGAGGGGTGAAAGGGTGTCCCCTTGTATATATGCTGCCCCGCCCCATGGGGATCTTTCCAGTGAGCTCTGTGCCCCATCGGACCTGGGTTGTTGCCCCCATGTAAAGGTTTTTAACTGCATCCACCGCATCTGTAGGGAACCCTAGGTCGTACATGGTCATAAGAAGAATGTCGTGGTCCATCATGTTAAACGCTAAGGAGAAGTCGACTTGTAAGTTATATATATTCTGGCCGGTGTGTCGTGCATCTTCGAGCGCCATGACTAGCATCTGGAGTTGGTCCATGGTGCTGGCTTTTGTCCTGAACCCCTTTTGGGTAGAGCTCAGAAGCAAGTGTTTTTCAGCGTAGTCAGACATAGCCCTTGTTTGAAGCCTCGTCCAGAGTTTGTATAGGGCATTTAGCATACCGATAGGTCTCTTCTTGTCTACCAAGGTTTCGTCCGGCCCCTTCTCCAACAGTTGTGTAGTACTTTGCTTCCATTCGTCTGGGGTCACACCGGTTGCCCACATGATGATCATGAGCATGTGCATGCACTCCTTGAACTCGTGTGTCATCATTTTTAGGAGTTCATTTACGATCCCATCTGGTCCCGGTGATTTCCCATCACTTAGTGTGTGTAGGCATTCTTCAAACACTGAGGATTGCTGGATTGTTCTGTGCAGCCACGTTCGGTTTGGGAGACGGGTTGCCAGCGTTTCCAAGGTAAATTTATCGGGACCCGTTGTCCATGGGTACTGCCGTGTGACCTCATGTGGGTGGTATTTGCCACTTTTGGGGGCACAAGGGGTCAGCAATTTGGTGAAATGTTCCTCCACAATCGAGATCATCTTCTTGGGGTCGTCAGTGATGTGGTTTGTGGCCGGGTCCACAAGGGCTTTGTTGTTGGTTCCGGAGGCTGGCTTTTTGAAGATTTTCCTGTTTGCCATCTTTGGTTTTTTGTTAATGAGGTCTCTGGTAGCTTTGATCGCTTGTTTGAGATTTTGCTTGTCCTGTCCCTTGTCCATGGTCTGGATCTCGGATCTAATGCCTCTGATGACTTGTGAGAGGATCTGCCCACTATTCATGCCCACGTTTGTCTCCAAGGTTGCGGCCTCATGAAGTCTCATTTCCATACCGCTGGGAAGGTTAGTCTGGTTAGCTATGATCTCTTGCATCCCTGTATGTACTTGAGTCGATAGCAGTATTGCGAACTTCGTTTCTAATCTCATGACAAGCTTGAAAGTGTTTGTCTAACATAACTCTTTTCCGTGACAGAGCCCGTGAGCGGAGGTGAGTGCCAGAGGGGTTAGTGTTTTTGCACTCACATGTTTGTAAGGCGATTGCTTGTGTCTTCTGTAGAGCACTCAACAATTGTTCACTTAGCTCATTCACTTTTACCGCCGCATTTTGTCCCTGAATAATAGCTAGGCGATTGCTGGTCTTCCTGTCTTCGGACTCAATCCTGTCGAAGTATGGCTGAATATCTTCTTTAATTACCAGCTGCATTTTATGGTGCAGGTCTCGAGTCTCACCGGCGATACCCTCTGAGAAGGTGGAGATTTTGTTGGCGAAGGCTGTCTTGTCGGTGAGGCTGATAGGTCGGACCAAGACCCGGGTGGAGGGGCGAGTGGGCTGTTCTTTTAGAGTGGGGATGAAAATCCCTGTGTTTCTCAGTTCAATGATGCCTAGCAGGGGTGTGTGATCTGATTGGGTGCCTATTTGGAGGACGTTGGTCTTACTTTTGATGATGCCCATATCCAGGTTTGTGAAAGTATCGTCAATTCTGCTGGTCGTGTGGAACTCAATCGTGCTGTTTAAGTGGGTGAAGGTGTGGGCTCGAGGGCTAAGGTTCGTTTCTAGGGGTGAAAGTTTAACTGCTTCAACAAATTTCCTGTGTGTCTCATCCTTGTGGTAAGTGTGTCTGCTGCTCCTGTCACCTTGAAGCAGCGTAGCATTCCAGTCGCCTAGCATAATATGGCAAGAAGGGTCACCGTTTTGTGTTTCTTGCATGTGTTCCGTGAGTATGCTGTACATTTTTAGTCTCTCTGTCTCCTCCTCTGGTGAGCAACCTGCTGGCGCATAGACTCCTGTGATGTTGATGGGCCTGGAGTGGGGCAGGTGGATAGCAACGTTCAGAATTTTCCCATTGCAGTGGTCGCCTTCTGTTTGGGTGGCCTTTCCCAACACTGCAATGTGTTCTTTGATGGCAATGATGACCCCTCGCAAGCCTCTGCCTTGTTCGCTGTGTGTACACGCCCAGTATTGATACCCCTGTAGGGCTTCTTTCAACCATTTGGCCTTTTTCCGCTTGGGAAGAATGTTTGTCTCGGTGAGTACGAGGACATCTGGGTTTTGCTGCTGGATGGTCATCTCTATGTCATACTTTGCAGTGTAGGCGCCTTGGACATTGGCTGTGATCATGCGCAACGTAGCTGGTTGGCAGGCTGTTTGGTCTTCTCCGTGGGGTGGAGCACTTGGCTGGCGTGGTAGGCTTGTATTTTCTTGGGCAATCCTGTTCTTTAAGGTCTGTTTCACCCGTGTTTTGGCTGCGCTGGTTCTGGCGCACCCGTGATCGAGGAAGTGAGGTACGATAAAATGAGGGGCTGAAACAGTTTGTTCTTTTTCTTTCCTTCCGTTGTGTGCGGGAGGGTGGTGTTGCATTTAGTTTGTTTTTTCTTGAGCTTACGTACGTATCCTTTGGGAGCCAATTTATTTTGTTTTGTTCTTTCAACACCGTGTATCTTCTCATGCCCTTTATTTGTCCTTCCTTTGATATCACATCTAGGTGTGTCGAGGACTGTGACATGGGTGGGGGGGGGTGCATTGGTGTTAGGTGTATCACCCTGTCCCATCACTCCCATGGTGGCATCCTGGTCTGGAAAAGATAACCTCAATAGATGCTCGAGCTCGTTGTTTCTAGCAGGGCCATGCCTTGGATGCACATATTGCACGATGCGCTTGGCCCGTACAATAAGTTTCAGTGTGATAGAATCTGGGAGCACATGTCCCTGGATACATGGGAACATGAACCTGATTGTTTTTGACATGCAGTCTCCAATATCTGTCAGGAAGTCGTCCCATGTCTGCATCAGTAACACAAACGCTCGCAGCAGCGTTGTGTCATCTGGGAGATCTGATGCTACTTTGGAACATCTGTCTCGTAAAACTGTCAGGCTATCGGGGGGCAGGGTACCAGTGGGTTGGCGAGAGGCAGCCAATGGCAGCATAGGCTCGAAGTGCCCCGCTAGGGTATTTCCAGAAAACCACACATGCAGGGCGGGGGTAGCGTCACTTGTTGGTTGAACTCCTAGGAGTTGGCTCACAATAATGCTGCGTCCCGCATCAGACTCCGAAATTTGGTGTTGATGCACTGTTATTTGCAATGCCATTGCAGTCCAGTGGGTGATGACCCTGTCGGCCCATAGTCCCTCTCCCGTATCCCCGTCACACGGCATGGCCATTCGTCTTGACCAGTCAGATAGCTTGTGTCTTGAATCGGTACCGTGCACTTGTTGGTAGATCAGCGTGGTTAATGACCTGACCGCATCCTGCCTGCCTAGGGACATGGCTTGCCTGAAAGTTTGCACCCCGAGGCCTTTTAACATGCTGGGAGGAATACCTGATAGATGTGCTAGAGAGTCAAAGTAACAGTCTCCCACCGAGAAGGAAAAGTAAGGGCCTGATATAATTTGTAGGCCACTTAGCTGCAAAAAATGTTGCTTAATGTCTTGCACGCTTTGTGGTTCAGGTCCAGGCGGAAGGTTCACCCTATTCCTCAAAGGCATGGGAGTCGGTGAGTCCAGAATTGTGATAGGGCTGAGAGAGCCCCCCCGGGGGTGCCTGATAGGTGGGAAGTTTACGCATGCGTTTCGACATTCGGCTAAACTGTTGGCATGGAAGTATCCGCAGACTTCATATGCCTTGTCTCTCAGTTCCTGCATGTGAAGCAAGGTCTGCCTCCATTCCTCCCCCTGAGATCACTGCTCTTCTGGGTTTTTCTGAGTCTAGCCAGTACCATGATTTGCCCTTGTACTTGGCGACGCCAACTGAATCTGGCATTCTGCGCCAGATTCACTTCGCGTCGGCCACTTTCGCCACATTGGCAATTTCCGAACTGCCATCTGCCTTCGACCCTATCTATATTTTCCCTTTCTCCGTCCTACCGCCTCTTTATCCTGTGGCCGAGAGCATCCGTTGTTATGGTTACGCCGATGTAGAAAGGGCTAATAAACGTGACCGAAAGCAGACGGAGAAGGGTGCGGAGAAGGCACTGTCGAATGAGAAACGGAAGGCGAAAAGGAGGCTTGTAGCCGAGGTGTGTCAATTACGTTACACCACTGGCTGGGCCGAGGTGTGTGTTGTCAGTTCGGCTTACTCGCCTGGTGCCTAGGCTAGGTGATGATGAACATGCTATCAAATTGACAGCAAGTGGCTATATGTTGCAGCAAAGGTCAACAAGGCACTGCAGAAGAAAAGTGAGTTGGTTTTGCTATGGCTCATGCAGCTATGCATGGAATTTTACATGAGTCCTGGCAGCAGGGCATGCGAGCTGCACCAAGCCGCCACGGCCATAGGCTGGGATGTATCAGAATTGGACCTGATGTCACGACGTATGGCTGCACCGTGCGTTTGACCGCGCCAACCGCTATTCGGTTGGAAGTTATGTGTGAACATGAACAAGTGTGCTTGCCGTCTTAGGTCGTGTTTCCACTGGTATTCTGTCGGGCAACCGACACGGTTTAAGGCCCAATTTCGACCCAACTGCCGCAAACCGACACGGTTTAGCCTTTCTGAAACCACGCATTCGAGAATAGCCTATACCTCGTCGATGACCAGGTTTAAGCTATTCTTTGAGTTGGTTGCCTCTTGGTTTAAGGAACCATCTCCGCGCGAAAGATCGTTCGGCATTAAAGACGCCATTTCTATAGCCAGATCGAAATAAGCGGCGACACTTGTGGTTCCGAGGTCACGAATCGTCGCAGAACGTCTCGGCGCCCCTAGATCAGACCTCTGGCAGCAGGAAGTTCGCTGTGAACTTCCTGGATTTCAGTGGAAACAGTTTTGGTTTAAGGCGTGAAAAAATCACGATCGCGAGCAACCGGATTCAAACCGCGCTGGTTTAAGGCACCAGTGGAAACACCCCCTTAGAGGATCCCGAACTGGGTCCTTTACTTTTTCTTTCTTACTGCGATTTCACGGCCTTCAATAGACTCTTAACGTTTCCAGCTATTGTTCTTGAATATTGAATATTGAATATTGAATATCGAAGCTCCTAAATAGTTAAAATGCGTCCGAATCCCTCCAAGACGGGCCAGGTCTGACGCAACGTCTGCCTCAGGGACGCAGTGCACCCTAAGAGCGCTACGACATCGACCGCCAAACCCCGAAAACCCGGGCATCAAAATCTGAGGCACTTAGGGTACTGACGACGTTCGTAACTAGGATGCCGAACGTAAGCAAGACAAACAAAGAAGGAACGGTCAGGAAGAAAGAAAAGTTCGACAAGCACAAAAAATGTGATGTTACGATTCGTCCGAATCCCTCCAAGACGGGCCATGCCCGACACGACGTTTGCCTCAGGGACGCAGTCGACCCTTAAAGCGCTATTGTCGGGGCTAAGCGTTGCGCCTAGTAAATGACTGCGCAAGTACAGCAAACAGATAAAGCAAGTATCAAAGACACCCTTTCACTTATAAAAGTGCTGTGACTTCAAGAACATGGTAGCACGATACGTCGGATACGATACGATGCAATACGATACGATACGAATACGATGCAATACGATGAATTGAACGTATCGTATCACTTCAGTGAAAAACCATTTTTAGACTGAGCTGATAACCAGAGTCAGTGGGGTCAAGCTGAGTAGTTTTGACTGAGCTGGATAGCTCAATAGCTGAGGGCCTGAGTAAGTTGTGTAGTGTTGAGACTGAGTTGAGGGCCGGCAAAGCATTTTTCGTCCATGCCAGCACAGCATGATTCCAACATTTGTCGACCGGCACAACAATGGCTAGTGTATCATTTTCATTTACACTGCAAAACAGCAGCAGCAGCAACAAAACAGACGTGGGTGCATGGCAATCAAAGCATCAAAGCATAGCAACCAAAGGATGGTTGCATGGCAATCAGGGGCTCAGGGCAGGTCCGTACTCCGTAGGGCAGGCCGGCACTCAGGGCAGGCTGGCAGGGAAATTCAGAGCACCCATGCACCACCCGGCCAGTCACCGGATTATCACCGGAGAACTCTGCAATTATATTTACTTTTTGAGGTCACCTTGTCGAGCAGTGTAGTACGCAACAAGTTGTAGCCAGGAGGCTTGTAACCAGCTCCGAAAGCAGCCACCTTGCGCATCATCCTCTTCCAGTAGCGATTTCGGGAGACGTTGAAGGGGATGCCGTTGGCGTAGAATGCCATTGCGACTGATAGGTCGACGTCGTCCTTCTGCAGCTTGCTGTTGGCGAAGTAAGGAATCGTCCCCGGCGTAGGTGGAATGGGCTTGTTTACACCAGAGCACACGAATTCATTCTTGCATTTCAGGCACTTCCAATTGTTGTTTGAGGTAAACTTGCTTGCGGTCGCCTTTCTGCGGCACTTTTCCGAGGTTCTGACAGTATCTACTGACGTCAACCTCGTCACCATCCGACATTGTGCAGCGCTTTGTCGGAGACGAGACACGTCCCAGTTTTACTAGTGTGTGCATCGGCAAGGCATGCCATAAATAACGAGAGGGGGGCACTGAGGCTCTACTGTCCATCCTGTGGACTGGACTGGGCTGGGCGGCATCATATCGTTTCGAATCAACCGTATCGTTTCGTATCATCGAAACGATACGAATACGAAGGCCAAAACATCGTATCGTGCTACCATGTTCAGGAATATGACAGATTCCTGATCACTGCTATTGAGACTCGAATTCCCAGCTGTAAACCTGGGAATCAGTCGATGTATTTAAGATAAGTATCCCCTGGACTACTTACCTGACTATTCTCTACTGTTGACAGGACTGCCTCATGGGTTGACCCTTCCGAAGGTGACTGTAGCAGCAGTCGAAGATGTAGTACACTGATTACAGGATACGATGATCTTCAGTGGGAAGTCGCTTGTAGGCGATCTTCAGATGGGGAGACTCAGTCGCTTGATGATCTATCAGGGAGTCGACTTGGAGCCTCTGGACTGGCTATTGATGAACAGTTTATGGAGTTGGTGGTGGTAAACCAGCTGGAAGGCTGGAGAATGCCTGATAACTTAGGCCGAAATATCAAGAGAAGACCTTATAGGCTAAGCAGTGTTTGTGCTTGCTTAGACTGAAAGGGTCGAACAATTTTGGTGCTTGTTCTGTGTGGTGGATCGATACTCGAGCAGTGTTTGTGCTTGCTGGAGTAAAGTGAGCAGTGTTTGTGCTTGCTCGATGAGGAGTGACTATGTAACTTCAGATAAAAGGGTGATTACGAAATCAGGGCTTCAAGTAAGAAAGAAATAGTGGCTGCAGAAAACCAAGCAGCCACTAAGAAGGAGGCTAAAGTGTGAAAATACACACTTCGCTGACATCCAGAGAAACACAAAGTGTAACTGCAACAACAGTTCCGTACACAAGAGTTAAGCTGCAAGAATCCTTAAACAAGGAACTGATAATTCAGTAATTAGCATAATTAAGATTCCAGTATAAAGCCTTGCTCACGTCTCCTATCGTGCATACCTGGGCGTATTAGCATAATTAAGATTTCAGTATAAAGCCTTGCTCACGTCTCCTATCGTGCATACCTGGGCGTATTAGCATAATTAAGATTCCAGTATAAAGCCTTGCTCACGTCTCCTATCGTGCATACCTGGGCGTACTAGCATAATTAAGATTTCAGTACAAAGCCTTGCTCACGTCTCCTATCGTGCATACCTGGGCGTATTGGCATAATTAAGATTCCAGTATAAAGCCTTGCTCACGTCTCCTATCGTGCATACCTGGGCGTATTAGCATAATTAAGATTTCAGTATAAAGCCTTGTTCTACTTGTTCACGTCTCCTATCGTGCATACCTGGGCGTATTAGCATAATTAAGATTCCAGTATAAAGCCTTGCTCACGTCTCCTATCGTGCATACCTGGGCGTATTAGCATAATTAAGATTCCAGTATAAAGCCTGCTCACGTCTCCTATCGTGCATACCTGGGCGTATTAGCATAATTAAGATTCCAGTATAAAGCCTTGCTCACGTCTCCTATCGTGCATACCTGGGCGTATTAGCATAATTAAGATTCCAGTATAAAGCCTTGCTCACGTCTCCTATCGTGCATACCTGGGCGTATTAGCATAATTAAGATTTCAGTATAAAGCCTTGCTCACGTCTCCTATCGTGCATACCTGGGCGTATTAGCATAATTAAGATTCCAGTATAAAGCCTTGCTCACGTCTCCTATCGTGCATACCTGGGCGTATTAGCATAATTAAGATTCCAGTCTAGAGACCTCCTCGGGTCTCCTGGTAGAGTGGCATGTCTAAGGTGCATCAGCATAATTCAAATTTCAGTATTCAGCCTTGCTTGGGTCTCCTAGAGTGGCATACTTGGGGCACATCAGCTTAATTGTGATGAAATAAAATTGAAGCCGTAATACCGTCACATTAATCCTGAATTATACAATTTTCGAGGGGAAAATAGGAGATCAAGCTTTCAGTCAGAAGCCCCGCTCAAAGCCTACCCGAGAGGCATGTCTCGTGCGTATCAAGCAAAATGAAGGCGCCTCAGTCATTGTGAAACAAAGGGCATGGCCAGACAATATGGTCTGCATAGTGAATCCGCTTAAAAAATACAAAATAAAAGGTGGGAATGAGACCCGACTGAGCAGGTTGGTTGCGCATCATGACGCGCGCAATGACACCCACTGAGAACTTGGCCGACTCCACTCCTAGGGGGTAGTCTGGTAGATGGCCCATGCCAAATTCCTTCCATCTAGGCCCAAAGGCTGCACACAAGCTATGAAGATTTCTGGGCTAGTGCCAATGGAAAGAGCTGCCTCCTAGACTGATGCGGACATGCTCTCTTCAGATGAACCTGGGGGAGGAAGGCTGCTGGGGCTGCAGGGGCTACATGGGCTGTAGAGGCAGCAGGGGTGGCCATGATAGCAGCTGGTTCTCTGGATAGCACACATGCATACCGCAAGAACTCCGCTAGCCGCTCGCATATCCGTGACACATTCAAATGAAAGCTCCCAATGGAGCTTGCACCCGTCTCGGCTAATGAATCAATGTACTACATGGCTTGCTGTTTCTGAAGGGTCTGCCTTACAACCTTAAATACGGGTGGAGGACTGTGTGGGCGGGCGGGGAATGTGCACGTGGACGGGAGTCTGCATATGTTGGCGGGGCGTATAGCTTACGGGTTGGGAATGCGGGTGGGGGGCTGTGCGTGCAAGCGTGGGGCTGCACATACGGGCGGAGAGCCGCCCATTTGGGCGGGACTTGTGCATACAGATGGGGACCTGTGCATACAGGCAGTGCCTACTGGTGGATAATAGTGTATGCGGATGGGGGATGGGGGACCGTGCGGGCGGATGGGGGTAACATTGCATACAGGTGGGGGTCTGCAGAATGCGGAATGTGAATGGGGATGGGGGGCCTTACCAGCGGATGGGAGTAACAGTACATACAAGTGGGGGCCTGTGCATACGGGCTGTGTCTATGGGTGGGTAACAGTGAAAGCCAATGTGGGACTGGGAGGCCGTGCGGGCGTGCGGGAAATGTGCATGGGGGTGGGGAATGTGCACACGGGTAGGGGATGGCTCATGTGGTTGAAAGACCGTTTATGCGGGCGAGGCACAGAGCATATTAGCAGGCGGTTGTGTGTGCAAGCGGGGGGTAGTGTGTATGCGGGCGGGGTGTTTGCATGTGGGAAGGAGCTGAGAATGCAGGTGGAGGGTCGCGAGCGCGGCTACGTGCTGTGAATGCAGGCAGGGACCTGTGCATGCAAGGAATGCGTAGGCGTGTGGGGCGCTCCGCAAGCAGGCGGGATGCTGTGCATGTGGGCATGGGTGTGTGCATGTAGGCAGAGTGTATGTGGGTGGGAGCTGTGCATGCAAGCGGTGCGCATGCGGCCGGGGGGTAGTGCATGCAAGCAGGGGACTGGGCATGCATTCGGGGGCTGTCAGTACTGGTGGAAGCTGTGTATGCATGCAAGATGTTGCTCAAAAGGGTGGGATGCTGTGTTCGCTGGCTCAATGCTGGGCTGAAACTGCACACCAATATGCAGTGAATGCTCTTGTAGTCGGCGAAGGTTCAGGCACGCTTCATACCAGTAAAAAGCAGGAGATGCAGCTTTAGATAGACGCACCTCATCAGGATGGGCTGCAGCATCGATCAGTCCACCCTCGCCTGCAACACCCCCGCTTCCATGGAGGCCCTCTGGGCACTTGGTACGATCGGATTCGAGGTCGATTTATAACAAGTAATGCATGTATTTAATGGCATGCGCTCCTCTTCAAAGATGACGGAATTATGAAAAAATGACGTCACTTATTTGCCAATGTTGGCATGTCATTTGACTGAAACTTTGTAGAGTAAAAGTACGTTTTTCAGGGACATCGATACCTCGCGGACATGGTAGTACCTGCTGTTTCCAACCAGAAAACCCGCCACCGGGATTAATCCCGGCAAGGTGCAGGTAGAATTGGGGCCGACCTTTCGTGTATTACAGCACGATTCTGATGCGTGGAGGGACTTGAAGTCCCTCCACCCTTTCGAAAGTTCCTCCACCCGATCTCTTGGAACAGGTGTGGAGGAACGGGTGGAGGAACTTTCGAAAGGTTGGAGGAACGCATTCTTTTCCGCGGAGGCGGGGGTCCGCGGAACTATTGAACGATTGAGCTCATGGCCAGCGTGGCCGAGATAATTTCTGCGTCCTTTCCTTTCTATATGACGTTAATTGCAAGTTCTCTCTTTAACTTTTGATGTCTCTCCGGCGATTTGGCGTGGATGAAGGCAGCAAACGACGGCTCTTTCGGTCGACGCGTATTTCCTAGACGGAAAAAGTGTCCAAACAGCGTCGTACGGGGATGACCAGGGGATGACAGCTTCAGTTACTTCAGTCATAATTAAAGTATAACACCTGATGTCAATATTTCTTGGCTCATAAACTATGCATTCAATTAGACAGGTCTTATGTATCTCACAATCGCCCCTTCAAATTATTAAACCAATTTAGATCTCAAATAAAGCGGCCCAAACACATGAACAAAAAACACATCAAAACCAGGATCCCAAGTCATAACCACAAGCAACAATAAGCACTGAAAGTCAAGAAAGCTACGCCCTACTGGGGCGTGGATGTTAAGGAAACAACGCAGCTTGGGACCGTAGCCACATCCGCGCCGTTACCATTAAGGCTGTACCTAGAGGCAATTTAGAGCCATAGTAGGGATGGGCTGCCCACCATAGCACTTCTAAAATAACAAGGCCAGACGAGCATATAAAACTGCAGTGGTCTTGCACCACCCAGTCCAGATAATTTTGACATTTCTATAATTCCGCGTCGCGACCTGCCCAGTCCAGTCGTCACTCGACGTCCAGTCCGCGTACCATAATCTAAGGCGCACGATAAACCCGAGTCCAAACCCTAGCCCAGTCCAAGCACTGCTATAAAGACCGACCACCAGGCTTTATAGCTAGAATTCGGGAAGTCTCAGTCGAGATTATTCTATGAGGCTCAATACCTGTCTGTCCCACTATACAATCCAAGCCTAGTCCCCGGCCTATTGGCACTCTCCCCCCCTTCAAGTCCCATCAGAGCCTCCGAAGTTCAACCATCCAACAGTCCAACACTAGCCCTTCAGCTATTGGAGCCTACCAGTGAGTTAATTAAGAGTTCCTTAGTGCCCCCAGGGCCTCAGACCTCTTCTGTGGTTATAGCAGCTTTGTCTCGCTTCCAGCTCGCTCATCTGTCGCCTATATTGCTCCAGTGGTCTTTGAGATTGGAGACTACGAATCCATCTATACTGGGGTCGATTACTTCGGACCTATTGCATACGGCTCACCTGCCTTACCTGACCTGCTCGAGCCAAGCAATCCTCTCAAGGATATAACGAAATCCAATGAGTCGAGTGAAGGTCAGAAGTTGAACCGTTCACATTTTGTTACGACACTTTCCTGCCTATTTCAAGTCCGTCTGGTTCATTCCTGTAAGTTATTATGACTGCACGAAAACCAAAACAACGAGCTTCTTCTCGCGCAGTCAACAACATGACAATCACTCCAGCAGCGGCCAGGGTCCTGGGGGGGCTTTTCATTTTGCTCGGGTTGAGCCGAACCCCTAGTTTGTTTTCGTCGGCTCAAGCCGACCCGACGTTAATCTGAGCTCGAGTTTTTTTCGGGACTGGAAAGTATGAAAAAGTGCGGAACGCTGGTTTCTTTATTTTTACAAAACGACCCTGAATACCTGTCGATGGCGAAGAAAGAAAGCTAGCTGCCGATACACATGGATGCAACATGTCCCGACATAGCAACTCGCATATAACCGAGTTGCTATGTCGGGACGGATGCCATGCGGATATGACATCCGTCCAGCGACGAGGGAGAAACCCGAGCTGAGCTGGCATACCGCTTGAAATGGCAAAACACGCATGCCTTGCCCATATTGAAACTTTCCACATTCTTTCAGAGTGCACGAGCTTTATCGACATTGTCGCTAAAGCTGACAAGCCGAGTTGCCGAGCTGCCATTAAAATCTACCCGGCTTTGCCGAGCCACGTGTCTAAAAAGGGTCGTCTGGCCTCGGCTTGCGCCGAGACCATGGTTTTACTGAGCCCGGGTTTATTCGCCTCGGCAGTTCTGGGCTAGGAACCCGATCGGCTCCCAGTTCTCTGGCAGCGGCGCAGCCCGTTCTTCCAGTCGATGCACCAGTCATAATTCCAGTCCCTGCACCAGTCATAATTCCAGTCGCTGCAGCAGTCATGATTCCAGCCGCGCAGGCACCGGCGACGCTGCCAGTTGCACATGCAATTCCGGCAGCTGTTCCAGACCTTGCTCCAGTCCAGCCAGCTGCTTGTTGACAGTAGCTTGATATTGACTGGGAGCATTGGAAAGTCCCATGGGCAGGCAGCGCCATGCATGATGCATAGGGCCCAATTCCACTTGTCACCAGAACGTGGAAATGGCATGCCAGCTCACCCTCCCCAATTCCACTTGTCACCGGAATGGCACCGGAAGTGCCATATTTTGCATCGCGCCCCTCCGGACCCTTAAACCCTCTAACGCGTTAGAATCTAACACTGCCCCTTACGACACTCACCATTCTTCTTCTTTGAGCGATGCAAAAATACTACGCATCAACGCTCCAACAGCGTGGATAACTTCGTCCTCATCTTCAAATTTTCATCGCCGTCATCTTTCGTTCGTTCCGAATACTCATTTTCGCCCGTTCCCGCTGCCATGGCCGACGCATATCCTTAACAAAAGCATCATTGGGATTTTTCCCGCGTAGAAGTTGGCACCGATCTGGCCAACCCAATGGCGAATTTCGACGCGTGCCCCCTAGCAGTCCCTCCGATCGCCTGGGTTATCTTTTAGCAGCGGCCTGCCATTTGCTACACCCAACTTCGACAGTGCAAGATCTTTGCTGCTCTATCGTTTGTCCTTGTCTACATTGATGACATTATGATTCTCTCAAAGTCTCCTGCAGAACATCTGGACCACCTTGACTGAGCAAGTGTTTGTCAAAATTCGAGAATCTGGTATGCAGGTCAAGTTTTCCAAGTGCAAATTCCTTCAAGAGCAAGTCAAGTATCTAGGACATATCCTTTCGAAAGAAGGCATTCGAGCTGACCCAGACAAAATCCGAACACTCACTGATTGGGAATTCCCCACCATTGCGACAGGTGTCCTCCAGTTCCTGGGCTTAGCGAATTAATTTCGTAAGTTCATACCCAATCTGTCGCGTCTTGCAGCACCGCTGTACCATCTGACCAAAAAGCAAGTCGTGTTTCAACTTTCAAGAAGGGGAGGAAGCCCTGCTAGCTTTCACAGCAATCAAGGAAGCTCTAGCCTCGCTTCCAGTTCTAGCCTATCCGAATCCTGATCTATCGTACGAACTGGCCTTCGATGCATCCCTGACAGGGTGCGGAGCAGTCCTCACTCAGGAAGGTCGTCCAGTTGCATACTTCTCGTCTAAGTTCAGTCCTGCCGAGCGAAACTATACGAGAGGAGAACAAGAACTCTTGGGCATTATCAAGGCACTCAAAGAATGGCGCTGCTATCTAGAGGGAAGTCAAGGTCTTTCGATCGTGACCGACCACAACCCATTAACTTTCTTCTCCAGACAACCCACCCTTTCACGCAGACAAGCTCGCTGGAGTGAGTTCCTGTCTCGATTTGAATTTTCAGTGAAGTACAAGCCAGGCGCCACCAACCCAGCTGACTCACTGTCCAGGTTACCTCACCAAGGTACGACTGCAGCTCGCGTAGCTATGCTTTTCACGCTCACTGTAAACGAATCTAGCCCTGATCTTATGCATCGAATCAAGTATGCTACTGCGGTTGATTTGGAGTTCGAGGATGCACAAGTCACACGTCACTGGTCGCTTCACAGTGGTTACTAGTCGTACAATGGCTTGGTCGTTGTTCCTGATGCCCTTCGAGTCGAAGTAATCCATGATCATCACAACACTTTTCTAAGTGGTCACTTCAGCTGGTCAAAGACTTAAGAATTGGCCAAACGACAGTTCTGGTGGCCAAACATGATTCAAGATATCCAGGCCCATGTCCAGTCCTGCCCCTCATGCCAAAGGAACAAAGCCTCCAACAAACGGCCCTATGGCCTCATGCAACCCCTCGAGATTCCTGATCACCGTTGGCACACTGTCACCGACTATGGATTTTGTGTTCGATCTTCCCCAGTCAGCCAGTGGACATGATGGTATCATGGTCATTGTGGATAAGCTCACCAAGTTTGTATGTCTAGCTCCAGTCCGGAAATCTAGCACCTCCGAGGATATTGCTAGAGTTTTTATCTCTCATGTCTTCCAGCATCATGGCTTTCCCAAGAACATCATTTATGATCGAGACGTGCGGTTCACTTCTACCTTTTGGAAGACCATGTGTGCCCGATTGAGAATCCAGCCCAAGTTCTCCACAGCCTTTTTTTTTGAATTGAGGGGTCCGACGCAGTCAGGTCACCAGTAACTGTCCATCCACACAAGGGGGGATGCCGATGGGGGAAAAGGGGGGGACGACGGATATTCGTAAATCATAAATACTGTGAATTAAGTCCTTCAATTATAAACGCTGTCGTCGTTACAGCTGAACACCAGGCATATAATGCCGTTCCTAAAAGTCGTAGCGTGTCGAACAGGCAAAGTTTCAGATCGAGGACCCTGGACAACAGGTTAAAGGAAAATGCCAATTAAGATAGCGATTCCTGTACTGTGCTCCTCCTATGGACTGGACGAAAGAGCGACGAATTCTGCCTTGCTCGAGGGCAGCTGACAAGGAAAGCGCTCCCCCTCCCCATGCAGCTACCAAGAAGGCAGCACCAGTTACAGCTCCCATGTAAGTAGGAGCAGAAACTCACACGCAGGGGATAGACCCTCCAGCTTCCACAGCTCCCATGCAGGATGCTGCAGCAGCAGCAACAGCTCCCATGCAGGATGCAACAGCAACAGCCCCCATTCAGGATACAACAGCAGCAGCAGCCCCCATTCAGGATGCAACATCAGCAACAGCCCCCATGTAGGACGCAGCAGCAGCAGCAGCAGCTCCCATGCATGATGCAACAACAGAATGAAGCAGCAGCTCCCATGCACGATGCTGCAGCAGCTCCCATGCAGGATGCAACAGCAACAGCCCCATGCAAGATGCAACAGCAGCAGCAGCAGCCCCTATGTAGGATGCAACAGTAGCAGCAACAACAGCCCATATGCAGGGTACAGCAGCAGCAGCAACCCCCAGGCATGATGCAGAGGGAGAGAAAGCACTTCAGGATGGAGCAGCAGCCTTTGATGATGCAACTTAACACAAAACTGCTCAGATGCTTGCTTGAGGAGTAAGGTTTGGACTCGGGGACCTGTGCTCCCCCCTCCCCCTTGCAATGCTTGTGTCACACATATGACAGTTGCACGTGGACGGCGGCGCCGAGCTCACACAAAGTGCTCCAAGATTGTCCAGTGGTGAGCATGCTCATGTTTCCTTCCCCCACTGCTAACTGATCCCATTTCTCACTTTACTCACCATTGCTCTTCATGTGCAGTGAATATGGCTGTACTTAAGGTCTCTGAAAACTCTTATGTGGAGGAACATGCCAGACGTGCACGTGGCCGGCCCCCTGGTATGCCACTTCATCAAAAACAATGCCCCCTCCCAACCCCCTCGGTCCCATAAGTCAAGTAGGGTGTGTGCCCCCCCCCACAGATCATGGAGCAAAGAATGCAGGCTGGGGGGGAGGCCATGGGGATAGCTGCTGACAGGCTGGTTTATGACAGGCTTTGCATGCACTTCATGGAGGTAGAGAGGGTCTAACTAAAGGCATGCCATTCTGAACATTTAATTTTTGTAGCCTTTTGCACCACTTTGCCTTCCGCGCTCGCCGTTTCGGCTACCTTTGAAGCCAATCCTACTGAGGTAGAAGTGTCATTTCCAGATTCACATCAGATACATTTATATTATATGTGCTAAGTGTTAACTGAGACCATCCTGGAAGTTTCATGCCATTCTAAACTTTTTATTAGTGTGACCTGCTAGCACAACTTTGCCCTCCGCGCTCGCCGTTTTGGCTACCTTTGACGCCAGTCCTCCTGAAGGCTGAGTTGTCATTTTCGGATTTGCACCAGAGAAATTGGTATTTGATGCGCTTAGTGTTGGCTGAGACCATCCTGGATGTTTCATGCCATTCTGGACATTTTATTTGTGTGACCTGCTAGCACCAGTTTGCCCTCCGCGCTCGCCGTTTTGGCTACCTTTGAAGCTAAAGGCTGAGTTGTCATTTTCATATTTGTACCAGAGAAATCGGTTTTCGATGTGCTTAGTGTTGGCTGAGACCATCCTGGAAGTTTCATGCCATATTTAGCATTTTCTGGCAGTTTCTAGTTTCTACCAAACATGTAAATCGAAGGGGTGAAGAACAGTTGGCCTCGAACTTGAAATGAAGTCTCATACTGATGCAGTTCTCTCAAGGGGAAGTAGCAGATCTCGAAGCCATGTAACAAGCTTCGGTTGGATCAGTCTGGAAATGTCTTAGCGAAGAGCTTAGGGGCAGGACTAACAGGGAGTATCTCTAAAAGGCAAGTTGATTAAGAATCCGAAGAACAGCTGGCCACGAACTTAAAATGAAGTCGCATACTGATGCAGTTCTATCAAGTGGCAGATCCCGAAGCCATGTAACAAGTTTCAGCTGGATCCGTCTTAATAAGTCTTACCGAAGATGTTTTCGGCAGCACTTGCTTGAGAGTATCGCTAGAAGGTTGCCAGAAACATAATTCGAAGGGCAGCTAGCCTCAAACTTGGACTGAAGTCTCATACTGCTGCAGTTCTATTAAGTCACAGATATCGAAGCCATGTACTAAGTTCCAGTTGTATCAGTCTGAAGATGTCTCAGCGAGGACCTTTACTGTCGGACTTGCATGAGAGTGTCTCCAGAAGGCAAGCTGAAACAGATTCCGAAGAACAGCTGGCCTCGAACTTGAATGAGGTCGATGAAAGGGAGGACACACTGTCCACACCTGAGAGCGCTGAGTATGTCTATGAAGGGGGGACACACTGTCCACACCTGAGAGCGCTGAGTATGTCTATGAAGGGGGGACACACTGTCCACACCTGAGAGCGCTGAGTATGTCTGTGAAGGGGGGACACACTGTCCACACCTGACAGCGCTGAGTATGTCTATGAAGGGGGGACATACTGTCCACACCTGAGTGCACTGCGCATGTCTATGAATGGGGGACACACTGTCCACACCTGAGAGCGCTGCGCATGTCTATGAAGGGGGACACACTTTCCACACCTGATAGCGCTGAGTATGTCTTTTAAGGGGGGGGCATATGGTTCACACCTGAGTGCACTGCGTATGTCTGTGAAGGGGGGGACACACTGTCCACACCTGAGAGCGCTGCGTTTGTCTATGAAGGGAGGGACACACTGTCCACACCTGAGAGCGCTGCGTATGTCTATGAAGGGGGGGACATACTGTCCACACCTGAGAGCGCTGCGCATGTCTATGAAGGGGGGGACACACTGTCCACACCAGAGAGCGCTGCGCATGACTATGCACCAGGGGGACACACTGTCCACACTTGAGAGCGCTGCGCATGTCTATGAAGGAGGGGGACACACTGTCCACACCAGAGAGCGCTGCGCATGCCTGTGAAGGGGGGGGACACACTGTCCACACCTGAGAGCGCTGCGCATGTCTATGAAGGGGGGGGACACACTGTTCACACCTGAGAGCGCTGCGCATGTCTATGAAGGGGGAACACACTATCCACACCTGAGAGCGCTGCGCATGTCGATGAAGGTGGGGACATTCGGTCCACACCTGAGAGCGCTGCGCATGTCTATGAAGGGGGGACACACTGTCCACACCTGATAGCGCTGAGTATGTCTATGAAGGGGGGGGACCTCCTCTCACCTGTGGATGACAAGCCCTCATGGCCGAGCCTCCTGTGCAGCTGGAGGGGCTGCAACTCAAACCAGACTTGAGGCAGCGTTGGAGTGCTTGGGAAGCAATCAAAGGTTAGATGAGAGGGAGTGATCTTCTTGTTGCAGCATGTGCACTGCCAGTCATGGAGATTGAGCTTGAAGACACAGGTCCGGCCATAGTAAGTGACCTCCCCAGCAGGCAAGAGGGTGAAGCCCCGCAGCGAGTCGAGCTCGCAATTGCTACATGCATGTGGCTGCCAATTGTCCTCCTCATCTTGCAGTCTCCCCCTCAGGCCTTCTGCTTCCCTCTTACTCCTGGTCAGATTGACTGGCAGGCTGTCACTGTACTTGCCTCTGAAATCTGACATGCCACACCTCCATCTTCATTCCGAGTCCCACAGCGTTGCCCCCACGTTGAGGGCTCTTCCACATCATCCTCTGCTTCGTCATAGCGAGCTGCTTCTGCTGCCTCTGCTTTTGCTGCTTTATTTCCTGTTGTTGCAGCTGCTGTGCCCTGTTGCTGCGTCGATCGCGAGGGTCCTGATGTGCCGCTTCCCTTAGGTCGGCCAATCCTCGGTGCGGCGTGCTGGAGAGCGTTTGTCAGTATGTATACATAATATGGGTTTCGTTTAGATCCTTTCGGTCTAACAGACATTCTATATCGCGAGCACTGGTTACCCAATGCCTTGTGCGAGTGGCTATGACAGTCCGACACTGACCAGATTATTGTATAATGGGAATGCCAGTCATTACAATAGCAGTATCGTTTAGAATCAAGGAGTATAATTAAATGAGTTAATCAATAACCGTCGTCCCCCCCTTTTCCCCCATTGGCATCCCCCCTTGTGTGGATGGACAATTACTGGTGACCTGACTGTCCGACGGTAGGGGGAAAGCCGTTTTCGCTGTGTCCCTAGGCTACTTTCCGTGTGCTGTCGCTTTCGACAGCAGGAAGCGACAGGCTGTCGCTTTCGACAGTAGGAGCCGATCGGCTGTCGATTTTGTGATAAAACGAACAGCGAACAGTGTGGAGCTCGCTGTCGCTGTACAGCATTCTCAAAAGTCGTTTCTTGTAGCTTAACGTCGGCTTTCCCCACTTTTCCTCGGCATAGGTGTTTCTCGGAATCCGTCGTATCTTTTTCTCATACAGGCTAGCCTAGCCTAGTATATAACCTTATATGGGTCAGAGCGTTAGATGTTAGATGTTAGACGTTAGATTCCAGATTTTTCCTAAGTTCAGCTCCAGTTACATCATTTTTTGCGATACCAACGCCCTCATGAGGTAATTTGGGCCAACGAAGCAACCAAGGGAGAAAGTACACACAAAACCGAAGTACCGAACACAAAACTCATCCGTGCTAATTCCATGGCCAAATTAGTAAAATATCATTTGGTGATAGCAACGTCCATACGGTATTCAGGCCCATGCGGCCATAACAAAAAACAGGGGCGACGAGACAATGCTACTACTCTGCCATGCTCTTTCCACGGCAGCCAGCTCAGTCATGTCAGTCTTGATTGAGCTCCTCGATCTCAAATCGCCCTCTCCATCTTCTCGAGCATCTGTGACAGGTGTTGCGACATCGCTCAGGTCAAGTGATTTCGTTCGGCCTATTTTTTTAACAGGAAGCCAATGACAAACGTTCGCGCTCCCGCTTCAGTATTCCCTATGCATCATCACAAAGCTAAGCATCATATCAACTTTTAACGCATCAGGCTACAAGTATTCAGGGGCAGTGCGTGTCGCATTTCTGGAAATCACTGAGATGGCAACATACCGAATGGACTTCATGTGGATTCCTGGGTCGAACCCCAGGTCGAACTCACCGTCAGGACGTCCTTGCCGAGCTTGGTCGTGGCCATACATGAACTGTAACCATGTGTCCAATTGTTGACGTTTCCTGCCGTCAATGACAATGGCATTTGGTCTTGATCATGGGAGGTAACCAGGGCACGAAATCATGGGAAGTAGTAACCAGGGCACGTAATTCAAAAGCATGGCGTGTGCCTCGGCGCTCGCGAACAACAGTGGATTCCATCCAGTTGAATTCGATTGGAATTCACTCATCTCTCATGCCGACATTGCTGTTGCTTCCTTCCTTGCTTGTCCCTTCAGTCTCGCGTGTTCTGCTCGCTCGCCTCCCCAACTTCTGCGTAACACAACACATCATAATCAACGTGGCAACCTGGAGCACAGCGTAACTCTTCTTTTAATTCGACACTGTCGCCTCCACGCGCATCGTAGCCCATGTTTAGCGCCTCACCTAGTCACATCCGAGGCACCGATGCGTCAAGCAACAGTGTCGCCATGCATGGCGGATGCGACGACAGTGCCCACCTCCACTCGCGGCCGTCCTGCTCGTTGGCGTTCAAATCAGCACGTTAGCTTATGGTCCTGTTTCCGGCAAGGCTTGTCATTTGTTAGCCTTCAGGAACATATACGGGCGCATTCCTTAGAAGTCCGTCACTCTTCCTCGCCCACGCGCCCCTCCGGACCCTGAAACCCTCTAACGCGTTAGAATCCAACGCTGTCGCCTACGACACTCACCATTCTTTCTTTCTTCTTTGCATCCCCGCACTTCAGATTGGACGGTTTTTTTTTGTACTTTTTTGTACTTTCTACTGTAGTAGATTCGACTAAGACGGAAATCGCAAAACCCCAATTGGTGAACCAGCCCTCGCTTATCGTGTCACGAACTGAACGGCAGATAGATGGAATTAGAGGAGCGCATCATCTACAGCGCACAAATGGATTAAAAAAAACAGGTAACAATGATGCCTTCAACTCCAACGTAGCATGGCATGTGGATTCTACCATCCCATCCCATGCTGGTTCAGAGATTGCACGCATGGGAGTGCGGATGAATATCCTATGCTCATCACTACAATCAACTGCCATCCAATAATCCATGTTCCCTGTCAGTTACGAAATAAGTAGTCAACATTGAGTATGGATCTTCTGACGCAACCAGTTTAGTTGTCATGTTTGTTGGATGCTCTTCAGGTCATCTTGCCCTCCTGTCATGCTCATATCCCTTGTCCCTGCTCATGTCCCTTGTCCATGCTCATGTTTCTGCTCTTGTCCTTTGTCACTGCTCTTGTTCATGCTCCTGTCTCATGCCCATGTCCCATGTCCCTGCTTATGTCCCCTGTCCCTTCTACCCTACTGCCTTTCTACCCTCCTTCCCTTGTACCCCCCTTACGTTATACCCTCATGCCTGTTTGACCTCCTACCCTCCTGCCCCTCTACCCTTCTGCCCCTCTACCCTCCTACCCTTCTTCCTCTCCTGCCCTTCTACCCTCTTGCCCTCCTACCCTCCTGCCTTTCTACCCTTCCTGACCCCTTCCCTTCTGCCCTCCTACTCTCCTGCCCTGCCTTCTACCCTCCTGCCCTCCCACATGCATGCACATTCATATTGTCATGCATGTCCCATGTGAGCGGCATGTATTAGAACCGGAAAATGGAACAAATGCACCCAGCACAACCGACTCAATCATGCAAGCAAAGATCCACACGGTACGTTAGTATCTTGTACACATCAAGACATGTTTAAATAATCCTTGTCCTTTAAGCATATTATGCTTGCATGCTGGGCATTTGGATGAACAGTGTGCCTTACATTATAAATGCAGGAGTTTGTCGAATCTGTACAAGGCAGCGTGTCATCTAGTGTGCTTGGTCTGCATGAGTCTTTCTTGCAACTCGGATACTGCGTGCAAACTTCGGATGAAAAGGCATTGGACATGTTGCATCAATACGGAGGACCAGAACACATCTCAAGCTTGGTTGATCCCAAAGATCTTGAGGCAATCTTTCAAGACTTCAAGATGCTAAAGAATGGGGATCTTAAGACTGAAACATTCCAAGGCCAACGAAGCATGCTGCCACTGACCACCAAGGGACACATCCAGAAGTCTTCAAAGGGAAATGTGGAAGAGCTGCAAAACGTGAGATACTGTCACAGTGATTTATGTAGGGTATGTAAGATATACTCAAGGGATATGGTCACTGAATGTAAGGTGGCAGGGGGCGGGCTACTGGTGGGAAGGCAATAGAGGCAGGCAAGGAGCAATATATGAAGCACGATGCAAGGAGTTGGGGACTAAAATGAAAAATGGGAGCATTAACTTGAGCTTTAACTTTCCCCGTATCTTGAATCTGCGCAGATTGGTCTCAAGATCAGGGCAGAGGGATTGCAACGCCTGAAAGAGCTAGTTTGGCCACTGGATTTCAATGGATTGACTGGGAGATCCGACCACGATGCTTTGCTCATGGATATTGTGCAGAAGGGACGACTGGGACAACCTCAAGCTGCACATGTGGACTTCCCGGCTAGCTCTGGAGAAGAGCTGCTGCGAGTTGCTATTCTGGCTTTAGAGGAGTTTTCTCTTTATGTCTACCAAAGCAGCCACACCTTTATGCGGAGAATGATGAAGGCTCATGGGCCCAACTTTCTACTGGACAGTACAACTGAGAAGGATGAGGCCATTGCCCAAGACATGCAGCAGCAAAATCCGGTGCGCCTTCTTGTTCAGCCAGGGGAGCTCATCATCTTTGATGGCTACCTCGTACATGCGGGCACGGAAGGCGAACATGGCAAAAACAGACTCATATTGCACAATTTCTACCTTCAAGTTGTCGAGAACAAAGTGTATGTTAAGGATACCAAGGGACACACATCGACCTTCCCGATACAACGAATAATCCATCGTGACATTGAGAGCAGGCGGGTTGCGGGCAAGTATGCACAATCAAGTATGGGTCGGACCCCACTGATTTTATAAACAGCTACTAGGCAGAACAGAGGTTATGTGGTGGAAATTATAATATTGCGCACATGTGAAGGACCCGATACATGTTTGCTACCAGTGATCAGCATTAAGGAGCATGCCAAGGAGCGTGGTTTGGTAGGCCCAAATAGGGGTCCACTGATTTCCAGTAGTTGCTCCGGGGCAGGCATGAGTGTGAGGCCCTAACTTCCGTACACAATGTGTTTGTGAATAATTTGACTCACAAGGAACTGGGGAATCACCATACTTCCTTTTTATTTGTGGTGGATTTTGTTAGTGGTCTTCTTTATCTTCCTCTCTGCCTTTTCTTTTCACCCAAACAGCTGGGCGCTCTCACAGTTGATCCCAGAGTCGTAGTGTCATTGAAATGTGACGGACATGGGCATGCCACCCAAACAGTGTTAGTGTTTTCGTTGAACACATGAATATAAAACAGATATGCGTAGATCACAGCCATTGCCCCACATCTTTCCCTGCATATTCCAACCTTACATAAATGTAGTTATTTATGGCCACTTTGCCTTCTCATCTCGGCCCATCGGCATAACATCATTGCATTTAATGCCATGGCTACACGCACCTCATGTGCCTTGTTTTGACCATGCTTCGATTGAACTGTGTATGTTTTGAAGGCAATCGTCTTATTCTGGCGCATAAATAATGGGTTGTAAACTGCAATTATACGTAATTACAAGAATTACAGACAAAGAGGAAAGGCCTCTCCCATCCCAGTCCACAGTGAACTTGCGATCCTTTCTTTCCTTTACTGCCTTCCTAGCTGACTTTATGATTGCTGAAGTGGCTAAGCTGTATTTTAGCATAGCCTAGGTGTTATGTCATTAACTATGAGTGGCCGTTAATGGGTGCACATGATAAAACATTGGGAATGGTAGTGGACACGGGCAACGTATATCTTTATATTACATCATGCGGCGGATATACTAGTAACACTAGAAAAATAATATGCCAGAAATTCATTCAAGTAAGCCATATTAGGAATTTATATCCTAGATTTGGTGCCACATCTTTTCACACACGCTTACATAAATCCTTGTTTGAATAGTTCACACTCCTTTTCTCGATAGCCACCCACAAACGGAGGCGCACAAAACAGTGCATATGCTTCTGTGCATTGCTACCATACATGGACACTTTACAACTGCCATGGTGAATAAACACAATAGCAACAGGAGACGAAAGGTTGAGAACAGCCGTAATTAAATCAGGCTTGAAAAAAACATCACCCCCAGCCTTACCCACATTGCAAACAAACATTTGCACATCAGGATTTGCCCCGACCAAGTGGAACAGATGCCTCATGTCCTCCTCCTTCCAGCCATCACAAAAAGCAAACACGACCTGAGGCATACGGCAGCCATCCACATACACCGCAATCCAGGGCAACTCTGTGCAAACCACAACATCGACACCATACTGGACAGAGATGCGGGACGAGGCAATTCCACCATCAGCCAAAGCGTCTGAAAAAGCAGCCAAGATATGACATTGCCCTGTATTTTTAACTTCAACACCCGTGGCCAGCCTGGCTCCAAAACACAAGCCAAGAGCCAACACAATACCACATCCTGCTCCTATGTCCAAAAACTGATAATCCATTCCAGAGACAATCCATTCGTGCACTCGTGCAAAGATTTTTTTTAAAGATGCGTAGGTGAAGCTTCCACTCATGCCCGCACCGGCGCTGTCCAGTCCACCTAGTTCAGAAAACAAGAACCAAATCTCCTACGAAAATAATGCAGCATTAAATAAGGATTGTCATGACTGATTAAACAACAGTCATTATTCCTTCTCGACCATGCTCTTCTGGGCCTGGTTGGCCTTGCCCACGGATTTTGGATCAGAAAGCGTCTCATCGTCGCTCTCATCTTCCACCACAAGACGGCGTGGGGGGCGTTACTAGGGTAAAACGGCTTTAACTAGGGTGAAAATGTCCGATACTAGGTAAACGCGTTTACCATGGTAAAAGTCGTCTACCCTGGTAAGGGTAAGAGTACCCTGGTAAAGGCAATGTTACCATGGTGGTACCCTGGTAACGATACCCCGGTACTTGTGTCCGTTACTACGGTAACAATACCATGGTAGTGGTGTCCGTTACTATGGTAACCGTACCCGGGTACAAATGTCCGATACTAGGTAACAGTACCCTGGTATACCCTGGTATGCCGTGTCCGATACTATGGTAACCGTACCCTGTTCGTACCATGGTAGTTGTGTCCGATACTATGGTAACAGTACCCTGTTCGTACCATGGTAGTTGTGTCCGTTACTATGGTAACCGTACCATGGTACAAATGTCCGATACTAGGTAACAGTACCATGTGACACCTTGGTATACCCTGTCCGATACTATGGTAACAGTACCCTGGTATAACCTGTCCGATACTAGGTTACAATACCCTGGTTTACATGTCCGATACTATGGTAACAATACCCTGGTATACCGTGTCCGATACTAGATAGGTAGCAGTACCCTGTCCGATACTATGGTTACAGTACCCTGTTATACCCTGTCCGTTACTATGGTACCAGTACCATCTTATACCTTGGTATTTTGTGCCTGATACTATGGTGCCAGTACCCTGCTGTTTTGTGTCCGTTACTATGGTGCCACTACCCTGCTATTTCGTTTCATTACCATGGTATCAGTGTCCTGCTATTGGTTATTGCTTGCCCCAGCTTGGATTCCACACAGCATGGGTGTCTCCAATTACATGCGCACCCAACATTATATAATACAATAATTGGCAGATGTGTCTAACAGATCAAAGATGGGATCGAGGTATGAAGTTCACTGATGAAAACCTAGAAATCTGTCCCAAAACAAGCCAAAGTGCCATATGGCAATCCACATGCATGAGGCAAACATCAAGTTGCAAGTGACAGATATATCTGAAATTATGCTGTGTATATCTAAAATGTGTCAAGTTTGGCAGGTGGGGAAATAAACTCATCCATCCCCTGCCTTCATACCGAGCATAATATTTGCACCACAATGTCAACTGCCCACCACATGAGCAGATCATAATATGTAAAGCGCTGTCAATTGCCTCCTTTGTAAGCGTATATATGCACGGCAAAAATGCTCAATTGCATAAAATATGAACATGTCATTCTTTGATAGCTGCGAGAGGAGAGGCAACTACTTCGGCAGCCATCTTGGCCACCTTTGCTGCCTTGGAAGCGACAAACTGCAGCCACTCAGCATAATCTGTGCACACCGCAACCAAGTGCATGACTCCTGCCGGTGTGAGGAAGTCGGTCAGCAGCACCACATCGTATCCACCGCCAGGACATTTCTGAAAATCAACGCCGCAGCTCTTCACCTTCTCCATGATGGTTACCAGATGCTCACATCCCATGAGTGTCGTTGATGCGGCAGAACCCTGAAGAGCAGAGAGGAAGGTGTGTAGACCAAAGGGGTCATCCTTCATCCACTCCTCCTTCAGCACGCTCCTCGGCAGACTCTCGTCACCATAAGCCTTAACGGCGGCGATCACTTTCGGCAGCGCCTCGGAGATGGTTTGCTCCATCTCCGAGGCCTGCGCCGCCTTCAATGCTGCGTTGAGGCTCCTAGATGCTGAGCTCGGGGTTTTGGGGGATTGCCCTAAATATGTCAAGGGAATAGAGAGACTTAGCAAGAGATTTTAAATTGTCATGTCGTGACGCCATTTGTGAGATCACATACAGCCATAGACATAAATGCGTAGTAGAAGGGACATTCATAAGCTATGAATCAAAAGGCAGGCAAGAAATGTATTAGGACGCACCCTTGGATTTTTTTTGGCTTTTTGTCGAGTTCGTTGAGCCGTCTTCCTCAGATGCGGAAGAGTCTGCTAGGAGGCGTGGAAGGGATTGGTGAAAATTGAAGCTCTCATCTCAATACTATTATGAAATTGATGTAACTTCGTGACAATGAAAATACATTTGATCCACTGTTCACCAGGCTCGTTAGGACTTTTTTTTACATTCCTTAACATTCATAAGAAGTGCAAGAAGCTATTACATGGACATATAATGGATTAGGGGACTCAAGCTCCGAGTAGAGTTTCTTCAACCGCTCAAATCCTGCGTCGCAGCCAGCGAAGAGGTGTAGCGGGCCGAAGACAACAATCTTGATGCAACACTGCCCCTGTTGTTGTAGAAGGAAAATGGCCAAAAACATACAGGACGTAAGGTTTTTCATGGGGGGGAAGGCTCTGGATTCTGATTACACGTTCCAATGATGTCAATTTTATTCGAAAGTTTGCCATTGGGAGGTGCATAATAAATCGAAAGGGATTATCTTACCTCATACTCAGATTTCCTCGCATTTGCACTACCAGGCGACTTGAAGACCTTTTTCTGGCTAGTGCAGACAAAGTTCACATTGCTCCTGTGGTGCGAAATGGACTCATTATTGGTAAATGTAAGATCTTGGGTCAAAGATTTTCAACTTACAGCTCAACAAAAAAGGTCCACTTGCGAGCCTCATACGACTTCGTGACCCTTGGGTGGTGCGCAAGCAAGCTGGCCAACAGTTTTAGGATGGTATGCAATATACTTGGCTAAGAGCACTAGCATGGTGCGCAAGCAAACATGCCAGCCATACTAGGCTGGTGCACATGCAGGTATGCCAACAGTACTGAGTGGTGCGCAAGCAAGCTGGACAGCAATACTAGGGTCGTGCGCAAGCAAGCAGGCCAGCAATACTAGGCTGGTGCACAAGCAAGCTGGACAGCAATACTAGGGTGGTGCGCAAGCAAGCAGGCCAGCAATACTAGGCTGGTGCACAAGCAAGATGGCCATGAGTACCAGGGTGGAGCGCAAGCAAGGTGGCCAGCAGTATTAGGGTGGTGTGCAAGCAACCTGACCAACAGTCCTAGGATGGTGCGTAAGCAACCTGGCCAACAGTACTAGGCTGGTGCGCAAGCAAGCTGGCCAGAAGCACTAGGGTGGCGTGCAAGCAAACTGGCCAACAGACCTAGGACGGTGCGTAAGCAACGTGGTCAGCAGGACTAGTAGGCTGGTGCGCAAGCAAGCATGCCAACGGTACTAGGCTGGTGCGCAAGCAACATGGCCAGAAGTACTAGGTTGGTGCACAAGCAAGCTAGCCATCACTACTAGGGTGGTGTGCAAGCAAGCTAGCCAGCAGTTGTAGGTTGGTGTGCAATTAACCTGGCCAGCATTTTTAGGTTGGTGTGCAATCAACCTGGCCAACAGCACTAGGCTGGTGCGCAAGCAAACAGGCCAGCCATACTAGGCTGGTGCACATGCAAGCATGCCAACAGTACTAAGTGGTTCGCAAGCAAGCTGGACAGCAATACTAGGGTGGTGCGCAAGCAAGCAGGCCAGCAATACTAGGCTGGTGCACAAGCAAGATGGCCAAAAGTACTAGGGTGGTGTGTAAGCAACATGGCCAGAAGTACTAGGTTGGTGCACAAGCATGCTAGCCATGAGTACCAGGGTGGTGCGCAAGCAAGGTGGCCAGCAGTATAAGGGTGGTGTGCAAGCTGGCCAACAGTCCTAGGATGGTGCGTAAGCAACCTGGCCAGCCGTACTAGGCTGGTGCGCAAGCAAGCTGGCCAGCCATACTAGGCTGGTGCGCACGCAAGCATGCCAACGGTACTAGGCTGGTGTGCAAGCAAACAGGCCAGCCATACTAGGCTGGTGCACATGCAAGCATGCCAACAGTACTAAGTGGTGCGCAAGCAAGCTGGACAGCAATACTAGGGTGGTGCGCAAGCAAGCAGGCCAGCAATACTAGGCTGGTGCACAAGCAAGATGGCCAAAAGTACTAGGGTGGTGTGTAAGCAACATGGCCAGAAGTACTAGGTTGGTGCACAAGCATGCTAGCCATGAGTACCAGGGTGGTGCGCAAGCAAGGTGCCCAGCAGTATAAGGGTGGTGTGCAAGCTGGCCAACAGTCCTAGGATGGTGCGTAAGCAACGTGGTCAGCAGGACTAGTAGGCTGGTGCGCAAGCAAGCATGCCAACGGTACTAGGCTGGTGCGCAAGCAACATGGCCAGAAGTACTAGGTTGGTGCACAAGCAAGCTAGCCATCACTACTAGGGTGGTGCGCAAGCAAGCTAGCCAGCAGTTGTAGGTTGGTGTGCAATTAACCTGGCCAGCATTTTTAGGTTGGTGTGCAATCAACCTGGCCAACAGCACTAGGCTGGTGCGCAAGCAAACAGGCCAGCCATACTAGGCTGGTGCACATGCAAGCATGCCAACAGTACTAAGTGGTTCGCAAGCAAGCTGGACAGCAATACTAGGGTGGTGCGCAAGCAAGCAGGCCAGCAATACTAGGCTGGTGCACAAGCAAGATGGCCAACAGTACTAGGGTGGTGTGTAAGCAACATGGCCAGAAGTACTAGGTTGGTGCACAAGCATGCTAGCCATGAGTACCAGGGTGGTGCGCAAGCAAGGTGGCCAGCAGTATAAGGGTGGTGTGCAAGCTGGCCAACAGTCCTAGGATGGTGCGTAAGCAACCTGGCCAGCAGTACTAGGCTGGTGCGCAAGCAAGCTGGCCAGCCATACTAGGCTGGTGCGCAAGCAAGCTTGCCAACGGTACTAGGCTGGTGTGCAAGCAAGCATGCCAACGGTACTAGGCTGGTGCACATGCAAGCATGCCAACAGTACTAAGTGGTGCGCAAGCAAGCTGGACAGCAATACTAGGGTGGTGCGCAAGCAAGCAGGCCAGCAATACTAGGCTGGTGCACAAGCAAGATGGCCAAAAGTACTAGGGTGGTGTGTAAGCAACATGGCCAGAAGTACTAGGTTGGTGCACAAGCATGCTAGCCATGAGTACCAGGGTGGTGCGCAAGCAAGGTGGCCAGCAGTATAAGGGTGGTGTGCAAGCTGGCCAACAGTCCTAGGATGGTGCGTAAGCAACCTGGCCAGCAGTACTAGGCTGGTGCGCAAGCAAGCTGGCCAGCCATACTAGGCTGGTGCGCAAGCAAGCATGCCAACGGTACTAGGCTGGTGTGCAAGCAAGCATGCCAACGGTACTAGGCTGGTGCGCAAGCAAGCATGCCAACGGTACTAGGCTGGTGCGCAAGCAAGCTAGCCATCAGTACTAGGGTGGTGCGCAAGCAAGCTAGCCAGCAGTTGTAGGTTGGTGTGCAATTAACCTGGCCAGCATTTTTAGGTTGGTGTGCAATCAACGTGGCCAACAGCACTAGGCTGGTGCGCAAGCAAACAGGCCAGCCATACTAGGCTGGTGCACATGCAAGCATGCCAACAGTACTAAGTGGTGCGCAAGCAAGCTGGACAGCAATACTAGGGTGGTGCACAAGCAAGCAGGCCAGCAATACTAGGCTGGTGCACAAGCAAGATGGCCAAAAGTACTAGGGTGGTGTGTAAGCAACATGGCTAGAATTACTAGGTTGGTGCACAAGCATGCTAGCCATGAGTACCAGGGTGGTGCGCAAGCAAGGTGGCGGGGGATGGCGGGCCGTGCTAGCAGACGGGAGTTCCATTCGACGGCGGTCGGATTTCTTCCACCGCTCAAGGCGAGGTCATACGAATGCAATGTATGATAGATCATTTGTCGACGGTGGGCTTCTTATCGCCGCAGTGAGTATGGGAATCACGCATGAAGTATGGGAATCACACACGAAGTGGGGGAATCACCATCCTTAGTGAGTGATTCCCATACTCAGTGGGTGATTCCCATACTTAGTGAGTGATTCCCATACTTAGTGTGTGATTCCCCCACTTCGTGTGTGATTCCCATACTCACTGCGGCGATAAGAAGCCCACCGCCGACAAATTTATTATACATTGCATTCGTATGACCTCACCTAGAGGGACGCCCGAATTGCTTTCCGTCGACGATATAACGTATGAACCCTTGATCAGTTTGTTGCAAAGTAATTCAAAGGAGTACTGGTTGCACGTTTTTCGCATTGATGCTTCCAAAAGTGACGACAACAACGTCAGTGCTGTCAACGAAGAATTGATGAAGACGCTGGACGCCTGCCTTGACTCCAGTGCTGAGTGTGTCTAGCTCACTTACATGGAAAGCCTGGATGTGAGGTTTGATGATCACTTAATCAACTGTATTTCTGGGAAATACTCAACTTGTACTGAGGTGCTGAGAATATAGAATCATTTGACTTCAATCTTTGCACCTAACATGCTTCTCTGGGGATTCTGCAGATGGTTAGAGATGACCAGTCGGAGTACCTTGATGTCCACTATGGCGAGGTGCTGAGGTTACTGAAGAATACTATTGTCAAGGGTGGGAGAATCAAGGTCTAGGAGCAGACTTCTATACATTGGGATGATGACGAAGCAACATTTTACTGCAAGTGGTTTGAGCGGGAGCCAATACGCGGATCGGCGGGTGAAGATGCTGTAGATGCAGCTTACCGTGCCTTTACTATGCCATTAGCATGTCATTATGCTTACAACTGGGAGGTCCGGGACCAAGACGGGAAGGTTTTATGCCCCGTTAAGATGGTGTGGCAAGAAGATAAAGCATAGTACTGGCTAGCTGTGAAGGAGGAGACCCTAGCCCATGAACATTGCATGCCATGGCTGTCACTAACCCAGGGGAGTTCGCTGCGGTGGGTGATCTTCGAGTGTTGCCACAACAGATGTCGGCTCCGGCCACTGCGGCAACAACCCTGGAGGAAGGTGGAGAGCGTAGGGTGAGGAATTCTCTTGTGAGGAAGGAGCGGCAATTTGTAGAGGCAGCCAAAGCCAAGGCAATGGAGGAGATGCGAAACGCAGGCGCGTTGCAAGCAAAGGAGGGAAGGGAAAGTAGGGCAAAGGCTAGAAATAAATGATTGTGATTGGCTTATGCACGAATGTTGCCGTTTGTTTTCGGGGTGATGCATCACCACAAACGTGTACAATTGGCATATATCATTTCTGTTGTTTCAAATAATTTTGACATAGGTTTATGTCCAATCGTTGTGATTTTTGAGCTGATTCAGCAGTAACTATGAGTGCAGTCAGAAACACTGGCAGTGGTCTTGTAGGTTAAAATGACGGATACCACCTTTAAAAGCAAGAGAGATACACCTCACAGCCTGAGAAAATGCCGCACAGCCGGGAGGAAGGCCGCACAACCTAAAGGGATGCCGCACAGCCTGAGAAAATGCCTCACAGCTGGGAGGAATGCCGCACAACCAAAAGAAATGCCTCACAGCCGGGAAGAATGCCACACAACTTGAAGGAATGCCTCACAGCCTAAGGAATGCCGCACAACCTGAAGAAATGCGTCACAGCCTGAGAAAATGCCTCACAACCGGGAGGAATGCCGCACAACCTGAAGGAATGCCGCACAGCCTGAGAAAATGCCGCACAGCCGGGAGGAATGCCGCACAACTTGAAGGAATGCCTCACAGCCTGATAAAATGCCTCACAGCCGCGGGAGGAATGCCGCACAACTTGAAGGAATGCCTCACAGCCAGAAAAATGCCTCACAGCTGGGAGGAATGCTGCACAACCTGAAGAAATGCTGCACAGCCTGAAAAATGCCGCACAGCCGGGAGGAATGCCGCACAACCTAAAGGAATGCCTCGCAGCCTGAGAAAATGCCGCACAACCGGGAGGAATGCCGCACAACCTGAAGGAAAGCCTTACAGCCTGAGAAACTTGCTGACAGCCGGGAGAAATGCCGCACAACTTGAAGGAATGCCTCACAGCCAGAGAAAATGCCTCACAGCAGGTTGGAATATGGCATTTGCAGACGAATGGTGCGCTAGCGTGGCAGGAGATCAGGAAGAGCCCGAGTCCGAGCCAGAGGAGGAGGAGGAGCCCCATCAGTGGGAAGGATTCGAGGCGGCCAGGCTGGAGCCATACGGCCTCAGGGAAGTCCAAAGGTGGCAGGCGCAGACAGGGAGAGCCGTACCAGCCACACGCCAAGCCAGGGGGGACGCCTGGAGGCAAACAGTGAGCCTAGCCTCAGGAACCAGCGGCTGGATGAAGGGCGCAGGTCCAGGCCAAGCAGCCTCGCGGCCAACGAGCAGCCAAGGACAACCAGCCTGCGGCTAGCCAGGGCAGCAGAGCAGGGCTCGGCGCCTAGAAGGGCCAGCAGGCAGGAGTCCCATGCTATGCTGCGCATCGTGGACAACACGGGACACAACAACCAAGAGGGCCAGGTGGACCACATTGCGGAGCTCCTGCGGGCCCGGGCGGCCCAGGGAGGCGGAAGGACGGAAAGGAGGAGCCACTGCCCCGACCAAGGAAGGAGGATCCAGCAGGAAATCGAGTCCGCATGGAACGCCGGGAGAGGTGATTCGCGAAGGTATGAAGGCAGGGAGGAAGAGCGGTCAGGAGCTGAGGCGAGGGAGCACACGGGTGGAACGCAGCACAGCAGGCCCAGCAACAACCCACCCAGGCGACAGGCAGGATCAGGAGGAGGAGTGGAGCACCAAGGGCCAGTCCAGCCGCCGTCAGAGGGAGGCAGGGCCCCCAGAAGCGAGGCAAGCGAGCGACCGTCTAGGGGCGGACAGTCCTAGGGAAGTGCAGACCGCAGAGACAGCTGGGACCAGCGCAGCCGGAACCCAACCAGGGGTGGAGGCGGCGGGTCAGGCTCGGACCCCAGCAACTCGGACTCGGATGACACGGAGGGACGCAGCCCGGGCTTCAGCGGGGAATCCATGAGACAAAAAAGGGAGAGGATAGCCCGAGAGCAGGCGGAGGCGGACTTACAGCTGCAGAAACAGATGATCCTGCAGCTGGCCGGGGGAACCAGGTTCACCAAGATCCCAACCATCCAAGGCAACGTGCCGGTGCTGGACATGTCCCAGCCGGGGGCGGTCGCAGCCAGGCAGTACTGCCAGGCCTGCAGCTCCTGGGGCTCTCACAACCGCCTGGCATTATCCGACGAGCCGCCAGCGCTGGCAGTGGTGGCAGGGGAGATCGCAGGGTCATGCCAGTCCCCCTCAGCCATGGCCTTGCTGGTCCGATCATTGGTCGGCATGTGGAACGACAAGCCAGCCTGCATGGAGCCGCTGGTAGTCGCCATTAGGGCGGCACCTCAGGGAGACAGGGCCTCCCGGGAGGTCGAGCGGATCAAGGAGACGTGGTCGTCCTCGGGGAACGGGCCGCCAAGCGAGGTGTCCCTGCTTACCCTGTGGATCCGAGTGTTGCAGAAGGAGGTGGGCAAGCCAACTTCAGACGAGAGGCAGCAGTCACCGGCCTCAAGCTGGGATTCAAGACCACCCTGGAACCAGGAGTCAAGCCGGAGGAAACGGTTGAGGCTTTCGCCCACATGATCCTGTCCACGGCAGAGTTGCTGCACATCTCCAGGGATGCACCAGACCACTTTGGCAGAAAGCACTCGGTCTCGCACATGTTCTATGATGGGCTGCCAGTGGCCACCATGGCCAAGCTGTGCGAGTTCAGGATGACTGTGCCCATCTGCCTGTGCATGACCGATGAGGAGCAGATCACTGTGCTGACGGCCTGACGCAGCAGGTGGTGCTGTTGGAGAGGTTCGCCCTGGAAATGAGAGACCTGGTGGTCGCAGACTACAGGCCAGAGGCGGAAGAGACGGAAGAGGAGGACGAGACAGATGAGGAAGAAGAGACGGCAGAGGAGGAAGAGGCGGATGAGACGGGCGAGGGGAGAAAGCCGGCACGTTGGACACCTAGACCAACCCTGCCACCCGGCAGGGGGAGCGGGTCGTTACAAGACCAATGGCGGGCGGACTCAATAGTATCGCGTACACCAATGACAGGGGAGAATCCAATGTCACCTCGCGAGCGGTCCATTGAAGAGCCACGGTGGCGCTAGGCTTCCAACGAAGAGGAGGTGTCGGCCCTCGAGGGGCAGACAGCCAAGAAGGGCTAAGGGGAAATAGGAATCCCCTAGAACGGCAGTACGCGCTGAGCACTTGACGGAACCCACGCCATACCTGGAAGAACGAGCCGGTGCCAGCCCTAGGGGAACACCCCATGGGCGGCACGACTGGCACTAGTAGGCAGCAGGCAGTGGGCCGACGGCCAGCAGGACGTAGCCTAGTACTCAAGTAAAAAGCTTTCCCGATGTACCGTAGGAGCAGGAGCAGCGAGCCAAAGTAGTACATAGTGACGACGGCTACAACGCTGATTCAAGTAGTAGACTTGCATGACAATTGCCATTGAAGTAGAGATTGCCGCAGGGTCAACCAGCAGAGGGGCAAGACTAGGATATGACACCGCTGCTACTGCACGCATCTCCTGTGGCCTAGGGCCAGGTGTCAACGGTGCATTGGGGCGAGCCAGAGCAGCGTACGGTCTGCGGTTGTCTGTGTGCCTGACTGAGGCCTTTGGATTGGAACGCTTCCAAGCGAACATGTGGATGCTGACAGTTTCTGAGGATTCTGTAGATTCTGACGGGTTCTGGTTTTCTGACGGATTTTGGATTTCTAACGGTTTCTGAGGATTCTGTAGATTCTGACGGGTTCCGGATTTCTGACGGATTCTGGATTGCTAACGGTTTCTGAGGGTTTCGGAGGTTTCTGACGGATTCTGGATTTCCGATGGTTTCTTATGTTTTTTTTGAATTTACCCAAGCACGACACTGGTGACGTACCGGATTCGTTGTGCCTTGATCAGGCCAGGGAGAGATCGGGAGTAGCCCAGAGGCTTTGGCTTTTGACGAGTGTGTGAAGAACGTGGGAGAACCTAGGGTTAGCCACGCGTTTCAGTGAATTTTCTTTGGTGAATTTCCTTTTGTGGATGTCCTGCAGCACATTTCCTGCAGTGGATTTTCTTCAGTGGATTTTCAGTAAAGTAGGGGCGGTACCCACAGCTAGGGGCGCCCGGGTAGGCCAACCTTCCCTCTTATACGGTACGCTGTACCTAGTTACCCCTTTACAGCCCTTGTACCTCCGCAGTGTAGTACAAGGTGCACGTGTGTACAGGTGTTGAACCATAGTTGTGAGTAGTTTGAGCCTCTCTAAGGCAGTACTGACAGCTTCCACCATTTTGGCACGGTTACTGCTTTATGGTGCGACAACCACTAACGGTTTCCATTCAAGGAACTCAGAACACTAGGCATATAAACTGGTCTTGTGACTCATTGGCTTCCATCGCACATGTCATTCATGGTACTGGGGGTGCTGCAGTTCTGCAGCGAAGGGGCAGTGCATGCCAATGAGTTCGGTAATGCTTCAGTATACAGGCGGTCCATGTCAGTGAGTGCATTCATGCTTCAGCATACATGCAGTGCATGCTGGTGGATGCGGTACTGCAGAAGTGTTGGCCTAAACTGCATACTAGTGGGTGCAGCGCTGCAGCAGTGCTGGCCTAAACTGCATACTAGTGGGTGCAGCGCTGCGGCAGTGCTGGCATGAACTGCATACTAGTGGGTGAGATACTGCGGCAGAGTTGGCATAAAGAGCATACCAGTGGGTGCGGCGCTGCAGCAGTGCTGGCATTATATGCATGCTGGTGTGTGCGGTGCTGCAGCAGTGCTGGCATTATATGCATGGTAGTGGGTGCGGCGCTGCGGCAGTGCTGGCATAAAGTGCATGCCAGTAGGTGCGGCGGTACTGCAGCAAGCTGACAGTGCATGCCAGTGGGTACGGCGATACATCACCATGTATGTGGTGCATGTCAGTGGGTGCAGTGTTGCTGCTGCGCACAGGCAGTGCATGTCAGTGGGTGCAGTAGTATTGTGCGCACAGACAAAAAATGCCAGTGGGTGCAGTGGTGCTGTGGCACATAGGCAGTACATGCCATTGAGTGCAGTGGTGCTGCTGCGCACAGGCAGTGCAAGCCAGTGGGTACAGTGGTGCTGCTGCGCACATGCAGTGCATGTCAGTGATGCACTGGAGCTGCTGTGCACAGGCAGTGCATGCCAGAGGGTGCAGGGGTGCTGCTGCGCACAGGCAGTGCATGCCATTGAGTGCAGTGGTGCTGCTGCGCACAGGCAGTACATGCCAGTGGATGCAGTGGTGCTGCTGCGCACAAGCAGTGCATGCCAGTGGGTGCAGTGGTGCTGCTGCGCACCGGCAGTACATGCCAGTGGATGCAGTGGTGCTGCTGCGCACATGCAGTACATGTCAGTGATGCACAGGAGCTGCTGCGCACCGGCAGTGCATGCCAGTGGGTGCAGTGGTGCTGCTGCGCACCGGCAGTACATGCCAGTGGATGCAGTGGTGCTGCTGCGCACCGGCAGTACATGCCAGTGGCTGCAGTGGTGCTGCTGCGCACATGCAGTACATGCCAGTGGATGCAGTGGTGCTGCTGCGCACATGCAGTACATGCCAGTGGGTGCAGGGGTGCTGCTGCGCACTGGCAGTGCATGCCAGTGGGTGCGGTGGTGCTGCTGCACACCGGCAGTGTATGCCAGTGGATGCAGTTGTGCTGCTGCGCACAGGCAGTACATGTCAGTGGGAGCAGTGGTGCTGCTGCGTACCGGCAGTACATGCCAGTGGATGCAGTGGTGCTGCTGCGCACATGCAGTGCATGCCAGTGGGTGCAGTGGTGCTGCTGCGCACATGCAGTATATGCCTGTGGATGCAGTGGTGCTGCTGCGCACAGGCAGTACATGCCAGTGGGTGCAGAGGTGCTGCTGCGCATAGGCAGTACATGTATGTGCCAGTGGGTGCGGCAGTACTGCAATGTGCAGGCAGAGCATGTCAGTGGGGGTGAGGGTGCTAAAGGGTGCATGTAGTTCATGCCAGTGGGTGTGGCTGTGTTGCTGCCCACAGGAAGTGCATGCCAGTGAGGTCGATAGCTAGGCAGCATGCATGTAGTGTACCGTACGTCTTCCTGCCAGAGGTAGGTGGGACCAAGGTGCATTAGCATGAATGCAGTGCATGTAAGTGGGGTCGTGCCGGTGGGGCGCTTCTGCAGGCACGCAGGGTGTTGTCGTGTCGGCAGGGCTAGATGCATGCATGCAGGATGCTGTGCAAGTAAGCAGGGTGTTGTCATAGTGTCGGGGCACCTTGTACGCAGGCAGGGTGCTGTCACACCGGTGGGGTACTATGCATGCAAGCAGGGTGCTGTCGTGCTGTCCGAGCCATATGCATGCATGCAGGGTGTTATGCAAGTAAGCAGGGTGTTGTGATGATGTCGGGGACCTTTGTATGCATGCTGTTGCTGTCATGCCAGTGGGGTGCATGCATGCAAGCAGGGTGCTGTCGTGCAGGCAGGGCCATATGCAGGCAGGGTTTTGTCGTGCCCGTGGGGGGCAACTGCATGCATGCGGGTTGCTATCCGTATGGCCGGACGCAAGTTATGCCGGCTGGGTGCTTTGCATGCTGGCAGGGTGTTGTCATTCGAGTGGGGAGCCGGCTTGCCGGCGGGGAGCAACTGCATGCGGGCGGTGTATCGGCATGCACGCGGGGAGCTACTGCATAGAGTGCATGCATCGTTTTCACGGCATCTGATATCTGCTGTCCTGCCCGCATTGTGCCGGTAATTAATTGCCTGCTTGAGACCTGTTGCTGTTGCGTGTAAGGCCATTTCGACATCAGCAGCCAGGAGTAATCGAAATAATCCAATGTCCTCGTCCTCCTTCTCCTGGTTGAGCCACTCCTGGGCTGGGCATCTATGGTGTCTTCAAAGAATTCCTCCGCATCGATGAATTCTTGCTACTCGATTTCGCCCAGTGGCGCAGTAAGTTGCTCGAAGGTGTCTTTTGATGGCCAAACTAACTCCCAACCCTTCACTCCTTCGGCGTTTTATGTAGGCGTAGGTGTCCACCTAAAATTGCTTGATCGACTCACGAAGTATGTCAATGCTGGCTGAGCGAGGCGCATCAATTCTTTGGCTGGCTGTCCTACACCCTAAGCGTATGACGTTGGGCGATCTCTAATGTGGTTGTAAGAAATCTGGTATACGTACGGTATTAGATACTTATCTGAGTGTAGGAAGGGAATTTTCGGGGTATCGGAAGAGGTTTTACAGGGTATGATACGGGTTTGGCCAAAGTAGGGTCGGCCGCACTGATATACTGCGCCCGTTGCGTGATGCCTAATAATGGGCATCGCGGCCGGTCTGCGATAGGGTGTCAGCGTCGAGCTTTGAACGGTCGGAATTTGAGCTCAGAATGGTCGGAATAGCAGAATGGGGGTGGGGGGGGCTGGTACCTATCATAACGTCAGAAATCAGACTGGTCGGAATAGCAGAATGGAGGTGGGAGGGGCTGGTACTACCTATCAGAACGTCAGAATGGTCGGAATAACAGAATTGGGGTGGGAGGGGTAGGTCCCTATTTGAAGGTCAGAATGGTCGGAATGGCAGAATGGGGGTGGGAGGGGCTGGTACCTATCAGAACTAACGTCAGAACGGTCGGAATAGCAGAATGGGGGTGGGAGGGGTAGGTCCCTATCAGAACGGTCGGAATGGCAGAATGGGGGTGGGAGGGGTAGGTTCCCAATCAGAACGGTCGGAATAGCAGAATGAACGGAATGATAGAATCGTCGGAATAACAGAAATGTACGATATCGCCGCATAATGAGTACATTTTGGACTGTAATTCTGTGATTCCGTCTTGGGGGGGAATTTATGCGATTTTGGTTATGACTGGGCAGAATTCTACTCAAACCTTGCAAAATTCTGTTCCAGGGATATTTCCTCGATTCCGCTGTTCAACAGAATTTCCGGTCTTCCGCTGCTTGCTTATGGACTTCTGTTGCTGCTGTGTTGACTGAATGCGGTGCGTGCGTGGAGGTTGTGTGAGCTGTGCATGTCGGGGAGACGGGTGTTGCTTGAGCGATAGTGCCTGGCTGCTGCTGGTCTGTGGATGTCTGAATGACAAGAGTGCATGTCGCTCATTCGGACCAGTATTTGCACAACCTGGACTGGGAAGGCGAGCGAAAAGATTGTGGCCCCCCTTTACACACAACTGCACAAGTGGCATTGAAATGCAGTCCTAGCACCCCTGTCTATGGCCTTGCTCTGTCTATAAATTCTGGAAATTGAGGTTGAATACAAGGGAAACCCAGGGCCTGCATAAAACGGGCAGTGAGTCATGTAAAGTCCATCCTCCCTTGATTCAAGGTTGCAGCATTTGCATTCAGTATATTTTGTGTTGACATCATTTCAATTTCTGAACTTAATTCAAAGCAATTACTCATGCTTTGCATGGCAAATGCTGCATTGTGTGCACACCATTCTGCATGTGGGCAGTTGGTCTCTCGCGCGGCTAAAATTACCTTCCTGCTCAAAGTCACCCATTGCAAGTTATCGTGCGGATGAGGCCAGTCTTAAGCAGGGCTGAGGTCATCCCCCTGGTAGCATCTCGCTCGGCTGCGCTCAGCATTGATGACTGACTCAACCTTAGACTCATGTTATCCATGTTCTAAATGCATCAATCAAGTGTAGATCAAGTGTAGTAGTCTGCCATGACTTGGATTGTCTCATCGATGGAGCTGAAAGTACGTCCTCCTGCTATGAGGTTGCGATAGCGGAGCAAGAGACCCGCTAGGTCCAGATGCGTCTTGTTTAGGAGAGCCATCTGGTTCCTCAATACCAAGTTTGCGTTGTAGTTGTAGCTGGTGCCTTCAGGCAAGTCGCGAAGGCGGGCCCCGGTGTTCTGACATAGGTGAAATGTTTCTGCGGCACCCTGGCCTTGGCATGGTAAGGCCGAGCTATTTGCGTAGGCCTGACAGACTGACGAGGTTCTGCGCACGCATGGGTTAAGGGGTAAGGGAATGGATGGATGAGCGCAAAAAAGGGAAGAGCGGGGTCTTCAAGAAGGCATGCTAAAGAGATTCGAACAGGGAGATGGCACATGAAAATTGATTCGGCGTTTAGGGTTATAGGGTTCAGGCCACTCAGTTTCATTCTTTACCTCACGCTCAGTCAGCCTCTGCGCCCCCCACCGGACCCCCCCCTGTGCCCCCCCCCCCCCCCCCCTGTCACAGGGCCCCTCTCATGGGAGCCCCCTGTTGCGTCCACCCTGCCTCACCCCCAGCCTGAGCTGTATGACCTCCATGCCAAATGCGGCCTACGGCTGCATTTGCCATGCAACTCCTCCCCATGCTCCATATCACCAATCTTGGGCCACAGCAGTCATTTAGTAATAAAAGGAACCACCTAAGCCTTCCCTACATGGCTCTCTAGTAGAATTTCAGGGGGGACCTAGGGTGAGAGGGGTGGGGCAGAACCCCCTCTTATGTGCCCCCTGGTTGCGCACCTGTAGTACTTCAGGATGCCACAAATGCGGTAATCCATCGCCGAAAGTCCTATCCCTGGCCGGCCGGCCGCTGTCACTGATAAGACCCCATCCACGATTGGCATGCCAGAGCTGGTCAGGACAGGGCCGTAGAATCCTCTCAAGTACACACTGCGCGAAGGAGAGGCGGGCAGGCCGAGGGGGGGAGGGAGGACGGACTTGAGGAGAGGGCAGGGGTGAGGGTTTGGGGGGCAAAGGGGGAAGAGGCCAAATGGGGCTTGAATACTTGCTGTATATTTGTGCATGTACACTCTGAGCTAAGGGGGCGATGGGTAGGGATGAGAGACGCAGAAGAGGGCATGGGTGTGGGATTGGGGGCCCATGGGGGAAGAATGGCTCGAGGGAGCACTACGCTGGTTATTTTAGCGTGCTTCAGCTACAATTTGGCTACATCACCGCCTACGACCATGGGGGCCTGGTGCAGCAAGCCCTACTGCTGGGGCCACCAGCCATAGGCTGGTCAAGTTTGGTCCCAGTCGGCCCAGTTGGCCGCCAGGCAGACCCCGGCAGATCAAGGCGCTTTGGCGCGCACTGAAATAAACACCGGAGTACTCTTATAGTAGAATCCATTTATGTCGCCACCAAGCACCAGGTTAAAGGGTTCAAAGGGGGCAAGGTTGGAGGTTTATTGGAAAGCTGGAAGAAGGCTGCATTATCAAGTCAGGTCTCACACTGAGTACATCGTTCAGGGAGGCAAGCTGCGGATCAGGGCCCCCACGTTGCTGGCCACTCCGGACAACCTGGACTGCTATGACACTCACCCCCCCTTGTTCAAACGCCACACCCTAACCACCCTACAGTGTTCACACACTCACATGCAGCTAAACACGTCACAAAACCCAGGGTGTGGAACACACACACGCTGTGGTACACACCACAGAGTCCAGGTTGTAGTACCGTCACATATTGTAAGTAAGAGAACCCTTGATGTACTACACTCACAAGCTGTAGTACACGCCACAGAACCCGGGCTGTCCGGCGCCGTCGGTTGCATCCAGCGGTGGGAGCAGGCACTCGATGGTGTCGCCAATGTGTCACGAAGTTGTTACTTGCATGGTCAGATGCACCTGCCTGTGTTGAGTTGGCCGTGCCCTCAAACTTCCTCGTTACACTGTTTTCGTGCTTGAGGCGCTCCCCTTCGTGGTGCTCCTTGAGAGCCAAGTTGGCCCATGCATGCACCTGTCCGAAGTGAGATTCTGCAACAGTGGGGGGGCACTTGTCCCGACCAGCAGGTCCGTTAGCCACACTTGCCCTGCCAATCTGTGCCCAATCCTGAAACTCAGGCCATTGTGCACACAGGTCAGTCCAGTGGTCCCCGAAACACAGTTTGCAGATCCTGGGCCTAGGGGGTGGCCGGGGTGGCGCTGGTCCTACCCTAGGGTTTGGGGGCATAGTTGCCCCGTAAGCCTTCGGGGTTCCTTGGGAAGGTGGCTGATTGTTCCCAGTCATTGAACGCCCCAGGGCTCCCTGGCCCCCTCTGGGTGGGTGGACTGTGGCTGGGTACACAGGTTTGGCATCCGCCGCATTATTCCACAGGTGCCCTTCACCATCACCCTGGACCTCAGGGGACATGTCCTGCGACTCACCTTGGTCCAGGCCATCCGCGCAAATTGCGCCTGCATGACTTCGGGGTGTGCCCTTTGACGCAGCAGGGGCACTGTCAGAGGAAGCTGCCACAGCAGATTTGGTGAGATTGTCCCACACACCAGCCTCAAAGGCGTGCTGAGCTGCCTGGACTACCTTGGCCAGCACCTTCACTGGTCCCTGAGTGAATATACCCCCTTTAATGAAAGCGGTGTCACAAGCTGCCCCCAGGCGGGCTGGGAGCCCCTCTCTGACCACTGTCACCATAGCCATGTTACTAGACACTCCTAGAAAGGCATCTTTGTTGCTGGCAAGGAAGGCATCATACGTGGTGCACACCCGCGTGGCAAACTGCACGGGGTTTTCATGCGGGGAGACAGTGGGATCTAGCGAGTTGGGCAATGCCATCTTCATGGCAGTGTGCCATAGCATCATCTCACCTTGGGTAGCCACATTGAGGTAGCGGTGGCCAACGGCCAGCACAGCATCAAAGAAGGTCCTCTTCCGCCCATTGGGTGATTGGTAGGGGACCTGTGACGCAGAACCCACTAGCTTCTTACCACGCATGTCAGACATGATCTCCACCGACTCATTTACCGGGGTTAAACCCCCACCATCAATACGGCAGCCTAGTTCTAACTGCATGTGTCTTCCTCCCTGGGGACAAAAGAGCGTCAGGTCCGCAATATGCCTGCGCAGGAAATCCACCCCTTGCTGGTTTGCTTTGGACAGCACCAGCTGAACTTGAACCTTGTAGGCCCGTCCCAGGATATTGTTAGACGCAGCCGCATAGGCGTACATACCCTTTGAGTACTCTCTCCACGCCAGCATTCCTTCTAGGGCTACCAATTCTGGCAGATGCTTGGAATTGATGTGAGTTCGGTCACTGACCTGAACCTCATCATCAGAGTCATACCCACTAGCAGGCCACTTGGAGCTTGTGTCTGCGTCCCCTGGTTTGCCTGGACCGCTTGGTCCTCCTGACCTATTAGGATATCCTGGGCCGCCTGGTCCCCCTGCACCGCCAGCGTACCTGGAACCTTCTTGACCTCCTGACCCCTCTGGATGTCCTGAGCCTCCTGACCTATCAGGATTACCAGTACCACCTCCATGCGGGGGCCTGCTTGGGTCATACCCTGAATGATCACGATCAGTATCTGGCCACCCTGAATGCCCTTCAGATCCACCATTCCCATAAGGAGGTTCCGTAGCACCAGGAACCCCTCCACTCACATGAGCACGGTGCATATGGCCACCCTGTATGGACGGCCCATGAGGGTCGTAAGGTCGGTGTGTGCCTCCGCTAGCCTACGGGTGACTAAGACTTTTGGCCCGAACGGCACCCACCTGGAGATGTACTCCATGTACTGGTGCTGATGGCATGGCGGAGTGGGAATGCCCTTCTCCCTGCGGGAAGCCCTCCCATCCCTGATGGTGAGAATCACCTGAAGGCTTCTCCCCTGATTGTGTGCTCCCAAAACCCAGGTACTGCTGAGAAGGCTGTACTGGCTGTTCCTGCAACGCTTCTACCGGAGACGGAGGGCGTCCATGCCGCAAACTCCCTACCAGTTCTCGAAACAGGTCCCTCAACTCACTGATGGTGACGACCTCGTTTGCTCCAGAAGCAATGGGAACCACGGCTAACCGCTGGTCCATGTTCAACTGCTTACCTTGGTAACCAGTGGGGTCATGCCGCCCCGTTTCCCTGCCAGCGACAGCCCCACCTTGAGGCCCCCATGATTGCATAGCCTCACCTGACACCACACTCACAAACGAAGGGGAGGGGGTACATTCTGGAGCAACCAGGTCAGCCGGCGGACGGGACGCCGTGGGCGTCGCGTGCTTCACCTCATGCTCGAAGCCCTCGGGTAGTCGGGTACATGGACGGCGACGGCTGAGTTGATCCTGTAAGCTGCGTTGCCTGATTGATGAAGTCCAGCTGTTTTCGATGACTCCTGCAAGGTCATTGCTGGGAGGGAGGTCTGATCCCCACCGGCCACGGGTGCAGCCTTGGCAAAGGCAGTTACATGTGACGAACGTGCACTGCAACACTCGTCCTGTGCAATGAGGTATGCAGGGTTATCGACTAGCTGGTCAACCCGCTGCATGCCCTCGTAATGAGTCCGAGTCACTTTCAAAGGTGTCAGTGCCAGTCTCTCATCCGCACCACGGATCAGGTGCTCCCTCATCTCTCTTTCATCTGCCTCGGCCGCACGAACTCTCTCATCTTCCTCGGCCGCACGAGCTCTCTCAGCTGCCACGGCCTCACGAGCTTGCTGCTCGGCCGCACGTCGCAAGGCGTCAAGACGAAACATTTCACGCTGACGCTGTTGAACTGCTTCAGCATGGAGTGCTTCAGCTTCAGCCTGTTTTCTTGCCTTATCGGCGTTATGTGCCATCAGTCTTTTGGCAGCGTGCCTAGCTGTCATTGCCTGCTCATTGGCTAACGACTGCTGAATAAGTTGCTCGGACTCTGTGAGAGGCTTAGCCTCTTGTACCGAAGGCTCTCTACCCGCCTCAGAAGACGCATCCCTAGTGAGCTTACTGCTCACTTCTGGCAGATCCTTATTACCGGCGCATCTGCTGCCAGCCCCCCCATCACGCTAGCTGCTCATTGTTCATGAGGGTTTTAGCGGCTCGTTCAGCCTTGTTCCTGTCAGAATCTTCTTTTTCCCTCTGACCAGCAGTTAGCCTGGGAAGAGCTACCGGATTGGGAAGAATAAGGTCCTCTTGCCCTTTCTTTCCCTGGGTAGAATTATAATCCATCCAGGGAGTGAACACGAATCTGCGATCTGTTCACTGTTATCGCTAACTTTTTAAGCAACGGAACACGATCAGGAACCTTATTCCCAGTTTTTACTCGCCAGCAGATTCGAAGTAATGCGAATCTGGATTCTTCTCTTCTTAAAGGAGTGCTAGGAGCCCTTTATCAAGGGTAACCTGCTGTGCAGGAGCGATAATCTGGCTGGCACCAGATTATCCTCGACTTAATCCTCGGGTTATTGCACTAACCTTTGATGATTCTTCCCTTACTGTTGACAGAAGTTACGAACTGATGCACTGAGGTCGACAGTTGCCATATTGAGGCGGTTTGGATCGGACTTGTGGACGAAGCAGCTCGAAGTGAAGAAGGATGCAGAGCTGACTGAACGACTCTTGATGAAGAAGAACAACCGAAAGATCGGATGGTCGACTTGGTAGCCAGGAAAGGCTGGGAAAGCAACTTGCAGTGTCGACTGAAGTTCTAGAGATTGAGCTGAGAGCGAGCTCGCAGTGTAGAGTTATCAAGCGAGAGATTAAGAAGAATGAGAGATGGAGTAGAGGTGCTGAAGCTAGAGATAGTGAATATGTGTAGTGTTAACTAGATATATTCTCACAGTGTAGCTGCAAAGTCCTGATACTGGATGAAGTGGGCTTAGAGCGAAAGGATGTAGTTTCCTGGCCTTGATATCAGACCGAAATATCACAGGTAGACGATTAGTCCCAGAACAGATTAAAGACAAGGTGATTCAACTTCGTGTATACTTGAGTAAGAAGAGAAGAATGCCTGGAACAAGCCAGGCATTCTCGAAGTACCACAAAACATAATGGATCCGAAACCAAAAAGAATGTACAAGCCACCCCTGCGTGCGGTGCACCCATACGTCGTGACAAATGAGCACGTCCTGCCACTCGACGCTCTCCATCACATTGGTATGGGGTTTGACGCGGCGCACGATGCCGTGGCCAGGCTCGCAGATTGGGCCTTGAGACGGAGGCTAATCAAGGTTGGAGGGCACTCGGGCCTTCAATAGCCGCCGGGCGGCCTTCCAAAGCTTCCAGAGGTGGTCTGACGGGACCCAGTACCGACTTCAACGAAAATTGATGCAGGGAGGAAGTTTAGGATGGGACTGATGGCATTTATAGTATGGGTCGTGGTTGGGAGCGGCCCCAGATCCTCACTGATACTGTTTAAACTTGTCGGTATTGGGTACTAACAGAATCTCCTACGGTACTACTACGCAGGCCGCCCTTCAGCCTGCTTAAGGCCGGATTGACCCCCAGCCTAGGCTAAGCCTCCGTCTGCCCATCCTAGTGTAGGGTTTAGGGCCAACCTAATATAATGTAATTTCGACATGACACGACAAGACAACCCATATTGTCAAGCCTTGGAGGACCGACAGCTGGCTGCCCGAAGCTCGACCAACCAGGTCAAGACGAGAACAGCCAGTAAGGTCCTACGTTTACGTTTCTGCATCATGCACGTTGCTGCTGCTGGCGTGGCCTAAAGCTTGCAGGGCAGGATACCCGAACCACTTTTCAGTCGAATCGTTCAAAGTTCGGGCCCTGTCTTGGAAAGTGATCAATCCAGAAAGCGTTGTAACCAGGAGAAATGAAACACCAGACTTGACACACTGGGCACATCATGTTGACAATTTTATCCGCCATGCATCGTCGACCCAACTTTTCAACGCAGAGATGCAGGTCGTGGGCATCGGTATCCTCACTGACCCACAGGACACGAACATGAGAGATTGGGCTTCCCCACGGCCTCCTTTGAACTTAGCTTCGGCATCAAGAACCTGCATTTTCGAACGGGAATAGCTGACAGTCGACTCTTTGATTGCATCCTGTGCCAATCCCCACGACACGCGCTGCATACATCCCTCTTCTGCCTTGATGAGGCCATGGCCAACCTTTCACCTTCTCGGCTTTTACAACCTTAATCTTTTGCTCCAACAGTTGCCTCCTGCCAGAACGATAGTGGAAACGCCAGACCTGGCTTGTTCTTCGCGTATTGGCAATTTCATCTTGACCCGCCATGCAAACATGCCGTGTCGGCAACTTCCTCACACAGGAGTGCACGCTAAATGTCATGCCGTTCCCTGCACTTACGGGGAATACCGGACTACCTCGCCTAACTTTGTACATGCTTGCAAATCGAATTGGGCTCCGCATACCTGCGCCACTTCTGAAACGTCAGGAACATCGATTGATATAACACCACACGTAAATAACAGCTCTTTCTATGCCCACATACCGCTGGGGGCCACCAACACGTGCTACCTGATTGCGTACATGAACAAGATCACAGTGCTCTACAACGTGGACGATACTACGCAATCCTACCATACGCCCCTCCATGCCCCGCCAGTGCCATCAGACCCTGCATGAGACTGCGTACCGAAACTTTTTCCATTCACCGGTTTGCAGAGGTACTCTCACACTATCACGTTTTCTCACTAGAACTCTTCGCCCTCAGCCTCGCCGTTGTGTTATTTACTGCCTTCATAGGCCATATATGCTGTATAACTGCCGATCTGACTCACAAAATCCACCACCCCGACATGTCTTATCTCAGACACCCAGAGGCATCAGATCCCTGCCCTTCCGATGTCACAACCCCCCATACCTCAGACATCTCCCTGCCCGAAACCTTTGATCCTCGCCCTCACCAAACCTTTGACATTTCTCTCCACGAAACTTCGGATCCCTGCCCCCCTCAGACCTCTGACACTTTCCTCCCCGAGACCTCTGATCCCTGCCCCCCCCAAACCTCTGACATTTTCCTCCACGAGACCACTGATCCCTGCCCCCCTCTATCTGGCACCTCAACTCTTCCCCCGCCCGAGTCCCATGCTCTCCACTCGTCCAAACTATTAGACCTATATTCAACAACCGAGCCCTCTAATCACTCCACCCCCGATGTTCCTAACCTAGGCCCCCTTGACAATTCCGACCTTGACTCACCCGGGGACCCCAATCATAGACCCTCAGAAACTTCTGACCTCTCCCCCCCTGAGGTCCGAAACCCTTGTCCCTCCAAGACCTCTGCTCTTAGCTCAAAAACAAAAACAAGAAAGAAAAAGGAAAACAAATCGAGAACTGAGAAAAGAAAATCTGACTTGCGCCACATGCAACATAAATCAGCTAGAAATAACTACATCAAAATCAAGTTTATTCATTTTGCGCATACGAATGCTCTCAGATGGGGCCTAAAATCCAAGATGGGCAAGCAGATTCGGCACATATGGAAACAGCCTTTTCCAGTGAAGGGATTCAAAAGGCTCGTGAAGAATATGCCCCCGAAATACGTAAGTACGCCCACCTCCCGCTGCCAAAGTAAAAAGGCCCCTAAGGTCGAAGAGGCTAACTATAATGCTGGATGCACAGTCTCCGAAACATGTTCTTGCCCTCCCCGCCCCCCTCCACCCCCAATTCTTCCCCTCCGGAGATCTCAAATTCCACCATACACGAGACCGATCTTGGCCCCCCTGTTACCTCTGACCTCTGCCCCCTCGACACCGCCTCCGGTCTCTGTTCCCCGGAGACCCCTGGCCCAAAAAACTCCAGGACCCATGATGCCGTCCCCCCCAAGATGTTCAACCCCAGCCCCACCGAGGACCCTGACTATCCTGCCTTCCGTGAGACCTCTGACCCTGGCACCACAAGATTCAGTTCCACGCATCTGACGCCCACCTCCCTCTGTAGCTGTAAGAATACGTTTAATCCGGTCGGGGGTGCTAAACCACGTCTCCCTAAAAACAAGGCTGCAAACCAAATCCAAACAAGAATTACCCCGATCGACAAACTTTTGGCAGAAGAGCACCAGCTGAAAGCTGACCATACGTATAAATTTGTAGTAGGTGACTGCTACTTCGACTGCTTGCAATACCTCACTGGATACCCCAGCTTAAAGCTGAGACAAGCCGGCATCCTAAGCCTCCGGCATTCCATAGCAGCGAGTCTCGAAGACGCAATTACAAAAATCTTCAACATGCGCACGGTCAGACAAAGTGCCAATATGTCCCCAAGACAATACATGGATGCCATGCAAAAGAGCGGAGCAAACGCATGACTCTGGGCTGACACCCTCATCGTCCACTTTACAGCACTGGCCATTCACACGAAGGTCCTCGTCTACATGCTTGATCGCAACGGACACATGAACGTACAGACCTGGGTGGCACAAGAAACTGACCCGGTATTGGGTGAACCCAAAGAGGTCAGGATTATGTTCTCAGGCCCGATGGACGCATGGCACTACACACCCCTCCTTCCTTTAAACACGAGCCTACCGGGGGCAGCCAACGCTATAAGCGACGAAGCCACACATACCCTCCTTAATCAGCTACACGAGAAGGTTATCAAGGACCACACAGTAGAGGTGCCCCATACAGACCAACTCGAAAACATCATCCGGCGTCTGGCTGCGGATGCTGAAACGGGCCATGCACTAGAGATGCAAAACAAGACCGACGAGCTTGAGCAATTCATCTTCCCACAAATCCCTGCAGACAATGAATCCAGAGCGCAACTGAGGGCAACCATAGTAAAAGTAATAGATCACATGCACGCTGCTGCCAACCGCGGCCGGACGGCAATTGCAGATATCAGACTTGAACGCCGGACCTACGCCCCATCTAAGAAAGAAGACTCAGATAGCGACTTCGAGATCCTAGAAATGCAGACTAAACTGCAGGAGGCGAACATGACTCGGAACAAGAACAAAAGGCCTGCAATGGTCCCAGTGGGGGGGAAACAAACAAGAATACAGCCTCCGGGGAAGATACAAAATATTAAACGGACAAAAATAAACAATATTCCGACCGCCCCGCATTCCACGGTCGATGCTGGATATAGCCCCTCCGCCCCCTTAACAGGGCAATATAACCCTGATAAAACAAAACCAAAGAAAACTATAATGGAGAAAAGAAGCTATATCAGAAAAATTATAAAGAAAAGACAAATTAAAACTCCAGGAGAGGACGAGCAAAACAAAAAACGAATGATCCAAACCCTGATGTCAGCATTTGTAAAAGCCACGACCCCCCAGACAAGGAAGGCACCAGAACATTTGATACCAGAAGCTGACAAAAACAAAGTGAAACCACAAGAGTAAGCTGACAAAAATAAAAGAAATAACGAGGACGACCAGCAAAAAGTCAACAAAAACACGACACACACTACTAACGGCCAAATGCACGCGGACGAATTCATGTCACCCCAGACCCTCACCTTCTTAACCGCGAATGTTCAAGGCATGTACCACGCCATACATGACATTGCCCAGACCATCATCACACACAAACCAGATATACTTGTCCTTACTGAGCTGAATCTGAAGGCAAAACACAAGAGAGCCGGCTGGGTGAAAGAGACCATGCGGGGCTACCAATACTGGGCATCCACCCACACTGACAGCGGACGAGCTAGCCGTGGGGTGATCATAGCCGTAAAAGACCACATTGCAGCCATAGGAAGAGCGACACAAACAGAGGGGGACACGTGCCAAGGGCGCCTAGTGCACGTCACCCTAAATCTCCCCCACTCCAAACCAATAGGGATCACTGGGGTGGATCCGCAGGGAAGCTGCGAAGCCTCCGCGGTCGCAAACTGCGGCCTAAACGGTTTTGACACGTATACCGTAATATACCGTGACAGCTGTCGCACCATAAAGCAGTAAACGCGCCAATATGGTAAACTCCGTAATCTCCGGTAAAGGCGCCTTAGAGAGGTGTCCTTCTACTCATAAACACGGTACATCACCGTACACACAGGCTCCTTGTACTTCAGACAAGAGCTGTTAACTGGATACTGTAAGGTTCAGCCCTAGCAGGAAGTCTCTCTGCCTAGGGGTAAGTCTGGGTGTCCCTGTCTCGTGGGTACCGCCCCTACTACTTCACTCGCCCCCCCGCTCCTCAGCGTTAAGCCTATCGGGCATGCGCTGGGAGCCGGAAAAAGGGGTCGGTACTGTAAGGAAGAAATTTCTGGCAATATGTACACCTCAGAAGCTCAAAGTATCAAAGCAAATCTGCCTCTGTTTCAGGCCTTCTACCTGATCTGCCTGGTTCAGGTCTTCTAGCCTGGTTCAGGCCTTCTACCTGATCTGCCTGGTTCAGGCCTTCTACCTGATCTGCCTGGTTCAGGCCGTCCATACGCATCTGCCTGGTTCAGGCCATATACACAAATCTGCCTGGTTCAGGCCGTTCAAACGCATCTGCCTGGTTCAGGCTTCCTTCAAGGCAAAATTCACATAATCTCTGCAAGCAATGCGCACATTCTGCGCGTCATTCTAAGCATCTCAGTTGCTCATCACCTAACTTGGCTGTTAATCAGAATCATCAGGCCGGGCTAAGTATAACCGCTGCTCTCGCCCCACTGCGCCATAGACGCCTGGTCTTTTAAGGCCACAGGAAATGTGCGCCGTAGCAGCGGCTTCTGCCCCCTTGGTTACTATCACTACTCCACAAAATCAAGTCTTGTCGTCCATGCGCTAGCATATGTACTACCGCAGCCTTGCTGCTGCGGCTCTTGAGAAACAAATTTTCAGAACCCGTCGCTGCTCTAGGTCTTGTCGCCACCCAGCATTAACCGCCATTGACTCGCTGGCCTCCGGCCCAGCACCTGCCGCGCACTAGGACCAGGTGCGCTGTGCCTGAAAGTGTCTTCTGCTGCTCAGCCCCTGCCCTTTCCTGTCAGTTGCGGCGTGAGTACCGTCACATGCTCAGCAGCCTTGCCGCTCTGGGCTCGGCCTTCCACGAGGTTCAGGTATCGGTGCACCCTTCAAGTGCCGATTCCTCCTCCTCCTTTGCTGCTTCTTTGGCCACCTTGGCCCGTCTGGCAACTGCCCTCGGGGTGACATTGGCCTCTCCCCGGCCAGTGGTGTACGAGATGTCGTACAACCCGTTCGCCATTGGCCTTGCGATGCCCCGCTCCATTTGCCTAGTAGCTGGGTTGGTGGCCATAACCTCCACCTCAGGCTTATCCATGATGTCGGCATCCGGAGCTGCCCTGGCTGCCGCTCTGGCAGCTGGGCTTGGCCGCCTCTGGAGGGCTGCGCTGCGCTCTGGCTCTGCAGCGGGCCCTGCTATCTCAGCTGGCCTTGTCGTCCGGCTGGCACCGTGGGCACAACCAATCGCCCTCAGGCACCTCATCAAGAGCTGGTACCAAGCAATCCATGTGCCAACCTGTGTTGCAGACATCGCACAACAGCATCACATCTCCGCGATCTGGCAGTTGGCACACCTCACAAGACAAGCTGTTATTGGGCCTTGCCCCACTGAAATCGACCACCCCTCGGAGGTTGGGCAAGTGGCACGGGGAGCAGTTGACAGCGTTCTCTGTCACTGTCAAACCGTCTGCTCCCTCCAACACCAGTGTGCCTGTTTCTCCCAGCCTTTTAACTCTCAGGATCTCTGGCCTAGCCTTAGGATCCAGGCTACGGCGCTCCGATGAATATCTGACATACACGTAATCGCCTTCTGCGAAACGTCTGATCTGGGGGACGTATCCTCCTCCCCTGATCCTTGCATAGCGCAGCTTATCGCGGTGCTGTGCGATCTTTAAGTGCTCACCCGCAACTGGCAGCGACTCTTTGATCCTAGCCACTCTGGCCAGGAGCAGGTCCGCTGCCTCCTCTGCTGTTGCCACCTTGGCGGTGCTCCACTGCATAGGTCTGCCCCCACTCTGGAGGGGAACGTGGGTCTCTGCCCAAACAGAACCTCGTATGGCGCCATGCGCGTGGCCTGCTGCGGCGAGCAGCGGAAGCCCAGCGCCACCCATGGTACCATCTTGTCCCAGGAATCGTCGTTGCTGCCCTCCTGGCAGCATTTGCGCAGTCCTGTCTTGAGAGTCTGGACTGCCCTTTCTGACAGCCCGTCTGCCTGGGGGTGATTGGCAGAAGTGGTGCGGTGATCAATAAAGCAATCCAGTAACATGTCCTGGAATTCTCCCTGGAACTCTGTCCCCTGGTCCGTCACCACCTCTGCGCAGCCCCCGAAACGTGCTACCACATTCTGGAAGAAAGCCAAGGCCGTCACATCTGACGCCTTGCTTGGGATGGGGATTAACTCCACCCACTTGGAGTAATGCTCCACACACACCATCACAAATCGATTGCCCCTGGGCGTGGTGGTGAATGGTCCACACAGATCCACCCCCCACCGGAAAAATAACCCCTCGATGGGCAGCGGATGCAGGTCGGGCTGTATGTGATTGAATGTGGACGCCCTGGCCCGATCACACACACCGCACTCCTGCACCACCTTCCTGACTGCTGCCCTGAGCCCCCTCCACCAGTGCTGCTGCATGACCATGAAAGCTGTGCGGTGGCTGCCAAAATGGCCCGTACCAGCATGGGCCTCCTGGATCACTGCCAGCCTGTCCTCTGGCCTGGGTACTACACATCGTCTTCCGTCAGGCATAAGCCGTATCAACACTCCTCCCCTCTCTGATTCCCACAGAAAAGGAGCGGCTCTGCGCTGTACCCTTGCCTGCTCTCCTAGCTCCGTTCCTGGAGCGTGTATTTTCTCACGTAGGTATCTCAACACCGGCGCATCTGACCATAGGTCCACCTTGGCTGGGGTCCCTGCCCCGAACCCAGGTGGATCACATGCCCCCCCACCGTCAGCGCTCTCAACACCGCCAGCATCTGCTTTGGCCACAGGTGTATTCCCACCTGGTTCATGCGCTGCATCTGCCCAATCCGCCGCAGCGGATTCTCCCAGGCACTGCCTGTACGTCGCTGCCACCTCCCCACTGCCAGAGCATGCGTTTCCTGCGGTAGCAAGGGCGTAGTGGCTGGACATTAAAGTGGCACCAAGCACAGGATCCCTGTCCTGGCCTGGCAACCTTGCTCTGCGCACCATTTCATCCGGTAATATTTTGGCACACTCAAGTGCCACATTGAACCATGCACTCAATGCCCACGAATCCATGCACCTGCCCAAGGCTGCCCTCCTGGCAGCCTCTGGAAAGTCTGGTCGCGGCAACGTGGATCCTACAGCATACCCCATGGCACGTTCACGTTCATTTGCATTGGGCTCCTGCAGGTCCCCCATGGGCCTGTACACCATCCCATTCTGCCCATTCCTGAAAGAATATGATGCTGGAGTCGCCATCAAGCAGGGCAGCACCCTCATGGGCTGTCCTGTCACATTGATGCGATACCCTCCATTGTCTGGACAGGCGACCACCTGGGCCCTGCTGCCCTTGTCCAGAATATCATCCACGACCCCCTCATGGGGCCTGGCCGAAGCGCAGATCACAAACTCGATATCCTCAGACGGGGCTATGTTCCCCCAGTAGTTGCGGGTACGGTGGGCGTAAGATCCCACCTGTGCCGCATCAAACTATGCAGGCGTCCCCAGGACCCTACACACTTCATTGAACCCGTCTACACTGGCCTTGGTGCTCCTCTGATTCAGCTGCATCGCAACATTCTCAATCAGGTATGCGGGAGGTCTGGACAATTGCAGGACCTGCAAAGTGCCCAACAACTTGACCAGCGGGAAGAAGGACTTGCTTCGTTCCCCCGCCAGCCCGCGCCCCTTGCCTGCTGATGAGAGGTCCTGACACTCCCATCCAGCCACCATAAACCACTGGCGCCCATCCTGGGCGCCTGCTCCCCGAAGATGCTCTGCCGTAATGGCGTACACATCCTGGGGTAGCACTCTGAACACATCCTCAAACGCTTTCACTGGAAGCAGCTGGGGAAATCGCTTGTGCAACTGCACCAAATGACCCCCAACAATCTCCCTCACTTCTTCGCTGATATCCGCATACAAATATCGAGCCACTGGAATTCCTGCTTTGAGCACCATTTCCAGCCCAGAGCACATACCTCCAAAGGGCTCAAAGAGGACCACCCCTTCTTTCTCCATGGTCCGCACAGCTGGTACCGTCAGGCACGCTGTGTCCACCCCTGCGTGTGCGTGAGGCGGTGCAACCCGGGGAAGGTCAGACAGTACATCGCTGATCATTGACCTGGCTCTGTCCCTGCCACTGAACGCCTGCTCTGCCGTACTGACAGGCTGAGCCTGCTCATCATCCTCAGTGGCGGCAGAGGATATCTCCTGCCCAACCACGCTTGTCGCACAAGCTGCCTCTGCAGCCCGCAACAGTTTCACTCCCCTTCGTCCTTCCTGTGCCATACGGACCAACTGGTCGGCATGCCACTGGTTCACCCTGCTCATCCCTGTGAGCATGGCTACCTGCCTCCCATTCTCTTCCCCCCTGATCGCCGGCTCTGATGCAACCGCATCAAGCCTAGCTCCTGTGCGGTCAGCGGAGGACGGGAGAGGCGACCTGGATGGAATGTCCGCATTCTGGTGGCATGCTCCAGAGCGGTGGACAATGGTAATGTCCAGCTCCTGGAGCATGAGTGCCCACCTAGCGTGCTGGCCCACTAGCGTCTGGTTGTCCATGAGGTAGGTCAGTGGCTCATGGTCAGTGATGAGGTGCACCTTGCACCCGAACAGCATGTGACGGTATGTGCGCGCGGCATATACTGCAGCCAGCATCTCCCCCTGAAACGAGGAGTAGTTCTTCTCACTTTTGTTCAGGGATCTGGACGTGCATGCAACCATATATTCCCGACCGCTGTCATCGCACTGCCCTAGTACTGCTCCAATACCCTGCTTAGAGAAGTCAGTGTACAGCAAGAAGGGCCTTGGCGGTCCTTTGCCATCTGGCCCTGTACCACTGTAATCCGGTTTGCGCAGGATCCTACCGCCCTCGCACATCTCCGTTTTGATCAGCTGGAACGCCTGCGACTGCTCTGGCCCCCACACAAACGGGACCCCCTTGACCAGCAATGCATTGATGCATGCTGCCTTCTTGGAGAAATCCGGAATGTAGCAGCGGTAGAAGTTCAGGAAGCCCATGACTTCCTGAATGTTCTTCACCGTTGCGGGCTCAGGCAGCGCCATAACCGCTGCAATTTCAGCTGCATGCGGCGTGAGACCCTGGGCCGACACGTTGTGACCCAGGTATTCAACTGTCGCACACCCAAACAACGACTTGTCGGGGTGTGCCCTCAACCCGACATTGTGGAGCATGTCCAGCATGAGCTCCACATGCTTGATGTGCTCCGCTGGTGTATCACTGTACACCAGCAGATCATCAATGAAAGCCACGCAAAAGGAACTCAGGCCCGCTCTGGCGATCTCCTCTTCCATCATTCTCTGGAAGAAAGGAGGCCCATTGCGCAGCCCAAAATTGAGCTTGGTGTACATCCACAGCTCAGGTCCCATCCAGAATGCCGTCTTAGGCTGGTCCTCAGCTTTGATCGGTATCTGCATGAACCCCGACCTGAGGTCCACCTTACTGAATATCTTGGCCGTACCCAGGTTCTGAAAAATTGTCTCCATCCTGGGGATGGCAAACTCCTGCTTAGCCGTACGCAGGTTCAACCTGCGCATATCGTGCGCTATGCGGTGATCAGTCCACTCGCCAGTCTCAGCACTCTTCTTGGCCGCAACCACAGAGTTGGCTGCAAACTTGATGGGACCCCCTTGGGGCACCTTCACAGTGATACCTGCCTGTATCATCGGCTGGCACTTTTCTTTAAAGATGGCAGCCTTTGGAGGCGGCATGTCCCGTGACTTCTGAAAGCACGAGCTGACCTCGTCTTCCAAAGCCAATGTAAACTCACCCTGTGTGCCGCAGTAGCCCGGCAGGTCCTCCATGGAGTAAGCGAATGCTCCATGGCGGTCCTTGAGGCTCTGCTCGAGGGACGCCTGCTGCTCCTCCGTGAAGCCAGGGTGCTTGCCAAGCAGCCATCCTTCTTCAGTCTTGACATATTCCGAAGGTGGTTCAACCACACCTCCTGGCTGGAACATGAAAGGGTTCTAAGTTGGAGGCTGCATGGTGTAGACACAGAGAGCCGGAATCAGAGGACTTTCAAGAACCGGAGAGTGGCAGCGCAGGTTTACAAGGATAGGCCAATTAACTGGGGAAAACAGCCGGTATTTATAGAGAAACACGCTAAGGTTCATCTTCTAAGAGAATATTAATGTTCATATTACTTAGTCAATATTAATCGTCAAGCGCCAAGCGTCGATCGTAGCAAAAACTCTACAATACGAGTGATCTACCGCTGGGCAGTCTAGCAGGCAGGAAAACTACCGGACGACCGGGAGGGTAAAACCCTTACAAACTCCCCTACTAAGAGGCGAACGTCCTCGGAGACTCAAACAAAATCAGCAAACTGCACTAGTTTGGGCACCTTGGAGGGGTGCTTGCGGACAAATGCCTGATAGGCATCAGAGGCAGGGAAAGCACGCCATGCAGGAGATCTAATAAAATCCTTAAAGGCTGTGAGCTTAGACAGAGCCCGGAGAGGCTCCCAAGAATCATGCTGAGGATCACTATAGGGGGAAGACCATTTGACGAGGAAGAACAAGCAGGAGGCCTTGGGACGGGCTCGGCTGGTGGGATCGATGGCAATCTTGCAGTCCAATAGGCGGTCAACGTCATAGACGTCACCGTAGACAAAGTCGCGGGCGTCGCGGATAGGCTGATCAGGGACAGGGCGGTCGGGGAAGTCGGCTGTAGAACTTGTCGTCCAAGGGAGAAGGCGGGATACGTGGAAAACGGGGTGAACACGGGACATGGAGGAAGGGAGAGCAAGGCGGTAGGACACGGGGAAGACGATGCGGGTGACAGTGAAGGGGCCGAGGTAGCGAGGACGGAACTTGGAGCTGGGGTAGTCAGTCAGGTTGATGTGCTGAGAGGAGAGACGGACACGGTCGCCGATGGAAAAGGACAGAGGACGGCGGTGGCGGTTGGCTTGTTCAGTCTGACGGGCTTTGGCGATGCCAAGTTCACGGGAGATGGTGGTCTGGATGTCGCGGAGGGTATCGAGGTAATGGGCGGCGCTGGAGTTGGCAGGGGTGACGAGGGACACAGGAGTGGTAGGGTGGAAGCCGTAGTTGGAGAAAAAAGGAGTCTGCTGTGTGGAGGTGTGGACGTGGTTGTTGTATGCAAACTCAGCGATGGACAGCCATGTAGACCAATCATCATGTTGAGGGGAGACGTAGGCACGCAGGATTTGCTCAATGGTACGGTGGGTGATTTCTGTCTGACCATCAGTTTGTGGGTGGTGGGCTGTGGAGATGTTGAGCTTGGAGCCGAGGCCAGAGAACAGGGATGTCCAAAAAGCGGCAGTGATACGGGGATCGCGGTCAGAGACAAGGACAAGGGGAAGGCCTTTTTTGGAGAAGACATGGTCGAGGAAAAGGTGGGCAAGTTGTTCAGAGGTGATGGATTTGTGAGAGCGCACGAAGATGGCTTGCTTGGTGAGCATGCAAACGAAGGTAACGATGGCGTCGTAGGCGATGCCGTCATGGTGACGGGAGGAGGGTAAGTCGGTGATGAGGTCCATGGAAACGTGTGACCATGGGCGAATAGGAACAGAGTGGGGCTGGAGGAGACCAGGTGGAGCTTGGGTCGAGGGCTTGATACGCTGGCAGGTTGCACATGAGGAGACGTAGGAGCGGACGGTGCGGGTCATGCGAGGCCACCATAAGTGAGAGGCGATGGCGTTGAGGGTCTTGAAGAAGCCAAGGTGGCCGGCAGTAGGTGTGTCGTGATACTCATGGAGCAGTTGGCGTCGTATGCCAGGGTCGTTGGGAACGCATACTCGGTCCTTGAAGAACCAGAGGTTGTCGCGGCGGTGGAGGTAGCTTGGTCGGCGAGGATTGTCAGGGGCAAAGAGAGGGTCGGTGGCGTAGGCAGATGTGATGTCGTCGAGGAGAGAGTCGGTGATAACGATGTGGGCATGGAGGAGGTGAAGGAGCTGGTTGATGAGGGCCGCGGATAGATCAGACGAAGCTTCGAGGAGGTTAAGGCGGGAGAGGGCATCAGCCTGGTTGTCCTTGCCTTCTTTGTAGACGATGGTCATGTTGGGCTGGTAATCAGCCAGTACTTGGGACCATCGGACTTGGCGGCGAGAGAGGTCTTTCTGGGTGAAGAAGTAGCGAAGGCTGTGGTGGTCAGTGTACATGGTGAAGTGCTTGCAACCCTCAAGGTAGTGGCGGAAAATCTTGACAGCATGGACGATGGCGAGCAACTCTTGCTCATGGACAGAGTAGTTTTTTTCAGCAGGAGAAAGCTTGCGGGATTCGTAGCAGACCGGCTGGGGTCCGTTACCTTGGTCCTGTTGAAGAACTGCGCCGAGGCCGATGTTGGAGGCGTCGGTGTAGACCAAGAAGGTGGAGTCAGGACCAGTGAAGGGAATGAGGAGGAGAGGGGCTGACAGGAGAGCAGTCTTGAGCTGGGCGAAGGCGTCGATGGCGGCTTGGGGAAGGGCAGAGGGAAAGGGGACGGTGGATTTGGTCAGGTCGGTGAGCGGTGCTGCAATTTTGGAGAAGTCTTTGATGAAGCGGCGATGGTAGCTAACGAAGCCCAAGAAGGACCGTGTGGAGGTGATGTCATGGAGCAGGGGCCAGTCCGTAACAGCAGAAACCTTTTTGGGGTCAACGCTGAGGCCTTTGGAGGAGACGACGAAACCGAGGAAGCGGGTAGAGGCTTGTGCGAAGGAGCACTTGGACAGTTTCACTTTCAGGTTAGCTGCGGCAAAGGCGTCGAGGACCTGGTTGATGTGATCAAGGTGTTCTTCTTCAGTCTTTGAGTAGATGAGGACGTCGTCGAGGAATGCCACCACAAACTTGTCGAGGAAAGGCTGAAGAACATGGTGCATGAGGCGCATGAAGGCGGCGGGGGCGTTGGTGAGGCCGAAGGGCATGACAGTGAACTCATAGAGGCCGTAGCGGGTCTTGAACGCTGTCTTGTGGATGTCGTCGGGGTGGATGCGGCACTGGTGATAGCCGGTCCAGAGGTCGAGGGAGGTAAAGTATTTGGCACCATGAAGGTGGTCAAAAAGTTCACTGGACAGGGGTAGGAGGCCACGGTCTTTGATAGTGCGGGCGTTGAGGGAACGGTAGTCGACGCATAGGCGGAGGGAGCCATCAGCTTTCTTGGCAAAGAGGACGGGGGCGCCGTATTCAGAGGTACTGTACTGCGGATCCAACCTTTGTCAAGGTAGATCTCGAGCTGTTTCTTCAGCTCAGCCAGTTCGGCGGGGGACATGCGGTAGAGGTGAGAGGGAGGCGGCGGAGGGCCAGAGAGGTTGATGCGCAGAAGAGGGCCAGCATGGGTCAGGGTGGAGGGTTCGGCAAAGGTGGCACGGTGCGTGGAGGAGAGTAGGTCATGTAGAGCTGCTTCGTTTGCCGGGGATAAGTTCGTGGCAGGGGAAAAGGCAGCATCTGGGACGGAGGGGTTGAGACGGGGGGTTGGAGACGAGGGAGCAGAGGGATCAGAGGAGAGCTGCTTGATGTCACATTGGAACAACAGCGTACCAGGGGCTTTGCACATGGTCTTGGCGAGGCGCTTGGCAGAGATGAGTTGGATTTGGACAGGGGGTGACGGAAGAGTCGCGCCACGGATGAAGAAGGGGGCAGTGATGGTATTGGAGGTCCAATCGATGACGGGGTTGAGTTTAGAGAGGAAGGGCTTGCCGAGGATACCGTCATAGCCTTGAAGGTTAGTAGCGATAAACGATGAGGCATACGAGAAATCGGGGGTGAGCTGGACAACAGCATCTTGGAGGTGTACAACAGTAGCAGACAGGGTGCCATCGGCAAGACGGATACGAAGGGGCTGGCGGAGGTTTGAGAGGCGGAGGCCATTCTTCTTGGCAAAAGAAAGGCTGATGAAATTCCGGCTAGCGCCAGAGTCAACAAGGAAGGTGCAGGGTACCCCATCTAGACTCACTTGAACAGTCAGTAGCTGCTGGGAAAGGTCTCCGGCGGCTAAAGAGTTGAGGGTGAGGACGGACGAAGATTCATCAGGGCTGGGGAACGGCGGAGGTATAGGATCACGTCGAGGAGGCTGTCCGGAGGCGGAGGCGGAGGAATGGGAACGGGTGCGAGCTAGGAGGGGGTCGAGGTCTGGGTCGAGAGGCGCCGGCACGTGGGGGGAAGGTCGCCGAATATGGACTCGGCGGCCAGCCACCATGCGGGCAGGCGGGCACGGAGGGACAGAGGGGACGAAGGGACAGGGAGGAGGCAGAGGAGGGGGCCAGGACGAGGGAGACAAGGACGATGGAGACGAGGGCGCAGGGGACGGGGACAAAGGAGACAAGGGCATAGGACACGAGGACAGTGGCGGTTGTTCAGGCCGCTCTTGAGATCGTTGCCGGCGGGTGGAACAAACGCGGGCAACGCCACTCAGTTTTTTGAAGGAGACCTACCACGGGGGGTAGATGAAGACGTGGAGAGGGGGCAATCCTTGACGGTGTGGCCGTGCTTGTGGCAGCGGAAGCATCCGCCGCTGGCGCGGAGCTTCTCGCGCTCCTCATCCGTCAGCTTGGGCAGGGCAGGACGAGAGGGGTTTGAGGATGAGGCAAGGGCGGGGGAGCGACCACGGTATGGGGTACTGGGGCGGCTGGAGGTGTTGGGGCGACTGCTGGGGCGACCAGAAGTCAGGGACACAGGGGACGGGATACGGTATTACGTCACGTTACGATACGTTACGTTACGATACGGGCCTTTGGTCCGATACGGGATTCATGACGACCCCCTGTCACGACGTATGGGTGCACCGCACGTATGGGTGGCTTGTACCGCTTTTTGGTTTCGGATTTCATCTGTTTGTGGTACTTAGAAGATGCCTGGCTAATTCCAGGCATTCTTCTCTTCTTACTCAAGTAACATACCGAAGTTGAATCACCCTGCTATCTGTAAACTGTTCTGGGATTAACGTCCAACTGTGATATTTCGGCCTCTTATCAAGGCCAGGACACTGCACTAATAGGAGATCTCTAGTTTACACTACACTGATCCTATTTCTCCAAGACCACATCATTCAGTAATAGGCCCTGATCGTTACACTGATCGAATATCTCTAGTTAACCACTACACTTATTCGTGATCTCTAGCATCAGCTTCTGTACTTCATCCATCTCAGCTCTATCTCTCGATTATACCCTACACTGTGAGCTTCAACAGTTCTATCTCTAGGCTATAATTCGACACTGTGAGCTGCTACCCAGGCCTTTTCTGGCTACCAAGTCGATTTACTGCACCAGCAGCCGATCCTCCTCATCAAAGAGTCGCCTCTTCGGCTCCTCCTTTCTCATCACTTCGGCTGGATCGACTCTCAAGTCCGTTCCACACCATTTCCTACTGTCAACAGTCGGCTTCAGTACAACTAGCCCCAGCAGGAACGAGTTCACTTCGCTACTTTTGTCAACAGTAAGAGAGGAATCATCAAAGGTTAGTGCAGTAACCCGAGGATTAGTCGAGGATAAACTGTCTGCCAGCAGTTTATCGCTCCTGCACACGCTAGTTAACCCCTATAAAGGGCACTTAGCACTCCAATAAGAAGAGAAGAATCCAGGTTCGCATCACTTCGAATCTGCTGGCGAGTAAAAACCGGAAGTAAGGTTCCTGATCGTGTTCTGTTGCCGAAAAGTGAGCGATAACAGCGAACAGATCCCAATTTCGTGTTCAACCCCTGGATGAATTCCCATTCTACCCAGGGGAGGGAACCTCCTTTACGGGAGGCTAAGCCTCTCACTGAGGCCGAACAACGTATTCAACAGTTGTTAGCCAGTGATCAGGCAGTGATAGCTTGGCATCAGGCATGGACAGCTAGGTATGATGCCAAAAGACTGGCACATAATGCCGATTGGGCAAGGAAACGTGCCGAAGCTGAAGCACTCCATGCTGAAGCAGTCCAACAGCATCAACGCGAAACGTGTCGTCTTGACGCATTGCGACATGCGGCCGAGCAACAAGCTCGTGCAGCCGAGGCAGATGAGAGAGAGGTGAGGGATTACCCGATCCGTAGTGCGGATATGAGACTGGCATTGACCCCTTTGAAGGTGACCCGGACTCATTACGAGGGCATGCAGCGGTTTGACCAGCTAGTCGATAACCCTGCATACCTTGATGCACTAGACGATTGCTGCAGTGCACGCTCGTCACATGTACATGCACCTGCCCAGGTTGCACCTGTGTCCGGTGGGGATCAGACTTCCCTCCCAGTAATGACCTTGCAGGAGTCCCCGATGATGGCTGGATTTCACCAGTTCGGCAACGTAGCTTACCGGATCAACTCAGCCGTCGTTGTCCATGCACCCGAAGGCTTCAAGCATGAGGTGAAGCATGCGACACCCACGGCGTCACGCCCGTCGGCTGACCTGGTTGCTCCAGAGTGTACCCCCACCCCCTCGTTTGTGAGTGTGGTGGCAGGTGAGGCTATGCAATCATGGGGGCCTGTTGGTGGGGCTGTTTCTGGCAAGGAAACAGGGCGGCATGACCCCGCTTGTCATCAGGGTAAGCAGCTGAACATGGACTACCGCTTAGCTGTCGTTCCCGTTGCTTCCGAGGCCAACGACGTCGTCATAATTGGTGAGATGAGGGACCTGCTGCAAGACATGCTAGGACGTGTGCATCAGGGACGCACGCCACCACCCGTAGTGGTGATGCAGGAACAGCTAGTACAGCATGCACAACAATACCTGGTTTTTGGTAGCGCTCAGACAGGGGAAGACCCTCCCCGTGATCATCATCACCAGGGGTGGGAAGGCTTCCCGCAGGAAGCGGGGCAAGCCCACACCGCAGTGCCACCAACACCAGTATACGGTGTGCAACTTCAGGTGGGTGCATGCCGGGTCTCAGGAGAGGGTCAAGAGATTGGATCCGGAGGTGGTACGGCACGTTGCTCTGCCTCCATCCCCGACAACGAGTCTTCTGATGGCTGGTCTTTTCTGGCACAAAAGGTGAAGGGATTGCTTAGGGGGGGCATGGACAACACCACTGACGTGAGTCAGACCCCTTACCGAGGTTCCCATCAGTATGACCCGGGTGGAAGCATGCAAATCCCCAAAACATATACTGGATTCCCCGCCGATGAGAACCCGGTAAGGAATAAGCTGTTCAGAGAATTACGGGGGTCCCGTGGGGTAACCTCAGATCTAGCCACAAGGTTGTGTGGCTTGCGCACCGAAGGTGAGGTGTCGATCACAACTGTGGGGGGGACCCCCACAAGTTCTCAGACAGGTGAGCCGTGGTTTGAATGGCAAAACCCCCTCTTTGAGGGTCATGGTCTAGTGCCGCACGATATGGCTCTAGCGCCCGGGCCCCGCAGCGAGGACCATCACCGACCATGTGAGTCGGCAGATCAGGTTGAGCATGATGCACCCCGCTTCGCGCTGTTCACCACAAAAGTGATTGGTGAATGGGAGATTCGGCAGATGTGGGCTGACACAGGCCAGGCCGCAAGTGAGCGTGGCCGGATAATCCCATGCTCTGCCCTGGCCATGCTGACTGACCACGACCATGAGCTTGTCCCTTTTCTTGCCCAGAGCCAGGGTGCCCTCGACCAACATGATGGACAGGGCAGTCTGAGCAAGAAAGACCAGAGCAACCAGCGTCACAGATGTGTGCCTTCTGCCCCCTTCAAGGCATGGTCTCCCCTTCCCCATGCGGGATGAGACGTCCTGGCCGCGGGTGATCGACGCAAGCCGCACCTCCTGTAATGTGGAAAGCCGATGCTTTCTATGGTTTAAGCAAGTTCACTGCCAGCTTGAGGTATGTGGGTTCTCCAGGTTCCCTGCCCCAAGCGTGGCTCATGATCAATCCTTTGAAAAGGACTTCAGTGGTGGGTTCCGCATGTCACACCTAGTTATTGAAAAGATCTCCCCTGATATTTTGCTTTTCTACCCATCCTATGCGGGAGCACACACATGTCTTGCAGTGCAACCATCTAGATCACCTGCCACTTAACACTTGTGGTGCAACCTTGTTGTTCACAGTTCACACGTGTCGGTGCTTGCTCGGTGATCTGTCATATCATATTTCTGGTACACCTGTCAGCATGCGCCTAGTCACGCGCCAGTACCGCCGCTATACACACCTGTCAGCATGTGCCTGACAGTTTGCACATGCGATACGGAGTGTAGCTTTTATTTTATTTCCAGGAAATCCGTCTTGCCCTTATTGCTTGCAACCCTCTCCAACGATGTGCTTGGCTCAGGTTGGGGGGTAGATGACTCAAGTTACTCGGCTTGCAAAACAGAGTGTTGTAACTGATGTTGAGGGTGGGTCTCAGTCAGGGTCTGCTACATCAGTAGCCGCGCCCCAGAGAGCACCTGAACTGTCCCCTGCTGTGCACGTTTCAATGCCTTTTCCGGTGCACGAGCCCATGGCGCAGAATGCACCCGTGCATGTGCCTCTTGCGGACATCCCAGTATTCGTGCATGTTGCTGCTGTCGCCTCTGTCCCTCCTTCCAATGCTGCGCCTGTTCAGGGTGCATCTGTGAGGAGAGAAGGTCATGGTGTGGAATCTGGATCATCATATCCGCCGCCGCCACCGCCGCCGCCGCAAGTCCCAGCAAGGTCGGCTGGACAGATGCACAACGTACCAGTCTACCCACAGTCTGGACGTTATGAAGATTCTGTGCCACGGATGCAAGGTTTGGCGTCCGTGTCGGAAGAGCCTGAAGGTGAAGGATCTGGGGGAAGCACCGGGGATGATGTCACCGCTGGAGAACCCCAAGCACATGGTAACCGCTTCACGGGACCTGCTGTATCACAGTATTTTCACACGGCTGTAGGCACTGAGCATTCCAATTGGAATACTCCTATCACTCAGGGCTTAGTTGGTTCTGGTCTGGATAGCACCCGGGTTAGAGCAGCTCTTGCCCAGAGACTGTTGCAGGAACATGATCGCCGGCAGCAAGGTGAGGAAGGAGCTAGAAACGCTTCGATGGTCACTGAGTCCCTGATGTCAGCCACCAGAGGTACGGTAGCTGCAACGTCCCAGGAACGCAGTCATCAAGAGCCGTTCCAGGAAGATCAGAGTAGGTTCAGGCCTGCTCAACAAGTACGTAGTGAGCCCACTTGGAATGGGTTCCAGTCTGCGTATTCAGGAGGAATGCATCACACGTTTCCACAAGCTGTGAGGGATTCAAGCCAAGGCCAGAGACAGCACCAGCAGTCTGGTCAAGGTCACGGGCAAGATCAGAATCAAGGTCAGTCGCAAGGGCAGGGCATGAATCAGAACCTGCGGTATGGACAGCAAGACCGAGGTGAGTTCCACGGTGGTGGGACGGGAACTGGCTATAGCCAAGGGCCAGCAAGAGGGAACCAACCACCTAATGGTGGACCACCTTCTGGTGGGGGTCAGCCTCCCGGTCACAGATGGGTGTCAAGACATGGTGTGTTGTTCGGGTCAGTAGACCCTGCTAGGAGTCATGCTCCTGCAGGAGGGGATCCTGGTGGACGCCCTGATTCAGAGAGTGCTACGCCGGGTCCATTGAATTGGCTGACTGATGTCAAATTAGATGGGAAGACTGTGATTGCCTCGTCTAAGGTTGTTGAGTTTTCAGCGACTGAGAGTATAATCTCCCACAGGATATGGGAACGATCACTCAGGTTGTTCTGGGGGAATAATGTTCACAGGTTGCACAACGCGGTGTCTGCTCAGGTGAGCATTATTATGAGCACGATTCTGCCAGCAGGGGTCGCTTTTCTCAAGAAGCACTTTGCTGAGCTAGAATATCTGTGCCCGAGTGCAATGCCGCCCATGGTGAGAGCCATTGAGGGAAGGGACGGCAGTACCAGGAATGACTTCCTGCAGGATGGCATTCAAACCACCATGGGGGAATATGAGGAGGAATAAGATGATCCTGATGGGGGTCGAGGAGGCTGGGGTAAGGGAGTACGAGCCTTATCCATTACATGACGAGCCCTACAGCTTTATTGAAGCTCTGTTGATGGTAGCCAAGCGCTACCTCAACATTGCAACATCAGCCGAAATGGCCATTTGGACCCAGGGTTGCATCATGGGTAAGCAGAATCAGCTTGACAGGTCGGTACTCGTCAGCGAGAACCCCAGGCAGTTTGGGATCAGGTGTCTTTCAGTTTACTCAGCGTTCCAGGGGTCTAACAAGATCGCTTACAATGGGACCATTGAGAGGACATATATTATTGATGTGATCATGCGAGGGGTCCCAGTGTACCTCCAAGAGGTGTGTGAGAGGGAACTTCAGGCTCTGGGCGTTGAAGATGACAACTTCAGCGTCCAGGCCAGTGTGATTATTGAGGCAATGCAGAATGCATATGAATACCATGTGAGGATACAGGTCAGGAAGGGTATCAGGTATGAGGACCTGGCTGCAGAGGGGAGCAAAGATGCTGGTAGAAGAAACCAAAACTCTGGTCAGCATGCTACACCTCGGAGTCACTCCACTGAGGTGAGATCAGGTGCAGAGGGTTACCCCAGCACAATGCACCCGCAACGCGGCCCGGGCGCAGGCTCATCCATGCCTTACCAGGCAGGAAGAGGAGGAGGTGGGTACAGCAATGTGCAGCGACCATCAGGATCGGGTTACCCTTCCAGCAGACCATTGGCAATTAAAAATTGTCAGATCTGCCACGGTGATCACCACTTGGATAAGTGTGAACAGCTGCATGCTTTCCTCGCGTCAGCAGCCAGAGGTAGGGCCATGGAAGCTGCAGAAAAGGGACCAAAGTTTGCTGCAGCCAAAGCTGCAGTGGACGGTGCCCCCATGCCAACTGCTGCGGTGGCAAGGGCAAAAATGGATCCAGGTGAATTGCAAAGGGCAGTGCATTATGTGTCCTTGGGGCCTGATTACAGGCCAGAGGCAGAGGAGAAGTTCAATTTGGACAATCACTATGCCGCGTGTGCGGTAGAGGAGGAGCAGAGTGGGGTTAGGTTCCAACAGCAGGACCAAGGTGAGGACTATGAGCACAGAAATGATGCTGCCTACAGAAGACCAGGGCTTTATGCGCATGCAACAGAGTACCGTGGTGAGGAAGTTCACAGTGCGCAGCTAGCTCAATACCCTGATGGGTGGGATGAGCCAGGTGACCCTGACCAGTGTCCTGGGGTTGAATCACAGGCATGCTTCGGCTCCAATTACAACTGACATGGAGTCCCTGGCATCCATCACCTGACAGCTATGGCTGCAGTATTAGGAAGTTTTCGAGATGACTTTGCTAAAAAGGGGTCTAAAAATTTTCCAGACGGGTTCCAGGGGAAATCCAGAGTCCCTGCCCCGGTTTCCATATTAGATACGCTAGTTACGTTTTCAGCAGTTGAGGATGACTCGCGCAGGTCCCGCACAGTTTCAGCAGATCCATTTGTGGACAGAGGCGCAGCTTCTGCATCACGTTTTCAGACTGAAGTTCCGACGCATACGCATGGTCCAGGAACTCGATGGTCTGAGGTTAGGGTTCCGACGAATCGTCGCACATCTGTAATTGAACCTACTATATTATCTTCTGACGCTTCGCTAACAGTCACTTCACAACGCTTACTGTTTGATCGATCTGCTTCATATCGTATGCCTACTGCTGCTGACCCTGAGCCTGAATCTTTCCTGGTGAGTAGTCTGCCTGCACCTGACCCTGTGCACATGAAAGCCCTCATTGCTAACGCATCGGATATCGGTGCTTACTTCCGTTCGCTTACAGGATCGTTGTTCTATTTTGCGAACCCTGAAGAGTCTCCAGGTGAGCAGGTTGGGTTGGTCTTTGATGGCGGCCCTAAACTGTTACCAGCAAAGGCCATGTTAGACTTCGGGTCCAATTGTCATTTGATTACTGACAGAGAGGCGCATCGTCTTGGCATACCGGTTCTTCCTTACCCCATGAAATTGGCCACTAGTGGTGGCGTTGACACGATCAGGGGCATTACGCCTATTGTTACGATTTCGTATGGGGCAGGGGCGGCGGAACTTACTAGTGAGCATTGCTTTCTGGTCATTGCTTGGGCACCATCTACACCATCTCATTCGTTCACTGCGCTATTTGGGAACCTTGATAGCATTCATTTTCGAGCTATACACGATGTTGCTAGAGGCACCCTGACTTTCAGGCCAAACTGGTCTTCAGATGTCCTTGAGCTGCCAGTTTCAACTGTTAGATCTGATAGCTAGACTGTGCACATCACCTTTCAACTCTGCACGACTTCTTCGTGTAGAGTTGGGGGGGGAGTGTGCTGCTGATTGTGATGACTTGACCCAGTATTACGTCTCCTCAAATCACTTAACCTGTTGCCCTCCTGCTGATTGCTGTAGATCTACTCCCTCAAGTGAGTACCAGTCATCAAATTGACTACTCCCTGATTACGGTGTAGTGGACTCTGTTATTATTGTATAGTGATTCTTTGTATGATGCTGAGCGCCTCTGGTGCCTATCATCCTGCGCATATAGATATGAGGTCGGGGCTGATCTTTCTAGAACAACCACAGCATCGAACCTGGCTTGGGGAAGAACCCGAAATGGAACCAGGCATAGATGGCATGGGTGTCACTGGCCAGCTACACAGATGGGCGGAAGACTTGGGACCTCCTTGTTACCATAATTCAGATATTGAGGTGGCAAACGAGATGGAGCTCTTGCCTCCATTATCGTTTTTCAACGAGCTTGAGGCGGAGGAGCAGGCCTTCATGGCCACGCTTTATGCTGATAAAGCAAAATCAGCTGCCAGATTTATTTCAAATAAGCTGACCGTCATTACACATCAGCTTCGTTTCATCAGGGCAGCGTCTTTGAGTCAGAACGTCATGTACGCCATAGGTGCAGACTTCATTGACGTAATTTACGAGAGCTGGGACGGCCGGTTTGATAGCTGGGACGGACGGTTCAATGGCGGATTGATAACTCCATACCTTCAAGGAGTTGGCATAATCCCTCAGCTCGGCCTCATGCCTGATGGCGTCTCTGTAGCTAGAATGCACTTAGTTGATAGGGGCAGAGAAATTCTGACTCGTTTCGGCGATCATCTGCGTGGGCAATGGCTGCTTTACCTACAGCAGCGCATTACCTTGTACGATTGGTGCACGCAAATGATCGCACTGCAGCAGCCTCACTGGGATGACAGCTGGAACAATAGTTATCTGGCCTGGATGACACAGCATGGTCATCGGTTTGAGAAACCGAATGGCTACTATGGGCGATACCCTCATTTCTGGTTCACGGACATCATAGCACAACTGGAGCGGAACGTACCATATGGGCCACTTGAGCCTATGCCTCTCATCCTTGGTGACATCGTGTATGGTCAAGCACCTGCTCCAGTCTAGGTAATTGAACTGATATATTAGCCTTTGTCTTTCAATTAATGCTTGCGCAGTTTCCAAGTACTTCAAGTGAGTACTTATGCGATCAACTATCATCGATCAACCACCGTCTAAATACGGTGTAGTTACTCGATTGACAACAGTAGTTATTTTGCCATGAGAAGTCCTTCTCATGCCAGGATAACTTCTGGTGTGAATCTTGACAATCATAGGTTTAGGCAGGCTGCACAATTGTTGTCTGGAAGGGCTTACCGCCTGGAATATATTGGTGGTTCAGCTGTGTCTTGCATGTTCATAATTCCTGGCATGGGTGACACTGAACTTAGCATTGAAGATGCTAGTGCACTGTACCCTTCTGCAGGGATAGCAGCAGATAAACCTGTTAGCAAATCCCTAGCGCAGTACCGCTTTGATGTAATCAAAGAGGTTATCAGGCTTCAGGATAACCGACTGCTGACCAGTATCACACGTCTAAAAGATGCTACTAGGGATGAACTTAACCAAGATTCCGATGCTTCTGAAGATCTTGCGTCTGACAGAATCTCTGATTTACGGGTGACATGCGAGAGTGCAAAATTAGACATCATCAGTCATCAGCGACTATTTGATTGGTACAAATATATTGCCATGTCTGAGTTCGAATTCCCATTGCCCAGACAATTTGATGTTGCTTGGGAAACTGAGGCCAGCATAAAATGGCAATACTGCCCAACAGTAGAACCTGTATCTGATGATGATGAGATTCTATTGAATAACCGTGACTTACATGTTTACAAAGAAAGACCTACTGATGTTCAGCAACCTGATGGCACATTTGATGTGCCAGTAAAATTCATCAGGCCCCCCTGGGTGTTTGGTGCTGGTCCCTCAAATAGACCAATCCCAACTCACTTATCCTAACATTTTTTTGGGGACGATTGTCCAGCACTCCTTCACTAATCAGTCACTGCTTTCAGCAATGACAGTTTAGTGGGGGGAAGAAGGTTGTCATTAAGTGCTGTTCATTATCCGATGATGTGATGACTAATTCTTATTACTTATCACACCCTCAGATGCCCAGACAGCCCAACCTCAGCAAGCCTGACCGCGACCATGCTCAGCGGGTCAGTGACAGGGCCATCCTCAGCGACGGCTACAATATCATCAACGCACAGGCACGGATCCTGATCAAGGAGCGAGCAGCAGCTGCCGCCAGGCAGGAAGCTAGGCGCCGCAGCGCCGCGGCTTCTACCAAGCACAAGGCAACTGGCGGCGCCTCCGGCTCCAACGACAGCAGAGGTGAAATCCCGGCTGGCCGAAGGAGCCAGACTGAAGGGCTAATGCAACCGCCTCAGGGCATGCATGGGGCCTGGAAGTCCGGTGGTGACGAGGCCCTTCCTCAAATGAAGGCGCCCAAACCACCGCTCAGCGATGCGGAGCGGAAACTGCGGAAGGAGTTAAAACAGCAAAGGAAGCTGAATAAGAAACAGCTCAAGGAGGGTATGCAGCAGGATGCGCTGGACCAGGACCTGGAGGCACATCGGCTGTGTGCTATTCCCGAGGGCACTGTCAGTAAATCTGCTGCAAATGACCCCATGGATCTAGACGGCTCCTCAGCGGGGAACAAAATCAAGAAGGTGCAACAACGCAAGGATGCGGCGGGGGCCTCAGGTTCTCACGCCGCTCCTTCTGGCGCAGCGGCTTCTTCCAGGGAGTTGCGCAGCGCAGCCAGGGCCTACACCCCTATCAACAGAACAGCCTTCAACTCCAGGGACGAGGACTACTTCCTGCAGCTTGAGGCTTGCCTCTCTAAGAAGGAGCTCGAAGAGGTCAAGGCCTTATCAGAGGACAACGACAAGAACGGACTCCTGGACTTCTGGCGACTGTTCATCAAGACCTGCCAGTTCAAAAGCTACGAGAACCGACTACAGATCCTGGCAGACCTCCATTTCAATGTAAATATGAACCTGGGAAATGAGCCTGGTGATGCGTGGCGGGTTTCAGGTCAGCCTAGGGATGGGGACTCGTGAAGTGTTGCGCAGGCTAGAAGTAGGAGTTTGCTTAACCTTGTCAGAAGGCGTCATCCTAATTTTCGACATGCGCATCCCCTCAGGGGCTCTGCTTATGTTGTTCCTCTGCAGAGCTTGGGTAACAAACCTAGGCTGCGTCGTGCTAGAGCTAGGGAACTTGCTCAACTGCGCGCCAAGCGTATTGCTATCCTTATTGAGTTCTGGGCCAAGAGAGTCAGGAGGTTCCGCAAGGCAAAGAGGATTACTGATGACAAGATCAAGGCTGAACAGCTTAGGTCTGACAGGTTGCGCAAGTTGACTTTGAAACTTGATTCCTGTAAATCTGTGCGGTGTCCTGGTCCTGCAATAACTCGCAGAACGCAGCATCTCCATAGATTGCAACCCACTATAATGCAATGGCTCTTTTACCTCTGGATGATAGTCACAGCATTCATGTTCACACATGTTAACAGTATGAGAACTCACAATGCCCCAGCTCAGGTATTTGACTTAACTCGCAGCATTGCACGAGACCAGTATTCAAGAGAAGTACTAGGACCTTCGCTGGTCACGCAGATAGGTACCTCTTACGCAGCAGGTATTCAGCATTACACAGACCCAGCCTTGTTGAACGATCTATTGTCACCTGATGAGCTTCATGAGGGTGTCCCTATTGAGGGATCTTGGTCTTTAGATAATATGACACCTGACAGTCCAGCAGACCCTGTAGAACCTGATAAACATTTCAAAATGGAACAAGGGTGGACACTGGGCAATCATGCTGATATAAGTGAGATTGAGAGGCAGCAGTTCCAGGATGAGCTGGGAGATATTATCCAGGCGCAAAGTGCGTATAAATTGTCTGACTTGACAGGTCACGAAGGTTCAGTTCTTCCCTTACCATAGGTCCCCCTGGAGAAACTATAACCTTGCCCCCACGCATTATTCTCAGAAAAGCTAGCAGGAGGTCGCCCATGGAGAAGGTAGTTATGGACGAACACATGATCCCTCTCATGGAAGCTGGATTTATCAGTGAGTGCCCTCGGCCCCTTATGATACATGAAGCTGTTATAGCTGCCAAAAATGATCTAGTGACTGGTGCATGGACCGATAAAAGATGTTGTATTAACTATGGTAAAGCATCTGGAGGCATCACCGCATTTACACCTCCCGACGTGTACCCTTTACCCTTGCCTGAAGAGTTATTTGGAAGGACTGAGGGTTGCACTGCCTTTTCTGTTTGTGATATGAAATCAGGATTCGGTCAAACTGCCCTCTCTGAAGAGTGTAGGGACATGACTGCATTCTGGTGGAATGATAGGTGTTGGAAAACTAACCGTAATACTTTTGGTCTCACCAATATGCCTGCCTACTTTCAGAGGGTTATGAATACCGTAATAACTGAAGCAGGTCTTGATCACTGCTGTGTATGTTTTATAGATGATGTCCTTGTCTTCACCAAAGATCTTGCGTCGCACAAAGCGGCGCTCAAAATCCTGTTTGCTGCCCTCAAAAAGTGTCAAATGAAGGTGCATCCAGGAAAATGCAAGTTTATGTTCAACAGTCTAGAGTACCTAGGTAACATGATTGGGACAACAGGTATTTCCCCTAGTGAGACAAAGGTCCTAGCAATCAGGGCCTTACCCACGCCTACTACTGTGCATGAACTGCGCCGCGTGATTGGCTTTGCTAATTATTACCGGTGGTATGGCCCTAACTTTTCTGTTATCTCTAGCCCCCTTACAGAATTGTTTAAGAAGGACACTCCCTGGCTGTGGACAGCTGAGAGGGATAAAGCGTGGGAACACCTAAAAGATGAACTCTGCAAACCTGGTAACGCATTGCGCACAACTGATAAAAATCGCCGTGACATCCTTCACACAGATTGGTCCCAGAAAGGCATGTCAGCTGTACTGGGCCAGAAAGATGGTGATGGGAAGGAATATTTGGTAGCCTGCATTAGCAGGACTTGCAATGTGCATGAGGCTAATTACGGGTCTTACAAGGGTGAAATGTTAGCCGCAATATGGGGAGTGAGAGCCTTCCGTTATTATCTGCTTGGGGCTAAAATACCGTTTTGATAATAAGCGACCATAAAGGACTGTCTTGGTTAATGTCTAATAAAGAGTTAGAGGGGCAGTATGCCCGTTGGTCTGTCATGTTATCGCCATTCTCCTAGTATGAGCTTGAATACAAACCAGGTGTTAAACATATTGTTGCCGATGTCCCCAGCAGGTTCCCTGTTCAGTCAGATCTGGACTGGACAGGCACAAAGGAGAGTCACTTCGCGACTGCGTGGCCCTTTTACTACAACTCTGCATTCTGTGGATCAGGTGTAGACACTGACCTGACTGCTAATAGTTCTAAACGAGCGTATTCCCTCATGGCTGCGTGTTTGTCAAGGACGCCCCAGAGTGCAGTCCCGTGGGGTTTTGCCATAGAACCTTTCGGCCCTGCTATTGATCTGGATCCATCTTCTAGTAAAGAGCTAGAGGTTCCTGGGTTACAGGTAATTTCTGAGAATTCTGAAGTATCTTTTCCTTTACCGACTGAATGGCCAGGACTACCTAGAACCCGAGCTATTTGGCCCTCTCCCACGTTTGGTCCATCTGTTACAAACCAGATTCATTCGTTAGCTACTACACTCATGCTTCCTAATGACATGGATGAAATGAGTTGCTGTAATGCATTTGATACTGCAGCTGCTTTTGATTTCGAAATTAATGGCATTTCTTCATTTTCTACTCGTATTCATGTGCCGCAGATGGATTCTATGTCTGAGAAACAGAAAGCATTGTGAGGCACAGCTTCGTCACGTGTTGAAGAATGCCGCCTGCATTTGCAGGAATTGCCTCCTTCTCACTATACCTCCCTGCAGGTGCAGGAGCATTCACAAGAAGGCAATCCAGTGGGGAAAGGTATTCAGTCTATAAATTCAACACCTGTCCCCCAAACCAGCATTCTTACTGCTGTACAAGAAGGTGTTTCCCTGATTGAGCTTTTTGGTGGCATGTGCGGTGGATTAGAATGTATGCTGCGAAATGGCATCCGCATCAACCACTATTACTATGCTGATATTGATAATGCCGCAAGGGTTTGTGCCAAACACATGCTTAAGTCGCTCATGGAGGAATATCCCAATCTTCTGAGTCATGATGCTATTGCTAACACATTCAACCGGTTGCCGCAGGATGTTTACAATATTAATGAAAGACATCTCATTGACATCGGATGCCTTGATGGTACCCAATGGATGCTAACAGCAGGATTTATGTGCATTGACCTGTCTTCTGCAGGAAAACGTACATGATTACAAGGAGAGAAAAGTTCCGCATATTTCCCTCTTATTAAAATTCTAGGATCTCTCCAGCACATGCAACAAGGGAGACGACCACCCATGTACTTCATTGAGAATGTTGATGTACAATTTGCTATTGCAAAATCGCAGGCTCTGAGAGAGGGGTTCCAGGAACTTACAGAGAGGCTGGGACATCCAGTTTGCTTTGACGCGGTTGCTGTTGGCAGCTATGCCCACCGCTTGCGTAATTATTGGCAGAATATGTGTTCCCCCTACTTCTTTGCAGTTGGTGATGATGTCCTTTGTTCGTGATGATACATTGCGCCTGACCGACATACTGGATCATGGAAGAGAACCCCGTACCTGTTTCAAAGTTGACAGGTACCCATATCATCCAGCCAACATCTTGAACGAACCTCTACGGGTTTTTCCTACTATGGTTGCAAGAATTGAATCTTATGCGTTCCGTCCCAACCCTGAATATGAACCTGGACTTGTTTTGGAAACAGATCAGACAGGAGTTGTCACGAGACACGCCCTGACTATTCATGAGCGTGAACGTGCCATGGGATATGTTGCTGACTGTACTGCTGGGCAAGACTTGATCTTCTCTGTGCGTCACAGGATCGTTGGGGGTGCCTTTGATGCTAATGCAGTTAGTCACCTGATTGCTGTTGGCATTGCAATCCGTTTTGCAGCAGTGCCTCCTTCGCAGGAAATTTTTTCTGCCTTCAATAATTTTCTTCCCCACTCATTTGCCACTTCAGGACTGGAGCTGGGGGGGGATGGTGATCAGATATCTCAGCAGCTTAATCATTTGTTTGCTGCTGGAGATTCTCTGATCTTACATGCAGCTCAGTCCGTAGCGGCTGAGTTGATAGAACAGCCCATGACCCGTGAGGAAGAGTCTCACTCATTCGCAGATATCTGGTTGGATAATAATGCTATGCAATATCTGAGGCGTACCACTAACACAATGTTGCCCATGCTGACCCCTGTAGAACGCAAGCGTCTTCAACGACGAGCTGCGCTTTATCTCTGGTCCACTGAGAAGAAAATTCTATATCGACGAATGGCAGGCGGTACAACCAAGGTGGTACCACCCCCTGGTGACCGGTTGGCACTCGTGCACAAAATGCATGTAGAAAATGGTCATTATGGCAGGCGTCGCACAACGGGGCTTGTCATGATGACCCACTAGTGGGTTGGATTATATAATGACTGCAAGAGAGTGTTCCAGTGTTGCGAGGCCTGTGATTACACTAAAGTATCGTTCAATGCTATGCAGGCTGTTATGCATCCCCTACCCATCAGAGGACTAATGTACCGATGGCATCTGGATCTTTCTGGTCCTTACACGGCATCTAACCGTGGTCACACCTATGTTATGGTAGCTGTAGAAAGCTACTCTAAATGGGTTGAGGTATTTCCCATGACTGCAAAATCATCTAAAGAAGTAGGTTACCATTTCTTGCACGGCATATTGGCACGATTTGGGGCATGCGCTGAAGTAGTCACAGACGGTGGTGGGGAGTTTCAAGGTGAAATGGACTCACTGCTTGTCCGTGACATGATTGATCATAGAGTCACCAGTTCTTTCCATCCCCAAGCCAATGGGCAAGCGGAAAGGTTTGTGAAGACAGTAAAAACTGCATTATCAAGGCATTTGCACGTTTCAAGAGAGCCTCGAGAATGGGACATGTATTTGCCCTGGATAGCACTCGGGTACCGAGTCACAAAGCATGCCAGCACTTTGATGAGTCCCTACCAGCTGCTGTTTTCCTGTGAACCAGTCATCCCTCCTGCTATCATGGAAAGGTTGAATGGGGATCAGGCAGTAGATTACCTGGATGTGGATTGTGGATCCATGCTGCTGCTGAACTTGTATTGTTCCGTTCTGAATTGCTAGCCAAGAACTACGTGATGGTCGGCCAGAATCTTCTGGTGGCTCAACAACGAGATACCCTGCGTTGCGCAAGGCTTCGTAGTGGTGGTTACCTTCCATCAATAGCTAAGTATACTGAGGGGCAGTTTGTGTATGTACGGGATGAGAACCGATTGCACTCCACTGCGAGACCTTACGTGCTTCGGGTGTTCGATGTACGGCCAAGTGGAGTTATTGTCCTGGTTGGTCGCAACGGGGTGACTGTGGCTGAGAACGCTATTAACTGTGCGCCATGTCATCTGCCCATGGAGGGACTCTTACCCCCATCCAAAAGATGGCAAAAGCCAGCACCAGACTTCCCTTGTCAGAGATGTCTGCTGCCTGATAACGAAAAGAAAATGATTCTATGCGGTAGTTGTGGTCGAGGCACTCACACGTACTGTTTGGTATCACGGCTTACTACTATCCCTGCTGGTTACTGGATTTGTGAGCAATGCAGGACTGCGGGAGCTGACGCTACTGGTGCTGCACGACGAGATGTTGCGGCAGAACTGGAGGAACCAGCGGCCGCCGTGACAGATTATCAGCTACGGCCTGCTAAGCAAAAGAAGGCAGGAAGGGTGATGGGAGCCGCCATAGGCGGTGGCCTTGTTGAGGGTGAAGAAGAAGGAACCGCTGAAGACAGGGAAGAGGACGCAGATTGTCTTGCCGGGACCGCCGCAGGCGGTGCCGGAAGCAATGCGGTCGAGCTTGCCGGGACCGTCGCAGTTGGCAGCAATGAGGGAATCGCTGCGGAGGTGCAACCTGATGATCAGCGACCTACCCGTGCTTCCGTGAGAATCCGCATCCCCAACAAAAGGTTCGAGAGCCATGTCACTCATCCTTGGGTGCCCCCAGATTTCATCAACTGGGGTGTCCGTGGAGATGCGGTGGATGCCCTGAAGTCGCTGATGCCGGGAGTTTGGCGAGAGCGCGATGAGGTGGCTGTCTACCGTAAACCGTCTTTGACTCCGCGCACAAATTAAATAATTATAGGGGTGCGCGGACATGGTGCGCGATAATATTAATTCAAAAAAGTCCGCTGCGCGGAGCGTCAGTCAGGTGCCCAGAAAACTATTTTGGGGGTGCGCGGTATGAATTAAAAACAGCACAATTTACAAAAATCGTGCGCTAGCGCGCGACTGTTTGATTCGACATCCGTTTAGTCATCCTTGTCAAGTCTGCTCAAAAAACCATGCACAACAACACTACTGATGACTCAGATGAGCACTACCGGTACTCATAGGTGGCATTACTGAGAGCGATAAATGAACATTGACAGGATTCGAACCGCAGACCTCAGGGTTGGACTGCCAAGTTGCGTTTGTACCACTGGGCCCCCCAAGTTAATATAACCACACGTTTTCTGAGGCCAGAAACCGGCGGGGGAGGAGGGTGACGATTACGGTATCGTTGCTAGCAGGCGGGTGCTAGCATCAAACGAAGTTTTAACTGAGCTTTCCGGTACAGGCTGAATGTGCTGCGCGGACTAAAATTTAAATTATTTCAGTGATGCGCGATGTACAATTAAATTCTGTGTTGCGCGGCGTTAAATTAAATTAAAATTTCGTTGCTGCGCGAACTAAAATTAAATTCTTTTTGGGGTGCGCGGACTAATTAAATAATTATTTTTTTCGGGGTGCGCGGAGTCTAAGGCGTTTTACGGTACTTGGGCAACCGGGTGCCGACAGGATGGTCGTACCAACTCTACCCTCCTTCACCTCTCACCATTGAAGACAGTGATTGCAACACCCTGCTGGACTGCCTTGACTTGTCCCTGTCCCCCAGCATTCTTTTGCTGTTCAAGGATAATGGAAACGCCACCGAGCTCATGTAGAACAGTCAGCTTTACCCTTACCCTCGATCCCTCCATGTCCTCACCAACTCGGGCATCGGTGTCAACATCCCTGCAGACTACTGTGCTGATCCACTGCAACCCTCCACCTACGAGTTTCTGCTACGACAGCATGGCCTGCATGTCTTTATCACAAACCCTCTAGCTGAATACGCTGACATCTCCTGTGCTCTTGCGGTCAAGTACGCACGTCATGTGGCCTGCTGCTTAGTCACCCAAGATTTCCTTAAGTGTCATCTTGCAAGGTTTGAGTGGCTGTCCCAACTACGGAGAGAAAGGCGGCTTGTCATTTTGCAATCTGTCAGCTTCACAGCAGGTCTGGGAGTTAACCGGTCCATTCACGGTTGTTGCAGCAATAAAGTATGGATCATTGTGTTTGCAACGGCAGCCATCCGTGCTCGGATGATTCCACCAATACACACGTTCATCCGTTAATACTTTAAGCGTACTGCATGCTGGTGACAGAATATAATTGAGTTTCCTTCGTTTGCTTTTAAGACAATTGACTGTGTATCTGAGCGGAATTTTCACTGGATCTGGGGGGGGGGTCTGACAAATAGGATTTGAATTGAGGAATTAAATTTACTGGTGCTAAGAATTGTGAGCCAAAGTTGGAACTGGATGACTGTGAACATTTGTCTTACGTTATAAACTATTATGTATTTGCTCAAAACTGATATTTAGGATGATACTTGATTTCAAACAAAACAAAACAAAAATTGCGTGCAGTTTCAATATCTGGGGGGGGAAGTTGTTGTGCATAATACGCACTTTTAGGATTTAGGAGGTATATACCGTGAGGTGGCATTCTCATATGTCTGGCGCGAGCCTATAGGCATCCTCGATCAGGTGTTAGGTAGGTGATCGGGAAATTTGAGATGGTGTGGATTGGGAAACCAATTGCACTAGAGCAGGGCTGATGTAGTCTTCTGGACTTGGGGTCGATTGGGCCATGGGGGAAGGTGAACAGTACCGATGGTGACGATAACTGGGCTCTTCAGCTTGAAGAGGGTCCCTTAAAGCGACTGTGGCGAGTTACGGTAATGCGTAAAAGTCACAGCTAATGTACGCATTATATCGGAGGATATTTTTCCTACCGATACTTGTGCCCCATGGACTCTGGGCAGGGCCCAGGGGTGGGAAGTCTGATAACAAGACGCAGTTCTTAAAACACTGTCGTACTTGTTCATTACCGCCTCCAGTGTTTTTCGATATGGGGGGGGAATATCTTGTGTTACTTTTGCTTGGTGCACCCATTCCTTAGGGTGCACCCCTGTGCCGCGACAGCTGTCACGACGTATGACTGCACCGTGCGTTTGACCGTGCCAACTGCTTTTTCGGTTGGATGTTATGTGTGAACCTATACAAGTGTGTTTACCGTCTTAGAGGATCCCGAACTGGGTCCTTTACTTTTTTTCTTTGTTACTTGATTTCACGGCCTTCAATAGACTCTTAACGTTTCCAGCTATTGTTCCTGATTATCGATCTGCAAGTTAATCGTCAATCCAAGTCTTACTAAGGGGAAACTGGCAGAGCAGCTAGGCCAACAGCGACCCTATAAGCATCAACAAGTCTCCTGATACGAAGCTGGCAGAGCATCTAGGCCAACAGTCGACTATCTGCAGCAATTAGAGTTATTCCTGCCTCTTAACAAGGCATATCTCCAGCCTTACAGCTGGATATTACCACCAACCCACCATCACATCTCCAACCTACAGCCTTTCCTTTTGCTCCAAGTCGACCATCTGATTCATCAGAGATATCTTCAGTCACCAGAAGTCGCCAAGCAAGCGACTCACCACAGCAGATCAACGACCACATTCGCCCAAGGTCGTCCCAAGAAGTCTAGAAGTACCTCAGAAGTCGAGGCTTTACGAGATCTTGTCAACAGCATCGAAGAAGTCCAGGTGAAGTAGCAAGAGCTATCACCTGTTATCGAGCTGAGTTCACTGAGTTACAGCAGTAGATCGAGAAGCTCCTACTATAACCTCTGTAAGAGTTTATTAGTACTTGTTTATGTCTTGTGTTCTTTTTGCTTGGTGCACCCATTCCTTAGGGTGCACCCTTGTGCCGCGACAACGGTGCTCTGCTATGACGCTGCCGGTTGGACAAGGTGCAGCCGTGCCTCTCCCCTGCGCGTCTTTCCCACCCGCGACATGCTGAATCATCCTACTTGTGTTGGTGAGACACATTCCGCAGCCGTTGCACTTGCGTTTCTCATTTGCGTAGGCGTCTTTACTCACGAAAGTGCTTACTAGGGCGGCTAGCGCCGATAGCTCGATTTATCCTTTCCCCATCAATGCAGCATTGCTTAAAGAAAGAGCTGTGATTAAAACGCAGGCGCGTGGAATACAGCGAGACGCGAAGGCGGGGAGGAAAAAAACGGATTTCGCCACACTTTTCACACATTTTGCCCTAGGGAGCGAATGTGTGTATGTAAGTCAAACATCCATTCGGAGCTCCGAATGGATAAAAAAAACGTCATACACGGGCGAATGCACAACACTGACCATAATAACATTTTGGACCGCATTGAAAGCATGCAATGCTTCCAGGAAGGAGAGCCCTCGGCACGCCCTGCACTTTTCAACAGTGATTCTGGCACTGCCGAAAATTTATGGCGATTGGAAATATCAGTGCTGAAACCAGTCACAAGTCGGTTGCCTACATGCCTTTTCCCAAAAGAAACGACTCACGTGAGGAGAAGGCCTGAGGACACATAATATAATATCCGGTGTACGGCATTTCAAATCCCATATTCCTCAAGCCACGCTCAGGCGTTTTCTTTCTTTCTATAGATTGGACTCCACTCACCCTCTTCCGGCCCGTTACCCCCTCCCCCCTTACCTTCCGCCCCTGCCTCTGATCCGCAACCCCTTCCATGGCAATGTCAATATGCCTACATATACCGCCCAAATGGTACTCTTGTTGGTTGCCTGCATCCCTGCCCGCCGCCTGCACCGGCTTCGTGCATGCTATGATCATACGAAACTTACCCTTCCTACCCTACACCTCGCCCACTCTGAGGGTTCCTTCGAGCAAGATCTTGCTTTCCTTCTTGTCCGATACCCCGTTCATACCAAGCACAAAACAGGATCCGCGCCTAACACGACTTGGTGTCTCCCGGAACCCATGATGCAAGTGCTCTCAGATAACATGTCCACCCATTTCCACCGTTTTGCTTCTCCTCTCGACGTCTCCTACCATGCACGCACATACTATACCACCCACCATCACGATTGTCTTTTGGGGGCTCTCCATAATGCGTACTCCACACCTTGGACGGTTGGACCGGCAGCTCGTTCGTTCATCCAGACTTCAAGATAAAAACAATCACAAAAGCAATCCGTTGGGCCGTCTCATCCGCCAACATGACGGTACCCACATGCACAGTTATCCTTGCCCCAGTTTGGAAGAACTCATCTTTCATGAATTGGACCTCCCATGCCAATATGGTTCATGTTCTGACTCTTCATACCGACCCCAACTTTCGCTTTTCAGCCCCGGACCACTTGGCACACATCTACACAGCCACCCAACCAACATACGGCACTCCCAAATGGCCACTACATCTTCTTGTCATTGGTAACACATAGGGCCTCGCTCGCTTCTACCCTGACCCACCTCCCACTGCTCCAGTCGATTCCAATGTGTACACTATCTGGACATGGACACCCACGTGGCACCACACCTGCCCACCGTCCACATCCACACACCCGGCGCCAATCCCAACTTCCCGGTTCGCATGCCAAATGGCAACACCCCGCTGGATTCTCTGTAGCCTCCCACTTACATACGCACACTACCCCGCCTACCCCTCTCCCACTTGCCCCACTCACTTTCCCCCTTATCCTTTTCGATGAACTCCGATCTCTCTACCCCCCTACCTATCCACTTGCTTGGCCGTTGCTTCCGGCATACTACACAGACGGAGCTTGTATACATGATGTCGCCGGCAATAACTTGATAGGGGCTGCCTTTTACTTCACTGTCGATGGCTCCACCCATACAGTCAACCCTACTGGAAAATGTGAAACGAACACTATCACCAGGGCTGAACTTGGAGGCATTCATGCATCCCTCGATCATGCCCATACACCCTCTGGCCCCGCCTTGACCATTGCCCCTTCCCTTACTATCTTCACTGACAGTCTTTGCAGCATGTACCTCATACAGAAAGATGTCTTTTACCCACATGATCTCCTTGAGGACAAGCATGCACCGCTTCTCCTGGCCATCCGCCGCCTACTCCTTCCACGGGCCAACACAGGCCTACCAACGCTCATCCAGAAGGTGAAATCACATATTGGTAATATCGGCAATGAACTTGCTGACATTGGGGCAACACGAGCCTTGGACGCACCCAGCACATGTACATTTCACCTTTCCCATATTAACAACCAGTACATGGCTTCCCTCCCAGCTTGGCCTTGCCTACCCCACGACGATACTCAAACGGATACAAACGACACCCCTTGGTTCACTTCTGACCTCACCTCCTCTATCAAGGCACACCTTCACTCTTCTTGCCCTCACGTTACGGACGGTGATACCACCATATCTTGTGCTACATATACCCGCATAATCGAAGAAAATGCCCACTCTTTACCCTTGTATTACAATCACATGTGGCAGTCTTCTGCTTGCCACTTTTCTCTGAAGTGCTACATCCTCCGTATGCGAGCCAACCTCTTATGGACAGCTAAACGGGCACTTCTCTTCCGTATTCCCTACAAAACAACAGTGCGCTCGTTTACCGATGGCCTTTGCCCCATATGTACACCACCTCATACTGGCCCACCTGACGCTACTTCTGACACACATGGACACATGTTTAGAAGATGCAGGCATCCCCGTATGCATGCCTCTTATATCTCCCGACACAACAAGGGCACAAGGCCCTCTGCCTCATCCAACGTTCCCTCCACAGAGGCACAAAGAGTGGAATGTTCACAATTATGGATGCCACCCCCGCTACATCCCTCCCACCAGGCGTCTATGACACCCGTATCCCGCAATGGATGCTTCCCGCTGTCCTCCCTGCCACACTCTGCTGCCTTCGTCCTGATCTCCTCTTAATTGAAGGCCTTACCATTGCCGATCTCCACAGTTATCCTCCCGCCCGGCTTGCCGACCCTGCCTTCCTTCTTGACCTCCAACACCGTTGTACCATCCATGTTATTGAGCTCGGGTTTACCTCCAATCTACAATTGTGCCTGTCCCACAAATCCACACAACATGCACAGTTGGTACAATTGCTTCGCTCCGCAGGATGGAACCTCACTACACCTGTTATAGACCCTCTCCACACTCCTGCCCCCCACCCTCTTATATATCCGTAACCCCCCCCTGCTACAGACATCCTCTAACCCTATGTTCACCTCGTCATCATTGGTTGCTCTGGCATTTTCTATAAAGATATCATGCACCTCTTTCCAGTCCTTGGTATCACACCCTTCAACGTCCCCACACTGCTCAAACAACTAGCAGTTCACACTGTCCAATCTGCCTATTCCATTCTTCGACTTGGCCGTTACCTTGAAAACAGTCCACCCGACTGCCGTCCATCATCTCCCCCTGTTCTCACTGACCCGCCATAGCCCCTTTCTCCCTTTAAGGGTACCGTACTGCCACGAGGTTTTGGTGCTTCGATGCCTTTGGGGGTTCGTTTTGAGGCCTTCTATTATATTTTGGGGGGTCGATTTGGGGGTTCGCTGAAGCCTTCAATATATTCCGGTGATATGACTTTGGGGGTTGATTTTCAGTTTTTCACAGCATGCTTGGAGACGCGAGGGACGGCCCTGCCTAGAGCTGGAGCTGCAGGCAGCGGGCTGCGAGCTAGTTCTGCCGCTTGAGCCGCGCGTCGATCATCCTTTTGTTGTCGAACTTCTGGGACAAGTCTAATAGTCTGATCAAGGGCAGATTTCCGAATCGTCGGTAATGAGGCCGCTTGAAATACGCTTGAATCAGTGAAATTCCCGTCTGAAACGGGCGCTTGATTCATTCCGGAGTTCAGACGGCCTAACGTCTGAATCAAGCGACTGAAACGAGCGTCTGAATCAGGCCGGAATCAGGGGGTATTCAAGTGCGTCTGAATCAGGCCAAAATCAAGGGGTGTTCAAGCACGTTGAATCAAGCCGAAATCAAGTGGTGTTCAAGCGCAATTCAAGCGGATAGGATCAAGCACAATTCAAGCGGTGATCAAATGGTTTGAAACAAGCCATAATCAGGCGTTACTACACAAATCAGACGACATGAATCAATCCGGAGTTCAGGCGGACTATTGCTTGACTCAAGCGAATTTAATCTAGAGGGGTCTTGCAGTTTGGATCAAGCTGTGTTCAAGCTTTCTTACAAAATCACTCCCTGTGAATCAATCCTAAGCATACACAAGTCAAGTCACCCCCCCCCCCCCCCCAAATGAGTTTCATCATGCATCAAGAAAAAAATGGGACTAGCCATGTTCACAACGGACGCCAATCAAACAGATTCTTAAGACAGCTAAGAGGCTAGCGGCATGGCTAGCTCCAGAATAAGTCTTCTTCTTCATTGGCATTGGCATCGTGTACAAAACGTAAGAGGAAAAATGAAACAAGATGTCAGGAATTTATAAGACGATTATGACCTCAAAATCACTGGTAACATGTCATCACAATTCAGGCGACCAAGACAGCAGATACTTGCCTAGGGCAAAAATTCAGTTGCTTGGAAACCTACAGCAAGAGAGCATGCCTGGTCGTCAAAGCAAATGCTTGGCACCCTCTTTGCTAGGCTGCAATGCCCAGTAATGCTAGCTAAATGTGCCAGCATTGATTAGGACCCTGCATCACTAGGGGTTTGAAGTTAGCAAATACTCGCATGTTTATAGATTTGCAATCAGATTTTCAGCAAAAAATGGCTGGAAGCCAGAAAACCAATCAAGCATCTTCCATGCAAGCATAGACGTACCTTCAAACAAGAACCACCATCGGCCAATGCATGTGTCTTCTTGCAGAGGCTGTTAAGGACAAAAATACTCAACTGCCTGCGAAGAGGGGGGGATAGGTGCAGATTGCATATTGAACATTTATTATTCCGTGTTTGGTTGATGGTGTTCTTGCGTGATGACCAAGGCCCATGCAACAAAGAACGAAAGCTCTCGTCACCATTCTCGCAATACCTTAATCAGTCCTGCTGCCGTCAGTGCCTGAAGGACAGCATAGTTGATGATGAACCAGGATTCTCAAGGAAACCCTTGATGTCCTTTGGCTGATATCCTCTGCGGCATCAGAAGTTGAAGGTCACGTGAGGTAGCAGTCACTCATCAGCCAGGTGGTCTAAGTCAGGCATACCTGTAGTCAAATTTCGAGTGGGAGGGCAGACCACCTGGCATTTTTAGCATTGATACAAGTCGCGGATATCCTACCTTTCTCGTTTACGTGTCCTTTGTCGCATCTCCCCCGTCGGTCTGAAGTGAGGTTCACGCCAGATCTGAGGCAGAGCATGCGTTCGTCTGCTTTTGCTTCCCCGCCAGCTTCAACAATTTCCCCACCAGCTCCATATTTCACATGCAATTTAGGATTCAACGTGAAGACAGGCTGCGTGAGGACGAGAGGATTATGCGAGTTTCTTACTGTTGCTCTAGGATCTTGAAATTTCGGGCGTATCCCGCTCCTGGCAGCTGATGCATGCCTTTACCTTGGGAGATTATATTCAGTTGTCGTCGGGGATCACTTGTCGAAGGTCTGATGTGATCATGTGGGGCAGGCTCTGGCGGCACAATTGGCAGCAGGGCGGGGCCCTGGGGGAAATCCAGCGGTTTCGCTTTTCTTCACAGGGACAGCGCCATACACCCTCTCCGCGAGTTATACATTATACTTATGTGGTATAGCACGATTGTGACGTTTGATTGCAGCTCGGCATGGCCAATCGTGAGTCAGTAGTAACAATGCCCTGCCAGGGCGGATTTCGGCTATGCGATGACATTGGCAGCGTTCGAATTTCACCATCATTGGACATTGGAATGTTTGGCAGCCTTCATTGTCGGTGTCTTTGATGTATCGGGGATTGTGGAGCGCTAAGTCGCTGGGCGGGCCCCACACCTATGCGGGCCCCACACCTATGCGTGGCATAAAACCATACGAGAGCAACTGCATTATCAAAGAAACGTAAAGGCACCATGCGTGAGCGAGGCTCACACATCAACTCAGCCTCCCGTAGTACGCCTAGTCCCGCAAGGAGAACGTGCTGTCGGTCTGGACCCGAGGTCCTAATATAATATGCACGCCTGTCCAGCCTAGATAAACAATGCCTTCTTGCCACGAGGTCAGAAGCCATGCACGCCTTTCGAGTCGATCTTTGTCATTCCCAGCGGCTGCATCTCCGTGGAGTTGTAGTACTGAGGCCACACCTTGCCACACCCCACGAACTTGCAGTTTTCCTCACCTCCATGGCCCCCTGCAGCTACATGCCCGACTCCTAAGCGAAACTTGCTTCCCCTTTGGGAGGGGCTGCCAAAACTGCTGCCGAGGTAAGTCCTGGTTGCGGCCGCTACTGGCATTATTAGGGAGATGGACAATGTCACAACATCATGTTGTGGTTGCAGCGGGGGCAGCAAAAAGGGTTATTCGACTTCAGCGGCCAGCAGTGTTAGCCCGCATAGCAGGGGATACTTGCCGATGTAGCTGCCAGCGGGCTGTATGAATTGGGCATGACCCTCTAGTGAGCCTAGTCCACGAGTGACATAAGAGCTTGGCAACGAATGGGACCTTGGCAAGAGAGGCCAAATAAGAACAATATAGTAAATTATGGCACCGGAGGCGAATCAAGCAACAACTCTGGGACATGCGCCTATACTCCAGCTTGCACAAGTATAACACGCGGCCGAGTCTTTTGAGCATGGCCCATACGTCTTTAGCTTCCGGTAGTTAGATTGGGGATTATGACTTTTTGTTTTGTTTTTGAGGGGGTCTCTTTCCTCTCTCTCTTTAGTTTCCAACCTTGCTGTTGGATCCGACGCGGCCCAGCCTTTGCAGCATGGCCCAGTGGTGTAACGTCATTGACAAGTATAATTGTGTCTACCACGGGTAACACCTTGACAGGCCCACGGCCCAAGCAACATGGCTTGTAGCACAAGTATCCCTGGCCTTATCCCAGGACGTAGCCGAATTGTAGTTGAATCACCTTGAGAATATGACATAAACAGTGTCGGCTATAAGCACGAGCTCATCTCTGGTAACATAAACATTATTTTAACGCCTTGGCTTGGCGTGACTGGGACGAACAGCAGGTGGCAGGTGGCACACACAGCATGGCCATGCAAGAGGGGGGAGGAGATGGGAGGGCAGAAAGGAAGGGCTGGGCTGAGAATTGTAGCATAAGGGTGGGTACTGGAACACTTAAAAAGCGACATGCGTATGGCAGTTGCGGTCCTTGACGGGGGTGGCAGGGGACACCTAATGCTAGGTTGAGGATTGGAGCATTAAGGTCGCTCGTGACAGCAGCAAGCAGTTACCTCATTTAGGGGGAAACGGCCTAAACAGCGCCGCCTGCATCAGGCCACACACACAGTGAGTTTGCCAACCGCTGCGGTAAGCTTGTCGCATCATTTGCAGAGCTCAGGATGCCAGCGGCTCCCAGGGTGGGCGGTGGCGGCATAAAAGAAGGGCCATTGTTGACGTGCCGCCCTAGTCAAGACAACCTGCAGGGGGCCAGGAAAGGGGTATCGAATATGTGTCAGGGAGGCGGGGGGGAGGGACAGGGGGAGGTCACATCCCCCCCAGCCAAGCCTCTTGCAGGGGGGGTCAGGGAGGGGGGATGTCCGGGTCCATTCGAATCCAATGAGGACACCTCTTGGCCATGAGGGGTCGAGGGGCAGAAATGATAGTCGGGCTGCCATCAGAAAATGCTCCGGTAGGCTGTCAGGCGCATCAAGGCACACTGGACACGACAGGCCTACAGGTTTTGCGTGTACTACCGGAACATGTAGTTTTGTATGTACTGCTTAAGGCTCCACATATTTTATGTAGGGTTCTGTGTGTATTGCTCAAGGGTCCACGTGTTATGCTTAGGGTTCTCTGTGTACTGCATCAGGCTCTGTGTGTACTGCTTAGACCTATTACATGCACCAAGTAGGGTTCGAGGTATGCATCTAGGGTCCACGCTCACCATGATCCAGCGCCAGCATCTGAATGGACTCTGTATGCGTAGTGTACGTGTTGGGGGCTGCGGAAAGGCAAGGGGGACCATGAGCTCGAATTCGACGCCGAGGCGTCCAGTCCCGCCGCGCCGCCCACCCTTCCCCCGTTGTTCTGTTGCGCACCGCTGCTCCACGCCGGCGGCGTTGTTGAGCGCATCATCCCATCGCTGGCTTCAGACGCCACCGAGCCGCCGCCGCCGCCGCCATGGTGGCCGTTTACTAAGCGCCGGCAGGCGGTGGCCGAGGGCGCACGGATGTGGTGCAGTTGTTGCTGCGCTCGCGCAAATTCCTGCAGCCATTTCTGGTACTGCTGCAGCGTGTCGTGCACCAGCGCCGCGGGGCCTCAAACAATGCCGGCGTACAACACAGCTAGCTCACAGCACACGAGCACGCTCGGATCGTAAACCAATTGCCAGACCTGAGGGAATACCGAAATCAGGGTGGAGGAGAATTAAGAGTTCAGGAGTTCAGTTCAAGGTTCAGGGCGAAGGATCTCGTGTTTTTAGGGTCGTGGTACTATTCCAGATTTCCAGGAGGCAAGGTGAGCTGGTCTGGGGTCTGGGTGAGAGCATGGGAGATAATGAGCTCCTTGTTCCTTTTCGACATCATACCCACCTAGCTGGCCTGATCTGCTGGGCAGGGTCACAAGAGCCCCTCATCAGGGGCAGGCAGGGATGAGGCAAAGTTCATAGGATCTGGGGCAAAACATATTTTCTCTATGCAATGCAGATAATCCAGTTTTGTATGTACAGAATCTGGAATAACGATTTTGGTAGCCCATATTCATGTTTATCTCTAACGTTGTGGGAGAACTAGCAGAAACCACGGCCTTCGATTAAGCTGCGGCAATCCCACAGTCCTTTATGCGCAGGAAACGTGTTGTTTCCTTACCTGTCAATTACAAAGATGACAAGCTTCACCTAGCACTCTTAATTGTGAATTTGCTTTGCTTTCAGTGCTCTGTCGCATCTGTAGAGTACCATCCAACACTCCAACCCACCCTCTTTGGATATCTTCGTTGTGCTTCTCTTGCCAGCACTTTCGCATGATAGACTTGAAACCCCGAGTTTCACACCTGTAATGACGAGGACAATTTCCATGTTTTTTCTTGATGGCAGCTTCCTCTTTCAGCATTCACAATGTGTTGTTCTGCAGGCAGCCGGTCGTCTATCGGTGTCATGTTTAGGGCCTTAGTGGGTGGTCCGACTGGCTGGGGTCCAGCTGCACAGGGGGGAGGGGGATTGGTCAAATGAAACGAGGGAAAACATAACGAGAGGGGGGGTACAAATAAAGGAGAGGGGCAGGGACAAGACTAGAGCGCATGAAAGCTAGGGGATGATGGAATCAAACGAAAGGAATACAATTAAAGAGGGGGAGAGGAGAGGAGCAGAGGCGAGGTTATAAAGCATAAAAGCAAAGGGGTCAAGTGGAATCGAAACAGATAATATGGTATGATCCAATGGAATCAGAATCGCTCCAACCCAACCAGATTTGACAGGCAATATCTTACGTGATCAAATTCACCAAGAAAAAGAGGTAGAGCCTGCTCCATCAAATCACCTCAACAATTCCAAACAAAAAAGCAATGCCAAGCTTCCCTTTCATTTCCATCCCAAGACAGATGTGGACCATTCAGCTGCCTCCTCCCTCCCAACCCTCACACTAAACTCAGGACAGATGTGGATCAGTAAGCAGCCGCCTCCCTCCCACACCTCACCCTTATCTCAGAACAGCTGTGGATCAGTCAGCTGCCTCCTCCCTCCCACCCTTCACCCTTACCTCAGGACATATGTGGATCGGTAAGCTGCCTCCTCCCTCCCAACCCTCATCCTTATATCAGGACATATGTGGATCAGTCAGCTGCCTCAGCCAGCTGCCTCCCTCCCCTCATCCTTACCTCAGAACAGCTGTGGATCAGTCAGCTTCCTCCTTCCTCCCACCCCTTCACCCTTACCTTAAAACAGCTGTGGATCAGTCAGCTGCCTCCTCCTTCCCACCCCTCACTCTCACCTCAGGACATATGTGGATGAGGCAGCTGCCTCCTCCCTCCCAACCCTCACACTTATTTCATGACAGGTGTGGATCAGTCAGATGCCTCCTTCCTTCCCCTGTGGATCAGTCAGCTGTATCCTCCCTCCCCTCAAAGTATCTCAGGACAGGTGTGCACCAGTCAGCTGCCTGCCCCCTTCCCCGCACCTTTACCTCAGAACACTTGTGGACCAGGGAGCCCAGAGCAAACACCGCCGCGGCTCGGATCACCGGGCTTGCCACCTTCAAGTCCAGACAGAGGGTCATGTAGGCCTGTATTCAGCAAAAGCGGCGGGATACATTCTCAGAGTATGCAGGCAATAAACACTTGGATTGATGTTCCCACGTGTATTGCACGCCTGCCCTCTCTGCAGCCCCTCTAGTGAGAGTGCACCAAAGAAGTAGAGAAATGGAGGCGGTTCAAGGGATGATGGGACAGCCGTGTCCTACGCCCGGCTGCTCAGTGATGCACTTCAGAAGCAAGGAGTGCAGCACAAGCTGCTCCGTTTCCTACTAAAGAAATGCCTACAGATTTGCTAAATATCTGCTAAATATCTGTTGGCCAAGGCACTTCGTCTCCCCAAGAAGAAAACAAGCCACCGCCTCTTCCGCTTGCCCCCCCCCCCCCCCCGGTCCACGAGCGCATCCAGTCCACTCACACTGCCGGTGCCGGACAACGCCCCGTTGCGGAGCGAGGCGCCTTTGAACGCATGAGACAGCCATGTGCCCAGCACAGCGGACCAGGCAGTCTCGTTCCTATTGGATGCACTTTGGCCCAACGTAATGCTCCCGCCTGCGTCAGGGTTGTAGGGTTCAGGTACAAATAAATATACCATAAGCCATGCACAAGCAAGCAAGCACGGACATAGTGGTCAATGGTCCGACTGCACGGGTCTAACATCAAGACGCTTAAAATTACAGCTGTACGCTGATAGGCCGGACCCTGTTGGGGGATGACCACAGGTCAGGGGTGGGGAACTATGGGACTTCCATAGGACTCCCACATTTGCCCCCCCCCCTCCCACAGGGCATCAACACTGCCGGACGATTCATATTCCCAGCCTGGATTCCGAATCCCAGGTATGCCAGCTGCTCACCTACAGCTCCGACCTTGAGCGGCCGCTTGCCCTCCATTGCTGTTGTAATGGCAGCTCTAAGGCGGTGGTTGGATCCCGTATACACAGAGCCTGTGCACACCGGCAATACGTGCACGCTCTACATCATGGCTTGGAATGAATGCAGCATCAGTTTGCCAAGGGTGACATCAAAGCAAATGGAGGGCCCGCTGCAAGTGACTACAGGTCGCATGTTGTATGGTGGATGGAGCCGTCCGGAGGCCATGCCATGGCAGTCCATAAGTATCCACTGAAGTTGACATACAGCATGGAGAGGATTGCCTCATCTTGCCTTTGCGAAGCTGTTCCTCTGAGAGTGTGAACTGATAGTGAGAGGTGAGAGGTTCCACCATCCAGCGAGGACAGGGGGCTGTTCCGGACGTGGATGTTGCCGAGGCGGTGGTGGTGCCACGAAGTAGCGCCAGAATTCGACGCAGGGACCACTAGGACACGCTCGAGACTCAGGAGAACGAGGCTGATGAACAGACTCAGAAACAATGACATCTGATCCTGGGTATTTGTGCGACGCTCGGGCGCCCCGCCCTCGCAAGACATAATTGCCCTGACAGATCAGGGCAATATCTATCTGGTGGGATACATCTCGCAGAATGCGTTCTATCGATCAATCTGTGGTAATGTCAGATGTTTGAGCGAGGTCCTTTGCAAGCAAACTGTGTCCAGCTGCAGCCTGCAGCCTGAGTGAACGCAGGTCCTAGGCTGGCAGTATAGGTCAAGTGAGACTCCTGAAGTGAGACTATATTGACGTGCACGCAATGATTAATACATGGCGGCGTGTAAAGGACTCGCTACGAATACCGTCTGTGAAAGTCGGTTGGTGGCAACCACCTAGCTCAACCCGTAGCTCAGCCGGGAACTAGCAGCACGTTTCCGATTGGACCCCGGAAAAAGCGTGTGCGTGGGTACGGCAGAAGTGTGCATTATCCCTGTCCAACCAACCTTCCATTATATTCTCATGCACTGATCAGTAGTTCAAAAAACTAAAGACTCCCTTACGCCATGCTTGCACTTCCTCATACCCATACATGCAGGCCTTATGTCCATGCATGCACTCCCTCATGTCCATGCATGCACTCCTCATGCCCATGCATGCAGTCTCTTATGCCCATGCATGCACTCCCTGATGCTCATGCATGCACTCCTCATGTCCACTGCTAGTTTTCTCTTATTTCTCATTGAAATCCTCTCATGCCCATGCACTGTTATTTTCCTCTTCTTTTTCATTAAAATTCTCTTCCCATGCATGCAGCGAATGGGCCTGTGTGACGCTCTATTGCGGCCAGCCAAGCACATGAATCAGGAAATATTCAGCTAACCTAGCTTGCTGTCCTCTACCACTAGCATCCATCCGTTCTTCATGATTGAGATGTACCTCAGCTCAGTAGAGCGTCTACTGAAACCACACCGGCGCATCCAGGGGTCTTGGGCTCACTTCATTCTTAAGCTGGATGGGGTCTTCAACCAAGGTGACAAATATATGCGCAAAGTCTGATATTGTCTGACCCATTGGAGTCGCCTGAACGATTGGTAAAACCTCTCGGCGTGAAATGCCGTAGCTGGTCGTGAGGGAATCCACAATCGCATTGAAAAAAAGAAAAGAGAACGCCGATGCGGCGTGGATTTTGACATGGGGAAGAATACGCGTATCCTGTACGGGAAGGTCTGTCCCTCGGGATCGCCTACACCTAGGGATTCGTTAACACTCACGAAGGATTGGAAACCATACGTAGTTCTTACTTCTTACTGACTTAGGCCATGCATCTGAAAATAAAAGAAAAGAGAACGCCGAAAGCACAGGTTGACGAGACGCCCAAGCCCCAGCAGTCTGTATACGGTATACAGTCTCAGTAATACAGTCAGTAATACAGTCAGAAGTAAGAAGTAAGAAGTAAGAATTACGTGCAGTCAGTAAGAAGTAAGAACTACGTATGGTTTCCAATCCTTCGTGAGTGTTAACGAATCCCTAGATAGGTGTAGGCGATCCCGAGGGACAGACCTTCCCGTACAGGATACGCGCATTCTTCCCCATGTCAAAAGCCACGCCGCATCGGCGTTCTCTTTTCTTTTTTTTCAATGCGATTGTGGATCAATCACTCGACGGTACCTCAATAATATGTTGCGATTTCCCTCACGACCAGCTACGGCATTTCACGCCGAGAGGTTTTACCAATCGTTCAGGCGACTCCAATGGGTCAGACAATATCAGACTTTGCGCATATATTTGTCACCTTGGTTGAAGACCCCATTCAGCTTAAGAATGAAGTGAGCCCAAGACCCCTGGATGCGCCGGTGTGGTTTCAGTAGACGCTCTACTGAGCTGAGGTACATCTCAATCATGAAGAACGGATGGATGCTAGTGGTAGAGGACAGCAAGCTAGGTTAGCTGAATATTTCCTGATTCATGTGCTTGGCTGGCCGCAATAGAGCGTCACACAGGCCCATTCGCTGCATGCATGGGAAGAGAATTTTAATGAAAAAGAAGAGGAAAATAACAGTGCATGGGCATGAGAGGATTTCAATGAGAAATAAGAGAAAACTAGCAGTGGACATGAGGAGTGCATGCATGAGCATCAGGGAGTGCATGCATGGGCATAAGAGACTGCATGCATGGGCATGAGGAGTGCATGCATGGACATGAGGGAGTGCATGCATGGACATAAGGCCTGCATGTATGGGTATGAGGAAGTGCAAGCATGGCGTAAGGGAGTCTTTAGTTTTTTGAACTACTGATCAGTGCATGAGAATATAATGGAAGGTTGGTTGGACAGGGATAATGCACACTTCTGCCGTACCCACGCACACGCTTTTTCCGGGGTCCAATCGGAAACGTGCTGCTAGTTCCCGGCTGAGCTACGGGTTGAGCTAGGTGGTTGCCACCAACCGACTTTCACAGACGGTATTCGTAGCGAGTCCTTTACACGCCGCCATGTATTAATCATTGCGTGCACGTCAATATAGTCTCACTTCAGGAGTCTCACTTGACCTATACTGCCAGCCTAGGACCTGCGTTCACTCAGGCTGCAGGCTGCAGCTGGACACAGTTTGCTTGCAAAGGACCTCGCTCAAACATCTGACATTACCACAGATTGATCGATAGAACGCATTCTGCGAGATGTATCCCACCAGATAGATATTGCCCTGATCTGTCAGGGCAATTACGTCTTGCGAGGGCGGGGCGCCCGAGCGTCGCACAAATACCCAGGATCAGATGTCATTGTTTCTGAGTCTGTTCATCAGCCTCGTTCTCCTGAGTCTCGAGCGTGTCCTAGTGGTCCCTGCGTCGAATTCTGGCGCTACTTCGTGGCACCACCACCGCCTCGGCAACATCCACGTCCGGAACAGCCCCCTGTCCTCGCTGGTGGAACCTCTCACCTCTCACTATCAGTTCACACTCTCAGAGGAACAGCTTCGCAAAGGCAAGATGAGGCAATCCTCTCCATGCTGTATGTCAACTTCAGTGGATACTTATGCACTGCCATGGCATGGCCTCCGGACGGCTCCATCCACCATACAACATGCGACCTGTAGTCACTTGCAGCGGGCCCTCCATTTGCTTTGATGTCACCCTTGGCAAACTGATGCTGCATTCATTCCAAGCCATGATGTAGAGCGTGCACGTATTGCCGGTGTGCACAGGCTCTGTGTATACGGGATCCAACCACCGCCTTAGAGCTGCCATTACAACAGCAATGGAGGGCAAGCGGCCGCTCAAGGTCGGAGCTGTAGGTGAGCAGCTGGCATACCTGGGATTCGGAATCCAGGCTGGGAATATGAATCGTCCGGCAGTGTTGATGCCCTGTGGGAGGGGGGGGGGTAAATGTGGGAGTCCTATGGAAGTCCCATAGTTCCCCACCCCTGACCTGTGGTCATCCCCCAACAGGGTCCGGCCTATCAGCGTACAGCTGTAATTTTAAGCGTCTTGATGTTAGACCCGTGCAGTCGGACCATTGACCACTATGTCCGTGCTTGCTTGCTTGTGCATGGCTTATGGTATATTTATTTGTACCTGAACCCTACAACCCTGACGCAGGCGGGAGCATTACGTTGGGCCAAAGTGCATCCAATAGGAACGAGACTGCCTGGTCCGCTGTGCTGGGCACATGGCTGTCTCATGCGTTCAAAGGCGCCTCGCTCCGCAACGGGGCGTTGTCCGGCACCGGCAGTGTGAGTGGACTGGATGCGCTCGTGGACCGGGGGGGGGGGGGGGAAGCAGAAGAGGCCGTGGCTTGTTTTCTTCTTGGGGAGACGAAGTGCCTTGGCCAACAGATATTTAGCAGATATTTAGCAAATCTGTAGGCATTTCTTTAGTAGGAAACGGAGCAGCTTGTGCTGCACTCCTTGCTTCTGAAGTGCATCACTGAGCAGCCGGGCGTAGGACACGGCTGTCCCATCATCCCTTGAACCGCCTCCATTTCTCTACTTCTTTGGTGCACTCTCACTGGAGGGGCTGCAGAGAGGGCAGGCGTGCAATACACGTGGGAACATCAATCCAAGTGTTTATTGCCTGCATACTCTGAGAATGTACCTCGCCGCTTTTGCTGAATACAGGCCTACATGACCCTCTGTCTGGACTTGTATGTGGACCCTGACGTGGACATTGTTTTCGCCGAGTACATATTGTGCGTGTGGGACGACACTCTCATCAGAGAGCTGGGGTCTCATGTTTTAGGGGTTAGGGTTCTTGCAACCATTTGGTGGAAAGGGACAAGGTCCATGAGGAGCTCTGTGTGGGGCGCATGTGTATTGCATAGGAGCTCATAGGCCCTGTGTCATGGGCGGAGGAAACCTCATCGCTGTCTCGCACAGGGGGGGAATTACGACGTATCCGTTTCAAAGTTGACCCTGACCCCACCGCCGATCAGATGAACTCACCTTGCATTTCAGCTCAAATCTTGCCTCTCATCAGCTGCCCTTGCTAATCCAGGACCGTGCTCTCTGTCTCATGCTGCTCCCCTTTTGCCCTTGATCTTGTTTGAAGCCCCCTTAACTCTTCACCATGCTTTAAGGAACGACGGTTACGGACCTTTTGATATCAAAGACCATGCGCAAGTTAAGCAGTATGAGCGGCTGGTGCGGAAGGTGCTATCGCTGCCCAATCGACCGCCGCTGATCATGATGCAGGTATGAGGAGGCGTGCACTGCACGGTGTCTCGACGAGGCCTGATGGGCGCACTGTATTGTGCATGGAGGATGGTACTCCTGAACGTGTAGGCGGGGAGAGTGTTCTTTGTTGGATATAAATATATAAGGCCGCAGGGCGGTCCGGGGGGAGAGTAGCAAAATGATGCTGAAATGATGTCTTGTCATGGCTGGAGCATGGTTACTAAGGTTATTTGATTGTCGGTTTTAGGGCGGGTTTAGGGTTAATTAGGGTGGCAGCAATATCATGGTGTGTGGTGGATGGGCGGTGGAACACCAGGGTGAGAGCTCTGCCCTCGCCCATGTGGAGGCAAGTGCACAACCGATCAAAACCCTGAACCCTTTACCCTAAACCAGGTGTTCTCCAGTGGGTGTGCACATCCTGCGGGACATCCAACGTGGCGTCCCTTCCATCAAACCATAGGTCAGAGGGGGGTGCGGAAAGATACAGGGTAGCGAGTGTTTATGTGCGGAAACGTGGAGAGTACTGAGGGGGGGAGGGTGCGGAGACATGGAGGGCAGCGAGTGTGTGCCTCTTCATATCTCATGCCATGCCTCTTCATACCTCATGCCATGCGTGCCCATCCCTGATGCCATGCCTCTTCATACTTCACGCCATGCCTGCCCTTCCCTGATGCCATGCTTCTTCATATCGCACGCTATGCCTCTTCTTACCTCACGCCATGTCTACCCATCCCTGATGCCATGCCTCTTCATACCTCACGCATGATTCGGGCTTGCTAGTCAAATCCATTTCCCCCCCCACCAGTGGACAGGCACTGCCATTACCATCAGTGGCATGGAGGGGACTTTGACCCGATCCGGCCTGAATGGCCTTTCCCTCCCTTTCTTATTTCGTTTTCCCTATCTTTTCCCTCTCCCTCTCCTCCCCTTCCCCAACACACACGCATTTCCCCCCTGTTTAGGGCCCAGCACACAGTAAGAAAAAAAACCTGGGGGGGCCTGTGTCTTACTGTGTGTTGCCGTACGGGTAATATGTCCCTTATAATTCCCGTGACGCGGAGAAAATCACAACGTGTAGTGAACGGCTATAGGCCTCTGTTCTATAACAGCTATTGCCTAGGGGGAAAGACCTTTCTATAATGGAGTCTGATTTTATATGAACGGAGAAAGTGTGGCGATACAGATTTTGGCTCCATTTATTCAGATTACAAATACAAGCGATCCACCGCAAGCCAGGGAAGGGACGCCGGGCCCGGCGTCGGGAAAAATAGGCCGAAGGCCCATTTCTTCCGGTGAGCCAGCGAACCCCCTTCCGACAAACCCCGGCGAAAATAGGGGTTTGGCTGACTACGTTCCCGGCGTCAGCCGGGGGTATCTTAAATTCTCCCACCGTCTCCCCGGCAAGAACTTCCCTCGAAATGACTGATATATCCCAGTGCTGTCTATAGAAGCATAGAAGGGATCCGTACCTGCCTGTTTTGTCCGTCCGTCCCTCTCGTAAGGAAAACTGTGCGTGGGTCGACCCACGCCCACCCAGTAGGGCTCACGTCTGAACAATGTGGGTGGCCCACGTGGGCCTATCCTCAACCCACGCGGGTGAACGCTAGGGGTACGCCATTGGGTGCACACGCGTGGGTGCCGCCACGATGGGCGGACCCGCATGGTTTGACCCGTAAGTGTGACCCCGTATGGGTGACCGCGGCGATGCAGACCCGCGTGGGGCGACTTACCCAGTCCCCCACGCGGGTGAACGCTAGGGGTACGCCATTGGGTGCACACACGTGGGTGCCGCCACGATGGGCGGACCCGCGTGGTTTGACCCGGAAGTGTGACCCCATATGGGTGACCGCGGCGATGCAGACCCGCGTGGGACGACCCCCACCCAGTCCCCCAGGCGGGTCTACTGTGGGGTACACCATCGGGTGCACACGCGTGGGCTGTTCCAAGTTCCAACCACGTTCCAACTAACGAATCGCCGACAACTCACGCATCCGTCTCTTGACGCTTGAGCCTGTTTGGCATGTCGCATGCTGTAAATCGTGGTACTGCGCTCTCTGATGGTGCTTTGCAAGCGTGTCGTTGCTCCATGTCCGAAATCGACTTTCGGTCGGGACAGTGGACACGCTTGCGCCCATTACTGGGGGTCGCTCACAAGAAAAGTAACATTCCTTCATTTGATAAATGATCATGTCGGCACCATCATAAACAAGTGCAAACTTGTCTACATCCTAGGTCACGAATTTCACTCCATGTGGGTCTCTGGGGCTCTGGGCCTCGATTGCTTAGGGCTCGTTCGGAAACCAAGTATTGATCTGTCCATGTGCGGATGTCTGTCAAGCGTGGACAGCTTCGGTGCCCTTCATATGCGCCAGTCCCACTTTCACAGACGTCAGTCAATGTGCCTGGCTGGCCGGTCGTCTAGTACCCGTACATACCGGTACGAACATATATACGTGAAGAACGAAGGTCGCACTAAATGTGCATGGCCATGCGGTATTGGCCATGTTCATTTCAGGCAGCTGCAGATGTTCTGGAGTAGGAGCCGTTTTCATGAACCCAAACGAGTACAAATACCGTACTGCTACTTTCAATTGGGCGTTCGATGCCTTTGGGGGTCCGTTTTGCGGCCTTATAAAATATCCGGAGGGTTCACTTTGGGGGATCGCTTTCAATATATTCCGGTGATATGAATTTGGTTTTTTTGCCCTTCAGAATTAACAGCAATCAGCGGCATGGGCGTGTCCCTTAGAGCTCATCTCATCAGGGAACTTTAAACAGCAATTCGATGCCCTCCATAGTGGAAAACCTGATTTTAGACAAAGTAGGAGAGTGTCGGCGGTGAGTCACGGAAACGCCACACTTGGGTTGAAAAATGTGTGGTGATTCGACTTTGGAGGTTCGCGCGGCCCCCTAATATTAATCGTGCTTCTATTGGGGGTTGCTACCCTCAATGTCAAACGCCCAATTGAAAGTAGCAGTACGATAGTAAGAGAGAACAAATCAGTTAATTTCGTTTGTTTTAAGTGTGGAAAAATTCCGCCTACACTCCTGGCCACTTTTCGACCCCCGACCGGCCTTGGCCGGCAAAAATATTTCCTTCCCGGCAAAAAACGGCTACTTGGCTACCACCTGGCCCTTCCCTGCCGCAAGCACTGCCAAAGTTCACAGATTATCCTGTCAAACACTAACATGTCACAATGGCAAGAAGTGCATCCAACAACTAATAACTATCGTAGACCTCTAGACCTAGCCACAGTTCCTATCAACTTTGTTAGTTTGTTCTCATCAGCCTTTAGCTTCAATGTAGAAATTCAGCAAATCATTTGACAGGTGAATCAAGGTTTTTTTATTAACACATAATTGAACACGTGCATTTATTTAACGAGTTGGTAATTCACAGGTAAATTGGCAGGTAAATAACGGGGCAGGGTAAATTGACAGGTAAATTAAGGGGCAGGGTAAATTAATGGGTACATAAGCAGGTAAATTAAGAGGGAGTAAATTAGCAGGCAAGGGGGTGCCAAGAAAGTGTAAAGGGGCTGCATGTAAATTAGCTGGTAAATTGACACGAAATTGGCAGGGTAGGGCAGGCAGATTATCATATTTTGGAGGAGGACTGTGGAGGAGGGCTGTGCCGATACATCTTTGTTCTTCGCGGAGGAGGACTGGGCGGATGAGTAGGCGGGGCACTAGACTGGGGACTATGCGATGCCGACTTAGGGCTTGGCAGGGTAACCCGGTACGGAATACGGTACGGTCAAACGGTACGGTACGGCTTTTTTTTTGGCGTAGGGGGACCGATTTTTGTCAATAGGGCCGTACTTTGTAACCCTGGACAGAAATAGAGCCTCTAGCGCGACGACAGCCTGCCCCAAGTTTTGTTGTGCGTTGCTTTATTCCCGAGTGTGCAGACGCTGTGACCTCCGATTCGTAAGGTCAGGGGTGGATCTCAAACTGCATGAGAGGAAAGTTCAAGGCAAAGTTACCGATGACATCATACAATTCCGATACAATTCGCTCGTTGCATACATCACCCAAAACGACAGCCAGGCCAATGATCGGCCAGGACACGCCGGGCCATGCAGTATGGGCAAAATGGACAATCCTTAATCCCACCCGGCAGGGTGTTACCGTGGGGTGTTACCAAAGCTGCATACTGGTCTTCACGTCACGCTAGTACACCAAGGGGCGGGGTTTGGCAGGGCCAGAGGGCAGGACGCACAGTTTGGCACCCAACAGGTTTCTTCACAATGAAATAAAAGAATAAGTCGAACATAAATCAATTCAGATTAACAACCATCCGTTTGCAAACAGCATCGCAACCACTTGCAACATGTTTGTTATGTTCTGTCAATCCAATTGCGCGTAGTAGAAGTATGAATTAATATATTCAGGAAAGATCTTATCCTCGAGCTAAATCTTCAGCCACTGATCTTCAGCTGAAGGGAACTGTGAACTATGCTGGAGGTCAAAAATGTCTTGGCTGAAAGTAAAAAAGCAACCAAATTACAGCAAAAGTGTGCAGAGTCCTCTTTAACACGGAACTCAAGCCTTATCGCCCCAAAGCAGGCTAACGGCGTGACTCTAGGAGTGGACTCCGCCCCCGCTACCTTCGGCTGCCTGGGGGGGAACCTGCCGAAAATTGAATACCGGACGCATAGAAGAGTGTTTGATCGAAATGTGTGAACATGTGTTTGCAAAGCAAGGGCATGTGCTCAGCACCCGGCACTCAGGGCCATGGCATGAGCTCCACACTCTGCGCTTAGGGCCAAGGCATGAGCTCAGCCCTGCCCCAACGCTCAGGGCCAGGGCATGCCCTCCGCACTCGGAACTTGCGACCGTGGTATAACCTCTGCCCCGCCCTGGCGCTTAGGGCCAAGGCATGTGTTCCGCACTCAGCACTTACGGCCGGGGCATGACCTCAGCTCACTGCACTAAGGGCCAGGGCATGAGCTCAGCACACTTTGCCAATACGGCTGTACTGGGTAACCCTGGGGCTTGGGTATTGAGTTACGCTTAATTAGCATGTCTTGATCATCTGCGATGAATAGCTGGCCTTGATGCGCCTCGCGTGGCAGGAGATTTGATAATGATTCAAATTGGGTGGAGGCGGCAGGCCAGCAACGCCCGGTGACGACGACAATTTCGACTTCACATTCCGCGCTCCTCGACACCGGAAAATGTGTTGCTGACTAGCCGGCTCGCTGTTTTCCCTCGTCGTTCCACTCAATGGGATACGAGTGTCGGGAACAGCCCATTACACGGAGATGTAGAGGCCAAAACATGCATACGATGATGTGTCTACGATTGCATACTCACAGGGACGCGGACGGGCCGCGGGCAGTGACCAGCATCGGCTAGCAGTGCCGAGTGTGAGGAGTGTGAACATAGTTTGAATCCCAGCTGTCAGCTGTAGCAAGCACACTCCTTGGCAGTCATCGCTGCCCACTCTCTGACTCACGGTTTCCTCTCGCTGTTCCACTCGATATAATATGATAGCTGCGAGCAACTAAATACACTAGCGATGTAGATGTTAACATTAATACGAGGTCGTGGTGACGAGCGTTGGCCTGCGATGACTGGTTGACGACGTGTCGGTTGCGGTCGGTTTGTATATCAAAATGGGCTCTTTAATCTACTGTGTTGCCGTACGCGAGTCAGAATGGTAGCATGCATCTTATCCCCACCACAACAGTGTTAGGATTGGCAAAGATATATTTAGACTCATGTATGGGGCCCTGACTCTCAATATATGACTAAGCATGCATTTCTGACTTGCCATTGTTGCCACTTCTCCTACTTAAACCTCCTACCATTTTTAATGTAGGCTTGTAACTCCAGATCAGTGTTCCACACCTTCTACAAATCTGCAGACTTCTGCCCGGAGACCTTGGTTTACTATTTTTTTGAACGACATCAACAATGGGATTCAGCATGTCACGATGAGACGAGAAGGGTTTAGAACAAACGAAGCAGTTCATTGTACCAGAAATTCTCACCTGACTGGGGGAAGTATGTAAGAAAACAGAAAACTGGGTGTCATTCCTGCGTGACGCGTAGCGTAACGTAAGGGATACTAGGGGGTTAAAATGTGTAGGTGTGTAGGTAGGTGAGTGACTGAGTAAAAACAAAACTTCTCCAAATGATATACTGTTTTTGCAATGGATCACGCACGAACTGCGTGAAGCAATCACCGAGCCGAAAGTATGAAAAAGTGAATTACGACTTCACGCTCAAAAATGTGTTCAAATGCTAATATTTTCCGCAGCCATCGCATTCAAGCTTCATTTTCGCAGGGTCACTAGTAATGTTTTCGTTAGGATTTCGATAGTAGCTCGCAAAGCTTTCGCAACATTGTCCCGAATGTGGGCATTCGCGGTGCGTGGGAAGTTGAAAACCATCGCTTACCAGTTTCGCTTATTCGTTTGTAGACTTTCGTCAGTTATCTCAAAGTGTCAGCATTTGTGTTCGGTAGCGATGTTTTTCGGTAGCCTTTTCCGCAGCTATCGCATTGAAGCTCCGCTAAATTTTCGCAGGGTCGCTGGCAATGTTTAGGTAGGTTTTCGACAATAGCTCGCAACGCTTTCGCGACATTCTCCCGAAGCGTGGTGACTGGTGATAGATAATAGTGGGATGTGAGAATTACGACTGTCCCCCGAATGTGGTCGTTCGCGGTGCGTAGGCCGCTGAAAAATCCTATTTTTCGTAGCCAGTGCTGACAAGTTTCGCCTATGTTTGGTAGACTTTTGTCAGTCGATCGCAAAGTGTCAGCATATCGCCATATCCAAAAACGTGCTCCCGACCCAAGTCTTTGGTCTCAATATTGCCAGCGTGTCAGTTGCCACAATCGTGTTTGTTCCCTCGGTTTATTTGTCTCTTCTGTTTAATGATGCGTCGATACAAACTGGGGCGCGACCACATGTGTCAGAATCGCATGGTAACCGCCCAGATTTGTATGAACGTCGTCATCCACACCTTGACTCAAGCTCTATTCGAGCTCGATGAAGGTGCATCCATACCGAAATATCGCTCGCACAAAATCGTCCTCATATTGATTCTACAGTGGTGCCGTACGCAACGATATGTACTGGGGTATTGTACGGGTCGAAAAATCTGGTATTGATTAGTAGACGCAAGTGGTCCAGTGGTTAAAGCAGGAAGTGGTCCAGTGGTTTAATACTGATGGCATTCACAGCACTTGTTCGAGTGTTCGAATCTGCCATTCGGTCCTCACTTTCCGAAGGGACTTGAAAGTATTGAAAGATCCCTCGTCGTGCTCCGCAAGGAGAGTTTGACTAGTAACTACTGTGTCTCGAGTGCACCACTTGGTCTGCGAATCGGTTGGTGAAAAAAAGGGACCCCATTACCATAGGTTGCAGGTGCACAGGCTCTCTCTCGAGAGGCGATCGCTTTAGAGGCGATTCACACCTGACCACCTGAACCCCGGGGTTGCGTTTCATTCCAACCCCGGTCACTTCTCGATCCCAACCCCGACAGCTCGTCGACATCTGCACACCACACAATGCCGAGATTGGCGAAATTTGAATCTCAGGTGGCCCCTTTCCTTCAGTATCTCAGTTGGTTTCCTTCTATTATGCTGATTTCTGGGCTTTGAGAGTATGTGCAAGGGACATCAAACACGGTTGCGCAAAAATAAATATAGTCGACGAATGTTGCCAACCCCGGGGTTGGATTCGCGCGCGAACTGAATGTGGGGGTTGGGCCAACTGAACCCCGATCACTTTCGCGACCATCCCCGGGGTTGGGGCGTGGATCCGCCTGGTGTGAATCGCCTCTTAGTGCGGCTAGTCTGTAAGTGCGCTTTGCCATCCTCAAATCCACGCCTTCAACGGAGTTCCTTCCTTTCCTTTCCTAATAGACGGGGCAATAACAGACCGGGGCAATGAAGAATGTCAGCGTCGCCAAGGTCGGTTAGACACGCTACGAAACAATGCATTTATAGCATTCGATGCATTTCGAAGCGCCCAGTTGGTCGAACTGTTTAGCGCACAAGTCAAACCTAGCGGACTGACTCAGTTCCAGACCTTATGCGCGCCCAGCAGGACCTGAGACGAGCTGATATCTGTTAATGACAGTTAACTGGCAGGCTACGTTTCCGAGATATAGCCGTACAGTATTTCCGTACATACAATAGAGACCACGACCCCGAAAAAGATAAAAACAACTACTCGGGGGCACTGAATTTAGAGACTCGAGGCCTGATATCAGGAATGGGAGAAGATACCGATTTGTTATATAAGACCGTGTAAGACATGCCAGTCGCATACACTGTGCGAGAAGTGAACTTTCCCCCGGCTCCACTTACGGTATTACTCGATCACTCATCCAGCCTGGTGGTCGAGGTCGGTGGTGACAGCCTACGAACTCGAAGTATAGCTTCTCACGACGGCATCGGAATACGGATTATGAATTAAAGTACATTGCAAACTAATCTGTAAGGTCAGCGTGCGAGTTGGAGCACACCTACAAAAAAACCAAGGGCGGCTTGGTCGGAGTCGTCAGGCAGAGGTGCACCTCTTCAGTGCACAGGTAACGCATATCAAAATTGAGGTATTGTGATCGCAAGTCGTAATCGGGATCACTGCTAGAGAGTCGAATCGCTGAACTGAGGGCCCAGTCGGAGCAGACAGGGTCGCAGGCGATGCACGGCTCCGCGGTATTGTGCAAGCAAGCATGTCATTCAAAATAATTACAATATTGACAGGAAAGTTCGCTGCAACTCATCAGTCCAGCCGCAACGATGGGGGTCCCAGCAGGGAGCGAAATGTATGGCCTTCGGTCGCATGCATGGCCACAGCCATTGATTGTGCACTTTTCTTAAGACATACAACCAGGTATCCAGCGTAGTCACCCATCCCATGCTGCCCCATGCCCCATCTAGAAACATGCACGGAATGTCACCCACCCCTCCTGACTTGCATACCTTAGCGCACTAGGCTGTAGGAAACGGAGGCCTGCCCGATTGGCGCCCAATTCTCTAGACAAAACCCTTGCTTTCACATTTCAGGCCATTGACAAGCCATGCACCGTGCCCAACATTGCATTTCAATGAGAGATACTAAAATGGAATGGGTTTTGTGTATAGTGTCTTTTCTACAAAAAAAACATGTCCCATGTCACACATCCCGGTGTTCAATAGGCAACATGCCAAAGGGCAGGCCGCAAGGCTGTATTTCGGCTTTATAATTAGAGTTTTTAATGTATCGCATGAGCGCTGCACTGGGCCAGTATCTCGACAGCCACCGTGCCAATCTGGTCGACATCGCATGGCGCCATCATCGTCATTATCGAACCGATAAGCCTGGGTATTTCGAACATGCTCGTGAGAATGCGCATGTCTGCCCTCCTGCCATATCCATCTCCCTTTACTTGCCTCATACTCCCCCATGATGTCACGCCTCATACTCTGCCGTTGCATGCCCTGCCTCCTACCCCCCCATGGCATGCCAGGCATCCTCCTTGATGCTCCAACCCCATCTCTCTGTTCACAACCCCCTTCATGCCTGCCGCCCCATCTCTCATGCCATGCATCATCATCCATGCCTGCCCCCCCCCTCCCTCATGCTATGCATCCTTCCCATGCTTGCCTTCCCCTCCACCATGCATGCCTTCCCCTCCCTCATGTACTGCATCCTCCTCCATGCATGCCCTTCCCCCCCCTCCCGCATGGCATGCATCCATCTCCACGCATGCCCCCCCCCTCCCTCATGCCATGCATCCTTCCCATGCTTGCCTCTCCCACCACCATGCTTGCCTTTCCCTCCCTCATGTCATGCATCCTCAACCATGCTTGCCTTCCCCTCCATCATGTCTGCCTCCCCCTCCCTCATGCAATGCATCCTCCCCATGCATGCCTTCCCCTCCCTCATGCCATGCATCCTCACCATGTTTGCCTTCCCCTCCACTAAGCATGTCTTTCCCTCCATCCCTCATGCATCCTCCTACATGCCTTTTCCCCCTCCCTCATGCCTGCCTTCCCCTCCCTCATGTCATGCATCTTCCTTCATGCCTGCCTTCCACTCCCTCATGTCATGTATCCTCCTCCATGACTGCCTTCCCTCCCCTCATGTCATGTCTCCTCTTCCCCATGCCCAACATCATCCCACATGCCCAGCCTCCTCCACCTCCATGCCCAAGATCATCCCACATGCCTTGCCTCCTCCACCCCCCAGGCCTAACATCATCCCACATGCCCTGCCTCTTCATACCTCACGCCATGCGTGCCCATCCCTGATGCCATGCCTCTTCACACCTCATGCCATGCCTCTTCATACCTCATGCCATGCCTGCCCATCCATGATGCCGTGCCTCTTCATACCTCACGCCATGCCTGCCCAACCCTTATGCCGCGCCTCTTCATACCTCATGCCATGCCTCTTCATACCTCATGCCATGCCTCTTTGTACCTCATGCTATGCATGCCCATCCCTGACGCCATACCTCTTCATACCTCATGCCATGCCGGCCCATCCCTGATGCCATGCCTCTTTATACCTCATGCCATGCCTGCCCGTCCCTAAAGCCATGCTTCTTCATACCTCACGCCATGCCTGCCCATCCCTGATGCCATGCTTCTTTATACCTCACGCCATGCCTGCTCATCCCTGATGCCATACTTCTTCATACCTCACGCCATGCCCGTCCATTCCTGATGCCATGCTTCTTCACACCTGATGCCATACCTCTTCATACCTCATGCCATGCCTCTCCATACATACCTCGCGCCATGCCTCTTCATACCTCATGCCATGCTTGCCCATCCCTGATGCCATGCCTCTTCAGTTCTCACGCCATACTTGTGTGGTTGACAATGCAATACACTTGTTTGCATAATATAGTATTGATTCGGGCTTGTTAGTCAAATCCATTTCCCCCACCCCCCCTAGTGGTTAGGCACTGCCATTACCTTCCGTGGCATGGATGGGACTGGCACAGTTTTTCAAATGCTATTTGTAAACATAATATTCCTTATGGTACAGTAAGAGCTACTCAGGTGGTGAGCAATGGTGGTTCGTCACGGGAATTCTGGGCCGCGGGGCGAGAAAGCTGTTTGGTGACACTTTGACCCGATCCGGCCTGGATGCCTGGATGGCCTTTCCCTCTCTTTCTTTTCTCTTTTTCTCTTTATTTTCCCTCTCCCTCTCCTCCCCTTCCCCAACACACGTGCATATCCCCCCTTTAAGGGCCCAGCACACAGTAAGAAAACAAAACGTGTGTGTGTGTTTGTTTTCCCTCCCTTGCCTCCCTCCTCCTCCTCTCCAACGCATGTTTGACTCGACGCATATTTCCCTTACATCTCGACATCTGTCTTCTTCACTCACGCCCCTCCCCCGATAACCGGTATTCAATTCTGCTTAAACTTAGCCCTGAGCCCTGGACTCTTCCCTATTTCAACAGAGGATGTTTATGGCGCCCTGGGTCAGTACTATGACGTGCAGTGGCTGAGCCTCCGGACGGGAACCTACAGGTGAGGGGAGCATGGAGGGAGGGAGGGAGTCCAATGCCGGGTCTGCCTGTTTGGAAGGGTAGGGCGGGATGGAGCGGTGGGTGGAAGATTAGGTGGGGCTGCATGGCGACAATGCCCACACGTCTGGCTGATTTAAAAGAGCTCGCACATGATTGGAATTAATTGAAATACCGGGGCTGCTCAAAGGAGGTGTCTCTTCACATGAGATGTGAGCCACTTGTATGCAGAAGCAGCAGCATAGGGCACCTTGCATATAAATCTGTGCAGACCCTGACACCCCCTTAGGAACCAGTGTTTATTTTTACGCACTTCAGCTACACTTCAGCTAAATCACAAGGGCTTTTGCAGCAAGCCCTGCCGCTCAGACCACCGGCCGTGGCCGGTCAAGGTTTGGTCCCAATCGGCCCAGTGATGGCCGCCCGGCAGCCACCTTGAGTTGGTCTGCCGCTAGATACTGTTAGGAATTCCCTGTCTGCCGCTTGCTGGCTGGCTCCCTCCACTCAGGCCGTCCGTGTTTGAAGAAAGCAAGAACCCAGGGATGAACTACACCATGCTAATGGACGGAGATTTCACCCATCCTAAGGTGAGGGTGGCAGGGTGGCAGCAGTGAGGGGGCAGGGTGGCAGCGGTGAGGGGGCAGGGTGGCAGCGGTGAGGGGGCAGGGTGGCAGTGGTGAGGGGGCAGGGTGGCAGTGGTGAGGGGGCAGGGTGGCGTTGGTTAGGGGGCAGGGTGGCGTTAGTTAGGGGGCAGGGTGGCAGCGGTGAGGGGGCAGGGTGGCAGTGGTGAGGGGGCAGGGTGGCAGCGGTGAGGGGGCAGGGTGGCAGTGGTGAGGGGGCAAGGTGGCAGCGGTGAGGGGGCAGGGTGGCAGCGGTGAGGGGGCAGGGTGGCAGTGGTGAGGGGGCAGGGTGGCAGCGGTGAGGGGGCAGGGTGGCGTTGGTTAGGGGGCAGAGTGGCAGTGGTGAGGGGGCAGGGTGGCAGTGGTCAGGGGGCAGGGTGGCAGCGGTGAGGGGGCAGGGTGGCAGTGGTGAGGGGGCAGGGTGGCAGCGGTGAGGGGGCAGGGTGGCAGTGGTGAGGGGGCAGGGTGGCAGTGGTGAGGGGACAGGGTGGCGTTGGTTAGGGGACAGGACGGCAGTGGTGAGGAGGCAGGGTGGCAGCGGTGAGGGGGCAGGGTGGCAGCGGTGAGGGGGCAGGGTGGCAGCGGTGAGGGGGCAGGGTGGCGTTGGTTAGGGGGCAGGGTGGCAGTGGTGAGGGGGCAGGGTGGCAGCGGTGAGGGGGCAGGGTGGCAGCGGTGAGGGGGCAGGGTGGCAGTGGTGAGGGGGCAGGGTGGCAGTGGTTAGGGGGCAGGGTGGCAGTGGTGAGGGGGCAGGGTGGCAGCGGTGAGGGGGCAGGGTGGCAGCGGTGAGGGGGCAGGGTGGCAGCGGTGAGGGGGCAGGACGGCAGTGGTGAGGAGGCAGGGTGGCAGCGGTGAGGGGGCAGGGTGGCAGCGGTGAGGGGGCAGGGTGGCAGCGGTGAGGGGGCAGGGTGGCAGTGGTGAGGGGGCAGGGTGGCGTTGGTAAGGGGGCAGGGTGGCAGTGGTGCGGGGGCAGGGTGGCAGCGGTGAGGGGGCAGGGTGGCGTTGGTGAGGGGGCAGGGTGGCGTTGGTTAGGGGGCAGGGTGGCAGTGGTGAGGGGGCAGGGTGGCAGTGGTGAGGGGGCAGGGTGGCAGCGGTGAGGGGGCAGGGTGGCGTTGGTTAGGGGGCAGGGTGGCAGTGGTGAGGGGGCAGGGTGGCAGCGGTGAGGGGGCAGGGTGACGTTGGCTAAGGGGCAGGGTAGCGTTGGTGAGGGGGCAGGGTGGCAGCGGTGAGGGGGCAGGGTGGCAGTGGTGAGGGGGCAAGGTGGCAGCGGTGAGGGGGCAGGGTGGCAGTGGTGAGGGGGCAGGGTGGCGTTGGTGAGGGGGCAGGGTGGCGTTGGTTAGGGGGCAGGGTGGCGTTGGTTAGGGGGCAGGGTGGCGTTGGTGAGGGGGCAGGGTGGCAGTGGTGAGGGGGCAGGGTGGCAGCGGTGAGGGGGCAGGGTGGCGTTCGTTAGGGGGCAGGGTGGCAGTGGTGAGGGGGCAGGGTGGCAGCGGTGAGGGGCAGGGTGGCAGTGGTTAGGGGGCAGGGTGGCAGTGGTGGGGGGGCAGTGTGGCAGTGGTGAGGGAGCAGGGTGGCAGCGGTGAGGGGGCAGGGTGGCAGTGGTGAGGGGACAGGACGGCAGTGGTGAGGAGGCAGGGTGGCAGCGGTGAGGGGGCAGGGTGGCAGCGGTGAGGGGGCAGGGTGGCAGCGGTGAGGGGGCAGGGTGGCAGCGGTGAGGGGGCAGGGTGGCGTTGGTTAGGGGGCAGGGTGGCAGCGGTGAGGGGGCAGGGTGGCAGCGATTAGGGGGCAGGGTGGCAGCGATTAGGGGGCAGGGTGGCAGCGATTAGGGGGCAGGGTGGCAGTGGTGAGGGGGCAGGGTGGCAGTGGTGAGGGGGCAGGGTGGCAGCGATTAGGGGGCAGGGTGGCAGCGATTAGGGGGCAGGGTGGCAGTGGTGAGGGGGCAGGGTGGCAGCGATTAGGGGGCAGGGTGGCGTTGGTTAGGGGGCAGGGTGGCAGTGGTGAGGGGGCAGGGTGGCAGCGGTGAGGGGGCAGGGTGACGTTGGCTAGGGGGCAGGGTAGCGTTGGCTAGGGGGGCAGGGTGGCAGTGGGGAGGGGGCAGGGTGGCAGCGGTGAGGGGCAGGGTGGCAGTGGTTAGGGGGCAGGGTGGCAGTGGTGGGGGGGCAGTGTGGCAGTGGTGAGGGAGCAGGGTGGCAGCGGTGAGGGGGCAGGGTGACGTTGGCTAGGGGGCAGGGTAGCGTTGGCTAGGGGGGCAGGGTGGCAGTGGGGAGGGGGCAGGGTGGCAGCGGTGAGGGGCAGGGTGGCAGTGGTTAGGGGGCAGGGTGGCAGTGGTGGGGGGGCAGGGTGGCAGTGGTGAGGGGGCAGGGTGGCAGTGGTGAGGGGGCAGGGTGGCAGCGGTGAGGGGGCAGGGTGGCAGCGTATTATACCTATGATTATCCCACAGTGGTGACCTGCATGTAAGACATGGTGTTGCTTGCTGCTGTTGATACAGGATTTGGGCCACAAGATCATGGCTGACCTGGCGGTGTGGCTGATCCTACAGACAGCCATTGACCTGATGATCCGCCCCTTGAGTACTGAGGAGGGGGAGATGCGGTCAGAGGAGTTGCCGGAGCCTATGCATCCAGGCGAGATGAGGGCAGGAGGAGGGGTGGGGGGAGGGGTGGGGGAGGGGAGATGGATGGGACAGATAGCCCAAGGTGCATAGAGACCCTGGTGAGTCATTGTGGTTGTCTAAACCATTGCTGCGGCTGACTCCCCTCATCCGCTCTTCAGGGTAACTTTTGGTGGAGGCAAGGCATCGCACATGCACTACGTTACCTTTTGCAAATGCAATTGCTGCCCTCATGGCGTCGTCTGCAAACACGTCGCTCAATTAACACTGATGTCCTCTTGTCCTGCAGGGAACACCGTGACCGGGTCCCCCATGTGCGTGTACCTGGATGGCCTGAAGCCGCTGGTGGCCACCTCCAGGGGGTTTGAATTCATAACGGAAGGCCTGAAGAAGAAGAAGGGGCTTGTGGGATTCAAACCTGGTGGGCACTGGATCCTAGCCCTCTTCCTATCCCCATCCCCTCTTCTCCTCCCCTTTGGCACACACAGATGATTTGTCCAGTGATAGGGTAGCTGAACAGCGGATAGTGCAACTGCCCCATCACCCCTATTTCCATTGTGTGTTGACACGAAGTGGGTACAGGACCGCCTGCGAGGGGCCGCCCCTTGGCCACCACTAGCGGCTGATGCATTATACATTTACACATCTGGACTGTTTTCAGACCGGAGGCCCAAGCAGTCGAGCTGGCTGCACCAAGGAGGTTCAGCCGGAGGTCGGAGGGTAGCTGAATGGTAGCTGACAGCCACTAAGTGCAAGCACACTGCTGACATCCCGCATGCACACTGTATGTGACTGTCCAGCTTTGGATCGATTCCTGTTGGGAGATTGCACATGCATGCAGTGCACACAGACCCTTCTTCCGCCCGAGGTGGCGCAAACGAATGACGACGCAACACCCCTCCACCCCTCCCCTCCCCTCCCCTCGAAGGCCCGCCTGGATGAGGGTTGGTGCTGGTGCAGCATGGCCTATTTGTATCCTTTGTTCCCTACGAGCACTCGCTTTGGAAGCAGTCAAAGGGTAGCTGAACGCACCTGAATGCCCCTCTCCCACTACCCTCCTCTCCTCCTCCTCTTAACCTCCCCTGCTGCCTCCTGAATGCAGGTGACTTTGTCCAGCTCCGAATTGACACCTGGCGGGAAGATGTGCACAGTGCCTTGAGGTCCCTTCCGGGGGTGACGAGAGACAGTGTAGCGGACGCTGAGATGGTGCTGGTGCAGCTCGGCTTCCTCAAGTCTTATGAGCACATGGGCATAGCGACAGTCAGGTGGGTATGTGACCCACCGCTGACAGGGTGTAGGTGAAACCTGGAGCGGGCTATGCCTGTGTTACAAATGTGTACGACCCAGCATGGCGACATTTAGGTGGAAATTTGACCCACACTGCTGGGGGTTGTCAAGGGCGCCCCTGGCATGGCGTGCATGCCATGGTGGGGATAATCATATAAACATGGTGGTTAAGTTGGTTTGACTCGGTCTTATCAGAACCCACACAACTTAACCCCAAAACCCTTCATGCACGCCGATATGACCCCTTGCCTGGCTGACTCATCTAGCTCACTCCCCTCCAGAGATTCCTTGTTGCTCCCCTAACACATTTGCCTGGCTTGCTTATCTTGCTCCCTCTCCTTGCTCCCTCACTAGCTGCGTGTCCGGATGTTCGTGCAAGGAGAAGATAGTGGATGCGCACCACGAAGAGCGGAACAGCCAGACCCACATGACTAACCTGGAGGTGTGCAGAATGGAACCTTGTGCTGGCTGGGATGGGAGGTGATCCGCATAATGAACAGGCTAGGCTAGGCTAGGCTAGGCTAGGCTAGGCTAGGCTAGGCTACGGATGTGGAAGGAGAATGCAATTCAACTATGTTGACCTCTATGCAGAGGCCGCATATCTGCAGTTATGGGCGTCGAGCACAACACAGGGAAAATGCTGCCTCTCCTTTCTGGACAATGTGGCGGATGAGCGCACCCTGTTCACACCCCGTTGTGCACACTCACTTCCCTCACTCTTCACAACCATCACTCCTGCAGGTATCTCAACACGCAGAGTGTATTCTCAACGTCAACATTTCTTCCACCACCACCAGTGGGGAACACAAGTTCAAAATCTTGGCTCTGATCATTAACGACCAACCTCAAGGTGGGTGTTGCGGATGCCAGGGGGTCCAGGGTCGAACAGCTGCGGAATCCAATTCAGCTGATCGCTTTCAGCACGGACCAAATATTCAAACCACCGCATATCAGGGCGCTGATCATAAATGACACTCCCTGGTGAGTAACTGGGTGGTGCGGGGGGCTGAAGGCTTGACGACGAATGAGGGGGCAAACAACAGCAAGGGCATACATGTGTGGGTGCTTCCGATACTGGGATACAGCCTCTCCCCGTGCGTCAGTCTTGTTGTGCACCTCCATGGATGGTCCTCTCATCCTTTGTTTCTGGATGCATGCAGGCTATGCAATGAAGGGGGCGGTGGACCCACGCTCTCACTCCGAAACCATGGACACAAGCCAGAGTCAAGGCACGCACAGATACTGAATGGGGAGTCAGTATGCCGTTGTGGAGGGGGGCAAGCTTTGCCTCTCAGGGTTTTACCCACCTTGACCCCCGTGGATAACCCATCCCGCACACTCATCAAGGCTCACCGGATGTGTGAGCATGCAAACAAGCGCCATTAGAGGCTGATGTGACATTTGGTGTGATCGCACCTGGGGTGCACTTCAAACATGTGACCAAGGACATAACATCAAAACAAAAGTGAAGCAAAATAATGATATCTATTGGTACGCTACTTGGATTCTTTCAAAGTTTAAGCCAGCCGTCTTGAAAACCAGAATCCACTAAAGTGGAGAAGGTGGAATGGGAGGACATAAGATTATGTAGCCAGTCAACCAACCTTGAGGTCCCACGCGGTCAAGGAACCGAACTGGTTTGCGGACACCTGCTCCATGCAACAATTTTTGGTGCACCGCTGGACTGAAATTCTTTAAACATGACACAAGACAGACATCGTGGCTCTTGGCACATCACGGACGTCTAAACCCTTTGTCTCTAGAGAATCTCACTACCGTATGTGTAAGCGATAAAACTTAATCTACATAGGATGTAAGGGGGCCTAGGCACCTGGCTCACCCACTTCTCGGTGGGCCTGCCTCTTCAAAAATACTGAAGTTTGGCTCCGGTTCGGGCAGGGCCCGGAGTCCACTCGCCCCCGATGCTAGGTACGATAAGGGATCCTGTCCACCTAGGTTGTATTGATTTGGCATGAAGGGTGCATTGAAAAGGCTGGTAGTTTTGAAGTCACCGATGACGCTCTCACATTGCAAGTACATCAGATATGACCAGTAGTTCCCATTGTCAGATTTTTTATGACATTGTGTCAACCATTCTGTTGTTTGGCTTCAGCATGAACGTCATCGGTGAAGAAGCCCGTTCCGCATGGCCCCTTCGTGTTCTCTGGCCTGCGAAAGCCGGAAGGGCGCATACGTGCAAAAAGCTTACCGGTGTGCAACTCCTACATGGTCTTTGGCATGCGACGCAAACCTGTGCCGCAAAAGACGGGGCAACGATAGACGGGGTTGCAGATGGGCCGGGCAGGTCAATAACGTTACACCTCTGGGCCCGCTCAAAGCTCGGCCGCGTGGGCGCCCAACTGTTCAAAAGGGAGTAAAGATAAAAGGAAGAGAGGGGGAAAGGAACAAAAGGAGAGGCCGGGAAGGCAACAAAAACCAAGTCTAGCACCTGAGTTCCACTAGAGACTAACCCTCAACAAAGCTACTAAAAAATAGGTAAGTCCAGAAAAGCAAGTGCATCCCACCCCTGCTTGGCCGCGAGGGCGCCCCACTGATGCAACTGAGTGATGCCTGCCACAAGCGTACCTGCCAATTTGCCATGCACAGTGCATGCTTCAAGCATATGTGTCCTGCCACCTTCAGAAGTGTACCGGTCATAAGGCATGGATTACATGCCAGGACGTGCCTATCTGCCATGCGCTTGCCTGCCACAAGCATCTAGTAGGACGGGTGCGCGTGGTCAAGCTCATCCTTTCACTTTTGGGTTCGCGTGATGGTCTGCCTCACTATGCCACTTGAATCTCTAGCAACCACATATGGCCATTAGCACTCGGGCCATGACCACATTTGACGCAGCTGATTGCCTTGCCCCCCCCCCCCCCCAAATGCAGGTACCAAAGCAATTGCGTTGCGTTGTGGTTTATTCTAATGCTTGCTTCACCATTGGCCACTGTTGATCAGGCATGGTGACCTCTAGTTGTCACCTTCAACGTCACCCCACTCAACAACACACTTTTCAGGTAAGCTTGGAGATATGCATGTATGGTTGCTTTGTTTGGGACCAGTCATGTATCCAGACCAAAGCTTAACACCATGGCTATCTACTTCCACAGGCACACACTCTGAGAAACGGTACGCTGCATTTCATGCCTCCGCCATTGTCGTTGTTACCTTGACTTTGGCGACCGTTCATTGAAGCGTCGGTGAGTTAACAGGCCATTCATGATTTGTCGATGAAAAGCAAATGTGCGCCGCTTGAGCTGAATTTTGGATTTGACCCCAAATTTCCAGGTGGTCCCATAAAAGGAAGCTTAGTTCGAAGAGCAGCATGAATATCATGGCCAAGCATCACAATATGTGCGAAGAGATGTACAAACTATTTGTTTTGAGATACGGAGCGAGATGACATGGTGCATCTAATTGTTTGGCTATGTTTGTGTTCACATCCAATTTATATGAATAAACCAAACAATAGGTTCGACTCGTGTCATCCTACCAGTCCTTTGGGGTGATATTTCAATTTTGTTCCTCTCACATTTGTTTCTCCTTTCTTTACTTCTGACTTGTCTAGGGCTAGATTCTAGTGCCTGCGACTGAGGGGCATGTAGGTAAATCATCGGACTTCCTTTCATGTTGTGGGGGGTCTTTTTCATTTCCTTTGTTTTACATGTTCTCCTTTCCCCTCATGCCCTCAGTTTTATTTTCAACCATCCTTATAGTTTAGCGCCCACACGGCCGAGCATGATGGGGCTAGGCCTAGAGCACCCAGAGGTGTAATGTAATTGACTGGCCAACATCACGACCATGCACTGACATGACACTCCTAGTAAACGTAAATTGCTACCAATCAAAAGCGTAGCACTCCTACCAGTCCAAAGTGTACCACTCCCACCAGTCCACAGTTTAGCAATCCTACCAGTCAACATTGTAGCACTCCTACCAGTCAACAGTGTAGCAATCCTACCAGTCAACAGTGTAGCACTCCTACCGACCAGTCCACAGTGTAGCACTGCTACCAGTGCACATTGTAGCACTGCTACCAACGCTCATACAGCCCATATGTAGGATCCGGTTCGTAGCACTGCTACATATCATGAGATATGTAGGACATTTGTAGCAAGCAATCGCACTGCTACAAGCATTGCTACATTCTGTAGTAATTCCTACATGTCCTCCTACAGAATGGGTTCCCATGCCGAATTAAAGCTGTAGGAGACGTGTAGCACTATTGCAGTACTACTACAAGAGGGTTAACAATTCAAAGTGTTTATTAGGATGCGAGGGAAGTAATGGCAATTAATTGGGAGTGTTAGGAATGTTGGGGGAACAATGGTAAGGCGTGGGAATTCATAAGCATTGCGGGGAATTATACGTTTTACATTAGGTGTAGTGGTCACGAACCACCTAGTCCAGAAATACCAGTCACGTCGTCCCGAATCGTGTCCCACGATAACTAAGAAGTCACGTAGATGGATTACGACGTACCCGAGTCCCGAACCCTACCAGGTTAAACCCTGCTCCGAGCTCCTACTTGAGGACTCGTTGCTAGTTTTCGGGGAGTCTCTTGAGAGAATTTCAATCGGACTCATTATCCGATTGCCCCATTAATACCAAATCGTCATGTCTCGGCTATCAGAGCACTTCCAGTCTACACCACTCCAGTCCAGTATTCCAGAATCCCCTTTAGCCCTCCGCGTCCCTCGTCCCTTAAGTCCCGCTACAGTCAACCCGAGTTCTCAGCGGAAATGTATATAAAGGTATACCTAACAAGTAAGTCCTTAATTAGAGAGCAAAGCCCCCCCTAGGGGCTTGCACCTCTACATTATGAATATGTACTACATATTGCCATGCAGATGAAAAAATACCTGAAATTGCATTCCGAAGGTTAGGTTTAAGATGTTTAGTTGGGTGCAAGGTTCAGAGTGTTTAGTGGGGGGTGGGGGATTAGGGTTTACACCATCGATACAATGTGTCACAACAACACACTGGCAATTGAAATGTCACCACTATTGTAGGACATGAATACCGCTGTGAACAACTAGGGTTTAGGGTTTAGAGAACCCGAAACCCTGAACCTAGCAGCCGGCAATGGCCGCGCCGTGAAGGATGACACCTTCTCGAGTGGATATCACTACGTCACAACACTTCATTTCATTCAACATCAGCCAGCGCAAGGGATACCGCTCTTCTACTTCGCGAGTTGGTCGTCTCTTGAGCTCGCTAAAGCCTCAGCGGGGGGCACTAAACTCAACAAGACCTTGGCAAACTGAGATATTGAAGGACACAAATTGTGGCAGATGGTCGACACAGTGTACATTCTACAAGATCAACATCGCTTCATCACTGCGACGCCCGGCGGCAAAGCGTTGTGGGATCCATCGCACAACAACTATGGTCAATCGTGGAATTGTCCCGAACGGAGGTAAGACATTTAATATGAAATGGGTTGTTAGAACAAACCATGTCCAACAGAGACCCTATCCATCCTTGTATGCACAATCCTCGACCCCCCCGCCTACTACGCCTACTCCATGCCAAACTATAGAGATTTCTTTCCCACCGCTCATTTTTCAACATACCGTATAACCAGTGTCACTCCGCATTTAATTGATTATTTTGGGGGGTGCGCAAACACTACCGTAGATTCGAAAGGCCTTCCCTCATAATTTATGTTGTTTTGGGGTGAGGGTTATGCCCGAGGGATACATCAAATATCATTATTTGGGGTGAGGGGCGCGAATATTTAAATATTAATAAGATCGGACATCGTTGTCGTCGAGGCCCCCGTCGCCACCGCCTGGCGCCGTTCGTGCATTCGACGTTTGGTACAACGGGTACCGCATACATTTTCGAATGTAACGGTGCAAGACCTAAGCTTTCAAGCTATCAATGTTCGTAAAGAGGCTTCACATTTGAGGTATAGCGTGATGGCTAAAGGTGCCACATGGTCTGCTCTAGGATTTCAATCTCTCTTCATACATGGGTTCTTTCAAGGGGGGCACGATCCCCAAGGGAGCATATCAGATGAGAGATCGAATCCAGAAGGCCATCACATGAGATCGAAATAAGAACACAAGTCAGGAGACATATCGAAATAAGAGGGCTGACCTTATGAGAGATCGAAACCACAAGGTAAGGCCATCACATGAGATCAAATTGAGAACACATTTCAGAAGAGAGCTCGAAATAAGAGGGCTGACCAGATGAGAGATCGACACCAGAAGGCCATCACATGAGATTGAGACAAGAACACATGCCAGAAGAGAGCTCGAAATAAGAGGGTTGGTCAGATGAGAGATCGAAACCAGAAGGCCATCACATGAGTCGAAATAAGAACGGCCAGCCATGCATAGACCCAGCCTTCATGATGGCTGAGGAGCCAGGGCTAGGGCCGACACCCACTGCTTACGAAAGGGCATGCGCATGGCGGGTCGGCTGTTGAAAGAGCTAGACGCGCAGGGGCTCAGAGCGGTGTCGGGGGGGGCGTGAGAAACAACAATGGGTGCTCTAATAGCTCTAAGTGTGTCTTCAAGGGCTGCTACTCTGATAAGTACAAGCGTTGAACTAAGTTGTTTCGGTAGTGCTAGTACTATATCTACATAGACATACATCGATGGGATGCATGCATGTTGTACCGGTACCATGTTGAGGGTCATTAGTGTTGTCAGGTGTCCTTTCGACGGATTTCGGAGGGGAAGTCGGATCCCACACATGTTCACACTTTTGGCACGGTGAATACATCAAACATTTCGTGCATGAACCATTGCACCAATTCACATTTTAATCGGAGAACTTTTTTAAACTCAATTAATCACCTACCTACCTACCTACCTACCTACCTACCTACCTACCTACCTACCTACCTACCTACCTACCTACCTACCTACCTACCTACCTACCTACCTACCTACCTACCTACCTACCTACCTACCTACCTACCTACCTACCTACCTACCTACCTACCTACCTACCTACCTACCTACCTACCTACCTACCTACCTACCTACCTACCTACCTACCTACCTACCTACCTACCTACCTACCTACCTACCTACCTACCTACCTACCTACCTACCTACCTACCTACCTACCTACCTACCTACCTACCTACCTACCTACCTACCTACCTACCTACCTACCTACCTACCTACCTACCTACCTACCTACCTACCTACCTACCTACCTACCTACCTACCTACCAACCTACCAACCTACCAACCTACCTACCTACCAACCTACCAACCTACCAACCTACCTGCCTACCTACCTACCTACCTACCTAACTACCTAACTACCTAACTACCTACCTACCTAACTACCTACCTACCTACCTACCTACCTACCTACTTACCTACCTAAAGACAGAAAGACACACAGATAGACAGACAGACAGACAGACAGACAGACAGACAGACAGACAGACAGACAGACAGACAGACAGACAGACAGACAGACAGACAGACAGACAGACAGACAGACAGACAGACAGACAGACAGACAGACAGACAGACAGACAGACAGACAGACAGACAGACAGACAGACAGACAGACAGACAGACAGACAGACAGACAGACAGACAGACAGACAGACAGACAGACAGACAGACAGACAGACAGACAGACAGACAGACAGACAGACAGACAGACAGACAGACAGACAGACAGACAGACAGACAGACAGACAGACAGACAGACAGACAGACAGACAGACAGACAGACAGACAGACAGACAGACAGACAGACAGACAGACAGACAGACAGACAGACAGACAGACAGACAGACAGACAGACAGACAGACAGACAGACAGACAGACAGACAGACAGACAGACAGACAGACAGACAGACAGACAGACAGACAGACAGACAGACAGACAGACAGACAGACAGACAGACAGACAGACAGACAGACAGACAGACAGACAGACAGACAGACAGACAGACAGACAGACAGACAGACAGACAGACAGACAGACAGACAGACAGACAGACAGACAGACAGACAGACAGACAGACAGACAGACAGACAGACAGACAGACAGACAGACAGACAGACAGACAGACAGACAGACAGACAGACAGACAGACAGACAGACAGACAGACAGACAGACAGACAGACAGACAGACAGACAGACAGACAGACAGACAGACAGACAGACAGACAGACAGACAGACAGACAGACAGACAGACAGACAGACAGACAGACAGACAGACAGACAGACAGACAGACAGACAGACAGACAGACAGACAGACAGACAGACAGACAGACAGACAGACAGACAGACAGACAGACAGACAGACAGACAGACAGACAGACAGACAGACAGACAGACAGACAGACAGACAGACAGACAGACAGACAGACAGACAGACAGACAGACAGACAGACAGACAGACAGACAGACAGACAGACAGACAGACAGACAGACAGACAGACAGACAGACAGACAGACAGACAGACAGACAGACAGACAGACAGACAGACAGACAGACAGACAGACAGACAGACAGACAGACAGACAGACAGACAGACAGACAGACAGACAGACAGACAAACAGACAAACAGACAAACAGACAAACAGACAAACAGACAAACAGACAGATAGACAAACAGACAGACAGACAGACACATTTTACCCCCATATTATCCCTTTCGTTCCGTTTCACTTCACACGGGAACCAGCGACGGCGAAAAATCAGCGGAAATTTGAAGCCCTTCCAATGGACAAACGGAACTTTTAACGTCTCGAAAGCTTAGCAAAAGACTGGCGAAAGGCTGCCGGAAAAACATTGCTAGCGACAGCGATAAATCAGCAAAACATGTAAGTGATGGCTGCGAAACTTTTTAGTATTTCAACGGATATTCGGGGGCGAATGTCAAAATTCACACTTTGCACACAATACATCACATAGTTCGTGCATGATTCATTGCACACATTGTAATCTCAATAGGAGAAGATTTGTTCTCTCACTCACCTACCTACCTACCTACCTACCCATTTTACCCCCCTATTATCCCTTACCTTACGCTACGCTTCACACGGGTATTATTTTTAGGGGGGCGCAAACACTTTGCGCGGTAAATAATTCAATAATTCACGCTGCGCGAAAATTCTCGGCTTGTGACTATTTTTAGTCACAGACCGAAATTTTGTTTGAGGGGGTGCGAGGATTCCAAATATCAAAAATATCGGCATAACGCTACTGTGGACTATCTAGCAACACTATCCAGCAACATTGTTCAGTTCAGAGCAGTCGACCTCCTCTTCTGCCGGAAAACACACGACCAAGTCATGTAGTCGGCGGTATTTGCCTTGCGCGAAGTTGGTTTGTTTGTAGCTGCGCAGACCTTTATTAATAAGAGCATAAGGTCTGCGCGCTCTGGATATGTAATTATTTGCTCAAAATGGCTGTTGCGCGGTAAATGTGATGCGCGGACACATTGCTTATTATGTTGCGCGGATGATTTGCTAAAATATTTGAACACGGGGTGCGCGAACCCTATCCAGTTCTGCGGAACACATCTTCAGCTTTTCACGTACCGCCTAGTTTGAACCTTGTCGAAACCATGATGTACCTCTGTCAAGAGGCTCTTTACTGTGCTTAGACTGCCCACCAACCTGCCTTTTAAGAAGCATGAGTGACAATGACGAATCACCCTATTAGCAGCCCCATGTGCCCACCTGAAGCGTTGGTTTTTCCCATGTGAAGCCCGTGTAAGCCGGTGTGAAGGGATAATAGAGGGGTAAAATAGGTAGATAGGTAGGTAGGTAAGTAGGTAGGTAGGTAGGTAGGAGATTGAATAAAATAAACTTCTCCGATTGACATTAAAGTTGTTGCAATGCACAGCGCATACATTGCTTGACGTATTCACCGTAGAAAAGTGGAAAGTGTGAACTTAATAAAAGGTTTGACCTGCACGAAACTCCCAGGGGTCGGTGGCACATATGACGGCCTTCCCGGGGGTCGGAGATACACGTCCCAGCCATCCCGGGTATTTTGAGACACACATCCCGACCCTCCCGGTGTCGGTGGCACGCGTCTCGGCCCTCCCGGGGGTCGGTGACACGAGTCCCGGCCCTCCCGGTATTCGATGGCACACAGTCCGGCCTTCCCAGGGGTCGGTGGCACACGTCCCGGTCCTCCCGGGGTCGGTAATACACGTCCCAATCCCATGGGGGTTGGTGGCTCACATCCGAGCCCTCCCATGGGTCGGTGGCACACGTCCTAGCCTAGATGGGGGTCGGTGACACACGTCCCGGCCCTCCCGGGGGTCAGTGACACACGTCCCGGCCCTCTCGGGAGTCGGTGGCACACACACGTCCCGGCCATCTCGGGGGGGGGTGACACACGTCCCGGACCTTCCGGGCGTCGTTTGCGATGGAAAGTCGAGGTTTCATCACGCAAGTCACGCGTGATGAACCCCCCATTTTTTCGAATCTGATTTAGTCAAGTGAAAGCAATGAAAATGACAAGGAAGAACAAAGCACAATCTAAATGCATGTTACGGAAAGAAAATGACCAGCAACAGCCAAAGATCTGCGGTAAGTTTAAGCGCTTCCAACAGACATTCAGACGGTTTTTCGAAGTATACAATATCCACAGTTTCGTCACGGTGAATACTTCACGGAATTTCTGCCTTATCCACAAGCAACAACGTCGCGAAAGATTTGCGAAAGACTGTCGAAAGGCTACCGATAAAAATGATCACGTCCCGGCCTCCTGGGGCACCCGCTCCCAGGGATCGTTTGTGACGGTAAGAAGACGAGGTCTCAAGTCTAATCGCCTATACATTTTCAATTCACACGGGAACACACAAAAACAAACAATCAGCCATAGCGATCGAATCCGGCAGGGAAACATTAGCAACAACACCGCAAACGGTTTGCGAAAGACTGTCGAAAGGCTACCGAAAAATGACCAGCGACGGCGGAAGAGAGCGAGGCGGAACTTTTAACGTCGCGAAAGCTTTGCAAAGAACTGACGAAAGGCTGCCGGGAAAATGGCCAGCGGCATCGAAAAAGGCGAAACTTGTTAGCGCTGCATATGAAAGATATTAGCGTTCCAAATTTCCAACGAATATTCGAGGGCATGTCAGAATTCACACATTTGCACACTGTTGTCATGCATGGTGAATACATCACACTGTTTGTGCATGATCCAATGCACCGATTTTTATTCAATCGGAGAATATTTATTTACTCATCAGTCAACTACACATTTACCCCCTATTATCCCATAAAATCCGATGAGCTTCACATAGGAACCGGTAAGGTAAAATCACATATTAAGTAAATTGTGAAGCGATATGTTCCCCATGTCTGTTCCCGGGGGGGGGTAGTGGTCTTAGACCAGTGACTTTACTGGGCTGGTGTGTGTCGTTAATATCTCTTACGATCGTTCGTTGTTCGACGTGAACCTTAAGGCTTCCAAGTTCCAACCTTTCAAAGCCTTTCCATGATCGCCTATGCCAGGTCGATCCTTTACACTAATCGCATTTCGCATTGGCGCACAACCCAAAACGCGAATTTATTTAAATAGGTGCACGGCACATTTGAAAAGCGCGCATTCCAAAAATAATCTGCAGACCCTTCGTGCAAAAGTGGGTACCTAGAGTACCGTAGTGATACGATGATTTGGTGATACCAATTGGTGATTGCAATCACCAAATGTATCACCATATAAAATGCTGCGAAAAACAAACACCAACGTAAACTAATCACCGCGATTTAACCGCCCCAACCGTCGGAAACCCTCGAAAAATCGCGTCAAGCCAAGATAGGCGCGAAAAAATTCTCCACGTGATATCTCTCGCGATGGAGGGTCCTAGCAGTGGACCAGGACCACCTCCAGGTGTTGCTAGCTCACTACTAAGGCCTCCGTCGAGGCAACAGAACCTTTTCGATTTCATGCCCCGGGTTCTCACTCTTCCGGGCAGCCTAGTGCTTCAACGCAATCCATCAAGCTAGATCCTGAGGTACAGCGACGACATAAGGAGCAAATGATCTTGGAAACGGAGCGCAGGGCTTAACGCGACCCTCACTCAAGAGTTGCAAAGCGACCTCGCACCCTGTCGGCGCTTTGACGAACGTTTGCAATTTATGTTCGAGCAGCACTTGCATCTGTGAGTGCTCAAACCCCTCGTGCCCAAGTTCTCAGAGCATGCGTATACGCGCATAGCTGAGGACAAAGAGTTGGTCAAGAAAAAGTTGACAAGGCTGGAATCAACGCTTGCTTCACAAACCCCATGCATGCAACTACGCAAGTCGCAGCCCGCAACTCAGCCTACATATACAGCTCAGGCAACCCCACGGGCACTTGATAAGCGCATGACTCGAGTAGCTTGGGATGCAGCTGCCCGCCCACTGGTGGCTCACCATGGGCGTGGACATGGACGTGGGCGGGTGGGGGCACGTGGGGGGTGCGACAAAGGCGGACGGGGATGAGGATGCAACAAGAGGCAGGGGCAAGAGCTGAGGCATGGGCGGGTTGCCAAACAGCCGTGGAGCAGCAGTAAGTCGACAAGCAGCAGCAGGGGCAGGGTAGCACAGCCATTGCCGAGCTAGATCAGGGGTTGTAGAGGCTTGCTTCGGTTGTTGCTGCCAGCAAGTCCACGGGGTGTAGCAAGTGTAGGTGGTTTGTGAAGGGTTGTGGATCATGCCGAGGATGACAGTCTTTATGGACCCTTCAATTTGATTGAATCAAAGCCTGCGATGTAAAAAAATATACCAATTTAAATCACTGTCGAAAACACGGCCAAAACTATAAACCAATTTATTATCACCAATTTGTATTTTCCATCGATTTTCTTTCACCAATATCATCGTATCACCAATTCATCGTATCACTTCGGTATTGGCCTGCTTGCGGGCCAGAAATTTTAATTTCGTCGGAGGCGAAATTAGCGCGCACCATCGAGTTTCTGAATTAATGTTAGCATGCAACAGGTCCGCGCACCCCATTAAATAATAAATGTCACGCGAAGGCTCGAGCGGATTAAGGTATATAATGCGCCTCGCTAACTAAACAGGGGAGTCTCTTGCTAGAGATACGACTATTCTACCTAACTCGACACGTTGTTTCCACCTAGTAAAAACCCCACTAGTCTCCGCTTCGGTCCAGAGTCTACGAAGCTCCCAACTGCCAAGTGAGTCTCCCTATACCTCCAATCCAGCATCTAGCCTCGTATTCAATATTAATAATCCAGTCCCCTCCCGGGCAACATATCACTGGCGTGGCTTCAAGAGCCAAGGTTTTCTTTCACCCAATGTCGAGCCCCCTTTGGGTAGCGTCGGATCCCTTCAAGTCTTCATCCTGAGTCCCAGAAGCATTTCTGTTATTGTAGTCGAAAAGCTCATCGAGCCTAGTGAGTGAAATGAGTATTTGCATGACAACTTTCCGAGTCCAACACTCAATTGTACACCCATCTTTTGATGGCGTAATGTGTTAAAATAGCCGTTGCATATCGAAAAGTGTGAAACTGAGTTGAAACACCCGGTCCATCAATGCTACTCCTTGCGTTTCCCACCCATTAATTTTGCACTCTGATCTCTCAATGGCGAACCACGTAAAATAGTCGTTCCATATTGAATGAACTTGCGACATTAGGGGAAATCCGGAATTCCCCAATCCAACTCATTGAAGCCCTACGCCGATTTTTTACGGCGGAGAGGACTTCAACTCCTTTCCATCATTAACCGCTTAACAAAGAGATGTCTCGCCGTTCTGCCCGCACCACCCCACTACGTAGGCAGCATGCAATTCAATGATGTCCCTGACCATGCCCATGCCGTAAACGCGGCAACTGCAGACATGGTCCATGCAGCAACAACAGTTGCCGTTCATACCCCTGTCTAGGCACTTGTTGTGGCGCTTCTGTCTTGGCTGGGGAAGGGGGGTGATGGGAGGCAAATCCTGGCTGGGGAAGAGGGGTGATGGGAGGCAAAGCCTGGATGGAGACGGGGGGTGATGGGAGGCAAAGCCTGGCTGGGGAAGGGGGGTGATGGGAGGCAAAGCCTGGCTGGGGAAGAGGGGTGATGGGAGGCAAAGCCTGGCTGGGGAAGGGGGGTGATAGGAGGCAAAGCCTGGCTAGAGACGGGGGGTGATGGGAGGCAAAGCCTGGCTGGGGAAGGGGGGTGATGGGAGGCAAAGCCTGGCTGGGGAAGGGGGGTGATGGGAGGCAAAGCCTGGCTAGAGACGGGGGATGATGGGAGGCAAAGCCTGGCTGGGGCTGGGGGTGATGGGAGGCAAAGCCTGGCTGGGGATGGGGGGTGATGGGAGGCAAATCCTGGCTGGACACGGGGGGTGATGGGAGGCAAATTCTGGCTGGGGAAGGAGCCTTGAGTGGAACCAAGGGAGCAAGGTAGAGCATAACTTGGCTCGGGTGAAGCCGGATTGTAATACCAAGATAGCAAGATACAACATGGTGATGCACTGCTTTAGCCAGATTACACCATGAAGGTAGCACGGCACAGCATGCTACAGCACAGATTTAGCCAAATAGTGCTACCATGTCTGGACCGAGGGTATGGTAGTAGAACAATCAAGGAACGGGGGCAGCGTGCGTGTTGTGAAGGCGACTCTGGGTGATGGGATAGGCAGGGAAAAGGGAGGAGACCACGGGCCTAATCGGCATTGGAATTTGGGAGCAGAGGCGATGCGGGGGAATGTGACAGGGACAACCTGAGGGAGTTGGGACTCTTGGGAGAGGTCATGTGCGATCGTGATGTGACGCTGATTTAGGGAAGTGCTGTAAAGCGGATTGAACAGAAGGCTTAGTTGGTCACAGGAATGCCCGTAAAAGAGGAGGGTGATACGGTTGAGCAAGACTTGGGATTGTTGGATCCAACTACAACGCGCCTTACCTTAAAACCTTAAAAGTGTCAAAGCGGTATGTGTATGGCTAGCTAGTTGGACGATAAATCGGTATGGGATGAGCCCTGTCGAGAGTCCATGCTGCCGTGGAGGAGATGCCCACATGCCCAGACGACATACAGTAACTCTGGATGGAGAAGGAGAAGATTTGGGCTGAAGGGGAGATGGGAGTAAAAAGTGGCAGTGGGAGGGCAGGGTCAGGCAGGCATGCATGGGGCCGATGGGGGGAACGGAGCTTGAGAAATTGGGCTTGTGGATCAGGCGTTAGCCATTTTGGTGGTTAAAATCTTTGCAGAAAAGTTCTTAACCACCAAATGCAGAGGAAAGGCCGGATGGGTAGTGATGGAGAGCTTGTTGGGCATTGTGCATGAGGGGAGATAGGCAAATGGCATATTGGTAACGGCAGAGAGTGGAGGTGGCTGTGGCAGGCCAATTTCAAGGAGTAAGGATACCGAGGGGAACTTCAGGGCCCAGGTGAGAGTGAGGGCGGTGGGTAAGGGCAGAAATGCTAGGACGCAATGGGTCAATGGGACACTGGGAGGATTGTCCCTGCCGTACGTATTGTACAGCCAACGAGCCGCGTCCAAAATGTTCGTTATGCGTTATCCGCTTGTTCTCTCACGATCTCGTCAATTTATTGAGCGGTATATTTTGAAAAACAATGGCATCCTTAGAGGATGACGGTGGGGCATTCGATGGGCTGAACGAAGATGACCTGATGGACGATGCGGAGGTTGACACCATGGTCAGAGAAGCGATTGGAACAGCAATTGGTGACAATCAGTTCCTTCACCAGAAGATTGACGCGTGGAGCAATAATGTCGTCGAAGGATGCCTTAAACGACTTGCAGCCCTAAACAAGCCTTTCAAGTACGTCGTCACCTGCAATCTTACGCAGAAGGCTGGTGCTGGGCTTCATGCGTCCAGCTGCGCGAGATGGAATGACAAGACGGATGGGAAGCTAACAGTACAGTGGGAGAATAACACGATGATCATCCTTGTGACGGTATACTGGCTTGCAATTTAGCTTGTGTTTGATTCAAATCAGTGTCCATGCAGTGACATTGACCTTGCTTGGCTGCATCCCATTTGACTCACCATGCATGGCAGGTCAACGTCAGATCACATGCATGCCTTAATTGAATCCTTGGACAGGATCCTTGACTTATACATACACTGCTTTAAAGCCAGCCAGGGCTTGGTCTCATTTCTCATACAGACATCACGCATTTGATGCCCATTGTGCTCAATTTGCTGACCTACGATGTTTCCGTGCCATTCTGTGGAATACATGATAGGGGCACAGTCTTTGAGTTTACCGTTTACTTTAGTGTATGCCTTCTTGGATCCCACACCCCTAAGACCTGTCTTATTAGGGGGAATATTCTTTTTTTAGTGCTGATCCTTTGTGTTTGCTAGAATGACCCCGAGGAATGAACGGTAGATACACTTATGCTTGTTTGTTTTGCATGGTACTTTTTCAAACGGATGTCATGCACCCAAGGGCTGAAACTGTTTTGGAATCTGACCCCCTTCTTCATGGTTTGAGAAAGATGGAGCCACTGTCCACATAATGTGGCAATTATATAGCTGCCAATTTTTCACGGTGGCTAGGCAAGAATTCAGCTGCATCCTGGCCTCTAGCTGTAGAACCCATGTGCAGCCAGCCATGCTCTTTGGGCTTGTGTTTCTTGGTTGGTCAAGATTTCACCCCAATCAGGTATGGGCAGCCACAAGGAGCAATGCGTGCACGTGGCTGAATATAAACAAGTGTTATTTTGGCAGTCCCTCCTCAGACCATTTGTGCACCTCTCCTTGCAGCTGGATTATTTAGTGCTTCATGCTTACTAAGGAGATGCTACTAAGCATCGATCTTCAAGTGTTTTTTCAGTTGCCTGAATAAGACCAGACTCTGAGAGCAAGGTGGGCGGTCTGATAAATCAAAAAAATCATGATGACAATCTACACTATCTACACTGCCTGGCAGTGTAGGTAGGGGTCATGAGTCATGACTCAATATATTTCGCATTCCGAAGCAAAAAAAATAGGTATTCCTCGGTTCCTCCATCATGGTTTAGTCCTATGCCAGTTCAAACCAGTGAGGGGGGGGCAGGCGGGGCAATTCTTTGACGTGCAGAACAAGTTGTGTGTACCTGTCGAGCACGGGACTTCTGATGTAGACAGTACCACTAGCTCATTCCTGGTCCAGCTACCCATGTGCTTCTTAGTGCCCGTGCCCGTGCCCCACAATGATATTGCCCATTACTGCCCCAAATTTCCGCGCTTTTCCTCACGTCCTTCCTACCTTGGCTAGCCACAATAAGGTATCATGCTTACCTACACCCTGCCGATACCACTGGCCGGCCCAGCACCAGGGGGCAAGGGCGGTGGTAAAGGGCTAAGCTCAGACTTACCCCAACCCTTACCCTAAATCATCCTCCACGCGGCGTTTCTGCCGTTGGTAGACATCTTTGCCCCTAATCTTCAACAGGTGTAGCATTGCAGAGGTCACAACTACTGGCTGTCTTTTACTTACCAATCACCTCCAGATTAAGCGGCTGCCTTATGCTTCGTAGATTGTAATGCACCGAGCCGCATTTCGCTCCCAAGCCTTGGTTTCGAAGTCCACATATTTTTTGGGAGGCGCCTGCAGTTTTACATCGCGTCGTGTTCGATCAGTATGCGCTGTTGAAAGTGGAGTCGGAGAGGAGCTTAGCTTCAGCAACGTTCGGCCAACGGACAGGCTTGCCGTCCGAAAGACGAACAAGGTCCGGCTGGACAGCCTTTGCCACGAGTTGTTTCCTCAGCATTCCAAGAAAGCCTTGCAATCATGGATTTTGCAAGGTACGTCGCAGTACCGTGCTGCACAAGATTGTGTTCACAGTTTCACACTTTATCAACCATCACTTCATGTTGCAGGAAAGGTTATCGTTGATAGCAAAGTAGTAAGCAAAGGTGCGATGTTTGGATATCCCGTAGCATGAAAGGCGTGACAGATGTGGTAGGTCTCATATCAAAGCATGGGGGTCTCATGCAAATTGACGGCGCATGGCCGATTGGCCAGTAGCCATGCGGCCAAGCGTCAGGTGCATGAGGAAGTCATTGCATGATCATGCTTCCAAATGCTTTGAAATTAGCTATGCACTCACCTGACAGGTGTTTCATTTCTTACAGCTGGTCACCAGGTTTACCCGTCTTCTAAAATCCTCGTCAACGCTGAGGAGCAGAAATATGCATGCCGAGCTGGACACAAGCTGGAAAAAGCCCTTCTACATTTCAACATCGATCTCAATGGAAAGGTATACCAACGAACATTCTCAGCCTGCTAATTTGAAATGGGATTTAGATCAGATGCTCTATTTCAGCTTAAGTTCTTACAAGCATCTCTTATGATTATCACGTCACATCAGTACATCACAGTCACATCATACCGGATGGGATGAAAGACGAATGATGCCATCAAATCAGGGACTCGGTATATGTAGTAGGTACATGACAGAATAAGCTGGATGCCAAGTCACGGATTTCGCCCCGTTCGTAATGCGCAGTGTTTGCATATTTCTCTCTTGAAAAGGGGCCTAAAACCTGCGAGGCATTCACTATTTTCAGTTTTGCTTCGTACAATGATTTGTTCCAGAATCTAGTGCAACATACAGACTGGATTCGAAATAACTTTGACACATGAGAAACGCCGATCAGACTAAAACAAAGCAGCACATACTTACCTGGATGCTGTGTCACACTTATGCAACCCCTACAGCAGATGCTATGCTTTTATTGATCCTGCTTTTTTGCTTGTGTTTGAAGGTGGCACTGGATTCCGGTCAGTCCACAGGGGGCTTCTCAGACTGCTTGCTTCAGAATGGTATCACGCAGGTAGGAGGGTCCCAGACTAAAATGCACTTTTTCTAGCAGGGACTTCAAAATCCCATAAAACGGCTGATGCTGTTAGGACCCCTGGCTCGTATGTGCGACTCCCATGGAGCTGATAAAAGTGCCCCCCACTCCCCACCCCTCGCCACTGTGCACCGTATGCACCTTTGACGGGGGTGTGAGGGCCACTATTTCTGACCTCTTGAGAGGCAACATAGAGGCCCATAGAGGCAACATACTTCATGTTCTGTCCAACTATCTCTTGTATCCCCATGTTTAAGATACAGCACTATCCTGGCTGCAGGTCTTTGGTGTGGATGTCGGGTATGGTCAGCTCGCTGACAAGGTTAGAAGGGATCCCCGCGTTGTGGTGATTGAGAGGTGCAACCTGCGGTACCTGAAGCCGGAACAGCTGCCTTGCAAGGTGAAGACAGGATCCACATATGATGTACTGCTCAGATGATCTGGCGGTACTGCCATTATTTAAGTGTGGGCCAGACCATCTTGAGGGGGCCGCCTGACAGTCACCCCTTGGTCGAGGCGGACAAACCTTGACCAGCCTTAGGCGAGTATCCTAAGCAACAGGGCTTGCAGCGCAACGCCATCAGGTCATCAGCCATGATGTTGCTGAATGGTAGGTGAAGCCTGCTATAATGAAAGTGATGTGCCCTGATGCTTGGCAGAAATTGCAGGTTCTCACATTTTGCCTGTGCTAAATTACCCTCCTTAAGGACCACGTGGACAAAAATTGCGGGCCTACGTTGCCCCCCCTCAACAGGTCGACATTGTTTGCCTGGACCTGTCGTTCATATCAGTCCTCAAAGTCCTCCCTGCGGTCATGGGTGTGCTTCGACCCGACCCCGGCGCTGAGATTGTCATCCTCATCAAGCCGCAGTTTGAGGCTGGACGGGCCCAAGTGGGAACAGGGGGGCTTGTTAAGGATCCCAAGGTAGGTTGGATAGGTGGGAGGGGGGAGGGCAGGCAGGGCAATGGACATCCATGCACTCCATCAGTCTTCCTCGCTCAGCAACTGTCCAGCTAAATGATAGCTAGGGACCCGCCTGATTTATGGAAGTTTGGTTCACACTTTTTCATGTATTGGAAATCTAGGTTTGATCTTTGTCTCTATTTTCTTTGTATCAGAGGGCTGTGTGCATGGCCTGCCATGCTGCTTGGGCTGGTCAATGTTTGGTCCCAAGCTGTCCTTTGCAGGTAGGGGGCGGCCCGCCGAAATCGCCTCCCAAGACGAGGACATAAGTACTGGATCCGAGCCCTGTTGGGCGCATGGAGGTTTTAGGCACGACCTTCATCAGCCTGTTAGCCCCCACCGCACTGTTCATGTCTGTTCTTCTGACTGGCGTGCACAGGAGCTGTATTTTTTCTGACCCTTACAACATTCCTGAACCAGGTGCATGAGGAGGTCATCTCTCGAGTGACTGCTGGCGTTGAGGCGTGGGGGTTCCGAAACGTCGGATGCTGCGAGTCCCCCATTAAAGGAGAAAAATCAGGTGTGGACTGCTCAGCTAATCAACCCTGGCTGTGAAAGGGCACTGCCACTGTCATTTGGTGATTCGACTGTGGTGAAAGCAATCCCAGCAGCGCCATCGATGACATTTTAATGCATTGGCAATCCCCATACCCGAAGCACCACCTTTTTTCATTGTACTACACCAGCTCTCCCCCAAATCCAGTAGTGGGCTGGTGTGGGCCTGGTGTGCATGGATGGGGCTCCTGTGTGGACGACATGCTTACAATTGTCCCACGCCAACACTTATACAAATATGAGAGGGGGCGTTGCTGCTGATGAAGTGGTTAAATAAATCTCAATTCCCAAGGCTGTATCACTGAACATATTGAATGCTCAGGTGAATCCCCAAAAGGTGAATAACCAAAGGTTTCAAGGACGTCACAAGGTATCCCCAGAGGCATCCAATGACCATATAAAAGTGGTTATACGTTATTTAACCACAAAAGGAGACCAGATGATTATGAATATTAGATGCCTACTAGATGCATTGCCCTTCGCATCCACAAAAGCCGAGGTACTGAAAGGCTTCTAGCACGGTACTTCGCTTACCCTGGTGCTCCCCCTGATGTGGCTTCAAATTTATTATCCTCCCCCATGTCCTCCTTCAGGAAACACGGAATTTCTGGCATACTTCGTACGTGATGCCTCCATGCCGGTGGATCCAATGCTGCTGGCCATGCGTCTGCCAGTCCCAGATAATGCTAATGAGAACGCAAAGGGCTTGCAGTGACTGAATGGCTGACAGGTCTAACCACCTGACTAAAAAACACTCGAACTTTGCCACGACCAGTTGTGCCAATACTGGGACTGGTTAGTCTATTATAAACAGGGTACAGCGGGTGGTCAAGCTTCATACCGTGATACAGGGAAACCGGTGGCTTTGTCGAGTGTATCAACTCTGGTTCACAAGCATAAACAAATTTAGATGAGGGAGCCTAATTTTCTGTTGAACTTCAGTCATTAGCAACCTGGAAAGCCGCAGATATTGTTTGGTCCAGACAAGATGACGCAATGTACTCGGCTGTGTACTGGAACCCACAAATTGCCTCAGGTAAAGAACAGTGGCCTTGTCATCACTAGGGTGCTTGTCACCCAAAGCAATGAAGCGGGACGACCTTTTGGCCAGAGAGTCCAAGGAAAGCGTGGCATGGGTGTCAAATAGCCTATGTCCAGAGATAAACTCAAAAATGATCCCGGACAAACTGAACTTCGAATATTTATGAACTCATGCCATTGCACATAGAAAAAGCGGGTACAACTTCCAAAGATCTGCAGCAGCTTTGATAGCAGTGCTTGCCTCAAACCTCCATCAGATATTTCATCGTAATAGTAAGGAAACTTATCCACATCAAGGGCCGAGACTGTAAGCCATACAGCAGGCCACTGTCTGGCTCAATTCGAACAGGAGTGCCCGATGTTCATTGCATAACCCATGAAGAGGTCAAAAAGCATCCTCCCTGTCCCTGACATGAAAATGGTAGCACTTTAAAAAGTCTCATATTGCGAGGTACCCTCAACCAAACCCTGGCCTCAACCACCGTTCCACGCTGATGTTAAGATCGCATTTCAAAACCGTTTGTCCTGTTCACAACAATGCAACATGAAGGCTTTGTAAGGCCGTGACCGTGACCCACAACTGGTTTTCAAAATCATGAACACACCGTTGTAGCTGCTTCATCCATTATAGTTGTTCTAGCTGGTCGAACTGTTCTTATATACCTTATGGCTGATGCAAGAAGCTGAGTAGGTGTGCTAACAGTAATACCAGCAGCAGCAATCCCAACTCTCAAGCCCGCACAAGACACATCGAAGTCCAATGTGGACGGCGTCCATGCATCCGATATATGATCTCTCCTTGGCCAGCCGCTGGCCGCCGAATAACCTATACATGCACACAATTTTAGATAAAGAGGTAAATAAATTATTTATCAACATTGCAACTCAGATATCATGATATAATCAGACCTGGATATTCCGACCCAGGAACCATAGTGCGCAATCATGAACATTTCAATCCAGGAACAGGCTAAAGAAGGAGACCAACACACCTGGCTTACATTATCCGATCACTTTGCTTCAGCCCCTCCTGTTCCGATCCGGAGCTGATCCAAGGGGCTAGCCAGGACCACAGGAATGCTGCTGGCCCACAGCTTGCGCTCCTTGGGGGTGGCCCTGCTGAAACAAGCGGACTGCATTGGCGAGGACTGGCCTGGTGACTCAGCAGAGCACCCAGGGCCTTGCTCGGCAGCACTGGCTTCCTGATGGGACGGCATACGCTGCCGATCCCTGTCATGTGCTTTGGGATTCAGAGATGTGCCGGGGGCTGATAGGGCCCGTGGCCGCTGTCCCCAGAGCGGAGCTGCAGCCGATTGCCTTCCTTCATGCGGGTCTGCTCCAAGCTGGCCACTTGTTGGGGACATTTCGCAACTCAAGTAATCCAGCTGCGCTGATTTCCCGCTTCGGTCCACAGCTGGGTGCTGCAAAACTGCATCTATCCGTGCCTCCAGGGCGATGCCGCGCGCCTCAGATGCCTCAGCCCGCTCCTGCTGATTGCGATAGGCTGTCACTGCGCTTTCCAAGGCCTGCAGCACAAGAACATGAGAGCATGGCATTATCGGAGAATAGTTTGTGGGTGACACTGTACGTCAGGAAGGATGTTGAAAACGACATATACGAAAGATGCTGTGACAGCGTTGACACCCCCCCCCCAGAACCCTGGAAAGTGACATAATGAGTGCGTGCTCTGAGGCTGCTCACCACTTGCTGCTGCTGCATCAGCTGCCGTGACTGCACGACGCACTTCAGAAGCTGCTCCCGCTCAGGACCGGGACGGAAGGAATCGGCTTCCACGAGCGACTTGCTGTAAGCCAGCCATCGCTGGCATGCGTCATGAATAGCAGGCACGGAGCGCTCTGTGAATTCACGGACGCCTTGCGGTGTCTGCTCCAAGCATGAGGGCTTCGAGAAGGCATTGTGAGGCAGCTTCCCAGTGATGTCTTGAAGGGGTCCACGTGACGTCGTGGGGCTCATTTGCAGCGCCGGGCCGAATCCCAGAGCCTCAGCGCGTGACAAGACGTACTCCAGCTTTGCCTCAGCCAGGCGCAAGTGCTGCACCTCGCCCTCCAGGTTGAGGACATGTTGCTGATGCTGGGGTGGGAAAGTGGTTAAACAGGGAGGGACTTCATTGATTCAGACAACAGGCAATCTGCTTGAATTCAAAAAGGAGGAAGGCCAAAAATGCAACTATAAACTACTGCTCCTGCTGCATCATGCCATGGAGCTCACCTGAGCATAATCGCAAGTTGTGCTGCTCGTGTTCACCCGCTGAGGTCCAGAGGGGATGCCTTGGGCACCTTTTGTGTCGGAGGTTTGTCTCCGGGAGGACTGCCCCCCGTTTAGATTGGAGCGCTGAGAGTTGTTTTGCAGCTGGCGCTGAAGCTGCTCGACCTCGCTCTCCTTCCGCCGCATGGCAAGTTCTCCTTGATGCTGACGCCGATGTGCATCCCTCAGCTGGCGCTGGAGATTCAGTTTCTCGTCCTGATCTTGCTTGGTAGCATTGACATGCCGGGCCTCCATGGCATGCATCTGAGTGATGTGCATCCAGAGTTATATTTAGCATACACCACACTTTTGAGTGCGGCCAGCATTAGGCCAATGGGGACCAAGCCTTGACCAGCTTATGGCTGGCAACCCAAGTTATAGGACAGGCTACATCAGGGACCTAAGGACGTAGGCCGTGAAATCTCTGAATTGTGCTGAAAAGCAATTGTTGCGACATCAGTCTAATATCAGCAACACAGAGACCCAAAGGCTTAGCGTTCATCTCACCTTGTTCAATGCAAAGCCCAGTTCCCGGTCTTTGCATTCAGCTTTTTCCTCTACACGTGTCATCCCTGACTCAAGGATCTTGTAGTCTGATTGCAGCCTGGTGAACATGTCCTCCAAGCGATCACGATCTTGGCCTAGAACACCCAGGGCATCAACTGCCGAGGAGACCATGAGAGCTAAGTAACTGGATTCTCCATCGTCTGCGCTGATAGGCTGCCCTTCAGGGAGTTGGCACCCCATTGCTGCAGGAACACGCAGGCAGACTGGTAGTCAGTTTCTCAACCAGCCACCAGACCCAACAGGCCCATGCAAGCTTATCAGCTCAGATGCATCGACAAGTTCCTTTGTTTACTTTACCACTGTTGGGACAGACATACCGCGTAACACGGACCGTAAGCACGAAACAGCGCTCTCTAGCCCAGCTTGTGTTGAGGTAGTGTCAACCTGCACAGAAATCAAAATCGTTTCTGTAAAGCCTTCGTCATTATCATGAAACAAAATCTGCGCACCTCCTCGTCCCTGACAGGCGAGTCCATTTTCAACAATTCAAATGGACTAGCAGTTTCAGCATCTGGCCACATGGAAGGATTCCGAAAAAGGACTTCCGAAGATAAACCTGCTATCGCGCGCAGCTGACAGACTCAACAAAGTTTGGTATTGCGCAAAACCCTGTACCACAAAAAGATGATGTGACATGTCAAGGCACTGCGCACTATGCACCAGAGTGCCTTGGCAGGCGTGACGTTCTAGCATTGGTTCTTGCAATGGAGACAGCCGCATTTTCCTCGCAGCTGGAGGAAGCGCGCAAACAAGCCATCCAAGGCGAATATCGATCCAGTCTCGTATACTATGACGGAGTCTTAGATCAATTAAGTAGATTCTTGAGGACGGTCAACGATCCCTATGCCTCTGGAAAATGGCAAGAGGCAAAGAAAAAACTCCTAGCTGAGGCGGACCTCGTCAAAGATCTGCAGCGCGAGGTTGAGACCATTGCTGGTGCCCCAGGACCTGGCCCAAGCAGCATGGCTCAGCAAGCCCAACAGAGATTTCCAGAGGTGAGCCTTGCTGCCTGCCTGGACTCCGCTCATGCATGGTGTTCAAAACTGTTGGGCGGTGGTGGTTCCGAAGTGCATGGCTGACGCCGGTCCTCAAATATAGCGTTCACATGGGTAGATTCTCGACATGCTGTAAGCCGTCACCATGCGGTATTGACACCGGTGCTGGTATGCTGGCTGGCCTCTTAATTGTGGCTTGTGACATGCAAGGTTGCATGTTTTACTACTTAAGAGGCACACAGGACATCACCCAGCCCAGGCTGTGACATGCCTAGACTTCAAACCCATACCCAGCTTATGGCTCACACCTTGCTGCAGTACGATGCTCCCCGAGGCAACCAGGCTCCGATGAACGACGGATACCGGCAGCCCATTCTGATTGTGAGTAGGTTGGCAGCGTGTGGCCTAAAAGCAGCTTGAAGACAGATGTGTCTGGAAATTTGAAATTGCACCCTGCAACAGTTCCAGTGCAGTCTCAACTATCCTGATATATACTTCAGGTCTCACACGATTGTCCAGGGCCGCGCCAACACTTGCTTTGCAACGTCCATGCAACTTGTTCTTGTTTCATGGTATTGTGTGCCCATGCTTTTGGCCCCCGCTGTCTCGTGTCCCCGCTGCAGTCTCACCGCTCCGAAGCTGCCGATCCAGATGTGTGGAGACCGCCCACTCGTGATGGTCCGGTGCGTGTGCAAGCGAGGGCTGCTGCGCCAGTCAGGGCCCGGAGCAGCACCGAGGATCGCCAGCAACTGCCGTCATGGGCTCAGCGCGGCCCTGCCCCTAATGCAGCCGGCGGTGGTGGACAGGCGGCTCGCGGCCCCTCTGCACCCAGGGCATCACGTCCAGCTCCTAATAATGCTGGAGGTGGGAACATGGGACTAGTGGGAGGGGAGGCTCTGACGAGTCTGATCCCGTGTCCAAATTAGTGTTTATTTTAGTGGTGGGCCCCTGGCAGTCCCCATACATCACCCTTGGGGGGCTGCTGGACAGCCACCACAGGGCCGAATGGAACCGTACCTTGACCGTTTGGCCGGTGGCCTAAGCAGCAGGATTGGCTGATCCAAGCCCTGTCAAACAGAGGCTGAGTTGTAGCTTAAGTGTAGCTGATGCCTCCTATAATAAAGAGTGTAGAAGCCTTGGAACTGTGGGAACGGGTGCAACAGATCCTCTTGTCCACATGCCTACTTGAAGATGTTCTCAATGGACACTGGTCAAGTTACGAGTCTATTTCACTTCACTAAGCTGGAGGGGTCTGCCTTTCTTGTAAAAGCCCATCCCAGCCGCTGCAGCAGGTCTCTGGTGCCTCATTCATCTGCAGCATTTTCCGGTATTAGTTAGGCGGTGTCCTACCTGTGCTACAGCTAAACAAATGGTTTCCACACATGCGCGATAATTTAGTGTTCTTGTAACAACGCCTTTGTGCCCTTCTGCAGCTCAGATTTCCCCAACCCATGCACAATATTTTAGTGTTGTTGTAATGGCGCCTCTGTGCCCTTCTGCAGCTCGGAATGCGCCCGCCCCTGGGTATGAGAAGCCCTGGCGTAAAGGCATGGTCAATGAAGCCCCCAAACCAGGAGCTGGGGGGCAGGCGGCTCCTAAGCAGAAGGAATACTCGGGGCCAGATCCGGACTTGGCGAAACAGCTGGAACGTGACATGATGGATGGCAATCCTAACATCAGGTGCGGACGTCAGCTGCTCAACAGGGCAGCATATCCAGGGGCATACCACTGGCGGCTTAAAAACTCTATCCGGATTGCAGATTCTGCTGATGACGTGCTCCAGGTCCTGTGGGAAGGACCTGCTGAGTGTTGGATCCACTGGCTTCGGCATGTAGGGCTGGTCATGCCTTGACTTGCAATGGCTCTCATTATGCTGAAGATTTGTTTTGCCGTTTCCCTGCAGCTGGTTACGTCAGGTATTCATGGACATGCTGGTTGCCTGCCATCTTGTTTGCTGTTTGACCTGCTGGTTGTGTCTGACTCAGGTGGACTGACATTGCTGGGCTCGTGGAGGCCAAGCGAGTGCTGGAGGAGGCCGCAGTGCTACCCTTGATTATGCCAGAGTATTTCACGGGGATTCGAAAGCCCTTCAAGGTATGAGCGTCCTGTAAAGCTGAAACCGCGACAATGATGCCGTCCTACTGTTCGATATAAGGGCTGCCTAGCTCGTCCCTTTCTCAAGGCGTTTTCTCAAGACGTTCTCATGACGTCTTGTTGCTAAGCAGTTGACACAGGTGTTTATATTGCCCCGTGAGCTCTTTCGAGTTCTCATCATTTACCGGTATGGAGTGCAGGGCGTCCTCCTCTTTGGTCCACCAGGCACCGGCAAGACCATGCTGGCCAAGGCTGTGGCTACCGAGACAGCTTGTACCTTCTTTAGTGTCACATCCGCCACTCTGGGGTCCAAGTACCGCGGCGAGTCGGAGAGGCTGGTAAGCTGACACCATGCAATAAATTTCCAATCGCCCCTCTGATTGCCAATTGGTGACCAATGGCTTCAAAGCAATAACTGATTGACAGAACTGTGCATCACCTATGGCCTGTTGCTGCTGCTGTCAACCTGTTGTGCGTACCATCTCATGCGTTCCTTATTATGTGACCCACCCACATGGCCACATGTCAGCTACACTTCGGCCGGAGGCCCTAGGAAAGGCCAGCCGGGCTGATTGGGCCTTCAGTTGAAGGCTGGTACAGGTTAAGTCCATAACAGGCCTTAAGCTATTGCCTGCCAATGGTGGCCCCGTCGCCCTTCTTCTCTGTTTCTTTGCGAGCATGTTGACCTACTTGACCCTGCTCAGGTCCGTTGCCTATTCGACCTAGCGCGGCTACATGCGCCATCCATCATTTTCATCGATGAGGTAAGTGCACTGATTTTGCAGCCTCTTTTTCTTCATAACATGGGCTTATATATGGCTTTTTCAACAGTGCTGTGCCGATTACGGTCCTTACAATGGCTGAATTTCGTAGCTGAGTTTGAGCCACCGTAATTTCAAGGCCAATTCAGCTACTTTTACCCTCAAGGGACCATAATTACCTACACGATTTCTGAATTATAGCGCAATTGCACAGCACTGATTGACGGCCACTTGGTCCACACCACGCCGACTTGTCCCTGATTTCAACATGACGACATCAGAGAGGGGCTGCAATGCCCACCCACTGTTACTCCCATGGCTATGATGTGCATAGCTGTGATGTCCTGTTTGCTGGACCATGCCAGATGTGACAGGCATGGTCCTATTTGCCTCCTATACTTTACCAAGACCCTGACCCCTGAAAGCATGGCTCTGTGCCTACCTGAATCTGTGGCTGGGTCTATGGCTGGATATGCGCATGCCTGTGACTTGTTTGGCTGCTTGGATCCAGGTGGACTCGCTGTGCAGCCAGCGAGGGCAATCGGGAGAGCATGAGGCAAGCAGGAGAGTCAAGACAGAGCTGCTGGTGCAGGTAAGAAGGGGTGACGGAAAGATCTGCTGGAGCGCATGGGAGCAGGGGAAACTATATAAATTAACAATTGTACGGGTAAGGCATATAGATTACGGATGCCAGCTGTTATGACCGAGGAGCTTCTACCTTGCAGCACAGGTCCCACAGTGGTGATTGATCGCCATGAAGCGCATGTTGGCAGCAGGTATCGCTCTAACCCACAGGACTGGCATCGTTTAATTTCCCCGTTCCTGGCTCAAAGTCCCATGTGGCTTTTGCTTTTGGCTGGCTGAGGCTCCAGTCTCCCATGTGCAGGTGGACGGGTGTCACACATCTGGGGCTCCAACGGAAGGCTCTGATGAGCCCCCCAAGCGTGTCATGGTGCTCGCAGCCACAAACTTCCCCTGGGATATTGACGAAGCCATGCGGAGGCGCCTCGAGAAGCGAATCTACATCCCGTTGCCAGGCCAGGGGGAGCGCATGGAGCTGCTCAAACTCAGCCTTCATGTAAGGCGTGGAGCAGGGGCTGTAATCCTCTCCTGGTTTAAAGCACGCTGAACTTTAGTCAGTGCTGTGCCAATTACGGTCCTTATAATGGCTGAATTGCATAGCTGAGTGTCAGTCACCAAACTTGCAGGCCAATTCAGCTACTTTTACCAGCAAAGGACAGTCAGTAGTGACACTAATTCTGAAGTACAGCGCAATTGCAAACACTGCATTTTCGTGTGCAACAGGCCACCTTTGCAGGCTACTGGGCAGCCACCACTGGGTCACTGGGTGGCTGGCCTACATTCAATGGTCCAAGCAGCTGGGCTTGGAGCACCAGGCCACCTGGCCGTATGCTGAGATGTAGCTGAACTGTAGCTTCAATGCGTTGCTACGAGCAGTGTTGACGGATGTCCCTCTCTCCTCAGCTTCCATCCAGTTTGCTCCTGACCGCTGCCCTCACCCCTTTGATGTCCAGACTGTTATCTTGGCTGAGGCTGTTGACCTGGATAAGATCTCTGGGCAGCTAGACGGCTACAGTGGAGATGACATCACCAACATCTGCCGAGACGCGGCCATGAACGGCATGCGGCGGATTACGCACGGGAAGACGCCAGCAGAGCTCAAGATACTCAGAGAGCAGGGTCAGGTATGCTGTTGGAGGCAGGGCTGTTCCATTGCTAATGTTGGCATGGGACCATGTATGCATGGGTTTCTCGAACACTGCCTTATCCAGACCCACGTCCTCCTTGCATGTGCAATTGTGCAGAATCTCCCCAAGCTATTCATTATTCGGATTCGTGATTTATGATTCCGATACATGATTCCTATTGAAGTTGGGGACCTGTGCGAATGGAGCTGTTTGTGCAGCTAGGTCGGACAAGTTCTTTAATTTGGCACTTCTGCTGCAACATGATTGGGGGGGCTGGTGCTGCAAGCCAGGCTGCTCAAACCACCGACAGTAGGCCGGTCAAAGTTTTGTCTTTTGTGTCCCTGTATTGACAGTCAGGCAGCCTGGCAGCCCCCATAAGATGGTCTGGCGCACACTCCAAAAACACTGGCTGGGCAAGGATGGGTGCACGGCTCCTCCCTGGTCCAATGGATTTGTCCAATACCTCTCCTCCGTGGTCTGATGGATTTGGTCAAATACCTTCCCCCCCCTAGTCTGATGGATTCGTCCAATGCATGGTCCTTCGTCATGGATTTGATCAAATGCCTTCTCCACCAAGTTTGATGGATGTGTTTCTGTTTGCAGGATATGAGTAAGGAGCCGGTGACTTTGGAGGACCTGCAGATCGCAATGAAGCGCATCAACCCGAGCGTGAGCCCTGCCGATATCAAGAAACATGAGGATTGGCGAAAAGAGTTTGGGTCCGAATAAGGCAGCCTAGGTTATTCGAAAAGATGCAAACACTGTGTCGGATGTTTTCTCTTAATGTGTGTCCGTCGCATGGCGGTGTGTCTTTGTCTTGGGCGATGCCCTCACCTGTGTTGATATGTTGCCAGCAGACCTGCGTGAAGCTGTTGGCCAATGCTTTGTGGACTGGGGTAAAACAATATAAAAATGGCGATACTTTTGATACGTTATGGCCAAGGGTGAAAGATCTGATGGCCTGGAGCCATGGGTCAGTGCTACTGCTGCAAACCCGAACTGGGCTGACGTCGTCAATATCCATGCCCATCACATACGACTTTGTTGTGATTTAAGTAAACGCAAAGGAGGTGCTCAATTTATTGCCAGTGATTCCACCCGTATTACATCATGCCCTAACAATGCGTCTTATTTGGCACGCCTCACGATTGTTGTAACCCACGTTAGTATAACTCTACTAAATGCTTAGGAATGGCCCTGTATTAGAATCCAGTTCCTGAGTTCATCGGATGTGAAAGGGCTGTATTTATCAATATTGCCTTGGAGTATGTTACTACTTATGAGCTCCTTCATTACAAACTCTCTTCAACACGTGGATGTTTCGCCCCTGAGGATTCCCTGAGGTAGGGCCGGGAAGACAGAGGGCACTTTGGCAGCAGCTGGACCCTTTACATTCAGGATCAGTTGTACCGGGGCAGGCTTGGATGGGAGGCTCTGACTTTTGTTGAGGACGTCGTACGCTTTGTGACGGCCTAGTTTTGTTGTTTTCCTTTGCCTTCTTAGATATTAGGGGCAAGGATACTTCAGGCTGTCCTTTCCTTTTGGGGGGGGTATCTCTTTCGTGTGTTCTTCTCGTTCTTTCCCTCTTACCTTCAGATTATTTTCTTTTAAAGGGACAGTTGGGCGCCCACGCGGCCGAGCCTTTTTAAGCAGGGCCCAGAGGTGTTATGTCATTGACATTCAGAATCAAACTGCACCCACCACACACCCGTTTATGTCAAGTCCTCCAATTTGCATGCCCAGACAACGGAGAGGCTAATAGGCCATACAGGGTGCAACCTGATGGTCCAATACTGCCTGTTTAACGAAAAAAGAGGGGCATGGAAAGTAAATTGCTCAGTCATATTTTCAGAACGGGTAAATGGAAAGCTCTACGGGTCTTGAGTAAACATCCTACAAAATAGGCAATATTCAACGACCAGAGAGGGACACAACAGTAAGGCATTGGGTTTCCTTTTAAGTTCGTCAGAAAACAAAATTTAAGTGTTCGTAAAAAACTACGCAAGGGAGAACCAAGCAAAATATAATCAGTAAGTAAAAAAAACTGGGTGAAAGGAACAGATCCCTACAGAAATGGTGATTTGAGGAGCGGGGCAGAAATGGTGGGAAGACTGGGAACAGGCTGAGGAGGTGACCGCTGGAACATTCTGGGGGGCCTGTTGTATCTGTGCACTACATGCATTCAGTAATAAAAAAGTGGAGCCTCAAGGGAGTTAGAGCTCCGGGCGGTAAACCTTGCATGCGGCACAAACCTCGAAGTATAATCATTTCGCTGTGGGTGCGTGGCTGAGTGGACGACACATATTTTTACGGCTATGAGTAAATCTTTGTCACGCCGCCCCGCAGGCACCAAAGGCCCGATTGGGGCCAAAATAAAGGTGTCACCTCCCTCAAACAGTAGCCTTTGACGCGAAGGTTGCATATTCATGCTGCATCTCATCGGCCGATGCCACCCGCGTTGAAGCCGCCAGGCTGAAGGCCATCAGCGAGTCCTGCTGGTTCATCGCCTCAATGAATCGGTTCGCCTCTCTGAACCCCGACAGGTACGCTCCATGTGCAGTGCCAGGGTACTGGCGGTGCGTGGCCTCGCCCGCAAATAACACCACCGGGGTCCCTGCACCAGGGCAGGGGAAAGGATAAGTGGGCATCAGGAGGCAGGGGCACTATTATACTTTGTTCAAAAAGAACAGAACATATATAAGTATTTCTACCTGTACTAATCCTGTACTATGTGAATTCGAACTTATCAAAGATCAGTTTGATGTGTAAGTGAAACACAAATGGGATACCCCAAATGGTGTGGGACAAGCGTCACTCCTGGGCTCTAAACTGTCGATGGCACACCTCAGCTCAGATCCAATCGTCACCCTGGTCCTCACCCTGCCTTACATGACCTTTGAGGAGGCACGAGGCCAGCTGCAGGGCAGCCTATATTTCTACCACCACAAATGATGTAAATTTCTCGGAAAAACACGTAAAAGTAAAGGATTATGTCTATACTGTCAGAGTTTTGCATCCTACTGTAGCAGTTCAGATCGCAAACAGGTCATGTCAGTCAAGAGATTGAGACACTGTTCGCCCTCACCGTCTTCCTTAAACAGGGGCACTGCAATCACATCAATGGCCTCGCCTTCTACTGGCCCGAGCTGCAGGGCTTGCAATTTCAAGGCCCACCCTTATTGAAGGCAGTTATGTCAATTGTAAAGCACCTTCAAATAAACATCAAATAAACAATGTCCCCAGCGTCCTCCACCTCCCCTGTCCTCACCGTCTTCCGCACACAGGGGCTCTGCAATCACATCAATGGCCTCGCCATCCTCCACTCCGGCGCGGAGGTAGGAATAGGAGCCTAAGAAGTGATCGTCGCGTCCCCAGGTTGTACGCACCACCTTGGGCGGCATCTTGGCGTGAGGGGGCAGAGGAATGGACGGGAACATGTGCAGGAGCTGCAAGATGCCTGACTGAAGCTCATCCTCGTCCAGACCCTCCATCTCCAAAGCAGCATCACCTATTGGCAAACACAAACACAGAAATACTTGCGCTGAACTCAGAATGAAAGGGTTGCGAGGTTTAGAATAAACAAGCAGCGTTACGCAAGGCAGTCCAAGGTTCCAGGGTTCAAGATTATTCAAAATTAAAAACAAGAAACGCACACTTCGGACCAGGGTTTAGGGTTTAGGGTTTAGAATTCAGGGTTTCAGAGACCTCCCTTGTTACTCAAACTGCCCCCCCTCCCAGCTTGCCCCACCCACCCGTGATCCATAACACAGCGCCGACAAAATCCTTTTCGCGCGTCCCTTGCTCCCCGGCGATCATTGCATTGTACGCATCCTTCTCCGACGGCTCAATCCAGCAGGGGCCCGGGCTGAACCGTATGGAGTGCAGGCCGTACAGCCACGACGGCAGCCCGAGCAAATGCGAGCCTGGCTGAGGCGAGTGCACCAGGCCGCCAGGTAGCAGGCTCTGCGCCGTCGTCGTGCCTGACGTCCCCAGTGACAGCGGCTCGGGGACAGGCCACATGAATGCGTAAGTATGCAAAGTCTTGCGCGGCCGCGACCGTCGGGTATTGTTCCTCGAGCTGCGTGACGCCCGCCCAGGCGCAGCCGAGGAGGAGGAGGCCACCATGGCTGCAGCGGTGGCTTGCGCTGCGGATGCCGCCACTAAATCCGCATCCAGGCCTCGTCTCCCCATGTTCCAAGGGTCCTCGATCACACCACCAGTCTCTGACTGCTTCTGAGCCACGGGCTTCGCACTGGGCAGATGGGATGACGCTGATGGATCTGCTGCAGCCGCCGCAGCTGCTGCGTGATCTATCTCAAACTCCAGGAACACTTTATCCACAACGCCAAGACGCATGGCGCTGATAGCAGACTGTGCGCAGGGTCAAAAGTTTTGGGGTTCAGTACTTCAGTCTTTGAAGATTTTGTTTTACCCTGAAATCAGAACTAACGTAACACATGCATCGTCCGATAATTGTGGGGACGCGAGGATGAGGGCATCCCAGCTCTAGATCGCACGACAGGCAGAAGGGAGTAATGGATGAGACCATACCTGCTTCCAGTCAGGGAGGGGGGGCAGGAAGAGCGACTGGTGTTTCGCCTGCACCAAAGGGGCGGAGGAATTGAAGTTAGAAGCTCATCCTGAAGGACATAAAAAGAAGCATGCTCAAGAAACCTCAGCAACTGCAGTCATGCAGGATGAGCCGCATTTGCAGCACTCGTCGCCCTCAACCCATCCTGCACCATCGACATTCATCACCTGCAGGACCCCAATGGAGGTGGTCACCAGCACTGCATCTGCTTCGATTTCCACGCCGTTGCTGCAGCTGACACATACCCCGCCCGTGCCCCACTCGATGGCGGTGACAGTGTGGTTATACCGGATGTCCAGAGGATCCGCTAAAGACTGCGCAATGGCCTGACATAGGAAAGCAAGAGGAAGGTAGGTCGGGGGCATAAACGGGAGCGTTGAACGTGAGAGGCAGGGCATAAGTTCAGACCAATAGTATAATATACAAATGTAATGAGGTGGGAGGCCGTATGCGATCAGTGCACAAATGCAATCTACAGCGTATCTAACATCCACCAGAATGTCATCGCATGTGGGTCAATCTCTCATGCCCCCCCTGATAGAGTGGATATACCGGACACCCCCAGGATCACCTCTCACCTGCAGACCCCCAGGCACTGGCATGTTGGGTCCCTCCAGCGTTTCAAACTCCGATGGGAAGGCACAGCTGACATCATCCGCGCAGAAGAAGCCATCAAAGGAGCGCTGCTGTTTTTCTCGGAAAAGCCAGCTCTCTGCAAACACCGCAAGCTCCTCCGTGCTCAAAGACTTATCTTTGACAGCCTGTGCAAACAGGGCAGGGGAAGCTTGAGAAGATGTAAGGCTTCACCTTGACATCCTGTCTGAGCAGCGAGGGGAAAGCATGGGCAGAGAGACATCAGTAGCTAGCATGGACCAGTGTCTCTGTCAGTGCACCAGACCACCTTCGGCAGGCTGCTAGACGGCCACTGCGCTGATGGGGTCCAAATCTTGACCACCCTACCACCTGGGGCCCAAGCAACAGGACTCGCTGGCTCTCAGTCAAATCACCATGTAGCTGAATTGTAGTTGAAGCTCCCTTCAAATAGACAGTGCCCTGGACTTGCACGGTGAGAATTCCCCACCACCATCAGACACTGCGGGGGGTGCACATGCAGCCTGACTGTAGTACCTCGTCAAATTTTCGCCGCAGGAAGGCACCGACGGAAACATCGGGCGCTTGCGACCCCTCTGATAGCTCGATTGCTCCTTCTTGAAACCTGCATGACGCATTGACAGGCATTCTCAATACCAGCATGAGCTATGGGATCATCGCTGGTGGGAGCTAGCTGAGTGTGTAGTGCTGCTGAGGCTGGGGGCATGAGTCTGGTGCATGCAGGGGGGCGAGCATGTCTTACGTGGAAATTGGGGTTCTGTTTTACCTCTCCAACGCTTCCTCCGCGACCTCTCGGAAACGACCTTTAAGCAACTGATGTCCCATGGGCTGCGCGAAATCAACTTGCCAGTCCACTTGATGCTTCCTCAGGTCTGGAAGACATGAAAAGTTAGAGTTCTCCCAAGGGGAACGGTAGATGGACATTATTCTCACCTGGATCGCCTCTCAAGTCCAGCGCAAGGCCCTCCCAGACTGCTATTTCATATAAAGGGTTGGCGCAGACCCCATGAAACCAGGTTGCACCCATCTCGACGTGAGCTCCACTGGGCAGCTGCGGGATCGACGAAATCGCGTCGTGCTAGTGACAGGCGCCAAGAAAGCATATATGAAGCCATTTGACATGCAAGACATCGAGTAAATTCGCACCCGGCCAGCTCTCGCTCTGCCTCCCAAATAAGAAGACGCTTCCAGCACAATAACCTCGACACGCTCCCCTGCGGTCCCAACGACTGTTCTTGCTGCAGCCAAGCCAGCGAATCCGGCGCCAATGACAACGAGCTTCTTCTTCTCCAAAAGCAGGCCATTTTGGACGGGGCATTGATCGCTACCCTCTGACGTGGCCGACCGAGGCTTCTTCATTGCAGTTTCTGAAAATGTTTGTCTCGAGAGAAATTCTCCGCCTACCGGAGGCATAGAGCTGTTTCGTAGCCAGGGCTGTCCGTGCGTATCGTACTCGTGTATTGGCCTAGGTCACCGGTCTCCGTCCACTACAGATAACTCGGTCGGGGTGTGGGTGGTGGTGCCCTCAGCAGCCCAATGCCTCACTGCCTCAGCCGTGCTTCTTGTTTTCATGTACGGCACTTCAGCTACGTACATACATTGACAGGGGCATGTGTGCGGGTGAACCATGTCAGTATAAGGCGTGGTTTATTATGAGTCATAGCATTAGGCATGGGGGCCTACATCGAGGGCATTGAGCACACTGTTCAGCTGTTTCTGCAAAAAAATTCTTCAGGGGCCCGCAAGTGAGCTCTTGCCCTCCCAGCCCGCCCCCGGTGACTTCTTCCGATCCCTGTACGCGCATCTTGGAATACCTCTGTCAGCAAACGATAGCAACAGAGAGTAGCATCCACTGGCCATGGACCCCGGCATTATATTCCTCGATGTCAATGGAGTCTTGCAGCCCTTCAGCTCCGAGCTCTGCAATGGCACCCTCTGCGCGGAGCACAAGTTCAGCCCCTTGGCCATGGCCCAGCTGGCGCGCATGGTGCACCTGACAGGCGCAGAGCTCGTGCTCAGCTCAAGCTGGCGTCTTGTAGAGGACAGCCGGGCCATGCTGTCCGATGCCCTGTCGGCGCATGGTATGACGTTTACCAGGACAACCACGCACATAAACATCGATGGAGCCCGCGCCAGTCAGGTCCTTGCGTTCCTGGCAGACCATGCACCCGGCGTGGACTCCTGGGTGATTTTCGATGACGAGGACGTGACCAAGGGGCGGGAGGGTGCAGCCATGATGGAGGCCAGGCAGAGGCTGGTGCGGACAGATGGCCGGCTGGGGCTGACTGAGAGGGACGCAGACGTGGCCCTTTCGATCCTTAGCGGTCGTGCCTCAGGAAATTAGGGATGGCTGTCCTCATGCCTTTTGCTGTCAGCAAGTACGGTATACTTTACAGGCAATGATGGGTTTATTTTGATGACCCCGACTTTGTTGTGTGCATACACACCTCGGCCACAGCACAGAAAGCAGATTAAGCGGCATGCGCAAGTGAGGTTGCACAGGAGGAGCTTTGGTCCGGGTGCGAGGAATTGGTTGCCTGCATATGGAGGCACTGGATGGCCGGCTCTGCTGCCACCAGTACACATGTGCACTGAGTTTAGGCTAGCCACACCAGCATGCTTATTTTAGGGGCTTCAGCTACATCATGGCCTACTTTTGGTTGGACAAGGCGAGGTGAAGCTAGCCCTGCTGCTTTGGCCATCGGCCGGAGATGGAGAGGTGTTCCCCATCTGCCCAGAAGTGGGTGCCCAACAGTATGCCTCAGTGGTCTGAGTGCCCTAAATTAAATCCTGAACTCTATCAACAAGGCTGCGGATATAGGGGTCTCTGGATCCATGGGAGGACACACTTGCGCTGTGACATCAATATTCTCTGATACCCTCACGTATTTCGCCTGATTGTTAAGTCCTGTAGATGAGGAAGAGGAGGAGGGTGCTGCTGTGGTCACAAAGGATGCTGATGTGATAAAACGGCATTGTTACAGAGCCCTATACATCATCACTTACGGGTAGCCCATCTCGCTTTGGGGGCTTCGATTCACAAGGGCAGGATTGATGTTTGATGCCGCAGATAGAGCTGTTTTTCAGCTGTGGCCAGCCCCTGCACCGGTATCAGTGTAATGGGGTCATGACAATTGTTCATACGCAGGACACATGTACTGCCATCCACAACCCCACGACATGCATGCCCTGATGCTGGAATGGTTAACTGGATCACATCTTGTGCACCTCTCGCTCAGGCCGCAGAAAAAGGCTTGCCGTGAAGCTACAGAATCAGGGATACATGATCATGTGCCAGACCAAGACAATGTCATCCTCTTCTGTCCTGGTCCTATTTTTACCATGATCCCTACCTAGCATCATTGAATTGATTGCACACTTTCATTGAGTTCTCCTCTACCTTCTTAGGATTTTACCGTTTGCTGTGCTGGGTGTCCATCAGGGTAGAACCAGGTGTCTTGAGAGGAAGGCTAAGAATGGACAGGCTGGGGATTGAGGCTGGGAGGTTGAGACTCCTAATAAATGTGGATGGTAACTGCTGCCGGTAGAATTTGTATTGATGTATGAGACCTAACCACTCCTTACAATTTATTTGCGACAGCAGGGTTTGGGGACCCTAGATAGGGGTCAGGGCGTACCAGTGGGTTACAAATACAAAATGTTGTAATATTATACATAATACATACAGTCCCTCACACGGGCCTACCCACACACGGGCCAAACCTTGTGCCTTACATCTTATGGCATCCTTCTGTGCAGTTTTAAATCTAGGCAGATTGCAGTTGTAGATCGAGTACAAATTGCTTTAGGATTACTACTTTTGAGTGCGGAATGAAGATACTCCGCCACAAACAGGCCTTATGGATATGAAGTAGGACGGTTTACTGGGACAAGCAAAACTTAGCCTGACCCTAAGTCACAAGGAAACAAAGAGACAAAGCGACCCTACCTAACAAAAAAATTGAAGTATGAAGAACTCCCCTCCAGAAGAGCATGAAAAGCTCAGGGGCTCTTCAGTTCGAGTATAAGGCCCTGCTGCTTGGGGGGGGGAAATCCTAACAGTCGTGATCCCCCAGAAGGTCATGGCCAGCAGGTAAATTAAGGCGATAGATACAGGGGATCTTAGATGTTGCACCCCAAGGATTGAGGGCAGGGTCCCTGCCAATGAAACGATGTCGAAATTATCTAATTATCTAGCATACCGGCACTTGCCATGATTCATCAATGAAGAGGCCATGTTTCATGAAAATCCTGCTGTAGCTATTCCTGCATTCGATTGGACTTCTTCCAGGATCCACTCATCATCTGCTGCATCTCGAGGTCAGAGAACGGATCATTGGGGCTTGAAAGGAAGTCGTGGGGGGGGACACTTGTGCAGCCTGGCCGATGCCACCACATAGAGGGTTGTGGTCTGTCCCTTGGTAACAGCTGCTTTGGCAGCATCTCTTCCTTCATCTGCCGCTTTGAAGGTCGCGGCATACTTCTCGGTCAGGGCAGCTCCAACTGCAACATTTGTGGCTGCGACTGCATCTTCGTGAACTGCTCCTCCGTCTGGGCTGCCCTGGCTGCAGCTCTTCGTTCTCCGCCTGTTGCTATGTGGATCGTTGTCTGTGCTTCACTAAAAAATGCACTGGGTGAAACTCTTCTGGCTGTAGCTACCGCTTCGCTTTGTGAGCTTTGATCCTCGATCTCGGTTGCTTTAGCTGCAGCAGTTTGGACTGCGCTTGCCGCATGTTGCGCTGCGGTCTGCTCCCCTGTCTCAGCTGCTTTGACTACAGCTCTTCGGGCTGCCCTTCCCGCATTGTAAGCCACACGCTGCTCCTCGGTCTTAGCTGCTCTGACTCGAGCCCTCCTGACTGCCCTTGCCGCTTTCTGGGCAGCGGTTTGCTCCTCGGTCAGCGCTGCTTTCACTTCAGCTCTATGTGCTGCGGCTGCTGCATTGCGTGTCTTAGTCTGCTCCTCGTCCTGAGCTGCTCTATTAGTAGCTCTTCTGGCTGCGGCTGCCGCTTTGAAGGTTCCAGTCTGCTCCTCATTCCGGGCTGCTCTAGCTGCAGCTATTCGCGCCAAGTCAATAGCGCGATAGGCGGCCATTTGCTCTAGAGTCGGCCGCCTCTTTGGAGCCATGATATCTGGATTGTCCTCCCCAGAGGAGATCAAGGGAGGCATTGCATCTGTAAAGAGCTGCTAAGCTGAGATAGGAACCGGTATGAGACAAGACGTGTTCAGTTGCAGCCAAGATAGGTGTCTGCAAGAGGCCCGGGGCTTGCCTAGGTGGCCAATAGGTTCTGTAAGGCCCCAGAGGTCAGACTGGTATTGATGCATCATTGTCGTCAGAGTAGGGAGGGCCGATGGCTAACTTGTGTCCCTGGTTTTAGAAATCTAGGATCTCTCCCATTAACCAGAGCCCACGATTTGGACGTCGTTTTGTAGAAGGGTGATGAGAAGGCCGATCTGAGAAGTGAGAACCTGGTGGCTGGTGAGAACCCGTGGATCTGAGGTTTGAACTTGAGCCCTGCTCCTGCACTGATGTCCAAGAAATTTAAAATATCCAACCTCGCTGTATACGTTGTGACCAAATATATCTCTGGTTATGCCGACAGACCGACAGCTATTCCGTTCTTCTCTGCAAAAGTTGGGAGAGTTGTGCGCGCTGGCTTGAGGCTGAAGGACAGGGGCTGGACATGGTGTTGACAGGGGGGTGTCCATTGCCATTTCAGTCAGTCGGGATGTGAATCACTGCTGAGTGATGACGACAGTCGTCATTCCTTCCGAGCGCTTGATCACCCGTGAATGTGCCGCATGCAAAGTAGGCAAGTGGCGGATGTCCTCATCGTCGCGCTCTGCAGCGCTGCTCCCTAAATTAGAAAGCTTGACGACAGCAGTAGGAAGCTGTTGAGTCGCATGTTGTTGACGCTGCCCACATCTGGTGAAGCTGGCCTGCAGTCTTCACCATCGTTTCTGAGATTTCAAAACATCACAACCAAGCCAGGCCCAGCCCTAGAGTATGACATGCCATGCATTTACGACTGAAGAAAAGTACAGCTTGCTTTCCGGAGTAGTATGTGGCAGGGCTGGGCATCGGCAATTATGTGCCTTCAAACAAATGGGGCTACTAGACTACACCTCAACCGCAACCGGGTTGGCCAAGCTAGTAAATCTCAAGTCATGCCTCTCAGGGTGGGGGATAGAGTAATGTTAGATGATGCTCCATTTGGATTGGTTTTGGGGGTGGCTCGCTGCCCGTGGCACAAGTTATGAACCCTGTATACGGTACCCGCCGGCCCCTGCTGAACGCTCGGCCGCATGGGGCTGGTAGAAAATGAGCAACTCAAATTCAGCCACCATGCACAGCCAGGACCATGGTGCAGCCATGCCACAATCCCCACCCTCATCCCCCACACATTACTATCATGGTCCACCCCTCCCCAAGACCCCAGAGATCCTGCCACTGAACACCGGTCTATGGCGGCCTACCGCACCAGGTTTCAGTCTACGGCGGGCGCCGTGCTGGCGCAGGCCAGGGGCCGCGCCAGTCGAAGGGAGTGTACTTGCGTACGCACGAACTTAAGGCTGCGGCTCGGCGCCGTCAGCACAGCTGACACTCGAGGACGGCGCAGCGGTCAGCAGTGTGACGGACGGTGCTGCCAACGGTGTTGGGCAAGAGGAGATGGCGAGCGTGTGATGATGCGCTGAATGTCTGCTTCCAGTGCCCTAGCGTAAAGGAGAGGCTTAGGGAGAGAGGTTGGGCAGACCCCCGGAAGGCGACACAATTTTCAACAGTTGTACCAGAGCAGGCTTGGATGGGAGGCTCTGACTTTTGTTGAGTATGTCGTTCGCTTTGTTGAGGCCTAGTTTTGTTGTTTTTCTTTGCCTTCTTGGGGAAGAGGCTTGAGAGGGGCAAGGTATACTTCGGGCTACCTTTTCCTTTGGGGGGGGGTAGTTCTTTCCTTTGTTTTCTTCTCCTTCTTTCCCTCTAAACTTAAGTTTATTTTCTTCCAACTAGACAGTTGGGCGCCCATGCGGCCGAGACTTTTTGAGCAGGGCCCAGAGGTGTAATGTCATTGATCCTCCCCAATCACCTTCCCCAATCACCCCCGCCCCCCCCACACACACATTACTACCATGGTCCACCCGCCCCAATCACCCCCCCACACCCACACACACACTCATATTACTACCATGGTCCACCCTCCCCAATCACCCTCCCCAATCACCCCCCCCCCCACACACACACTCATATTACTACCATGGTCCACCCTCCCCAAACACCCCCCTCCCACACACAAACACCTGCCCGCCCTACCTCTCACACACAATTGGGAACCGGGGACACTAATTTCATTTTTCTTTCTTTGGGGGGGAGAAAAGGCCTGTTCATTTGTGTTCCTCTCTTGCTTTCTCTCATCTCTTGAACTTTTCCTTTTTCAGGCCTTGCTTCTACATGGGCGAGGAACCTTCGCACTGCCTTACCTTTTTTCAAGTGGAGGGAGAGATCTTTTCCTTCTCCTTTGTGTTCCCCTCTTCCTTTCCTTTCCCTCTCAACTGAAGTTTCCTTCTCCAAACTTAACTGATGGGCACCGACGCAGCTGAGCCTTTTCAGCATGGCCCAGAGGTGAAACGTCATTGACACAATGAAGTGGTGGCGTGGGTGGGAGGCTAGTGGTGATGGTGGATGTGGTGGGGTAGTGGGGTAATGGTGTGGGGTATTGGGGTGGGGTGGTGGGGTGGCCGGGTGGGTAGTGCGCGAGGATTGAGAGGGAGGACTTGATGGGCTACAAGAGAAACCTCCTTGCTCCAGAGGGATATGGCTGTGCAAGAAATGCGGAAGGTTTCACTGAACTCGAGGATCCTGGCCCTTAGGGAAGAGCGAGGGTAGGGGTTCATGGGAGGGAGGGCAGGGAAGCAGCATGATGTCGCTGTCTGGTCTATGGTGAGGGCCATGTAGAGCAGCATTAAAGGAGGAGGGCAGGAGGACGGAGCAAGGTTACTGGAGGGAATGGAGGAGATCTTTGGCAAGTCCGATCCGCAACGGCCGTCATGGTGCGTTGGTGAGGAGTTTCCCCTCGAAAGGCAGCTCCTGGCCAGGCTATGTGCTACATGATAACATGAGGATCAAGGCGGCACTGGTCGATAACTGCATCATCGTTCGGAAATGAAGAAAGCCCATGCCGTCTGATCTGAATCATCCAGTTGGGCTGCGACTGTGTTTACGTTAGGCATGTGATGAGCTGGGAGTTTACCGCTTGGCATAAAGTGATGAAGAAGGGCCCAATGCTGCCCATCTCGACATGGATAAGCGATGATTTGGAAAATCAGGAGCACCCTGATGACACGCCACAAAGGCCCATGAGCCCATGTTCATAAAAGTGTGACCAGCATCCGGCTGCATGGCGTAGGTGATAACCACATGGACCTCATAAAGGGATAGACGTTAATAGAGGTGCAGAGGGTCAGATCATGGATGGATATACCGTAGTGCATGCAGATGAATATATGGACGAGAAGTAGCAGTTGGAGTTTGACGGCCGGCCACATAGCATGGGCTTTATGGACATCAGCAAGTAAACGATACACAGATTTTCATCAGAGAGAGCTAGAGTAGATTGTGAAGATATTGAGATACTCTTTCACAGAAAAATAGAAAAAACGTGGGGATCTTTGCCACCTTCCCCGGGTTTCTTCTTGTGTCTTTTCTTTTTCTTGAACCCTTCGCAATTTTTAAGGGTTGAACAACCATCGACGTGTCAGTGCGATAACGCACGGTCTGCATTAATTATTTCTACACCCAGCAGGTATCGAACAGCAGACCTTCGCTTGCTCAGTCTCATCTGTGCGAGGCAAAAAGCGACTGACGCCTGTACGGCATTACTCATGGGCAGCTAGTTTGGGTGGGTGACTGGTGAGCGACGTCGTCGCCGCGCAGCGCACAATGTGCGATTGCTTTCCGAATTCATATCGCCTGCACCCGACGTTGAGAACAATACAACCTCATTGCGAATGCGCTGCTTTTAATCGAGGCCGCGCTTGCGGCGGAAGACTGCGTTGCAACCCAGGCCGTGCATGCCGAGCGTCGCCACTCGTTTCGGTATGTAGCATGGGTGGTTGGCCGGCGAGAGATGTCATCGGCCCCCAATTCGCAGCGACTGCAATAACTTTTCTAATACATATCGCCTACACCCGACGTTGAGTGCATTAGAATCACATTGTCAATGCGCATCTGTTGATCGCCTGCCCGGTGCCTGCTGAGCGTCGTGAGCCGTCCAGGCCGGAATAGTAGGTTCTGTTGCGCGTGTTTTCTTTTTAGGGATCTCCTTCATGGGAGACTGTAAAAAAAGTGTGCCTAGAAAAAAAAAGGGACTAAAAAAAAAAAAAAAAAAAAACGCGCAGCAGAACCTACTATGCCGGCCTGGACGGCTCACGACGCTCAGCAGGCACCGGGCAGGCGATCAAAAGATGCGCATTGACATTGTGATTATAATGCACTCAACGTCGAGTGTAGGCGATATGTATTCGAAAAGTTATTGCAGTCGCTGCGAATTGGGGGCCGATGACATCTCTCGCCGGCCAACCACCCATGCTACATACCGAAACGAGTGGCGACGCTCGGCATGCACGGCCCTTGTTGCTACGCAGTGTTCCGCCGTAAGTGCACCCTCGATTGAAAGCAGCGCATTAGCAATGTGGTTATATTGTACTCAACGTCGGGTGTAGGCGATGTGTATTCGAAAAGCAATCGCACATTATGCGCTGCGCGGCGATGACGTCGCTCACCGGCCACCCACCCACCCAAACTAACTGCCCGTGAGTAATGCCGTACAGGTGCCAGTCGCTTATCGCCTCGCACAGACAAGCCTGATCAAGCGAAGGTCGCGAGTTCGATACCTGCCGGTTGCAGAAATAATTATCGCAGACTGTGCGTTATAGCACAGACACGTCGATGGTTGTTCAACCCTGAAAGAGTGCGAAGGGTTCAAGGAAAAGAAAAGACACAAAAAGAAACCCGGGGAATGTGGCAAAGATCCCCACCCTAAAAACTGGCAGGCCTGATTTACAACATTACACAAGGGCCAATCGATTTTAACAATACAACCAGGTTCAGTCAATCCCTTCTGTGACACATCCACTTTAAACCTTCTCAGCAGCCACAGCACCTCACTTGCAATACAGACATTTACATACAACACTACATTTACAATCCTAGCCAACATAACAAGCAGTTCGCCCAATTCTTGAGCATCTTTCCTAACCATCAACTTAATGGCCACACCTTACAGTTCTTCCAAGCCCACATCAAACCTGATGACCAATCATTATCATATACATCTATCTTAGCCAAACAAAATTAGCCGTACAGCTTGGTGTCAGCCAAACATGCCTACCTAATAGCCTAACAAAATCTGTCCTACCATTTCAGGTCCTACCAAACAATCATAGATCATCAAGTCAGTCCATCTTTCAAACATCCCTGTTCATCAGCCTCACCATCCCATCCCTTCCTGCTTGATGCCCCTCCAACCTTAAACACTACAGCCTGACACCATGGGAGCCTTACGCCGCGCCTGCACGCACGTGCAGCCTCGACTGGGAATGGCCCAGTTGCTGTGCACTCCATCGGGCTACAACAAATTACATCCATCTGGGAAAACGCAAACACACAACTCCACACACCTGCATCATGTGCAATGACCTCATCAAGGTTAATACAGCCTAACTCTAAGCCAATTACTGAATGATGCACACATGGCAGTACTGCATGCGTGGTTCATCCTCTGCACTCGGAAGCCTCGCACATTCCTGCGTAGTCTGACCTTCACCTTTTCTGACCACTGCTACAAGCCTGTGTTAAAGCAACCCATGCGCCCCATATAACCCCTTGTCAGTGGGGAGTTCAGCCAGCCAAGACCTGCCATGACAAACTTCCAGCCTTCGGAAAATTAACCTGACGGGTGCCAAAGATCCCCAGGATTTTTTCTTTTTTCTTTTTTAGTCACTTTTTTTTCTAGGCACACTTTTTAAGCAATCATAACAGCAGGGATTCTTTGCTGACGAGCCGTGGGTAGGAGTGCCTGGTTTCGGAGGGCATGAAAGCTTGGCAACTCGACCCCCCCTCCCGAACCGTTTTTCGGTGTACGGCATTTAAAATCCCGTATTCCTCAAGCCACGCTCAGGCGTTTTCTTTCTTTCTTTACGGTATTTCGATCTCCAACGGAACAGATTTGTCTGGCCACGTTAGACATCGTGCCCTTGCTTCGCCGCGTTGCATCGAAATAGCCATTAGACGCACCTGGTCCGGACCCTTGGCATAACTGTCTCCTTTCCATCTGAACCATCTACCGCCGGTACCTAAGATGGAAGTGGAGCTCGTAGGTACTTGGGAGCTCACTGGCGCCGAATACCGCGCGGAGGACGGGGGTACCGTTATCCCCTACCTCGGCAGCAACCCCCACGGCTCTTTGATCTACACCGCGGACGGCCGCATGTCTGTGCAGGTGCGTGAGGGTAGCTAGCAAAGGTGTCCCTGCAGTCACAGATTCATGCCACTTCATTAGTTCATTGGGGAGCAGCAAAGCGGGTCCCAAGTACGATATCGGCAGTCAGTTACTGGTACATCAATACCGGGATGTGGCCCTCACCAGATACCTTTCTGTCAAAGCTGTGCCTTTGGCGTAGCTCTTGAGTGATGTGTGAGCCCCAAACTGGTGACTTGTAGATGGCTGTGCGACGAGGCGAGTTATATGGTCTTTACACCCTGCGGTGTAATCCTGATGCATTGGCCAGTTCCTGACTTTATGTGCATGGGCCATGGGATGGCTTTTGAACAGGCATTTTGAACAGGCCAGCTTATGCTGGTGCTGTGTTGGCTGAATGTGGTGTGTGTGCTGGTTGCTGCTTGTGTGCCTTGCTGTTGCTGATCTGTGAATGAAAATTGTGTGACCATGTCTGCCTACAAGTGTTTTTACTGTCCAGCAAGGTATCACATTTCGGAAATGATGGCGGTTTCAAACCGGTTTTCCAGTAAATCTAACTGAAATCCCAAACCCTATCCCTGTGCGTTCCTTTCAGTCACTGAGGTATGTGGTCATGAATTGATTATCAGCATCACCGTTCTGCCTGACGCACCTACTCCAGTATTTATTCAGTGCACGCTGAACCACCGAAAGTGCCGCCGGTTGCATTTCAAATATAGCTTCAGGACCCTTAAATGAGTAGTGCCCTCTTCCCAAGCATTGAGCAGCCACAAAATGCAGCTGGCCGGCCACGCAACCAGTACCGTGTCGCGGACTCGCGGGATGTGTTGATGATCAGCATCCCCCTCTCAGCCTTCTGTAAACTCCTTGGTCCCCTCCCTGGCATTGAGCAGCCATGACATACATAAATACTGCAGGTAGACCATGTTGAGGACCTCAACTGAAAGGAGCACAAGGGGCGCATGCCGTGCAAATAATGTATGCCTTAGGTAGGTACACCAGACTGGCGCACCTTCAGAATATTTGCAAAGAGCTGCCCAGTGAGCACAAGGGATGCATGCCTTCCAAATCAATAAATGATACATGCCTTAGGTAGGCACGCCAGACTGGCGCATCTCCAGCATAGTGGCAAAGAGCTGCCCATTGAGCACAAGGGATGCATGCCTTGCAAATAATACATGCCTGATGTAGGCACGCCAGACTGGCGCACCTCCAGCATACTGGCAAAGAGCTGCCCAATGATCAGCTTGATGTACAGCTTTCCTTAAGAGGACATCAGAAGACGCATTTGTCGAGCTCTGCAGGCCTGATGGTGCGGCAGATGCTACAACCACTGCAACAACTGATCAGTTCCCTAGCAGGCACGGTTCTGTTTGCAGCGCTAGGTTTGCCGGGCCTCTGGGCTTACATTATTCGGGAGGAGTCCTCCCGCATCCCATTTCGGTCCCCAACCTGAAATGACCCTAAAAGACCCAACTGACCATCGGAACTCTCACTCTTCATAAGTGCCTTTAGTGTACTGTCAGCCTTGTTGACTCGCTTCTAGCCTGCTCCTCTTCCCCCTGGTCACACATGCTCCTCTTCCACGTCACACTCTTCAGCTGATGTCACCCGGCAGGCCCTTGTTCCACTTGGGTGACCGGCTGGGGGGTGACGACGCCGAAGTGCGCGCCGCCTTTGAGGGGTACCACGCCTACTACGGCCGGTATTATGTGGACACCGAGGCAGCATGCGTCACGCACTGCATTGAGGTAGATGCCGAGGGAGGGGAATGTATGGAGGGGTGCTGTTTGGCTGTTCATACGGTGAGATGTGAGTGAGGATAACTACTGTGTGAATGGCCACTGCTGCCGTTATTGATTTAGATGAACTGATTTCATGATGTCTAAATCACCGGGAGGTTGACATGTTTACCACTGTCATGACTGTGAGTGTTTAGAGTTTGGGGTAACCCTAAACCCTTCAGTCCTACCAGGTCTTGCAGTGTCATGCGTTACGCACTTTCTTCAGGTGTGAGCTTCCTGGGCCCCAGGAGGGTAAAGCTAGGAAGGATAGCCTGCTCTTTGTCAGTGGGCCTGCCGGATTGTGGACGTCTTGGTCCGCTCTTCCTCCTATACTGGGCATATCCATTCGTGCACCTCCCTGCTGCCGGATTGTGGACGTCTTGGTCCGCTCTTCCTCCTATACTTGGCATGTCCATTCGTGCACCTCCCTGCTAGGCTCAGCCTCCTTCCACGGCCCCTAGAGCCCGAGAGAGTGAGGAGCATGGTGTTTTCGTTATTGGCAGCAGGCAGGCACCTAGTTGTATGGTTCAGGGTTAAGGTTTAACCCACACTGCGCAACACTTGGGCCTGAATGAGGGCACCCCCTGCCGTGTGCCTGCTTGCCTCTTGCTGACGGCCTGTGCCTGATTCGTCTGCTGCTGATTCCCATGTCCTGCAGGGCTGCTCATACCCTAACTTCATCGGCACAGACCAGAAGCGGTACTTTCATTTGGTCAAGGCTGGCAGGGGTAGCGGGGACGGTGGTGGCAGGGTGGCACCAGCTGCTTCTGGCTCTGAGGGCTCTGTGCATCAAAATGCTAATGCAGCGGGGCACAACGGCGAGGTGGGGACATTGGACGGCGGACCGGCAACAACGGCGGATGTGTTGACGCTCAGGACGTCTACACTGCTCATGCGAGGCTGCCCGGCGGTAGGGTTCCTGGTCTGGCGCAGACTGACGGGCAGCAGGGCGTAAGGGGCATGAGGTGGCGACTGGCATGGATGCCTCCCTCACAATGCAATGGGAAGTTAATGTCCATGTGGTGCAATCAGGTGGATGGACGCTACACCGGCAAAGCCCTCGAGGGCTTGGCAAGAGATCGAACGGAAGAATCCTCTGATGTGAGGCTCTGAAACCAGTCATGAGGGCAGCCATGACTAGATCACCTGGCACATCAATGGCATGAGCATATTAAGTGGTGACTAACGTTAAGCTTATACGGTTTGACGGATAGTAAGAAGGGCTGGGGGATGAGGCGCAAGTGTCTCCTGGAGTTTGAGGCGGAAACTCGGGCTCAGACTACTTTGTTTTCAAGTTGTAAGCACCAGACCACCTACCGGTAAGTGCCAATGGGAACAAAAGTTGACTTGCCTACGGCCAGTAGTTCAGTCGACTGAGCCTAGTTCAGCACCAGGCCCTCCAAGCCATAGGCCGAGATATAGCTGAATTTTAGCTGAAGCACCCCTTCAAATATAATATGGAGCTGACGCTGCTCTGATGCTCCCCATTGTGCATGTCTTGTGTTGTCAGCTGAGTGAAGAATATTTTTTTGATATCTTGCTGTCATAAGTACAACAAGGCGTCGCTCTGAGTGGATCTGACTGAGCGCTGAGATAAGGGGGCTCCAGGAATGGCTGGTTGGGCTCCAGGTAGTCAGCTTCGTGGAACGTTCGATAGCCCATTACCAGTACCGGAATAAACACTATCCTTTGACAAGAAGAGCTTGGACAGCATGAATAATGCATGGATGGAAACATCTAATTGCCTGAGACCCTGAAAACCCCTGCTGAAAATCTGTATCAGGATGACAGTGTTGATGAACCGGGTGCTGACAGTGCTGGACTTGAGCCCTTAATTTCGTAGATGCTGTGCACTTCACCTTTTAAGCGGCCGGCAACATGAGTTTCATGATCATGCGATAGCCGGTAGAAGTGCCCAGGCCATACGGTACACGACACGCACCCAGGCATGCTGACTGACTGAGTGTGCACACCGTGCATGATGTCGTCTGTTGCGCTGTTCGAAAGCGTTTCAGACACTGAGGGCACTTGTATCCACCTGCCTGTATTCTTCTACGTACCCTCTTCGGAACAGGCTGCGCGGAAAGCGTTGCGAAGCGCTGCGTGGTTCGGGCTGCCTCCGTCGGAGTGTCGGACATGCACAAGGTGGGCGCCTGCGCATTCGAATTCGATGCTGTCACACATGTGCACGCACGCCAGGCCGGAGCTTCCAAGCATGTCGAAGTGTCTCATAGGGCATGCAATATTATCATACCTCTGTTCTAAGACTTCTTTGTAAGCTGTTGCGGCCCATCACGCTCGCTCGCTCGCTCCATCGCAGTACATCCATTACTGAGCCGTGACGACAGCAGCAGAAGCTGGAGCAGCAGAAGCAGAATCTACCTGGGAAGCGTGCGAGGACAAGAGCCAAGCGCTTGTAAACGAGCCTCTTTGTCAAGCATTCAATTGGCCAGGCACTGCCCCCGTTCGTGCGCGTTTGAAGGCATCGCGCTCCTCGGCGGTCCAGCAGCTACCAGGCGAAGGGCACATCCGCAGCTGATCCGCCAGCAGCAGGTGATGTCGAATCTGGGTGTGGGACCTAGAAAGTGCAGAAGGCTTGCTTCCCCTTACCGGATGAAATCAGCAGGGAGCCAGATCATGCTCGGCCTGCAATGTGCACAGTGCACACCAGCACACCCCTGTAGCAGGGTTCAGCAAGGCGTGATGAAGTCACATACCGTAGACTAATGATAGCCTGTACCTCCCTCCGAGGAAGAACCCCCATCCTGACTGACTGACACACTTGTCTCACTCCCTCCATCATATACACTGCGGCTGAAGGAAGGCGGACCTTGACATATCTAGTTTTCGGTACCCAGTGGCCAATGCGGTCCTCCTGCGTCCTCTCTTCTTCCTCTTTGTGCAACCTGGCCCCGCAGAAAAGGCTACGAGTGGCTGCACCGGCACTTCAACAACAGAAACGAACGTGCCCCTTTGCCTCTGTCCCTCTGATGCCCTCCCACCAGGTAGACACCTTTGAAAGCCTCTGAGGCAGCGATCTTGTCCTGATGACGGAGAGCGTCGTGCCGGCATCAAGACCGGGACCCACCCTCTGCCAGCCACCACATCAGCTGGCAGCAAAACAAACGGAGCTGCATGCTCGTACCCTCGGCCCGCTAGGCCTAGGCTCCATGTCACAGTCTGACATCGCCAGCAGAGCTGCCACCGCAGCCGCAGCCACCGCTGTTCGGAAGCAGCTACTCTTAGAGGGCCTGGCGACCATTGCAGGCACCCGCACCCATACCGACAGCGCCCCTTGCATTCCCTCCAGCTGCGCTGCATCCCCCGCTCGCCCCCCGCCTGTCTTCCTCCTTCGGCACGCAGCGCAGGGGCAGCAATCTCTGGCCAACAGGACGAGAAGAAGTCTGAGCAGGAGCAGCGGCAGCAGCGGGGGTGTCGGCACCACGCAAGACGAACCGCGCATCCACCCAGTGAGTCCTGAAATGGCCCATGTTCACCTCCGTAATGGAGACCCCCTCAACACTACCCAGGGAACCCCCGACAGTCACGGGCATCACACGCACCAACATTCTCACTACCCCCACCCTTCGCTGCAGCAGCAGCAACAACACCTCTCTGAGCCGCACCCTTTATCTCCTGCGACCAGTGGCAGCGGGCTGGGGTTATTACAGGAGCCTGACAGCAGTGCAGAGAATCCCCTTTCTGATGCCATCTGCGATGAGACACCCCTTTGCGGGCCGGACGCTGCCCCGGCCAGCGCCGTCTCCACCCCGGCTGTGATGCCGCCCGTGCCTGCCTTCCTGAGGCGGCCTCAAGTGCCGCTGGGGCCGATGGAGTCAGCACTACAACGCAGCAGGCGGGCGGCTGCAATCGTCGCTGCTGCGAAGGCAGCTCATTGTGGAACGTGGGGCGCCTTGTCGCACGAGGATGCAACGCTGACTGATGCAACACCGGCCCCCATCGCAAGGGGGCATCTTGCTGCTGGCGCAGGCATCATGCACCCCTTGGCCGAAGACTCCCTGGTCTTACCCGCAACCCAGGGTGAGGGGCGGCTTGCAAGCATCCGCGCAGCGACGGCGGCACAGACGCCTGCTGGCTGCAGAGCTGGACCTACCGGAGAGGGCTGCACATTGGAGCCTGCAGCTGGCGACCCCGCTAATCTCACTCCCCCTGATAAAGAATGTGGCAATCACAAAATCAGTAGTAGCGGCAGCAGCAGCAGAAACAGCAGTGACAGTGGCAGCAGCAGCATGTGCACGCTAGCTCACTTGTTGCATTTGCCCTCAGCACCTCCCGCCCCCCCGGGGTCAGAGACGCACCCTGATGGAGAGGACAGAATGCTGCTGTTCCTGGCTGAGCATGTTGCACTGAGGCAGCAGAGGCAGGAGGGACAGGACAAACAGCAGCCGGAGCAGGTAGAGCAGAGGCAGAACCAGGAGCAGCAGCAGCCAGAACAGGACGAGCTGCTGCTCCCACCTCCACCGCTTCAGCTGCAACAATGGTGGCAGCAGCAGAAGCAGGAGCAGCCAGCTTCGCCAGCACCGGACTTGACATTCAATTGCGGCACAGCCTTTAGCAGCGTTGTCTCGGTGCGCTCATCAGGAGCCGGCCCAGTAGACAACGTCCATCCAGTACAGCAGGAGCAGGAGCAGCAGCAGCAGCAACAGCGGCAGCAACAACAGCACCCACCGCCGCCGCAGCAGCAACATCAGGCACTTCCGCTGCCAGCCTCTAGCATGTTCAGTGTTACATCTGTGAGTGCCGGAGGCCGTAAGGAAGGAACCCTGCCCGTAGGCCGGCCAGGCATGCCCCCGCTTGCACCCACTCGCCTCTATACCGGGCCGGTGAGCATCGGTGGCAGCAGCACGAGGAGTGGCAGGAGCAGCACGGATGGTAGCAAAGGCCTTGGCTCTGCAGGCGTCTCTGTCCCACAGTCTCCTGCCAGCATGTCGAGCTGGGGGAGTGGGATGGATGCAGTGCCCGGCACGGCGGCCTCTGCCGGTCCCCGTTACATACCTTCCACTGGGCGCAGCTTGCCCGGCAGCAACAGGTGCAGCGGGAGCGGTGGTGCGGCGCACATTGATGCGCCTGGGACCAGCGGAGCACGGCGGGTGGTCGGCGGCAGCGTAGGAGGAGGGGGAGACTGCAGCTACGGTCTGTCCCCCGTGGGTGAGGCGGTAGCGCCACCGCAGGATTATTTGAAGCAGCAGCACCAGCAGTGGCAGCAGCAGCACGTCTTCATGCCCGAAATGCTGCTCAGGCATGTGCGGGAGCGGCGGCAACAGCTCGTCCTGGCGGGCGTGTCGAGCTAGCCGGCTGGCTTCATACCAATCATATAAGGTATGCGGTTGTGTGCTGTCTGACCGCTTGGATTTGTGTGCTGCCTGGTCGTGTGGATTTGTGTGATGTGTGACTGCATATATTTGTGTGATTTGTGATGTGTGACGTACGCTGTTTGGCTGTGTCGAGTAGTATGCTGTCTCAGTACGACTGTTTGCATGGTTTTGTGCTGCGTGGTGCATGACCAAAGCATGCAGCTGTGGGTTGAAAGAGCAGGCACCTCATAATCCACTGTTGCTGCAGCACAAGAGGAGGCGGCATCCGAAGCAGCTTCAAGTGGAAGGATTATACCAAATTGCACAAAGTGCACACTAGACCAACTTCGGCAGGCCGCTCGACAGTCACTTTGGGGCTGATTGAGACCCAACCATTATCAACATGTGAATGGAGGTCCAAGCAGCGGGGTCATCGCACCTGCATTCCCCGTGCATAGGCCGTGATGTAGCTTTGCTGTAGGTTTGTAGCTGAAGCGCCCTATAATAAACAGCGAACCACATGGAGGGGGAGGTCCTCTGCCAGGGAAAGGAGGTGGGCCTCGGGGATTATGTTTCGTTGCGTCCCGTGCCATCCACTTCTCAGCTGTATAGAAGGCAGATCCGCTCCTTTGCAACGGGTGTAGTGATTGCCGGTTCTGACGGGGCTCACGACGAAAAGTGGAAGACTAGGGAGATGCAAAATACTTGGGCATGAAGAGACTTGTAGGACTTACAGCTTGTCAATTGAGGGCTTCCGAGATTGATGCTTTAAAGGCACCTCTTACATGGGGGATTGGGTTCCATGGTTCACCTCAGTGAAATTATCTCCTTGAATTTGACTGCTGGTATGAGACAGTGTGGATACTGGAATATTTTTAAGCACATGCAAGCACATCACAGTGAGAAATGGATACGAGTGGACGATGGCTATGAGGTACGGAGTCTCCATGTGTCAGGTGTGGCAAAGGGCCGACGTACCATTAAGCTCCCAACTGTGCGGTTTGGAAAAACAGTGTGTCGTGCACAATCAGAGTATAACTTTATTTGAGGTCGCAGGTGTCCTTGATGCCCTGTGACCTGACCAAATGCCTGGCAAACTGATCTGCTCAGAGGCAGGTAATCGCACCGTGATGTGATTTTAGCAGTCTGCTAGGAGGTTGGGTGAGCTGGGAGGCCAGCATGCCTGGAGCGCCAAACAATTGAAACCAGGTTGAAACAAACAAACAGTCTTGTTGCCCCCGCTGAAACAGCAGAAGTGTTACAGGGATGCAGGCATCCCTGCAGACAGAGATGGCCTCCCGCCTGGCCCCAAAGATATGGTGCTGGATCCCCAATGTAGAAGTCGGGGTAAGAGCAACTTGGAACATCCCCCTCCCGAAACTGAGATACGAACGTGATGACGCAGGTGCCAGTGTTAATCAGGTAGACAGAGACTCCACATCTTATTTGAAGGTGTTTCAGCACTTCAGATACGGCAGACAAGTGCAGCGAGCATGCTGCTTGGGTAACCGACATTAGGTTGGTCTAGGTTTGGTCCCAGTGTTCCAGAGGTGGCAGTCTGGCAGCCCCCAAAGTAGTTTCCCACTTATTATTTTTCTGCTACTGGTTGGGCATGCGCTTAATAAACACTGTTAGTTTGCAGGTCTACAGTGAAAGCCGTGACTGGCCCACGAAATCTGAATCAGCTTTCCGTCACATCCAAGGTTACCGGTAATACAAATTTAAGATCTTAACTGTCCATTGAGCACACAGCATGCGCAAAATACTTGTACCAACGAGCCACTTCAGGCACTACAACTCGGACTACAACGTGCTAAAGCATACGTCATCAATTCCAGTCTGTGTCCGACTGCAGCCCTGTCCTAAGTGCATCAACACAGCTCACAATCAATAGTCTACATGGTCCACACACCCTTCAACAGGTAGACAGTCTCAATACATTTAATGTATGCCAAGCAGTCCCTGACACCCCCCTTCCACGCGAAAAATCGAAGCGGCCAACGGGATGTAACAGAAACTTGCTATCCTAAGCACGCACCTTCAGAGAAGCTGGATCATCGTTCAAGCAAGCAATGTGACTGGATCGTCATGTGGAGAGGACCGTACACAGAAGTACCGTACATGGCACCACAGGAGATACAGAAAAACGATGAATGGTACTTGTACCCACAACAGAAACACATAATTGTGGATGCCCTTTGAACATGCCATCAACCCTAGTTTGAGTTATCTTTGACCCCTGCGGAGCACAAATAGGCCCCAAATTGTGGAATATTTTATTGTTTCTATAATGGGGGTCCTGTTGTCCTATACAGGTAATGGATCGGTAATGGATGGCTCAACCAGCCCTCATCCATCACCCTCATTCGATTGAGGGGCCCCAACGCAGGCCCTGCACCCTGACATGAAATGTTTGCCTCATCCAACACTTCAGGTAAAGGCTACCGACATTCGATGAATGCATAAATGTTGCAATATATCACCATCAACTCTCCCAATGGATTCCTGCCTGCAGCGGCTCCTCCTCCCCCCCCCCCCCCCCCTAACCTTGCACAGCTCATAAATCCACACGGCGGCAGCGTCTCATTACCGAATGCTTCCTTTCGTGTTGGGGATGGTCTTTTCCTTCTACGTTTCCGTCTGTTCCTTTCCTTTCTCCTCTAGCCTTTAGTTCCCCCCCCTCCCGACCAGACAGTTGCGCGCCCACGCGGCCCAGCCTTTTCAGCTTGGCCCAGAGGTGTAAGATCATTGACCGAGCGCTCCTAGAGCCCCCTCTGCCTGCTCCCTCACCGCTTCTGAGCCTGCCCTGAGCAGCACCACCCTGAGCCTGGGGACAGCGCCCGCTGCCGCTACCATGGCGGCATAGAGTGCATTTTTGTGAGCCAGTGACCACAACGCACCCGCAGCATGCTCCTGCTCCGCCTCTGAACTACTGACACCCAGCAGCTTCACAAGGGGGGCTATGGCCCCTGCAGAGACTGCCTTGGCCTGGATCTCCGGAGACAGCAGCAGCAGGTTGCGCAGTGCACCGGTGGCCTCTTGCCGCACCGGCTCCCACGCCGACTGCATCAGAGAGACGAGCTGCGGCACCGACAAGGACAACAGATTCAGCCTGGTGGAGCGCTCCTCCTCCTCCTCCGAATCATCCCCAGGCTGGCAGCAGAAGTGTGAGATTTTCGTGGTTAGGTTTTTTAGTGTCCCTGCCACCTGCTCCTGCACGAGCGGCGACCTCTCGTGCAGCAGCTTGAAAAACGGGGAGGTGCGGGACGTGCAGCCAACCGGTTGCAGGATAAAATCAACGACAGTGACCAGGGCGTCTGTGTCCAGTAGCACGTTCCGGATGGCTCCGACGATCTGGGCCAGCGTATTATGCCAAGTGTCAGCAGAGGTGTCTGCTGTGGCTGACCAGAGCAGCTGCATCAAGACTGGCATAACCCCACCCGCCACGGCCTGCTGCCGGTCAGGTGCATGCAGCAGAAGGTTGCGGAGGCAGCCCGCCGCCTGCTCCGCGAAAAGATCTGCAACCAGAGCTAAGCTCAGCAGCTTCAAAAGCGCCGGCAACGCGCCCGAAGCGACTGCCCTCACCTCTCCGCTGTCTGTGTTAGATGCCAGGTTCCTCAACACGCCCACACTACACACCGCGGTTGAGAAAATGTGCGACCTCTGTTCATGCGCCTGGCTGCATCCCATCTCAACGACTGCCTTGTCCAGCAGCAGCAGCAGCGGCTCAGTGCCCCTGTCTGCGACCAGCCTGGCCTGGCACTGGGGATTCATGGTCAGGAAGTACAGGGTCTTCATGGCTAGCAGGTGTATGGGCAGGCCGCTGGGATGGACGTATGCGCTGGCAGGGGGCTTTGAGATAACCAGTCGCGTGAGGCTGCTGCAGACAGGTGCCATGAGGTCCGGGTGGCTAGTGAAGGTGCCCACGAGGTCCACTGCTGCATACTGCAGCTCCAAGACCTGGTCCTGCTCTATCATCGCCCGAAGGCTCGGCACCAACGAAGCGGTGAGTATGGACCTCTCCTCAGCCCTGCTGACGTCGAGGGATCGGAGGAACAGTAGGCGCAGCACCTTCAGCGTCATGAAGCGCGCAAGGATGGAGGTGCCTGACAGCAGCGGCACCAGGCAGGGGACGGCGCCGGCTCCAACTATCGCATATACATGGTTCCGCGAGGCCATTAAGCACAAAGCCTCTGTACCTAGCTCATAAACAACGTTGGAAAACCACGACCGCTGGATGCTGAGCAGCATGACGATCGCAGGCAGCGCGCCCGCCTCCACCAGCTCTGTGTCGACAAGACCGCACTGTGCTGCTTTGTGAAGGAAGGCGGCTGACATGTGCATTAGCTCCGGAGGCATGCCGGGGACCACCAGACGGACCATGGGTGCGACGGATTTTCTGGCTATAAATATATCGGCGATTGCTGCGACGCCGCCGCCATCCAGCAGCCTGCACAGTGCTGTGGCCGCAGCCGTCGCGTTGCGATCGTGAGAGCCAAGCATACGGATCAAAGGTTTCACGGCGCCCGCCCTCAACGTGAGGTCCACGTTGCGTGGGTTATCGGGCAGCAGGTTGCCCAGCGCCTTTGTGGCCGTGTACGACAAGAGGCTACTTTTGGCAGAGTCCACCAGCTTCACAACGAGCTCTACGGCGCCCAAGGTCCCGGCCCGCTCCCGCAGCCCCCCGCTCTGCAACAAGTTGCACAGCGCGCACGACGCCTCCTCCTGCACCATGACCACCTTGGACTTGAGCAGGCGCAGCAGAGACTCCAGGACGCCGCATGCGGACATCGTCGTCAGGTTATCCTCGAGAACCGCGAGGACTGCGACCACGTTGGCGGCCTTGCCCTGCAGCTCCGTCGAGCGGTTCTGATCAAGCATGGCCACCAGGATTTGGATTGCGCCCCCAGCGGCCAGCCCCGCCTGGTTGAGCGGCGAGTCCAGGGCGGACGTCCTCACGGCCAGCAGCGCACGCTCCTGCTCGTTGTCTGTGGACGCAGAAGACAGGCGCTTGATCAGCTTACGGAGGTTCACAGGAATGCTAGTTGCGCTGCCACTGATACCCACGGGTGGCAAAGGGGCATAAGCCGAAGGGGTGGTCAAGCCGCTGTTGGCCGCCGGGCCGCCACAGCTACCGCCGCCGTTGCCGCTGCTGCTCGAGGCGCTGGGCTCCTCATCAACCCGGGGGACTGGTGAGTTCATGAAAACACTTCGAGGCGCTGCAAGCTCGTCCTGCAGACCACTCATCCTGGCTGAGGCTGTCCTCTAATTTGGCGCCCTCCAGCTTTGATCCTCCCGAGAGGCTGCAGTTGGCCGCCTGGGACACATTGGCAGGAATGTGCATTAAGGACCTCGCACTTGAAAAAGGTAAATGGCAAGAAAAGCTGCATGTAGGGCAGGCCCTTATCACTGTCTCATTTAGGGCACTTGAGGTACAGTCCAGGTACAGCACATTACGGGCCAAGGTTGGGGGAGTCAAGATGCTGTATGCTCCATTTTGTTTGGGCCCCAATCTGCCTGATGTGGCCACCCTTATGTTACCCCTCAAAGGCTGCCTGAAGCTACATGTGGGACCCCTATCACTGCTTTTATGATGCATTATGTACACTTAGGCTGCACCATGGCCTACGGCCGGGTGGGGGACTGGTGCAGTAAGACCCATGGCTGGAGTGCTCGGACCTCAGGCCGTATGACTGTCAAGGTTTCGTCCTAATCAGCACAGAGGTGGATGCCCCGTGGCCTGGTGAAGATGCTGTTTTGATGCACCAGATAAATAGCAGACGGCCTGAAGCTGAGAAAAAATTCACACCACAAACCATCCATGCCCTAAGTGTGATCCTATTGACATGCCATGCCCAGCGCTCATTTTAGTGCGCATCAGACCACCTTGAGTAGGACACTGGGGACCAAACCATGACCATGACCGAGGGCCATGGTGTAGCTTGATTGTAGCTGAAGCTACCCCAAAATAACAACTAGTGACGCCGCGCTGTTCATTCAAAGATCAATCCTAGGCCAGACATGCCCTAATGTACATCTTCCAGTCTTGCACCTTACCATGCAGCAGTTTCATGCAGCGATGCCATGCACCTTGACATGCAGCGATGCCATGCAAGGCTAAGCACGTCCCGATTTATACCATACATACTATTCAGGAAAAATCATTCAGTGCATCAGTTGCATCCTGCAACAGTGGAAGGCTGGCTGCCAGCTGTCACTCCCTTTTAAGCGCTCAGGTGATGCGCAGGTGGATGTGTCAATCATTGCGGCATCTTTACATCACATGGTTGGCTGATGCATGTCTGCATATTTGCAATACACAGACAATGTCCGATACAGGCCTGGATCGGTAACCATGATGGAACCGATGGCGATCACCGATGGCGACCCTGATAGAGTTTGCAGGCCAACCAGTCGAAATCTCCGAAGGGAAGCGCCATGCAACATATCCATCCGGTTTACATAATGAAACATGATTCACGGGCTTTCATACCCACCCGTTCTTCTATCGATGTCATTAGAGCCATGGCATGGTCGATAGGAAGGAAACACACGCTTTAACGTGGCTTCGGTGACAGGTGAGTGGTTGGATGAGACTTCTCTGAATTACATGCCGATACTCGCATGCTTACCACGTACGCAACGATATCGAATTCCAACAAAATCAAGCTGCACGAAGTGTCAAGGCATTGAAGTTAAAGGAATGTAGCTTCGTCGCCACCGATCCTTGTGTCATCCTTGGCTCCTTCACGGTGTGTGCCTCCAGCTGCGGCGGCCCATTCAGGTCGTCGAGGTAAACAATCGAACGAGAGGTTAAGTTGATCAGATGAGTGTGGTCGGCTGTGACATCCATCAGCCAGGGCCAGGGCCAGGGGAGCAGGGGGGTGCCAGCTGTACTCCATTTGCGGGGTGTGATCAGATGATAAAGTGTGGGCTAACCAGTCTGGATATATCCACGTCTCTTCCTGTGCGATCGGCGAGCGAACATTGAGGCGCATTGTTGCCTGCCGTCACACTCTGCATCCGTACACATCGTCTGTGGCATGCGTTGCCAGACTCTTGCTGGTGCGATGATGGTCTCGGGTTCATTTCTTGGCGCACTCGTTTGGGGGAAGCGGGATGGTGCCTTCATTGCGAAATAGTCACGAGTACCCTGTAATGCTAACCGGCTGGTGCGTCCCCTTGGCTGATCCAGATGGACGTTCGGGGTTGGCCCATGCTCGTGCAAGAGGCGCCGTCTGTCTCAGGGCTGCAGCTGCACCCTCTACGAGCAACAGTAAAGCCGTGCCCATAAGCCCACCGTACAAAGTCCTTATCACTGGCTCTACTAAGGGTACGCTAGGACCTGGCACTCAGCACTGACAGCTCCTGTGGCTGGCATGGAGACGCCATGTGCCATGTGACCACGCCCCATGCATATCGCACTACCTGCCTGCCTGCCTGCTTGCCTGCATGACTATATGAACAGCGAATTCAAAAGCCTGGGTATTGGCAATTTTTACTCCTTCCCGCTACCCTGCCCGATGCTAATTAAGAAACCCTGACAGGTTTAGACCTGTGATTGAGCGCACGGTAGCCATGAACTTGCCTGGCAAGCCCCTCCCCTATCGTCCCCTGAGCTTGATTGATTACTGTGCTTTGCTCACAATTCCTGCCTCATAAATACGATGCTTCAGCTACAGTTCAGCTATATGATGGCCTACTGCCAGGATGAAGATGATATGCTTCAGCTACAATTCAGCTTCATGATGGCCTACTGCCAGGATGTCCTGTGGCAGCAAGCTTTCTTGCTTGGGCCCCTGGCTGTTGACCGGTGTTTGATCTCCATTGGCCTAGAGGTGTCTGCTCAATGGCCTACCATAGGTGATCAAGTGCGCACTAAACACTAAAGAAACAATGATGGATCTGGAGCCATGTTGATGACCCTGCCCCCCTCGGCATGCTCAGGGGTCGGCCGTGCCCTTGCCGAGGAGTTCCTCCGCCTGGGCGACACTGTCATTATCTCATCCAGATCGGGTAGGTGGACACACCCTGAAGATCAAGATCTCAGAGATTTAATATTTAGTTGGTCTAGCCACTAGTGAGATCTAATGGATCAAGGATCTGATAGAGAGAATATTGCAAAGTTCTTCTTGAGCGCCCGTGAGATCTGTGAGGTCTAAGCACTCTTCAGGACAGGGGGGTGGACTGCCAGGACTGTGTTTACGATGGATCATGTCATGTCTCATGAAGGTGTGTGCTGCAGGGGGGTGGGGGGCAGGAGCAGCGTCAAGCCGTCAAGGCCTTGTTGGACCTCCGCTGTCCCGATCCATGGGTGCAGGCGCAGCGCTGGCTGTAGCTGCATTCTAGGTGTTGCGCTTGTTGTTACAAGTTTGAAGTTGGCACCCAATGTTGCAGTCTCACCTATTTTTTGCGCTGGCTGCTGATGCACCCTGCAAATCGACTGGCAGAAGCCTGTAAGTATCATAGGCCACAAGTTTTTCAGACTTTCCGCTTCCTTGCAGGTTCCTCATCTTCCTTGCAGGTTCCTCAGTTTCCTTGCAGGTTTCTCAGCTTCCTTGCAGGTTCCTCAGCTTCCTTGCAGGTTCCTCATCTTCCTTGCAGGTTCCTCATCGTCCTTGCAGGTTCCTCATCTTCCTTGCAGGCTCCTCATCTTCCTTGCAGGTTCCTCAGCATCCTTGCAGGTCCCTCATCTTCCTTGCAGGTTCCTCATCTTCCTTGCAGGTTCCTCAGCTTCCTTGCAGGTCCCTCAGCTGCCTTGCAGATCCCTCATATTCCTTGCAGATCCCTCATCTGCCTCGCAGGTTCCTCATCTTCCTTGCAGGTCCCTCAGCTTCCTTGCAGATCCCTCAGCTCCTTTATGCCCAAGCTGTCAGCTCGGTGGGCCTCTGTGCTTAGGCTGGGCTTGACGCTCCCCTCGAACACTGCACCGCTTGTAGTCTACCTGTCAATGTCCAGCTTGGTCCCAATCAAAGCACCTTTCCAATTCTGCCCCGTTTGAAGATGAGAGGGTAGAGGCAGCGGTTCTGGAGCTAGCAGCGGAATTTGGGAGCGACCGGGTCAAGGTGGGTACAAGGCAGGCCGCAGCTGGTGGGAGGAGGCCTGTTGGGCAGACCCAGCATATGTGGACGTTCGAACTGGGACAGGTGGGGGCTCATGGCAAACCACTTTATTTGCAGCCTGGTTTGGAGTGTACCAGCTTGCTGGGTTGCCTCCGTCCACGGCTGTGTCAACAGGAAAATGAGAAGCGTGGGAGCTGCCAGACTGTGTTTAAGTGTGTGCCTCTCAGGGGCATGCCTCGGCTGGGCCACCCGAGGGGAAATGTAGATCAAAGGATGTCAGGGCTAGCCGGGTGGGGAGTGAGGCAAAGAGGCGAGTCACGGGTTACGTAAGTGGCCATTGTCCTTGGATGGTGGGCCAGGGGTACTTTGACCTTTCTTCTAGTCTTCTTTGATTTTGAGGAATCGGCTTTCCTAACGGTTTTTCCACCTGTACTCCAGCCTGAACACTCTCCTGAACTTCGGCATGCACGCATACCCCAACTTGCACCTGTACTTCTGTCTATTATTTCATGTGTACTTGAGTACTTCACGTGCGATTCAATCGGAAATTCCATTTGAAATCCCACGTGTAATTTTATTTGTCCTGATTCTATATGGGCCGTGGCCAAGTTGCCGAGCAGCCTTCCAGGAGAGTTGCAGGTATGAAAAAGTGTGGTCTCATCGCACCCTATGATCGCTAACACTCAATCATTGCCCGTTGTGATGTCAGGGTAAGGCGTGTAACGTCGGCCGCGCTGCAGAAGTCCGTGCACTAGCCAACTATGCAAGCAGTGAGCTAGGGGGAGTCGATATATGGTGAGGAGCAGTGTGAGGGGGGGTGAGAGGGGGTGAGGGGGTGTGTGAGAGGGAGTGAGGGGGGGTAAGGAGGGGTGTGAGAGGGAGTGAGGGGGGGTGAGGGAGAGTGAGGGTGTGTGTGAGGAGGGGGGTGAGAGGGAGTGAGGGTGTGTGTGGGAGAGTGAGGGGGGGGGTGTGAGAGGGAGTGAGGGGGGGGGGTGAGAGGGGGGAGGGGGACTCAATAAATGGTGAGGGGGTGTGAGGGGGAGTGAGGGGGGGGATTGAGAGTGAGGGGGAGGGGGACTCGTTATATGGTGAGGGGGGGTAAGGGAGAGTGAAGGGGAGTTGATATATGGTGAGGAGCTTGGCGCGTGTGGTGGGGTGGAGGTGAGGACCAGGGCAGTAAGTGAGGGGGGGGTGAACCCCTTTCTCATACGACCATGCTGAACGCTTTCGGAGTGGGGATGCGTGCCTGTTGCACGTGAGATATAACTTCCATCTAAATTTGTGTAAGTCCTGCCCTTCATACGCACTCTGCTGACTGCCCACCCGTCGCTGCCACCCTGCCCTCCACTCAAAGGATCAACAATGCAGGCACTAATGCGTATAAGTATGGGCCGCTGACTGAGAGCAGCGATGAGGACCTGTTGGAGATTGTGCAGACCAACGTGCTGGGCATTCTGTTGTGTTGTAAAGAGGTGGGTGGGAGGTGGGTGGGAGGTGGAGGCCCACGTGCCTGACACACTCACTTGCTGTGCATAGATGGGTGGTGCAGCTTTCTTTCTGACGATCCTGAGTTCCTGACCCCCTCCCTTCAACCCTGATCTGCCCCTCCAGGCTGTGCGCGTGATGAAGGACCAGGACAAGGGTGGGCACATTTTCAACATGGACGGTGCGGGCGCTGATGGGGGGGCCACGCCACGCTTCGCCGCTTACGGCGCCACTAAGCGCTGTCTGACTCAGCTTGGCAAGTCGGTGCTGGCAGAGCTGGCGCAGGTGTGTGAAACTGAGGATTTAGGAGTGTGGGACCTAGGGTTCAGGATGCAACCACACTGTGCGATGTGGTGCTGTGCTGGGTGAGGTATATCGGTGATATCCTGCTAAAGGGCATAGGTTGAAGGAGTATCGGGTACAGACCTAGACCTTGCCAAGTTGGCTGTGCATGGGTGCTGGATCTCGCATCTTTCTTGGCAGCAGTGATATCAGCTCCCCCCTTTCAAGAGGTGAGCCGCTCACTATATTGACGGGGGTTCTCAGATTATGAGATCCGCGAGACAGGGGCCCTTGACTTCACATCGGGAATGGAGGATGAGACTGGGTGGTCGATAAGGGGATTGGCTACATGCCGCTTCTGTTTTACGAATAATGCCACATGTACAAGCGTGCCTTGCAGCTCCTGTGCGCTGAAGACAAGTCGACCTCAGACTTTTGTGAAGTAAATCATGTGGCCGAGATATATCATTACGAGGCTAGGTTTTAGGGTTTAGGGTTTAGGGTTTAAGTAACAATATAATGTACGGGCTATGATGCAGGCTCAGACAGGCCTGCATCATAGCCCGTACATAGTATCTCGCATACAGGTATCTCTCAGATCGCTCAAGCTTGCATGCCGCCTCTCATACCTGTCAACACTCTCATTCTTCTCAATACTTTTACAACCTTTCATTCCTCCCACATCACTAATTTTTATTTCCCCCGCATCCCATCGAAACATCTCATTATTGTCGGGGTCCCCTTGATGCCCTCCTGCCTGCCCCTCACACTTTGCTGCCCGCAGGCCAAGATTGGCAATGTCGGCATCCATAACCTCAGCCCCGGTATGGTGACAACTGAGCTTCTCATGTCGGGCGCAGACACGCCTGTCTCCAAGTTCTTCATCAACTGTTTGGGTGGGTAAATTATAAGCAGGGCCTAGTTTAGGGTTTAGGGTGTAGATGCAAGATGCAACTACAAACTTAAACTGGACACACTGGTCTTCAAGTTCTTCATCAACGACTGTGTACTGGGCACTGGGCACTGGGCACTGGGGGAACTGGGGAGACTGGAGGAACTGGGGGAACTGGGGGTACTGGAGGCACTGGGGGAACTGGGGGCACTGGAGGCACTGGGCACTGGGTACTGGTTACTGGGTCGCCCAACTGGTGCATCTCATTCGCCCTGCTGTTGGCGACTAGAAGCTCACAGGTCATCCAACAGCCCACATGTCCATTCAGAGGCTTGGTCATACCAAGAGTGCATTTTCAGTCTCCCACCTGTGCCCGCTATGTCAGAGTGGGGGGGGGAGGGAGCTTATCCTGGGCAGTGCCTCATGTGCAGGGCCTCACGGTATCTTAATGGAGCCAGGGGAAAGGTGACGGATTAATACAGAATAAAGTGGGGGGACTGAAGGTTTAGGGTTTAGGGTTTAGGCATGGTCAGCTAGGCAGGAGGGTTAACTAGGCATGGTCAGCCTCAGAGGCGAGCCTGATTCCTGTCGGATTGAAATCTTTGCAGTTCCTGGTCGGAAGCGGCATCATGGTTTGAAAGCCCAGCGTGATGATGAGTCTATGACTCTTACCTGCCTTGTCTTGTATAATGTATCTGTGCCTCCTGGTTTGTCGCGGATGGCTATGGATGTAACGGTGACCCTCAGGGGAACGGGTTGTGGAGGTTGGGGTTGAGGGACTCCATGCGGATTGGGCCGAAGGAGGGATCTGGCAGATTGTAATGGAGGGACGAAATGCATTGCAATCACGAATGCTGGCTCTGCTTTTCCTTTCTGGCTGACTTCCCTCCTTTCTGCTCTTCCTTTCACTCCAGCCTGTGGGGCAAACCGCTTCGCCGTCTCCGTGGCCCTCCCCGCAGCCCTGTCCCTTAACCTTGAAAACCTGCAGCGTTGAGCACTATTTTCTGTGGACACGTGTTCCTTATCTCTTCGGCACTGTTGAACTGTCCCTTTGTTCAGACCAACCTGCCTCCTGCTGCTTCTGCAGCCGACACGCCCGAGAACGTCGCGTCGTTTCTGGTGCCGCGCGTGCGCCGGGTGCCACAAGACAGCGTCAGCCCCCTCACGGGCGCAATCTCCGGCTCATATTTGCAGTACCTAACCAAGACCAAGGCATACTCACAGATCCTGTCGGTAAGTTCACAGCATGGGGGCAGGAGCAGGAAGCTCTGTGGGTGGTGGGGTTGAAGGGGGAAAGTCTCTTACCTGAAATGATGGACCAAGACCAAGGCGTAGCCATAGACACGGTTGGTAGGTTCCCAGAGCAGCCAGCATGGGCAGCAGTGCAGACAAGGTGTGCTCCCAGTGCTTGTCACGCGTCAGGGCTTGTTGAAAGCTGTTGTTGTGTGTTGCAAGATTAGCACTTCAGAGCTAGTTGCAAGCTGTTGTGGCCTGTTGCAAGGACAGCACTAAAGTTCTTGGTGCAAATCGTCGGAAGAATGATTGTATGCATCCTGTTAAAGATTCACCGGCACAACTCCCAATAGTCAGGGTGCCACAGCTTCAGAGGGTATGGGGCGGCATATCGGGTGCGAGACATGAGTGCGGGTACTTGCATGAATAGCAGATGATTGGACACGCAATCGCCGTCCCCAATGATTGCATGGACCTCATCATTGGGGACATGGTGGCATAAGAATGTGCAGGAGTTCAGGTAGTAGCGGCTGCAAGTGCCATTCGCCCACAAGCGCCATGCACCCCCATGCGCCATGCAGCTGCAAGAGCCATGCCCCTGCACAAGCCATGCGTCCGCAAGTGCCATGTGCACCATGCACGTGCGAGCACCAAGCACCTGCATGCGCCATGCACCCACAGGTGCCTATCACTTCCCAGCTGTTGACTAAATGTGCCACCTGCTACCATTTTCGTTCTGGCTGTGCTGCAGAGAGTTTTCACCGGATCTCGCAAGGACAAGTTTGTCAAGGAATGAGGGCCTACTTGCTCTGGCAGCGTCAGTGGACGCGCTGGTTCGTATTCAGGAGTTCAAACCGGTGGCGCACCTCTCCGCATGGCGTATGCAGTAAACCTTCAGCCCTGACCCAGCGAGTGTGCTCATCAGAGGAATTCGTGCACCAGGCTGTTTGTCCCGCGCGATGCTCAGTCAACCTTATACACATTTATTTTGAATATATTTTGACACAATTTGGACGACCTGTAGGAAATCTGTTCTAAATCTTTCTAGACTCCCATTTAGATGTCGGACTAAAAAGGATATCATGGTTGGCATCATACTCGAATGCTGTGTAAGAACTGCAGCCCCACTGCACGTGAAATAAACAAATCTCGGAATTGGGAAGCGGGCCATGGGGTGCCAGGGGTGGTGCTAGGGAGAACCTGTTAGCTCTCTAGGTTTTCGACTTGAAACACATGATATGAAACATATGATGCAGCTGGTCTGAGAAGCATGGATGGTGCAACACGAGCACAGTGGTGTTGTGACATGTTCGCATAGCTGTGTGCTTGTGTGTCTGATGTAATTCAGGGTTTTTAACAGGGAGATCAGTTGATGTCGTCATGCTTTCTTTTCAACCGGGATCTGTTAGTCAGCATGCAGCCAAGGACTGGTTATGCTGCCCCCCCTGACCGTCATCTACATTCAACAAATAGAAAGTACAGTAGCTCTGCCCTTGGCTTGCATCTCTTGACGCGGCTCTGGTGGCGGTTGCGGTCGACCGCGACTGCTACATCCACACCATTAGGATGTGTTTCCATTGGCTGTTTTGACGTCGGGGTGGGCTGCCAGCTAGGCGCCAGCTGTGCCACCCCGACGAAAACTTTTCCATTGGACGTCGAAGCACGACCGGATTTAATACAGTCGACGGTTGGTTTCCCAGACACTTCTGCCCAAACTTACCCAAATCCACTTCGGGTCCGAGACCCGAAGTGAGTTTGGGTGACATCCACCCTAAACGCCAGATGGACAATACTTCACAGTCTTGTTTTTTGAGCCCTGTGCTCATTCTCCTTTATTTAAACAGCTGATAAAATCTGTTGTTTCAGTATAAGTCTACTGGCTGTCCCGGCCCACGGAAGGCCACGTGACGATATTCTACCCCGTCGTTGCGTTGCAGTATGCGCGACCGAATCAAAATAAAGCAATATTATATGTAAGCACCACTGGTTGCTTTTATCTACGTGTTCAAGTTACACAGGTGCAGAAATTTCAAAAGAGCGTTGCCAGCTGCGCCCAATGCTACTATGCATGGACAAGCCGATAGCGCGATTCGTTTTGCAGCGGCGCAACAAACGCGACCCAACAACTACCAAGGAATGCTGCGACATTTCGAAGTTCTTAGCCTGCGAAGGTTCTTGAACGCGAATTGGCCACCCCGGACATGCAATGGAAACGAAGGACGGATTTTTCTGTGGTGGTCTTCACCTCGGGCTAAAACCTTGGCGCGGACCGAACAAAACCGACCTGCCCGACTGCTCACCCCCTTAGGGTTACAGGCGTCACTCGTTGACAGGGCGGTCCTAGCAGATGGGTCAGCCACATACGCCGTAGCCAAATCGTAGTGTAAGCAGTCGCTGTGGTACCGTACAAACTTCAAACGGACTAAGCCCACGATTTCTCGAATATGAGAGCAGGACCCTGTATGGGTGCGCAGCTAGCGGTAGCTAGAGGTGCGTAAGCAACTACCGCTACCGCAGGCGCCTGTCATCCGACGCCGAGCGACAATTATTCATAATTCCAAGCCACACACTAGCTACAAATTGATCGAATATGTATAGCCTGTCGGTGTTCCTGATCATGGCCACGGCCTCCTTCAGTGGCGGGGTGGTTCGGGTAAGTTGGCAAAGCTTCATGCATGGCCATGCTCACTTACGCATGGCTGAGGGCATATGGGTATGCATGGGGCTGGCATTGCAGCCGTTGACACCCCGAGAATTCCCAGAAGCGGCCTGATCAAAGCATGCATCCGCTGCACTTGCCATGCATGGCGCCTTGCACAGCTCCTTGCATGGGTTATCGCTGTGAAGTTTTTCAGTCCATCAGAGCATTACATTTGATGCATGGGACATGTGCCCGTAAACCGGTACAGGCACTTGATGGGTTGTCGCTGTTAATTTTAGTGAGCTTCAGATAAATCCTGCTGCAAACCTAAGGCCTATGGGCGGGGTGACTTGGTGCAGCAGGCCCTGCAGCTTGAGCCACTGGCCGTAGGCCTGTTAAGGTCTGGTCCCCATCTGCCCTGAGGTGGGACTGGTGGCGACCGGCAGCCCCCCAAAGGTGGTTTGGCTCACAGAAAAATAAACATTGGGGTTCATGCATGGCATGAGATCTGCTGTTACTCCCCTTAGCATCCCAGGGGAGAGCAATATCTCATTACAGGACATATCCAGGGATGTGTCTTCCTGCGCACTCCCAGCGCAAACTCTTTAGCGCTATAAAGGGCAGGAGAAGCGCACTCCTTGACCTCTGAACGATAACTGTCTGCCCTGTCTGACAATCTTTTGTTTTTTGGGGGGGTGAGGCGCCTCAGCTACAATTCACTTTCCCAGTGGGCCCAGAGATGGCTGCCTGGCTGCCTCTCAAAAATGCCCTGGGTATGCTCTAAATAGCCACAACTGTCAGCTGCCTCGTTGTGCCGACCCCAGGTAGCAGCCGGCTTGCCAAGCAGCTCTGTCCATGCAGGTGTGTGCCGTCCCCCTGCCTTGAGAGCATACTAACTCCCCTGCCTGTCCCTCTGCCGCTGCTCCTTGCCTGTCCCTCTGCCGCTGCTCCCTGCAGGGCGTCTCAGGCTTTGGCTCCGCTATCATCCACTCCCTGGTATGGGTGGTCTGCACCTCCGCCGGTGCAGAGGCAGGGCCCCTGCAGGTATTGTGCAGGGAGGCGGACCAGGGGGGCCCGGGCGATTTATTTTAGTACACGCCAGTCAACTGGCCACACCTTTGATAAGCTGCCGGGTAGCTGCCACAGAACGATGTGGATCAAATGATGACTGGCCTACCGTCAGTGGCCCAAGCAGCAGGTCTTGCTGCGCCAGCACCCCTTACCTGTAGGCCCTGCAGTAAGTTCAGTGCGGCAGAAGCATGATAAATACATCTGGGTCCCTGAATGTTGGTCAAGCAACGCTAATTATCAACTCATGGAGTGTAAGGAGTTATGGGTCCTCCACCTATACACTCATGACGTATTCCTTAACCTGTGCTATCAGGAGACATCATTTTCAGCAGGGTGTTCCATTGCTAGCAGGAGGCATCCGTGCTGGAATGCGCTTTTATCCCGGACCTACAAGGACTGGCAAGCTGAGATGCAAGGCCTGCATGAATCCATGGAAGATATATCGATACACGGGATTGAGTTGCCCTTCGCGGTGTATACCCACCACAGCATGAAAGCAGTCTGGAGCGGTCACTCCCCCTCCAGCTCCTGGAAAAACAAAACTTTAAGCTCCTTCCCTATATCCCTGCTTAAGGACCCCATTTCTTGCCCCTGAACCGCTGTGCCTCCATTGTGAGCCGCGATCCCCTGGCCGTGATTCAAGGCCCTCCCCCCTCGCAGCTCTCCGTGGTCATAGATTGCATCAACAACGTCCTCCTCGCGCTACCGCTCCTCATCATCACCGACGCGTGGAACACCGGGGATGCAAGGATATACGTATCGGTATTTGTGATGACGGTGCGAGCAGAGGGGGCTCGGTAGCGAGGCTGAAGCTGATAGAGAGGGGCAGTAGGGAGTGGAGGACAGCTGGTAGGAGGGGGCTGGGTAGGGAGGCTGAAGCTGACAAGGGGGTGGCGCTGAAAAAAAGGGGGAACAGCTGGTAGGAGGGGGCAGTAGGCGGGGGGCACATACCGTAGTTGAGGTAATAGTTAGAAAGATTAGTTACCTAAATAATTACAGCTTGTGATTATAACCCAGGAGGCCCTTCCAAATGTTTTGGTGACAACATGACTGACAATGAGGATGCTGTTTCTACAGCACGGAGGGGTAGAGGCTGCACACCCTGGTTTTCTTGTGTGGCTACCAGATTGAGGGCGTCTGACCCAAGCAGTGGTGTATGTCATTGCACCCGCGTGCCTGACCGAGAAGTGAGCGCCCCGCTGCCAGCACCAACTCCCTAGTTCCCCCTCCTCCCCCTCCTCCTCCCCCTCCTGCCCGCAGACTGCCTTCTCCCCCCTGGGCGCGGCCATGCTTGTGGGCCTTGACGTCCACCTGGTGGAGCTGGTCATGGCTTGCTCACTGGTCCTGGTCATCATGTTGCGCTTGGATGTGCCATCCAAAGCGTGGGCTCTCGTGAGGGGCGGCGGAGGCAGGTGGGAGGCAAGAGACAGGCAATGAGACCCGCAGCCCTTAACCTTCAACCCTCAGCCTCCAACCCTGAGGTCTGAACCTGTGTCTCTATTTTCGGCTACGAGTCCACCTTCGGCAGGCTGCCCTGCGGCCGCCAAAGGCCTGATTAAGACCAAACCTGGACCGGCCTACAAATGGCACCCAAGGCAGTTTGGCTGGCCACAACTGGGGCCTCTGGCCAGAGGCAGTATTGTAGCTGACTTGTAGATGAGTCACAAAAAAAGAAACACTGAGACTCTAACCCCTCCCCAACCCTCCCCCTCAACCCTTCCAAACGAAGTGCTGCATCCCCCTGAAGCCGCCCTTCCTGTTCACCTGACAGGGGGGGTCCCGCTCAGACCATCGGCGCAGGTCTCGACGATCAGCCGCTCTCCCTGACCATCATGGATTCAGCAACAACAGCAGGAACAACTGCAGCAACATTAGCAGCAACAACAGGGCCCAGGACAATGCCAGGGGTGCCTGTCTGTATCACCTCAGCCTATGTCGCGTCCCAGCTACTGCCGCTGAGCGCCTCAAGTGCCAAGATGTGCGATGAGGGCGTTGCTGATTGCCACAGCTCCCAGTGGCAGCAGCTCGCACTCATCCCGGCCGGGACGGGGATGAGATCCTCCTACGTTGCACCTGATGGTCATGGGGCTGCTTCTGGTGGTGGTGGTGGTAACGCTTCTGTTGCTATTATTGCTCCACATGGCCCTGCATGCGAGCCTGCTGATCCAGAGGAGGAGCTGCTGCCCCTCTTGTCAGCAACCGCAGAGAGAGGACCGTCGCTCGGCTCTCCCCGCAGCTCGCCCCTCAGCTCGCCCCTTCAGAGAATACCATTGCCCAGCGCGCCCCTCGATGCCCGTTTGTCATTGGCCGATGTCTCACCTGATGCAGCGGAGGGGAGGCTGGATGGCACTGGCGGGCAGCTTGCTAAGTGGGCGGCAGGAGCGGCTTCGAGGCAGCCCGAGGCATCAGGCAGTGCTCTTGAAGCGGTCATGAAGGCAGAGGGTGATGAAGCATCCACCCGCTGCATGCAGGGCCCACCTGCCTCCTTAGGTCCGCGCCTCACTCGACCGGGCGAGGCACCCGTGCCCAGCAAGAGCGTGCCTACTCATCACCTAGATCCAGATCAGATCCAGGATCTGGAGCTCCCAGGATCCAGCAGATCTGGCCATAGCCATAGTAAAGACAAGGGGTTTAGGACCAGTGGTGGGCCCAGGTCCGTTGCAGAGCGGCTGGCGGCCTTGAAAGAGGAATCTGGGAAGAAGCTGCAGGATCTTGGGCGAGTGATGCAGAGGCTGCGGAGCAAGGGCGGCAGGCGGCAGCTGCTGGAGGTGCCGGGCGTTAAGGAGGGGTTGCGCGTGGTGGGCTGGGGGAGCCTGGCCGGGATGGTCAGCGGCGTGATGGCCGGGTTGACAGGTGTGTTTTGTGTAAGGGTAGAGGGGGACATGGCATGGATCCTGATAATGCAGATCCTGATATCGTGGATCCTGACAAAGTGGATCTTGATATTGTGGATCCTGATAATGTGGATCCTGATACGGTAATGTGGATCCAGGAAATGTAAATCCTGATAGCGTGTATCCTGATCATGTGGATCCTGATCACATGGCCCTGTGGCTTCTAGGTATTGGCGGCCCCCCTTTGATGCTGCTGTATACCTACTTGGAGGTCCGGAAGGATGTGGTGCGAGGGACCAATGCCTGGATCAACCTATTCCAGGTGCGAGGCGTGGCGGGGGAATAGCGGGGATGGGTGGGATACGCTATCAGGGTTTGTCTCTTGTAAGGCAGGTTTGACCCGAGTTGTGACTTACTGACTTGTGAGTACTCCTGGTATTGGTTGCAGGGCCTCTGTCTGTTGAATCAACTGTGATCGTCCCATTCAGTGCTTTGCAATTGCGCCGGAAATGAGGAATTGTGTATGGAATTACTGTCCCTTGCCAGTAAAAGTAGCTGAACTCGCCTTGCAATTTCGGTGGCTGAAACTCAGCTATGCAACTCAGCCGGTACCGTTATCGGCACAGCACTGGGCCCAATGTCCTGCAGACCCACCTTGGCCCATGACATTAGTGCGCACCTCTTTGGTTAGCTCTACTTGTCTCAATGTCCTGCGAACTTGTGCTATTTGTACTGCACGCCGTACTGCTTTAAATGACTGTTGGGAGGCCAACACTGGGGCGGATGGGGACCAGTCTTTGACCCCGTGCTTGCCGGTGGCTGCAAAACAAAGCCCCCTCGGCAGTTGCGGTCATATGTAGATGAATGGTAGCTAAAGCACCCAAACTTATGCACTTCTGCTAATCTGCCTTGCCTTTCCACTTATCAGTTCCGGATCGTTATCTACGCCCTCATGGGCCTCATCCGGCCAGCAGACTGGCTCATCTTCCTGTTGAGCTCCTGCGGCCACGCGGTGGGGCTACTCCTGGGAAGCTACTACAACAAGGCGGTCAGCCAGGTCATGTTTGGCCACCTGCTGGTGGTGCTCATGGTGCTGTGCGCTGTGCTCCTGTTCCTGGCCGCATTCGATGTGGGTGTATCGTCATAGGCAGGATGGGGACAACGGTGAATATCAAGCTCAGCATGTTCTTGTGTGGCTAATAATGGTAACGGCAGAGACGAGGGCGCGGCTCGTGTGGCGCTGTTTACTTAACCCTCACAATCCTGGGAAGTATACTTTCCTTTCTTTGCGTGGCGAAGGGGGTTGGCGGGATTGAGCACATGTTTTCATTTTCTTGAGGAAGCCTACCCGCCTCTGCCCAACTCAGTTTTGGTCTACCGGTATTCGTCAGGTTTGCCTATTTTGCCTAGTTTATTCAATTGTCGTTTTGCCGCCTCCCTAATGTGGTTTGTGAGTGACTACATGTGTCATAGTTTTGAAGTGTGGAAGCCTCTCATCTTGAATAAATAGATATATTCTGTGGGGGGCGCACGTAGCGAGCATGCAGGTATGAAGTGCAGGTGGTCATCATCCATGTATGAAGGTGATCAAGTTGCACTAGAAGTAGCGAATTATATCTTCATACCGATACATAATCTACTCTGTACCATATGTGTCACATTATTAGTTGATTGCACAAACACTCAACACAATTTGTCAAAGTATCCCTTACATGTTTGATGTTCCATGGAGATCTCAAGTTTGCAATGCCGGTATGGTATAAATGAAATGATCCCCACCCTATTGAAACATGTGTTGGGTTTTGGGTTTAGGGCTAAACCCTAAACTCGAGTACCGTACAGCTGGCTGTGGGCGCCCTGTTCTACGGGCTGAGTCACCCTGTACTGAACTCGTTTTTGATTCTTGGGGAATGGATCAAACACCACTCAGTCAATTTTCAATGTGAATGACGTACACCTTTGGGCCCTGCTCAGACAAAACTCTGTTGCTTGACGCCCTACACTGTTCGGTGCACAGAATAACGCAGATACAGGTACAGGGTGATAAAAGAGAAATAAATAGGTCAGAAAAAAATAGGAAGGGGAAGAAGTTAAAGTGTAAATAAACACGACACCAACTCTTGAGAGATGCCAAGCGATTGGCTCACTTTATTGAGTGATTGTCACTGCGTCTCACTGAAGTTGTTTGCTCATACAGTCCAGCGAACATTTGGATTTGACACATACATAACATTTGGGCGCCCACGCGGCCGAGCTTTGAGCGGGCCCAGAGGTGTAACGTAATTGACTTACATAACATTTGATTTGATACATGGGACAGGTGTCCCAAACCTTGAGCCCCAAACAACCTGGGAACAACGAGTCACCAGTTGTGAAGTTTTTACAGTCCATCAGAGCATCACATTTGATGCATGGTACATGTGCCCGTAAACCGGTACAGGCACTTGATACACTAGGATAGGACAGACAGCGAAAACCAGTCACCCCCCTGGCAAGCAACTAGCGCCCCCCTGGCACACAACCAAGACAGTGGCGTGGGAATGAACCCCATAGTGCAGAAGATAAGCCCCAGTCATAAAACATGACGTGGGTGCAAAAGAGTTCGGTTGAGCACCGCCTAGAGAATTAGGGGGGGACAGGAGATTAGGCAGAGTTTTGAGATGATTCTCTCTTTTCATCATACACTGATAGATAAAAGAACCAAATTTCCTCCAGAACGCAGATGCAGAAACCTCTGCATTCATTTTGCCCCATTTGCGTACCGTTTCATGGCCTCATTCTCATCCTCTAGTTTCTGGTATTCTTCCAGGCGACCACCAACTACTAATTGCAGACTAGTGGCCTGGGACTTTGGGAGTGACCCCAAAGTGCACAAGACCAGCTCCCAGTCACAGCACATGGCGTTAGTGTAGATATGTTGAGCATTGGCGCCTCTATTTGTTAGATTCCCATTGCTACTAGTGGTGAACCACCGATCTGCTGTTTTTCTCCCTAAAACTCCTGGAACTCAGGTATCAGGATTCTCACTTACCGGTAGTCACTGCTGAGCATGCTATTTCAGCTACGCCAGGTTCAGGTACGCCCGAAAAGCGGGCAGACTAGGTGGCAGCGCCAGCTCAGGAGCAATGCCTGGGTCCCCACGAAGGCTGCCACACACCAGCTGCCAGGTCAATGACATCGCACCAATGGGCCCTGCTGAAAGAAAGGCTCGGCCGCGTTCCTATCTCGTTCGAAAGGAAGGAAACGAAAAGGGGAGGAAGGAAACGAAAGAGGAAACAGACGGGAAAGTCCCCACAAAAGAGATGGGGTAATTCTTTCTCGTTTGTGTTCTTCCTTTTCTTTCCTCTTACCTTCAGTTTCTTTTCTTCCAGCGGGACAGTTGGCGCCCACGCGGCCGAGCCTTTTTGAGCAGGGCCCAGAGTGTAGTGTCATTGACCTTCTGGGCCCTGCTGAACGCTCGGCCACGTGGGGCTGGTAGGGTACGACTAGGCTCAATTACAGCTTCCATGCACAGCCTGGGCCATGGTGCACCATGCCATCGTCCTATGTTAGGGGGCAGGAACATGGAGCCCGGCGCTCTAGGTGGGGGGAGAGAGTATGAACCCTGGGGGAGATCTGCCTGATGACACACCCCTCCCCTGGTGGCACATCGTCACATAAATCCACGCCGCGGTCTTTCCATTCTCTCTTTTGGCACTGTCAGCCAGACCCTTACAATGAAACATATCTCGTGGAAAGAAGGAACTTGCATGGAGTGCCGTAGATCTTGACACGCACCATGACGGAACCAAGCACGACACAAGGATCGTTTGCAACCGTCGCATGCGTGGCGCGTCGTTTGCTCAGCTTGGACATTCAGAAGCATTAGTGGAATTTCACGTCCTTGCAGCATAGGTATGCATGCGAGCTTTGGCGGGTAGTTCGGAGGCGGAGGGTCCACATCCAAGCACTCACCTTTCACTCAAGCCTTGCTATGGCGTTTAAAAAATACCCGGGGCCACATGATGGTTGCATTAAGATGAGAACGTGTCAGCTCACTAATCATGCCGGAGCACAAGTTTTGACACCCGGTTGGATATGTTGCATATCGTTTCCCTTGGGAGATCGGCACCTGGACGGCCTGCCAATTCGCTGAAAGAGGTCGACATTTACGCCATCTGCATGGTAAAGTAGCTAGGCCTACATCCGAGCGAGGTCAGTGAGGCACAGATGCGCCCATGCAGTATCCACTTGTGCATGTCGGCGTCATGCAAAGATATGCACACCCAAAGTGGCCCAGCGCCTGGAAGTGTTTATTTGTGTGTGCCCCAGGCAGCCTTTGAGGGGTTACTGAAGGGTGGCCACATCGAGGCCGTAAGGTTGCCTCGACGCTGTACATCCAACAACCCACCCACAGTACCCTCGTTGCATCAGCTCTCCTCCTCCTCCAGTGCCCCAAACCTCGCACAGCATGCCCAATCAGCGCCACTGTGCCCATGACTGTTCAATTCTTACTGAGCGCTCCTAGAGCCCCCTCTGCCTGCTCCCTCACTGCCTCCGAGCCTGCCTTAAGCAGCACCACCCTGAGGCAGGGAACAGCGCCCGCTGCCGCTACCATGGCGGCATAGACTGCTTTGTCGTGAGCCAGTGACCACAACGCGCCCGCAGCATGCTCCTGCTCCAACTCTGACCTACTGACACCCAGCAGCTTCACGAGGGTGGCTATGGCCCCTGCAGAGACTGCCTTGGCCTGGATCTCCGGAGAAAGCAGCAGCAGGTTGCGCAACATGCCTACAGACTCTTGCCGCACCGGCTCCCACGCCGACTGCATCAGAGCGACGAGCTGCGGCACTGACAAGGACAGCAGCTTCCGCCAGGTAGAGCGCCCCTCCTCCTCCTTCGGATCACCCCCGAGCTGGGAGCAGAAGAGTGAGCTTGTCGTGGTGAGGTTCTTCAGCATCCCCGCCGCCTGCTCCTGCACGAGCTGCGAGCTCGAGGTCAGCAGCTTGAACACCGGGAAGGTGTGAGAGTTACAGCAGCTGCACACGACCAGGTTCATGACCCAGCCGGCGACAGTGACCAGGGCGTCCGTGTCCAGCAGCACATTCCGGAGCGCCCCCAGGGCCTGGGCCTGCATGTCATGCAGGCGAACATCATCCTCCGCTTTTTGGATGTAAACTGTATGACCAATTTACAGCATCAACATTTGAATTACCATTACACTTGTTTCAAGTTGGGTCCAGCCCATCTTATCAGGAAGTAGTGAGGGGGGTCGAAGAGGCCCACTGTATGACCATTTCACAATATCAAAATTTAAATTAATTACCAGTATGCTTATTATTTTAAGCAGGTTTCAAGTTTGGTCCAGCCTTTGAATTCTTCTTCCCGTTGCTCGTGTTAATTCGACATGTGGGGGAGTATGGTTAAGGTCTGCCTGTCTGTCCTTAAAAAATGAGCAACGCCACTCCTCTTTGTGTTGCAGGGTGTGATTTAGTGTGGACTGTGTACCAGGAAAAGAAGTGTTGACGCGCTAATTACAGGGCTATCCAAAGATGGACACGTAGGCTCCTATTAATGTCATATCCATATGTTAATACCGTATGCATGAAATTGTTTGTTTGGACGAGGCTTGTGCACCATCTTGGCGCACAATGTCTGTACAAATCATTGTGTTAGCCAGGATATTTACTAAGACCAAGCTGGCTAAAAAACGATCTGTCACTTTCCCCAGGGGCCACTGAGTTTATAGTTTTCAGGGCGCATCTGCCAGTGCTTTGACCCCATTGGAAGGCATGTACTATACTGTGCTGGTACACGTTATTGTTTCATGGAGGTATGGACTGATTTGCGTGTGTTGTGGGAGCTCCGGTCTATATGCCAGCCTTGACACGGTCTGCTGGAAAACATGCCAGAGTACTCACCAAGTAATCTGGGGGCGATAAGCTTATGGGCGTAGGGTCGTGATATTACTGGGAAGTGTGGTTGGTCACGGAAGGGATCCTGTACCATGTACATCCGAATCAGGCAGGAGACCCTGCAGCATTTATATGAAGGCCTACTGTCATGGACCAAGCTCTTGACATGCGTTCAGATATGTCAGGCAGATGACGGTGGATGTTAGGATACGACATCGTTTGCACATCCATCATTCCACCCTGAAGCCCTTTTTAGGGCCATGCAATGACAGCAGGGATGAAAGAAGGAGGTGTTGCATAACAGGAAAGAAAGGGCATCGATAGTCATGAGCATCACTACATCTGTAGACAAGATTGGATAACTCTGATGGCTTCGTGGGGGGGGTCCAGCGCCTGTAAACCACTCAGGATTGAGCATCTCTGCAGGAAGGAAGTCTCCCTTGACCCCGTATTTTAATAGCAAATTGCCATCACCAACGTGCCGTACCAGCTGTACACTTGAGTTGTATATTTTCATCACTGGAACCGGGCCAAGCTCGGGTGGGACCGAGGCTCTGGTTTTTGTGGAGGTCGCGACTCGCATCATCCAAGGCTACTTCTTTGGGGGGGCTGGGGAATTGGTTTATTTTAATTTGGGGGGGGGGAGGAGGTAGGGGTCTTTTCCGTTTTGTTCCTTTCTTGCTTTGCCCTTTCTTAAAACTCCCTTGCTCATGCCTTGTGCCTCATGCCTTGTTCATGCCTTGTCTCTACGGGGCAAGGAACTTTTGCACTGTCACTCCTTTTGGACGGGGGGAGGGGGATTTCTTTCTGCTGAGTGTTCCTCCCCTTCTTTAGGCCCCCCTCTCCCCTTCATTCTTCCAACCTTATGGTTGGGCGCCCACGCGGCCTAGCCGTTTCAGCAGGGCCGAGAGGTTTAACTTCATTAATCAGCCGTGTGGTAATGGACGCGGCTACCTCGGCCCATGCCGCACTGTTTTCCTAACCCTAACGTCCCTGTGGGGCATCGGTTTATTTACTTTTTTCTGGATACTAGCGTGCTCACCGCCATCACTGACCATTGGGCACGCTTGCAAAAGTACATCCCTCATCAACATTTCGCATTCCAGCCGCGCTAAAGCACGCTCCAGCCTGCTTTTCTCCCCAGGCATGCAATTCATGCACAATGGGCAGCTGAAGACACCTTTCATCATTCACCAACATCAACCTCGCTTATAAAGCTAAACAGGCCATATAAGTAAACAAAGCCTGCAGACCCTAAAAATTCGTCAACATCAGGTTACGGGTTGAACCCTAATCCAAAGACCCAAACGACAAGTCAATTTTGAGCATTGAGAATGGCAACCTCAAGCAGAAGGCGCCCACCTACTCCTGCCATCACCCAGCAGGATCTGCTGGATCCAACGAGATCCAGGCATCATCCAGCAGGATTTAACGATGTACAGCCAATGCTATAGCCACCCCTTGTCCGTCTCTGAGCTTCCCTCTGGGCCCCCAAAGGAGGGCATGCATGACGAACATCATGCTCACATACCGGTAATTGGAAATGAAGGTGTTGAAATGGGGAAAACCCACACCTTCATTCACTCTCAAAGATATAGCATATGTCTCATTTCCCCTTTTTCAGGAAGGAGGCACTGTGGCAGACCTTAGCCCTAGCCCCCAAGCTCTGCACACGCACTGAATGCGACGCAACCCGCCCTGTATTTGAGGCCAGAGCGGTCCTCATTCACATTTCAACCCTCTCAGATTCCGCAGTGGATTAACATCCTTGACGCCAGATTTGTCAAAGAGGCGACTAGGCGAGTTCTCCTTTGGATCACAAGGTACGATTTGGAGCCTTCTACCCAGATTTAAGATTACCCAGGTACAGGTTAGATTTCAAACCTCTCAGATCCAGAGGTGTGATTTTGAGCTGTCGTACTCGTACCTGATTCAACCAGCATTATTGCGCAGCTCGCGTGACCTCCTCGCACACCCCAGTTCAGCGGTCTCTGGCCCATCTGAGCAGAAGGGAGGGGGAGACCATCATTGTGCATCCAGCATATTAGAGGGGGGCAGAAAAGTGAAGAGATAAGGAAACTGCATTTAGAGGGAGAATCAAGAGGATAGTGAAGCATTGACACAAAGATTAGGGATCTGTATTGTTCGGCCCATCATGACCTATGCTGCATTGAACGACACATTCCAACGCCTTTTTGTATAATTGCCTTTGGACTTAGGACCAGGCAGGATAACGCTAAGGCAGGAGCTACTGGTCAGATACCACATCTGCCGCATCAGGTGCCTGCAACAGGCAACATCGATGGACCACACGTATTCATACCGCAGGGGGGAGGACCAAGGGCTTCTAGCAGGCAAACAACCAGAAAATAGGATTTAACTCAGTTCACTACTAGTGCATATTGCCGGGTCCCAAGTTCCTGCCCCGTCATATTGGGGATTCGGGTAGGGCTGCACCTTGGATCCGGTGGCTGGGTTCCATCTTTCTGGCCCGTCATGCGTAAGGGTTGCACGGTTGCACCATGGTCCTACCTGTGTATGGCAGCTGGAATTGAGCTTGCTCCTGCCCTACCAGCCCCACGCGGCTAAGCATGTAGAAGGACCCAGCAAGTATACAACAAAACATTCATATCAAACATACACTGTACGGCGTGATCCCCACATTCCACACATTCCTATACCCGAATGACTGAAAGGTACGAAAAGGGATAGGGTTTGGGTTTTCAGTTGGTTTCACTGGGACATCGGTTACCAACCGCCAACGTGTCCAACAATGTGGAAGGCTTGTTCTTTGTCGTCGCCTCAGTGTTTCGAGTCATTTTTTTGTTCAGATGGCGTATCTCGTGCCTCCCTAGCTTATGACAGTGCACTGCAACGGAGGCGCGCGGAGTGGATCGAACGAGCCGTACTTTCTTGGGCATGCTATTTGCAGGGGTTTGCGGTGAAACGTGGCCCCGATTTCAGAAACAGGCCATCGCGTTGCTTCGTATTGGGCGCAAAGTCATTTGCGTGTCTGTTAGCAATGTTTGTGCTCGTGGCAGGGCAGCCACGGCCTCGGTCACGTTGGTTTTGGACTTTCTTCACCGAAGGTCCATACTGCACAGTACGTGTCATGCACTCGCTTTGCGCTTCTTTCTATAATGCCATTACTACTAAAAACGGGTGGAACCTACCCCGCATTGATGACCTCATCGACTCTTTTCGCGGGGCTTCGGTCTTTACAACTCTCGACCTCCTTTCGGGGTTCCATCAAGTGCGGCTTGAGCCCTATGATATTCCAAAGACAGCTTTCAACACCCCACTGGGTCACTTCGAATGGCTCGTCGTCCCCATGGGGCTTTCCAATTCCCCTGCTGTGTTCTCTCGTGTCATGCACCACATCTTTTCTAAACACAAGCATGTCCTTGTTTATCTGGACGATATCAGTATCCTCAGCACTTCGCCAGAGGAACACCTTACACATTTGGCCGAAGTCTTTCAGACCATGTCCGAACATAAACTGTACATCAAACTCTCAAAATGCGACTTCTTCAAAACGCAGCTAAAATACCTCGGCCATAAACTCCCAGCAGAGGGTGTACAAGCTGATCCGGAGAAACTTTCCGCCCTCCAATCCTGGGAATTTCCCACTTCTGTCGTTAAACTGCAATCTTTCTTGGGGCTTGCGAACTACTTTCGCCGCTTCATCCCCAATTTCTTACGTATTGCTGCGCCTCTTTACCATCTCACTAAAGCCACAGTCCCTTACAGCATGGACGCTTTATATCAGCGCCATTTTCAACTGATGAAGGAGCAGCTCCTCACTCCCCCTATTCTCGCCTATCCGGATCCCAGCCAGCCCTATGAGCTCATCTCGGACGCTTCCATCACTGGCTGTGGCGCCATTCTCACCCAGCATGGGCGTCCTGTGGCGCATTACTCTTCGAAGTTCAGCTCAGCAGAGCACAACTACACCACGGGTGAGCAGGAACTGTTGGGGGTTGTTAAAGCGCTCAAAGAGTGGCGTTGCTATCTCGAGGGATGCACCCAGCTCACTGTCGTGACTGATCACAACCCCCTCACGTACCTACCTACCCAATCGGTCCTGTCCCGACGTCAGTCCCGTTGGTCTGATTTCCTATCGCGTTTCGCTTTTCAATGGCAGCATAGACCCGGGGCTACCAACCCTGCAGACCCTTATCCCGTCTGCATTCCCTGGCTCACATGCACTGTGCCTCCATGGCTCTTACCACTGTCCTAGAGCTCAACCATGAGTTCATCTCAGCCTTCCCCCAGGCTTACTGTGAAGACCCACATTTCAGTGATGCACACTTCACCCGCAACATGCATTTTCACAATGACTTCTGGTATGATAAAGCCAACCGTATCGTTGTCCCTGCGACCCTGCCCCCATGCAAAACACTGTAATGGATGCCCACCATGCAACAGCCTACAGCGGTCATTTTGGCCTCGACCGCACTCTCGAGCACATTCAGCGACAGTTCTGGTGGCCTAGCCTGTACAAAGTGGTCAAAGCATACGTTGCATCCTGCCCTCAATGCCAGCAAAACAAAGCTAGCACCAAAGCGCCGTATGGGCTGCTCCAGCCCCTTGCTATTCCGGATTCCCGGTGGGATACGGTTTCCCTGGATTTCATTACTGGCCTGCCTAAAACTGCACGGGGGTCTGACTCTATCCTTGTGTTTGTTGATAAACTCGGTCCACCTTGCCCCTACCACCAAAACCTGCACCGCCAAACGTGCATCTGAGCTTTTCCTCACGCCTGTGTGGAGCCAACATGGCTCCCCCGTTACCCTTATCTCTGACCGTGATGTCGGCTTCACTTCTGATTTCTGGCGTAATTTTTGTCACCGCCTTGGCATTCAGCACCTGGCCATGTCTTCTGCTTTTCACCCGCCAAACTGAGGCGCACGAACCGTACCCTGGATGAGGTCCTCCGGCATTTCACTGCCAAAAACTCCCGTTCTTGGGAGGATGTTCTCCCCTTCGCAGAATTTGCTCTTAACAATGCTGTCAATGTCTCTACTGGGCAGACCCCTTTCATGCTCAATTTAGGTGCCCATCCCCGCACCCCCATTTCCAATCAACTCCCGCCTCCTCCTTCTGGTCACCGTTCCCTCCCGGTCTTAGACCAGGTCTTTCGTCAACGGGATCTTCTTTTCCAGCATGTGCATACGCTCCTTAAGGCAGCACAAGCACGTCAAAAGCATTATTCTGACACTTCTCGCAGGCCGCATGCTTTCCAGGCCGGCATGCAAGTCCTTCTTTCTTCTAAGAACCTGCAATTTGCTGGCAGTTCCGCTGGTAAACGCAAGTTGTTCCCCAAATTCCTGGGCCCCTTCCCCATCCTTTCCATGGTTGGTCCCCATGCTGCAAAACTGCAACTTCCTCCTGGCTGGAACATTCACAATGTTTTCCATGTCTCCCTTCTCAAAATTTACCATGACAGGCCTTCCAATCCTACTGTCCTTCTTGTTCCTCCTGTTGTTTCGGGCATTCCTGTCTACCAGGTTGAACGAATTCTTTCCCATCAGGACAAGCATGTCACACGTCGTAAAACTGTGCGTGAATATCTTTTTAAGTGGTCCGGTTTTTCAACCGAACATAACAGCTACGAAACCGCTGATTCCATTCCTTTGCATCTCCTCGATGCCTACTCTCGTTCGGCACTTAGCCAAGTGGGGGGCCTGTGACAGAGTAGCAGAGTCCCTTCCACTTACCCTGTCCATCACTACATGGCGTCCGCACCCGCACCCGCACCCGCACCTTACTGCGCCCGTGCGTCCGCACCTGAATGCCTTTCTCGTCCTTACCTATCATTCCTTTGCGCGGTGTATTTAAGCTCCAATTTCCGGAAACTCGTCAGAGTTTGGCCTTAGAGCCAAATCTGCGCCTTTCCACCCTTTAATACCAGGTCTAGGCCTGTGTTGGGTTCAAGTCCCAAGTGTTACCTTGGAGTCGACTTACTTCCGCGCAAATCTACCTTCTACTTCTGCATTCAGTAAGCATATCCGCTTCCTGCCTGTTTGCACTTTCATACATTCCATCTTAGTTGCCAATGACCTGAAATGTGCAAGCAAGGTTTGTCTCTAGGGAACTGGGTGCCGATCGGGCGGGTTGCACATGCCTCCATTTCCTACGTCCTTGTGCACCATGCACGTCAGGTGGGTGACATTCCATCATTTCCATGCATGTTTCTAGATGGGGCCTGAGGCTGCATGGATGGGTGGCTACACTTGATTGCCTGGTCTCAAGCAAAGTGCGCAAGCAATGGCTGTGGCCATGCATGAGAGACCAACTACCCTTGAGGCAGGTCAGTTTGTACATCTGTCATAGCTAAGGGCCGGCCCGCCCGCCCGAGTTTCCCGTCGCATCAATTCTCCGGACTTCAAATATTTGGCTGTGGCAAAGACTCTCAACAGGGTGTAACTGCAAGCGTCATTGCAAGGGCCGGTTTGTTGTGCTCTCATGCGACCCCAAAACATGTAAGGCGGACAGAGGTGCTCATAAGTTCGCCACAAATCAGTATTCCCACCACCCCCTTTGGTCTCGGAGCTAAATGCGTATGCGTCATACGTCACGTCAAGAGGCGGGGTTCGGCATGACGCACAGTTTCGTTCCTTGTGACAGACCGATATATTTCATCTTTGTCTATCTGCATTCTCGCCCCCTCTCCCCTTTTTCTCTGAACGAGACAGTTGGGCGTCCGTCATTTGATTCATTGTTTGTTGCATCTCTTCCCGACCTGGGCATGAGATAAATTCGAACTTGCCCTTTCGCAACTAACGTTTGACTTAAAAACGTGCTGGAAATGTCGAACAATCCCCTTCGTTCCCTCAGTCACTCGGGTGGCAATGCGGCCCCCCCCGGCCCCCCCCTCATATTCGGAGCACCTGCATGGAATACACGTCAAATCAAATGAGGTTTCAGGCTGTCAGTACTGACCAACGTCTATCGAGCGCTGTCTCCCGAAGATGTCGCACGATTCGGAATCCGCGTGCGTGTAGTCCGTCTATGAACGGCCGGTCGAACGGAATACCAAAACGATAGCTGATTAAAGAGTGGTCCATCAGCAACCTCGCTGCCCGCCCGGGACTTCAAACTCTCGTCTTTTCAAGCCCACATTCATGTTTCGATGTTTTTAGTCTTCCGGCCTACATACCCTACAGCTAGCTTGCTTGCTCTCGAGGCTCAACACGGAAAAAGAAGCGAGCTGGAGAAAGCTGACGAGTTTAAAATTCTGTCAAGTCCTGCACGATCTCACTTGCCAGCCAGTCTGCTACCTCATCATCAACGCCTATCGAGCCAATGAGGACTGGCAGAAGGAGCAGCTCCTGTTTGGTCATGAACCTAGTATGGCTGGCCGTTGCCCTCTCTCTCGTGGCTCCAACAGCAAAGGTAATGGCAAAGTGCCTACACCTCATTCTGCTCAACCCACCCCGTGAAAGTGTGACCTTGCGTGACCTCCTGCAGCAGTTCATACTTTGTCATACGAGCTGCATGCCAGCATGAGCATGTGTTGATGGTGACAACTCTTGTTATGCACTTACCGTATGTCATGGCTTGGCTGTCCTACACGTAATAACAGTGACCATGCGGAGTTATACACATGCGAGCTGTGCTGCCTCCTGATAGCCTTCACTCCCACCTCGACACTTTGTGCGATCCTTTTTGTTCTTACGCGATGAGCAGGCCAGGAACACATTTGCATTCAACCACCCCGTGCTGCCGCGCCTAAACCCTGGTCCTGCTGCGGCAGTGCCAGTGTTTATTTTAGCGCGCTTCAGCTACAATTCAGCTACATAACAGCCTAGGGCCGTGGACCCTGGGGCAGCAAGTCCTGCTGCTCGGGCCACCGGCCATAGGTCGGTCAAGATTTCCCCCCAATTGGCCCAGTGGAGGCCGCCCCGGCGGCCCCCTACGGGTGGTCTGGTGCAGACTAAAGAAAAAATTGTGCGGCACCCTCCATTACTCAGCCCTCCCTGTGCACTGCATGGCTGTTTGCCTGCATGGGCAAGGCATGACGCGCATGGATTTAGGGTTCAGGTCAAAAGAAAGTAAACTCTTAACCTGCTGCCTGCCATAATGCCATCCATGCCATGCCATGCCATGCCATGCCATCCTGAAAGAAAAAATACCACGCGCTCCGCCAAAGCGGAGGAGGCGTGAGATACCGTTGGACCTATATCACTTTAATCCTGAAGTAGGATAGCCCGCTCACGACATTCTACATTAAGCATGCTGTCTATGCATATGGTTAGTTGCCTTGTTTCGCCGGGTGGCCAGACTGTTGTCAACCAATTTTTAGTCAATCATGGTAGCACTATCCGGCTAAGCCTGTGTCGTATTGTACCGCATCCTGCTACCTTGTTGTCAACACCTGCGGCTGGCTTTCTCCAAGTTGCCTGGTACTGGTGGATTTCGTCCCTGTCTTGATGCCGGAATGAATAGCCGTTTGGACCGAGGGGACAGTAGGTATTAAATGGTTCGTTTTTTCGTTTCGGACAAAAACCATCGAAATCATTCATTCGTTGTACTGAAAAAATGACACAAAAACGAAGTCTGACTGATACTACGGTAATACCATAATGGTACCGAGCTGTGCATACCGTAGATTTGCTTTGCCTTCCCTCGAAATTAACATTGTTGGGGGATGAGGGATCCATACATTTACTAATTCTCCATTGTTTCAGTCGGGAAATCAGACTTTTTGTCAACAGTTTGCCCTGAGGGTACTGAGGGCAGCATTAGAAGGAAATGTTTTGATGCCCAAGGGTAGGCAAATCAAATCTACGGTACATAGGAACATTAATGAGAAGTATGATTAAACCCCTGATTAAACTAGCCCGCAATTTAGGCGTTTTTTGTGTTCAGCCTGATCACAGACCTGGCGCTGGTGATCACACTGCCAGGTCTTGGTTTCCTTCCCACCTTGCGGTGTATAGAGGGAGTTTGCTTGACTGCCACGGGCATGACTAAATAGCTTGTCCAAGCGCTTTTGAACAAATCAGCACCCTTAAATACAGGATGGTCTCCAAGGAATGGAATTGGGTGGGGGAATCAAGAGTAGCAAACCCTGCTGATCTGTGCATTTACCTCCCATCCTGATGATACAGGCAGATGCATTCGATTCTTGCCTTATGCCCATGGAGGTCGGGCCCTGCAGGTAACGACGAGGATTTACGAGTTTGGGGTCTAGGGTTCCGGGAATATTGAACCTTAACCCCAAGTTAGTGCCCTGCCCGCAAGTTAGGAGAGAGGGTTCAGGACGTCAGGGCGATCTTTTTACGCCTTCAGGGAATATTATGCCTTATCATCCCAATCATTGCTTACCCTCGCTGGGCTCGTGCACCTTGTTGCCGCCCAGTGGCATTTGAAGCTGTTAGTTGCCAAGATGCTCTTAGCCACATTCCATCAAATATTGTCTATCTGCCAAACATTCGAAAGGTTGCAGCCGCCACACTAATGTTTTGCTCAGTTTTCGAGCAATTCCAGGGTTGAGACAGATCTTGTGTGCTGCTGACACCTCTTCTTGCCCCTGACATTCAAAACATTGTGAGAGCAATGAGGTACACAGTACGTGTCCTCTATCTGTGGCCTCACAAGATGTTCAGGGCGTCCTTCATGCTCTATTTCTGTAACCCTTAACCTTGCAAATTCAACCCTGAACCCTAAACCCTGAACCCTGAACCCTGAGCCCTAAACCTAAGACATCAACCCTGAACCATCAACCATCAACCCTGAACCATCAACCCTGAACCATCAACCCTTACTGGATGTTCACGGTGTCCTTCATGCGCTATTTCCCCTAATACCTCAACCTTGCACCATCAACCCTAAACCATAAACCCTGACTGGATCCCCAGGGCGTCCTTCATGCGCTATTTCCCCAAAACCTAAACCTTGCACCATCTACCCTGAACCCTAATCCCTGACTGGATCTCCAGGGCGTCCTTCATGCGCTATTTCCCCTTAACCCTCAACCTTGCACCATCAACCCTGAACCCTAAACCCTGACTGGATCTCCAGGGCGTCCATCATGCGCTATTTCTTCAACGCCAGCTCCTTGATGTGTGAGGAGTTTGAGTACGGAGGCTGCGAGGGGAATGATAACCAGTGGGGCTCCCGTGATGAATGCTGGACAGAGTAAGCAAAGGAAGGTTATAATAAATGGAATGAAGCTTAGAAATATAAATACCTGATGGAATGAAGCTTATAAATAAATACCTGATGGAATGAAGCTTAGAAATAAATACCTGTACCCCTAAATAAAATTGTCTGCTCAGCCCCGCATAGGAAATTTCATTGTTTAATCGTCCATGCAGGCATGCACTGCCTGCTCCTGACTGATTCCGACCAGCGTCGTTTTCGCGCACCCCGGATATTACTTGCGTCCCAGTCCGCGCGGCGCCACCGTGCTCCCCTCGAACACATTTAACGGGAGGTCGTACATTAATTACTGGGACAGGTCCCCCCTTCTTCCCTTTTCACCTGTCCCGGACAATGATTGAGCATTTAGAAAAGCAGACAACCAAATAATTGTGTGGATTGCGTCGGGGGACACGCTTCATGCAGCTCTTGGAGCCCACGAAGACGCGCAAGGGCCGGAATTGCATGAGACTGGTGCCTCACTGCCTCAGAAGTGCTTGAGACTGATGCTGCTCCCCCTCCCCGAGTCCCCGCCTAATCAGTCAATTGAAAACTTACTCCGTGAACCTCATGTTCATGCATGCTTCCTTGGCGCCCCGATGCGTGCTGTAAAACCCCGAAAAACGGAAACCAACAGATTTCCGTTTCGAATGGCAGTTATCTGCTGCTGGCCAGCAATATATACCCCTCCTGTTTACTTGCCTGTGGCTGTCATGTGCTTTTGTCAGATTTAGTGTTATGTGCGTCCGTGACTGTTGCTATTTCACTGGTTCTGAAAACAGGCATGGCCCATGAGCCTCTCAGCCTTATTGCTCGATGCGTACTCTGCAATTCCCTCATCTTCCCCCCATCCCCTCTCTCTTCACCCAGAATCCCTCCATTACCTGGTTGTGTTTATGCGGCAACATGAAAGGCACATATGTTGCTCGATTCCTTATACCAGATACATGCAATTTCTTGGCTGTCAACACGTCCAAACCCAAAATATTCAGAGTCGTGACCGCTCCCGTCCGCAGGTGTCAGGCGGTTGCAGAGACCATGAAACCGACCTCCGCTGTCCCATCAGAGGTGGATCCTGTGGATGCTCCCTCCTCAACCCCTTCTGTGAAAGCAGCAGACAATGGGGCACCAGCAGCAGGTGAACCTCAACTGCCTTCAGCAGCTCTGGAGAGTCCCTCGGGTCGGCCTCAAGCTGATGCCCGGAAGCCAGGCGTCGCTTCAGAGCCGGTGGCAGCTTCTGGGGGATTTGCCATTGCAGCTACGTCTAGTGTGATCACACTTTCTCTCATGAGCTCTTTTGTCGCCATTTGGCACACACTGCCACTTTAATCTGGAGCAAGCCACAGGTTAATCACGGGCTGCTTCAGATTGCAGACGACTTGAAAATTATTGTGGATGCTTGCATACCCGCTGCTTAATGCTTGGCCGAGAGGGGCTGGTAGGGAATGAGCCAGCTCAATTCCAGCCACCATGCACAAGTAGGTTCGTGGTCGAAAGCTATTGGCATGACTTATTAAAAGCCATTGGCATGACTTATTGAAAGCCATTGGCATGACTTATTGAAAGCTATTGGCATGACTTATTGAAAGCTATTGGCATAACCGATTTTGCCACTGCTATACAGGGCTAGATACGTACCTGTGGCTGCTTTGTGATCTTCTAGCTCATGATAACATCTGTGATGAAGGCGCAAAAGTGGTGTGACCCTCTGCCCTTATGTGTATTTTGTGTTGTTTTTTGATGAGATTCTGCCATATGGAATATGCCTCGTGACTTGTAATACGTAAGACTCGTAATAAATGTGTTATCTTGTGTAACAAAAACGCATTTTGCATTGATTTGCTGCTTACGAATCTGAAGGACACTGCCATGACGTGCCATGTATGACCTGTCATTCCCTTTATAGACGACCTAGCCCAATTGCATATAATCATATTCCAATATAATCCCATTATGTGATGACACATAACCATGCAGGCATGGTTTAGTGCATGGGTAGTATGTACTTCACATGTAAACCACAAAATTCACATATAAACCATGGAGGTCAAAGTTGGCCAGTTCTCCATGGTTTGACCTCCATGTTACCAGCCTCGAAACACACATATGACATACCACCCGTGCACTACCACCACATATGCATGGCTGTGTGTCATTATACAGCACGTGACCCAGGAATGTGGAAATCCTGCACGAAACAGACCTGCTCCACGATTGACATTTCCTGCAAGCCACCTTCTGCCCCCAATCTGCTTGGCACAGTGTCACAGTATATTACAGTATACGTGACAGAACCGTTTAGACCGCAGTTAGCGTCATCGGTGACTCCGCAGCTTCTCTGCGGAGTCTTCGGATTTGAGCTGAGACCTAGAAACCCGCTTACGCAGGATAAGTTTGACAGGTTCTACCGTACTCTGTATTGGGCCTGCCGGGTCCCTGTATCCCGGCAATTGCCTTGGCTAGTTACTTCGTCCCTTTCTAAAGGACAGACCTCTATTGTAAACAGCACCGGCCGTCATCCGTGTATGAGGCCTCTAACGTTCACATAAGTCAGTACCCTTACTCAAGTCAAGCCTAGACCAGCCCCAGCTGAGATAGCTGGAGACGAGTACCACAGCCAGAGAACCGAGACCACCCTGCCGAAGCCGAAGTACGCAGTCTACGTCCCGTCTCCCTCCCCGCGTGTAGCGCGGTAAGTGCACCTTAACATAGCCCAGCTGGATCGCGCCCAGACGGCCAGAAGGCCTATGCTACCTAAGTCAATTGCTATATACACAAATATCCATCTAGCTGCTTAACTCGAAGAGCACTCGCAGCCAGTGAATAGTCACTGAGCCTGCCCGTAGGCGTCCGTCACTGCCGTGAGGAAAGAAGTCCGCCACGGACCTGAAGCGCACCTCGCGTGTCCTTTAGAAAGGGACGAAGTAGATTTAGCCTGATCAGCTCAATTTGCCAATTCCTGCTAAAGGTGCTTGTGCAGCGAATTGGAAATTTGTTTGCATACAAACGACCTTGGACAGCATTTGAACTGCACTTTGCTGTGGTAATCTCCAGAGAGAGATTGCCAAGTTAAACTCTGAGAATCATTGAGCGTGGCAGCTTGGTGCTGAGTCCAGAAGTGGCTTGAAGATCTGGCTGTGGATTTATACACCCAGCAGATAATTCCCTGTGTGACTGCGGATTGAGATCAGGTGGATCCAATTTCTCATCATTGACAGAAGTAAACTTGTGGATAGAACATCCAAGTTTGAAATCTTGTGGGTGTGCCAAAGGATCCCCGCAGGAACGCAGAGCTGAGCGGAAGCTACGCAAAAGGCAACATCCACGCAGGGCGTGTGACATCCACGTGGACGTGAGACATCTAGAAGCAGCCCGGCCAGCAAGGTGGGCAGAGCTGAAAGGGCGAAGGAGGATTCCGCCAGATTGCAACTAGTGAGCAGAAAAGCGGAAAGGCGAGGCCTTTCCTGCATAGTGCTGTACCTGCCATCCACTCTTGACTCGCAAAATCCTCACCAGATTGCAGTAGGAACAAGGGGGCAGAAGCCTAGCGTTAGCAGGTCTTGTAGAGGGTGTCGCCAGCACGTTTGCAGGACCGTGCGGTTCGCTAATTGCCTGTAGAATGACAGACGTAGATCTAAACCCCGATAGGCACCAGCACCCTGACGCCCAACGGAGAAGTGGGCGTCTGAGGGGGCTGGAGCCGGGTGTAAACCTGATGGAGGCTAGCGATGAGCTGGCTGCAGAAGCATTGTTGGTGGCGGCGAAGCTGGCAGGGCCAGTGGAACCGCCCGCTGGAAACTGCAAAGTGCCAGAGCCGGGCCGCGTACCGCCCAGAGAGGCAGGGGCGCAGGCAGACGGCTCAGCGCTAGTGACGCGCAAAGGCATCGGCCGAGGGGGTCCAGTTCCCGCCGATTTCAGGGGCAGCCTGGAATTCGAGCAGTGGCAGACGCAGGCTGGAACACCAGAGCTGATCTTGGATCAAGCAACAGAGGTGTCCCAGAGCTGTGACACGCGGCAGAGCAGCGAGCCCAAGGCTACGCCCCAGCAGAATCCGCCCAGGGTGGCCAGGGTTGCGCAACGTATCAGCGAACCCAGTCAGCCGGATCAAAGGGCCGAGGAAGCCGCAGCACCAAGAGAGGTTGCAGGCTGTGATAAAGCATGCCCAGACAAACAGCGAATGAAAGCAGAGGAAATGGTGGCCAGGAGTATGCCTGCAGGGGTCAAACACGAGGAAGCTGAGCCCCAGCCAGCAGCGGGCAGGCAGAGCTCGCAAGTCGGCAAGGAAAGGGAAAAGTCAGCTGTGCCGGTAGGAAATCCCTGGGCTGACCAAATATCCGAGGAAGAACTGTCAGATCCAGTTCAAGAAGAGAAGGGGCAGCAGTCTAAGACAGGACTGCGCCCAAGGCAGCAGCTGAGACCGCGCAGGGTGCTGGTCAGAAGAGGAGCTGGATCCACAGTTTACGGGACGCCGCTGTCCAGGTTTCCGCCCAGTGTGGGCAGACCTGTGCAGAAATCCAAGGAGGGATCTAGCAGCCTGACGCAGAGAGACGACAGCCACAAGGAAATCCTGCGAGGATTTTTTCACGATCCATCAGGAGCGCAGGATACCAGCCCGAGCGAGCCAGAGCGCCCCAGGGCTGGGGGAGCAGTGTGCGGCGAAAAGGAGTCAGAAGTACAGGTGCAGCCAATCGGTTGGACAGGAATTTTGCAGTGGGCAACGGATCTGTGGAAGCAAGTTTGCTCCAGGACGTTCCTGCATTTCCAGGACCAGGTCACAGCTATTGAGGAGTTCAAGGCCCATCATCTGCGGGGATGGGCAACAAAGGCCATGCTGGGTATCCCCCACACAGGGCAGGACAGGGCAACGCTGTTAGCCGCTCTTGGACAGGTGTCCAAGGGAAGGGCGGGACGCGAAGCAGCACTGGCTGTTAAGGCCTTCGCAGACGAGTGGTGCAATGAGGTAACAGGAAATCAAGTGGAACCTGGATCCGAGCCGGAAGAGGAGGAGGACCAGGCATGGGAAGGATTTGAAACAGCAGTGCAGCGACCGGAGGAGCTCAGGGAGGTGCAAAGGTGGCAGCAGCAGGCAAGAGCCGCGCCTACCCCGGCACTCAGATCAGAGGCCTTCGAGGTCAGCAGCGAGCCAAGCCTCAGGGGGCGACCAAGGGGCAGGGAAGCGCCCAGAGCCAGCAGTCCAGCCGCCAGCGAAAGGGCGGAGTTGACTAGCCGATCACTCGCCAGGATGGCAGAGCAAGGCACAGCAACACGTAGAGCAAGCAGGCAAGAGTCTTATGCGTTGCTACGCATAGTCGAGGACAAAGAGAACACATGCCAGGAAACCCAGGTGGATTACATCAAGGAATTCCTGAGGAACAGGCAGGCGGGCACGGCAAGTGGAGCCAGGAGGAATGAGCCTGCAGGCAGCGCACGGAGCAGTGGTCCAAGAATGCAGGAAGCCAGAGAGGAAACGCAGTCGGATTCCTACGCCAGGAATTACACAGGCGGGACGCAGCCAGGTTGGCAGAGCCAGGAGCCGCCCAGGGGGCAGGCATACAACAGAGAACAGCCAAACCGGCATAGCCAGGAGCAGCCCAGAGGGCAGGCAAACGGCAGGGAACATCCAAGCCAGCATAGCCAGGAGCCGCCCAGAGAGCAGGCAGATGGCGGGGAACAGCCAAGCCAGCAAAGCCAGGAGCAACCCAGGGGACCAGCGGAACACAGCAGAGGGGTGAGGCATGAGCAAGACCAGGAGCTGCCCAGGGGACAGGCAGAGCCGGGCAGAGCGCAGTCTTGGAGGCCTGGCTCTGACAGCAGACCAGGCAGAGGCGAATCAGAACGGCTGCCACCCGAGGGAAGTAGAAGCTCTGCAGGAAGGGCAGGCGGGCAGCCATCGCGAGAAGATCATGATCAGGAGGAGGATTATTACAGACACGACAGATACCATTCAGGTCGCAGCCCATCGAGGGGCGGCGGTGGAGGATCTAGGTCACGGTCAGAGTCGGTTGATTCAGGACCAGGAGGAGTGGACAGACGCAGGCCAGGAGCCAGGCAGGAGTCCAGCGACCAGGAAATGAAGAGGCTCGAGAGGGAACAGGCAAGGGTGAACCTGCAGCTGCAGCAGCAAATGGTCCTGCAGCTGGCAGGGGTAGCCAAATTCACAAAAATTCCAGCCATCCAGGGCAACGTGCCAGTATTGGATATGTCGCACCCAGGCGCGGTTGCAGCCAGGAAATATTGCCAAGCATGTGGATATTGGGGATCGCACAACAGGCTGGCACTGTCAGACGACCCGCCAGCGCTGGCTGTGGTGGCCGGAGAAATAGCTGGGTCGTGCCAGTCGCCATCAGCCATGACGATGTTGGTGAAATCACTGGTCAAGCTATGGGACAGCAAGCCGGCTAGCGTGGGGCCACTGATGGTAGCCATCAGGGCGGCGCCCCATGCAGGAGACAGGGCTGCCAGAGAAGCAGAAAGGATAAGGGGGATGTGGGTTGCCCCAGCAGAGGAGCAGTGTTGTGAAGCCTCGCTGCTAACCTTGTGGATCAAAGTGGTTCAAGCAGAGGTGGGAAAGCCAACCTCGGATGAGAGGACAGCCATTGCCAACCTCAGGCTAGGGGTGAAGACCACTCTCGACCCTGACGTCAAGCCAGAGGAGACGGTGGAAGCATTTGCTCACAGAGTGCTGTCGACAGCAGAGTTGCTGCAGATCTCAAGGGATGCAGTGGACCACTTTGGCAGGAGGCACTCAGTCTCGCATCTGTTCCATGATGGACTTCCAGCGCTCGCTAAGGCCAAACTGAGCAAGTTTGTTATGACCGTCCCAGGGTACCTCAGCATGACAGACGAAGATCAGATTGCAGTACTCACACAGCAGGTGGTGCTGTGGGAAAAGTTTGCCCTGGAAATGGGGGATCTAGGAGGCGCAAGCCTCAAACAGATGGCCAGTGGGCCTAGCCAGGGGGAGGCGCAGTCCAACAGAACAAGGAAGGAGAGAACAGGACAATGGGAGATGCGGACACGCCTTGACGGGGCAGGGAACCCCGCAGGTGCAGCAGCTGCCCAGCAACAGCGGAGTGACAAACCCAGAGGAGTTACCTGGGCAGATCAATCAGGAGCACCAAATTACAGCGCAGAAGGCGCTGCAGGGGCAGTCAAGGCATGCTACCAGTGTGGTAGCACGGCGCACCTGGCCAGGGATTGCAGGGCGCCCAGACCCAGGGATGAGCGCAGGCCGACGCCACTTGCTGCTGACATTACAGCTGGGCAGTCCAGGCCGCAGCAGCAGCAGTACCCGCTCCCACCAAGGCCGCAGCAGAGTCAGCCTGCAGGCAGACCGTACGAGCGGAATCAGAACAACAGGCAGTACCAACGGCCAGGGCCTGGCCAGGGGGGTCAGGCTCAGCAGGCAGCACACGTGTCTCACCTAAGCAGCCCAACGGGGCAAGCCGAGCCAGAGGGCTGGCAACAAACTATGGCAGAGATGCTCAGCGAGTCTGTAGCACTCATGACGCAGGTTGGGCTAGTGCCCAAATCCGCAGGATTCAAGCAGGCGGCTCACAACGCTCGTCCTAGGTCATTCTTGCCAGAACCCTGTCCGGAGGAGGAACCTGAGCAAAGGCTCGTGGAACCTGCCTCCAGGAAGGGAGCAAAGAGACTGGTTTTGAGCAAATTAGCTGACGATATGTCTGACATCCGACTGCAGGTGTTCAAGTTGAACGAGAGGCTGACGGCGCTGTCATTCACCACTATGCCCATGGGTTCAGAAGACCACAGGGGTAAGGCCAGTAAGGGCAGGCAGGAAAGCAGGGTGGTCACAGCTGCACCAAGGCTGCAGTATTTTAAGAACGACAGAAGCAACCTGGAGCAATGTGTGGGCCTTATGGTCAAAGGAAAGGTCCTGGTGGCACAGAAGGCCCTCATGGACTCAGCGTGCTCCTGTCATGTGATCACAGTCAACATTGCAGAACAGTTAGTCGCCATGGGGGCAGAGCTGATCAGGACGGATGAGAAGATCCGCACGACAGACAATGCAGGGGCAGATCTGTATGGGGTGCTGTTCATTTACGTGGTGTACGGATATGGAGGGCCCAATGCTATTATGGAACCCACGGTGGTCAGGGTCGTAAAAACACCGCCCGATGCATACGAACACTTGGTGGGGAACCCGGAGTTTCTCAAGTACAATGGGGTTTTAGAGGCAGCAGGAAGGCTGACATTACGCCCCAGAGATGGCCCCCAGACAGTCCGAAGGGTCAGGGACCTGACGCTGCCGTTGGTCCTAGCATCCCCAGCAGGGGGGTACCAGGCAGCAGCAGTAGCATGGGCAGGAATCCGGTGTGGATTTGCAGAACGCGAAAGGTGGCCCGCGGCCAGGGTAGAGGAAGAACACGAGCCGCTCTTACAGCACGCCATGGCCACACACGCAGGTGCCGCCATGAGGGCTGACCAGAAGGTGGGACAGAGTCGCGGAACAGCCGCAGGTGCAGGCAGAAGCACCGCAGATGCGGGCAGGAGCAGCCGTGAGGACCCGCAGGAGACTGTGTCCAGGCCGCGCCAGTGCGGGCAAACGCAGGCTGCAGGGCCCAGGGAGGGCAAGGTGAAAGCCAAGGCCGCTGCGTCACTACCGGGCCAGGCAGCAGCACAGGCAGTGGCCACTGCTGAGTTAGCAATGGCACGCAAGGCAGAGTCAAGGCCGGAATACGAAAAGGAGGTCATTCGGAGATGTGTGGAGACAAGCCCGCGCTACCCATGCGTCTTGTGCGGAGAACCTGGCCAGCACTCAACAGAGGAGTGTGAGCAGAGGATCCGGGAGATACTGCAGAAGCCTGCGGCAGGCCCCGCAGCCCAAGGGACATCGCCAGGGGCCAAAGGGCGGGTAGGCTTTGGAGGAGCCGCAGCAGCAAGGGCTGCGTCAGCAGGACCCAGCAGGCACTCGGAGGTGCAGGTGCCTGGCAAAGGCGAGAGGGCCGGTGCGGCTGATGGGGGCGTTATGGACGACGCCCCGGCAGCAGCAGAAGGGACGCAAGGGATCACAGCAAACCGTGGACAGGAGGAGCCTGTCGGCAGGGATGAGGGGGAAGTATCAGAGGAATCAGAGGAGGAAGAGGTCCATGATCGAAGGACCCCGAAGTACATGCAGGTGCTGAGGCTGCAGCAACAAGTAGAGTTACTGCAGCACGACGTCAAGGCAAGGGAAGAGCTGCTGTACCGCCAGGCGGCTGCAACAATTGAATACCTGAGGTTGCAGCAGGTCAGGTGGACAGGCCTCCAGGACGCCAATATACGGCTCACGGAGGTACAACGGCAATACATCTTGCGTGCAGACCAGCTGCGAGCGCTGTACGACAACCTGGGGAGCCAGCAGACAGGAGAGCAGCTGCAGTCCGCCATCCCAGGTGACCCGGCGCTGGCAGAGCATATGGCAGCCATGTTTCAATCCGCAAGGGAGTTAGCGGAGGAGGACGAGAGTCTGAGCCAGGAGAAGCTGCAGGACCAGGAGCAGCAAGCCACTGGTCAGCAAGAACCAGGGGGCAGTGGCGGGGCCAGGCAGGCCAGCGGGGAAACGCGAGTGCGGCACAGGGGAGCAACCCCAGATGACGCCGTGCATACAGTAGCCAGGGAGCGCAGCAGGAGCGCGCAGAGGGCTCGAAGTGCAGAACGCCGCGGGGCGGTGCCTACACCAGAGGCGCGAACCCAGCGGCCAGACCGCGATGATAGCTTCGACAGGCCTAGCGGCAGGAGGCAGCAGTCACCCAGCGGGAATCGTGGGAGCCAGCCCAGGGGCAGGTCGCAAGAGCGAGGCACAGGTAGCCACGCCAGGCCATACCAGCTTGAACAGAGAATGCAGGATAGAGGGGGAACCTCCAACCAGAGCCCGCCGGGCAGGGCCCAGGCAGGGCGCAGCGTGATGGGGGGACAAAGGAATGTCCTCGGACCCCGCGACGGGGGGGTGTGCTTCAACTGTCAAAAGCCAGGGCACTTCGCTAGCGCGTGCCCAGAGCAGGGAGAGGCCTCGCAGCCTGGCGACAGCAGCCGGTTTGACCGGTCACGGGCAGCAGGAGGCCCGGAAAGGAGCTGGGGAGTCAGAGGACCAGGCAGGAGCCAGGAGGCGTCAGAAGATAGCATGAGGCGAGCTTACGAGGCCGCCAAGGAGGTCTCCTTTGAAGAGTGGAAAAGGCAGCAGGAGACAGCTGGACCGAGTGAGCTGCCAGGCCCGCCAGGACGGCCGGGCCCAGCGGGGCAGTCTTACAACTCCAGGTGGGTCAGCCAGGAGAGGCACACGTGCATGATGTCGGTCCATGAAGGGTTGGGGCAGAACGCAGCAGCTCGGGGTGTGAGCTACCAGGCCGCAGCAATGCCGGTAACATTCCAGGTGGTGCCAGAGGGGCAGGTGGCCCAGCAAAGGCACCACTGGCAGATGGTGGTAGAGGCCCTAGCCATGAATCACTATGGTACACGACCTGCAGGGTCAGCCAGGTCTATGGCACATGCCGTGGAGTTTCTCAGGAACCTCCAGCAAAGGGGATGCCCGGCCCCATGTGAGGGATGGCCTGGCATTCTCCAGCAGTTTCTCGACAAAGAATGGGACATCTACAATGCCCAGATGGATGAGTTTGAGAGGATAGAGCAAGAGGCAGGACTCCAGCACAGGGCAGACGGGTGGGAAACCAGTTCCAGTGAGGACGGCACCAGCGACTCAGAGGAAGGCCATGAGCCTCAAGCTCCTGTGGCAGTGCATGAGGAAGAAGCTGCCATGCCCTGCCCAGGTACCCCGGAGGGCAACGCGGACACAGGCGTCGGGGTAGCGGTAGCAGCCGCCGGGACCCGGAATGGGCTCAGCAGGCAGGATCACCACCCAGGGGCCAAGGGGGCGGCAGCTATGAGTTCAGAGGACACTACGGCGGGGGCCGTTAGGACCCATCACAGTACAACCTCGCGGTCCAGCGCGGCCAGATGGGAGGAAGAGGACAGAGGGCTGCAGAGCAGCCGCAGCAGGGGCGAGAGGCCCGCTGCAGGGAATGAGGATTCCCAGTTCACCCAGGCCGGTACAGGGCATCGGGGCCGGTCGGGCAGCAGAGGGCGGGCTCGCCCTGCGCCAGACCTGCCGAGATTGCCAGAAAGCAGGTGCTTCGTACAATGGTACCGCCTGGGGGAAGAAATGCCAGAGGCATCGTCTTCAGAAGCTATGATCACTCTGCCAGCGCAGTCCAAGGATGGGCTGTGTAGGTTGCAGAACCATAGGCTCCTGGAGGACAGGTCACACACGTGCGTCAACATAGCGGCAGCCATGCAGGCAGTGGCCAGACTGATCTTTCCATGGGACGCGGTGACAGCAGTCCTGCTGGGTGCAGCACTCAAGGGGTTCATCCAGCCCAGCACAAGGATGGAGGTTTATATGCAGAGGGGATGGTCACAGCACCCCATCTACGCATACTGCGTCAGCGAAATGGTGGAGCTAGCCGTCAGAGAAGGCATCACAGCAGTAGCCGCAGCCGACAGGGCGCACCCAGACGTGCCGGATAGCGCGCGCACCGAGGGGGCGTGGCAGGGTGCACAGCCCGGGTTCATGCGCACGCCATGGGCAGAAGACTGCGTCCACCAGTTGATGGAGCATCCCGCCCTCAGAGACCGCGCCTTCTATGTGCCAGTGCAGGCCTTAAGAGAGCACGGATGGGGCGACAGGCCCGAGGATGGAGCCCACAGCGGGGCAGGGCTGTGCCATGCCGATAGGCCACGGCGGTGTGAGGCTACAGTTGAGGCATCGGTCACCATCCCCAGGATGGTCGCAGGGCAAGCTGTACCATGGGGAATGGACCCTGGGGAGGCCAGGGCGGCCATCCCAGTTCAGCAGCTGGTAACTTACTACTACGAGGAGCTGGAAGAGGGAGAGATGCCTGCGTCAGCAGCATGGATCCACATGCATGCGTCGCGGGACGATATGCCAGTCTTCCTGTTCGCCAGGTGCGAAGGGAACGTGGCGATCACCAGGTGTGCATCAGTCGACGAGGCAGAATTTCACGCGCACACGCACGCCAGGGGAGCAGACCCAGCAACATGGGCAGTCATGCTCATGGCGTTGCAGCGGGTCCTGCTCCCGGGGCAGCTGTCAGCAGCCATGCGGCACGTCTGGGGCGTGGATGATCAGTGGGCGCCGCTGGAAATGACAGACTGCCCCACATGGCCATACGGGGCCCAGAGGTCGCCAGCGGATGGACCCATGTGGGAAGACGAAGAAGAGTTCGCGCGCTCGCCGTTCGCAGTGGAACGGTTAGAAGCGTGCGTGCACCAGTGGGTGCGCTGGGAGAGGAAAGCGTGGCACGACAACAGAGCCAGCAGCGTGGGCCCGTATTGGCAGGCAAACGGCATGACAGTACAGCTGTGGAGGCAGGCGCACCCGGCAGGGGTGCGCACTCTGCACCCCCTGTTCAGAGGAGCAGGGGCGGATACCTACATGGAGGAGCTGGAGGAGCTGAGGACTCAGCCCGTGCCGGGGCGCTGGATGGTGGGCAGATGGGGTTCCCACCATTGGGACCCCGCTTCCATCACTGACGGGCCAATCCAGGACACATACCAGGAGCCAACAGAGCAGGGCCATGTCGCCTTCGTCACCACTCTCGGGGCAACAGCATCCTCTTGGGAGGGGCTGGAGCCCATGGAGGCCATGGAGGTGTCAGCCCTGGAGGCTGCGACCGGGGATTGGGCGGAGCCCCAGACGGTCCCGGACATTGCCAGCCATGAGGACGGAGGGCTGCTGGAAGAGAAGAATGAAGACCCTTCAGAAGAGCCACCATCACTGGTGCAGGATTCAGAATCGGAGGATGAGTGGGGCGCTGACAGAAGCCCGTGCCCAGCAAGGATCAGCCTCACAAGAGCTGATACCGGGGATGCAGATGGGATGGAAGAGCCAGCCAGCGCAGGCCCTGGACCAGGGAGCCCAGTGTGGGGCCGCGAGGAGGACTTGGTACAACTACGACAGGAATGGATGCGCGAGGTTGCTCAGGAGCAAGCAGCCATGGAAGAGCGCAGAACCAGGAGAGCCGAGATAGAACGCAGCAGCAAGGCCGCGCTAGAGGAGACGGCACACAGGGTCACAGCAGGGGTGAGCCCGCAGCAGGCAGCAGACCAGTGCGCTGGCGAGCCCAAGGGGGCAGCAGCAGGCAAGGCGAACAGCAGGAGCCCAGGGGACGCACAGATCAGCCCGCCAGCACAGGCAGCAGCAAGGGAGCCTTGGGGCGATCCAGCAGCATACAGCACGGAACGCTGGGTGGCAGTGCTCAGACACTTCGTGGATGAGCTAGACGTGCTAAGAAGGCAGGAAATGGGGCAGCAAGAGGCAAGCCAGGAGGCTAGCCTAGTTTTCCGGCTCAGAATGCTGCCACAGCCCGACCCGAACCCCAGGATGGGAGGTTACAGCAGGGCGGTCAGGGAGCTACAGGAGGAGCTGACGGAGAGAATATCAGCCCTCAACAGGATGGGGGCAAAGGGAGTGGACACCCAACAGCCGTCGGACAGCCGCAGCAGCCAGGCGTGCACCAGCAGGGGGGAGGCCCTTGCAAGGATGGCTGCCGGCGCTCGGGCAAACTTGCGACAGGGCTGTGGGCCTGAGGAGCCCGCGGGTGACGGCAGCAACACTGTGCAGCGCGCCATTCACAGGCAGGAGCGGACGGCACATGGCAGCACAGGTCAGATACCAAGAGCAGGGCCAGAAAGGGCTGGTGCGGCTTGGACTGACGCTGCCGAGTTGCGGGGGAAAAAGTCCAAAAAGGCTAGGCGGCGCGCGGGAAAGGCGCAGAGGGCAGCCGAGGACAGGAACCGTGGCAGCAGACCAGGAATGGACTGCCCAGTCCTGCCACTCAGGATCAGCCAAGTGGATCTGGAGATCACATGGGCCATTGGACAGCAGAGGCCGGCGCAGAGCGCAGAGCCAGGCGCACAGCCCGCAGAACACCTACCGCAGAAACCCACGAGGCAGATACCAGCTTGCAGAGGACTTCTCACCTGTACAGCATTCAAGGGGATCCTTACGGGGGCGCTCCAGCTGATACTGGTGTGGCTCCTGCTGTCGGTGTGTGTGCCAGGGGCGCGAGCCACCGGGCAGGGCGTGCGAGGAGGAGGATTTACGGCAGGCCAAGGGGCTTTTGTGTCTGGACAAGAGGCAGCAGCAAAGCTGTCGTCTGGATGGTTGCGCCCGCCAGCAGTCATTCCCATGGGGAGTGCCAGCCGGAGGGGTGCCTGCAGCCAGCAGGAGAGCTGGCAAAGTGGCAACGACACTGGCAGGGAAGAGCCGCCCGCGGAGGACGACCCGCAGGCGGCTGAGATGATCGACATGTTCCAGCCGGGAGGGGTCGTGGAGCCGCCCGCGGAGTACGTCAAAACCAAGGAGGGGTGGTTGCTGGGCCAGCACCCCGACTTCACTGCGGCACAGCAGGAGAGCCTGGAGCAAAGCCTCAGGGATCGCCAAGGAGCGTTCGCTTACTCCATGGAGGATCTGCCTGGCTACTGCGGCACGCAGGGTGAGTTTACACTGGCTTTAGAAGACGAGGTCAGTTCGTGCTTTCAGAAGTCCAGGGATATGCCGCCGCCCAAAGCAGCCATTTTTAAAGAAAAGTGCCAGCCAATGATACAGGCAGGTATTATCGTCAAGGTACCCCAGGGGGGGCCTATCAAGTTTGCGGCCAACTCAGTAGTGGCAGCCAAGAAGAGTGCTGAGACTGGGGAGTGGACTGACCACCGGATAGCGCACGATATGCGCAGGTTAAACCTGCGTACGGCTAAGCAGGAGTTTGCAATCCCCAGGATGGAGACCATTTTTCAGAACCTGGGAACTGCTAAGATATTCAGCAAGGTTGATCTCCGGTCGGGGTTCATGCAGATCCCTATAAAGGTCGAGGACCAGCCTAAGACAGCTTTCTGGATGGGCCCTGAGCTTTGGATGTACACAAAGCTCAACTTCGGTCTGCGCAATGGACCTCCCTTCTTTCAGCGTATGATGGAGGAGGAGATTGCCAGGGCAGGCCTGAGTGCGTTCTGCGTGGCATTCATTGATGATCTGCTAGTGTACAGTGACACACCAGCAGAGCACATCAGGCATGTGGAGCTGATGTTAGACATGCTCCACAGTGTAGGATTAAGGGCGCACCCCGACAAGTCCCTGTTTGGGTGTGCAACGGTAGAGTACCTGGGTCACAATGTGTCGGCCCAGGGGCTCACGCCACACGCAGCCAAGATAGCAGCGGTTATGGCGCTGCCAGAGCCCGCATCGGTGAAAAACATTCAGGAGGTCATGGGATTCTTGAATTTCTACCGGTGCTACATCCCGGATTTCTCGAAAAAGGCAGCATGCATCAACGCATTGCTGGTCAAGGGGGTCCCGTTTGTGTGGAGGCCAGAGCAGTCGCAGGCGTTCCAGTTGATCAAAACAGAGATGTGCGAGGGAGGACGAGTTCTGCGCAGGCCAGATTACAGTGGGACAGGGCCAGACGGCAAGGGGCCGCCGAGGCCATTCTTGCTATACACAGATTTCTCTAAGCAGGGTATAGGTGCCGTGCTAGGACAGTGTGACGACAGTGGGCGGGAGTATATGGTGGCATGCACGTCCAGATCCTTGAACAAGAGCGAGAGGAACTATTCCTCGTTCCAGGGGGAGATGCTGGCCGCAGTGTATGCAGCACGCACATACCGTCACATGCTGTTCGGGTGCAAGGTGCATCTCATCACCGACCATGAGCCGCTCACTTACCTCATGGACAATCAGACGTTGGTAGGCCAGCATGCTAGGTGGGCCCTCATGCTTCAAGAGCTGGACATTACCATTGTCCACCGCTCAGGGGCATGCCATCAGAATGCGGACATCCCGTCCAGATCACCACTCCCATCCTCAGCTGATCGCACGGGGGCCAGGCTTGATACAGCAGCTCCCGAGCCAGCAGCCCAGGAGGGGGCAGGGGGGAAGCAGGTAGCTTTGCTCACGGGGTTGGGCAGAGTGAACCAGTGGCATGCAGACCAGATGGTGCGCATGGCACAAGAAGGCAGAAGAAGAGTACAGATACTGCGAGCTGCAGAGGCAGCTTACGTGACAGCGCCGGTAGGGCAGGAGATATCCTCAGCCGCCACTGACGATGATGAGCAGGCGCAGCCTGTCAGTACAGCAGAACAGGCATTCAGCAACAGGGAGCGGGCCAGGACAATGATCAGTGATGTTCTAGCTGACCTGCCCCGGGTGGCGCCCCCTCATGCACATGCAGGCCTGGACACAGCTTGTCTGTCGGGTGGGGCAGTGCGGGCCATGGAGACCGAGGGAGTCGTCCTTTTCGAGCCCTTTGGAGGTATGTGTTCAGGGTTGGAGATGGTGCTCAGGGCGGGTATCCCAGTGGTTCAGTACCTGTATGCGGATATCAGTGAGGAAGTCAGAGAGATCGCAGGGGGGCGCCTGGTGCAGTTGCACAGGAGATACCCTCAGTTGTTTCCGGTCAAAGCGTTTGATAAGGCGTTCAGAGCGTTGCCCCAGGATGTGTATGCCATTACGGCAAAGCACCTCCAGGAGGCGGGCGCCCAGGAGGGGCGTCAGTGGTTCATGGTAGCAGGCTGGGAGTGCCAGGACCTGTCATCAGCAGGCAAGGGGCGTGGGCTCGAGGGAGAGAGAAGCAAGTCTTTCTTCCCGTTAGTCAAGCTGTTGGGTACACTACAGTTCATGCAGGGGCCTAGGCCGCCAGCGTACCTGATTGAGAATGTGGCAATGCAGTTGAATCAGAAGAGTGTGAAGGCCAGTGTTGAGGCTTTTCAGGAGGTGTGCCGGATTCTGGGAACACCGGCGCTGTTTGACGCAGCGCAGGTGGGGTCTTACGCCCACCGCACCCGCAACTATTGGGGGAATATTGCCCCGGCAGCAGATATTGAATTTGTGATTCGTGCGTCGACCAGACCCCACGGGGGGATTGTAGACGACATTCTGGACAAGGGCAGCAAGGCCCAAGTAGTATCATGTCCAGACAATGGGGGGTACCGCATCAATGTAACTGGGCAGCCCAGGAAAGTGCTGCCGTGTTTGATGGCCACGCCCTCATCATATGCTTTCCGGAACGGGCAAAATGGGATGGTGTACAGGCCCATGGGGGACTTGCAGGAGCCCAATGCAAACGAACGTGAGCGCGCCATGGGGTACGCTGTAGGATCCACATTGCCGCGCCCGGACTTCCCAGAGGCAGCCAGAAGGGCAGCCTTGGGTAGGGGCATGGATTCATGGGCACTAAGTGCGTGGCTCAGTGTGGCACTCGAGTGTGCTAAGATCATGCCAGCAGAATTGACACGCAGGGCAAAGCTGCCAGGCCGGGACAGGGACCCAGCTCTGGGGGCGACTTTAATGTCCAGCCACTTTGCCCTCGCTACTGCAGGAAACGCATGCTCCGGCAGCGGAGAAGCGGCCGCGTCATACAGACAGTGCCTGGGGGAATCAGCCGCGGCAGACTGGGCCGACGCGGCACAGGAGCCAGGTGGGAATGCGTCTGCAGAACAAGTTGATGTTGGAATCAAAGTACCCAGGGAAGCAGAGAGTGAGAAGGACCAGCCAGGTTGTCCTGCAGGACCGTCGGCTAGGGTCGATGTGTGGGCAGATGAGCCCGTCTTGAGGTTTCTCCGTGAAAAGACTTATGTCCAGGGAACAGAGCTAGGAGAACAGACTAGAATACAGCGCAGAGCAGCGCCATTCCAGTGGGAATCAGAGAGGGGAGGAGTCCTGATGAGACTCATGCCTGACGGTAGACGTTGTGTGGTGCCCAGGCCAGAAGACAGGCTAGCAGTGATCCAGACAGCGCATGCAGGTACGGGCCATTTTGGCAGCCACCGCACGGCTTTCATGGTCATGCAGCAGCATTGGTGGCGGGGACTTCGAGCAGCAGTCAAGAAGGCGGTGCAGGAATGCGGTGTGTGTGACAGGGCCAGGGCGTCCACGTTCAATCACATACAGCCCAACCTGCACCCGCTACCCATTGAGGGGTTGTTTTTCCGGTGGGGAGTGGACCTGTGTGGTCCATTCACGACCACGTCCAGGGGAAATCGGTTCGTGATGGTGTGTGTGGAGCATTACTCAAAATGGGTGGAGTTAATTCCCATTCCAAGCAAGGCGTCTGATGTGACGGCCTTGGCATTCTTTCAAAATGTTGTTGCACGATTCGGGGGATGCGCAGAGGTGGTGACAGACCAGGGAACAGAGTTCCAGGGTGAATTTCAGGACATGTTGTTGGACTGCTTCATTGACCATCGCACCACTTCTGCCAACCACCCCCAGGCAGACGGGCTTTCAGAGAGGGCTGTCCAGACCCTCAAAGCAGGCCTGCGCAAATGCTGCGAGGAGGGCAGCAGCGACGAGTCCTGGGACAAGATGGTGCCCTGGGTAGCCCTAGGCTTCCGATGCTCGCCGCAGCAGGCCACGCGCATGGCGCCGTACGAGGTGCTGTTCGGACAGAGACCCACCTTCCCCTCCAGAGTGGGGGCGGACCTCTGGAGCACAGCCAAGGTGGCAACGGCAGAGGAGGCAGCAGACCTGCTCTTGGCCAGAGTGGCCAGGATCAAAGAGGCACTGCCAGTCGCGGGTGAGCATCTCAAAATTGCGCAGCACCGCGACAAGCTGCGATATGCACGCATCCGTGGGGGAGGGTATGTCCCCCAGGTCAGGCGTTTTGCAGAGGGAGATTACGTGTATGTGAAGTATTCATCAGAGCGACGCAGCCTCGATCCCAAGGCCAGGCCTGAGATCCTCAGGGTCAAAACACTGGGGGCGACGGGAACTTTGGTGTTGGAAGGGGCAGATGGCCTCACAGTTACAGAGAATGCAGTCAATTGTTCTCCATGCCACTTGCCCAACCTCAGGGGAGTGGTTGATTTCAGTGGAACCAGACCCAATAACAGCCTGTCATGCGAGGTGTGCCAGCTGCCCGATCGCGGAGAGGTGATGCTTTTGTGTGATGCCTGCAATACAGGTTGGCACACGGACTGCTTGGTACCAGTACTCGAGGAGGTGCCTGAGGGCGAGTGGTTGTGCCCACACTGCACGCAGGAAGACAAGGGAGCTGGGCCCGCTGCTGTAGCAGGGCCCACCACAGAAGAGCGCAGTTTACAGGTCCAGGGGCGACCAAGCCCAGCAGCCAGAGCGGCTGCCAGGACAGCCCAGGAGGCCGATGTCTTGGACAGGCCTGAGGTAGAAGTCATGGCCACCAACCCAGCAACAAGGCAAATGGAGCGGGGCATCGCAAGACCAATGGCGAACGGGTTGTATGACATCTCGTACACCACTGGCAGGGGAGAGGCCAATGTCACCCCGAGAGCAGTTACAAGAAGGGCCAAGGTGGCCAAAGAAGCAGCAAGGGAGGAGGAAGAGTCAGCCTTTGAGGATCTTACCGGGACCTGAAGCCCGGAGCGGCAAGGCCGCTGAGCACGTGACGTCACCCACGCCGTAACTGGCAAGGAGCGGGCAGGCGCCTACAGTGCAGAAGTGCAGATGCAGCGCGGCTTGTCCTAGTACCCGGTAGGCAGTGGGCCAGCAGCCAGCGGACCGAAGACGGAAGACGCAGGAGTAGAGTTACGGCAGCTTCATGAAAATTTGTTTCTCAAACACCATAGCAGCAGGGCTACGGTAGTACATATGTTATAGGGATGATGAACGAGGAGAATTAGTCAACTCGGGCAATGACAGCGCGGTGGGAGGCGGATCACGCTGCTACGGCGCACAAACCCTGTGGCCATTAAAGACCAGGCGGCTATGGCGCAGTGGGGCGAGAGCAGCGGTTGTTCTTAGCTGGACCTGATAACTTTGAAATTTCTCTGTTTGCTAGCCAGTAGTGGGCTGAACAGCTTGAGTTTGTAGGGTTCCGCGCATTGCGCTTCAGCTGGAGCTCGGTTAATTTTTATTTCCAGATTTGCAGAAGGCCTGAACCAGGCAGATTTGTAGACGGCCGGAACCAGGCAAGATTTTAAAAGGCCTGAACCAGGCATATTTGCAGATGATGATTTGAGCTTCTACGTACATATTTTTTTCAGAAGTTTATTTCAGTACCACCCCTTTTCCGGCTCCCCGCGCACGCCTGGAGGACTTAACGCTGGGGAGCGGGGGGCGAGTAAAGTAGTAGGGGCGGTACCCACGAGACGGAGACTTCTATGCAGAGACATCCAGTTAGGAACTTCCAGTTACAGTTATCTTGTTGACACACTCTTGTCTGAAGTACAAGGAGCATGAGTGTACGGTGATGTACCGTGTTTGTGAGTAGAGGACACCTCTCTAAGGTGTCCTGACCGGAGTTTACGGTATTTACCATAGTATTGCAGTTACTGCTTTATGGTGCGACAGCTGTCACAGTATATTACAGTATACGTGACAGAACCGTTTAGACCGCAGTTAGCGTCATCGGTGACTCCGCAGCTTCTCTGCGGAGTCTTCGGATTTGAGCTGAGACCTAGAAACCCGCTTACGCAGGATAAGTTTGACAGGTTCTACCGTACTCTGTATTGGGCCTGCCGGGTCCCTGTATCCCGGCAATTGCCTTGGCTAGTTACTTCGTCCCTTTCTAAAGGACAGACCTCTATTGTAAACAGCACCGGCCGTCATCCGTGTATGAGGCCTCTAACGTTCACATAAGTCAGTACCCTTACTCAAGTCAAGCCTAGACCAGCCCCAGCTGAGATAGCTGGAGACGAGTACCACAGCCAGAGAACCGAGACCACCCTGCCGAAGCCGAAGTACGCAGTCTACGTCCCGTCTCCCTCCCCGCGTGTAGCGCGGTAAGTGCACCTTAACATAGCCCAGCTGGATCGCGCCCAGACGGCCAGAAGGCCTATGCTACCTAAGTCAATTGCTATATACACAAATATCCATCTAGCTGCTTAACTCGAAGAGCACTCGCAGCCAGTGAATAGTCACTGAGCCTGCCCGTAGGCGTCCGTCACTGCCGTGAGGAAAGAAGTCCGCCACGGACCTGAAGCGCACCTCGCGAGTAAAGTAGTAGGGGCGGTACCCACGAGACGGAGACTTCTATGCAGAGACATCCAGTTAGGAACTTCCAGTTACAGTTATCTTGTTGACACACTCTTGTCTGAAGTACAAGGAGCATGAGTGTACGGTGATGTACCGTGTTTGTGAGTAGAGGACACCTCTCTAAGGTGTCCTGACCGGAGTTTACGGTATTTACCATAGTATTGCAGTTACTGCTTTATGGTGCGACAACAGCCAGGCGTGACCAAGGGTCAGGGCTGAGCGAGACCTTTACTGCCTACACATTTTAAGTCAGGCACATCTCTGTCACCCTGCTGGGGTATTCGTTTGATCTCCGGTTCCTACACTCCATGTCCGCATCCATCCTTCAAAGCGTTTTGCCTCCATGTCAAAATGTACTTGCAAACTCCTTGTAGGCCCCATCTTTTGTGGCTTACATACACCCTGAGCCCCATATTCTGTGCACCTTGGCTGTTTAAGTGGATGATGATACAAGTCTTTGTGGGCGTCTGCCGATCAAGCTTGCCTAATATGGAGAATTTGAGAGAGTGAATGCATACTCTACCACAAAACACGCTAGTACCGCAATACACACTGGTACTGCCATGCGCACGCACGTGTACGGCAAAATGGCAAGGATGCGTGAATATACTTCAATTCGCACATGACCCATAATGCTAGTGGGGCATTGGAACTACCGTATAATTTTCAGCATGCGGATGATTCATCCGACTGGTCTAGATTGCCTAGGGTGATGTAATTGTCTGACGCTACATCCAACAAGTGTTCACGGCCTATGACGAGACTGCGGGTGGTGAACTGACAATCCTGGCTACTGACTTAACTCAAAAATTAGAAGTCACCATCAATCCTTTTTGAGCAGGGCCCAGAGGTGTAACGTCATTGACCATCCGGCACCTTGAGTGACCTGGGTAAACAGCAACTAGCTGGTGGTCTCACTCTGCTGGCCATCATCATTCTCTTGACGTTCGCCAGATCACTGGCGGGGGGCTGGACAAGCTGACATGCAACGCCACCTAGCTCGTTGTATCAAACGTATTGGACGAAGCATGTTCCAATACATCATCGTTGTTGTCCCTCACGCTTCCTGTTACATGCGTCAGACCACCGGCTGAGGATTGGATAAGCTGGCATGTTGAGAAAGGTGCATACTCTGCTGAATGCTCGGCCGCATGGGGCTGATGGAGAATGACTCAGCTCAATTCCAGCTACTACGCGCAACCCTGGCCATGGTGCAGCCATACCATCCTCCTATGTGAGGGTGGCAGGAACATGGAACCCGGCAATGTAGATAGGGGGGGAGACGTTCGTTTTTACAAACCGACATGTCACGCCACCTTGCTCACCGTGTCAATCGTTTTGTAAGCATGGCCAAGCACATCATCGTCATCGCCAAAAGTGAAAAGGGGCTCCACTGGCGACATGATCCTCAGGGGTCACTTGACCTGTTCATTACCTTATCTTTTTAACCATCGTGGCAACCCAACATCCCTTAATCTGTAACTTGCCCTACTGCATTGCTCGACCACCTCACTGTCAGAAACCATACAAACAAACTACCCATAGCAAACAAGCACATCTAGAGGTGGGACTTGCCCTTTTGCAGGTGTTCGAGAGCGCTCGCCAGCTTTCTCTGCGCTTCCAAGGCGTCCGAGAGCGCCCTGCAACAAAAGTTTCAATGCCAACATCATGTTTGCAACATACCACAGTTACATGTGTCTGTTGCAATGATTGGTTTCGGATTGATTGACTTTGGATAACAGGATGAAAAAAAACTGAGGCGGACATAAAGTATTTTGGGGGATGGGGGGATGGGGGCAGGGGGAGCATGAACAAGAGTTTGTTAAGAGGGCCACTATGAACTTCGGTGTGGATGATGCCGCTGCTGGGAGCCAACATGATGTTCTTCGACATGTTCACATACGGGTGGCCCTCCTAACAATATATATTTCCATGCTCCCCCCATTCCCCCGCATATGCCCTGTCTGCCTCGGCCTTGTCCGAGCCAATGTTTATTTTTTTGTGACCCAATTCCATATCATGCTACTTAGGTCACCAGTAGTAGGCTGGCCCACGTTTGGTCTCAATCGGGCCTTTGGTGGCCGTGGGGCGCCCTGCTGAAGTTGGCCTCGTAAAAATAATAAAAAAAGTCCGAGCATATGCCCTTTTCCCAGCCTGTCCACCCTTTGGCCCCGGGCCTCTTCTGCCAACCTAACATCCAAGCTCCTCCCCCCTCAATGCACCGGTGGCATTGCATGAATGCTCAGCGCTCCCTCCTTCCTGAACACATTTATTTCAGCTCCTAGCCCCGCGCTTTTCAAGCTCCTGTCAACGCTCATTTTATCCTACTGGCTTAACCCAGCCTCACCCTGTCCTGGCTGGACCAGCCTCGCCCTAGTTGTTGCCTGCCCTTGCCCTGAACCACTGTTCCCGCCCCTCCGGCACCATGCTTACTCTGTCAGGCTGCCGTCCATGCTCATCTTCTCGCCGAGCCGCTCCGCTTTAGCCTTAGCAGCGATCTCAAGCTCAGTCGTCATGGCTGTCACCTGTTCAAAAGAGAGATGGCCATAGGAGGTTAAGGGTGGATGTACATAGATAACAAAAGTTGGGATTTGGAGTTAATGTACAGCATTTTCCGCAGAGCCTCACTGGGCGGCCGAAGGTTGCTGGGGCTCTGCCCCCAGATTCACCCACAAAGTAAGGTACCCCTTGGGTTCCGGCTGTCCCAGGCAGCTTTGTGAGCTACAACGTGGCTCTTTCTGCCTATCTCATATGCTTGTTTTACCATGGTCCGAGCCGGAGCTCAAAGATAAACTATTGAGCTACAGAGGTGAAGATGAGGCTACAGAGGTGAAGCTGAGGATTGAGCTACAGAAGTGAAGCTGAAACTCTGAAAGCCAGGCAGGCGAGTCAGCACCCATATGTTGCAAAGCGGGCGAGAAAAGATTAAGTGGTACACTGCATCATAACCGCCTTGATTCAGATATGGTCTCTGTCTCTGAGCTTGAAGGCGAAGGCTGCGATATAACATCTCGGCTAATCCCGCCAGGTGGCGCGATTCAAGATGGCCACAGGATGAAAGGGGATGGATGACGAGAGCGAGCGAGGGGCGCACAGCGATTGTTGCACATCAAGCAAATCAGCACGGCCTAGGCAAGCGCTAAATAAGTACATCCGGATACCGGTAATGGATTCCTTGGGACAAATACTGAAATTGTACTGGCTGTTTCAGGTTTGAAATCCTGAACTATGTGCCTGTGGCTGCTCTCACTTCCAAGGGCAAAGCCACAATGCGGCTCCTTCCTTCGACAAACATCTGTGCCTTCACCTGAAACCATGCGGAGCTTAACCTGGTCGATGAGAACCGCCTTGTACACGCGACACCCAGCCGGCTGCGAGGAGGTCTTTGCTGCTGCCCTCTTGGAAAGAGAGCATGCCACCATGCAGCTCCTTACCTGGTCAAACAGGCGCGCCTCGGATGCGCGGCACACCGCCAGCTGTGCTGTGGCGTCTTCTGCAGCAAGCTCTGCCTCGCGCCGCCGAGCCTCAGCAACCACCTGCAAGCGAGCGGGGCGGAGGGGGCGGGCACAGCATTGGTGAGGTGGCGTGCGGGGTGGGGACCAATGCGGCTACGCGCCTCATTCATCGGATTCGGAGCAACGAACTCTTTCTTCAAGAGGCAGCACCAGGTCATCACATGCTCAAGCATGGGAATCTGACCTCACTACCTCAGACCATCAAGTCTCATCCCCCTTCAAGGGCCCCATCAGCACGGTCCATCCTTTGTTGACTAAATTCAGACACCAGGCCACAAAGTTGCTCTTACTAGATTAACAACATATTTGAAAGATAAAAAGGATACATACATTAATCCTCACCGCTTTGTTCTGCAGCGCGACTGCATCCACCGTGATCGCCACGCTGGTGTGAGCCGCCGCGACCAAGCCCGGGCTAGCAGCCGGCACTGGTATCGGAGCGCACTTCAAGCCGCCGTGCTGTACATAGCTGCAATGCGGCAACAACGGGCGAGCGAGCGAGGGCAAGGGTCGGGTGAAGGAGGGAGGTCAGCAGCAGGGTCAGGCAGCCGCCAGGCTATCAAGCATGGCGCACAAAGACTTTTGTGTTGTCGAGGGTGCCAAATGTCATGAGCATAAGACGTGAAGTGTTCCTAAAGCCTTTCAGTGTGAAGCTTGAGCGTGAAGTGTGGGAAGCTTGGGTGTGAAGTATGTGAAGCCTGAGGTAGGGCACACTCTGTATGCCCCAAGGACCTCAACAAGCGCAGGTACCTAGCTAAGGGTTCTGTCCATGGTCCAGATATACGGGCCTCGGTAAACCCTTCAACCTAGTTCAGGGCTTAGGGTTCAGAGTTCCTTGGCAGGCCCGCAAAGCGCTCCTGCGGTTCTGTCACGAGCACTGCATGTCGCGCACACTGAAGCAGCGGCGGCGTCTGCGTGCGGCTGGCCGTAGCTCTCCCGCTAGCGTGTCTCTCCCTGCAATGGAATACCAGGCCTGCCACACACATATACAAGTAAACATACACGCATGCGCACACATGCCGGCGTGCACACACACACACACACACACGAAGGCCAGCCTGTTGGCTGCGGTTACAGGCCCGCCTGCCACAGGAGGGAGTTTGGGGAATGTGGGGTAGAGGTGGAGCGGCACCTGAAGCGGCCCTTCTTGTCCTGAACCCCGTCGACCAGCGCCTGGACCTGCTTTCCTGTGGCAGCAGGGCACCAGCATGGGGAGAGAGGGAGGGTCAGGGAGATGTGACGGCAGGGGTGGGCGGGGGAGGGGAGGGGAGGGCAGGGAGATGAGGGGGGGGGAGGGCAGGGAGGGAGAGGGGGATCAGTGGATCAGGGAGCAAAAGGGAGTGCAGGGAGGGAGAGGACGATCGGGGAGCGAACGCGAGGGCTTGGAAGGCGCATGAAAGGAAATGAGGTGCCAAGAGCGAGAGCGTGACGGTGATGACGCCAGTTAGCAAGCTATGGAGTGAGAAGGAAGGGGAGGAGCGGATAGGGGAGGAGTGAGGGGATGAGGAAATGGAGATAAAAGAGAGGCTAGGTAGACTGGCCATGAGGAGGATTGCGATGGCGCGAATGCTACGACGGTCTTCTGATGTGCATGGCATTCGCGACGCTGAAGGTGCGGACCATACCTCCAGGTGCATTGCCAGGAGGCTGAGCAGCACACGCATTCCCTCTACCGGCACTACAGCCCTAGAGTATATAGAGCCAAGCTTGTCCAGACTGCGTTCGGCATGCCCGGCGTGTTTAAGCTGTGTTTTAGATAACCGTGTACCAAGTCCGTACCAGCGCCCATAGTTTGCTAATCTCAAGCGGAAATGAAAAACCGCAGGGTGGCTTATCGTGAGTGAGCACGTAACGATGCCTCGGATAGCTGCACAGGTGACTAAAAGCGTACTCACTGGACACGTCCGACGACACCATGTACAGCGTCTCCTCTAAGTCCTCCGCCTCCAGGTAACCCGTGCAGTTCTTGTCATAAAAGCGGCACGCCAGCATCAGCGCGTCCGAGCACAACACGGCGGCTGCGGCTGCCGCCGCGGGGGTGGGCGGCTTCGGCGACGGTGTGGCTTCCTCGGCGCCGATCGCTGCTGCGACCCCGCTTCCCTCGATGGTCACGCGAGGCTTCTTCTTCCCAGACGCTGCGGCGTCCGGCTTCTCTGCCGACGACGGCCGCTTCACTCCGGCGCTCGCGCCTGCTCCGTCTTCCTCCATCGGCACAGCAGCAGCTGCAGCAGCAGGAGTAGCAGTTTCCTCACCCGCTGCAGCAGGAGCCTTTGCTCGCTGCTCATCGGCCTCCAGGGCTTCCCCGGTAGCCACAGCATCCGGCGCGCGGCCATCAATGGTGTCAACAACCATGGCAGCGCCACCCTCATATGCACCGTTCTCATCGGCCGCTGCCGCCGCCGCCGCCACGGCCGCCGCTGCACCGCCCGACAGCTTCTTTTCCTTGGTGGCCGAGCCAGCCGCCGCGGCCGCCTTTGCCGCCGCCTTGCTGGCCCTCGTGACCCTCGGTGCCTTCTCCCCCGCTGTGGCTGGAGACGCCGCGGCGGGAGAAACAGACGCAGAAGCAGCAGCAGGAGCTGCGGCGGGCGCTGTATCCTTGGGCTCGGTCTTTATCTCCACCTTCGTCGCTTCGACGGAGGCATCAGCAGAAGAAGGAGCAGCAGGGGCGTCCTTGGACAAGTCGTACGCCATTTTCACGTCCTCCTCAACCTTGCCGATTTCTGCCATGTCATCAGCAGCCTTGTCAGGAGTCTTGTCATCTGCCTTGTCATCTGTTTTTTCTGCTTTCTTGTCATCCGCCTTGTCAGCTGCTTTATCTGATTTCTTGTCGGCTGCCTTGTCGGATCTCTTGTCAGAATCGGCCCTGTGGCTGTCCCTGCTGCTCCTCTTGTCGCTGGAGCGCCGGCTGCTGCTGCGCTCCTTCTCGGAGGGCTTGCTCCCTGCATGGGGGGCAGGAGCAGGGGAGATTCTTCATGCCGGCTGCAAGATCGAATTCGGCAGGCGCCCAGCGGCCGCCAAAGGCCCAATTAAGACCAAACCTGGACTGGCATACAACGGGTTGATAGAGGAGCAAGGCTGACCACCAATGGGGCCTCCGCCCAGCAACTGGCGTGTAGCTGACATGTAGCTGATTCACAAAATATAAAACACTGGAGGGGGGCAGCGGGCGCCGTGTCATCTGCTGCATGATAAATTGCAAAAGTCCAAATGAGGGGATGCGCTGCCGGCAAAAAGAGCGAGTCACACTGGCTTTCCAGGGCAAGCACCAATGGGAGGGCAGGCTCCGGAGTGAGGGGGGAGAGGGGGTGCGGGTTGGGGGGAGGAGGAGTGGGAGTGAGGCCATAAGCTTTTTGCTATTTGCCGGCCCAAAGGAAAGCATGCCGCTCTTTGTTTGACCTGGTCAAACTGCTGGCCCTTCAAATACGCAACTCTTGGCTGTTAGAACAAGCACTTAACACAGGGTTTAGGGTTTAAGACAAGCACCAAACACAGGGTTTAGGGTTAGGCGTTTAGGACAAACACTAAACACAGTTGGTAGCTGGTTTTAGAACAAGCAGCAGTGTCGTTTTAGTACTTGTTCTGAAAGCAAACAGTGGGTGACGAGTTTAAGAACAAGACGGGTTTAAGAACAAGTAATACCTCCGTCCCTCGTAATGAGTAAATCACAGAGGCGCAAAACATATCAACGCAGGTTCTTAGAACAGAAACACAGCAGGCCCTTTGTGCAAGTGAAACCTGCTGGTCGCACCCTTGAGCGCTATCTGAGGTAGGGTACGCAGGATGTCCCGCCCAAACCGCGTGGCCAGCATCTCTTGAAATAACTCAGCGAACATGGACACCTGTGCCAAGAGCGAAGATTGCTCGTCAAGAAAAGTGTCAAGAGTGAAGAATGCTTGTCAAGAAAAAGTGTTGGGAGTGAAGTATGCTTGTCAAGAGAAAAGTGTCAAGAGTGAAGAATTAAAACAAGGTTTCAAACATTGCACTGGTTCACAAAGCTCCCATTCACAGAATTCTTGTTCCCAGGCTTCCCGGGTTCCCCCCTGGTTTCACCTAGGATAGGATCACATGCATTAGGACACATGACTAAACATGCGATAGACCCCTGTCCAGTCCACCTTTGACCGCGAAAGGCCCGATTGGGACCAAACTTGGGCCGGCCTGCGACTGGTGGCCAAAGCTGCATGGCTGGCCACAAATCGTACCGCACGGCCAGCGGCCCGAGTGTAGCTGACATGTAGCTGAGGCACAAAAAAGAGACACCGGCCACAAGGGCAGCATCCCATCCACTGGTGGCGCGAACGAGACCCTGGCCCAAGCTGCGCTGATCCATTGCCTCCCACGCTCCACCTGAGGTTACCTTTCGTTCACATTGCAATGCAGCATACAACTGTACAGGGCTATGTGGGCCATGTACGGCCATGCATGGCCATGTGAGTCACGCAGAGTCATGTGAGCCACGTGGGCCATGCAGGGCCATGCAAGGTCCAGCTTCTCCTCATGTTGCTCACACCTACCACCTCCAACATGGCCATGCAGGTTCATACAGGGCCATGTGAGCCACGTGGGCCATGCAGGGCCATGCAACGCGGGATCCGCCGTTACGCAGGATCTGCCCACAAGGCTTTGCCAGCAGAGCTCAAGCTGCTCCCCTGATGCTGCTCACACCTCCCTACCTCGAACATGGCCTCCTTGTTGTCCTCCTCGCGGTAGTCCAGCATCTTCTCCAGGGTGGGGGCAGCGAGAGTGATCTTGTTGCGCACCAGCTCGGCACCCACCACCACCTCCACCGCATCCTGAGGGACATGGAGGCCGTTTCCGTCACTGATAATGCACATACAGCATCCGCTAACAATGCTGGGCAATTGCGCATGGTCTTGTTGCGCACCAGCTCAGCACCAACCACCACCTGAACCGCATCCTGAGGGTTTAGGGTTCAGGGTTTAGGAACTTAAGTAGGCTGTTTCCGTCAAACACTAGTTATGTCTGTACAGCATCCGCTTACAATGCTGGGCAATTGGGCATGGTCTCATTGCACCAGCTCAGCACCAAGTGACACGTCCGCCGCATCCTGACTGGCAATATGAGGCCCCTCATATTAGATATTGAATACACACAAATCATACACTTTTGTTGCCGAGTGTGGCCCTGTTGCGAAGCAGCTTAGTACCAAACACCGCATCCTGAATGGCGGGGAGGTGACTTCTTTTGATATTGATCATGCACACACGGTACATTATCGACTCCTATCGCTGAGCAACAGAGCCCAACGATCAATCTTGGCTGAATCTTAGCTGGATCTTGGCTTGATCTTGGCTGAATCTTGGCTGGATCTTGGCTTGATCTTAGCTGGATCTTGGCTTGATCTTGGCTGGATATTGACAAGATTTTGGCTGAATCTTGGCAGGATCTTGGCTGCATCTTGTTGGAATTCCCAGCGGGTCCAGGGCATGCAGCTGCTACCGGGATCTAGGCAGTGAAGTTCAAACGGTACTGTATGGTGACTTTTTTTTATTTTATGCGGGAGCCCATGGGAAAACATGCATGCCATACGGTCATACGATCCCGAGTCCAAAAAGTGTGAAAAGTGTAGCCTAGCCTAGATCATCTAGGTGCTGACTGCCATTCTCTGCTGCACCTGAAGGCCTGATAGGCGCGGAGTATCAGCCGCCATTTCTTTCGGGGCGCTCGAGCTGCAATTTAACTACATCACAGCCTTTTGACCAGCTTCCCAACAGCTTCTGCCTGCAGAGGCCGCCAGCTTCTCAACAGTGTCTACCTGCGGAGGCAATACCTAGCCAGCTTCCCAGCAGCTTCTATACGTGCTTCCCAGCAGCTGCTACAATGTGCTTCCCAGTCAGCTTCCCAGCAGCTTCTACCTACAGGGGCTGGTCCCTCACGGCGCGATTGCTCTCCTGCGAGGCTGTCCTGTTGAGACTGGCCAGCTTCCCTACAGCTACCTGTCTAGTCCTGAGCAGTTTTCCAGCAGCTTCTATGTGCTTCCCAGTCATCTTCCCAGCAGCTTCTACCTGCAGGGGCCGGTCCCTCATGGCGCAACTGCTCTCCTGGGAGGCTGTCCTGTTGAGCCTGGCCAGCTTCCCTACAGCTACTTGTCTAGTCCTGACCAGCTTCCCAAAAGTTACCAACGAAATCCTGACCAGCTTCCCAGCAGCTTCTACCTGCAGGGGCGGGTCCCTCATGGTGCGATTGCTCTCCTGACAGGCCGTCTTGGCTGCCTCGTACGCCGCCTTGGCCTTGGCTGCCACCTCCTTGGCTTCCTCAAAGGCGGCCTGGGCGGCCTGTCGTGCAGCGCTGCCCTCGTCCAGCAGCTTGCGCTCGGCAATTTTACGATCGAGGTACTCCTGATCGACAGTTAAGTGAGTGAAGGTACAGCTAGGCGTGTGCATGCGTGTGAAGGGTGGGGGCAAATGAGACCGAGGTACTCAAGATCGACAATTAGGTGAGTGAAAATACAACAAGCGTGTGTGCAAAGGGGGGGGGGGGCAAATGTGACTGAGATACTCCTGATCGACAGTTAGATGAGTCAAGGTACAACAAGCGTGTGTGTGTGTGAAGTGAGGGGGGGGGGGCGCCTAGGGTGCGTCTAACTGACAGCCAGTTGCTTTTGAGGTGTGCGAGAAGGATGGAAGCTCGTACCACAAGGGTTGAGAACCCTAAACCCAGAACCCTTGAGCCTTAACCCCAAGATACATCACTGCTCCTGCAGCCGCCCATCAAGCGTCTTCCGTCCACCTTTCAGAATATCACACTGGGTGCTGAGCACTCAACTCCAGGGTCGAGAACCCTGAACCCCAAAAGTACAAAACGTACCTGCAGTCGTCCCTCAAGCGTCCTTCTCCCGCCTTTCAGCGGGTCCCACTGGGTGCTGAGGGCGCGCTTCTGCAGCTCCTCCTGCAGCTGCGCCACCGTCAGCGCCGTCACGGAGATGCTCAGGTCCTCGGCGCCGGGCGGCGCGGTCGGCGGCGGTGGCGCCGCGGCCATCGCCTCCTCTGCCTTGCGCAGCGCGTCGGCCACGGGCTGGAGCGCAGCCCGCGCGCGTGTCTGGAGTGTCGGGAAAACGTTGAAGGAGATCATAGAGGGGGGCGATGGAAGACGAAAGAGCCCCCCGCATGGTACAGGTTTAGGCCCCCCGCCCCCATCCTGTCTCCCGCCCTTTCCTAACCTCCCACCCTCCGCCCTCATGTGCCCCCACCCCAATCCCCGCCCCACCTCGCCCCCCAACCATTCCCTACCTCCTGCCCCCGTGTGTCCACCGCCCCCTGACCTTTCCTGTCCTCCCGCTCCCCGCCCCCTGCTCACACACACCTCCTCCTCAGCCGTTGCTTTCGCGGTGGCGGCGGCAGCCGTCGCCAACGGGTTGGCTACGGACACCGACCAGCCGTCCACGACAAAGATCGCCGTGGTCTCCGCAACCGGCCCAGCCGCCGCTGTTGCTGCTGCTGCGGCAGCCGATGACGACGACGATGACTTCCGCAATGAGGCACCTGGTGTTCGGAGGTACACCAGATCGGCCACTCGTGTCCATTGGATGCATGTCGTGAGGTCCACGCCGGTCGCGTCGCGGAACGTGCGCGTCGCCGTGCGGATCAACGCGGCCGGGTCGGTCGCCGGGTGCCCGCCATCGACAGGGTCCCAGGCGCCACCGAGCGCACACAGGTCAGGGGCTGACGACTTGCCTGCTGGGGAGGTGAGGGTTCAGGGTTTCGGACTTTACATAACCTAGACAGGTTCAGGATTCCAAGTTGCCAGATGGGTTGACAGCTCGCCTGCTTGCAAGGTCAAGGTCAAGGTTCAGGGTTCAAGATTTTATGTAACCTAGGCAGGTATAGGTTTGAATGCTGCCTGAGGGGCTGACAACTCGTCTGCTTGGCGGGATAGGTTTCAGGGATACGGTACAGATTGTATGTAACCTGGGCAGGTCAAGATAAGGGTTTATAGTATCATGCATGGCTGACGGCTTGCGTGCTCGGCAGGGTAGGGTACAGGCTTTGCTGATTGCAAAATTTGCTGAACCTAGGGAGGGGCCAAGATTGTGGAGAAAACAACCATGCCTCACACAGGGGTATGGAACGTGAGCCGATGCACACAGATCATACAGAGGCGGATCACGAACTGATGTAGTAAGTGTGAAAGGGGTGGAGAGGTATGGAGGCATGTGTGGGAAACCCTCACGTAGTAAGTGTGAAAATGATGGAGAGGTATAGTGGCATGTGTGGTAACCCCCCTACCCTCATGAACATCGATACTTTCAGCACCCTATGCACCACCTGTGTTTCCCAGTCGAATGAAGAGGCAAGTGCTGTAGAAGTGTGAGACGGGTGTTGGGGGATTCAGGGAATTCGGGTCTCTAAAACGGTGTCGCTGGAGATCGCTGGAGCCCCCAAGAGAAAATTTGCAATTATTCAGTGTAGAAGTGCGGCCTCGGGTATCATTCATTGAAGGGGGGGTGGATGGGTATGACTACCGCAGGGTGATCGATAGGTATGACTACAGACTACAGACCACCATGAAGCGGCAGGGTCCCTCAGCTCTCTGCACTACAAGGGAGTACAGGTGCTGCATCAGGGGTTGAAAGGGTCCATAACCATCAGGGTTTCATGCACCTACCTCAAGCCCCCTCCACCCCTTACACACTTATACGCAGCACTTGCCTCTTTGTCCGACTAGGAAACGCAGGTGGTGCATCGGGTGCTGAAAGGGCCGATGGTCATGAGAGGTGAGGGCCTCTTCTGACATCCCTGAGAAGAGCATCACCTGAGGAACAGGAGGGAGGGGCACATATAATTATAGGAGATTCAGCTACAATGTAGCTACATCACAGCGTCTGTGTCAGCTACAATTCAGCTACAACACATCTGCGTGGGCCTGCTGCAGCAAGCCCTGCTGCTTGGGCAGCCGGCTGTTGGCCAATTCAGGAGTGGACCCCTTTGGCCCAGCGGTGACTGCCTTGTAGCCAGCCACAAATATTTTAGTGCGCACTAAGATCGACGTGAGGCTCTACAACAGTCAGCGACGCAAACCAACTAAACAAGCAGCATCCGTTCCTTCAACCCTTCCCCCCGAGGGCAACATTCATTATAAACAAACAGCAACACAATTGATTCCTCGACAGCTCATTCAAAACCAATTCAAACTCAGCGTGACCCGACCTTGGCGCTGTACCGCCGCCCGCTGGCAATATCCGCCTCACTCATCGAAGCCGGGGCTTCAGCCACAGGCGCTGCCGCCGCCGCCGCTGCAGCGGTAGCGGGCTTCGCCGTCAACACATTGAAGGCGAGCGGACGCGTGAGCGTGAGCGGAGCGTGGTCGGGCAGCGTGTCCAGCCAGCACGCCTCAACTCGGCTGAAGTCCCCGGGGATGTACATGTCCTTGTACCGCTTGCTGACGCTGGCGAGGCCACGAACGCGCTCGTATGTCGTGAATTTGGGAACCTGGGTAGCAGTGAATGGGCATTAAGTGGGCACAGTGGGCCTTGGGTGGGTGTTGGATAGGCCTTGGGTGGGAATGCCGCGGACGCGCTCGTATGTATATATCATTAATATGTGGACCTGGAGGGGGGAGCGCGTTGGGTGGTGGAATCGCATGGGTACTGGGACAGGCATTGAGTGGGCATTGGGTGAAGGCATGGCATAGACAAAGAGGCAAGTATTGGGTGGGTAGATGGGTGGGCATTGGGTAGGCATTCGGTGAAGGCATTGCATGGGCAAAGGGGCAGGTATTGGATGGGTAGATGGGTGGGTATTGATTGGTTAGAAGGGTGGACATCAGGTGGGTAGAAGGTTGGGCATTGGGTAGGCTTGGGTGGGTACACCAGTGGGCATTTGTGGGTTGATGGGTGGGCATGGGGTGGGCAATTGGGCATTGGATGGCCAGAAGGGTGGGCCTTGGTGGGAAGAAGGGTGGGAAGAAGGGGCGGGCATGGGGGGGTGCGCATAGGGACACGCATTGCATGGGTACAACATGAGGCATTTGAGTGAGCATTGATCGGGCATTGGGGCAGGCGCTGAGCGGGCATGGACTGGATTTGGGGGAGGGCATGGGGTTGGGCAAGGTAGGGCCCCGTAGGAGCCATGCAAGAATACCGAATGAAAGCAAAATCCAGGCTGTTAAGGTCTGATGTTCTATGTAGGCTAAGCTAAGAGATGGTAAACAGCACCGCCCGAAGCTACAAAATCCTCAGGGTCTTAACCCAGGGCCTGGAAGGGCTGCATGCCACTTTTTTTAGTTGGTTACAAATGGGTGGTTCCCAATGTTTAGAAGATCACGGCTGTCAGGCTTGTGGTTTGGGGGGAAATGGGATAATACTTCCCAAGACCCCCCTGCCAGTGTTTCTTTTCTGTGTGACTCAGCTACACTTCATCTACACTCCGGCCTCTGGCCGGGGAGCCCACATGTGGCCAGCCATTCTGCTTTGGCTACCATTCGTAGGTCCGTGCAGGTTGGGTCCCCATTGGGCTACTTGCGATGCGACCTGATGTAGGTAGGCTTGTAGCTGGAAAAACAATCACTGCCGATAATCACTTCTCTGCGTGCTGCAAGCTGCACCTACCTGGCAGGAGTACCGTGCAGTCGGCCCGCGGGAGTGCGAGCGGGAGCGGGAACGCGAGCGCGAGCGCGACGAGCGGGGTGAGCGCGAGCGGCTGGCGCTGGCGCTGCGCGAGCGCGAGCGCCTGCGTGCGCGCTCGCGTCCTGCCTGCGGCGGCGGCGGCGGCGGCGGCCGACGATCGCGCTCGCGGCCAACCCGGGGCGCTCGCTCCGGGAAGGAGAAGCCGAGGCCGCGCTGGCCCTGCACATTGAGAGAGGAAGGGGGGAGCCTGAGTGGGGGGATAAGAGGAGCCAAGGCCACGCTGGCCCTGCACATTGGGAGGGAGGGAGGGGGTGTCCGGGTGGAGGGAAGGAGAAGGGGGGGAGTCTGAGTGGGTGGAGGAGCCGAGGCCACGCTGTCCCTGCACATAAGGAGGGGAGGGGGGTGTCCGGGTGGGGGGAGAAGGGGGGGGGTCAGAGTGGGGGGATAAGAGGAGCCAAGGCCACGCTGGCCCTGCACATTGGGAGGGAGGGAGGGGGGTGTCCGGGTGGGGGGAAGGAGAGGGGGGGAGTCTGAGTGGGGGGATAAGAGGACCTGAGTCCACGCTGGCCCTGCAAAGTGGGAGGGGAGGGGGGTGTCTAGGTTGGGCGAGGTCTGGGGTGGAGGAGGGGAAGCTGAGGCTGCTCTGGCCCTGCAACATCGGAGGGCGGTGGGGGCAGGGCGGGGGATAACCCAGAACGTGGGAGGGTGGGGGCAAGGCGGTGGATAGACCGAGGCCTGCCGGCCCTGCCCTTTGGGGGGGTGGAGGGGTCAGTCTATAAAATGGGGAGATTTTGGTCCGGGTGCAGGGTTGAGTGCTACGGGCCTGTCGGCCTGAACCTCAGACCTCAGCACGGGGCGGGGAAAGGGCACGGTAAAGCACATTCAGAGGGCCCGGTGCTCTGAACCAGACAGCGCAAACCGTACAGGTGAATATCTAGGTGTGAACCCTTTTGTGTGAATCTGAGCAAGGGAATGCTACCTCCTGCTGCTTTCTTTGGTCATCGAAGGCCTTGATTACGCGTAATGCTACATGAAGGGAAATGCTTGTATTGTGTCTACTTTAATCAGAGCCCTAAATTCGAGGTTTTGACAAACATTTTGATACCCATTTGGTTGCTGTTAAATACAGGGGCACAGGCCCTGACAACCAGTAACGATGAAGACCAGAATGTAATGTTTCAATCAAGTGCCGGCACGTACGTGAGTGCTCTTCGGGTCCAACAGTAGCGTTAGTGCAGGCCTTGACTTCACCTACAAACAAATACCTTCATTAAATGTCTTTTTGACCAAGAACCAGTGCGCACCTGTGTACTCTTCGGGTCCACCGGTGCCGCCATGCCCTGCTCCTTAAGGCCAAGGCCGCCCTTTCCGTCTGCCGAGGCTCCGAAACCCATCTTGCTCAGCAGCTTGGCTCCAATACCGCTGGGATCCCCGAAATTCGACAGCTGCCTCACAGCTTCCTACACACGCGTAAGCAGCAACAGGCCAGAGTGCTGTCAGCAAGGCATGAAAGGAGCTCCATGCGATGGCAGCCATCGAACGTTGTTCGCGGTACAGCCCCCCTCAAAACATATGGACAGCCCCCCTCGATATACGCCATGGCAGCTATCGAGCGATGTTGAGGATGCAATACAGCCACCCTCAAAATGTGTGCAGTGTGGACAATCAAGGATATAACGCATAACCCTTTGCCCCCCCTCCCCGCCACCGGCCTCGGTGACCTTCTTGAACAAAAAAGACCACAAACCCAAGCTCTACGTCCTCCCCCGCCGCCAACGCCCACCTTTCTTGTCCTCTCCCACCTACGTGGTTACATGGCCTTAACCCTTAAGCCTAAACAACGTGGTCACATGGCCGAAACCCTTCACCCAAACAACGTGGTCAGTGGTCACATGGCCGAAACTCACTGCTGCCCTCTGCTGATAACCTTGTTATGTTCCTTGTCCTTGCACTGGGTGGATATGAAACCTGATCTCCAACCCTCAACCACCCTGCTCCCGCTTCGCACTGGGTGGATATGAAACCTGATCTCCAACCCTCAACCTCCCTGCTCCCGCCTCGCACTGGGTGGATATGAAACCTGATCTCCAACCCTCAACCTCCCTGCTCCCGCCTCGCACTGGGTGGATATGAAACCTGATCTCCAACCCTCAACCACCCTGCTCCTGCCTCGCACTGGGTGGATATGAAACCTGATCTCCAACTCTCAACCTCCCTGCTCCCGCCTCGCACTGGGTGGATATGAAACCTGATCTCCAACCCTCAACCTCCCTGCTCCCGCCTCGCACTGGGTGGATATGAAACCTGATCTCCAACCCTCAACCTCCCTGCTCCCGCCTCGCACTGGGTGGATATGAAACCTGATCTCCAACCCTCAACCTCCCTGCTCCCGCCTCGCACTGGGTGGATATGAAACCTGATCTCCAACCCTCAACCACCCTGCTCCTGCCTCGCACTGGGTGGATATGAAACCTGATCTCCAACCCTCAACCTCCCTGCTCCCGCCTCGCACTGGGTGGATATGAAACCTGATCTCCAACCCTCAACCTCCCTGCTCCCGCCTCGCACTGGGTGGATATGAAACCTGATCTCCAACCCTCAACCTCCCTGCTCCCGCCTTGCACTGGGTGGATATGAAACCTGATCTCCAACCCTCAACCTCCCTGCTCCCGCCTCGCACTGGGTGGATATGAAACCTGATCTCCAAGCCTCAACCACCATGCTCCCGCCTCGCACTGGGTGGATATGAAACCTGATCTCCAACCCTCAACCTCCCTGCTCCCGCCTCGCACTGGGTGGATATGAAACCTGATCTCCAACCCTCAACCACCCTGCTCCCGCCTCGCACTGGGTGGATATGAAACCTGATCTCCAACCCTCAACCTCCCTGCTCCCGCCTCGCACTGGGTAGATATGAAATCTGATCTCCAACCCTCAACCTCCCTGCTCCCGCCTCGCACTGGGTGGATATGAAACCTGATCTCCAACCCTCAACCTCCCTGCTCCCGCCTCGCACTGGGTGGATATGAAACCTGATCTCCAACCCTCAACCTCCCTGCTCCCGCCTCGCACTGGGTGGATATGAAACCTGATCTCCAACCCTCAACCTCCCTGCTCCCGCCTCGCACTGGGTGGATATGAAACCTGATCTCCAACCCTCAACCACCCTGCTCCTGCCTCGCACTGGGTGGATATGAAACCTGATCTCCAACTCTCAACCTCCCTGCTCCCGCCTCGCACTGGATGGATATGAAACCTGATCTCCAACCCTCAACCTCCCTGCTCCCGCCTCGCACTGGGTGGATATGAAACCTGATCTCCAACCCTCAACCACCCTGCTCCCGCCTCGCACTGGGTGGATATGAAACCTGATCTCCAACCCTCAACCTCCCTGCTCCCGCCTCGCACTGGGTGGATATGAAACCTGATCTCCAACCCTCAACCACCCTGCTCCCGCCTCGCACTGGGTGGATATGAAACCTGATCTCCAACCCTCAACCTCCCTGCTCCCGCCTCGCACTGGGTGGATATGAAACCTGATCTCCAACCCTCAACCTCCCTGCTCCCGCCTCGCACTGGGTGGATATGAAACCTGATCTCCAACCCTCAACCACCCTGCTCCCGCCTCGCACTGGGTGGATATGAAACCTGATCTCCAACCCTCAACCTCCCTGCTCCCGCCTCGCACTGGGTGGATATGAAACCTGACCTCCAACCCTCAACCACCCTGCTCCCGCCTCGCACTGGGTGGATATGAAACCTGATCTCCAACCCTCAACCTCCCTGCTCCCGCCTCGCACTGGGTGGATATGAAACCTGATCTCCAACCCTCAACCTCCCTGCTCCCGCCTCGCACTGGGTGGATATGAAACCTGATCTCCAACCCTCAACCTCCCTGCTCCCGCCTCGCACTGGGTGGATATGAAACCTGATCTCCAACCCTCAACGTCCCTGTTGTCTGCCTTGTAAAACGAGGCAATACGCCGTTGAACCTGCTCAAACCACAAAGACCTAACCCTTACTCCCCTCCCCGCGTGTCCTCTTTGGACAACATAGCCCTTCACCAGAATCCCTGCATGTCCCCTCAGCAGCAAACCTCGCTGCGCTTCTTGCCCTCAAGACGCCCCCCCCCCTCTCGGCCGCTCACCTTGTTGCATTTTTGTCCTGTTCGCACAGCATGGCCATTAACCCCAAACCCTGAACCTCTGCACCCCCTCTTTCTTGTCCTTCTCGGCCAGCGTAGCCAGTAACACTTGAACGTTCACCCAACTCAGCCCCCCACCTCGCTGCGTCTCTTGTCTTCCTCAGATAGGGGGGCCATGGGCCTGCTGTACACCAGCTTGGCCTTGTCCAGAGATGCCGGCTGAACCACAAAGGAGGAGGAGGGCTCCTGGGCAGTTGAGGTTAGGGTTCAGGATTTAGGGTGGAGACGTGACGCATAACTATGGAAGAGGAGGGCCCCTGGGCAGTTCGAGTTAGAGTTCAGGTTTCAGGTTTAGGGTGAAGGGGTGGCGCATAACTATGGAAGAGGAGGGCTCCAGGGCAATTCAGGTTAGGGTTCAGGTTTCAGGTTTAGGGTGGAGGGGTGGCGCATTAGGATGAAAGAGGAGAGCTCTTGGGCGTAGGGGGGATGCAGATGACGTAAGGGTCAAGGGTTCAGGGTCCAGGATTAGGCTAAGGCATCGAGGCCATTGGAGGGATCCCTGTGGGAAACAGTTCTTTTCTTGTGCCTGAGCTACATAAAAATAAATTTTGTCAGCCACACTGCAGCCTCGGGCCGGAAACCCCATTTGTGGCCACTGGGCAGCCATGCTGCTTTGGCCACCACTCATGAACATCCAGGGTTCATCCCAATCGGGCCTTATGGGGCCGTGGGCAGCCTGCCCAAGGTGTCTTGCAGCCGGAAAAAGAAACACAAGTGGGGAACTAGGGGCTGCGGAGGGAAGAGACGGTCAGGCCCGAGACCTATAACCTTGGGCGTCAAACCATGAAGCCTTGCGCCAGCCTCAACCCTCAATCTCAAACCCTGAAACCTACGTGAGGGCCACCAGCGGGGCCTGGGTCCAGAAGAAGCACGGTCTCTCCCGTTTCACTTGTTTTTATTTTCATGTCCATGACCCGCACCCGGCCGCTGGTGTCCCTCAAAACATTCCGGGCAAGGGATAATGCACTTGCGGAGTCCGCTGGGCACTGGATCGAGGGGCGCTTCAAGTACATCTTAACTGCTTTGAATGGCAGAGCAAAAACCCTTTTTCACACGCTGTCGCTGGTATCATTGACAGCTAGTGCCTGCGCATCGTCCGCTGTGGTTCAGGATTTGAAAGTTAAGGACCATATCTTCGTAAGCGTTTCGGGTTTAAGGTGAAGGGTTTCAAACCTGCAACTTACTCTGAAGTCCTAGGACCAAATCCTCATACACTTGTCGGGTTTAAGGGTTCAAATTTTCAACCCAGTACCCAACCCCAACCCCTTAACCCTATAGCTTTCACCCCTAGGACCATTTCCTCTTTCTATTTTCCATTCTTCCTTTCCTCCCTTTCCTCACCGTCGACAGCGTTTGCAGCGAGTACCTGCTCATAGTCTGCAGTCGACTAGGCCCACGGTTCAGGGTTCAGGGTCTGAAGGTTTGAGACCCTCTTTCTCTTTCCTCACTCACCCTACCGCTGGTGTCATCGACAGCGTTTGCAGCCAGCGCCAGCGCATAGTCCGCAGTGTACTGGATCGAGGGCGGGGGCGCAGAGTTGTACTTCAGGGCCTCGCCGCCGCCGCCGGGGCCAGCCGCGGGCGCCCCGCCGCGCTTCATGGGCATGCGTGGCGGGGGGGGCTGCCCGGGCGCGCGCGGGGCGTCGGCCAGCCCTTGCGCCTGCGCTGCCGCCAGCGCCGCGTTGACCACCGACATCGCAGAGGCCATCGAGGTGGATGGGGTCGCGTGCGGGGCGCCTAGGGGAAGCTGTGACAGCATCGGCTGGACCTGCCAGGCAGAAAAATACGGCTGGTCAGTGTATGTTTATACCTCCTCTTAAACCAGCCTTTCAGGAAACATGAAGGCTCAAAACATACCCACCAAAGCATGCCCAGCAAGGTCTCCTTATGGCTCGTCGTGTTTGCAAGTGCGTGTTTCTATGTAGGCTTTTAGCCTGCATGGACTACAAGACCAATGCTACCAGGTGCCGCTGGATGTGCTGCCAGACAGAGCCTGTCCAGCCCATGTAGCCCATGCAGCCTGAAGAATCATACGCCAATGTGCGACCTTCCTTAAGCTGGTCCACCCCATGCGACCTGACCAATCATGTCAATGTGCAACCTTCATTTCGCTAGTCCAGCCCATGCAGCCTGACCATTCCCGTGCCAGTGCACCACCTTCCCTGAGCTAGTCAAGCCCATGCAGCCCGAGCATCATATACTCATGCGTCAGCATGTCAACCGACCCCTTCCTAGGTTCTGCTGTGTCATACACGTGTCGTCATCTTCAATCTTTCCTTTTTCGTGACTCAGCTACATATCAGCTACACTCCGGCTGCTGGCCGGGGGGCCCTTTTGTGGCCAGCCTTGCTGCTTTGGCCACCACTCATAGGCTTGGTCCTGATCGGGCCTTTGGCGGCCGCAAAGCGGGCCTCCGAAGTTGTGGGGGAAATCTTGTAAACGAAAGTCTTATGTTCGGCTAGAAGTTCAAACTATTTTTTTAATGCAAGATTTGGCATGTTTTTTTTTGCTCTTTCGCCTTGTAAATCTTAAGCAAAAGATTCACAAGAAGCAAAAACCGCAAAACAAAATGTTTGCTTTTTTATTTTCTCAGATTTTATAAAGAGTAAAGTAACTTTATTAAATTTGTAGCAAAAGAAACTGGCCATCTCAGCTTTCTGGTAAGAAGCGTCATCCTTTTATGACAGGAGCAACGCATGCAACCAACAGCCTTTGTTAAGAGGACCAGGCAGCCTGGGCCTTCCACCACATCACGCGCGCACCCAGGCGAGTGCACCGTCCCTGTTTTTTAGGATTTCGTGTTCAAACAAAAAAACTGATACTCACCAGGCCTGGGCCAGCCTTCACCTCCTCGTATATACATCTCCATCCTTTCTGGGTCCAGGGTTTCAGCCCTATATCCCACCTGGCCTGGGCCTGCGTCATCCTCTAGGAATGTACGTTTTCACTGGTTATGGTTCAGGGTTAAAGGATCAAACCCTCATTCTCACCTGTCCGGGGCCTGCCTCCACCTCCACGCGAGTGCACCTCCACTGATACTGCCCGCCATCAGTGTTGGCAATAGCCTCCACCTTGACGCGATCTCCCAACTGCAACATGCAATGGGGAGCTGGACGTCAGCACCGGCGAGTACAGGGCCTTCAAGGAATAAGGCCCTGCTTAACATCGGCACCAGGTCGCTAAGTATCAGACTTGGGGCACTACACATCAGTGTTGGCAATGGCCTCCACCTTTACGCAGTCTCTGAATGGGGAGTTAGACACCAGCACCGGCGAGCGCAGGGCCTTCAGAACATAAGGCGCTTGACATCAGCCCCACGTCGCTAAGCATCAGATTTGGGGCACTAAACATCAGAGATGGCAATGGCCTCCACCTTGGCGCAGTCTCCCAACTCTGACACTCAACAGGGAGCTGGACAAAGCAAATCAGCAACGGCAAGAGAAGGGCCATCAAAACGTAAAACCCCGACATCCGTCCAAAGTCGCTCAACTTCAGTCCCAGGTCGCTCATCACTTATCCCAGGTCCCTCAACATCAGCATTGGCTGTGGCCTCCACCTTGACGTGTCCACTGACCCGTGACAGTCAATGGGCAGGTGGACATGGGTCCCAGGCTGCTTAACCCAAAGTTCTGGAGACCGCCTCAACCACCACACGGTCACTGACACACAGCCTGAGAGAGCACTCTGCCTTTTCAACATCAGGCCTGAGCCGCTCACCTACTCAGCAGGATGCTGCCTGACCCCACCCTGACCCCGGCTATGGGCCTGGCCCTGAACTTGACACCTCCGATGTCCTACACGCACCCTCGACGAGACTGCACTCGCATACAGACAAACACTCAAAGTCCCCCAACGGCTTAGCCCCTCAGCCACACGGACACTGAGCTGAGGTAGACGCACGCTCTACCACACCAGCACTGACCTGAGGCAAGCGGACCCCCTGCACGACTGCGTGTACATAAAAGGCCGTGCCATCAATAATGCCGTAGTTGGGAGGGATCAGCTGGGTAACGGAGCCAGACCAGGCCTGAAGGTGAAACACAAGAGTTGATTTCAGCAGTGCTTCAGCTGCACTTCAGCTACACATATGATCCTGTTGCCGGGGGGACCCGATGCAGCAAGCCATGTTGCTTGGGCCACTGACCGTAGGTCTCAATCTGCTCCCAGGGATCAAAATGGGCCGCGACCCCTGAGCGTGGACTAGTGCATACTTTCAAGTAAATGGCAGGCTGCACAGCACATGGGTTGAGCTTGAAGACCAACATCAGGGTCACCAGTTCAGGTTTACCAATTCAGAGCCAGCGAAAAGCTTGTACAAGGTCATGCAAGAGCTCATGCCAGAGCCCATGCACTCGGCAAAGTATCCATGCGTCCTATGCCATGCACGCGCCTCCTGATCAGCACAGCAGATCGCAGCGGCGAAGTGAATCATGCCAAGCTAAAGCTCGTTCATGCATGCGGATATTGCAGGAGGTCTGGGTCTCCATCCATGGGGCCATGCAGGCAAATAGACATGCATGGCCCTGCACATGAAGATGACATGCAGTGCCCACCAATTAATAATGGGTTCAATATGCCAACTACGCCGATGATTTCATTACTGCAATAGATGGGACTCATGAGGAATGCTGTTCAAACTCCTATATAAAATGCATGGCGTGGTCATTCCATGTCGGCCGATGCATTTGCATCAACGGTGTGCCTAGCAAGCTCTTACCCTGGGCTGCTGCGTTGCCTGTGGAGGCATATAGTACATGGGTGGTGTCTGAGTCTGGGGCTGAGCCTGTGCTTGGGCCTGAGGTGCGGCTGGCTGCTGCGCATAAGGCTGCTGCTGTGGCTGTCCTTGGGCCGGCTGTGCCTGAGGAGTATACTGGGCGGGGGCTGCAGCACCAGCATAGGGAGACGTATGCTGCTGCTGTGGCTGCTGTGGTTGCTGCGGCTGGGGGGCGTATTGTTGCATTTGTGCGTTAGGAGCCCATGCCTGGCCTTGGGCCGGCTGCTGCTGCTGCTGCTGCTGCTGCTGCTGCTGCTGCTGCTGTAGAGACAAGGGTGGGGTGACGTATGAGGTCTGCTGCCAAGGAGCTGGCGTAGGGCTCGGCTGACCGTAAAGCGTCGAAGGTGCCTGCTAGATCATAAGTTGCGAAATAAGGCAATCGACTTCACCGCAGGATGATAATTTGCAATGCGACATTTCAATGCTACAAGACGAATTGATTGATCGCGCAGCATACCTGCTGCTGCATCTGCGGCTTGTCGGGCTGCGTCTGCCCATACAAAGACGGATGCTGGGGCTGCGAGCCGTAAGCTTGCTGGGGTTGACTAGCATAGAGCTGCTGTTGCGGCTGTTGCTGTGGCTGCTGCTGTTGTGCTTGCTGGTATAGCTGCTGAGGTTGTTGGGCAGGTTGCTGGGGCTGACCGGGCCACTGTTGCTGCAGAGGGGGCGCATCGGCAGGCATGTCCCACTTGCCCATTCTATAGATCACTCAGGAGAGCTGCTTGCCTGTCAAAATAGTGCGATGCCACTGCTTGACGTGTACAAATGGATGATTTTCCCAGGGCTAGGGAACGAAGGGTTTCGGAGTTTACAAAAGTTGCTAGCAGGCTTGCAAGCCTCTCAGGGAGAGACGATTAAGTATGTTACGCTCTCACCCTCTTTATTGAGATGGTTACTTAAGTGCACGGTGCAAGCAGTGCTTGAAACAGCTACTTATTGGTACACACGATTATTGCATTGGCTGCACCGCATGGAGGTCCTTCCACACATGTGGATGCGTTACCGGAATACTGGTATTAGAGTTACCGTTCTACCACTGTTGGACACGAGGGTTCTTGCACGGATTCGACCCCTAGGATGGTCTATTTGCAGCATTACAGGAGCACCAGAACCGATGTCAAGGCAACCCCTGCTGGCATGGAGTTTTTTCCACAGGATCCGACCAGTGCATGGGCGATGCATTACCGGAATATCAGTGTCAGGGGTACACCCCTCCTGTCATGGAGGAGATAATAATCCACATGGTCATTTGATGCACCATGCATTACCGGAATACTGGTATCAGGGGTTCATCCCTACTCGCATGGAAGTTCTCCCACTACTAGGTCCGGCCATGTGGATGGGCCATGCATCATCGGCATACCAATATCAGAGATGCACCTGTATGTTGGCATGAAGGTTCTCCCGCTATGTCTGGCCCTGTGGTTGCGCCATGCATTACCGGTATGCACAGAATCACCTGAGTTCATACCCCATCACACAGGATGTGGGCATGGCAGCACCCAATATCAGGTTTTTGGGCTCCATGTTCTCTCCCATCACATAAGCGGTTGACATGTCTGCATCATGGTCTTGGCTGTGCATGGTATCTGGAATTGAGCTTGCTCATCCCCTTACAACCCCTCACAGCCTTGCCAGCAGGGCAATGCTACGGGTATGCATCATCCTAAACTAACTCCCTTGATGCAACCCTCACAAGTCCAAGACCTTACTGCCCACTGTGCATGTTGTGTTTCAGACCTTGGTCTCAGACAGACAGACTAATAATCAACGATGATGGGAACAACAAGCCCTGAATTTCCCCTTCAGCAGAGCTCCTATATCTCCCGCCACAACAAAGCTCTTCGCCTCATTCAAGTATTCAACGTTCCCTACACAGAGGCTCGAAGAGTGATATGTTCACAATTATGGATGCCACCCCGGCTACATCTCTCCCCCCGGGTGTCTACGACACTCGTATCCCACAATGGATGCTTTCTGCTGTCCCCCCTGCCACCCTCTGCCGCCTTCGACCGGACCTCCTTTTTGTTGAAGGCCTCACCATTGCCGATGTCCACAGCTTTCCTCCCGCCCGGCTTACCAACCCTGCCTTCCTTCTTGACCTTCAGCACTGTTGTACTATCCACATTCGTGAACTTGGTTTTACTTCTAATCTGCAATTCTGCCTTTCCCACAAATCCACACAGCATGCACAATTGGTACATTTCCTCCGCGCCGCTGGGTGGACCCGCTTTACCCTTACCATGACACCTCTTCCCACCAATCTTCCACAACCTCTTCCATCTAAACAATTTGAACCCCGAGCGTTCTGAGTCAGGAGTAGCACGTACTGACAGGGCCGTACGTGGCATGACAAATGACAATCGGTATGACTCTTTTCAAGATAACGTCGAAGACCATGGATGGAGAATGCAGACTGGACAGTGTGAACGGAAAGTTGTTTAAGCAGAGGAGGGACATGGAGGGGTGGAATTCCAAGAACAGGGAAAAATGTGTATGATGTCATTATGAAAAATGCCAGAGCAGCCAATGATGACTAAATGAACAAAAGGATGCGGGAAGAGGGGTCAGCAGGAGGGGGTGGTGTCGGAGACGTTCTCTAAGTGGTTCCAAATTAAGCGTGATGTGAAAAAGACTTTCTGGTACAATTTGAGTAAGCCTAATATTATTTTCGCTGTAGCCCGGTATCGGATGGGGTCGCATGATTGGCTGAATGTTGAGACGGGGCGCTTTGAGAAACTCTGTGTGCCTCGTAGCGAGAGCCAGGATTTGTAGATGTTGCAATCTTAAATGTCGGGAGGATGAGCTTCACATGATTTACTGCCCGTTCTATAAATACCTTCGTTTTCTGTTTAACCTTACTTTCCATAATTTCCTAGAGGACGAGGATGAGGCCATGAAACGGTACGCAAATGGAGTGTGGGGCAAACTAAATGCAGCGGATTCTGCATATGTGTTCTGGAAGAAATTTGGTTGTTTCATCTTTCAGTGTATGATGAAAAGAGAAAATCATCTAAAAATTGCCAAAATTCCTGTCTCCCCCCTAACTCTCAAGGCGGTGCTCAATCGAACTCTTTTACACCCACGTCATGTTTTATGGCTGGGGCTTATCTTCTGCACTATGGGGTTCATTCCCACGCCACTGTCGTGGTTGTGTGCTAGTTGCTTGCCCAGGGGGGTCACTGGTTTTCGCTTTCTGTCCTAGTGTATCAAGTGCCTGTACCGGTTTACGGGCACATGTCCCATGCATCAAGTGTGATGCTCTGTTGGACTTTAAAACTTCACAAAACTTCACATTTAGTGTCTCCCCCTGTTCTTACTGACCCACCCTAGCTCCATTCCCCTTCCCAGGGTATACAGACCGGGGCTTGGGCGTCTCGTACTCCTGTACTTCCCAAAATCCACGCTGCAATGGCTGCATCGGCGTTGTCGTTTCTTTTTTTTCTACCATGGCAGGCTTGGGTGGGATGCCTTGGCTTTTTTGGACGACGTGGTTGATGTCGTTGAGGCATAGACGTTTTTAGAGGCTGGAACTTCCTTTGTATTTTTTCTAGCCTTTTGTCTGTCCCTTCACTTGATTTCCCACTTTTCTTCCTTTTTCCCCTGACCCCTGGTGTTTGTTTCGTTTTTTAATCCCAACCCTGTATTTTTGTAAAAGCTGTGCCTTTGGCGCAGCCCTCGAATGACGTGTGTGCCCTGCAAACTGTTGAGATGTCCTAGGCTGCTTGTGTGTCCCGGCAGCAGTTGCCGATGTTGTGCCTGCCTCTGTTTGCGTTCTAAACATGTGGGGGGATGGTGCTGCTTTGTTGGTTGAATGATGGGTGGTGCTGGTGATGTGTGTGTTGCGTGTGTTGCTAGTGCGGTGGGGCCATAGGTGTTGTGCATGTATGTAGGGTACTACTACTTGTGCAAGTAGTGTGCCTAGTTGCTTCTGATCGGCTGTGAACGTCAGCTGTGTGATTATGTCAGTAGCATAGCACTTGTTTTTACAGTCCAGCGCGGCATCATATATGCATATTTATTGCATGGCATGTGCATGTGAACCGGTATGAGCAAAAAATGAAGTGGGATACTTTCCTGTGCGGGGACTAGTTGCGTAGCAGCAGGTCATGCTCATATGGTCCGTGCCATAATCTTGAGCGTGAACTGTCAATCAGAAGGTGCATGCTGTGTTCATGGAACTCTTCGAATGCGCTTGCTGCATGTTTTCTGTAAGGTGCATTGCATGCTGCGGCACCGTGCCTGCCTCAATCCCTCTGCCAGGATTCCTGATTTGTCCACCATCCAGCTGTGCATGGCACCTGTCACTTAGTTTCTAGTGGACCTCAGGTGTTGGACTAGGCTGAGGTGTAGCTGAATTGTAGCTGAAGCTGCCAGTAATAAACAGTGCCCTCCTCCACTGTACAGGTCGTCACTTGCTCCAACAAGCATGACTTAAAGCTGCCCCTGGCCTTCGCGGCTGCAAGCTGAGATGTAGCTGAACTGTAGCTAAAGCTGCCTAAAATCAACAGTGCTCTCCTCCTCTGTACAGTTCGTCACTTGCCCCAGCAAACTGAAGCCTGCGGACCACAAGAAGCCGAGAGACTCGTGCTACACCCCGGTCGTAGACGCCAGGGCGGTTGGCGTCCTGGCGTTTGAACTCGTTACGGGCGAACCGCCATTCGATAAGGTGGGTCAGAGTTCAAATGGGGGTGCTAAATCAGCATTTATAGGGAAAGAAAGAAATACAGAATTTAATGCAGCATTTAATTGCGTCATGCATGTCCTCACTACGGCAAGGCCTGTTTACGACTGCAGGTTGCTGGTGCTTCAGGTACATAGCAGCTTCAATTCAGCTACAAATCAGCTTAAACACATTTAATCTGGGGGACTGGGTTTTGTGGGAGTAGGAGATTGTTTGTGTGAAGGTTGCTGAAGGCTTGGATAGAGGTTGCTCTAAAGTCAGCGGGACAGGAGCCTTTTTTTGTGCATAGAAAGAAAGAAAGAAAAAAAGAAAGAAAGAAAGCTACGCCCCGTGGGGGGCGTGAGAGTTAAGGAAACAGCGTAGCCTGGGCCGAAGCCACATCCGCGCCGTTACCGTCACTTTTGTGCATAATGCATGCTGAGGTCAGGGCAGGACTTGGGGTTAAGGGCTCAAGGTTGGTATTCAGGGCTTAGGGTTATTGTTGGTGCTGTTGTTACAAAGTCAGCGCATCCAGGCATCTAGCCACAGCCGTTTTCGAAGGGGCCGGGCAGAGCGAACGGGGCGGAAACCAGATCCAGAATCAAGATGGGACCTAAAACACGCAACAGGAGACACGCGGCCGACCGTCAGGAATATGCAAAAAACAGAGGAGGACGGTAACATGGCTGTGTTTGTCATAGGGTACCGTTATAAAGTGCACCAGTATTACGGTACATATTAGGAACAGGGGCAGATTCGCCTTCTCTTAGGAGGCAAAACGTTTTTGTTATAGCATGTGTTATTCTAGTGTGCACCAGAACAGCTTTGGCTGCTGGGCGGCGCCACTTTGTGGATTGGGACCAAGCCTGGATCGACTTACAGGCGGCGGCTTCAGTGCTTGCTGCATCAAAGCCTGCTCTAGCCGCAAGCCAGGTGCTAGCTGGAGTGTAGCTGCAGCCCCATTGAGTGCGACGTTTTACGAATCTGAATATAAACCGACATATACTACAAAATAATACCAAGGCTGTCTAAGTCTCCTGGCGTACAGTTACGTGACCTATTTGTGCATTGGAAAATTAGCCTCATGAGAATAGAGGCTGTGTTTCCTTTTTCTGGCGTACTGAGTATTGATGTCGGGAATTCTTAACAGACTCGACTGTGTTAGTTTAAATTATCATCAGCGCTGTGCAATTTTGGTGTAATTCAGAATTAGTGTAAGTAATTACCGTAGATTGCCATGGGATCCGCGCAGCAAATAGCAGATTATTAAGAAATCGTCGCGTAGCATAAAAGATTTTTAAAAAATGTCACGCACCGACGAAATTTTTGGACTAAATTTAATTAATAACGTGTAGCGAGTAAAGGAAACATGTGTTTAACTCCGCGCAGAGGCAGTTTTTGAATTATTATTAGCGCGCAGCTGTGTCCGCGCAGGCCAAAATGTAATTAATTATGCGCGAAGTCCAAGTCAATCTACGGTTCGGGCATTTTTGGTAAATGAAGCTGAATTTGCCTTGAAATTACGGTGAATGAAACTCGGCTACCTACGTAATTCAGCCACCGGAATGACAGCAATCGGCGCAACACTGATCATCATGCTGATAAACATGCTAAGTGACATTCTCTTGGCGCGCAGGGCGACTCAAAGATGACCTTTCACGAGATTGTCAACGGCGAGCCGCCGATTCCAGCGAACACGACGATGTCGGAAGGCTGCGTCAGCTTCATCCGACAGGCACTCACGAAGGACGAAGCGCCCAACAGTGCAGCAGCTCTTGCAGCATCCATGGATAGGAAGCTTCATGCAACAAGTTGAGTCGGAGAACATGACGGCAGTCAAGACGTTGCAGCGCGGGACCCTCATCATCAGCAACCCCGAGCAGATTGTGCGCTCGGCGCAGATCCAGTTCGCGAGGCAGGGCGGCCACCAGCTTGGTAAATCGTGCTCGCACAGCGCGACGGACGCCATGCGGTGGCGGGACGTGTCGTTGACTGCGAACCTGGAGTGTGGCGTCGATGTAACAAAACAAGGCAGGCGGCTGAGCCACGACAACAGCCGGGCATTCTCGCCCGTGTCGGACGGCTCGCCCATGCAGGATTCCGCTCGGTCGCCGATCCCGGGGAGCCTGGCAAGCCCGGGGAAATTCACGCCCGCCGGCGTGCGCGCTATCTCCAGCAATGGACTCATCGTTCGGATGTCGCGGGAGGATCTGTTCACGCGCTTGAAAGCGATAAACGGCAAGACGCTCGACCGCTGCCCAAGCTCCAGCGCTGTGCAGGAGCCCCATAAGCATGTGGGTTGGATCATCGAGCCATCATCTTCCTCCTCCGCATCGGCCACGGCGGGTCGCGCGGGAAACACGCTCACCTAGGAGGCAGGCTGGGTCTCTGGATCCTCCTTGTCGGCCTTGAAACTATCACCAAGGAGCAGGAACCTGCAGGTGCTGTGGTAGCCCCCCGAGCCGAGCCGCCTGTGTCAGTCCTTCACATTGCCGCTCGGGACGCTCAAGAGGCAGCCTTTGAATTCGTGTGGGCCGATGTCGGCCGCGGCTTGACCACACAACAGGCTGGGATCGGCACCGGCTTCTCCGCCACAGTGCAATCTTGTGTCGGTTGCTTTGAAGGCCGGCGACCCTGCCTGATCGTATGGAATGCGGTCCATTGAGCATTGGGGATATAGCTGGGCCGGAGCTTTTTTTATTTCAAGTTTACTTATGAAATATTTGTGATTTTGTACTTACGGTGCAAGGTGTGCTTGCTTAACAAATAATGATTTCAGATTCATCAGATACGTATGGGTTTGAAACAAGCATAATATAATTATCTTTTACTAAATTAATACGTGATTGTGGCATGCACCGTATCCTCAAGCCCAGCCTTTATGAATCCTAAGGAAAAAGTGGTCACATCAAATTTAGCGCAATCCACAAATTTATACAAGCTCACATCGGTGGGTCATGTGTCGGTCTTAAGCTATGAGGTTGCTGATGCATCGTGCGGCTGTGCGACTGCTGATGAGGCGAGCGCTTGTGATTATTGTGATGCTGTTGATAAGAGTGCAACGGGTTGGCATAGTGGGGGAAAATCTGGATTCCTCCCACACACTACATCGGTACCGGTAGTGTATTTTCTCTCGCTGTAATGCTGGCACCGTGGCACGCACACGTGGCGAAGCATGGCCTACATTTCGTGAAGGGAGAAATAGGAGAAATGAAGTGGGAAAGCATGTACGACATGTTATATATTTCGTGGGGGGAATGATGCCATGATGAGCGACGGGGAAAAGAGTGTGTTACGACGCAGCCATTACTTAGAGTAGAACTCAGGGTGAAAGTATCAGAGACCTTAATGCTACACCGTACCGGCAGCTTAACCTGGGAGGGTTGGCGTAGGCACCACTTATAATTTCAACATGCCTCTCCTTAGTCTCTACCTCTGCAAGTCGAGGTATCCTGAACCCTACCTTATAGTTCCTACACACGCTCAGCTCATTAACTCAAGCAGTCGCACCTTCGTTTATTTGCTCGTCCTAAACCCCGTTGCCCACCTCCAGACACACAAACATACCGGTACTTCAAGCAGTCGCTCCTTCCTCTGACACGAACACTTTGGGTGGCATCCACACCCAAAGGTTGAAAGATCGAGCCCGCCACACGATATGTTCTCTCCCCAAGCTGGGGATGAGACTATTCAGGCGTGTTTATTTCCTCTTCCTTTAGAAGTTCATCTTGCTCAAGCAGAGCACCTAAATTGTGTTTTTTACAGAAGCCGATATTGTGAAAGCTTTGGAAAAGACTGTGAATGGAAAGTCTGCGGGTGTTGATGGTGTCCCTATGGAGTTTTTGAAACACGCGGTTATTGTGACTCCTAGGGGAGCTTTTTCTCAAGAGAAGCGGCAGTATGTTTTGGCAAATCAAATTACGTTTTTGTTTAATAGAGTTTTGGCAGACGGTTACCCTAAGGAGTGGGGCATCGGAGCACTCGTTCCGGCACCCAAGCCAAAGGGCAGTCCTGCAATCAAAGACGATTATAGGGGTATTGCCGTCGGAACTGCCCTATCCAAATTATATTCCCTCGTCTTATTGCAACGTCTTGATTCTTGGGCAGAAAGTCAGGGTTTCAGAGCTGATGGCCAGGCAGGTTTTCGGCATGGACGGGGAACACCTGATAATGCTTTCATTCTAAACCACATTATTGAAAAACACCATTCGGAGAAAAAAAACGAGTTTTGCTGCTTTCATTGATTTTAGGAAGCAAGGCATATGACTGCATTGACAGAGATTTATTGTGGCGGAGTTTACAGAGCATGGGTGTGCACGGCCGGATTTTAGAAAGTTTGAAGGAGATGTATCAGGATGTAAAAATCCGTGTACGGGTTGGTGGTAAACTGGGAGATAGTTTCTCCTCCTTTATGGGTGTTAAACAAGGAGACCCGATGTCCCCTCTATTGTTTGGCCTGTTTATCGACCGTTTCGAGAAGTTTGTCGCAAGTGAGTGCCCTGATATATATTGGCGCCCGTCTTTCACATGCTTTGGTCAGAGTTTTACTTTACGCTGATGATCTGGTGTTATTCGCTGAATCGCCGGATGATCTGCAAACACTTCTTGATGCTCTCCATATTTTTTGTCGCCACAATGCCTTGACAGTCAATACAAAAAAATCTGAAGCAGTTGTTTTTAACCAGAAATATTGCAGTCATTTGGCATCTCTGTCTTATGACGAAAGCGTTCTTGATATTAAGCCCTTTTTCATCTACTTGGTTATGTTATTTGATGAGGCAGAGGGTATGAAGGGAGAAGGTAGACGTTGTGTCAACAAAGGGAGGGCAGCTTTGTATGCCATGGTCCGGAGATGTCATGAGCTTGACATACACAATGTTCACATTAAATGTCATATTTTTTACTCTTTGGTGAAGCCTATTCTGTTTTATGGGTGTGAAATTTGGGGACCAGGTCTCCTTGCGAAAGGAGTCGGCTTGACAGATACTGGTTTCTCTAGAGATTTGGAGGTAATTCACAAGGGTTTCCTCAGGCAGTGTCTGGGTCTTCGCAAGTCTGTGGCCGAGTATGTTCTCATGAGTGAACTGCACCGTGAACCCCTTATCTTAAGTCTTTTTCAGCAGACCCTGAGTTTTTGGAATATAATTCATATGAGGCCTGACAATGACTACAATGACCTCGTGAAAATGGCTATGCAGAAAAGTTGTGATTTGGCGAAGGCTGGCACTTCACTTTGTTGCACTGGTTTTTTTCCTACGATATTGATGACTCTGGGTATTGATTTATTGACTGCTTCAGCCAATACCTCTTTGGATATTGAGGTCATTGTGAATTTAGCTAGGGATCAGTGGCTTTCCAAAATTTCCAGGGACATGCCACGTACGGCCCTGTCAGTATGTGCTACTCCTGACTCAGAACGCTCGGGGTTCAAATTGTTTACGTTCTCTAAGTGGTTCCAAATTAAGCGTGATGTGAAGGAGACTTTCTGGTACAATTTGAGTAAGCCTAATATTATTTTCGCTGTAGCCCGGTATCGGATGGGGTCGCATGATTGGCTGAATGTTGAGACGGGGCGCTTTGAGAAACCCTGTGTGCCTCGTAGCGAGAGCCAGGATTTGTAGATGTTGCAATCTTAAATGTCGGGAGGATGAGCTTCACATGATTTACTGCCCGTTCTATACAGACCTTCGTTTTCTGTTTAACCTTACTTTCCATAATTTCCTAGAGGACGAGGATGAGGCCATGAAACGGTACGCAAATGGAGTGTGGGGCAAACTAAATGCAGCGGATTCTGCATATGTGTTCTGGAAGAAATTTGGTTGTTTCATCTTTCAGTCTATGATGAAAAGAGAGAATCATCTCAAAACTTTGCCAAAATTCCTGTCTCCCCCCTAACTCTCTAGGCGGTGCTCAATCGAACTTTTTTGCACCCACGTCATGTTTTATGGCTGGGGCTTATCTTCTGCACTATGGGGTTCATTCCCACGCCACTGTCGCGGTTGTGTGCTAGTAGTTGCTTGACCAGGGTGGTCACTGGTTTTCGCTTTCTGTCCTAGTGTATCAAGTGCATGTACCGGTTTACGGGCACATGTCCCATGCATCAAGTGTGATGCTCTGTTGGACTGCAAAAACTTCACAAACTTCCCCCTGTCTAGTAGATCGCCGGGTTCCATGCTTCTGTCCCCTCATATACGAGGGTGGCATGGCTGCACCATGGTTCTGGCTGTGCAAGGTAGCTGGAATTGAGCATAGTCATTTTCTAATTCCTGCCAGCCCCATGCGATTCAGCAGGGCCCAGCGGGTACTATGCACCATTCTTTCTCTTACACAGACATTGATCAGATCAGATTGATCCATTGATCCATTGATCCATTGATCCATTGATCCATTGATCCATTGATCCATCGATCAGATCTTACATTCTCAATTGTTCTAGGCGGTTTTCAACCAATTTTTTGCACACACGTCATGTCTTATGGCTGGGGCTAATCTTTTGCACTACGGGGTTCATTCCCACGCTACTGCTCGATGTTTGTGTGTTGGTTGCTTGCCCAGGGGGGTCCCTGGTTTTCGCCCGCTTTCCTAGCGTATTGAGTGCATGTACTGGTTTACGGGTACAAGTCCCATGCATCAAATGTGATGCCCGGCTGGACTGTAAAAACTTCACAAAACTTCACAGCTGCTCAGTGCGCTTCTCGTGGTATCATTATTCATTATTCATTATTCATTATTCATTATTCATTATTCATTATTCATTATTCATTATTCATTATTCATTATTCATTATTCATTATTCATTATTCATTATTCATTATTCATTATTCATTATTCATTATTCATTATTCATTATTCATTATTCATTATTCATTATTCATTATTCATTATTCATTATTCATTATTCATTATTCATTATTCATTATTCATTATTCATTATTCATTATTCATTATTCATTATTCATTATTCATTATTCATTATTCATTATTCATTAACCTACCTGGTTAGCAGATATCAGAAGTCCGTTCCACAAAACACAGATTGGGTGTGGGATCCAGCCCGGGATACCGATGATGTACCTTTTGTTCCCCCTTCCTTTCAGTTCGTTCTGTTCTCCCAACTGAACAGTTGGGCGCCCTCGCGGCCAAGCCTTCTTGTGCATGGCCCATAGGTGTCACGTCATTGACCGATGGTGTACCTACCTGTCGTCTTACCTACCCTTGCTGAAGACAAAATGGTTTCAAAAATGGGGGACTTGAGGCAGTACACTAGCATATAACTTCAGCTTGAACAGGTGTACATTGGGCGCCTTTCCCTTGTCCTTCTTAGAGACCTCCTTGCCCAGCACCCCTCAAACTCCTCAGCCTTGACGGCATGTCCCACCACATCTGCCTCCGTTATCTCCTGGCCAGGGTGGGCTGGCTCCACGTAGCCTCGGAATTAATAGCTTTAGACCTGATGACGTATGGTACCCTCAAAGCTCTCATAACTAGGCCGATGGAGCAAGCCACGGGCCTGATGGTGCCTAGATCTTAACCAAACCTTTCTCGGCAGACGCATATGACAGCTTGCAGTACAAGGCGCAGAGGGACTTGCAAGCATGGAAGCTGGAATTGAGCCTAGTCATTCCCTACCAGCCTCACGTGGCCGAGCGTTCAGCAGGGCCCAGCGGGTATGCACCGTTCTAAACTTGCAAGCCAGCGTGCTGCTGTCAGAGCCTTTCACCGGATCTGCACCGGCCTGCGCCTTGCACACTGTCAGCGCATCCCCAGCTACTGTGGCTCTTGAGCAATCATTAACCGAAAAAACAGAAAAGTAAGAGAAAATTGCCGGGGCCCTCCATGGACTTCCCACAAACACACCACCAACGATGCAAAGCAATGCAACCTAATATGCGGTACATCAGTCCAAGCCGAAGAATTTGACAAGACGCACAGTAAAAAGTCTCCCAAAATGCAGACATGCACCCAAGGGGGCGGTCTTGGAAGCTGTTCGAATGAACACTGGCCATCAGGCCACGAGCATCAAACGCAACAAGGGAATGCGGACAGGAGCCCCCATACCACACATGCAAACGTCGCTGGACGGCCCTTTCCGCATTTCATATTTTAATCAAGGCGTGCCACGGCGGACCTGGCACAAAATAAGAAATAGACCGCACAGGCTGTGAGAGGTGTATTTCTGTATCCTGTTGGGACACGGTGTGCGGGTCTTGTTGCACTTGTTTCCCAGGGCAGCTTCCAAAGAAATCGCTTGGAGGTGCTGAGCTCAGACGCCGCTGCACTAGCCTAGTCAGCCTAGTCATATGTAGTGTTCCCATCATCGGCCTCCTTAAAAACGACGGCCAGCATCATCTTCAGGTTGGGGAAACTTGGGCTACGGGGCACGCAAGGATTTGAATTCAAATTCAGTTTGTGATGTCCTCCAGTCAAGCAAGGATTGGAATCAAATGTATGCTTTCTCCTGTCTAGCAGGGGTCAAGGCAATCGAGACCAAGCAGTCGGTAAAAGAAACACAGCCTTTGCCAATCAACAGATGGGAGCAGCCGGATCAACAGAAATCTGGCTCACAATGAGCTGAACACTGACTGTGACGCGGCACCACCATGCTGATACTCCATGCTCCATTTTCATGCTCTTTGCCCTGAAAAAGCCTGATTTTTTACTCACGACGAGCTGAAGACTGTGACGTTGCACTGCCATGGCGTCAACAGGCCCAGCACCAGGAAAGTCAACATGGAGTGCAGCATGGAGGAGCGCCGGTAACCAGACTGCTAAGCAGAAGTTGGTAGGTAGCAGAGAGAGGGAAGACACAGGCCCCAACTGCTAGTACGACACATGCTTAAGGTGACAGTTTTATGGAGAAGCGCCAGAAGCCAGACTGCGAAGCAAAAGTTGGCAGTAAGCATGACCGAATCGAATCGGACTGAGTTGAAAATGCAAATGGGCAGGACCCACGAGCAAAAGACACATGACGTGTCAGCTTGAAGTGCAGAACTTAAGGAAGCGACAGCAGCCGATTGCAAAGCAAAAGTCGAAAAATAATCGTGACCGGAATAAAGCAAAGCCGAGTTGAAATGACTGAATTACAGCAGAGCACCAGTTGAAAATGAAGATAGACAAGTCACACCAGGGGGGTCACACCAAGGGGGTCACACCACGGAGGTCACACCAGGGAGGTTACACCAGGAGGGTCACACCAGGGAGGTCACACCAGGGGGGTCGCACCAGGGGAGTCACACCAGGGGGGTCACACCAGGGGGGTCACACCAGGGGGTCACACCAGGGGGGGGGGGTCACACCAGGGGGGCTACATTAGGGGGGTCACACCAGGGGGGTCGCACCAGGGGAGTCACACCAGGGGGGTCACACCAGGGGGTCACACCAGGGGGTCACACCAGGGGGGTCACACTAGGGGGGGGGGTCACACCAGGGGGGCTACACCAGGGGGGTCACACCAGGGGGGGGGGTCGCACCAGGGGGGCTACACCAGGGAGGTCACACCAGGGTAGTCGCACCAGGGAAGTCACACCAGGGAGGTCACGCCAGGGTGTCATACCAGGGGGGGGGGGGTCACACCAGGGGGGCCACACCAGGGGGGGGGGTCACACCAGGGGGGCCACACCAGGGGGGCTACACCAGGGGGTTCACACCAGGGGGGCTACACCAGGAGGGTCACACCAGGGGGGCTACACCAGGGGGTTCACACCAGGGGGGTCGCACCAGGGGAGTCACACCAGGGGGGTCACACCAGGGGGGTCACACCAGGGGGTCACACCAGGGGGGGGGGGTCACACCAGGGGGGCTACATTAGGGGGGTCACACCAGGGGGGTCGCACCAGGGGAGTCACACCAGGGGGGTCACACCAGGGGGTCACACCAGGGGGTCACACCAGGGGGGTCACACTAGGGGGGGGGTCACACCAGGGGGGCTACACCAGGGGGGTCACACCAGGGGGGTCGCACCAGGGGAGTCACAACAGGGGGGTCACACCAGGGGGGTCACACCAGGGGGTCACACCAGGGGGGGGGGTCACACCAGGGGGGCTACACCAGGGGGGTCAGACCAGGGGGGTCGCACCAGGGGAGTCACACCAGGGGGGTCACACCAGGGGGTCACACCAGGGGGTCACACCAGGGGGGTCACACCAGGGAGGTCACACCAGGGGGGCCACACCAGGGGGGTCACACCAGGGGGATCACACCAGGGGAGTCACACCAGGGGGGCCACACCAGGGGGGCCACACCAGGGGGGCCACACCAGGGGGGTCACACCAGGGGGGCAACACCAGGGGGTCACACCAAGGGGGTCACACCAGGGAGGTCACACCAGGGGGGTCACACCAGGGGGGTCACACCAGGGGGTCACACCAGGGGGTCACACCAGGGGGGTCACACCAGGGAGGTCACACCAGGGAGGTCACACCAGGGAGGTCACACCAGGGGGGTCACACCAGGGGGGTCACACCAGGGGGGGCACACCAGGGGGGGCACACCAGGGGGGGCATACATTCGGTAGCGAGGGATTTAGGGTTTAGGTCTTAGGGTTGAGGGCAGGTGGCACATGCGGGTGGCCTGGGGTACAAGGGATGTAGGGTTCAGGGCTTGGGGTTCAAGGCAGGTGGCACAAGCCAGTGGCCTGCAGGAGTGAAGGATTTAGGGTTCAGGGCTTAGGGTTCAGGGCAGGTGGCACATGCGGGTGGCCTGCGGTAGCGAGGGATGTAGGGTTCAGGGCTTAGGGTTCAGGGCAGGTGGCACATGCGGGTGGCCTGCGGTGGCGAGGGGTTTAGGGTTTATGGCTTAGGGATCAGGGCAGGTGACACATACGGGTGGCCTGTGGTAGCAAGGGATGTAGGGTTCAGGGCATAGGATTCAGGGCAGGTGGCTCATGCGGGTGGCCTGCGGTAGAGAGGGATTAAGGGTTCAGGGAATCAGGGCTTAGGGTTCAGGGCAGGTGGCACAAGCAGGTGGCCTGGGGCAGCAATGAATTCAGGGTTCAGGACTCTATGAATTTAGGGTTAAGTGCTTATGGTCTAGGGAAGCGCCAGGGGGGGGGTGAGGGTGCCACATGCGGTCGGCTTGCGGCATCGGGGGTTCAGGGCCTAGGGTTCAGGTAGGCACTAGGAGGGGGCACATAGGCGCCGAGGGTGGTGGGGAGGGCTGGGGGGGGATGGCACATGTTGATAGCCTGCGACAGCAACAAACTCAGGGTTCAGAGCTTAGGGTTCAGGGAGGCCCTATAGGGTGGCCCCACAGAGGGGCGCAGAGGGTGGTGGGGGTGGGGGCACATGCGGATAGCCTGCATCAACAGAGAGTTGTAACATGCAGCACGTTCTTGCCACACCTGCCCCCCTGGCCGCAGGCTGTCGTGTAGCTAAATTGTAGCTGAAAGATAGTGTCCAACACCCACCTGCTGATCCAATGGGTCATGCCGCACGTCTTTGCTGCACGTTGCCCCCTCTCCCGGCCATAAGCCATAGACCACGATGTAGCTGAATATAACCGACCTTTCACATCCACTTGTGGATCTGATAGCCCTGCCGCACGTCTTTGCTGCACGTGCTCCCCCTCGCCCAAAGGCCGCAGACCCTCATGATGTAGCTGACTTGTAGCTAAATTCCAGCAATATGGACCCTGCTTCCCCAACCCACCTGCTGATCTGATAGGCCCTGCCGCACGTCTTTGCTGCATGCCCCCCCCGGCCATAGGCTGCAGACCATGATGTAGCTGAATTGTAGCTGAGCTGCAGCTACATGGACCCTGCTTCCCCAATCCAGCTGCTGATCTGATAGGCCCTGGCGCACGTCTTTGTGGAGAGACCAAACGCCGCAAAAGTCCGGACCTGGACAAGCACATCAATGCATCCCGTATCATTGCAACAGCGTCCACAGTCCACACATAAACGTTTTCCGACAGGGCCAAGCACACAGCGAACAGGACAGCGAACAGGACAAGCACATCGATGCATCCCGTATCATGAACATGTCCGGCCTTCTAGTCATTGCAACAGCGTCCACACATCAACCTTTTACGAAAGGGCCAAGCATACAGCGAGCAGGACGGACCGACCAAGAAGAGACAAGCAACGAAATATCCCCAGTGCCCCCCCCCCCCACATAATACTTCCCATGCATTCCCTGATCACCTGCATGTTTTAGCTGACCGTGGGCCCTGAGAAACAGCCCCCACCCTATCAACTTACTTTACTTTGAAGGGAGGCAGAACTTACATGCCGCGGTCAAACAAATTTCACTGTCCCCCATATGGCGCCCGTACTGGCAATGTCGCACATGCAGTCTACGCTGTCCATGCAACCCAAGCTGGTCATGGAGCCCATGCTGTCCATGCATCCCCATGCAGCCCAAGCTGTTCATGGAGCCCATGCTGTCCATGCATCCCCGTGCATTCAAGCTGTCCAAGCAGTCCATGCAGCCTACGCTGTCCATGCAACCCAAGCTGATCAAGCAGTCCATGCAGCCTACACTATCCATTCAACCAAAGCTGTTCATGAAACCCATGCAGTCCATGCATTTTGTCCCCATGCGTCCCCACATGTCACCCAACTGCCCTTAGCAGCTCACTAGCACATTTCATAGCTCCAGCTAGGACAACTCCAGCCAAGACGTTGTCCCGGCACATGCACCTCCCCATGCAACTCAAATCCCATACAACCCAACGCGTCCCCATGCCTCCCCACCTGGGCATCCGACCATTATAGCTCGGACGCCACTCAGACCCCAAACTCGTGCCCCGGCTCATGCATCCCCATGTATCCTCACCTGGTAATGTAACAACTCAAGCTTGGACATCACTCCAGCCCAAGACACATGCCCGGGCACATGTGCCCTCATGCGTCCACAATTTCCAGACAGCCACATCCTACCATACCTGATCATCTAACAACTCAAGCTTCGACACAACTCCGGCCCAGAACTCGTGTCCAGGCACATGTGCCCCCATGCGTCCCCATGTAGCCCATGCCTTCCCACCTGATCGTCTAACAACTCAAGCTTGGACACCACTCCGGCCCCAAACTCGTGTCCAGGCACATGCACCTCCCCAGTCTGCATGTTCAGGTTCTGCGCAAGGAGGGTCAAGAAGCAGGGTTTAGGGTTTAGGGTTACGGGTTCATGCTACACGGGTCTAGGGTTAAAGCTACGAGGGTCAAGATGCAGGGTTCGGGGTTAAGGGTTCAGCCTACCAGGGTCTAGGGTTTGAGCTACGAGGGTCAAGACGCAGTGTTAAGCTTCAATCAGCAGGAAGCAGGAGTCAGGCCTTGTTTGGGCCTGCCTTGAGGAGATACATCTGATGGGAAGACAAGCTCCATTTCAGATGTGCAGGACAATGGACAAGAGTAAGACCCATGCTGAATTCGTTTTATTCATTCATACCAGTAACTGATACGCTTACAGTAATTTCTACATTTTACATCATAACGTAAGGTAACATCAAGTAATAAATACATAAGGCATCCTTATTTAGTAAAAATTTGAGGCAGGGAGTGTAGGAGGCGTCCCCACAATTGATACACTGATGTTGCCACTCACAAACCGGTACCAGCTCCACACTCCCACCGGGTGTCATCACAGCATCCGGCACACAAATGTACAGCAATCAATCGCCAGCTTCCTCCTGATTCCAACATATGCTCCCGGCAGAAACAGGAACCACTAGCAACAGCTTCCTCCCAGCTTCCAAAGTACGGTTCCGGCAGAAACAGGAACCGCATGCATCAGCTTCCTCACAGCTTTCAAAAACCGTTTCCGGCAGAAATAGGAACCGCTTGCATCAGTTTCCTCACAGCGTCCAACATTCCCTGTCCCTCACCATGACCTACGTCACGAGCTTTGTCTCGGGTACGGACAGCGCCAAGCCGCCATACACTATTTCATGTTGAGGTCAAATGCTTCCTCCTCGAGGTCGACTGCAACCCATTTCCAAGAATACGAGAAACCCACAACAGTAAGCTTTACAAATTAAGCTTACGCGCACCATGAAGCACCATGAAGCACACATCTTCATCCGCTGCGCCAGTTACCAGACCATATTGCTCTCCGCCTCAGCCTTCCAACGCGGAGTGATCCCTTAGAGCAACCTAGTCCACCATAAGCTTCACCAGCCCCCTACGGAAGATCGGTGGCCGACACCCTATGGCTGGCACCTCTGCCAGCCGTAGAAAATTTGTACACTCTTAGCAGAGCATACTGAAGCCAGCTCTTAAGCAGTCATAGCAGTTCTTTACATATCTCTTTCTTTCGATCTAACGACTTAGCAGTCCTCTCAGATCTATACTGACAGATCTAATCTTTGTGTTCTTCTCCTTCTTTTACTCTAACCTTAAGTTCTTTGTTTCCAACGGGACAGTTGGGCACCCACGCGGCCGAGCCTTTTTGAGCAGGGCCCAGAGGGGTTATGTCATTGACTTACAGATCTAATGTTTCAACAGTCGGTTTCTTCCTTATACCAGTTACTATCTTTTACAACCAGAGTACTTTATTATAACGGTGCACACCCTTATAGGAGCTGCACTGTTTCTGCACAGCTACTAAGTTATCACGCGACAATCATTCAACATTTTGCATCTTAAATATCTCGGCCCTACAAAAGATTAGCACTCGTAAACCACTACAGAGAGTCGACGCTTGTATACAGCATGAATACATTACCGTATCCATGGAAAATTGAGACTTCATCGAGTCCAGAAAAGCGTCAAATGTGATGCATGGGACAGATGACTGCACAGAGCCGGTTTGAGCAATAAACAAAGCAGGTCAAAGCGAAAGGTAAACTAGTGCCCCCTTAACAAAGTGCACACGTTCGCAGAAAATGAATATAAAAACACCGCAAAGAATTATGGCCCGTGTTATCTCAGACCAGGCCAAGCCCAGCGGCCTCACCGCTGCTCAAGCCAGGGCCCACCTCTTGGGCAGGTAGAAACCCTGAACATAGGTACAGCCCACCGACAAAAAGGGCATGTGTGGTTGGCCTGGCCAGCCTAACGCGACCTGCAAGCCGAGTGCTGATGTGAGGCAAAAAAAAGATAAATTGTTCTTACCCAATGCCTACGACACAGGTTCTTCAATGGGAAACCCTATCACACCGTGGTAAAAAGTGCCATCATATGATTTGTTCTGCCACCGAAATAGATCTCTCGATTGCACTCAATCGTCTCAAATGGCCCTACGATGGCCACAGCATTCAGACCCAATTGGCAAAAATACGTAATTGTATTGCATTGGCAAAGAAAAGCTGGGTTGCATTGTAACCGCGGAACACTCTAAATGGTGTTGCGTGAGCAGGAAAAGAAACTGCAGTGAAATCGTTGTAGCAAACTAAATCTGAATGGACCGATGTGGCACAGAAAAAACGTAATCAGATTGTGCCGCATTAGAGAAAATTCCTCAGCGGACCGTCTTGGCCACAGGTATTGACAAAACCCAGGCAATTTATATGTTGTGATCTCGAAAAGTCCTGGGAAATGATCTAGTTGGCGGAAAACAACCAAATGTTTACATTCTCAAGAAATCCTGGACGGACCAAATGGGCAAAACAAATGAATGATGCTGAATTATCGGTATAGCATGTTAATATGCCAGAGCCTAAAACAATTGAAAAAGCAAAAAACACCATGATTGCCCCCCCCCCCCTCATCCCCCCCTCACTCACCCCATCAGTCATCATCAGACCAAGCCGAGTTTTGTCCACCGCACCCCAACATCTGCTCATCATATCCCACATGCACTCCGTCCCTCACCTCCTTCAGGCACCCTGCCCCATCATTTGCTCATCATATCCCGCACGCACTTCCTCCCTCACCTCCTTAAGGCATCCTGCTCCGGCATTTGCTCATCAGATCCTGCAGGCACAGTCCCTCATATCCCGAATGCACCGCTCCACAGATCCCACATGCACCGTCCCTCCGCCAACCCTGCTCACGGCTTGCATGGCATCCTCCCCACACTCAGACTGCTATCAGCTGGCCTGGTGAAGTCCCACCGCCGACACGCAAGGGCCGGCGGGGAATCGTGCCCCACCTATACTGCTAACAGCTGGCAGAGCGTCGTCTGTCCGATGAATCGGCTAGCGGCTGGCATGGCACCGCCTCTCCGCCAACTCGGCCAACAGCTGGCGTCCCCCCTCCCAGACTGCACCGGCTAGCCACTGACAGCGGCGAGGGCGTCGTCCCTGCGCCAACGCTGCCCCAGCTGCTCGGCGGTGACGGCTGGCAGGGCATGGCCGACACCGCTAAGAAGTAGAGCGGGCAAAACGCTTCTGTGGAGGGTAATGACGAGGCAGCGTCAAGCTGCCGGGAAGCAGGCGAGTTGCCATGAGCACAGCTGTCCACTCCTTTCCCGTCAATGGGCCTTCGCAGCAGGAGGGGTCAGGGGTCAGGGTTCAGGGCTCAGACGCAGGTATCGAATTCGAACCCAAGTAAGGGCCTATACAGCGGAGGGTTTTGAGATTCGGAGCTGGTTTTGAATCCCAATTTGAGTAAGGGCCTGCGCAGCAGAAGGGTTCAGGGTATAGGGTTGAGGCCCTGGTGTTGAATCCCAACCTGACTACGGACCTGAGCGGCAGAGGTGCAAGGGCTTTAGGTCAAGAAGTAGGTATCGAATCCCATGGCGACACGACACAAGTAAAAACCAGATGTTTACCTGAAGACCAGCTGGAGCCTCTTCCCCCCAGCCTTGCTGCCGACCTTAAGCGTCGCATTGTCGACCTTAAATCTCTGGTGCAAGCTCACGTAGTGCTGGTGAGGCGCCTGAGGCAGCTCCTCCCCGCCCTCTGCCGCCAGGAGCTGGGAGAGCGTGAGCACTGAACCCATGTCTTCGGCAGCCAGGCCTGCCGGGGAGAACAGGCAGGGCAGGGTTTAGGGTTCAGTTATAGCAGCATCAGCATCAGCATCAGCATCAGTGAAAGCGAGGTCAATGTAAGCGCCGAGTGATGTCGGGCAAAACATCCCAGGGTCACAAGTGGGGGTGAACAGGCATGCACGGCTGGACAGGGCAGGGAGGCCTGGGAGGAACATGCAGGGCAGGACAGGCAGGGCTGAGGGTTTAGTGCCAGCAGTAGCAGCAGCAAATTTTAGGGTTGTGTACATAGTGGTGGCGGCGACTGGCAGCCGTTGTCGGCGGCGGTGGCGGCGAGTTGCAGCTGACATGATGCTGAAATATCTAGGGTCGTGACCAAATATCCAGGGTTTTCACCAACATCAGCTGCAAATTGGCGGCGGCAGCGAGTTGCAGCTGACATGCTGCTGACAATATGCAGGGTTTTCACCAACATCGTATCACCCGGACCAGAAACTAGTTTGGCTGCATGTGATCTCGTAGCTCAGCAGGGTGGTGTCCAGAACCATCAAGCATAGGCCATGGCCGGGAGGTGAGGGTGTCAAAGGGCATTCTGGGGTGTTCTAAAGTGTATTAGGGTTTAGGGTCTGTCTTACAGGGTGTTTTAGGGTGTTTTTGGTTTTGGGTGTTTTGGTGCTTCTGGGTGTTTTGGGTTTCAGTGTGTTTCAGGGACTCTCACAGGGTACTTCAGGGTGTTAACATGATGGTTGGTGGTGTTTCAGGGTGTTTAAGGGTTCAGTTTTTGTACCTGTGAGCTGCAGCCAAGCGCTCTTGTTGCGGTACGTGATGGCGTAGCCAGGCTTGGATGTGTCCAGCACCATCAAGCACAGCCCGTGGATGTTCAGTGCGCTCTCCATAAGGCGGAAAGCCCTCCTCAGGCTCTGCAAGCATGAGAGGTGGATGAATGTAAAAGGGGTGCTGTCAGATGGGATATGTGTGCCACGCACAGCAAATTGGGAGCATGAAGCACAGCCCGTGGATGTTTAATGCGTTCCCCATGGAACGGAAAGCCCTCCTCAAGCTCTGTGGGGAGGGGATGACTGTGAGAAGGGTGAGTTGTCAGGTGTGACAGTCTTGGAACGTGCTGAAAATGTGGGGGAGGGGATGGGAACATAAAAAGGGTGGGTTGTCAGGTGGGACAGGTGTGAATCGTACTGCAAATGGGGAGCATCAAGCACAATCTGTGCAGGTTGAGCACACTTTCCAGCGGAGGGACAGCCTTCCTCAAGCTCTGCAAGAAAATCTCAACGTGGAACTAAGTAAAGAGTTCGCCCCGAGGCGTGGATTCAGCCACACCCATTTGGCCGTGGCACAGGGTCGGCTACCAAATTGTGGAAAATACTATGAGAGTAGGACTCCGGTGAAAGCCTGACCACTTGGGGGGCACCGCAAGATGGCCCCCACTGGGCAATTGGGGCCAAAATATGACCGTCTTACAGCCATGCAGCAGCGCATTTGAACCAACCCCCCTCTGCCACAGGCCATGATGTAGCTAAAGTGTAGCTGAAGTGCGCCTCGACCACCAACGCCACCCACCTCCCCATTCTTGTCAGGAGGCGGTGTCGCTCGGCCCGCGACAGTCTTCTCCAGGTGCCTCGCCACCAGCAGCGCCAGGTTGGCCATCACTTGGTGGGCGTTGGATTGCAGTTCATGTGGCTTTGCGTCCAACACACAGAGCGTGCCTGGGTAACGGAAGCGTCGTTGCTTCATACTTCAGCTACAGTAATTTCAATGTGACATCGTAGGCGTTGGATTGCAGTTCATGGGGCTTCGCGTTCATCACACAGAGCGCGTCTGGGTAACGTAAGGGTCACTCTCTTAGCTAGTTACAATTCGGCTATGATTATTTGAACTCATAGGCGGTTGGATGGCACCGCATATGGCTTAACGTCCATCGTGCAGAGCGTGCCTGGTTGAAATATAGCTCGGCTCGCTTGCAGAGCGGACCTGGGTGAAATGTAGCTCAGCTCACGTCAAGCCGGGAAACAAACGATCACAGGCATCCATCTCCAGCAAATATGAGGGTTTTGGTTTTTGGGTTTAGTTTGGGGGTTTTGGGATAAAGTCACCGATAAGGGTTATAGGGTTTAGGTTAAGGATCTCAAACTCCCATCTCCCACAGATGTGCCAATGTTCCTTCTTGAACATTTGGGACGTCCCTCCTTTTTGCAAGGCATAGCCTCCTTTTGAGATTAAACTAGCACGCACAGCTTAAAACAGGCTGCAGCAAAGCAGTCCCGTTCATGAACAAGCCTCACCTAGGTGCCGCCCAGTTGAGGAGACGATGGGCATGCTGAAAAAGAACCTGACCCAGGCACTGGCGCTGGTCACATGGACATTCTCCATAAACCTGCGCATTCAGGGTTCAGTACCTCAGGGCTGAATACATGACATGGCAATTGTCCATGAACCAGCGCGTGGGGACACAAAGGGCTCTGGGGTCTGAGGCTCAGGGCTTTGGGACTCGGGGTTTGAGGGGCTCAGGGTTTGGGGGGCTCAGGGTGTGGGGGACACGGGGATTGGGGGCTCAGGGTTTGGGGGGCTCAGGGTTTGAGGGCTTAGGGTTTGGGGGTCTCTATGTACCCTACCTGGCCTCTGTTGCCGTGTCGGGGAAAAGGACGCTCTGTGGGCGAGGTCCTTCGTAAACTCCCCACCCGCAGGTGGCCCAGCGCCAATCTCGCCACAAGAATGCCCCAGGGTGTGTGCCTGATCCACCCGCTCCCTGCTGTGTGCCCTCCATGACCGCCGTGAGGTCGCTCATCTCTCCTCCCTTCCCGAACAGCGAGACCAGGCAGACTGGCGTGGAAAAGACGATGTTGACGGTCTTGAGGATGGTCGTCAGCTGAGGGAACAGGGCAGAGTAGGGTTTCAGTTTCAATAGTTGGGGTACAGCGTTCAGCGGTCTGGGGTCAAGAGGTTAGAGACCAGGCACATTGTCGTAGCGCAGACCATGTTGACGGTCTTGAGGATGGTCGTCAGCTGAGGGAGGAGGGCAGCAGGGTTTCGGTTGTAATACCTGGGGCTTAGGGTTACGAGGTTTAGGGTTACAATGTTTAGAGGCCAGGCACATTGACGTGGCACAGACCATGTTGACGGCCTTCAGGATGGTCGTCAGCTTGGGGAATACAACTTTGGGGGACGAGGGCTTAGGGTTTAGGGATTAGAGGACCAGGCAGGCCGGCGTGCAAAATACTACGCTGAGGATGATGAGGATGGTCGACACCTGGGGTGCAGGTTGGTAGGGATTTGGTTGAGGCAGTGTATATTTTTCAGCTAATTGTCTCCAATCCACCTTAGGCAGGCCGAAGACCTGATTGGGGCCAAACCTGGACCGGCCAGCGACTCTGTGCCACATCGTCCTGTCTGCTCTCGAAACTCTGCACCTCGAGACCCAAACCCCTTGACTCGTTGTGACATGACTTTTTACTCAGCCACATGTCGGCTACACTCCGGCCTCCAGCTTAGCTGGAAGCCCCAATTGTGGCCAGCCAGGTTGGCCATCCAGATTTGGGGCGGCCAGATTTGGTTCAGTAAAAACTGCTTCCTACAGTTTTCCTGTTTTCTATCACTTGTGCTACAGCCTTCTCAGAATATTACTGCTTAAATATGTAACGGACCGTCTTATGTTACACCTGAATCCCTTGATTACAGTGTCAGCGCCCAACATTGGTATTGCTCTACCCTGTTCATGTCAATAAACATTTGCACTCCTGGTCGGTCTCACCTCTGCGCCTGCCTCATGTGACATTTTTGGCCTTGCCAGAGCTGGCAAGATATGCGTTCGAGCGCTCTGCAAGTGGGTAGTAGGCAGCAAGGAGCCTGCTGCTTAGACACCTCATCACGAGTCTTGAATACATGATTTCCCTTAGGACAAGGAGGCTGGGTGAGGTAATGGCATCCTACTTCAGCACTGCCTGCTGTGTGAACTGATCAATCCTCTCACGGAAATGAGGCAGGTAAGAGCCTGGCTGCTGCAGTGGCACCCCATGCTTCATGGATCGCCTCAGAATCTGGCCCGAGGGTACCGCATGCATAGCAGTCCCATGTGCTGTTTCGAATGGTCCAATCAGTGTAAGGAGGAGGAACGAGAGAAGGGACAGGAATCGCCGAAAACAAGTTCGTTAGGTAAGAAGGCTTCGTCTGATGCGTAAGAAGGCTTCGTCTGATGCGATCCCATGTCAGAGCGCTCATGCCGCCCGCGGCTTAGATATTTTGAAACACCACACGATGACAGAATGAATGTCGTGAGCTGATGTGAGACATATCCAATCACGCAGCTTGTCCCCTGATGGGACAAAGGCCTCTCGCAGCGAAGCGTTTTTGCTATGGCACTCCGCCAATTGAATCCTGGTGCGAACAGACACTGGCAAGTGGATAGGCTGTTTGATGACGCATTCTCGGCGTGGATGCTATGCTTGTCTGCTTACCGAGGCGGATTGGGCTGCCCTCTCCACCGCACAGCCGTAACGAGCTGGCAGTCCATGAGACTGCATTCCAGCTAGCTCGTCCAGTGGCTGTTCAAACTCGACACTTGCATTGCTTGTACAAGTCTCTAGCAACTGATTCCAGCCCAGTGGGTCAATGCACACGCCAGTGGCGCGGGGGGAAGCGAGGCTGGGAGACATGTCTAAGCGAGGCGTTTCCCGATCCCGTTTTCGCGATGCCGCTGTTTATGACCGATAAGTGCAGCCGTGGTTCCAGCAGCCAGTATACAACTCGTCACGCCTTTTTATGTTGTCTCACGCTAGCTTGGCCATGAGGGGGATATCAGAAGCAAAGGCGTGAGACATACAGCGTACGGTAATCAGAAATTCTATGTGAACAACTGTCTATATGTGATTGATCAAGCAGCACTTCAGCAGGCACGTGAAAACAATGAGATCGTTGTGACCCGTGGCCGCTGGTGACAAGTACGTCCAACGAAACAGCGCAGACACCATGCCTCCGAAGGGAAGGCCCGCACGAATCCCCCCCGAAGGTGCAGCTAGGGTTTGCTATGGTGCTATACTGTTATCACATGGTGTTATCATGGATTGTTAGGTTGCGTGCTACTATGTCACCAACCTCCGTTGTGCCTAGACACAAACGGATATAACGTATGTGGCCATGTATGTCTTCCATGGACCTTCATCATGGCACTAGACGAGAGTCTAGAGTTTCTAGACTGACTACATGGACTGACTAGACTTCCAAATTCCAAACTTTCAATCACACAGGGCGATGACGTGGTACAACACTTCATTGAAGAGTTGCAGGCATCTAAAGTAATCATTGACACTTCAATCGTGGCGATATACACCAGTGATATGATGGCATGCATCCCGATGTATGTCATCATTCCCCCCCCCCCCTTACACTGCTTTCGAAATTTGGGAACCCCGGTGCGGCACCCATGGCCTTAGATGTGTGAGACTTTCGCTGTACATGAGTACCTTGCTTCCAGGCCCACGCACCTGTAGTTTTGGGGACCTGCTTTACCCACATGTGTTGAAAGATAAAGTTTGCTCATAGGGTGAAATAAACTGGCCAGCGAGTAGGAAGTAGTGAACAACTTGCGACCCTGCCTCTTAAATTTTATTGCGCGTACCAGGAGGCGTACGGCACTTGCGTGACCCCGCCAGCCACCTCACTCGACCAAAAGCTGCGATCGTGAATGCCTAACACTACTTTGCACATTTCAATTTGTGCGTGATAGTTCCATCCACACGCCCCGCTAATGCTATCCGAGAAGCTGCCTGAGGACTTCTACTACAGCGAATGGACTCGTCTGCAGCCTGGCGCGGAGAAGCAATTCCACGCCTCAAAGGCGGAAATAAAAAACGCGGCAGAGTCTCGCGACCAACGGATCTTGAGGCGCGAGCTGCGCAAGCACAAGAACGTGCTATTCCGAGCCATCCTAGAGGTAGGTGGGCGCCAGAAGATGAGCGGGAGAAGGGCCGGGGCCGCACGCGCCCTCTTCGCTGCACCACATGGCCTTGCATGCCAGTTCTGTGCCTAAGGCTGACAGACAGCATGGGGTATTGAGGTCACTGCTGCTGTTGCACTCGACCGGCACGGGTAGGGAGCGAGGAAGGGCGCTGGCTGACGTTCGCCTTACTACCTGGCCAGGAACCCTTACCGGTACTTAGTACTCAGGCAGAGTAATCATGGAGAAGCGGCTGGCATTCGTGTGTGCATGACGATCTGTGTTGGCATTTCAGGTTCCAGAAGTGCCACTGGGGGTCAGCACTGGATGCACCAGTGACACTGCATGAACCGAAAAGCACCAGCACACATGGTGTGCTGTGTTGCCTTACAAGTTAAAATGGTTACGAAGTACCGCTGGTGCACCTCGTTCTGCCAGTGGCATGGCAGAACCCGAAATGCGCTAACACATGGCATGCTCTCACTTGGTGTGCTGTGTACGGTATGGGCGTTTGGGTCCTGTACCTATAATCTGGCATCTAGCGCTCGGCCGCTGCCAGTGGCACTGCAGATAGAGCCCTGTCACCACAACACCACAACACCGCAACACCCCAGCACCCCAAGACCGCAGCACCGCAACACCACAACACCACAGCACCACAACAAGGTGCGCCCTCCCATGCTTCCTCTGCCCCGCAACACCATAACCGGAAGATGCGCTTTGCGCCCTTACCTGTTGGGTTACCCCTCCCCAACAGGTAAGAGTACAAAGTGCCTCTACCGGTTGGGGAGAGGTATCTCCCCTAATTGAGCACTACCATTGCATGGCGTTCCTCAATCTCCCGATGGAAGGGAGGCTGCCTTAAGGGGGTGCCACTTTATGTGCACGTGCACTGCCCTGATGTTGCAGTGAGGGTAGTAGGATACGGCACAGCTTAAGCTGGGTTACACTCCAAAGGTAGCATGAATGCACAATACGCACGATACTGCACAGATTAAACCGTGTTGTACTTCCAAGGCAGCACGATATGGCACAGCTTTTGCCGAATTGTACCACCAAGGTAGATCGATAAGGCACAACACGGCACAGCTTTTGCTGGATTGTACTAGTAGGCAGTTGTGGCATCTTTGCAGCCACCCAATGGATATTTTTGAAAGGGCCATTGCTTCACACTGCCAGGCCCTTTTCGAAAGGGCCAGGTAGTGCGAAGCTCAGGTACAGTGAAAGTTCAAAAGTCTTGTGTGGATCGCCGTAATCAGTGCTGCCCACTCAGGGGCGCACACAGGCCGCAGCTGTATCTGGCCCGCCAGCACAGTGGCTGATAAGGACATCAGGCGTCGTCACCCTAAGCCCCCAACCCCTGAACTCTAAACCCTAAGCCCTCAACCCTGGGGTAGTGCAAATCGGTAGTGCACTGACAGGCATTCATTTTAGCGGCTACTCCAACCTTCTCTTTACCTCTGTTTTCATCTGCCTTTCCCTTTCGAAAAAGGCTCTTAGGTAGAAGTGTTGGAGCAGGAGCAGGCACATTGGCCCCTTGGTTCAGGGCAGGTGGGCCGCTGAGCTAAAGCTTAAACAAAACACACTGCAGATGCAGGTGCAGGGACTCAGCTGTGAGCTAGGGATTGACACCTGTGCAAGTGTGCAAATCCCTAGATAACACACTTATGCGCGAACAGCACACTTGCGGCAACTTAACAGCTGCGACCAATATTGCATTTGTATGCGGGCACCATGCCTCTTTAAGCTGGTCGCTAGGTAGCCACGACCGGGCTTAAGGGCCTCATCCTCGACTGGTCTTCATCCGGGGGCCCAAATATCAGAGCTCGGTGCACCAACACTACACCAGCCCCCCCCCCTCCCTATACATAAGGCATGATGTATCTGAAGTGTAGCTGACGCGCCCTAGAGTATTGGTGTTGGGATTGCCCCTGAGCGTTCGATGTTTCGGCGGTGATTATCAAGAGACGTGGCTCCTGTCACGGGGGTAGGTAGGGTGCGAAGTCTTGACCGGGATTTTACGTCGTGCGAGTGCAGTGAAAATTCTGAACCCTCAAACACACAGACAATCAGAAACCCTGACCTCCTCCCCCTCAACTGCCAGTAATTCAAAAGGAAATCCCGAGAAAATCAAATGCCCTATCACCCACTCCCGAGTACAGTACCGCAAAACCGGATTGGGTCCGCGCACCCCTGTTGAGAACTCATATATCAAATTCACCGTGCAGGCAAAAAGTATCCTACCGCTCATGCGCAGCTGCATTTTTTTGATATTTCGTGCCGGAAACACTACTCCGCACACCCCCTAAAGTAGCAGTTAATTATTATTCTATCCCACATCAACTCCGCGCACCCCAAACAATAATTAATTAATAGCAGAGTCGAACCTGTTCTACGGTACCAGTATTTGTATTTGTATTTGACGCATCCACCCTAGACACACTGAGTCCTAGACCTCCTCCCCCTAACTGCATGTTTGTGTGCAGAAAGATTTGGAGACCTGCAAGCGGCTGCTGCGCACCCCGGTGCTCCTGGAGTGCCATACGCCGCAGGGCACCACCCCCATGGGCTTGGCGGCTGCGGTGGGAGGTGAGCAGTGTTTTTTACAATCACTAAGTCAGTTTACGAGGAACGGTACCGTAGAACCGTGTTCACTCCGCGTTGAATTAACTATTTTGGGGGGTGCGCAAACACTACCGTATGCGCGGTGAAAATAATTTAAGAATGTTGCTGCGCGAACTTGGTAGTCACAGGCCAAAACAACTATTTGAGGGGGTGCGCGAACTAATGCCCGGTACCAAACATACAAATTTCGGCATAACGCTACTGTCGACTATCTAGCAGCACTATCTAGCAGGGCTGTTCAGTTCAGGGCTGTTGGCCTCTTCTTCTTCTCGTGGAAACACACACGACCAAGGCCTGTAGTCGGCAGTATTTGCCCTGCGCGAAGTTGGTTTGTTTGCAGCTGAGCGGACCTTCATAAAATAGATCCTAAGGGCTGCTCGCTTAGGAAATAAATTGTATGCTCAAAATGGCTGCTGCGCGGCAAATGCCCTGCGTGGACACACAGCTTATTTTGCTGCGCGGACAATTTGCTAAAATTTTCAAATCCGGGGTGGGCTAACCCTTTCCGGTTCTATGGTTCTATACCAAAAAATGACCATGCCATGGATATAACCTGAAGTAGGCAGAAATCCTGTGTGTATGGGGGATTCACATTCTACGGGATTTCGTTCCTACCTGTATTGATGCTGAAAAACTCGAAAAAATATGCTGGGAATCGTGATAATGACACGCTGGAGATGAAACCTGGATAGACCCCCCTCTCATGAAGGAATGTGCAGGTGACTGAATCACACTACTTTGGACGCAATCGAGTGTAGAATGTCTGAACACTCGAAATTAACTGTTGAGCCGGTGTATCAAAACTCGGCTTGCTTGGGTGTGGTGCGATCGGAATTGCGGAGGGGGGCTGCATTATTTATCATTTATATATTCGTCATGGGACATTCGTTATTTTGTCTATGCGCCATGGCGCATTGATTTGTTATCTCTTTACCATGTGCGTACCAGTACCGGTATTGATTCTTTTATTTATTCACCATGGCGTATTGATTTGTTTATTTCTTCACATACCCATCATGGGCGTGTTTATTTACGTATTGAATTACTTCTTATTCACCATGGGCTCACGGTACGTATCTACCATACACATTATTATCGCATCTTATTATTAGCCAAGGTGCCATAAGGGTTCACTGGATTGATGTTTGCCTGCAAACCCATCACATATGAGGGCACGGGTTGTGCCACGTGGATTTTGTCTGCTTGATGCCTGCATTATTACTTAAAACTCAAATTGCCTGATATATAGTTTACAAGGATATTAAAGCTGTTTATTTCTTAATTTATTTATTTTCTCAGATTAAATCTATTCGTTACCGGTACAAGGAAGCCGTTTATTTCTTAATTTATTTTATTTCTCAGATTAAATCTATTCGTTACCGGTGAAAGGAAGCCGTTTATTTCTTAATTTATTTATTTCTCAGATTAAATCTATTCGCTACCGGTACAAGGAAGCCGTTTATTTCTTAATTTATTTATTTTCTCAGATTAAATCTATTCGTTACCGGTACAAGGAAGCCGTTTATTTCTTAATTTATTTATTTCTCAGATTAAATCTATTCGTCACCGGTGCAAGGAAGCCGTTTATTTCTTAATTTATTTATTTTCTGAGATCAAATCTATTCGCTACCGGTACAAGGAAGCCGTTTATTTCTTAATTTATTTATTTTCTCAGATCAAATCTATTAGTTACCGGTACAAGGATACCAAGGTTAACAGGGTAAGACCTGTAGCTTGGCTTGAGACCCACAAGATGCATCCAAAGGATTCAGGCAATTTGAAATTGAATTTGAGCTGACAAACCTGCTGGGCTGACGCGCAGATCCCGCCACTGTCTCCCTGCTTCTTGATCTCGGCGCCAATGTGTCCGCCAAGGACAAGACGGGCGCAGCCCCGCTGCACATGGCGGCCCTGTGGGGTCAGACTGCCATCATTCATTTGTTGTTGGAGAGCAAGCAGGTGTGATCAAGTGATGGGATGAACTCACCAATTATATTGAAGGGTGCGTCAGCTACAGTTCAGCTATAACCTGCTGCATATGGCGGCCCTCTGGTGTCAGCATCATTCGGTTGCTGTTGGAGAGCAAGCAGGTGCTATCAAGTGATGGGATGAACACACTGGTCGTATTCATATTTAAGGCGCTTCAGCTGCAGTTCAGCTACAATCTGCTGCACATGGTGGCCCAATGAGGGTAAGCTGCCATCATTCGACTGCTGCTGGAGAGCAAATTAGTGGGTGCAAGTGCTGCTGTTCTACACTGTGGTTGTCTTGGGGGGTCAGACTGCACTTCAGCTACAAACCAGCTTACGGCTATGGAGGCCTCAGATATATCAATCCCTAGTTTAGGGTTTAGGGATAAGGGTTCAGATATATCAAAGCCCTAGTTTAGTGTTCAGGGTTTAGGGTTGAGATATATCAAGCCCTAGTTTAGGGTTCAGGGTTTAGGTAAAGATATATTTAGCCCTGCTGCTTGTGCCACCGTGACCGTAGGGGATTCGGGTACCTTGTTTGAATTGGCAATGCAGTGGGTAGTGGCCCCCCAAAGGCGGTCTGGTGTGCACCGCATAAACACAGGTGAGATCTATATCTGTTTTTCAGCGTCGTAGGGCACGCATGCAAGAGCCTTTCTTGGTCGCAGGCGTTGCAGGGCACCGCAGCATTTTGTGACAGCAAGATAAAATTAAATACAAAATTTAACGAGCAACTATTAAATATGGCTAAATTTATCAACATCAATCGATAAATTCATATAAAACAATAGCGATGTTCTCTGGAAGGGTCGCTGCCACTCAGTCCAGCTGCAACGATGGGGATCCCAGCAGGGCCCGAATTGCCTGACCTTGTTGCGTGCATAGCAAGGACAGACAGTTGCGATCAGGTGCTGTTGTTGCTACGTCAGCGCACTCATCTTAATATTTTTTTTTCCTTGAGGGCCAGACGGGTGCGCTATTCAAGTGCTGTTGTTTCAGCGGCAGCTGAACCACCCAGAAGCCTGTTTCCCACAGGACTAGCAGGGCCTGTTGTGGCTTTCCCGGTCCTTTTCAGTGGTGGGGGCAGGACAATATAAAAATGTTGTTAAAATTTCAACATGCCTTCATATGTGTTTTAATGTGCCAGGGGCACATGATGGAAATGCTTGGGCCATGAGAAAAGACTAGGGATGGAAAATGTGGGTAGTTGCCGGTAGTTGCCGGGTAGTTGTCGGGTAGTTGCCGGGTAATTGCCGGGTAGTTGCTGATGGTTGTCACGATGACACTGCTGCCTTGGCCACCAGTCCGAGGCCGGTCCAGATTTGGTTCTAATTGGGACTTCAGTGGCTGCTAAGCATCCTGTCGGAAATGGACTGAGAGCCGAAGGAATAATCTCTGCCGCTTACCGCTACGCCTTTCACCCCAACTGCTCCAGGGCGGATCCGTCGGTCGTGACTTCTTGCTCCGGCAGTGCACCTTCACCGGAGAGACCGCCGCGATGGCCGCGGCCAAGGGCGGCCACGTGGAGGCGTTGCAGGCGCTGTCGGACGCGGGCGCTGAAACGGGCGCAAACTGCACCGTGGGGGGCGCCAGCGGGGTGGACCTGCTCATGCTGGCATGCAGGTGGGGATGTAGGTCGAGGGGAAGGTCAGGTTGGTTGGGTGGATGAGGGCGAGCGGGGACATGCAGGAAGGGGGGAGTTTCACAGGGGTGGGGGGGAGTGAAAGAGGGAGGGCACAATGCGTGTCAAACGAATATGAATGTATGGCTTTCAGACATGCAAGATTTAAGGGATCACGAGCTGCCTTGATAGGAGGCTCAAACACAAGACCCAAAACGTGAGGCTCGATAACACGAGGCTCGAAAAAACAATTGGCTCAAAATATAAGGCTCAAATTGGCAGGGCCTGCTTAAGTCACCCCTCGGTCGTGATTGGGTGGGAACAGCTTTCATGAAGACACGCAGTTTCGGAGCGTCACCCTGTGTGTGCCCTACTGCCCTGATATGCCTGGCAGGGAGAAAGTGTTTTGTCCAACCAGGCTACGCTTATTTACCCTAAAAACCTAAACCCTAAACCCTAAGCCCCCAAACAAGACTGCACTGGGATGACCTATACACGGACCCAAGGGCATGTGTCCCCATGTGGGGCCGAACATTACATGCATTCCTCTCTAGCCCGACCCCAGGCACGACCGAGTTGAGACGGCCAGCCGGTCCCTTAACCCCAACCGCCCCAAATAGACCACCCCCTCAGACATGACTGATTGCAGTCCAACGGCTGGCTCCTGACCCCTAAACCTCAACCGCCCCAAACCGCCCCCTCAGGCATGACTGATTGCAGTCCAACGGCTGGCTCCTGACCCCTAAACCTCAACCGCCCCAAACCGCCCCCTCAGACATGACTGATTGCAGTCCAACGGCTGGCTCCTGACCCCTAAACCTCAACCGCCCCAAACCGCCCCCTCAGACATGACCGGGTCGGGACAGCTGGCTGGCTCCTGAAGCTGGGGCTGCTTCCTTCTAGGCGGGATGGATGCGGCATGGACGCGCTCATGCATGCATGTGTGACCGCTTCCAGGCAGGCCGCGGAGCTGCTACTGGCTCAGACACCGCCGCCCGATCTGACGTCGCGGGACGAAAGGTGTGTGTGCATGCTTGTGTGCATGGGTGTGAACATAAATGTGTGCATTGTCCGTGCCCGTGCCTGTGCCCGCGCCTGTGCCCATGTCCGTCCTGGCTCTGACACCGCCACCCGATCTGACGTCGCAGGACGAAAGGTGTGTGCATGCGTGTGTGTATGGGTGTGAAAATAAAAATGTGAGCATTGTCCGTGTCTGTGTCCGTCCTGGCTCAGACACCGCAACCCGATCTGACATTGCAGGGCAGAAAAACCAAAACCATAAACTTGCGATAAACTTGCACTGCATTTGCATGGGCTTTGGAGGCTTCCACTCCACCAGCCAGAGTGGCAACCTACCCCTTATGAGTAGTGACAACCCTATCTGCCCCAGGAGGGGGCTTAGCCAACCCTTAACCCGGGCCCGAACCCTCAACCCAAACTGTATCTCCAGGGGTTTCGGAGCCTTCCACTACGCCTGCCAGGGTGGCAACCTGCCCCTCGTGACAACGCTAGCTGCCTTGGGAGGTGGCGGATTGGATCTGGCAGGCCCTGAAGGCGGGCAGCTGCTGCGGGTAGCTTGCGAGGCTGGCCATGCAGACGTAGCAGAATGGCTGCTGAAAAACAAGGTGGGTGGGGACTGCTGTTCATTGAATATATGTATAGGTTCTGAGACGTGGATTGAGCCTAGTCACACGCTTCTGGAACCAATAAACACCCTCTTTCATTGCCCCTCCTAGGCTGGTACATTAGACCTGGTCACCGAGGGTAGCGAGAACCCGCTACACTCCGCCGTGAGAGCTGGCCGCAGCCTGGTCATCGAGGTGCTTCTGGCTGCAGGGGCGCGTATTGACGTCCGGGATGGCAGGTAAAGAAGAGGGAAGGGGGAGGGTGCATTGAGGATTAGGAGGTGGAGTGAGTTAAGCATATTAGAGGGTGCGTTGAGAATTTAGATGTGGAGTTTAGCATATCAGAGGGTGCGTTGAGAATTTAGAGGTGGAATTTAGCATATTAGAGGGTGCGTTAAGAATTTAGAGGTGGAGTTTAGCATATTAGAGGGTGCGTTGAGAATTTAGAGGTGGAGTTTAGCATATTAGAGGGTGTGTTGAGAATTTAAAGGTGGAATTTAGCACATTAGAGGGTGCGTTGAGAATTTAGAGGTGGAGTTTAGCATATGAGAGGGTGCGTTGAGAATTTAGAGGTGGAATTTAGCATATTAGAGGGTGCGTTAAGAATTTAGAGGTGGAGTTTAGCATATTAGAGGGTGCGTTGAGAATTTAGAGGTGGAGTTTAGCATATTAGAGGGTGCGTTAAGAATTTAGAGGTGGAGTTTAGCATATTAGAGGGTGCGTTGAGAATTTAGAGGTGGAGTTTAGCATATTAGAGGGTGCGTTGAGAATTTAAAGGTGGAGTTTAGCACATTAGAGGGTGCGTTGAGAATTTAGAGGTGGAGTTTAGCATATGAGAGGGTGCGTTGAGAATTTAAAGGTGGAGTTTAGCATATTAGAGGGTGCGTTGAGAATTTAAAGGTGGAGTTTAGCATATTAGAGGGTGCGTTGAGAATTTAGAGGTGGAGTTTAGCATATGAGAGGGTGCGTTGAGAATTTAAAGGTGGAGTTTAGCATATGAGAGGGTGTGTTGAGAATTTAGAGATGGAGTTTAGCATATGAGAGGGTGCGTTGAGAATTTAAAGGTGGAGTTTAGCATATTAGAGGGTGCGTTGACAATTTAGAGGTGGAGTTTAGCATATTAGAGGGTGCGTTGAGAATTTAGAGGTGGAGTTAAGCATATGAGAGGGTGCGTTGAGAATTTAGAGGTGGAGTTTAGCATATGAGAGGGTGCGTTGAGAATTTAAAGGTGGAGTTTAGCATATTAGAGGGTGCGTTGAGAATTTAGAGGTGGAGTTTAGCATATTAGAGGGTGCGTTGAGAATTTAGAGGTGGAGTTTAGCATATTAGAGGGTGCGTTGAGAATTTAGAGGTGGAGTTTAGCATATTAGAGGGTGCGTTGAGAATTTAGAGGTGGAGTTTAGCATATTAGAGGGTGCGTTGAGAATTTAAAGGTGGAGTTTAGCATATGAGAGGGTGCGTTGAGAATTTAGAGGTGGAGTTTAGCATATCAGAGGGTGCGTTGAGAATTTAGAGGTGGAGTTTAGCATATGAGAGGGTGCGTTGAGAATTTAAAGGTGGAGTTTAGCATATTAGAGGGTGCGTTGAGAATTTAAAGGTGGAGTTTAGCATATTAGAGGGTGCGTTGAGAATTTAGAGGTGGAGTTTAGCATATTAGAGGGTGCGTTGAGAATTTAGAGGTGGAGTTTAGCATATTAGAGGGTGCGTTGAGAATTTAGAGGTGGAGTTTAGCATATGAGAGGGTGCGTTGAGAATTTAGAGGTGGAGTTAAGCATATGAGAGGGTGCGTTGAGAATTTAAAGGTGGAGTTTAGCATATTAGAGGGTGCGTTGAGAATTTAAAGGTGGAGTTTAGCATATTAGAGGGTGCGTTGAGAATTTAGAGGTGGAGTTTAGCATATTAGAGGGTGCGTTGAGAATTTAGAGGTGGAGTTTAGCATATGAGAGGGTGCGTTGAGAATTTAAAGGTGGAGTTTAGCATATTAGAGGGTGCGTTGAGAATTTAGAGGTGGAGTTTAGCATATTAGAGGGTGCGTTGAGAATTTAAAGGTGGAGTTTAGCATATTAGAGGGTGCGTTGAGAATTTAGAGGTGGAGTTTAGCATATTAGAGGGTGCGTTGAGAATTTAGAGGTGGAATTTAGCATATGAGAGGGTGCGTTGAGAATTTAAAGGTGGAGTTTAGCATATTAGAGGGTGCGTTGAGAATTTAGAGGTGGAGTTTAGCATATTAGAGGGTGCGTTGAGAATTTAGAGGTGGAGTTTAGCATATGAGAGGGTGCGTTGAGAATTTAGAGATGGAGTTTAGCATATTAGAGGGTGCGTTGAGAATTTAGAGGTGGAGTTTAGCATATTAGAGGGTGCGTTGAGAATTTAGAGGTGGAGTTTAGCATATGAGAGGGTGCGTTGAGAATTTAAAGGTGGAGTTTAGCATATTAGAGGGTGCGTTGAGAATTTAAAGGTGGAGTTTAGCATATTAGAGGGTGCGTTGAGAATTTAGAGATGGAGTTTAGCATATTAGAGGGTGCGTTGAGAATTTAGAGGTGGAGTTTAGCATATTAGAGGGTGCGTTGAGAATTTAGAGGTGGAGTTTAGCATATTAGAGGGTGCGTTGAGAATTTAAAGGTGGAGTTTAGCATATTAGAGGGTGCGTTGAGAATTTAGAGGTGGAGTTTAGCATATGAGAGGGTGCGTTGAGAATTTAGAGGTGGAGTTTAGCATATTAGAGGGTGTGTTGAGAATTTAAAGGTGGAATTTAGCACATTAGAGGGTGCGTTGAGAATTTAGAGGTGGAGTTAAGCATATGAGAGGGTGCGTTGAGAATTTAAAGGTGGAGTTTAGCATATTAGAGGGTGCGTTGAGAATTTAGAGATGGAGTTTAGCATATTAGAGGGTGCGTTGAGAATTTAGAGGTGGAGTTTAGCATATTAGAGGGTGCGTTGAGAATTTAGAGGTGGAGTTTAGCATATGAGAGGGTGCGTTGAGAATTTAAAGGTGGAGTTTAGCATATTAGAGGGTGCGTTGAGAATTTAAAGGTGGAGTTTAGCATATCAGAGGGTGCGTTGAGAATTTAGAGATGGAGTTTAGCATATGAGAGGGTGCGTTGAGAATTTAAAGGTGGAGTTTAGCATATTAGAGGGTGCGTTGAGAATTTAGAGGTGGAGTTTAGCATATTAGAGGGTGCGTTGAGAATTTAGAGGTGGAGTTTAGCATATCAGAGGGTGCGTTGAGAATTTAGAGGTGGAATTTAGCATATTAGAGGGTGCGTTGAGAATTTAGAGGTGGAGTTTAGCATATTAGAGGGTGCGTTGAGAATTTAGAGATGGAGTTTAGCATATTAGAGGGTGCGTTGAGAATTTAGAGATGGAGTTAAGCATATGAGAGGGTGCGTTGAGAATTTAGAGGTGGAGTTTAGCATATTAGAGGGTGCGTTGAGAATTTAGAGGTGGAGTTTAGCATATGAGAGGGTGCGTTGAGAATTTAAAGGTGGAGTTTAGCATATTAGAGGGTGCGTTGAGAATTTAGAGGTGGAGTTTAGCATATTAGAGGGTGCGTTGAGAATTTAAAGGTGGAGTTTAGCATATGAGAGGGTGCGTTGAGAATTTAGAGGTGGAATTTAGCATATTAGAGGGTGCGTTGAGAATTTAGAGGTGGAGTTTAGCATATTAGAGGGTGCGTTGAGAATTTAGAGGTGGAGTTTAGCATATTAGAGGGTGCGTTGAGAATTTAGAGGTGGAGTTTAGCATATTAGAGGGTGCGTTGAGAATTTAGAGATGGAGTTAAGCATATGAGAGGGTGCGTTGAGAATTTAGAGGTGGAGTTTAGCATATTAGAGGGTGCGTTGAGAATTTAGAGGTGGAGTTTAGCATATGAGAGGGTGCGTTGAGAATTTAAAGGTGGAGTTTAGCATATTAGAGGGTGCGTTGAGAATTTAGAGGTGGAGTTTAGCATATTAGAGGGTGCGTTGAGAATTTAAAGGTGGAGTTTAGCATATGAGAGGGTGCGTTGAGAATTTAGAGATGGAGTTTAGCATATTAGAGGGTGCGTTGAGAATTTAGAGGTGGAGTTTAGCATATTAGAGGGTGCGTTGAGAATTTAAAGGTGGAGTTTAGCATATTAGAGGGTGCGTTGAGAATTTAAAGGTGGAGTTTAGCATATTAGAGGGTGCGTTGAGAATTTAAAGGTGGAGTTTAGCATATTAGAGGGTGCGTTGAGAATTTAGAGGTGGAGTTTAGCATATTAGAGGGTGCGTTGAGAATTTAAAGGTGGAGTTTAGCATATGAGAGGGTGCGTTGAGAATTTAGAGGTGGAGTTTAGCATATTAGAGCTGGCCACAGCTTGGGTGTTGAGGTGGAGTTTAGCATGTTAGAGCTGGCCACAGCCTGGGTGTTGAGGTGCTTCTGGCTGCAGGGGCGCGTATTGATGTACGGGACGGCAGGTGAGAATAGAGACTACGCACTCGCCTGGGCGTGAGGGGTCAAGCTAGAGGCAAGAGAGGGGGGGGGGCGTTGAGGGCTTAGAGGTGAGGTTCGGCACGTTAGAGCAAGCCGCAGCCTGGTCATTGAGGAGGGGGGTGTGACCTGGGGGAGCCTGTGGGGAGTGAGGAGTGTGACCTGGGGGAGCTTGTGGAGAGTGGAGAGTGTGACCTGGGGGGGGTTGTGGAGAGTGGGGAGTGTGACCTGGGGGGGCTTGTGGCCAAACCCTAGTGATAAGAGCTGGCCACAGCCTATTTATTGAGGTGCTTCTAGCTGCAGGGGCGAGAATCGACGTCCAGGACAGCAGGTGAGGAAGGAAACAACGGGGCAGAGGTCGTGCATTGGCAGCAGCAGATCTGCACGAGGGGGATGATGGCGGGCATGAGCATGTTTAAGGCGTGTGCATAGTCATGGGCAACAGTGTTTTCCGGTGCCTGGAATAACCTCAGCATGGGGTGTGCGGGATCAGGGCGTTATGACTTTGGAGTTGAGGATCAGCTTGAAAGAGCGGGTTGCAGCCTAGGAATCGAGGTGCTGCTGGCGGCGGGTGCGTGCAACGACATGCAGAATGAAGGGCGAGAATGGAAACAATGCACCCGCCTGGGGCGTGCGGGGTAAAGAAAGAGGCAACAGGGGGCCGGGGCGTTTAGAGTTTGGAGTTGAGATTCAGCGGGCTGCAGCCTAGGTATCGAGGTGCTGCTGGCGGCGGGTGCGTGCACGGGCAAATTAACGAAGTTTGAAACCAGCTGGAAAATTACCAGTATTTCATACTTAAAGAAGTTTGTTGTTTTCTTCTTGGGCTTACTCTTCCACGTTGGAAAGTAATGCTGTCGTCTTATCCATCTCACCTGTAGAAGCTTTCTTGAAAGTACTTCCGCTTCCCCTGCTTCCCCCAGGGGCCGCACACCCCTCGCTTAGGCCGCAGCTCACTGGAGAGCCCTGTAAATCTGTAAAATCTGTAGAAAAGCTAGAGAGACAAGCAACATGAAACAAAATCCAAAAACCGCTTCCCCTGCCTCCGCCAGGGGCCACACACCCCTCGCTTGGGCCGCAGCTCACGGGAGGGCCGACATGGTGCGGCTGCTAGTGGCAAGAGGGGCATCCATGCTGGCCTTGGACGTGCAGGAGAGGTGAGATCTTGGTTTGATGTTACAGATCCAGGATACAGATCCAGTCGGCAGATTCAGGTACCACAGATCCAGGTTGCTGATCCGGGTTATAGATCCAGTGTCAGATATTGAGAGATAGCTTACAGATTTAGGTTGAAGATCCAGGTTACATATCCAGGTAGAGGATCCAGGTTTTAGGTCCACATCGTACATCTAGTTGTTTTATAGGTTTCAGTCATATTTTCAAGATTCAAGTTGCAGATCCAAGTAATCATAGAATGGAGATCCAAGTTCCAGACCCAGGTTACAGATTCAGGTTGTAGAATCAGGCTGGGGATTCTGAGCATACATTCAGATTAGTTCCCACACTTTTCCCCAGCTTTTTCCCAGACTATTTATGAGTTCCCAAAGTGGAGAGTTCTTAAAGAGGAGACAATATGGACAGGAAGGAGGCATGAGCGGTTGTGCACAAGAAAAGGTGGACATTCTGTCTCCTTCAGTCCTCCCCCAGGCATAATCGGTTTTTAGGGATCTCCTTTAGGGCAGTAACGGCGGATGACACTTTCCACTCTGTCGCACTAAGCAGCAGCCGGACACTCGGACAGTGATACCAGGGAGGTGATACCGGTATGCGAAATCTGGAGAGACAGGTTTCTCTACAGCAGGCAAAGAAAGTAACAAGCCGGCATTTTGATCCCCGTGATTTGTTGCATGTAGGGTGCCCCCAAGCCAATTTGAGAGGCATGTCATGTAACACGCTAACTCAGCCATTAATAGTCACCCCTCCTACTGCCACCCCCACCCTGCAGGGTGCCCCGCCAGCTGGCGTACCATGGGCGACATGCCGACGTGTCGACCATGCTATCCGACATGGCCAGGTCGCGGTACATGCAGGACAGTGATTCCACGTCGGACCTCGCCCTGGCTGCGGCAGTACACGACGGACTCATGCACGGCGACGAGGGACACAACGTGGGGAGGGCGGTGATGGGCGGGGCTGGGCACCACGACCGGCCTGGGCCGGCCCGAGCGTACGCGGCAGCGGCACCCGCTGCGGGCGGCGCGGCCGGGAAGTTACGGGCGGGCGATGCCGCTGGGGCGCTGCTGGCTGGCACGCCGGGCATGCCCGCCTGGCAGCTGCACCCGCGCAGAGACTGGGATAGTCGGGGCCGACTGCAGCTAGCGAGCTCGGGGAAAAACGGGTTCCGGAGCGTGCACGCAGATGTGCTGTGGCTGCCGACTAAAAGGGGGCCTTGATGGAATGCGGGGCTGTCTATGAGACGTTACGCCGGGGGAGGTACACCTCTGGGCCCTGCTAAAAAAGGTTAAGAAGCGTGGGAGTCCAACTATCAGGTGTGCGCACACTGATGTGTTCTTGTGGCTGCCAATTAAAAAGGGTCTGTAATAAAAACACGTGTGCACACTGCGACACTGCGTATTATGAAGTTCTCAGTGATAACTGTTTTTCTGCCGATATCAAGGATCTTTGTTAAAATCAAGAGTGTGCACTCTGTTTTGTTTTGATGCCGGTGAAAAGGGTCTGCGATGAAAAGCAGGAGTGTGCACAACCGTGCACCTATTCACCGCAACAGATGTGCTGTTGCCGCCTGTGAGAAAGGGTTCCTAATGGCATAATGGGTTTTGGTGTTACACCTCTGGGCCCTTTTGGCTTAATGGGTGCGCATCAAAGCCAAAGTTGTCACTGTGGTCACTGGAGTCATATTCGTGGAAGCTTCAGCATGTCTCCAAACGTGACAGTCCTGGTCACAAAGTTAGGGTGACTACGCACAATTTCTGGTGGCGCCAACTTTTCGGCGGCCCTGGCCGTTGGGGCTCTACCAATGCTCTACCCCAAGAATCCCCGTATGTTTCGTCTACCTGTGTGTGTGTTAATGAGTAATGACGTTACACCTCTGGGACCTGCTTAAATAAAGGTCGGCCTCCTCGGCAAACATTAAGTCAGAGAGGAAAGTCTGCCTGTGTGTGTAGGCTCTGCCATTTTTCGTGCTGCACAGCAGCACCTCTGACCACCCGTACTTGTCTCTAGCCTCTTGTCCGCATGCTTTCTACTTTAAGGAAGCACAGGTTCCATTGCATGCGCTCTGTGCACGCAAAATGGACTTCATGTTCTTAACAAAGCGTTACCTCACTATGTTCTTCCTGTTTCCGTCTGTTTCTTTCCTTTCGCCTGTAGCCGTTAATTTCTTTCCCTCCCAGGCTCCCAACCAGACAGCCGGGCAACCACGCGGCCTGTTTACAAGAAGGGCGACCCCCTTAATCCCGGTAATGACCGGCCCATCGCCATCACTAGCGTGCTTTACCGGCTGTATGCCAGCATGCTCACTGCCATCACCGATGAGTGGGCGCGATTGCACGGCCACGTCCCTCCTGAGCAGTTTGGTTTTCAACAGCGCCGTAGCACGCTACAGGCTGCTTTCCTCCTCAGGCATGCAGTCCATGCTCAAAGGGCAGCTGCAGGCCGTGGCAAGCTGCATGTGGCCTTTGTGGACTTCACAAAGGCCTATGACAGCGTGCCCCAGGAGCAGCTGTGGCGGCATTCATGCGAGCATCTTCACATGCCTGCATGCATGTTACGCGCGCGGTGCAAGCGCTTTATGCCGGTGCAGTTTACACGCTCACTGACGGCCACAAGCGCACTGGTCCTGTGCCTGGCACCAGAGGCATCAAACAGGGCTGCCTCCTGAGCCACCTGCTCTTTAGCCTTTACCTCAGTAACCTGCCGGCCATGCTCGCAACCAAGTGCCCGGCAGAGGGCATTGAGATGCAGGCGGGACGACAGCTACGCTGTATGCTGTATGCGGATGACCTCTCCTTGCTAGCCCGCACCGCAGCAGGGCTGCAACGCATGCTTGATGACTTGCATGAATATGCGGCACATAAACAGCTTCAGGTCAATGTCAGTAAGACAGAGATCATGGAGTTTGGCAGCCGCTTAGCAGCGCAGCGCCGACAGCCAGCCCATGTTTGCGTTTACGGCCCTGATCGTACCGTGTTGAAGCGTGTCCAAGGATTCAAATTCTTGGGCATCACTCAGCACGAAAGCGGCGGCATGAAGAGGGCCATGGAGGGTAGACAGGCGCCTTTGGCTGCCGCGCTGCACCGTGTTCGCCGCATGGCAGCCAAGGTGGGCCTAAGGCGCCATCTTCCAACCCGCATCAGGCTGGCAGCTGTGTACCCAGCGACAGCGGCCAAATACGGCGACGTGGTGTGGGCCACCAGCCACCTTCGGCCGCGGCAATGTCTCTCCAGCAAAATGCAGTCCAGCTTGCTTCAGCACCTACGCCAGGCTGCGGGGCTACCTGCATCAGCCGCCAGTTGGGGGGTCATGAGAGAGCTGCAGCTCCAGCCACTACAGCGAGACTGGAGGGCCCATATCCTCCCCTTCTATAATGCAGCAGTGGCACCGGAGGCACAGCGATACAGCCCTCTCAAGGCTCAAGCCATGGCAGCAGATATACAGCTTGCAATCAGCCAGGGCACTGGCGGCCACACCTGGTGATCTGATTTGCTGGGTGCATTAGAGGAGCTGGAGCGGGGAGCAGCCACCTCCACCTTGCGCGAGTCAGCAGCTGCCATACAGCGCCTACCCGTCACAGAGGTGTTGGCACTCGTTGACGCAGCCTACGAGCATGCTCGGCTGGACGCAAGCGGCGGTGGGGCCCCAGGGGCCCTACCACCGAGCACAGATCTGCGGCGGCCTACCGCGCCTGGTTCCAGTCCACGGTGGGTGCCGTTCTGGCGCAAGCCAAGAGCCGCACTAGTCAGAGGGAGAGTGCTTGTGTGCGCATCAATTTGCGACTGCGGCTTGGCGCGATCAGCACTGCTGATACCAGAGGACGGCGCAACGGTCAGCGGCGACAGGCACGCTGCTGCCAGCGGTGTTGGGCACGGGGGGATAGCGAGCAGGTAGAGGATGCGCTGCATGTGTGCTTGCAGTGCCCTAGTGTCAGGGAGCAGTTACGGGAGCGGGGGTGGGCAGGTCCTCCGGGCGCTGCCACTAACTTCTACCAGTTGTACCAGGCTGAGCATGGGTGGGACGCCCTTGCTTTTGTGGACTGTGCTGTGGGCATTATCGAGGGTTAGTCTCCAGGGTTTCTGAGGCCGGTGTCGTTGGCCTTTCCGGCCTTCTCTTTTGGTCCTTTTTGTTGTTGTTGTTGTTGTTGTTGTTGTTTGCCCCCTTTTTAGTTTCTTCTCTTCTCCCTTCTGATCAGTGGGGCGCCCTCGCGGCCAAGCAGGGGTGGGATACGCTTGCATTTCTGGACTTATCTTTTCTTAGAGGCTTTGTTGAGGGCTAGTCTCTAGTGGAACTCAGGTGTTGGACTTGATCTTCTTTACCTTCCCGGCCTCTCCTTTTATTTGTTCCTTTCCCCCTCTCTTCCTTTTAGTTCCTTCTTTACTCCCTTCTGAACCGTTGGGCGCCCACGCGACCGAGCTTTGAGCGGGCCCAGAGGTGTAACGTTATTGACCCACGCGGCCGAGCCTTTTGAGAATGGCCCAGAGGTGCAATGTCATCGACATGCATGCATCTCAGGTGTCAAGTGAGAAACCTGATGGGTCCCTTGCCCGCATCTCTCGAAGCCTACTGAAGTGATATACCGGTATATCCGCACCCTGGATTTTATGCCCCTCCACCGATTCTGAAGGTTATAAGCTGAGAGCAGTTAGCACGATTTATTTGCTTCTCGCTGGCGCTTCAGCCTGATCATTACACCGAAGCCTCGAACGCAAAGGGCATCCTAACGGATGTTCGTCACCTTGCAACCACCCCTCCTTGCCCAACAAATTCAAATCCATGGATGATGTTCTTGCTTGTTTTGTCAGGGCAACATACGTGGTTTGTTTGCGGCCAGGTGTACACGCTTTTTTTCGCACACAACGGAAGAAATCCTACATTTCATCTACCGATGTATCCCATCCTCTTGTAAATGGGCAATCTGCCTCAACCTGACGTCCTGACCTTTGCATTCTAAGTTACGGATTCAGTCCACGCCAGGGGGCCCCCCTGGTCCACGCTCTCCATTCATTTACCACCCAACCACCTACGGTCTACCCTAAGCTCATCACTTGGCACTTTTGTCGTTGGTGTTTTTGTTTGGATGGTGGTAACTCTTCACTTTCTTTTCTCTCATGAGTTTCTGTCGGACTTTTTGTTTGCCGCTTTATGTTTGAGCAGGGCCCAGAGGTGTAACGTCATGAACTTAACTCGGCACCATGCGGCTAGCGTCTGTCATCCAAGTTGTTTTGTGTGGTCTCAGAGTTTTCACCTGACCAGCCAAATGGTTGATCCCCAAACCCGAAGAAACCCCTCACACATCTCAGAGGCCAGTATGATGTCCAGAGAAGAGACACCCCCCACAACGCTCCCAGAAAGAGGTCGAGAGCAGAGACATCCCCCCATAACACTCCCAAAGACATCTTGTCATCTCCCCCATAGAGGCCTACTGCTGAAACTTGAAACTGTAACCACCACTCTGCGGGTCTTGCTCCGCCTTGAAGTTGTCCACACTCATGCCGAAGCGGCCTAGGATACTGTTGCCCAAGTCCTGATTGTGCAGGGACAAAAGGTCAGGCTGCAGGTCAGGGATCAGGCCAGGGTTCAGGTCAGGGTTCAGGCTAAACTAAGTCCCATGGATGCCGAACCGTGAACCCCAAACCCTAAACTAGGCCCCATGGATGCTGAACCCTGAAACCTAAACTAGGCCCCATGGGTGACGAACCACGAACCCTATACCCTAAACTAGGTCCCATGGATATTGAACCCTGGACCCTTAACTAGGACCCATGGATGCTGAAACCTATATCCTAGACTAGGTGTCATGGATGCTGAACCATGGACCCTAAACTAGGCCCCATGGATGCTGGACCGTGAACCCTGATACCTAAACTAGGCCCCATGGATGCTGAACCCTGAGCCCTGAAACTCAAACCCTAAACTAGGCCCCTTGGACGCGTGAATTGAGGAAGCCTCCCATCTTGGCATTTAAATAATGTTTCGTATCGTACCGGTTTGATTACTTTATGTCATTACACCAGGAACACGTGTTAATATAATGATACATTTAGCTCACCTTCAGCTTTCCAAACATCTCCCCCTTCATTTTCTCATGCCTTTCCGATATCAGGGGCTCCAGACGTGCAATTGTTTCCATGGCCCAAGAGCTGCCAGAGTCCAGCTCCAAAACCTGACACGTGGCAGAGAGGGGTGGGGGCAAGCGTGGCCACAGCTCAGGCAGTGTTTCTTTGTTTGTGACTTGGCTTTGATACTTTTGTCCAGTGGCTTAGGATTTAGGGTTCAGGTTTCAACCCCCTAAACCCTCAACACAATCTTCAGCTGGCACTTTGGTCAGAGGCCACTTTCAGGTGATCGCGTGCAGTGCTTCCTTGGCCGACTACGAGGCTTTCATAGGCAGAACGCCTACAGTCCTGCCGAAGGCCCGAGTGGGACCACCCAACCCTAAACCCTCAACCCTGCGGTACTGCCAAAGGCCCAGAGTGGGACCACCCAACCTTAAACCCTAAACCCTGCGGTACTGCCAAAGGCCTAAGTGGGAACACCCAACCCTCAACCCTGCGGTACTGCCAAAGGCCCTGAGTGGGAACACCCAACCCTAAACCCTGCGGTACTGCCAAAGGCCCTGAGTGGGAACACCCAACCCTAAACCCTGCGGTCCTGCCAAAGGCCCTGAGTGGAAACACCCAACCCTAAAACCTGCGGTACTGCCAAAGGCCCGAGTGGGAACACCCAACCCTCAACCCTGCGGTACTGCCAAAGGCCCTGAGTGGGAACACCCAACCCTCAACCCTGCGGTACTGCCAAAGGCCTGAGTGGGAACACCCAACCCTAAACCCTGCGGTACTGCCAAAGGCCCGAGTGGGAACACCCAACCCTAAACCCTGCGGTACTGCCAAAGGCTCGAGTGGGAACACCCAACCCTCAACCCTGCGGTCCTGCCAAAGGCCAGAGTGGGAACACCCAACCCTAAAACCTGCGGTACTGCCAAAGGCCCTGAATGGGAACACCCAACCCTAAACCCTGCGGTCCTGCCAAAGGCCCTGAGTGGGAACACCCAACCCTAAAACCTGCGGTCCTGCCAAAGGCCCTGAGTGGGAACACCCAACCCTAAAACCTGCGGTTCTGCCAAAGGCCCTGAGTGGAAACACCCAACCCTAAACCCTGCGGTACTGCCAAAGGCCAGAGTGGAAACACCCAACCCTAAAACCTGCGGTTCTGCCAAAGGCCCTGAGTGGAAACACCCAACCCTAAACCCTGCGGTCCTGCCAAAGGCCCTGAGTGGGAACACCCAACCCTAAAACCTGCGGTCCTGCCAAAGGCCCTGAGTGGGAACACCCAACCCTAAAACCTGCGGTTCTGCCAAAGGCCCTGAGTGGAAACACCCAACCCTAAACCCTGCGGTACTGCCAAAGGCCAGAGTGGAAACACCCAACCCTAAAACCTGCGGTTCTGCCAAAGGCCCTGAGTGGAAACACCCAACCCTAAACCCTGCGGTACTGCCAAAGGCCAGAGTGGAAACACCGAACCCTAAACCCTGCGGTACTGCCAAAGACCCTGAATGGGAACACCCAACCCTAAACCCTGCGGTCCTGCCAAAGGCCCTGAGTGGGAACACCCAACCCTAAAACCTGCGGTTCTGCCAAAGGCCCTGAGTGGAAACACCCAACCCTAAACCCTGCGGTACTGCCAAAGGCCAGAGTGGAAACACCCAACCCTAAAACCTGCGGTTCTGCCAAAGGCCCTGAATGGGACCACCCAACCCTAAACCCTGCGGTCCTGCCAAAGGCCAGAGTGGGAACACCCAACCCTCAACCCTGCGGTACTGCCAAAGGCCCGAGTGGGAACACCCAACCCTCAACCCTGCGGTACTGCCAAAGGCCCGAGTGGGAACACCCAACCCTCAACCCTGCGGTACTGCCAAAGGCCCTGAATGGGAACACCGAACCCTAAACCCTGCGGTACTGCCAAAGGCCTGAGTGGGAACACCCAACCCTCAACCCTGCGGTACTGCCAAAGGCCCTGAATGGGAACACCGAACCCTAAACCCTGCGGTACTGCCAAAGGCCTGAGTGGGAACACCCAACCCTCAACCCTGCGGTACTGCCAAAGGCCTGAGTGGGAACACCCAACCCTCAACCCTGCGGTACTGCCAAAGGCCAGAGTGGGAACACCCAACCCTCAACCCTGCGGTACTGCCAAAGGCCTGAGTGGGAACACCCAACCCTCAACCCTGCGGTACTGCCAAAGGCCTGAGTGGGAACACCCAACCCTAAACCCTGCGGTCCTGCCAAAGGCCCGAGTGGGAACACCCAACCCTAAACCCTGCGGTACTGCCAAAGGCCCTGGGTGGGAACACCCAACCCTCAACCCTGCGGTACTGCCAAAGGCCCTGAATGGGAACACCGAACCCTAAACCCTGCGGTACTGCCAAAGGCCTGAGTGGGAACACCCAACCCTAAAGCCTGCGGTACTGCCAAAGGCCCTGAATGGGACCACCCAACCCTAAACCCTGCGGTACTGCCAAAGGCCCTGAGTGGAAACACCCAACCCTAAACCCTGCGGTACTGCCAAAGGCCAGAGTGGGAACACCCAACCCTAAACCCTGCGGTCCTGCCAAAGGCCAGAGTGGGAACACCCAACCCTCAACCCTGCGGTACTGCCAAAGGCTCGAGTGGGAACACCCAACCCTAAACCCTGCGGTACTGCCAAAGGCCAGAGTGGGAACACCCAACCCTCAACCCTGCGGTACTGCCAAAGGCCCTGAGTGGAAACACCCAACCCTAAACCCTGCGGTCCTGCCAAAGGCCAGAGTGGGAACACCCAACCCTCAACCCTGCGGTACTGCCAAAGGCCCGAGTGGGAACACCCAACCCTCAACCCTGCGGTACTGCCAAAGGCCCGAGTGGGAACACCCAACCCTCAACCCTGCGGTACTGCCAAAGGCCCGAGTGGGAACACCCAACCCTAAACCCTGCCGTACTGCCAAAGGCCCGAGTGGGAATACCCTAATTAGTCCGATCGACGACTGGTGGCGAAAGCAGCATGGCTGGCCACAAATGGGGCCTCCGGCTAGAGGCAAGTTGTTGTAGCTGACATGAAGCTGAGGCATGAAGAAAGAGACACTGCCCTTCGGTCCAGTGTCTTTGAGTCTTACAAATGGTATACTATCCTGGACTTGATTTTGGTCCCTGTCTGCCAGCAGCCCAGTGTTACCCCAAATCCTGAACTAGGTGGATGCGCAGGTCGTGCTATACTAGCAACAATCGCTAGCACATGACCCACCCTCCTAGCACATGCCCCCTGACTGCTGCTACACACCAGTCCAATCGGTAAAATCGGTTTTCTCCTGATCGTCCAACTCTACTAGCGCAGTCGATCCCCGCATGAGAAGGGTCAGCTCTAACTATGGCATGTTTGATGACATGATGATACAAGCCACTTCTTTGCAACCGCCATCGCATTCTCCTGATCCTCCAGCTCTTCCAGCGCAGTCAATCCCCACATGAGGAGGGTCAGCTCTAACAAAGACATGTCATGATATGATGATATGACAACCCACCTTCCTTGCATCCGCCATCGCATTCTCCTGATCGTCCAGCTCTTCCAGCGCAGTTGACCGCCGCATGTACGCCTTACTGCACTCAAAAGGAAGCATTGACCACCATTTCTTACAGAATGCGTCAGCAGTTCAGCTACAGTGCAGCTAGAAGTCAGCTTTTCATCAAGGCCTTTAGTCGCGGGGGCCTGGTGCAGCAAGCCCTGCTCCTCTCTGGCCTGCATGCGAGCCTAACTGCGCACCCAAGGAAGTAAGGACCACCATTCACCTATAGAATGCTCCAGCTACAAGTCAGCTTTCCATCAAGGCCTACTGTCACTGGGACCTGGTGCAGCAAGCCCTGCCTCCAGGTCTTCATGTAAGCACGATATGGCACAGGTTCAGCCAGATTGCATTACCAAGGTAGCACGGTGCGACAAGTTCAGCCGGATTGTGCCACCGTGAGTGGAGGGACTCCACTAGCACGCCATAAGGGCCAGGCAAGCTGGGGTGTCACATGCTGACATGGCGACATGCCCAATGTAAATAAATGAAATGATATTGCAAGCCTTCAAAAGAGTCAAGTTAGGTTTGATTCGAGCTAGATATGAGTACCAGCCTTCAAAATTGCCAAGTTATTTTTATTCAAGCTAGATGTGAGTACCAGCCTTCAAAAGAGTCAAGCTCATTTGCAGCTGGTGCCGGAACGCCAATTCTTTCACACTTTCACTTGCCATTGTTGTGCAGGCATGAGGCAGGCCTAAACGTTGTACGAATGTATGCGCTGCATGTACCCGCCCAGTGCCCTGTATGAACCCTTAGCCCTCATCAACCGCACCTGTAGGACGGGTCCAGTTCAATTGCGTCGCTGCTGGCCGAGGCAGACTCTGCTGCCTTCCCGGGAAGCTTTAGGTAGCACGCTGCGAGGTTGGCATAGTACACGGCACAGGCAGGCAGGCCTTCTGGGGCTGCGGGGGCAGGCGTTCAGATCAGTTTGAATTCAAATTTGAAGCTTGGATGCTAAAGGTGGCGCTTGGCAGGTTGGCGTGGTGTCCAGCACCAGCAGGCAGTCCTTTGGGGATCGAGCAGGCAGGGGTGTTTGAGCGGGGCTTGAACTACATTTGAAATTTGAATTTTGAATTCCAGGCTGCTGCAGTGCCTTTTCACTGGGCTTTGCTGCCCCTCGTCATGCAAGCGCAACGGAGATCGGAGTCGAATATTCAAATATTCGGGAAAATAATGCGGGCGGTGATGCTTCAGAGGGCTCTGCTGCCTGATGTCCCATGTGCGCAAAAAGGGCTCACAAAAGAGAGAGACTGCAATGCTCCAGTGAGCTGCGCTGCCTGATGTCCGGTGAACGCAATAAAAGGCTCACAAAAGAGAGAGGCTGCAATGCTTAAGTGGGTTGTGCTGCCTGATGTCCCGTGAGCATGTTGGAGGCCATGGATCCCATTGCTGCCCTCAACCCTCCCATGTGCCATGAACAATCTCATGTGCCCTAAATGATGAAATGCCCTAAAGCCTCTCATGTGCCCTGACAAATGAATTGCCCTAAACCCTTCCATGTGCCCTAAATGATGAAATGCCCTAAACCCTCCCATGTGCCCTAAACCCTCCCATGTGCCCTAAATGATTAAATGCCCTAAACCCTCCCATGTGCCATGAACAATCTCATGTGCCCTAAATGATGAAATGCCCTAAAGCCTCTCATGTGCCCTAACAAATGAATTGCCCTAAACCCTCCCATGTGCCCTAAATGATGAAATGCCCTAAACCCTCCCATCTGCCCTAAACCCTCCCATGTGCCCTAAATGATTAAATGCATATGCATTGATTCCCTGTTCCCTGAATATGCCCTGTATGCCCTAAATAACCACATGCATCTTCAGGGATACCATACGGAGCTGCAGCATGGTGTGCCCTGCTGCTCAGCTGCCCCCTCCTCAACTTGCCTGCTGCAATGGCCGCGTTGTACTTGCTGGCAGCGGCCTCAAATTTGCCTTCGCCAAAAAGCGTGTTGCCCTCCACCTTCAGAGCATTGGCCTTGGCCAGCATCTCCTTCTGCTTCAACGCGGCATCCTCTGGACACAAAAGGACAAGAGAGGGTCACATTTCATTATGTATGAACATATTTCCATTGCATGATTGAATACGCCGGCACTGGCTAGCATCTCCTTCCGACTCTGAGAAACGATGGGGTATCAAATGGACAGAATTATGCATGAACAGCAAATGTGATTGCATTGGATGGCTGAGCAAGGGCTGGCTGTTTTTTGTGTGTGTCAAAATCTTATGATTTTCTGTAGTGCTGCACGGCTTCTTTATTCACTCCTTTGAAGTCAATGCAGCATGGGCCTGTGACTGTAGGCCAGTCAAAGGTTTGGACTCGAAGCCCCACAAAGCATTGGTGTCAATCCAGTCTCATGGCTTTCGGAGAAACCAAGAGCTGGGTGTGCCAGTTAGGCACGGTGGATGAAGACCTTCCCCATGACGCAAAGCTGCATCTTCATTCTATGCCTATATCATTCGACTGCTTCTACTTATAATTCCTATCCACCCAGGTGCTGTCCCATTACAGGTGCTGCACCGTAGGCCCCCCACCATGTTTTCCATAAGTCAGCAACAGTTTGGCTGCCCTCTGGCCTCTGACCGGAGGCCCATTGCAGGGCTAGCCATGCTGCTAGGTCCACCGGCATCAGGCCAGTTCAGTTTGTGTCCCCATCAGGTCTTTGACATCCCCCCAAAGGTGACCTTATAGCTGAAAAAAGAAAAACGCAGCTGGCACCTCTTGAGTCTGTGCCCTGGCCTTGAGTCTGTGCCCTGGCATGTTGCAGTAGGCACACGGACCTGGGCTCAGGGCTTCTGCTTCTGCTGTCTCTGGAACCTCTGGATTAAGATTTTGCTCCTGCTGCTGCTCCTGCCACCTGCTTGTTCCCAGAGGTGGCTCAGGAGGGGCGGGTGGGCTCAGCCCATCTTGGGCTGCATGACTGCCGGAGGCTGGCTCCGGGTCCGGTTCGGCGTCATGGAACTCCGACTCCGATTCAGAATCACTTGCGTTCGTGTGCTGGAACGCTTGGATTTCCTCATCCAAGGGTGGAAGAAATCGAGACATCGATCCAAGATCCGTCTATGATATCCCTTGAGATTTGCGATGTTTATAACCTGATGCGCTGCTCACGGCTGGGTGTTGCGTTTGCGAAAATTACTGTGTCTTGGGGTACGAGCTTCTAGAAAGGCGCTTCATTACCCGAGAAAACTTAATTGTACACTAGCGGAATCCATACTTTGGTGTAGCTGAGGAGTAGCGGTGAGTGCTCTAGGGCCTGCTGCGGACCGTGCTGCGCAACAAACAAGTCAACTCGGTGGCAAGAGCTTCGGACTTCGTATCTTAGTTAGTCACCGATAAACTGACCTGGTTAAGCCTGAAAGGAGGGGCAACTGGCAACGCGATCCACGGCTCCTGCTAAGCAGGATTTCACTGCGGACTACCGGTACTCGTTTTGGCCTCTATATGTCGAAAGCGGATGACCACGGCACGGATATAGAGTACTTGAGCGATGCTGAGTTCACGGAAATGAACCGCATGATGGTTGAGTGCTCCTCGCTGCTAGATATCGAAGATGCTGCCCTACCTCCACCACAGGTTGGTTGCACCTCCAATGGCAGGAGTACTCAAATCTTATGCAGAATCAGCTTAAAGGACTCACTCCCACTCGATCTCTTTATCTCTGCCCCGCAAACGGTGCCCCACTGCCCCACACCCTCTTCGTGCCTGTCATTCCTTGCATCGCTGACCGTTGCCTCTCCACCTCTCTGAAGACAAGTTCAACTGTTTCGAAACGTGCACCACATGGGGGTGCATGGCATGCATGGGAGCAGATAAGAGCGCTTGAGGAGTACCGTAATGCGCCGTCTGTTCATGCAGAGAAACAAAATGTTGAGGGTATAGCGCATGGGGATAGTTGCTGCATCTCACTGCCATGCGAGATCCATGCATTGTCAAATGCCTTGCGCCCCACAAGAAGCAGCTGACGCGTTTCACACACTGATGCCAAAAAACCTTGCAGCACCTACCTAAGCCTTTTGTTTTCCCTTAGCACACTTTGGAGACAGCAGGGTGTTTGCGCTGACCTGATCCAGAGGCGTGGCGTCATGTATGCAAACTTGTTTAGTTGACTTAGTATGCACTCCTCCTGCCTTTCAAAATTAAAAGCAGGGTCTTCGCGCAAACCAGATCCGCAGGAATGGGGTCCTGTGGGTGACTGACCTCTGCAGGGCAGAATGGTGCGGACTGCAGACTGTGTACCAGGTAGGTGGGATTCAAACCAGGGGGGACCTCAGATTTAAACTGTGTGTACCAGTTATACCAGATCTGCAGACTGTTTACCAGGCAGGTGGGATTTAAACCAGGGGGGACCTCTGATTCAAACTGTATGTACAATTTAAACCAGATCTGCAGACTGTGCACCAGGTACTGGTGGGTGGGATCCCGGACTCGGGTGGGAAACAAACAAGGAAACAACTACACTATCTTGTGATCAATTGCCGGGCGTTTCTCGTTGAGCAGCAACGAAACGAGTAAAAGGCCTGCTAGGTGGGATTCAAATTGTGTGCCAGGTATGTGGGATTCATACTGGATAAAGATATGCCGGCTGTAGCAACCGCATCAAAAAAATACTATCTGCACTGCGTTCATGTTTCACAAGCGCTCCATGATTGTTTGGGTGGACACGAGTTTTATGAATCTTACAGTCGCAAATGGGAGGCAGGGGATGCGAGGCATCTACCCAGTCTGAAGCATTGCCCCAGTCCTCACCTCTACATAACCAACCTTCCTCTTTCAAGCAACTCACGAGACCTGAGCCTCGTATGACACACACACAGCTTTGGTAATTGCATCAGCTTTGCAGCTGGTGATTTCCTTCGTCCTTTTCTAATCAGAGTATCTTTTTGACGTGGACTGCCGGTGATTATAATCTCCATTTGAACACCACAGGCTCTGAGTGGCAAGCCCAAGAGGGAGACAGCGGGCATGCGCACCGGGACCGCCATCCATAAAGCAATGGAGGAGGAGGTTGTGCAGCGGGTCGAGGTGGCTGTTGAGACGCGAGAGGTGAGGCTGCGCAGCGCACAGAGCTGGCGATGTTTAGGTGGGAGATGGGATCCGAGAGTCCATTCCGGCGGGACATGGGAATATGGGATTCGAGAGGCCAATCCTGCTAATCAATGCCCACCAGTATTTTGTATTCACCTGGACCACCATAGGCTATGGAGGAGGAGGAGGTGTGTGCAGCGGGTAGAAGTGGCCACTGAGACGAGGGACATGAGATCCAGGCTGTTTAATCTAGTTTGAATTAAGATTTCAGGTACAACATGGGGTTCGGGGGGCAGAGGAAGGCAGGGGGCATGCACACCTGAACTGCAATCCACAAGTCGATGGAGGCAGCTGGGCTGTGCAGCGCATAGAGGTGACTGGTGAGACACGAGAGAGTCGAGCCACACTGCTTATTTCTTAGGGTGATTCAGCTGCAGCCCTGCTTCGTCACAGCTTACAGCCGACGGAGGCTGGTGCATCAGTAAAAGACCTACAGTCTTCAGCCTATGGCCATGGGCTGGTGCATCAATTCAAAACGTACGGCCTTCAACCTATGGCCGGAGGCTGGTGCATCAAAAATACTGGCGGGCATTGATGCTACCAGGGGGTGGAAAGCCTCGAGGGCTGAATCCAGGCCAAGGCCAGGGTTCAGGAAAATTCCAGGAAGCAAATTCGTTGGATGCAGCGATTGCTAGATCTAAAGCTGATTTGAATGTTTGATGTTACCAGGGGATATTCCTGATCCGGTCCCTCCCCACTCAGAATATCACCCTGCTTTGCCTCTCTTGCCATGCAAAGGACCGTCTCACTGCCATGCCCCTGATTCTGCTCCGAACACCCCCCTGCCCCTCCTCTCTTTCAAAGTGCCATACCTCTGCTGTGCCTCTGATTCCACTCCTGAAACCTATCCTAACTGCCTCTCTTTCCTAGAGACATACACCTCTCCGTTGCGCCCCTGATTATTGTCAAGATATATATGTGGAGCGAGGGTCCTGGGCATTATTGCACAGATGCTGAAGCAGCTGGGCCTTTGTTTTCCCTTAGAAAGCTTCCCTGCTGTGCAATAAGTGCCCTGGGTATGATTTCACAGGTAAGTAGCTGTTGTGCCTCTGCTTCCCCTCGAAATACGTCTGCTGTGGAGCGAGGGTCCTGGGCATGTTCACAGATGCAGCAGCTGGTATGCCTCTGTTCCCCACCAGAAGGCCTCCCTGCTGTGTAGTGAGGGTCATGGGCATGCTTTCACAGATGTAGTAGCTGTTGTGCCTCCGTTTCCCCTCATAACGCCTTCCTGCTGTGTGGTGAGGGTGCTGGGCATGCTTTCACAGATGTAGTAGCTGTTGTGCCTCCGTTTCCCCTCATAACGCCTCCCTGCTGTGTAGTGAGGGTTCTGGGCATACTTTCACAGATGCAGTAGCTGTTATGCCTCCGTTTCCCCTCATAACGCCTTCCTGCTGTGTAGTGAGGGTCATGGGCATACTTTCACAGATGTAGTAGCTGTTGTGCCTCCGTTTCCCCTCATAACGCCTTCCTGCTGTGTAGTGAGGGTCATGGGCATGCTTTCACAGATGTAGTAGCTGTTGTGCCTCCGTTTCCCCTCATAACGCCTTCCTGCTGTGTGGTGAGGGTGCTGGGCATGCTTTCACAGATGTAGTAGCTGTTGTGCCTCCGTTTCCCCTCATAACGCCTCCCTGCTGTGTAGTGAGGGTTCTGGGCATACTTTCACAGATGCAGTAGCTGTTGTGCCTCCGTTTCCCCTCATAACGCCTCCCTGCTGTGTAGTGAGGGTGCTGGGCATACTTTCACAGATGCAGTAGCTGTTGTGCCTCCGTTTCCCCTCATAACGCCTCCCTGCTGTGTAGTGAGGGTTCTGGGCATACTTTCACAGATGCAGTAGCTGTTGTGCCTCCGTTTCCCCTCATAACGCCTCCCTGCTGTGTAGTGAGGGTTCTGGGCATACTTTCACAGATGTAGTAGCTGTTGTGCCTCTGTTTCCCCTCATAACGCCTCCCTGCTGTGTAGTGAGGGTTCTGGGCATACTTTCACAGATGTAGTAGCTGTTGTGCCTCCGTTTCCCCTCATAATGCCTCCCTGCTGTGTAGTGAGGGTTCTGGGCATGATTTCACAGATGTAGTAGCTGTTGTGCCTCCGTTTCCCCTCATAACGCCTCCCTGCTGTGTAGTGAGGGTTCTGGGCATACTTTCACAGATGTAGTAGCTGTTGTGCCTCTGTTTCCCCTCATAACGCCTTCCTGCTGTGTAGTGAGGGTCATGGGCATACTTTCACAGATGTAGTAGCTGTTGTGCCTCCGTTTCCCCTCATAATGCCTCCCTGCTGTGTAGTGAGGGTTCTGGGCATGCTTTCACAGATGTAGTAGCTGTTGTGCCTCCGCTTCCCCTCATAACGCCTCCCTGCTGTGTAGTGAGGGTTCTGGGCATACTTTCACATATAAAGCAGCTGTTGTGCCTCCGTTTCCCCTCATAACGCCTCCCTGCTGTGTAGTGAGGGTTCTGGGCATGCTTTCACATATGAAGCAGCTGTTGTGCCTCCGTTTCCCCTCATAACGCCTCCCTGCTGTGTAGTGAGGGTTCTGGGCATGCTTTCACAGATGTAGTAGCTGTTGTGCCTCCGTTTCCCCTCATAACGCCTCCCTGCTGCGTAGTGAGGGTTCTGGGCATGCTTTCACAGATGCAGTAGCTGTTGTGCCTCCGTTTCCCCTCATAACGCCTTCCTGCTGTGTGGTGAGGGTGCTGGGCATGCTTTCACAGATGTAGTAGCTGTTGTGCCTCCGTTTCCCCTCATAACGCCTTCCTGCCGTGTAGTGAGGGTTCTGGGCATGCTTTCACAGATGTAGTAGCTGTTGTGCCTCCGTTTCCCCTCATAACGCCTCCCTGCTGTGTAGTGAGGGTTCTGGGCATGCTTTCACGGATGCAGTAGCTGTTGTGCCTCCGTTTCCCCTCATAACGCCTCCCTGCTGTGTAGTGAGGGTTCTGGGCATACTTTCACAGATGCAGTAGCTGTTGTGCCTCCGTTTCCCCTCATAACGCCTCCCTGCTGTGTAGTGAGGGTTCTGGGCATACTTTCACAGATGTAGTAGCTGTTGTGCCTCCGTTTCCCCTCATAACGCCTTCCTGCCGTGTAGTGAGGGTTCTGGGCATGCTTTCACAGATGTAGTAGCTGTTGTGCCTCCGTTTCCCCTCATAACGCCTCCCTGCTGTGTAGTGAGGGTTCTGGGCATGCTTTCACAGATGCAGTAGCTGTTGTGCCTCCGTTTCCCCTCATAACGCCTCCCTGCTGTGTAGTGAGGGTTCTGGGCATGCTTTCACAGATGCAGTAGCTGTTGTGCCTCCGTTTCCCCTCATAACGCCTCCCTGCCGTGTAGTGAGGGTTCTGGGCATGCTTTCACAGATGTAGTAGCTGTTGTGCCTCCGCTTCCCCTCATAACGCCTTCCTGCTGTGTGGTGAGGGTGCTGGGCATGCTTTCACAGATGTAGTAGCTGTTGTGCCTCCGTTTCCCCTCATAACGCCTCCCTGCTGTGTAGTGAGGGTTCTGGGCATGCTTTCACAGATGCAGTAGCTGTTGTGCCTCCGTTTCCCCTCATAACGCCTTCCTGCTGTGTAGTGAGGGTTCTGGGCATGATGCCGCAGCTGCGGAGCCTCTGTTTTCTAGCAAGATATAGCCTTCACTTTGTGCCGGTTTTTGTATGTGTAGATCCTTGCCCCTCAGGAGTCGGACAACCCCGCGCAGTGAAGGTCTTAGGCATGATCTTACACCTGCAGCAGCTTCTGGAAACCGACCTCATGTGCGAGGCGGACCCGTTTGTACAGCGATGCCTTTGATTCCCAGACCTTAACCCGGTGCCCTAAGGACCCCCCCGGTGCGGGTCCTGGGCATGATCTCACACCTGCAACAGCTATTGGAGACTGGGCTGGCACGCGAGGTGGACCTGTTTGTACAGCGGTGCCCCTGATTCCACTAACTCCCTCCCTACTGATTTTCATCTAGGATGCTCGTGCAGTGCGGGTCCTGGGCATGATCTCACAGCTGCAGCAGCTGCTGGAGACCGGCCTCACTCGCGAGGTGGAGTTGTTTGCCCGCCTGGCACCCGGGCAACCGTGGCTGTTTGGGAAGTTGGACGAGGTGCGGCTCGTGCCTGAGAAGAACCCGGCAGCCAATCAACAGAGTAGCGGGCCTCGGGGCGCGGGAGCAGGAGCAGAAGACGATGCACAGCAGGGACCGGGAAGGAACCACCGGAGCCATGATGAGGCTCCTGGCGCGTCTGAGCAGCTTCGGGGAACAGGGGAGGAGCACCGCGCATCGCCGCTGGATGTGCAGGATGGGTGGGAGGTCGGCGGTGGCGGCGGCAGCGGCACCACCGGCAGGCTTGTGGCTCAGATGGTTGAGGTGAAGACGAGGCAGCAGCCGTGCAAGCCGCGCGACGGGCAGCTGCGAAACGCAATCCTGCAGGTATGACTGGAAGGACGCGGCCTGTTAGGTTGGTGTAGGGTGAAATGTGGAGATATGTGAAGTGTACGCCTCACCAGGCAGCTTCTGACCAGCTTTCAAGCTAGGGCTGATGGAGGCAGACGCGTGTGCGCTCTGTTAAGATCGACAGCGACCGTGCATGACGTCCTGATGGTATCATTGTGTTGCGGGTGGCAGGTGGAGATGTGTGAAGCCTGTTTGTTAACGGTCAAAGACGTGGATGTGTGAACCACCTAGTGTGAACCATCTACTTGCACGCTTTACATGTCCACCTGAACCCTTCCAATCAGGTGCTCGTTTACCACTGCATCTACGACCACTTCCGGCGGTCCAGTCTGGATGAGCTGTTCGAGTTCTTGCTGGGCAACAAGTCATCAGATTCAAACTCAACGCTACCCCGCTCCAGTCCGGGCCGCACATCCAGGCCTAATTCAAACTCAAACAACCGCGATCAGACGTCGGTCTTCAGATATAGTTCGCGCTCAAATTACCAGAAGACATCATTTAGAACGAATGCATATTCTAACCACCAGGGGTATAACTCAAATTCAAAGGACCAGGCGCCGGGTCTTGACGCCGAGGCTGCCCTGGGACCCGCCCTCCAGGAGGCCTGCAGCTCTCAGCTGCCTGAGCACCCCCTGTCTGCTCAGTGGAGGCAGCAGCAGCAGCAGCAGCAACAATCTCTTAGCGGGCGGACCGGTGCGGCGGGCAGGCAGGAAGATGCCGGAAACCCAGCAGCAGACTCGGGACCAGGCCGGAGAACGGAGGCCATGCACGAAGAGGCCACTTCGTCACCGGCAGCCCCTTCGCCCTCTGCTCCCTTGCCTGCTAACTCGTCTCCAATTGCATCTGCACCGCCTGCCCCTCCACCAGCCTCTACGCATGCTGCCGCTGCCCCCACACACGCTGCCTCCCCTGATGCCTGCTGGACGCTCTCAGCGCTGATCGGTCACCTACATGGCTGCGTCTTACCTGCCCTCCCGCCCGCCGCCCCGGGCCACGGGGAAGACGATGCCGCGCACCTGGTGAAATACTGGTACCAGGGAGCGCCTTCAAGAGCTGTACAGGGAGCAGTACAAGGAGCAGTACGGGGAGCAGTACAGGGACTTCCTGGGGGGGGAGGCAGCAGCCATATTTATGCAGGAGGCTCGTCGACAAGCGGCAGGTGCCCGATCTCGGGGGGGTTCCTGCCGCCGGATACGGAGGTCCGGCATGCTGAGTGGGCCACTTGGCTGGACTACACCTTGGAGCGCGTGATGTCAGTGCTGGCAGGCCGCTCGGAGGGCCAAGGCGTGGATTCAGGGGAGGAGTGGAAGTGCAGCTTCTGCAGCTTTAGACCGACGGGCCCCGCTGCACTTGGGTCTGCTGCTGGATCTGCGGCTAGTTGTGATGGATCTGTGGCTGGATCTATATCCAAAGGGCATGTGCAAGCCGCAGGGTGTGCGGCATCAGCAGCGGGGGATGGCCCTGCTGCTGCTTCAGGCCCCTCAAATGGATCCGGATTTCTTCCCAAGGATCCCAGCGGATCCGACCTGGGCGTCCAGGTCGGCTGTGAGGGTGCGGGGACCACCCCTATCAATGGGCAGGAGCGAGAGCTGGGGGAGGCGGAGCAGGAAGGGGCAGGAGTGGGATCAGGCGGGGCGTGGGGCGCCAGGGGTAGGGGCAGCGGGCAGCAGGGCGCTGCGGCGGGTCAGCGTCCCACAAAGCAGCCGCGCTTGCAGGGGAGAGGGCAGAGCTCTGAGGGTGCCATGCTGGGCGTAGGCGGAGGAAGGTTAAGTGATGCGGAGGCGGTGGCCGCTGAGCCTGAAGAGTTGGCCGCTGTGGAAGCAGATGTGCAGTGTTCTTGGCACAGAGCAGTGAGGAAGTGAGGCTGCGGTGGGTGAGCAGTGGCAGATGAGTGTGCAAGGGTGGGGGTGGATACAGGAGGCAGCGGCTTGCAGAGTGCTTGACACAGGAGAAGTGAGGTTGCGACTTGTGGGCAATGGCAGTTCAGTTTGAGACCGTACGAGGTGCATGTTGAATCTATCTTGTCAGGGTAAAGAGGGAGGAAATACTACTTTCAATCATGAGGGTTCAGGCCGTGGGTTTAGGCCCTAAATCCTAAACCTGCCTCACATCATGAGCTGAGTCGGGGTACACAGAGTCACTTTTGCCTTGGTGGCTATGGCGATGTTAGTCTGAAGCTAGCTTCTCCTTGGCTGAAGGACTGAAGATTATACGTATTATGTTGGATATCTGTTGCTTGCAGGCAATCGAATGATGAAATTGTGTCATGAAACGAAATTTTGATTCTGGTTCGTTGATCTAGTTTATTAGGCTGCAAACAAAATAAGAAGGCTTGGTCATGCAAATGCTTGATGACTTGCGTTTGTTTTAGTGTGTGCCATAGCCCCTCCCTTTGGGGCAGCCTTTTGGGGGACCACTGTGCGGCAAAACACTTGGTGGGGTGTGATGTAGAATATATGAGCAGATAATGAGTCTTGAATTGGACACCGTGAGGGATCCTGAATGAGGACACCTGCCCTGTCGAATGCCGGTAGCATTAGTTGCATCAGGGAAGAGCCTGGTAACCTGGTTGCCCTTTTTACTTGAATCACGAAGTGTGACGCTGGCCGCCAAACCCCTTAAACCTTAGGCTAAGAGAGGTTACGGGTTTCCCCTGTGGCCCTCGTTGTCAGCTGAGAAAATGCGGGCTCGTCTCCTTAGTCGGGACGTCGCATGATTCCCGTTCGATACTTCGATGGGCTGTCGAATGGTCCTTTCCTCAGGGGGGGATGCTGTGGAAAGGGACGATACATTGATTTTTGCATGGGGTTGCGACGTGATGCGATAAGCGCTGCTACCGTCCTGACGTCTGGTCATGCCGTGACAAATATAAAAATATAAAACGGGGAAACCCTGCTGTTTTCACGTACTATTTCGTACGGCCACACTTTGAGAGGTTGTTTCAGCGGTTCGTACCCACCCATTTTCAGCGGTCGTCCCACGCTCACCCTCTGCCTCCCTTCTTACAGCTCTGCAGAAGCTAGTTAAGACTGCTCATACAGGCAAGATTTGCCCTTTTGTTATCTCAATTGTGTACATCGCCCTCATCTCCACGTTACCGATCGATTTACATCATGCAAACCCTTATCCGCCTGCCTTCCAGGCTATCAGCCCTTAGCGCGCCTCCAAATTATCTGCGCTCCGCCCTGCAAAGACAGGGAGTCTTGTCCGCAGCTTCCTCCTCGGCTGCACTCGCGGCCGAGGAGGTGCCGGTGCAAGCTTACTCGCGGTCCACATCGTACCTGCATTGGTTCATGGCAGCCGGCATCCTAACGTGCTTCTCGACGGTTCAAGGCGCCATGTACACCAAGGATAAAGAGCTCAAGGGAAAGCTTATGATGTAGGTCCGAATCATGTGGTCATCACTCAACTGCTGAACAGCATGCATGCTGTTGGGAACAGTGGTACTCGTATGCAATCACTAGCCTTTCGACCATATTTTCATACTCCTCAACCTGGTCTTCCCGTTACCACTGACTGGCTCTTTCGAAAACGGCTGTTGGGTGGGTGGGTGGGTGGGTACATCCCTGGTACCATCCATGCTGTAACCGTAACTGGACCCTGGTGTCCAGCGGTTAGTGATATCAGATATTATTGAGATGTGAGGAGATACAGTAGTCTTGAGGTATCTGGGAGTCATTCTTGAGATATGAAGGAGATTCTACAGACATATTCCGAGGACCAGACAGTGCTGAATATATTCTGGGGATCTCCAACCAGCTACTGGTACGGATCAACTGGTGCCTCACTATGTGCTGTCCTGCCTCTGCCTAAATTCTAACCCTTAAGATAAGTCCTGAACCCTGAACCCGGGCCCTGTGCACTTCAGGATCCATAAGAGCACCGGCGTGGCAATCGCAGCGTTGGCCTTGCCACGCATCGCAATGGCGTTGTTCATGCGCCGGCCTGGCCCAATGCCGGGCGGCACGGGCCCGCTCGCGACGTTAGAGGAATCCGCCGGCCATGCCAGCCATATGGCGCTGTATGGCCTCATGGCCGTCATGGCCGTCTCGGGCGTCGCAATGGGGTATTTCGGCGGGAGTGGCTTGCCGTTCTACGGGTTGTGGACTATCCCCGGGGCTGTGGAGAAGAACGGCACTGTCGCCAAGAACGCGTTTGGTTTGCACAAGAGGGCCGGTCTGGCGTTCGAGTACCTCGTGCCGCTGCACATGGGGGCAGCTACCATGCACGCCCTCCGAGGACACAGCATCTTCTCGCGCATCAACCCCTTCGGCAGCGCAGCTGTCGCAGCAGCGATCAAATAAACCCAGTGTGTGTCTGTGTGTGTGTGTGTGCGTATATTAGAGCTCAGGTTGCGCGTATTGTTTGCGCACTTTCCTTTCAATAGTACTTCATACTAAACACTAATATAATACCTTATTATGGCTCATTGTGAGGCATTGTGAAGGAATGCCACCCCCACTGGATGCGACGGTGATTCAAAGCTGCTGGGATAGCAGCTCCATCTCGCATGCTGACGCATGTGCGATTGTCCGATGGAATGATGCAACATGTAGCATGTTTCCTGAATGCCAGTGTGAATAAAGCAGTAGAAGAAGAAAGCCCGAGTGTAACAGAATCAACCTCATAGTTTTTCTTTTGGGGGGAAATAATGTGACGCGATATTGTTTGGGACAAGGCATGGGCCTGCAGTACTTTTTCTTATTGCAGATGCCACTGTTTACTTACGTGTGTGTCAGCAGCGCTTCATATACAACCCGGCCTACAGGGGGCGAGACTTGGTGCTGCAAACCTGGGTTGCCTGGGCCACCGGCTCCAGGTTTGGTCCCTTTTAGTCTTTTTTTTGATGGCACCGGTGCATGTAAGTAAACCTATAATCCGCCATGAGGAGTCAACACAAGGAGTCTCTGTTATGTCAACAGGTGAACAGGATGGAGGAGGCTGCCACTGATGTGTGCTGAATGAACCGTATCAACACTTCACTCTTTCGCAGCCCCGTTTAGGATGGTGCATACCCGCTGGGCTATGCTGAACGCTCGGTCCCGTGGTGCTGAAAGGGGATGAGGCAGCTCGATGCCTGTTGCCATGCACAGCAAGGATCATGTCGCAGCCATGCCACCCTCGTGTATCAGTGACGTTACACCTCTGGGTCCGGGTCAATAAGATTCGACTGCACGGGTGCCCAACAGTGAAGCTGTGAGAACGAAACTTGAGGCAAGAGGAGAGGAAGAGAGAGAGACATAGGAGAAAGAAAGAGCCCCAACCTGAACAGTCAGCAGTAAAAAGGTCAATATCTCCGCCTCATGCGCTGTACAAGTTCCATGACAAGCCCAGAACGAAACGAATAGTGGCTTTTCTCTTCAGGAAAATAGGTCCCCCTAAAAATCAAGATCTGCGGGAAGGGCAAGGCCTTTGGGCATGTCAAGGCGTAGGAAAAGTGGGGATGACACCTCTAGTACGTGTCTCCCCCATGATGAAAGGGCGTTAGGGTGAAAGGCTGAAAGGTTTCCTCCCCAGCTGGCTGGGAGGGTTTATTTGGAGTTCTACAAAATCTTGGAGGAAGCTCCAGAACAAGATTCCTGCAACCCGGGAGGATATGATATAACCTATGAGTCCTGGTATGGTGTGAGACCTTGAGTGCGAGTTTCCAGTGCCTACGGCGCCCTTCCTCCATGGCATGGAGAGCTGCCATGAGCACAAAAGCCCATGCACCTTGAGATTTGAAAGTGGACACGAGCACTTGGCTTGCAGTGGCTACTTTCTTTTGCATGGAATTCACAATGTCTGAGGCCGGCCACTTCAGAAGCTACGCGGTCTGTGGGAGCAGATTGGTTGGGGGGGGGGTTGTCGAGGGCTCACCTGACAAAATCGAGGTGACGCTCCCGTTGTTCGCGTCTGGGGCCGGCGAGCAGTAATCGCGAAGTATCACGATCTAAAAGGGCTGCCTTGCGGAGAAGGATGCGTCTGAGGGCACCACGGCCACCATGAACGAGGTGGCACCCTATCGGGTGCGGGGGAGAGGGTGTAATGCGCGAGGGAAAGTGTGAGTTTTGGTCAGGACTGGACTGATCCACGTGCTGAGCTGGAAAACTCTGTGCTAATCGATTGTATTTTCTGGCGATGCTTGTCCCATCGCGGAATTTGAACTGCAGAGGTCCTTTGCCCACGACACGTCTCTCTGTCGCTGCCGCAAGAGTTCTGCCCCACTCCCGGCCTGGCATCATTAGCATCAGCAGGCTGAGCAGCTTGCGAATCGTTGCTTCAGCGATGGCTACCGCGCCTGGGACTTTGGAAGCAGCCTTGCGGGTGTACGACGTGGAGAGCCTGTCGCCTCAGGAGCTTAAGGGGGTCCTCGCTAGGCCTCGCGTCGACTTCACGTCGATCTTGAGCACGGTGAGAAAAACAGCCGTTCGCCCCCGCATCAGCCTGGAGGAGAAGCTACCAGAAGCTGATGGCACTGAAAGGCTGCGAAAGGAGAGCACCTCTCCCCTCCACATGCGCCATGAGCTCTCGGCGCCGACATACCATTGCGTGTTCTGCAATCAGCAGGGTTTCCCCTGTCTGTTTTAAACGTCAGGAGATTGGCCTGGCACGCTCAGGCAGGGAATATTTTTGACAGAGCCGCACAACCGAGTGCATGGACCCTTGTTAGCCCGGTATGCGCAGGTGTACCGATCACCACTGCTGGAAACAATGCCACCTATGCTTAAATTGCTTAGAATAATTAATAACCCTCATGCGGTACGGCTTGGGGCAGGAACAGGGGGAGGACCCTTTTGCCTAAACCACGACGTCCGCATGGACCCAGCCCATGCCCTTGGGTACAACTCCACCGTGGTTGCATGGACCCAGCCCATGCTCAGTATGTGTGCGGGTCTCGCCGATCATAGATGAGGTCCGCAGTAACTAAACCATCAAGTTTACATGGAGCCAGCCCATGCACAGTGTGCGTGCAGGTCTCGCCAATTGTATATGATGTCCGCAGTTACTAAACCACCAAGTTTACATGGAGCCAGCCCATGCCCGGTGTGATTGCAGGTCTCGCTGATCGTAGATGATGTCCACGGTGACTAAACCACCAAGATTGCATCGACCCAACCCATGCCCGGTTTACGCAGGTCTCGCCGATCGTGGATGAGGTCCGCAGTGATGGCGACGAGGCTGTCAAGCGCTTCACAGAGAAGTTTGATCGTGTGAAGCTTGACTCGGTTTGCGTGCGGATTGAGGTGCGGCCATGCGGCACTTCTTGCTGCGCTGCCTTCTTCGATGCACGGAAACAAGCACTCTTTGTTCCTGCAAGCTCACGCGGAGTACCAGTTTTTGTGTCAGTGCTGCTGTGGGTATCGGGGGAGGTGTAGGGAGGCTTGGCAGTACATGTATCAAGGCCCGGCCTCCAGTCAGCCATGTGGCGCCATGCGGGGCCCCACATGGCAGATTTGCAGCTTTGTACAGCCGTGCGCGTGGGCTGAGTTCAGCACTGCCAAGAGTGTCCAATGTTTTGAACTGTTCAAAGCTTCGGATTGAGGGTTGAGGCCTAAACCCGTAACCTTCTTTACCTGGACTGTGCAAAGCTTTGGGTTGAGGACCTGGGCCTTACCTGCTTACGTGGACTGTGCCAAGCTGAAGATCGGACATTCAACCATTGGAAAAATCAAACAAATGGGGTGTGTGGGAAATCTAGGTCCTGGAACGCTGGGTGAATTTGGAGAAATTACCTTGCATGCCATTCTGGCATCCCCTTCAGTCTTCATGCCTTGGGTCAGGGCCTCCACACTGTTCAGTGGTGCTCTTCTCTCGGCAGGGACTTGTCGCGTCAAAGTTATTGAGGAATTCTTTGCCTCCTGAAGCATGTGGCTGATTGACACTTGCATGTATGGCTGCATGTGCCCCACCGCTTACATCGGTACTCCTCACACCTTCGCCTCTGCTCCAACGCACTCACTCCTGTACGCCGCCGCCCCCCCATGGCCCAGGTTGAACGCTGAATCAACAGGCAATGCACCGCCTGGGAAGGACGGGTGGATGAAAAGGGGGAGGAATGTTATGTACACGCACTAGGATATGAACCCGCTCGGCGCACGCCTGCCTCACACACATCTGTATCCTTTTGTCTGAGTGGCACGATTACTGCCCGTGACGGCACATCGTTACAATAAACTCGTCATTTAACCCAATAAACGTATTTTAGTAGGTCCAAGCCAGGGACCCTAGCCCTCTGGTCCTAAGGGTCCACGCCTTTGGTCCAAGGGGTCCATGCCCTTGATCCAAGCCTTCCTTCCTCCCCTCCATCTGCCTAAGGAGATGCTGCAGAGAACCGTGCTGCCCATTGAATCAATGACGGATGCTTTTGATGTCCTCCCTCCTCCCCTTTGTCTTCATGTCTGCAGGAATCCCCAGCCCCTAGCCCTCCTCCCTTTCGTCTACATATCTGCAGAAGTTAATAGCTCTTGTGCTCCACGTCCGTGTTATATGCATTTGACACCTCCCTCCTTCCTTTCGTCTGCCTCTCCCCTGGAGCTGCCCGCCCCTGTGCTCCATCCTGTCACATGCATTGGACTTTCTCCTCACCTTGAATCTGCCTTTCCGCAGGAGCTGCCCGCCCCCCCTGCTGACCCGTGTCGTGTTGGATGCATTTGACATATTCCTCCTCCCTTTCATCTGTTTTTACGCAGGAGCTACCCGCCCCCGTGCTGCCCCGTGATGTGACAGATGCATTTGATGTGGCGTACAACAACATCAAGACGTTTCACGAGGCGCAGCAGAGCACCGAGGTGGAGGTGGAGACAATGCCTGGTGTGCGGTGCAAGAGGGTGACCAGGCCCATAGGTGAGCAGGCGACTTGGGGGAGGGAGACGTTGCCTGGCGTGAAGATTAACAGGGTGACGAGGTGCAGCAGGTGGAGACGTTGCCTGGCGAGCAGTGTAAAAGGGTGACGACGTGCAACAGAGCACCGAAATGGAAATGGTGACAGCCCATGAGTGCGGTGTAAGAGGGTGACCAGGCCCATAGGTGAGTAAGCGACTGGGGGGGGAGATGTGGCGTGAAGTTCAAGATCCTGAACCCGGAACCTGAACCCTAAATCTTGAAACTTTTATCCGTAACCCGAAATCTTGAACCCTGGCTTCGGAACCCTAAATCCTGTACCCTGGATCCGAAACCGCGGATCCTGAAACCTCAAGAATAATCTCCCAAATGGCACTGGCCTGGCCGCCTTCCAGCGCCCTGATGATGACGGTCCTGTCCATGTTAACATTGTATATTCTGAACCTCAGACCCTGACCCCCTCCCTGTTGCGCGCACCAGGCCCTTCTGGCATTAATATCTCGGGCGGCATCGCTGTCCAGCGCCCTGATGATGGCGCAGCCTGTCTAGTTGAATTCTAGACCCTGGAACTAATAACCTGAACCATTGACCCTTGAACCTTGGAAGCATGGAACCTGGACCTTATACGTTGGATCCCCTGTTTGCGTGCACCCAGGCGCTGTTGGCATTTACGTCCCCGGCGGCACTGCCGTGCTCCCTTCCAGCGCCCTGATGATGGCGGTGCCTGCTAAGATTGCGGGCTGCCCAATCATCGTGTTGGCGACGCCGCCACGCCCGGACGGGGAGATCACCCCCGAGGTGCTGTACTGTGCGCGCAAGGCAGGCGTCACGCACATCCTGAAGGCGGGAGGCGCGCAGGTAGAGACAGCGTTCATACTAGGGCGTAGGTGGGGGGCACTGTTCATATTAAGTGCACACTAGGGCGCAGGTGGGGGCGTCGTTCATAGTAGGCTCATACTGGTGCGCAGATGGGGGCACTGATCATACTAGTGCGTAGTTGGGGCACCGTTCATACTAGGGTGCAGGTGGGGGCACCGTTCATACTAGGGTGCAGGTGGGGGCACCGTTCATACTAGGTTGCAGGTGGGGGCACCGTTCATACTAGGGTGCAGGTGGGGGCACCGTTCATACTAGGGTGCAGGTGGGGGCACTGATCATACTAGTGCGTAGTTGGGGCACCGTTCATACTAGGGTGCAGGTGGGGGCACTGATCATACTAGTGCGTAGTTGGGGCACCGTTCATACTAGGGTGCAGGTGGGGGCACCGTTCATACTAGGGTGCAGGTGGGGGCACCGTTCATACTAGGGTGCAGGTGGGGGCACCGTTCATACTAGGGTGCAGGTGGGGGCACCGTTCATACTAGGGTGCAGGTGGGGGCACTGATCATACTAGTGCGTAGTTGGGGCACCGTTCATACTAGGGTGCAGGTGGGGGCACCGTTCATACTAGGGTGCAGGTGGGGGCACCGTTCATACTAGGGTGCAGGTGGGGGCACCGTTCATACTAGGGTGCAGGTGGGGGCACCGTTCATACTAGGGTGCAGGTGGGGGCACCGTTCATACTAGGGTGCAGGTGGGGGCACCGTTCATACTAGGGTGCAGGTGGGGGCACCGTTCATACTAGGGTGCAGGTGGGGGCACCGTTCATACTAGGGTGCAGGTGGGGGCACCGTACATACTAGGGCTCTCAAGGGTATGAAGCACCGTTGCTGCGAGGGTGCTACAGCTGCATTAACGCTACAACCTGGCCTGTGGCTCAAAGGGATTGATGCATCAAGGTGCCTTGCCTGGGCCACCGGCTGAAGGTTAGTCGTGGTTTGGTCCCTCATCAGCCCAGTGGCGGCCGCCTGGCAGCTCCCAGAATGTGGTATGGTGCACACTCTAACGAGGTTTGGTGATAGGGTGCAGGGAAGTGAACGAAGGAGTATATTGTATTTGTCTTGCAAAGTAGTAGGGTGCAGGAAAGTGAAAACAATACGTATATTATATTTGTTTTGAAAATGAGTAGGGTGCAGGGAAGTGCATGAAATTGGTGTTATATGCGCTTCGCGTTGAAAGGTAGTCAACGAATGAGCTATGCGAAAATATAGGTGTGAGGAATGCACCTCCACTGCCTGCTACCTGCTGCTGCCTGCCCGCTGTCTGCCGATGTCCGCCTGCTGCCTGCCGCTCACCGCCCTCACAGTGTGTGTGTGTGGAGGGGATTAAGTGATGTCTTGTACCCTGAACTTCTCACCGCCCTCACGAGGTTTGTATGGAGGGGATGGACATGATGACGTGATGTCTTGTACCATGAAGGGCACCTGTGCATGGGTGTGAAAAAATGTGGATGTGCATGACTTGTACCCTGCTGGGGTTTGAAAGGGGTGAAAAAGTTAGGGGATATTATTTATCGTGCGCCAATCAGTTATGGGTTTAGGGCGAAGGAGAGAAAAGTTCAGGGTTTAAACCCAAGTCCCTTATTTACCGTAGATTTGATTTGCCTTCCCTCGGGTATCAATTATTGTTTCTTTTAATGCTGCCCTCGGGGCAAAATCAGTTGTTTAATGCTGCCCTCTGGACAGTCTTTTTTGTTTAATCCGTTCCCTCGTCACCGAAATTCTCTTAAGAGCAGTGTAAAAAGCCTCACAGCTGCCGTGTATTACATTCAGTTCAACAGCCATAATTAACAGAGAAAAAATCATCGAGGGACACTCGACAACACTGATGACCCTCAACATGGTGCCGGTACGACATGCAGGTCTCCCATCGATGTCTATGTAGATATTGTATCGGCACTAACGGTACCGAAACAAATGAGTTCAACGCTTGCACTTACCTGAGCAGCAGCCCTTGAAGAAACACTTAGAGCACCCCTTGCCCTTTCTCACGCCCCCCTCAGACACTTCTCTGAGCCCCTGCTTCAGCAGCCAACCCTCCATTTCACGTGCCCTTTTGTATGCACTGAGTGCTGGCCCCAGCCCAGGCTCATCAGCCATCATGAAGGCTGGGTCCATGTCAGGCTGGCCTTTCAAGAGGGACTAGAATACAAGATCCCCAAGGGAGCATTTCAGATGAGAGATCAAATCCAGAAGGCCATCACATGAGATCGAAATAAGAACACATGTCAGAAGAGAGATCGGAAGAAGAGAGTAGAATCTGTGACATCTTAAGCCACCATGCTACACCTCGAACGTGCAGCCTCTTAACGAACAGCGCTTGAAAGTGCAGGTCTTGTACCGGTACGTTGAAAGGTACTCGTTGTACCAGACGTCGAATGAACAAACGGCAACAGGTGGTGGCGACAGGGGCCTCGAGGACAGCGATTTTCGATCTTATTAAGATAAAAACATTCGCGCTCCTCACCCCAAATAATACATATTTGATGTATCCCTCGGGCATGACCCTCACCCCCACAAAACATCAATTATGAGGGAAGGCTAACCGGATCTACGGTACGCCCTTGACTTCCTATTTGACGCCAGGCCCTGAAGTGCTCATTTTTGGTTTTGACAACTTCGCCAGTGAATCGTCGCGCCTCGAACTGGAAAGTCCCCCCCCCCTAAGAGCCAATTCACACCTAGTTCAGTTCGTCGGGTTCGGTTCGGTTCAGTTCGTCAGTTTGGCGACTGGTTTCGCAACCTGCGTTCTCACCTAATTCACATCAGAAAAACTAAACCTTGCGGCCGTCGCATGCTTAGACGTCAGCTTATGCAGTGAAGTGGCCAGGAAAGCTACATACAACAACAGACAATACAGCACGGGCTAGCATGGCAGCATGGTCGTCATTGCCATGCTGATCTGATGAGCACATCGGATGGCATGTCGTCCTCAGCCGACTCAACCCCATCCTCAGGGTGGGACAATTGGAGATATTCAATCAAATGACACATTCCTTTACTGCTGTGCCTTCTCATTCGGCATGACCTTCCTAGCAGGCTGTTTGATGCGCCCTTGCCTCGTAGTTGGGGTCTGATTGCTGCCGACAACCTTTATGGCAACGAGCAGTTGGAGGTATAGAAAGAACTACAGTTGAGGAAGCTGTAAACTGAAAATCAGGGCGCGGTATGTAGACCGCAGCGAGCAATGCCGACAAATCGTGACGAAACTTACGAAACCAGCCAACCTTGCGAAACCAGCGAACTGAAACTGGTGGTCCGAGACCGGTTTCAGTTGGCGTGGTTTCGTCGAACTGAACCGAACTGAAACCACGCGAAACCACGCGAAACCATGCGAAACCGATAGATGGGAATCAGGTGTGAATCCGCTCTAAACCCTGCGGTTCACCCAATCCCCTTCCAGGCTGTTGTGGCCATGGCTTGGGTCCATAGCTATGGTTAAGGGATTTAGGGTTCACCCCTGAACCCTTTACCCTGAACTAGGCCCTCAACCCCTTATTCGAAGCCACGCCTTGAACCCGGTGGTTCACCCCCTCCCCTGCCAGGCTGTTGCGGCCATGGCTTGGGGCACCGCCAGCTGTCCCAAGGTGGACAAGGTGCTGGGCCCCGGCAACCAGTACGTGACGGCGGCCAAGATGCTGCTGCAAAACAGTGAGGCCATGATCGCCATCGACATGCCGGCGGGACCTAGCGAGGTGGGTGTGGGCAGGCAGCAGTGGGCAGGATCAGGCAGTCAAGGTCCATGCTCCATGCCTGTGACAACAGGTCAGACGGCACCTTGGCACCCACATCAGCCTTCACCAATGCCTGCACACACAGACTAAATGTCATGAAAATGTGTGAGGTGGAAGCATGTCCAAGCCCTCATGCCCCAGCCCCCATGCTGATGTCTGTGCCTGCCTGTCCCTGTTTGTTATCCCACCTTTCACCTTTTCACGCCATTATTGTGTGTGCAGGTGTTGGTCATGGCAGATGCTGGTGCCAATGTGGCACATGTGGCGTCTGACCTGTTGTCACAGGCAGAGCATGGACCCGACAGCCAGGTGGGAGCAGGGGGATGGAGGAGGGTTGAGAGATGAGGGTAATAGTTAAGGCTGATTGTGGACCCGTGGGACAGGGGGGACGGGGAGTCAAGGTTATAGGGTTCTGTCTGAGCATTGAGCCGACAGCCAGGCGGGGGCTGGGGGAGAGGAGGCAGTAGCAGCATGAAGAAGAGGGGGGATTGGGATTTCGGTGTCTTCCTTTGAAATCCCGCTTGAATCGCCTAGTTCAGGGTTTAGAGGGCTTGGTTTAGAGTCTTGAAACTTTTAGTCTGTACCGTACTTAAGCTTTAAATCGTCTAGTTGAGGGCTACAGGGAGTTTAGGTTTAGGGTTTTGAAACCCTTCGCCCTTAACCCTTGATACGCCTGACATCTCCATTTGCACCGCTGCCCTCCCTGTGTAGGTGGTGCTGGTGGCGCTGCCCGGCGTTGACCTGTCGGCCCTCCAACGCGAGGTGGAGAAGCAGTGTGACGCGCTGCCCCGCAACGAAACGGCGCGCAAGGCGCTCACACACAGCTACGTTGTCAAGGTGTGCAGGGTTGAGAGTTTTAAAGGTGCAGGGTTAAGGAACGAAACGACCCGCATGTTCACGCACACCAAAGTCGTGAATTTGTTCAGGGTTATGGGTTTTGTAAGTCAAAGTTCAAGGTGAAGGAATGAATCGGTGCGCAAGGCGCTCACACACAGCTACTCGGTCAAGGGGTTGGAGGTGTTGCAGTTTAGGGTTCAGGGTGTAGGAACGGAACGGCCAGCAAGGCACATCGCCCAGGTGTTCCACGTTATAGATTTAAGGGTTAAGGGTCAAGGAACGTGCGACTAGCAAGGCGCTCACGCACAGTTACGTCGTCGAGGTGCGGGCGCTGCAAAGGGCTGTTGGGTGTGAATGGTTGGGTGCAGGCTTTCTGCAAATGAAAATTTGAAATGCGGTTGAAAGGCCTTTTCTCTTCTGGTTTAGGCCGTGTTTTTATCAGCGGTTTGGCAGAGCTATCATCCGCAGTTAAGTCTAGTTAGGATCTGAAGTCAGGAGTGTTGTACATGGGACGGAAGGCTGCAAGCCGCTGCGGTTGTTGTGCAGGACGCCAAGACCGTTCTCCCTGGCTTCAACTGCTGGGGTTTGTCTGGACTATACCTTCTTGTTGCACACTTGCACCATGCTCCCTCGGTGGGCCATTCCCCCATGTTGACCATGCTTCCTGTTTGAATCCCCCCCATCGTCCCGGAATAGCTTGAGAAAGGAATGATCAATGAATGCTGACCCTTGCTCTCCTGGGGCGTTCATGCACAGCAGCTCAGCTGAACAAAGGTTGATTCAGCACTTCAGCATTTGAATTGATTAGTGCTGTGACCTGAGAACCAAAGCCTGCTGAGCTTTCCACCTTTCTAATGGTTCTTCACCTTCAAGTAACGACAAGGCTCTCATGCCAGCCTCGCACCGCTCAAGCGCTTTTGGCCGGGTTTTCTAAGCTCTGGTGGCCCCTTTTGACAATGCTGGTGTTTCTAAACGCTGTCTGTGTCTGTAGTGGGGCTTCTACTAGTTCTGTTACTGGCACTGTCTCTGCACTGGTACTGGTTCTGGTGCCTCTACTGGTACTGGTGCTGGTGCTGGTACTGGTACTGTCCTGGTGCTTCTACTGGTACTGCAACCGCTACTGCTACTGCTATTGCTTCTGGTGCTTATACTGCTACAACCACTGCCACTGCTACTGTCACTGCTACAACTTTTGGTACTGCTTCTACAGCTACTGCTGCTTCTACTGGTACTGGTACTGCTCTCTTATTGCTGCTTCTATTGGTACTGGTGCTGCTCTGCTACTGCTGCTTCTACTGGTACTGCAACCGCTACTGCTACTGCTCTGCTACTGCTGCTTCTACTGCTGCTTCAACTGGTACTGGTACTGCTCTGCTACTGCTGCTTCTACTGGTACTGGTACTGGTACTGGTACTACTCTGCTACTGCTGCTTCTACTGCTGCTTCAACTGGTACTGGTACTGCTCTGCTACTGCTGCTTCTACTGGTACTGGTACTGGTACTGGTACTGCTCTGCTACTGCTGCTTCTACTGGTACTGGTACTGGTACTGGTACTGCTCTTGCTACTACTGCTTCTACTGGTACTGGTACTGGTACTGGTGCTTATAATCATGGCTTACTCTCCGGTACAGGTGCCCTCTATTGAGGCAGCTTGCAAGTTCTCCAATATGTACGCGCCAGAGCACCTGATCGTCAATGTGGAGGACGCCGAGGCGTTGCTGCCTCAGCTCGACAACGCTGGCTCCATTTTTATGGGCAGGCAAGTGAATATATGAGGCGAGCACTGTGTGTTTACGCGAGGAGGCATAAGGGGGTAGGGTTAAGGGGGAGTACACGTGCGCAGGCGATGAGGGATCTAACCCGCCAAATGATCACCTCTCTCGCCCTGTCTAGATCACCAGGGTCCATGTTTCTGCCCCCCCACACACATAAGAGGGTGGCATTGCTGCACCATGGTCCTGGCTGTGCTTGGTAGCTGGAATTGAGCTTGTTCATCCCCTACCGACCCGGGAGGCCTAGCGTTCAGCAGGGCCCAGGGGGTATGCACTGTTTTAGGAAGGTAATGTTGTTATGGGCCTCAGAGGAAACCTGGTTGTGGCTGTGGGTTCCAAGTGCAGCTTTGGAAGTTTGGAGGAAAAGGTACGCAATACGGGCCTGTCTAATTATGTCTGGGAAGGTAGCCAGTCACCTTACCCAGAGAGAAGCCGGGCACCACTGTTCGTTTCAGGCTGCTTCAGCTATAATCAAATAACTTACTTGCCTGCGGCTGAGGCGGCCTTGTGCAGCATGTCCTGCTGCTTGGGCCGCTGCCTGTCTGCCTGGCTATCTGCATGGCCACTGGCCGTAGGGTAGGCCACTCGCCGTAGGCCACTGGCCGTAGGCCAGTCAAAGTTTCCCACCAGCTGTGACTGTGCCCAGCAGATTGCACCAGACGGTCTGATGCACACGAGAATAAAAACACTGCCAGACACCTTCACATGGCTGTTATTATCCGACAGCTTCACTGTAAATATCTGACAGCTTCACTGTACATATTTGACAGCTTGGGTTTAAATAGCTGACATCTTGACTGTATATGTCTGACATCTTTGATCCAAAAAAAATGGTCAATTGACTGTACATATCAACATACCTGTCAGCTCGGCATAAAATTTCTGACAGCTTGACTGTACATGTTTCATGTTTGACAGCTAGGGTTTGAATATCTGACAGCTTGGCTGCTTGCTCCCTCTCAGGTGGACCCCCGAGTCAGTTGGTGATTACGCCAGTGGCACCAACCATGTACTGCCCACGTACGGATACGCCAGGATGTACAGGTGTGAGAGAAACGCTTTGTACTGCACATGCCAGGCTGTTATGATGTCGGGAAGTTATTTTTAACCTGGGAAGCATGATGACCTGTCCCGCAGCACCCGGGAAAGGTCTTTGAAAGGGGGGGTGTCGTTAAGTGGACTGCTGGTACATTTTATGGATTGTATAAATCTCTTGCGTCTTCCAGACCACGCAATGGACTGTTAACTACAGGGTGCTGGCCCCGCCGCTGTCAGAACCAGCACGCTGACGCTGCCAATCTCAAATGTAGCATGCTCGCCCCACCTTTGTCAGATGTTTCCTTTTCTTTCTGGTTTGCGTTCCTGCCGTTTGCCTGGTGCTAGCTGCTCCCTTACGATGGTGACAATGCCCTCGCCTGCTGATTCCCGTCAAGCCCCATGCAGCAGCACTTCCCTCCTCCAGGCCTGTGGTTCGCCCCCCTTCACCACTGATCCCCGCCTTGCCTGCCCCTTGCAGCGGCGTTTCCCTCGAGTCCTTCCAGAAGAAGATGACTGTGCAGTGCCTGACCTACGAGGGCCTGCAGAACCTGGGGCCTTCTGTGGCCAAGATGGCCGAAGTTGAGGGCCTTGACGCCCACAGACGGGCGGTGACACTTCGGTTGGGGATGGATTAGTGGTCAGGATTCGGAGACTCGCCCATGAGGGCCTGCTGTGGGTTAGTCCGAGGTTGCTTAAACCAATTTTGCCAGTGGGCTTAAAAACAGAGCTGCCAGCTTAGCTTGCAGGGAAACTTCACAACACCTTAAAAACGACGACATTGTTTTTGTCTTCGCAAAAGAAAAGCGGTCTAGGTGCAAAGTTATTTTGCCAGTGTTGAGTGGGCACAAATGTGATTCAAATGTTACAGAATGTACCGCAAGAAGCCAGGTTGAGGACATCAAAATGTGTCATCAAACCAGCTGAGACATGCTCAACCCAAAGCATGCTTCCTGCCAAGTCCTACATTTACAAGTATTTACAATCCAAGTTTTTGAGCTCGTCATGAACATGTAAGCGCCGAATTCGTGGCATGCGCGACCCAACGAAAGAAGACCGTGGAAGTCCATACGCTCAGTACTGAGTGTGCTTCCACGCCAACAATTTCTGCAAGACGAACCGAAGGTCAGAAGAAATGGTCAGGGGTAATCCAAAAGAAAATAGCCATCATTCAGGCGACAGGCGGAAGAAAAGAAAAATAAAGCAGTTGCTGTTCCTAATGTTCAGGGCAGTACCAGTACCATGTGCCAGTCCTGACAATACGGCATTGTCCGCACATATTGATGGCTACATGCAGGATGCATCCCCATGGCAACTGTTCTAACAGAAGCGAAATTGGAACCTACTCTTACCTGGACATCCTCAGTAGACATTTTGTACTTGTCAATGATCGGCTTCAGGGCGGATTGCTCAGCAGCGCGCAGGCCGGCAGCAGCATGGATATCTGTGACATCAGACTGTTCCTTGACCTACATACGTATTAATCAGAGGATGTGGATGGAAGCAGCATAGACGATTCCTGACCATCTGTGGAAATGGTGCCAAATCGCCAATGATCAAGAGGCACCTGGCCACAACAATTGCAGGCCATGTCACCTCCTTATAAACATAATCCAATCACAAGAGTACTCCACTAGATGATAAGGCGTCTATCCGACTCGGGGTGGCGATCGATGTCATCCGAACTAAAAACTAAAGAGAGGCCCTGGTCTTTCCGGAAACGTGCCCTAAGACCTTACCTTCGTCATGATCTTAGCCAGGAACCGCTGGTCCTCCTTGGTGAAGTAGAGATCCTCGATGGTCTGGAATGCAACATGGGTCACAGGATGCCGGAGAGGTGTCGGGAGAGGTGTCGCGTGTCGGGAACGATATGAAACACGTCATAAAAGCAGGCCACAGCGTAAGCTTCATTTCATTATTTACACATGTATGCAGTTTGTGTGCTAGGATTTACACCGCTCCAGCTAGGGGCGAATTATAAAATGCGAAGATCACCTTCTCATTTTCGGCGAATCCCTTCAGACCCTCTCCTGATCGGACAGAAGAACAAGATGTGATCGATCTAGCGCCAGCTGGCTTCAATCCAAAGTTAAGCAAGGTAGACTTCGAGGCAAGGGTTCGCAGCATCTTTCAGTTGATTGGTCTAGTCACGAGTCAACTGGGTGAAACGATCGAAGCTAGTTCGTGGTGTGTATACAGCTCAGAGCAAAAATAATTGTGCAGTGCAATAATGTTTCCTGCAGGGTTTCCTGCACCTTTATATATGACAAAATGTATTGCGTACATCACCGAAAACCGAAACCTGACCGATGCCGATGCCCACCCACGGCGTTCTGTCCTCTCTGGGTTTTATCCGAGACCGCCCTCTTGTCTCACGAGGATGGTCCCATTTCCCTTCCCAGGGTACACAGACCGGGGCTTGGGCGTCTCGCCAGCCTGTACTTCCCAAAATCCAAGCCGCATCGGCGTGATCTTTTCTACTTTTTCATGCGAGCAGACGGTATGAGAAGGTTCGTGTCATCATCACTGGGTAACCCACCTGCACCTCTCTCAGATAACTTTCCGATTGGCCGGAAAGACGACGCTGGCAACAGGCTGACGGCAATGCCCATTTAAAGTCCTCCCGCACATAACTGGCCCAGATTTGAGTGCATGGCCACACTACAGTGGTCAACGCGGAGACATCTTGGACTAATAAGTGCCTCACTGACACCATGCATGCATTAGTACGCTGCAAAAAGTATGGTGCAGTTCTCATGCATATGGTACTAGCCGTGCATGGCAGCTGGGGTTGAGATCGCCCATCCCCTACCAGCCACACGCTTCCTGGTGTTCAGCAGGGCAGGGAACAAACGACAGCCTACAGTCAACTAGCATTGTGCATGATTATCTGCCAGATCTGCTTAGGATTTCAATCAACTGGAATTGCGAATAGGGTCTTCTGGGTCTCAAGAGGATCAGGTTCGGTGCATGTTCTGTGCAGGTTCAGCTGGCGTTATGCCAGCATTGATAAGGATGTCCCGGAAGAAGTGCTCAAGCGATTCCAACATGGTGGATTTATGTCCACGAGTACAATATTGATGACTCTGGGTATTGATTTATTGACTGCTTCAGCCAATACCTCTTTGGATATTGAGGTCATTGTGAATTCAGCTAGGGATCAGTGGCTTTCCAAAATTTCCAGGGACATGCCACGTACGGCCCTGTCAGTACGTGCTACTCCTGACTCAGAATGCTCGGGGTTCAAATTGTTTACGTTCCCTAAGTGGTTCCAAATTAAGCGTGATGTGAATGAGACTTTCTGGTACAATTTGAGTAAGCCTAATATTATTTTTGCTGTAGCCCGGTATCGGATGGGGTCGCATGGGCTGAATGTTGAGACGGGGCGCTTTGAGAAACCCTGCGTGCCTCGTAGCGAGAGGATTTGTAGATGTTGCAATCTTAAATGTCGGGAGGATGAGCTTCACATGATTTACTGCCCGTTCTATACAGACCTTCGTTTTCAGTTTAACCTTACTTTCCATAATTTCCTAGAGGACGAGGATGAGGCCATGAAACGGTACGCAAATGGAGTGTGGGGCAAACTAAATGCAGCGGATTCTGCATATGTGTTCTGGAAGAAATTTGGTTGTTTTATCTTTCAGTGTATGATGAAAAGAAAGAATCATCTCAAAACTTTGCCCAAATTCCTGTCTCCGCCCTAACTCTCTAGGCGGTGCTCAATCGAACTCTTTTGCACCCACGTCATGTTTTATGGCTGGGGCTTATCTTCTGCACTATGGGGTTCATTCCCACGTCACTGTCGTGGTTGTGTGCTAGTTGCTTGCCCAGGGGGGTCACTGGTTTTCGTTTTCTGTCCTAGTTTATCAAGTGCCTGTACCGGTTTACGGGCACATGTCCCATGCATCAAGTGTGATGCTCTGTTGGACTGTAAAAACTTCACAAAACTTCACTCCCTGATGAGTCCCAGTACCGATTTCAGGCTGCATGCACCGCACCAGAGAGCACCGCACTGAAGCCATGCGAAGGATCGGTTTTGGATTTTTGATATCACGAAGCTGGCGTGGCCCGCACAGAACCCATCTGCCGACTATGGGTATCAGTACTCATGTCCTTGATTTCTGTGAGGCATGAATGGTCAAACTTACTCGATAAATACCTCCTTGTACCTCGGTGAGCCTCCTGCTAGTACTATAGCAAGAGCGCTGACTGCGTTGTTTTTGTATTTGTATGGCGGAAAGCAGAGGCAGAATGCTTTGGCAGAAAGCTTTGGTCCCGAACTCCCGATAAATTTGGACAATTCTCTGATTCAGCTACATTGCGGCCTCTGATGAGAGGGTGCAACTGTCAAGCCCTGCTATTGGGGCTAGTTTCTAGAGGAGCTGAGGTGTCACACTGTCACTGTGTCAGATTTGTTTGCCTTTCCGGCCTTACCTTTTGTTCCTCCCCCCCCTCTTCCTTTTAGTCTCTTCTTTTCTCCCATCTGAATATTTGGCGCCCACGGTGCCAGGCCTTCTTGAGCAGGGCCCAGAGATGTGACGTCATTGATTGGGGCTACCAGCCGTAGGTTCCAGCAGGGGCTTCAGAGAGGAATGCCAAAGGTGGTATGGTGAACTTTTAAACACACAACGCTGTCAACGCCCCTGCCTGGCCAAGGCGGCTAGTTGCTAAAATGCCAGCAGATCCCATATGGCCTTCCCTGTCACAGTTGATAGGGAGCAGCAGACTACACACAACAAACCAGCAACGCATTTTATACAACCTTCCATGCTGGTCTGCTAGGCAGGATAAATTACGGAATACGGTAGGTGGTAATTGTTTTTACTCATTTTCGTGGCTGGCTTGCTTGGCATCGCTGACTCGTTGTCCTGATGGTGATAGCTCCTTCGATGGGGGCAGAAAATAGATCCTCTATTTTGTTTTAAATAGAGGATCTAATTCCAGCCATACACAAACGTGCGCACAAACACATACGACGAACATGTGCAACGGACTTTCAGCAGTTGTAATAGAACAGACATGGGTGGGAGGCTCTGGCTTTTGTTGAGGACGTGGTAGACTTTGTTGAGGGCTAGTCTGCTGTCTTTTTCTTGCCTCCATGGGGACTGGCTCTTTCCCTTTTGGTCCCTCTATTGATTTCAGAGACAGGGATCCTTCGGTCTGCCTTTCCGTTTTCTGGGCGGGTGTTTTTCTTTGCCCTTTGTGCTACACACTGTCTTTCCTTTACTTCCTTTTCGGCAGAGCCCCCCCAGGCGGCCGAAGGTCGCGGGGGCGAAGCCCCCAGAGTCACCCCGTATCCGTCCGTCCGTCCGTCCGTCCGTCCGTCAGCCCGATGTTTCTGGAACGTCCCGGAAAATTTATGCACTACAGCGCAAATCAACCGGCTGTATTTATTAAGGTTATTCCTGTCAGACCTCAAAGGCCGAGGTGCAGAAATGAGAAACTCAGCTACCAAGGCTGAATATCACAGCGGATGACGTAAGGTGTCGTCACGCTGTCCCCTGGTGTCACGTACTCACGCGACAGGCCGACAGCTGCAGCTTCGCTTCTCTAATTCGAAACGCATCATTAAAAACACGCACTTAGCCAGCGATAGAGTTGTGACACCTATTTTGAAATCCTTCAACATGGCGAGGGTGTTTGCATGGGGTCCAGGTGACCCCATCCGCACCTGCGCCTGCCCTCTGAAAAGTTACATACGGTACCCGAGCGACTGCTCTGCCGTTTTTTGTGCTGCGCAGCAGCACCTCTGATTATTTGTCTGTTTCCTCCCAACCAGACTGGACGACGTAGAGCCCGCAGGCGCCAGGCAGGGGTGGGAGGCCCTGGTTTTGTGCAACTTGTAGTTCACATTTTTGAAGGCTAGTCTCTTCAGGAGCAGGGGATACGGTTTGCTCGATGTTTGTGTTCTTGTTGTTTCGTGGGTGAACTTGCTATCCTTTCCTTTATGCCTTCTCACCCTGTCTAAATCACCAGGTTCCATATTCCTCCCCCCCTCACATAGGAGGGGGGCATGGCTGCACCATGGTCCTAGCTGTGCATGGTAACAAAAATGAGATTGCTCATCACCTACCAGCCCCACGTGGCTGCGTTGAGCCGGGCCCAACGGGTTTGCGCCGTTCTAAACCCTGATCGACACCGCCCACACTTTCATCCCAAATGGCTGACTGACATACGTAATCTACACAATTCGCCCACTGTGCAAACCTGAGAGGTGCTACACCAAAACACACAAACCTTGCGTGTGTCTAGCAACTCGAACACCATACGGCACGCAAGCTGCCGAACCAACGGGCAAGCCGTATGCCGCCACATTGCACATTCCCCAATCCCCACCACATGTACATTACGTATGGGCATGCCTGTCCAGGAGACATAGACATGCCTATCCAGTACACATGGGCATCTATTTCCAGTAAACATGCCCGTCTCATACAAATGGGCATGCCTTTTCAGTACACATGCGGCCGAGCATACCGTATACACAGTTGTGCTCGGCCGCAAGTGTACTGAAAAGCCTGCTAGTTTCCTAGTTTCCTAGGTTGCCAACGTGGCCGAGCTTTACTTTGAAGTAACACTATTTCAGCAGGGCCCAGAGGTGTAACGTGAAGTTAAAGGAGTTAAAGGAGTGCTAGGAGCCCTTTACCAAGGGTAACCTGTTGTGCATGAGCGATAATCTCGCTGGCACCAGATTATCCTCGACCTAATCCTCGGGTTACTGCACTAACCTTTGATGATTCTTCCCTAACTTGTGACAGAAGTTACGAATTGAAGTCGACCCTGGTGGAGACTGTTGCACTGATGTCGACAGTTGACAGGTTGAGACAGCTGGGATCGGACTTGTGGACGAACTGCCCGAAGTGATGAAGGATGTAGAGCTGAATGAACGACTCTTGATGAGGAAGATCAATTGAAGGATCAGATGATCGACTTGGTAGCCAGGAAAGGCTGGGGAAGCAGCTTGCAGTGTCGACTTAAGTTCTAGAGATTGAGCTGAGAGCTCGCAGTGTAGAGTTATAAGCGAGAGAGTAAGAAGAATGAGAGATGGAGTGGGGGGATGGAAACTAGAGATAGCTAATAATGTAGTGGTTAAACTGGATATATTCGCACAGTGTAGTCCCAAGGTCTTGCACTGCAATGATGTGGTCTTAGAAGGGCGAATCAGTGTAGCTTATGAGGCTAGAGATCTTCGATCCAACTGGTGTCCTTGTCTTGAACAAGGACCGAATATCACAAGTAGACGATAAGTCCCAGAACAGATTAAAAACAGGGTGATTCAACTTCGTATATCCTTGAGTAAGAAGAGAAGAATGCCTAGAGCGAGCCAGGTATTCTCGAAGTACCACAAAACAGACTGGATCCGAAATCAAAAAGAAAGTACAAGCCACCCATTCGTGCGGTGCACCCATACGTCGTGACACATCGACATACATCGTTGAAAGCGATCATGCTAAGCAGGCAGGACCGTGTCTTGGTTGTCTATGATTAGTCACTCAGCTGTGCAGAGTCTGCAGTCCAATGATCGCGGCCAGGGGGGCCATGTCCTCGACTCCACGACAGCATGCAAGGTTCAGAGACTGGAGTCAAGTGCACGAGGCCAGAGGGGTCACATCCTTCAAGCCTCCACAATGTAGTTGAGTAGTGCAGACGATTGCAATCGGCCAGAGGGGTCACGTTCTTGACTCCTCCACAACCGACAAACTTGAGAGGCAGGAGTGCGGTGCACTGCGTAATATGAACGGAGAATGGGTCATGCATGGCACCAAGCAACATAAAGTCATTGGGACCCTGGATCCGAGAATGACTGAGATGAAATACCGGTAGTGAATAGGGTTTGGGAACCCCTGAGCCCCTGAGGTACAGGGCAGAGTGCAGCTACCTAGCGATTGCAGCCTTTGCGCCTCTGCGGCTTTGCCTGCTGACCATCCACCGCAGGCTGATACACACTCAGAGACACAAAAAATGTTAAAATAATGTGCCCCACCCTCTCAGTGACTCATGTTTCAAAGTTAATAAGTGGCTGCGGGGGGAGGGTAAAAACAATCAAGAGAGCCAACCTGGTAGGATACTGTCACCGTCAACAGTTGGTCGCTTCATTGTCGGATTTTGGTGCTCAGATCTGGGAAAATCGGGAATTTCGATTCCAGGCGATGCATTTCGGTCGAGGGACTGACTCGAGGCACCCACCCCGCTCCCCAACGGAGGACGTCTTGGACGAGCCTTCTCGGAGGGATTGAGGCTTTGACTCTGGTAGTATGCGTGCATATATGCAGAAACTTTATGCGCTGCAGCGCAAATGAACCGCCTGTATCTAACGCTGTCCCTTACGACACTCACCATGTTTCCCTACTACCCCAACAGGAGCTGCCTCGGGCTCCACGCTGCACAAGACAGCGCCCCCAAGTGTAAAGTTTTGGCCTTTTAGGTTCAGGGTTTAGGCACCCGCCCCCCCTTTACCATCCTCTGCCTTCGCATCAACCCGGTGTCTTTGCCTGTGCCACCATCCTCGTCTTTCTAGAACTACCCTGACTATCCGGCTGACTATCCTTCGCCTGCTGCGCTACCTGCGCAGCATGTCCATCCCGGTCAAGTGTCAACTGACACCCCACAGCTAAAGCCTCCTAAGTTTCCTTGTCCAATTCCAACCATCGTCGTTTTGAACCACCCCAATCGTTTCGAGTACTGTACCTCTGGAGGTAGACTTCGCCTGGACTGGAGTTCATGGTGGCGCGGCATCCTCAATTCCTGAGAGGCAAATTGACAGTTTCACACCATACGTTCACACAAGCAAAGCAGTTGTTCGAATTGTTCTGTTGCCCATTTTATTTGGGTGGTTGCGGGTGCACTTACACGTATCTTCTATACATGGACGTCGCCAGAGATGAACATGCACACCTGCGCGAGCGCTATGCCGCGATTTGGGCCGAGGAGGAGCTAGCGCGATGCTCGGCATGGCACTGTTTCCTCGCTCAACACGCGCACGACTTCCCCTCGCACGGCCAGGACCAGCTTGCGTCTCTCGAGGCGCTGGCGTCTCTCAGCATTGACATCGTCGTCGGCATCGTGCGCTCGGAGCATTGCCATCAGGATGAGCGCGCGTACCTAGAACTGCTGATACAAGCTGGATGCCCAGTGAGTTCACGACTCCGACAGATTCTGATTTAAATATCTGATTCAAACAACATGTTCAGGAGATATGCTAAAGCTGGAGGGAGTTTAGGGCGCTCTGATTAGGAATCTCTATGATTATGAATCTCCGATGGCCATGCAAGGTCTCCACATGGGCCTCAGTTGAAACATGTCGTACATTTTCTGCCCCCTTGTCGATCCTTATCTGTGGGTGGGTGTGCAGCCTCCCAGGAAACAAACAGTTGTGCATCAGACTTCATCCTCCATGATACATGCACGAACCTTGTCCTTCGCTCGCACGGGCAGCGTGCTGGCTTGAGCACAAGGTCGTCAATGACCGGTCCTCATGCTGAACAGCCCATTTCTTCCACGAGGCGGCGTGCAACGCTTGCACACCTGGTTCCATGCACACCTGCGTGGGAATCCATGCACAGGGCTCCATGCGTAGGTTACCTGACTCACCGTCTGGCCTGCTGATCAGGCCTCCATTGCGCCCCACTCTATTGCACGCAGTCCTGGTCATCATGAGTCGCCTCATGTTGTTCCCTGCTCTTCACGACTCTGTCCGCAAAGCTTGGGGATTTATGCTTGCTAGAAACATAACCAGTAGTTTATGACCTGCTGTTGGCAAGTTGTCAACCCTTCAGTCACCTCACCTCGTTTCCTGCTGCTCAGGCCTCCATCTGCCCTGCTGCCTGGTGCATATTCTTGGTCTTCGTGAGCACTGAAGTCCACCTCCTTGTTTCCTGCCCTTCAGGGCTTCATCCAGGAAGCTTGGAATTTTCTACTTCTTCTATACATCACATTTCACCACGCGCTACTGGTGCGCCTCTAGCCCTTTTGTCACCCCTCCTTGTTTCCTGCTGCTCAGGCCTCCATCCGCCCTGCTGCATGGCGCGCATTCCTGGATGTCTCCGTGCGCAAGATGAAGGGCTACTACCGCAACCTGGTGGAGCAGGCGCTGGGAGACCTGCAAGGTATTTGGAAGCTAGATAGGGGGGTTCACTGATTTGGTAGCTAGATAGGGGGGTTCACTGATTTGGTAGCTAGATAGGGGGGTTCACTGATTTGGTAGCTAGATAGGGGGGTTCACTGATTTGGTAGCTAGATAGGGGGGTTCACTGATTTGGTAGCTAGATAGGGGGGTTCACTGATTTGGTAGCTAGATAGGGGGGTTCACTGATTTGGTAGCTAAACAGAGGGGGGGGGGGCATTGCGTTGTTTGGCAGGGAGGGGGAGGAGGTCGCAACCAAGCCAGTGCCCTCCCCCCCTGAGTGCCCCCTGCAAGATATTGATGGGGCACTCAGGGGGGGAGGGCACTGGCTTGGTGGTTAGATAAGGGAGGGTAGGCACAGGATTGTTAGTTAGGTACATAGAGGGGGCAGTGGGGCACTGCTACCATGACCTGGTGGATCAGGCTTTGGTACCAAGTGTGTGTGGGAGGGAGGGGCGCTACTGATCATCGGCCCAAAGGTGTGACTGAACCCCTGCTGCTTCCTCCCACCAGGGCGGGACCACGAGCGGCTGAGCCCAGATGAGATTCGGTGCCAGGTGGAGCTCACCTCTGCCACCTTGGAGGACCCGGCGGGGGCCTCAGACCCACCCGCAGCACCAGCGGCAGCGGCGGCGGCCGCCGCCGCTGCCGTTACTGGCCTGGCGGAGATTCCTGAGCCGACGTGGGCCAGCCACGGCCGCACCTGGCTGCAGCAGATCGAGAAAGACCTACCGCGGACGTTTCCGCACCATCAGGTCTCCGGAGCAGCTGCAGCGGTGGCGGCCCCGCAGGCCTCGGATGGCTCTGCTCAGCCCACTGCGGCGCTGCGTCGTATCCTGGCCGCGTACGCGCTCCGGAACCCCTCCGTGGGCTACTGCCAGGGATTGAACTTCCTGGCCGGCTGCCTGCTGCTGTCGGGACTGCCGGAGGAGGATGCATTCTACAGCGTGTGTGCGCTGGTGAGAGGAAGGGTTTACCTGCCCACCACCTGCCACCTGCCAGGGAATACCTGTCTTCCACCTGCCACCTGTCAACAATTCCTGGGGGGGCTCGAAGCTGCCATGGACGGGCTGCTTTGACTCCAGATTGCAAACGGGAGAGGATGGAGGACATGCCACAAGAGAACTAGAGTGGACTGCCCTGGGTTTGAATTCAAATTTGAATAGTTCAGCTTGCCTATGGGGTAGACGTTCCTGACGTGCTGCAGGACTGCTGGATGCCTGATGGTGGGAGACATTGTACGACATTACCAGGAGACGGGCGTGGACTTTTATCTGACAGGGGTATTTACACCAATGAAGCAGCCTTTAATCATGAGCAGGAAGGTAGCACCCAACGGGACCTGAATACACCTAAGTCACCTGCAATGTACCCTGGAAGGGGAACACACAGAACTGGACAGTGTGAGACCATTCTGTCAACAGTACTGCCGCCTTCTAGTTTAAATTTAAACCGTCCAGCTTTGCTGCAGGATTCAGCCCTGCCTGTTTGTGTGACTACTGGATGCATGCAGGTGGCAGATGTGCCACAATGGAATTGGAGTGGACTGTCCTGGCTTTGCGATTGAATTTGTACAGTTTGCCTGTGGGCTGCATTCTTGCACAGCTCTCATGGTGTGACTCTTTGTGTGACTTCCGGGTGCATCCAGGTGGAAGATGTCCTGGTGGAGAACTGGAGAGGACTGCCCTGGATATTTATTTGAATTCAAATTTACCTTTCCAGCATGTATATGGTGTGAATAGCTGTGACTGTGTATCTCTGCTGAATGCATACAGGTGGTAGATATGCTGGAGGGGAACTGGGAGGACTGCCCTGGTTTTGCATTTGAATTCAAATTTGCCTTTCCAGCATGTATATGGTGTGAATGGCTCTGGCTGTGCATGACTGCTGTATGCATGCAGGTGGAGGATGTGCTGGAGGGGAACTGGGAGGACTGCCCTGGTTTTGCATTTGAATTCAAATTTGAATTATTTAGCATGCCTACGGAGTGAACGGCTCTGGCTGTGCATGACTGCTGGATGCATGCAGGTGGAAGATGTGCTGCAAGGGAACTTCTCATCCGACATGATGGCGACGCAGGTGGGCAACTAACAAACTGGCGTCTTAAACTGCTTAATAAAGCGCATTTTTAGTTTTGAGCTGGGGGGGATCCTGCTGGATTGTGACAGAGGCCATGGGGGAGGTGGTTTGAAAGGCAGCAGGTCAACCAGATGGAGAGGAGGAGTTTACTGTATGATGTCCTCTATGCGGGCTTGTTCATTCGCTGGGCAGAACGTTAAGCCCAACCCTCCATTCAGGGTGGTCTGAGATTCTTTTGGTTTATGCATCATTGTGAAGTGTGAACCAATATTATTTGCTGCACTGTGAACAGCTGAATGAACGTTTGGACACTGTAAAATGCTGAACGCAACATTTAAATTAAAAACGCTGAATTCAAGTTCAGGAACAAAACCTTGTCGACTCTGATTTTTCTTGCGCTCAACCCTGCGCCTTACCCTTGCACCAGGTCGATACGCGTGTTTTCTATCATCTGGTGGAGTCTGAATTCCCACCCGTGAGTTGTGTAATGTAGGGAACCAGGGAGGGCATGGGGCCGGGGCGGTGGGCTCCCCATTGGGCCTCTCATTGCATGCAGATAGAATGCAGCTGGGTAGATTGCTTGGCCATGTCAGTATTAATATATTTAATTGTTTATATGTGCTGTATGTACTAAATACCTATACATATTGTTTTATATGTTTATACCGGTATGTATATACCGTATATATCTATATTGTTTTTACCTGGGCTAGCATGTACTGCTGCTGCCTAGAGCCTTACCTTACCCCGGGCTTGCATGAAATAAAGGGAAAGAAAGGCAGCAGGGAGGCCATGCAGCCTGGCACGCCCGCTTATTTACTGTCAAAATGGAAACGTGAACGACAAACCGCAACAAAGCAAGAACTGGCACAGCATTTGATACGGCAAGGAAGGGGTGGTTGGGAAGGAAGTGGCTGGGTTTATCGAATTAAAGGAAATGGAATCATTTTGGTTGAAGTACAAAAGGAAATGAAGTAAGAATTGGAATTGCGGCCTGCCAGATGGTTCATTGTGTATCCTCGATCCGTCACTTCTCACTCCCTCCCCCACTCATTCCTATCTGGATATGCAGGTTATGAAGCACCTGGTGGGCGTGGGTGCCGACATCTCCTGTGTCTTTGTCCAATGGTTCCTGTGCATCTTTGTCAACTTCCTTCCCTGTGAGACTTGCCTGCGTGTGTGGGACGTCTTTTGCTACAAGCGCTCCAGCGCAGTGCTTTTCCAGGTGAGCAGGTGAAGGCTGTTCTGAGGCTGCCTGGTTTTAAACACGATGGTTATATTTTAGGCAAGCACTGAGAAGAGTAAATGAATGAAATACTATTTTATTGGCAGTGCTCGCCTAAAATAGAGCCATCGCGCCAGAGCACCGAAAACCTTTTATGAGCCATCCCGGCTCTGATGAACCGTTATGGTTCATTTGATTATTGAAGTGAGCTGCCTGAACTGTTAAGTGTCAGCCCTGTCTTAAATGCGATAGTTAATTTGTTTGAGAAAATGAAGGCTGTTGCGAGGCTGCCCTGTTTAGAATATGGAGCTTCTGGAGACTGGCTGGCTGGTTGGAGGCTACCTTTTTTAAGCACGGTGTTTAACAGGCGATTGAGCACGTAGGTTGTGCCTTTGCCATGATGACGATTTACAGCCCTCAGCCCCTTACCCTATCATCTTCGCAATTCAAACTGCATGCATATTATGTATCTGAGCTAAGTAATGGTATTCGTTTCTGCGGTGCCTTCTGCAGGTTGCACTGGCCATGGTGGAGATTTACAGCTCAGCATTATTGGCCACCAGCGATGAAATTGATGCTTTCCAGGTAGGAGGCAATCAGGGGTCGGGGCAGGCAGGCAGGGGCTAAGCAAATGGCAGGCAGGCAGGGGCTGAGCAAATAGGCAGGGGCTGAGCAAGCCGATAGGGGCTGGGTGTCAAGAACTGGGTGCAGGCGCAAATTCAGGATGGGACAATAGGAAATGTGTTATCACGCTTTGACGGCACAATACTCTGGCAGATGGGAAGGGAAATATTGGTGAGCTGCATTGACTTGGCGACCCCCGCTCAGCATTGCTCCACACGCTGAATCTGGTGATGCCTCCAATGCTTGTATATTTTGAACGTTGTTTGGTCGTTTGAAATTTATACGTTTGGAATTTGAATGTTTGGAAGTTTAGCTTTCCAAGCTTGCAAGCAGAAGAGGCATGTCACAGGGTTCAGCATCCAGCAGAAATGTCCCAATGCTGTGAAACCTGAGGTTCAGATCTGCTGGGTTGTTTAACTCTTCCCAGGAAGACAGAAAGAGAGCTGCTCTCCATTCACAGGGTACAGCACAGATTGGGCTGAGGAGCAAAAGCCTGGAAACTTGACGGACCGGTGTTGCCGTCTGACCGGTGTTTCTTTTTTCGGCTACAAGTCCATCTTAAGCAGGCCGCCCCACGGCCGCAAAATTTTCGATTGGGACCAAACTTAGGCCGGCCGTCCGGCTGGTGGCCAAAAAAGCATGGCTGGCCACACACCCGGCAAGGGGCCGGGGTGTACCTGACATGTGTCATGAACAATGAACACTGCGCTCAACATGTTCAGGTGATTCAGAGCATGGCGCCACTAACCCTCGACGGCAGCCGGCTGGTGTCTGCCGCCTGCAACAACTTTCAGCATGTCACGGACAAGAAGGTGTGGACACTAGTGTGGACGTTCCTCCGGACTTATGCAGTGTGAACTTGTGCTGAAAATTGTGTGAATACCCCTACGAGCCCGTATAGGTGAACTTGTACTGCAAATAGTGTTAGATGCTCCTCAACACTTACACAGGTATACTAAGATTGAAAGGAGGGAGGGTGGGCACGCCGGTGATCCTTGTACTGCGTGCCAGACCACCTTCAGGGGGGCGCCAGGGGGCCACCTCTGGGCCGATTGGGACCTTGACCTTTTCCCTCCCTTGTCATCCCAGCCCTCCGCATAATTTCTTCCCTCCCTCCCTCATACCTGTCCTCCACTTTCCTACGTCACCTTCTCTCCCTCCCTTTCTCCCTCTCTCGTCATCCCAGCCCTAATCCTTCACCCTCCCTCCCTCCTCCCTCCCTCCCTCCCTCGTCATCTCAGCCCTCCACTTCATCCCTTCTCTCCCTCCCTCTGTCCCTCATACCTATCCTCTACTTTCCTGCTTCACCCTCTCTTTCTCCCCTGTCATCCCAGCCATATTCCTCCACACACCCTCCCCACCTCCCTCCCTCCCTCCCTCAATCCTGTCCTCCACCTTCCTCCCTCACCTCCTGTACTCCTTCCCTCGTCAGCCAGCCCCTCACTTAATTATTGCAATCCCTCTCCCCCTCCCCTATACCTGTACTTCAGCTGGCTACCTTGAGGGCGCACTACAAGAAAGCGATCCATGAGGAGCTGCAGGCCGCTGATGAGGCAGCAGCCCAGCTGCACATGCCCTCAGCAGCAGCAACAGCTGACGAAGGCGTCATCAAGATGTCGCTCATGCAAAAGCTGTTCCAGCGGCTGGAAAAGACCGCGCCAGACGTCAGCAATAAGGTATGGGTAATTGTGAATTGAGGTCGTGAATACAGTGCGGGTTGCTGTGGAGTGAGTTGGGGGATAGGGTAGGGGATAGGATATGACTATATGAGGTGGTATCAGCATGTCTCTGATGCAGAAACTGTGTTTTAGCAGCTGGAGAAGAACGCGCCAGACGTCAGCAATAAGGTGCGGATAGTTGTAGAATGATGGCGGTGAAAAGTTATGGATGATGGTGGAATAAGGTGCGAGTGGTTGTGGAATGACGTCGGGGGTAGAGTAGGTGGTGGCATGAAGATGACCTTGATGCAAAACTGTGTGCGCTCAGCGGCCTGAGGGGAGTGCAACAGACGCCGGCAATGAGGCGGGGATGGTTGTGGAATGAGGTTGGGGATAAGGGAGGTGGGGGATAGGGTAGGTGGGGGCATCATGACGGTACTGTTGCAGCAACTTTTGTAGAGGCTGGAAATAATGCGATAGAGGTCAGCAGTAAGATGCGGGTGATTGTGGAATGAGGTAGGGGGTAGGATAGGTGGCAGTGCCAAGGTGACCTAGATGTACAAACTGTTGTAGCAGCTGGAGAGGGATACGACAGAAGTCAGCCATGAGGTGCGAGTGGTCGTGGAATGAGGTTGGGGATACGGGAGGTGGGGGCATCATGACGGTTCTGTTGCAGCAACTGTTACAGCGAAGATTTACAATGCTTCTTTAATGCCCGAGGGTAGGCACATCATATGTACGGTAGAGGCTGGAAAATAATGCGATAGAGGTCAGCGATAAGGTGCAGGTGATTATGGTATGGGGATAGGGTAGGTGGCGTCAAGATGGCTGGCGTGAGCCAGCCTGTTCAAAAGGCAGAAGAGCCATCGCATGCACTGTAACTGGCCTGTGCGTTAGGTTTACAATGTAGGTTCCAGTGCCCTTGTCCGTTGCCACGTCGCACAACCATGCACAAGTCACAAGTTATGGGGGCCCTGCAACCCCCCACCGAGGCATCATGGTGAATCCGACCTTTTAAAAAGCCCCCGAAATGGAGTCATGGTATAATGAAGATTCCTTTGAAACCTTCAAATAATACAATACAAACTGGCACACTCGTCACTCGGGGGCTGCGCCAGAGGCACAGCTTTTACAAATAGGGAAGGTGGCGTTTAGATGGCTTTGATGCAAAAACTGGGTTTCAGCGGCCGTAGGAGAACGCAACCGACGTCAGCAATGATGTGGGGATGGTCGTGGAATGAGGTCAGCAATAAAGCATTTTGCGGCGGGAGCATGTCCCTGATTTTGCGGACAGTGGTGGCGAGTACGGTTATTCGGGTGGGTAGAGCTCTCGTGTCTCGGTTCGGAAACCGGGGACCTCAAAGGGGGGGGGGGGGTGATCTTCTGCATTGATTTCTTGGTGCTAAAATATTGAGCAACGTGCCCCCATCTTGCTCAAGGTCACGGCAGCGGACAGCAGCACACCAGACCTGCTTGCCTCCACCCTCTCGGCATCTGCGGCCATGGCACCATCCACTACGCCCGTGTCCTCCAGGCCAGGCAGCCCCGGTCGGAGCCAACCGTGCAGCCCCTGCACGGATCCACCGGCGGCGTTGACAGCCCAATACGTAATTCCGGCAACGGCGGGCAACACGGCCCCCGTGTGCATACCGGGCAGCGATGGAGGAGGAGGGGGCTGTGGAGGTGAAGATGGGGGTGCGGAGGCCTTCTCCAGCTTTTTTCATCCAGACGACCTCTTTCCGCAGGCACATGAGGTGCGCTGCCCCGGTTATGATTTATGAACTGTATTACTGTATGAACGGTTGATATTCGCCCCCCTCTGGCCACGCCCACACCCGGCAGGCCGTTACGCGTTGATTCTTATTACGGTGAGGTGGAAAACGAAATACATACGGTAGCGGTATCTGGTACTGGTATGGCTCTGGTCATAATTTGAAACAATTCTTAGCAGTGCTACGCTGCCTTTTATTTCATAATGCAGCGCTTTGCCCCCCGCAGCCTAAACGCTTTGCCGCCTTCCGTGGAACCGGTTTCACTTTTCGAGTAAGTAATTACTTTTAGGGTGCGTGGATACACGTTAAATTAATAATAACATCAGGATGCGCAGCCAGTCAGTCACGGGCCAAAACAACTATTTTCGGGGTGCGTGGTGTCGTGTACCAGAACCAACTATTAAAGAACTGTGCACTAGCGCGCGACTGATCGATTCAACATCCGTTCATTGATTTCTGACCGTGTGCTGTTATATCGGGCATCAAACGAGCTGTGCGTGCGTGGAGTGATGTGTTCTTTGCCTGCGTGGTGATTTTGATAAATATGCAAAATAGGGGTGCACGATATTTGCACGAACCCTATCCCTTATCCGTTATACGGTATCCTTTATTTTCTTGAAAAATAATTTAAATTAATGTATAATAATGTAATCAAAAGGTTAATTGCACTGATGTGGAACTGGCACCGCACTTAGAACGCCGTAATGATACTGGTAAGAAGATATGATCCCTATTACCGTTAAAATATTGATAATGCAAATGGTGCAGTACAGTAAATGAGAATACCGGTAGAAATGACGAGCACTAATGATACTGTAGACCACCTTTGGAGGGCACACAAGGTGTGCTGCCTCCAGTGCGGCCTCCAGATTTTTTGTGCGCTACACCAACCTTGGCAGGCGGCCCCATGAGGCCGATGGGTAAGAAAGAAGGAAAGAAAACTACGCCCTGTAGGAGGTGTGAGAGATAAGTAAACAGCGCAGCCTGGGCCGAAGCCACATGGGTAATAATCTTGTTGCCCTGCATCCACAAGCGCACGAAATGCCCTGCCTCATGTTTGTTTAATCAAGGAACTGGTTGACAATGAATAATATTCAGCGTAACACCTCCTTTGGCAAGCACACGAGATGCGTTGGTGACATCACCACAGCGTTTGGCAGTCGAGGTGTGAAAATGTGAATGATGCCACACAGTTGTCAGCTTTCTGTCCTCTGTTATGGGTTTGGCGCCCCTCCGAGCCCTGGACCCTCGAACGCCTAACAGTGGTCGGACATCCAACGCTATCGCCTTATCCATCTCATCAGTCTTTACCTTGGGCTGTGCTGGATTTAGGGTTCAGATTGGGTCGGACGCAGTATTGTACACGATGCGCCTATTCAATCGAGCGCCTAGTTTGAAATCCACCTTCAAAAATGTACCATGCTTTCAAATCTCTGCCCCGATTGCCTTCCAAACCCCTTCTATCCCCAGGGAGCGTGTCTTTGCTCGATCTAGGTTCTTTAGTTTTAATCCTGCACTGGCGGATCCCTTACCAGTTGCCACACAAATTATGGGTTCTGGATTTGCATAATCGTATCAATTCTAACCCTAAACCCTGAACCCTGGATTTGCATAAATGGTACGCGTATTATCCCTAATCCTAACCCTGAACCTCAAACCCTGGACCCTGAACTAGCCGCCCCTCCCGCTGTTAACCCCCCATCCATTTCTCGCAGGACCTGATAGCACTGTCGCCGCCTGAAGGCGTCATCCCGGACATCGACGACCTGCTTATCGTGCAGTCATCAAAGAGGGTGAGGGGATGAGGGGCGAAGGGGGCACTTCAAAATTGGACAGTGCCAAAACAGGGCGTCCACACTCACACACTCACACATGCCATGTCGCCGCTTTCTTCCCCGATAGAGATTGGCTGCTGAGGGCGGTGGGGACAGGGATGACGATGAAGATCCCTTTGAGGACGATGGTGAGGTCAGGAGCCAGCCAGGCGGCGCCTACGACCAGCGGCTTCGGAGCATTTCGCGGAGCCTCTGGGAGGACCTGGAGCCAGCCATCACGCAGGCGCCAGCGAGTGAGCAGGCGTCACCGAGCAGGCTGGCGCCACCGAGCGAGCTGGAGCCTGCATGCAGCAACTGCGTTGAGTCTTCCTCCTGGATCCGGACAGGCTTAGCTGCTGCGGCTGCTGCTGCGGCGGTGGCTTCTGGTGATGTGGTGGAGGGGTTGGATGAAGAGACGGCGTCTGGTAGGATCCCGGTCAGCTTGACTGCGGCGGTGAAGGTTTTGGCTTCCGTTGGAGTCACATCGAGTTTGGCTACTGCGGCGGCGGCGGCGGCCTTTGGTGATGTGCCGGAGGGGTCAGCTGCTGCGGCCTCTGCTGCAGGTGGGGGTGGACCCCCCCGGGGGGCAGGCCAAGCTGACAGCAATGAGGGAGGCGCCTCGCAGGGCGTCCTGGTGCCACCTGCTTCAGCAGCAGGAGCAACAGCAACAGCAGGAGGAGAAGCACAAGCAGGAGTAGGGGCAGCCGCAGGAGCGATAGAAGCAGGGGCAACGGTGGCAATGGTGGCAATGGCAGCAGCGGCGGCAGCAGCAAAAGCAGCCACAGCAGCAGCAGGGGCATTAGCAGCTTCGACAGGAGTAGGAGTGGCAGTATTGGCAGGGGCAGGAGCGGCTGAGGTTCCGCCGCGGTCCAGCCTGGTTGCGTCAGTCTCTGCAGCGTACTTCTCCTCCCTGCCTAGGCCCCGCCCTAAGCTGAGTGTGGCTGCCAGCTTGGCGCTGGAGATTGCTGGCACACCGTGGAACTTGATGGAGGGGGGCGACCTATCTCGCCAGGTGGGAGGATGAGAAGTTAGGGGGAAGGAGGGGGGAGGAGGGGGCAGGGGGAGGAGGGTGCAGGGGGGAGAACTAATCTCGCCAGGTGGGAGGATGAGGAGTAGGGGAGGTGGGGGGGGGGGAGGGGGCGGGGGGGATAGGGGGGTGGGGGAACAGCATTTTGGGGGGACCAGAAGAGTGTGGGCGCACTCCGAAACGTGATGGAGTGAGGCGTCCTGTCTCGCCAAGTGGGAACTCAGGGGTAGGGGGCGGGGGGGAGGAGGGGGTAGGGGGCAGGGGGGGGGGGGGGGCTTATTTATAATCCAGTGGATCGCCAGCACACACTGGAGCTGGATGGAGGGGGGCGACCCGTCTCGCCAGCTGTGAGGATGGGAACTTGAGATGGTGGGGGGAGGTGGGAGGAAGGGGGCAAGGGGCAGGGGGGGGCTTACTGGGAGACCAGCCTGGCACTGGAGATCGCCAGCATGCCCTGGAACTTGATATGGGGGGGGTGACCTGTCTCGCCAGATTGGAGTTTGAGACTTGGGGGAGGTGGTGATGGGAGGAGGGAGGGGCAGGGCCTGTACCCTGAACCCTAAATCAGAGGGGTGACAGAGGCCTTCCCTTGATGTGTGAACCCTGAGCTGGCACCGGGGGGACCTGCTGCCTGCTTGGACGGCGGCTTCCCCCTTGCTGGAAGGTGGCCACTTGTCTCCTCCTGCCCGCCGGCTGGGGTGATGTACAAAGCTTACTGGGCACACCCGGCTGTTGCTGGCCATATTCACGCACACAGGCTCAGGAGGGGGCTGTTGCTCTTTCTTGAAACGCCACACATTTTAAGGAAAGCTACCCTACACTAGTTTTTTTTCTTTTTACGCCGCACATTCAAAGGGAGGCTACCCTACACACACACACACACACATCGTCTCATTGGCATATACCCTGCCTGTGTGCAGGATTCTTCGGCCCAGGCGCAGCCACTGCCTGCAGCTGCAACTTCGCCTCGGGAGGGCATCATCATCCCTCTCAGTAATGGGGTGAGTGGCTGAGTACGGGGGTGAGTGGCTGAGCCATGGGGTGAGTGGCTGAGTCATGGGGTGAATGGCTGAGTCATGGGGTGAGTGGCTGAGTAATGGGGTGAGTGGCTGAGTAATGGGGTGAGTGGCTGAGTCATGGGGTGAATGGCTGAGTAATGGGGTGAGTGGCTGAGTAAGGGGGTGAGTGGCTGAGTAAGGGGGTGAGTGGCTGAGTAAGGGGGTGAGTGGCTGAGTAAGGGGGTGAGTGGCTGAGTAAGGGGGTGAGTGGCTGAGTAATGGGGTGAGTGGCTGAGTAATGGGGTGAGTGGCTGAGTAAGGGGGTGAGTGGCTGAGTCATGGGGTGAGTGGCTGAGTAAAGGGGTGGATGGCTGAGTAATGGGGTGAGTGGCTGAGTCATGGGGTGAGTGGCTGAGTCATGGGGTGAGTGGCTGCGTAAGGGGGTGAGTGGCTGAGTAAGGGGGTGAGTGGCTGAGTCATGGGGTGAGTGGCTGAGTAAGGGGGTGAGTGGCTGAGTAAGGGGGTGAGTGGCTGAGTAATGGGGTGAGTGGCTGAGTCATGGGGTGAGTGGCTGAGTCAGGGGGTGAATGGCTGAGTCATGGGGTGAGTGGCTGAGTAAGGGGGTGAGTGGCTGAGTAAGGGGGTGAGTGGCTGAGTAATGGGGTGAGTGGCTGAGTAAGGGGGTGAGTGGCTGAGTAAGGGGGTGAGTGGCTGAGTAAGGGGGTGAGTGGCTGAGTCATGGGGTGAGTGGCTGAGTAAGGGGGTGAGTGGCTGAGTCATGGGGTGAGTGGCTGAGTAAGGGGGTGAGTGGCTGCGTAAGGGGGTGAGTGGCTGAGTAAGGGGGTGAGTGGCTGAGTAATGGGGTGAGTGGCTGAGACATGGGGTGAATGGCTGAGTAAGGGGGTGAGTGGCTGAGTCATGGGGTGAGTGGCTGAGTAAGGGTGTGTGTGGCTGAGTAAGGGTGTGAGTGGCTGAGTCATGGGGTGAGTGGCTGAGTAATGGGGTGAGTGGCTGAGTAATGGGGTGAGTGGCTGAGTAAGGGGGTGAGTGGCTGAGTCATGGGGTGAGTGGCTGAGTCATGGGGTGAGTGGCTGAGTAAGGGGGTGAGTGGCTGAGTCATGGGGTGAGTGGCTGAGTCATGGGGTGAGTGGCTGAGTAAGGGGGTGAGTGGCTGAGTAAGGGGGTGAGTGGCTGAGTCATGGGGCGAGTGGCTGAGTCATGGGGTGAGTGGCTGAGTAAGGGGGTGAGTGGCTGAGTCATGGGGTGAGTGGCTGAGTCATGGGGTGAGTGGCTGAGTCATGGGGTGAGTGGCTGAGTCATGGGGTGAGTGGCTGAGTCATGGGGTGAGTGGCTGAGTCATGGGGTGAGTGGCTGAGTCATGGGGTGAGTGGCTGAGTCATGGGGTGAGTGGCTGAGTCATGGGGTGAGTGGCTGAGTCATGGGGTGAGTGGCTGAGTAATGGGGTGAGTGGCTGTGTCATGGGGTGAGTGGCTGAGTAATGGGGTGAGTGGCTGAGTCATGGGGTGAGTGGCTGAGTAATGGGGTGAGTGGCTGAGTAAGGGGGTGAGTGGCTGAGTCATGGGGTGAGTGGCTGAGTAATGGGGTGAGTGGCTGAGTAAGGGGGTGAGTGGCTGAGTCATGGGGTGAGTGGCTGAGTAAGGGGGTGAGTGGCTGCGTAAGGGGGTGAGTGGCTGAGTCATGGGGTGAGTGGCTGAGTCATGGGGTGAGTGGCTGAGTCATGGGGTGAGTGGCTGAGTAAGGGGGTGAGTGGCTGAGTCATGGGGTGAGTGGCTGAGTCATGGGGTGAGTGGCTGAGTCAAGGGGTGAGTGGCTGAGTAAGGGGGTGAGTGGCTGAGTAAGGGGGTGAGTGGCTGAGTAATGGGGTGAGTGGCTAAGTAAGGGGGTGAGTGGCTGGGTAAGGGGGTGAGTGGCTGAGTAAGGGGGTGAGCGGCTGAGTCGTGGGGTGAGTGGCTGAGTAAGGGGGTGAGTGGCTGAGTCATGGGGTGAGTGGCTGAGTAAGGGGGTGAGTGGCTGCGTAAGGGGGTGAGTGGCTGAGTAAGGGGGTGAGTGGCTGAGTCATGGGGTGAGTGGCTGAGTCATGGGGTGAATGGCTGAGTAAGGGGGTGAGTGGCTGAGTCATGGGGTGAGTGGCTGAGTCATGGGGTGAATGGCTGAGTAAGGGGGTGAGTGGCTGAGTCATGGGGTGAGTGGCTGAGTAATGGGGTGAGTGGCTGAGTAATGGGGTGAGTGGCTGAGTAAGGGGGTGAGTGGCTGAGTCATGGGGTGATTGGCTGAGTCATGGGGTGAGTGGCTGAGTAAGGGGGTGAGTGGCTGAGTCATGGGGTGAGTGGCTGAGTCATGGGGTGAGTGGCTGAGTAAGGGGGTGAGTGGCTGAGTAAGGGGGTGAGTGGCTGAGTCATGGGGCGAGTGGCTGAGTCATGGGGTGAGCGGCTGAGTAAGGGGGTGAGTGGCTGAGTCATGGGGTGAGTGGCTGAGTCATGGGGTGAGTGGCTGAGTCATGGGATGAGTGGCTGAGTCATGGGGTGAGTGGCTGAGTCATGGGGTGAGTGGCTGAGTCATGGGGTGAGTGGCTGAGTTATGGGATGAGTGGCTGAGTCATGGGGTGAGTGGCTGAGTAAGGGGGTGAGTGGCTGAGTAATGGGGTGAGTGGCTGAGTAATGGGGTGAGTGGCTGTGTCATGGGGTGAGTGGCTGAGTAATGGGGTGAGTGGCTGAGTCATGGGGTGAGTGGCTGAGTCATGGGGTGAGTGGCTGAGTAATGGGGTGAGTGGCTGAGTCATGGGGTGAGTGGCTGAGTCATGGGATGACAAACACAAGCCTCATGAGCAGCAGGCAGTGCAAACAGGAAGGCATTCACTGATGCCTTGGCGCTGCTTGCTTCCCCAATTCCTGTACACAGGCCGCGGCGGCAGCGGCAGCGGCAGCGGCGGCGCACGATGGTTCCCCCACCCTCAGTGAATTCCACGGCAGTGGCCGGGACGACTGGGTCAGCATTGCCATGCCCGGGGGGCGGACCGCATCCGGTGCAGTCGTGGGATCAGAGACCTTCGACGCACTCAGCGAGCAGTGAGTTTCTGAGTGTGGGTATGGGGTGAAGGACGGGGAGGTGGGGTTCAGTGTTTAGAGCAAGCAGTCAGCAGCGAGTTGTGTTTGGGGGTGGCGAGCAAATAGGTTGACGATCTGGGGGTTGCAACAAGCTGTGAGTTTTAGTTATGGGCAGGAGGCGGGGTTCAGGTTTAGGAGTGACGAGTGAGGTGAGGAAAAGGGTTGGAAATAACCAAGCAAGCAGTCAGCCAGGGTCTTAAGGGTCAGAGCGGGGGGGTGAGGTTCTGGCGTCTGGGCGCGGAGGTTGGTTTTATGAGTAATCGGTGACTTTTGGATAAGGCTTAAAAACAAGCAGCAAGTTATGGAGTCTGGGCGAGAGTTTCGCTCTGCCTGCTTGGCCACTACACCCTGCCTTCCCCCACCCACCCACTCACCCGTAAATTTGTGCATTCACACGGTATCCCCCCCTTCCGGTATCTTCCTCTTTTACCCTCGGCCATCACTTCACTTTGACTGTGGGGTTCACCTGGGTAAGCACGCGACACTCTCCTGAACTACAACAATCAAACTAGCATCCTCGTTGAGCCCGAGTCCGAAGCTCTGATGCCCGAAGCTCTCTCCCTGTCTCCGCCCATCATGCCGCTCAGGCCCTGTCTCCGCCCAGCGGGTGACTAGGGTTCTAAACCTTAAACCCTCTCTCCCGGTCTCCTCCCAGCAAGCCACTCAGGCCCTGTCTCCGCCCAGTGGGTGACTAGGGTTCAGGTAAATCTTATACCTTCTCTCCCGGTCTCCTTCCAGCAAGCCACTCAGGCCCTGTCTCTGCCCAGCAGGCGGCTTATAGAATGCTCATGAGCCGTGTTGGGTTCCGACCCGCATACTCTCCCCCCATCTCCGGGCGCTGGCCCTCACCTCTGCCCTTTTACACTCTTCCTGAACCCCACACTCTGCTCACACTTCCTTATCCATCTCTCCCCCTCCCCACACACACACGCTCCCATTCACTCCCTGCTGCGTCGAGCTTGAGGTTTATAAACCCTAACGCCACTGCTTTACTAAAACCTAGGATTTCTGGTTACAGGGTTTACAATCCCTAAACCCTAACCCACTGCTTTGCCCAAGCCTAGGATTTCAGGTTGTAGGTTGTTTAGTCCCCTTACCCTCACTTCATTTTTTTCAGACTTGGGATCTCAGGTTTTACAATTTATCATTCCTGAACCCTCATCCCCCCCCCCCTGATATTTTCCAGGCTTGGGATCTCAGAGGTGTTGAGTCATCGCGCCTCCCTGCAGCATCAGCTGCTCAGCCTCCAACGCGGCCCCGGCAGCACGCACGCGCTCAGCGCCATTGAACGGCTGTCCTCGCTGCGGGCGGCCCTGTTGGCAATGCAGCCTGATGCGTGGCAGGCGGGAGGCGTGGCTGCGGGCAGCGAGCGACAGACGGGAGGCGTGAGAGCGGGCAGCGAGCAACAGACGGCAGGCGTGAGAGCGGGCAGCGAGCGGCAGACGGCAGGCGTGGAAGCGGGCAGCGGGCAGCTTGCGGCAGAGGACGCTCCAGGGTGCGTTTGCACTGTTGCCGGATGCAGCTTTTAAAACCAACAAAATTGTATACCCTCAACTACGAACCCTAAATCTAGCAGGCAGCGGACAGCAGGCGGCAGGGGGGGCTCGAGGGTGCGCGTATACCGCATGCCAGGCACAGGTTTTTGGGCCAGGGTTGACCCTTAACCCTGAATCTGGACCCTAAAGGAGGACCAAGGGCGTGTGAGTACCGCATGCTGACTCAGGTTTTGAACTTAAAACCCTAACACCATTATATACATTTGATTTGTCTTACCTCGGTTGTGATTTCCTTTTGAATGCTGCCCGCGCGGTAAACTTCCCACCCAAACTCTTGATGTCCGACTAAAACTGGCATCCATGATCAGCGATGAATGTTGTTGCTACACAGTAATGTGTTATGCACCTGTACTGCTATCTCTCATCCGCAAGCAAGGTTGCTTGCAATGGAAAATTACCTCCACAGTAAACCATGAAATCTAGACAGAGGCTCAGGGCATGGACTTGGGCTCACGGTTCAGGGTTTACTCCTCTAATACCGTACCTTTAATCCCTAAACCCTGAACTCAGGGCATGGGCTTGGGCTTCTCCTGCGCCTAGGGGACCCCTAATGCATTCGCGGTTTGTTTTGGGATCGAAACGGAAATGGAATAATGGACAAGGGCTTCTGACGGCTGATGATGACGTGCAACAAATCTGGGCATTACCTGCGTGGGTGGCGCTTGTGTACATAAGAAGTAGCGCGCAGAGCATTTTTGGTAACGTACACAGCCCTACGGCCGAACAGGTGGCTCTCTTAATCCACGCTTCAGGGCGTATTCCCTATTAATTTGAATAGCGGTATTTGTTTATTTACGACTGGCAAGGGCTATTGGGGTGTGGGTAACGCAGGGGGGGCGGAGGACAGGGACCAGTGTTTCTTTTTTGCTGTGAAGGCAGCACTGGCAGGCTGCCCCGCGGCCAACAAAGGCCTGATCGGGACCAAACCTTGACCAGTCTATGGCGGGCAGCCCAAGCACTAGGTTTCATCGTGCCGGCCAACGTCGATTTACCCCCGTTTCATCGTGATTCACGATATATCGTGCCTTAAAATAACCACTGCCAAGCAGCATGGCTGGCCCCACCTGGAGCCTCTGGATCAGTGCTGTTGTTGCGCCGTAACTCATAAATCGTGCACGCAATTACGGCGTCTTCCAGCTCAAAGTAGCTGAGTTGCCTTCAAATTACGGTGACTGAAGCTCAGCTATGTAATTCAGCCACCGTAATGACCGTGATTGGCACAGCATTGCTCTGGATGCAGGCCAAAGTGTAGCTGACATGTAGCTGAGTCACGAAAAGTAAACATTTGTGTGGACCGTTCCATTTCGAATCATTTTTTTACGCCGGGTTGATTTCAAAGGCCGAGTTCTCTTTGCGAGTGGATCCGAAAAGCAATGAGGTCGCGTTTTTTTAATAGTTGGTCATTGGTGGTTTGTTGTTGTTTTGCCCCCCCCTGGCCAAGCTCGCTGATCTCCCCCATCGCCTGCCCGGGCCGCAGGACCTCAGTGGAGGCAGACAGCTCCGCAGTCCACCTGCCGACATCGGCCCGGACCACGTCCCCCCCGCCCACATCGTCTGAGCCCCCCCCGCATCCGTCAGTGCAGCTGCTCCTGCTCACCGTCTTGGACCTGCAGCAGGAGCTCCAGGGCAGCCAACAGCACCAGCAGGCGGCCATGGCCACCCTGGGGCAGTACCAGGTGGGAGGTGCTGCTGGACAGACTGTATGTGTGGATTTGGCTGTCACTGGAGTGTGGGAAAGCCTTTGCTTGGGTCATATCTGGAGTGTGGGAATGCCTTTGATTGGCTGTTACTGGAGCAGGGGGTAGGAAATTTACCTTGGCGCGAAATATTTAAAGGACAGTATTCCACGGCTGGTCGCCAGTCATGCCAGTGTATCCTCCCTTCTACCTGTACTGCTTTAGTTGTGTCTGCCTTATGTGTGAACTTTGCTGCCTGCATTCTATTTATGGTAGCAAGCTCGATTTCAATGTCTGTACTGGGTGTGGCCTTTGCATTCCTTCATAATTAGACATTGTTTAGGGGTGAGGGGCGCCTCAAAAAGAGCGTGGATGGATTATCCACACCAGGTAATCCACACAAATTGCCAGTTCGAATGGAGATTTTTGGTCAATTGTTTCTTGTTTTCCCCCGAGGGCAGCATTCAAAGAAAAAATGGTTCACCCGAGGGAAGGCAATCCAAATCTAACGTACCATACATGAAAACGAAAAACGAAAAATAATTCAGGCTTCCAGCCATTTCCAGGGTACAGATGAAATATGTTTTCTAACAGCCCTGGGGCATGACCCGGTGGGAGAGACCAGAGAAATGGACAGCACTAACCAGGGACAAACCTTTCGAAAAGAGTGATTTGAATCGGGTGGCTGAAATCTAGATGTGAGAGGTTATAGCAAGGGCTGGTGAGCAATGGCAGGAGGTTAAGAGCGGTGCGTACACGCTGGGCCCTGCTGAACGCTCGGCCACGTGGGGCTGGTAGGGGATGAGCAATCTCAATGTCAGCTACCAAACACAGCTAGGACCATGATGCAGCCATGCCACCCTCCTATGTGAGGAGGGCAGGAACATGGACCCCGGCGATCTGGGCAGGGAGAGAGAGAAAGGATCGTTTGGCGGGTTCGATCCCTCAAGCTTCAGGGTGCAGTTGCAGGAGGTGTGATGGGACTATGGAAGCGGTGCAGGAGCCATCCGGTGAGCACTGTTTTCTTAACCTCCATTCTTCCTGCAGTTCGTAGCTGTTCCTTTTCTCTCTTTCTATCAGTAAGGCGTTAGAGCAGGTTGCACGCGCCGAACAAGCCATCGTAGTGTTAAGGCAGTTTGTGCACAATGCCATCCATCCATCCCATTTCCTGTTAATGTGCTGTACTCGGAACCTCCTCAGATCCCCCGTTGGAATGTTGTGCCTTCCATCTCCCCCCCTGGTTAGTATCATGTCCACTTCCAATGCCCCGTTGGTATGTTGCACCTCCCATCTCCCCCTTCTGCCATGATGTGCGATCCACTTCCAACGCCCCTTCAGTATTTTGTACCGTCCTTCAATCCCCCAACTGGTACGTCTTGCTTGATGCTGCCACACACACACACCGTGTCGGGTGAAGTTATGGGAAGCCACCTGTAGAGTACCGTGTCCACCCTCCCCCGGTCCATCCCTCACCCCACCCCACCCCCGTTGGTGTGTTGTAATATCCACTTCCACCCTCCCTCCCTCGGTTTGAATCCGTTTATGTTCTCATGCAGGTGTTGTGTGAGGTGATGGGCGGCCAGCTGAAGAACACGGTGTCAAGCCTGGTGGAGCGCAACGCCATGATCGACGCCATGATGAGGAAACAGAACGAGCTCAACGCAAAGCTAGCCCTGCAGGTAGGGGTGATAGGATATAGGGACCTCTTTGGATTGTGATCGCAATTTTTTCAGTCAGTGGGGAATGGAGAGCTTACTCCCATTTTTGCCCCGAAGCAGGCATGAACAAAATCATTCATTCGCGTCCGAGGGAAGGCAATTCACGCCCGCAACGTGGGGTTCTCAAGCTATTTGTGAACCTTCAACCCCTCGATAGGCAGACCATGATGTGGAAATAGAACGAGCTCATGGCCTGTCTAGCGATGCAGGTTGGGGCCTTGGGGGTAAGCCTGAAGGGCGTAGCCTTGAAAAGCTACTTGACTACCCTAAACCCTGAACGCCTTGATAGATGCGGAAATATAGCAAGGTCGTTGCCATCCTATTCATGCAGGGTGGGTATAGGTTTGAGAACAGTGTGGTGCTGATTGCGGTCCTAGGATGGCTGAATTGCGTGCTGAGTTTGAGTTTCAGTCACCGTAATTCGAAGGCAAATTCAGCTTCTTTTACCAGGAAGGGACCATTATAACGTCCATGATCTCTGAATTACAGTTCAATTGCACAGCACTACTTCTAAACCCTATATCCTCGTAGACTACTTGAGAAATGGAAACAAGACACGCCCGTCGCCAAGGTAGCCATATTAGAAGGTGGAAAGCATTGCGGCATCATGTGCAGCCTGAATGAGAAAAGGAAAACAAATCAGCCGAGGTGCTTCAGTTTCTGGCATCAGGACATTCATCAGCCTGCGAGCCCTGGTAGAGAGGTCAATGGACCGGCCCAACCTACCTGGAGGGCAAATCAAAAAAAAATGATATCTAAGTACCGGTGAAATCCATACCGGCAACCCTGGATATCTTATGGTGAAGTCCATGACCTTGTTTTAATTTTGCCCCTATCCTTGATGGTGCCTTATCATGGGGCCCCTAACCATGATTATACTGGTGAAGCATGTACGTCACCATGGTAATGTTGCAGCCTGGAGCTCTGATGCCAGCTTCACATGCTACCCGGGTCTTGCCTAGTCCAGATACAGGGTTCCGGTCCTTTGACCTCCAGGGCAGGCAGGGATTTGGTTAGTGGTGACTGGTTACGAGGCGTAACCAAAGTGGTAACCAAAAAATCATTCGGCGTCGCCGAAGCCGAGGTCGAGGCTCGCAGTAACGAAAGGCGACGGAATCAATTCGAATCGGGGAGATTTAGGCGCCTGCGGCGCGCTCTTCAACAAGAACTCGCCTGCTTCTACTAGTTACCATAATTATTCCAAATGAAACGGAATCACAACATTATGGTAGGTTTAAGAAAGCTACTGCGCTGTGGAACAAAGATACAGTCCTGTGTCAGCAGGGCTGGCAGGTTGCTGGTCGTCCTGATGCCAGAAAGTAATGTCCCTTTACTGATGTGATTTTTCCACCTCGCGCAGGACGCTATGCCCTTGGCAGATACACTTCTTTTATCGTGATGCCACTTGCTGATGCCCCATTTTGGCTGCTTTGCCTGTTCCTTATTCTCCGTGACAGATGATGCCTCGTAATCCCTCTGGCCAGTTGCTGACGCCCCTTGCGTGACATGCCATTTTTATTTCTCCTTGCAGAATAATGCCCCCCCTGGGCTGTTCCGCATTTTCCTTTTTCTTTCTGCAGGGATGACAAACCCCTACGAGGATACCCCCTGACTGGTGTCTCTCGCCTGCTTTGCCTCCTTTAATTTTCCTCTTCCAGGACGATGCGCCCTCCCCCGTGGCCTGTTTCACACTTTTTTCTCTTCTTCATTCAGGATGACCAACCCCTGGGTTGGTTGGTGCTCCTTGGCTGATATCTCTCGGCTGCTTGGCCATTTTTTTCTTTTCTTCTTGCAGAACGATGCCTGGGCTGTTTCACATAGTCTTCATTCAGGACGACAGACCCCTTGGCTGACGCGCTCCTTGACTGATGCCTCTCTGCTGCTTTACCTCCTTCGTTTTCCTCTTGTAGGATGACGCCCCCCCTGTGGCTATTTCGCATTCCTTTCTTGGTGCAGGATGACACTCTCATGGAATGATAGAATGATGCCCCCTGTGGCCTTGACTCACGCCTCGTGGCTGCTTTGCCTTTTTGTCTCCTCCTCGCAGAGTGCTGCCCCAGCCAGGGCTATGCTGCATTTTTCTTTTGCATTGTGCAGGATAACACCCATGCATCGGCTGATATATTTTGGCTGCTTTGTCTCATTTTCACGATCTCCTCTCGCAGGATGATGAGATTGTTGACCTCAAGTGGCGGCAGAGGGGTGAGGCGGACGCAACGGACGGCAAAGATAGCAACACGTCCTGGTCCAAAATGGGGCAGATGTTCAACCTGAGTCGCTTTAAGAAGGAGGACGGGGGTGATTCAAACCCAGGGACAAAGTTGTGACGGGGGAGGAGCTCATCAGTGTGTGTTATCGAAGTGCACGTCAGACCATTTTAGGAAGGGCGCCGGCGGCCACCATGCTCTGGAACAATGGAGACGAAACGTTGATTGATTTCTGGCCGGTGGGCCTTAGCAGCAACAGGCCCTGCTGCACCAGGCCCCCTCGTTCGCAGGCCGTGATGTAGCTGATTTGTACCTGGAGGGCAAGAAAGATGTACCTTGAGTGCAGTAAAACAAACAGAAAGCCCATATCTCCTCCACACTCATATTCCAAACATACCTCTGCTACGCTCCGGCCGGGATGCAAGGGTTCGTGGCCTGAACACTGACACCAGCCTACCGGTGCAACTGGTATGAAAATGACGTTGCTGCCAATTAACATCTCGCGCTTTGGCGTGCCAAGGACGCCACACCTCTGGGGCTCTGCTTAAACACGCTTTATCGTGTGTCTCCTCATATCACCTTTCAAACTGGTTCAAATTTGGGGCGATAAGAGACACACACCAGGATATTTGTCAATACCGGTGCACGGCCCTCGTTGGATATTTCAGGTATATTTCATTTTGGCATGTACATTTTTTATGGGGGATGAAATCACGAAGCTTAAACAAGGATTGTTTACTCCTGGAGCAACACCAAACGAGGATTGTTACACGGCAAACTGCCCGGTTGACCACGACTGCTATAGGCGATTTTGGTAAGTCGGCAGGTTGGGGGCATGTTAAAATCCGAGATTTTGGCACGGGAGTTCCATACCAATGTGGACAAGACCTTGCAATGGATTGACAATGGCGGCTAGACAAATCCTGGCGTGAGGAATCCTCAACCACGGTGTTTTCAACAGCCTAAGAGAAGGAGGGTCAAGGATCAGTGAATGGATTACCGCTGATGAGATGAGGGCCTCCTGGTGGATGATGGCTTTGAAACAGGCTGTGTGGGCGAGAGGGGCATTCGCTTGCAGTGTCCACATTCAGCCTGCATTAAACATTCTCAGTAGAAAGCTGCAAGTTGTGATTGATCACAGATTTTGACAGCTTGTCCAGGAGGGGCACTGTCGTAGCGTTTTACCGTTAAGTGCCTGTACCGGTGTACGGGCATATGTCCCATGCTTTAAATTTGATTCTCTGCTCGACTGTAAAATCTTCACGAAAGTCTATATATTGTGGATTATTACCTTGCAGAGGAAGGCCATTAGCCTAGCTGCTTAGGCCATTTAAAATGCATTATTATTAAGACACATGTGATAAGTTGATTGAGCTTCAAAGAGGACCTTGCTGACCACTTGGAAATGGCTTAGTGAGTGCCTGAGCTCACAAATACCGTGGCTTAATTTTGATTTCTGTGATCTGGAGTTATTTCAGTGGTTTGGAGTTGAGGGATTGAGTCTCACGACCCAGTCGTAATACAAAGGTCCCAACTGCTTCAAGTTATTTTCAATTTAAAGCCTGATCCGATTGACATAATCACGGTAATTGCTACAACATCTGAGCATCAGCACGTCCACGTAATAGCCTTCTTTGGAGAGGCCAGTCGGTGCAATCCGGCTATACGGTACTGACAAATTATATACGATACATGCGGGTCTGAAACAAAAAAGACGGGCAAACAGGCAAGGCAACCACATGCAAAACGAGGAGAAACAGCGGATGCAGAGGATGCAATCCATGGGACTCCAAAAAATGGATTTGATGTTTGTCCTCAAAAATGTTTGCATCACGGATAAGGATGAAGCCCCTGTGGTGCTAGGCAGCAACACGAGACAGACATGAAGACATCTGAGAAGAACCTCCACAAAAACAAGCAGTCGTATAAAACAAATGAGGCAGGGTATCAACATGCCATGTTTTCAGGCAACATGGAAATGGACTCTATTTACAAAGCTGGACCTGTGTTTATATGGTATGCAGCGCTTAGCTAGCTATGCAACACGAACGCTGGCGAGAGGACACCTCTGGTTGGCGTCCCACCATGCTCTCATCTCCCAGTCAGCAGCACCCTGCTGCACAACATCAGCGCCTTAAGTGCCCGGCGATGCAATCATGTCTGAGCAAACACGGCTCCAACACCAGGCCAGCCACTAAACGATGTTATCAAGAGAGTCGGCATCAAGCACAGGGAGGGAATTGTAGTCCTCCTTGGCCTGCAAGATCTCCAGCTGCTGTTCTAGCTGGAGCCGGGTTGGGGCGAGCCTAGCGCGTGCCTCCTCCTGCTGCTGCATCCTCATCCGTGCAGCGTTGTACAGAGCGGCGTTCCGCGCCGCCTCTGCCTTCGCCACAGCCTCAGACGCCTGGGTGCGAAGCTCAAGCAGCTCGGCCTGGCTGGCCTGCAGCAGGGGCGCCAGGCGGCCCACCTCTTCGTCCAGGCCGTTGGTGCGGGTGCGCTCATAGCCAGCGGCCCACTCTGCCTGCTGAAGCGCACCCTGCAGCTGCCTCATGTCCTCAGCCATGGCCTGGATCTGCTGACCTCCCTCCTGGACCACAGCCTGCAGCTGAGCAACCTGATGGCGAGTCTGTTGCAGTTCGTGCTCCATGGCTACCACCTGCTTCATCGCACACCCTGCAAAGCATTATAAGGCGAGATACGTTAAAAGACACGGGGAACAGGGTTGCTGGCTATTTGTTTAGGGTTAAGGGGATAGTGTTTAGGCCTTTAGGGTTGCTGGCTATTTGTTTGCCTCTTTATTGACCGAGTTTCTCACATGTGTAGTGACAACGACAATTTACTTTCATGGGGCTCTTCATTTAAGAGGCCGATTCCTTTCAACCCCCTAACTGCGGAAGTATATAGAGTATGTAGAAATAACTCGTCCCCCCCCCCCCCACACACAGACATTTAATTTTATCCACCATCTCTATTTTCACGCAATACCATCAAGGTATCCCCTCACACCTGTGATTATTTTTCTTGCCATTGCTAGGGGCCCTCAGGGCACCTAAGCAATCCCGACGATTCCCTAAAGCGTGTTACCGTCAGGTACCCAAATAGAGCTCTTGGAGAAGGATGCTTTAGTTATTCGATATTTAAAAATACCACAATGAAGCTTAAATACCAAATTCAAGGTGAATTTACTATAGTGCAGCATAAAAGGCCTCAGCTACATGTCAGCTACACTCCGGCTGCTGGCCGGAGGCCTTATTCTAGGCCAGCCTTGCTGCTTTGGCCACCAGTCGAAGGCCGGCCCAAGTTTGGTCCTAATTAGGCCTTTGGCGGCCACGTGGCAGCCTGTCAAAGTTGGACTTGTAGCCGAAAAAAGAAAGACTGCCCCTCACCCACATGCCCTGATGCAGGAAACCTGGCCTACCTGTGGCACGTTGCTGCTCTGCAACCTTGCTGCTCGCCTTGAGCTCCCCGATCTCGACCTGCCTCTGAACCAGCTTCCACCGATCCTCCAGCAGCTGCGTCTTGAGCTGCGCGGCGGCTGCCTTGGCCTCACCCAGCCCGGCCCTCATGCGCAACAGGGTGCCCTCGTGAACAGCCTGAGGAAAGGGGGCAATTGGATTTATATGTGATTGAACATGTGCCAGGGACAAGGGAGCCACACACTCCTGGACGTGCAAGGTTGCCTTTGCCTTACCCAGCCCGGCCCTCAGGCTAGACAGGGAGTCCTTGTGCTCAGCCTAAGGGGGAGGTGTCAAACTGTCAATCCATATATCATTGAGCGCGGGCCAGAGACAGGTGGCCACCAGTCATGTGCCAGAGATCAGGTGGCCACCAGTCATGTGCCAGAGATCAGGTGGCCACCAGTCATGTGCCAGAGATCAGGTGGCCACCAGTCATGTGCCAGAGATCAGGTGGCCACCAGTCATGTGCCAGAGATCAGGTGGCCACCAGTCATGTGCCAGAGATCAGGTGGCCACCAGTCATGTGCCAGAGATCAGGTGGCCACCAGTCATGTGCCAGAGATCAGGTGGCCACCAGTCATGTGCCAGAGATCAGGTGGCCACCAGTCATGTGCCAGAGATCAGGTGGCCACCAGTTATGTGCCAGAGATCAGGTGGCCACCAGTCATGTGCCAGAGATCAGGTGGCCACCAGTCATGTGCCAGAGATCAGGTGGCCACCAGTTATGGGCCAGAGATCAGGTGGCCACCAGTTATGTGCCAGAGATCAGGTGGCCACCAGTTATGTGCCAGAGATCAGGTGGCCACCAGTCATGTGCCAGAGATCAGGTGGCCACCAGTCATGTGCCAGAGATCAGGTGGCCACCAGTCATGTGCCAGAGATCAGGTGGCCACCAGTCATGTGCCAGAGATCAGGTGGCCACCAGTCATGTGCCAGAGATCAGGTGGCCACCAGTCATGTGCCAGAGATCAGGTGGCCACCAGTCATGTGCCAGAGATCAGGTGGCCACCAGTCATGTGCCAGAGATCAGGTGGCCACCAGTCATGTGCCAGAGATCAGGTGGCCACCAGTCATGTGCCAGAGATCAGGTGGCCACCAGTCATGTGCCAGAGATCAGGTGGCCACCAGTCATGTGCCAGAGATCAGGTGGCCACCAGTCATGTGCCAGAGATCAGGTGGCCACCAGTCATGTGCCAGAGATCAGGTGGCCACCAGTCATGTGCCAGAGATCAGGTGGCCACCAGTCATGTGCCAGAGATCAGGTGGCCACCAGTTATGGGCCAGAGATCAGGTGGCCACCAGTTATGTGCCAGAGATCAGGTGGCCACCAGTCATGTGCCAGAGATCAGGTGGCCACCAGTCATGTGCCAGAGATCAGGTGGCCACCAGTCATGTGCCAGAGATCAGGTGGCCACCAGTCATGTGCCAGAGATCAGGTGGCCACCAGTTATGTGCCAGAGATCAGGTGGCCACCAGTTATGTGCCAGAGATCAGGTGGCCACCAGTCATGTGCCAGAGATCAGGTGGCCACCAGTCATGTGCCAGAGATCAGGTGGCCACCAGTCATGTGCCAGAGATCAGGTGGCCACCAGTCATGTGCCAGAGATCAGGTGGCCACCAGTCATGTGCCAGAGATCAGGTGGCCACCAGTTATGTGCCAGAGATCAGGTGGCCACCAGTCATGTGCCAGAGATCAGGTGGCCACCAGTCATGTGCCAGAGATCAGGTGGCCACCAGTCATGTGCCAGAGATCAGGTGGCCACCAGTTATGTGCCAGAGATCAGGTGGCCACCAGTTATGTGCCAGAGATCAGGTGGCCACCAGTTATGTGCCAGAGATCAGGTGGCCACCAGTTATGTGCCAGAGATCAGGTGGCCACCAGTCATGTGCCAGAGATCAGGTGGCCACCAGTCATGTGCCAGAGATCAGGTGGCCACCAGTCATGTGCCAGAGATCAGGTGGCCACCAGTCATGTGCCAGAGATCAGGTGGCCACCAGTTATGTGCCAGAGATCAGGTGGCCACCAGTTATGTGCCAGAGATCAGGTGGCCACCAGTCATGTGCCAGAGATCAGGTGGCCACCAGTCATGTGCCAGAGATCAGGTGGCCACCAGTCATGTGCCAGAGATCAGGTGGCCACCAGTCATGTGCCAGAGATCAGGTGGCCACCAGTCATGTGCCAGAGATCAGGTGGCCACCAGTCATGTGCCAGAGATCAGGTGGCCACCAGTCATGTGCCAGAGATCAGGTGGCCACCAGTCATGTGCCAGAGATCAGGTGGCCACCAGTCATGTGCCAGAGATCAGGTGGCCACCAGTCATGTGCCAGAGATCAGGTGGCCACCAGTTATGTGCCAGAGATCAGGTGGCCACCAGTCATGTGCCAGAGATCAGGTGGCCACCAGTCATGTGCCAGAGATCAGGTGGCCACCAGTTATGGGCCAGAGATCAGGTGGCCACCAGTTATGTGCCAGAGATCAGGTGGCCACCAGTTATGTGCCAGAGATCAGGTGGCCACCAGTCATGTGCCAGAGATCAGGTGGCCACCAGTCATGTGCCAGAGATCAGGTGGCCACCAGTCATGTGCCAGAGATCAGGTGGCCACCAGTCATGTGCCAGAGATCAGGTGGCCACCAGTTATGTGCCAGAGATCAGGTGGCCACCAGTTATGTGCCAGAGATCAGGTGGCCACCAGTCATGTGCCAGAGATCAGGTGGCCACCAGTCATGTGCCAGAGATCAGGTGGCCACCAGTCATGTGCCAGAGATCAGGTGGCCACCAGTCATGTGCCAGAGATCAGGTGGCCACCAGTCATGTGCCAGAGATCAGGTGGCCACCTGTTATGTGCCAGAGATCAGGTGGCCACCAGTTATGTGCCAGAGATCAGGTGGCCACCAGTCATGTGCCAGAGATCAGGTGGCCACCAGTCATGTGCCAGAGATCAGGTGGCCACCAGTTATGTGCCAGAGATCAGGTGGCCACCAGTTATGTGCCAGAGATCAGGTGGCCACCAGTTATGTGCCAGAGATCAGGTGGCCACCAGTTATGTGCCAGAGATCAGGTGGCCACCAGTCATGTGCCAGAGATCAGGTGGCCACCAGTCATGTGCCAGAGATCAGGTGGCCACCAGTCATGTGCCAGAGATCAGGTGGCCACCAGTCATGTGCCAGAGATCAGGTGGCCACCAGTTATGTGCCAGAGATCAGGTGGCCACCAGTTATGTGCCAGAGATCAGGTGGCCACCAGTCATGTGCCAGAGATCAGGTGGCCACCAGTTATGTGCCAGAGATCAGGTGGCCACCAGTTATGTGCCAGAGATCAGGTGGCCACCAGTTATGGGCCAGAGATCAGGTGGCCACCAGTTATGTGCCAGAGATCAGGTGGCCACCAGTTATGGGCCAGAGATCCACTCTCCACCCACAAGGATCAGGATTCAGGGATGAGGAAGGCACACACATCGCCCCCTCTTTTTCTTTCGGCCAGCGCCGACGCGCCCCTAGCTGGGCGATCAGCCATTTACCCCCCGCCCCAATTTCAGCGGCGGGTGACGGGCCGTGACTTCCCCAGAGCAAGCAGATAGGGTTCATCTCCCGCACACACACACACACACAAGATAGGGAAAACGAAAAAAGAAAGGGAGGGAAAGGCCATTCAGGCCGGATCGGGTCAAAGTGTCACCAAACAGATTTCCCGCCCCGCGTCCCAGAATTCCCTTGACGAACCACCGTTGCTCACCACCTGAGCAGCTCTTACTGTACCATATGGAATAATATGTTTACAAATAGCATTAGAAAAAGTTTGCCAGTCCCCTCCATGCCACTGATGGTAATGGCAGTGCCTGTCCACTGGTGGGGGGGGAAATGGATTTGAATAGCAAGCCCGAATCATGCGTGAGGTATGAAGAGGCATGGCATTAGGGATGGGTAGGCATGGCGTGAGGTATGAAGAAGCATGGCATCAGGTATGGGCATGGCGTGAGGTATGAAGAGGCATGGCATGAGGGATGGGCACGCATGGCATGAGGTATGAAGAGGCATGGCAAGAGATATGAAGAGGCATGGCGTGAGGTATAAAGAGGCATGGCGTCAGGGATGGGCAGGCATGGCATCAGGGATGGGTAGCCATGGCGTGAGGTATGAAGAGGCATGGCGTGAGGTATGAAGAATCATGGCATCAGGGATGGGCAGGCATGGCGTGAGGTATGAAGAGGCATGGCGGAGGTGTGAAGAAGCATGGCATCAGGGATGGGCAAGCATAGCATGAGGTATGAAGAGGCATGGCATCAAGGATGGGCACGCATGGGGTGAGGTATGAATAGGTATGACGTGAGGTGTGAAGATGCATGGCATCAGGGATGGGAAGGCGTGGTGTGAGGTATGAAGAGGCATGGCATCAGGGATGGGCACGCATGGCATGAGGTATGAAGAGACATGGCATGTGGGATGATGTTAGGCCTGGGGGATGGACCTGGCAAGGAATGTGGGATGATGCTGGGCATGGGGGTGGAGAAGGTTGGGCATGTGGGATAATGTTACGCCTGGGGGATGGAGGAGGCATGGCATGTGGGATGATCTTGGGCATGGGGGTGGAGGAGGCTGGGCATGTGGGATTATGAAGGAGGGGGGGGGCAGGCATATAGGAGGATGCATGGTATGAGGGAGGGGAAGGCAGACATGGAGGTGGGTAAGGCAAGCATGGAGAGGATGCATGGCATGAGGGAGGGGAAGGCAGGCATGGTGGAGGGGAAGGCAAGCATGGGAAGGATGCATGGCATGAGGGAGGGGGGGGGGTCAGGCATGGATGAGGATGCATTACATGAGAGAAGGGTAGGCAGGCATGAAGGGGGTGTGTGAAAATAGGTCAGGGGTTGGAGCATCAAGGAGGATGCTTGGCACGAGGGAGGGTGTATGGCATGCAATGGGGGAGTAGGAGGCAGGGCATGCAACGGTAGAGTACGAGGCATGACATGGGGGAGTATGAGGCAGGTAATGGGAGAGTTTCGGATATGACAGGAGGGCAAACATGCGCATTCTCACGAGCATGTTCGAAATACCCAGGCTTATCGGGTCGAAAATGACGATGGTGGCGCCATGCGATGTCGACCAGATTGACACGGTGGCTGTCGAGATCCTGGCCCCGTGCAGCGCTCACGCTATACATGAAAAACTCGTAGTAAAGAAGAAAATATAGTTCAGCTCGTCACAGGGCGTGCTGGGCGCACGTAAGGTCTGGTCCTGAGTCTGCTAGGTTTGACTTGTGCGCAAAACACTTCGATCAACTGGGCGCTACGAAATGCATCGAACTGCATAAATGTAATGTTTCGTCGCGTGTCTGATCGACCTTGTCGACTCTGACGTTCTTCATTTCCCCCGCGTCACGGGAATATTAACTAAGGGAAATATTTCCCGTACGGCAACACACAGTAAGACACAGCCCCCCCCCCCCCCCCCCCACACACACACACAACTGCAGCCCAGCCATCAGGGACACAGGGAACGGGTTACGGTATCACGTTACGTTACGATACGTTACGTTACGATACGGGCCTTTGGCCCGATACGGGATTCAATACGACCTCCCCCCCCCCCCACATCCCACATTTGAGGTGGAGGTGCCATGGCCCAAACCGGCATGCGTGGCTGCATGCCAGCCCCCATGCAATCTTGCATGGCCCCCAAGTACCCCTAAGGGTCACCATGTATGCATGCAGATTGACCATGCAGAATGCTAGTTTAAGCAGACAATCATCCGGGCAATGATGGATATTCAACTCCTAATTTTACCCAGTCCGTATAAGCACTAGCACATCCCCTCTCAGTTGAGTACTTGAATCAGTTCCTCTTACGTCTCACTCTCCCACCTGATCTGTTACATCTGACTAGCTGAGCAGCTGAGCTACAGGCTTGAATTCCGTGAGCTCCTGAAGTGCTAGTTCATCGGAAGTTGAACATAAGAGACGAATGAAGGATCCCCAAGCGTAAATCGGGTGCATTATCCACGAAATTTCGAACGGGCTGTCCGAACATGACATGCGTCTGTTCCTTACTATCTGTGCTCACAAACTCACAATGCCATTGTAAAGTCTCTTCAAGAAGCATATGTTAAGCGCGATGCATCGCTGCAAATGTGCAATGCACCAGTTGCTGGGCTTATCACTAGCGATGGTCGTGTCGCTGTGTGGAATCTCAGCGCGGTCATTCCACACATACTCCAAAAGTGCGGATTTTCAGTCGGTGCACCGTAGTGGACCGTAACGATACGTTACGTTACGATACGTTACGTTACGGGATTTTTGGCCCATACGGGCCGTATCCTGTGTCCCTGCCAGCCATTGCCCACCGCCACAAGACACAGCCCCTCCCCACGCATACACACACACACCTGCAGCTCAGCCATTGCCCACCACCATAACACACAGTCCCCCCTCCCCACACACACACCTAGGCGATCAGCCATTTACCCCCCGCCCCATTTTCAGCGACAGGTGACCGGCCGTGACACCCTAGAGCAAGCAGATATCCCCCCACACAAAATCCTGTCCTCACTCCTTAACAGGGCCTGTCACACCTACCATCACCATCCACACTTCCCATCACTATCCACACCTTTAAGCACTTTCACACCTGTCAACACCATCCACACCTCACCTGCATCTCCCTCATCTTGACCTCTGCCGCCTGTGCCCTGACCTCCGCATCGGCAGCCTTGGCAGCAGCAGCCTTCACATCGGCAAGCTTCCCATTGGCACTCTCGAACACCTCAACCTCCGCCTGATCAACAGAGGGGCGGGAAAGCCGAGATCAGAGACATGGTGGCAGCCCAGTTCCAATATTATCAGTTAAGTCGCTTTCGCTCGAAGGGTTACCATTGTGCCGGATTTCCTGTTTTGTTGCACCCTGTGAGCGAGCAAATGTTCCGGTGGAAAAATTGTCTTGATTTTACAGCTACAACGAGATTTTTCATAACATTCACATTGGTCTGCGACCACGGTACATGGCGGCATTGAGGTGTACATCACAACACCAGCCATTATTGTACAAAATCATGAATTCATGGCAAACAAGTGGGCGGGCTTCTGAGCTGCTGGCAGCAACTGCCGCGACCACAGCTGCTGCTGATATGGCTGTGAGTCCTGTAACGGTGTACCCTTCATAAATAGCAACCCTTCAATAAAAGCAGACAACCAAGCGCCCTACCTGCTCCTTCTGTTGCAGCGCGGCACGCTTGCTGCTCTCCAGGTCTCGAACCTGCTCCTCAAGGTGCTGATTGCGCTCAGACAGCTTGCGGGCGCATGCCATGGCCTCGTACAGGGCCTGTCCGCTGGCCTGGGAGGGAGGAACAGGGTTTGGGGGTCAAAGACAGGTCCAGCTCCGGAACTGTTGGGACAAAATGCCTGCTACTTTCCATTCAGTGTGCACTAGGCACCTTTGGGGGGGCCGTTGGGCGCCCCCCCTATGCGAGTCAGGAGGCTCAGCTCCAGACCAACAGTTTCACTGAGCTGGGCTGACTGCTGATGCGATCCATTGTAGGGTTCTGTGTCTTTGCCCACCTGGGACCACATGCATAATATTTATTTTTTGCGCACAAAGCCTTGGGGGCCGCACGCGGCAGTCAACACTGGGCCGATAAGGATCAAAGCTAGACAGGGCTGGTTGCAACAGGCCTGCTCGGTCGTAGGCCGTGTCGTAGATGAAGTTTAGCTGAAGTGCGCAAAGATGAACACCGATGCATGCACCTACCACATCCGACTGCTGGCCAACAAGGATCTTGCCAACAAGAAAAGTCCGAGGTGGAGAAGATAGTAAACCTGAGGAGACTTTTGACATGAAGCAGGTGCACACCTGTGTTTGTTGCTCCGCCTCGTGAAGCCGTTTCTTCAGTCTCCCGTTCGCCCCGGACAGCTCTGCAGCGTTGGATTTGTTCTTGGCTTGCTGGGACGTATGTTTAGTGGCCTGAGAGAGGGAGGGGCAGGACAGGCCAGATATCTCAAGGAGCGTATGTGCAGATCGATGGGGAGGGAGAGGGCTGACCTGCAGGCCAGACACCCCACATTTCAAATCGCAAGATGCCAGATTTGAAGCACGTGCCCAAGCTGCAGTGTATATAAACAACAAGCCCTAGAGCATGGATGTAAAGAGCCATCCATTCGGCTGCAGCACTGGGTCGGTTGCCATCAGGCTGTCATGTCACACCATCATACCACATCACACTAATGCACACCATATTACACCTTTGAATCCCCAACTGCCAAGCAGGTATGCACCAGATATGTGTGAGATCTAGGTCAACACGCAGATCTTACCTGCAGATCCAGCTGCACGCGTGCACCCGCCAGCTCAACAGACAGGTTCTTAATATTTGCAGCCATCCTGTTGGCCTGAGCAGTAAGCTCCGCCTTCCCTGACCGTGAGGCCGCGTCACGTGCCTGTCAGGGCATGTTAGTTGGTGCATGATCTTCATTCATGTGCCTTAGTGAGCCAGGGTACGTTCAGAGGTAGTAAAGATGCCAACATGCTGCCTGCCATAGGCCTTACGCATGGCCTGGCCTGGCATCCTGCATGAGCTGCCGGCAGTAGGCGGCCTTGTACCCAGAAATTAAAAACTGTCACACTTCAGCCAGGTTTGCCTCAAGACAATAGAGGAACCTGCCCGCAGAAACAACGATTGAAATGCGAAGGGCATCGCCTGCTTCAGCGTTTCTTTTTCCTCGACTCAGCTACATGTCAGCTACACTCCGGCCGCTGGCCGGAGACCCCATTCGTGGCCAGCCTTGCTGCTTTGGTCACCAATTGCAGGCCAGCCCAGTTTGGTCCTAATTGGGCCTTTGGTGGCTGCTGGACGGCCAGCCAAAGTTGACCTTGCAGCCGTCAAAATAAACACTTACCTCCTTCACCCTAGACCCTAAGCACCCCCCCTCACCCCTCACCCACCTTGACAGCGTCCGGCTGTGTGTAGCCAAGGTCCTCTGCACGCTCCTGCTGCTGCTGCCAGGATAGGTGCTTGCTTTGGTCCACCTGCAGGACCAACAGCATGTGGTGCATTACCAGTTGGATCCCTGGATTATGAGGATATTGCACCCAGCCTCCAACAGCAACAGGATGTTCAGCCTGCCCTGACAGTGCCTGGTGCTTAGGGTGCTTCCATGCAGGGTTCGGTGCATCCAGCCTCCCAGGCAGGGTTCTTAGGGTGCCAGCACTCAGGCAACTAACAGGATGTTCAGCCTGCCCTGACAGTCTTCTGAATGAGCACAAAGCAGTCTCCATCAAATGGCGGTTGGTGGTGATGCTAAGGGAGGGTGTTGACCTGCAGCTAGGACAGGCTACTTGTGTACAAGCACTTATTTCCGTGCTCCTCGTTTACAATTCAGCTCTACCGGTATCATGATTTCACCCCCCCGGTGGCCACAGCATGGCCGATCTAGACCAAACCTTGACCAGCCAGTGTCCCTTGCAGCATGGCATGCCGCGCCAGGCCTCGCTCCTGTGCTGCAAGCTAAGTATGGCAACGGTGCGGATGTGGCTTCGGCCCCGAGCTGCGCTGTTCCCCATAGTAAGATGCAGCTGAATTGTAGACTGATGCAGCGCGCTAACTGCGAAGCTATCATGGAAAAGCTAAGCCGCATGCATGGCAGTATGGCACCAGAGCGGCGCAAACCGACTGACTGAGCAGGTTGAGCCTCAAAGTGATAAATTGCAAAATACGGTAGCTGCAAAAGTGCAAATGCTTACCGCTTGATTCTTTCGTCCCATGCTGTTGGATTGCTTGAATGTCTGAATGTCTTGGGTGCGTACTGACGACTGCGGTCTGCGGGCAGCATGGGTGGGGGAGGCAGGGTTCAGATCTGCGTCTGCGGGCAGAGCATGCCACTCATGGGCATGCAGCAGGCATGCCATAGGTGGGAAGGCAGAGACGCAGGGTTAAGATATACCGACAGGGTGGGGGAGGCTTCCAGGCGGCGGGGCAGGGGGAGAGCAGGGCTTTGGACGGAGGTTGGCAGAAGAAGGAGAGCCTCAGTGGTCTCCCTCACAGGTCAGTCTGCCCTGGCGTTGAGCTTTTCGGGAAGGAGTTGGCTGGGGAGTGGGTGGGTGAGCTGCGTGGGGATGGAGGGGGACGGAGGGAGGGGCATTTTTTATTTGTTACACTCATTCACAGCGCCAGTCATAGCTTGAGAACATCAGGCGATTTTGAATTAATGCGCCGTCGTGGAGACGTCGCGTGGATGTCATCACATTTCGTCCAACATGGAGGAATCTATAGCAACCGAGCGACAATTGGGCTGGAACCTTCACAATTCGAACCGAGCGGGCAGACAGGAGGGTGATTCAGACTTTCGAGACGCATGCGCCTCCTGCGCTATGCCTGCTCGTGCACTGTTGTGAAGAGGCATCCCGGCAGGAGGTCAGAGGGGTGGGGTTTGGTGGGGCGGGGTACATACAGAAAGCAAATTCTGCCATGCAATGAACCTGAGGGCTTAGGGGCGGGCCAGCTTGCTTTTGCCTACCTTCAATCCAGAGCACGAGTTGGAATCCTGTTGTCTGTGTCTATCGTATCGAATGGGATAGAAGCGCGAGTATGGTGCGCAGAGGGTTCGCGTCACTGACAATTGATCGCAGGATGACGGGGGTCGTCCAGTACGACGATGGGGTCGGGACGTCCTTGAGCAACGAGTGATGGCAAGTGGCAATCAAGCGAATGTAAGAAAAGCGTTAGACTATTTAAACTTATAAAAATTGAAGAACTGTGGGAGGCGCGCAAGCTGGAGGCCCTTTTATCCTCCCCTTCCCATCTTCAGCCCGCCCGTCATTTTTTCGTCCCCGAATACGGCTAACCAGCCCGCCACTCTGCTACATCCAGCTGACCCAGTTGTCAGCTCCGAAACATTTTCAAATGCTGTGGAGCTGTACCGGTACGAATGTAATTAGTCCCTCGTGTCACAAGAGTCGCGCTTGTACAGCGTCGTGCTTGCCAACTCAGCTCGATATTGTTACAACTCAGCCCCGAATTCGGTTTAGAGAATCGCGATTGAGCTTTTATTTCAAACGCGTCGGCAGCTTCATAATTGAATTGATGTCGCGCCAGACCCCTCCCGTTGCAGGGCATAACTTGCGGATTCAATCTCGTAGGACAGGTGTCTGCTGAGTTGTCACATGGGCAGGACCATGCACCTTATGCAGCTCTCCAGAAGCCTGCAACTGTTTCAACCCATCCTTTGCCAGAAGTCTCTGGTCAGTGATGTGAACCTAGATTTTCACATTTCTAGATTATACTCTCTTGTTCCACAATCTATGTTAGACAAGTTCCGCTCAGCTGGACACCTTGTCCCGTTGTCCGGGCCAGCGAGCGTGTGGCACTGTGGCTCTGGTGGTTCAAGGCCTGGGGCCTGACCAATATTGTAGACATTCCAGTTGAACAAAACATTCGAAAACTTAATGCAAGGTACAATTACCGGTAGGTTGAACCAGTAGGATGTACCCAAATCAGCCCAATGAGACACTAAATAAATTCTGGAATTTCTTTAGAAAATCCAGTGCAGCGGAAGGTCACATTAAATGCATGTGACAAGTGCCAAGAAGTCGGGGTTGACAGCAGGGTGTGTCTATGAGGTGACAGTAGGCCATGGCCAGGTGTCCCAGGCATTTGTTGAAATTGTACAGTCCAGCGGAGCATCATATATAGTGAGTAGGTAGCGCGGGAATGAATCCTTTATTGCAGAAAATAAGCCCCAAGCATAAACAAGGAGTCAGCGTTTGCCACAATAGTGCCAACATGCACACCAGGCTTTTGGAATGCCAGCTCATCATTCCGTGTGTCACTACGTCCTAGGGCACCCTAGACATAAATTGGGCCCAAGACGCGCCTGCAGTTTAAGCCGTGCGGGCAGCGAGGGATTGATATTTTGTTGGCACCCCGGACGCCCATGTCGGCCTTGGGTTGCTGATTCCTGTTGCTTCCGGACATTGCTGACTCGCCGTCGCAGAAGGGCTCAATGCGGTCATGAGGAGGAGAGGGACCCCAGAGCCAGGGGACACTTTGGGGCATCTTTGGGAGCTGGTGCTTGGCTGTCCCACATTGACCGCGATTCCGGCAGTGCTCCGCTACAGCACGAGCGGCACTTCTAAGAGCCGTGTGACCTTGCAGTGCAACCAGCAACGGGACACGAGAGGGGGTCGCCACCCTTGTTGCTGTGTCTGGAAACTCCACCAGCTACGTCGCCAGGCAGCTGCTCATCTAGTGAAAACAACAAACCTGCGGCTGATGCAATACGCCGGTCTGCGGCTGCTGCTGCTCCTGCCAGGGAGCCAGCTGCTGCTGTGGCGAGGCTCCTGTCTGCTGTTCCTGCTGCCGGGCAGCCTGTTGTTGCTGCTGCTGCCGCCAGGCAGCCAACTGCTGCTGTAGCGAGACACCTGTCTGTTGCTGCCGGGCAGCCAGTGGTGGCTGATGCGAGGCACGTGCCTGCTTCTGCTGCTGCTGCTGCTCCTGCCAGGCTGCCAGGGATCCAGCTGCTGCTGTGGCGAGGCTCTTGTCTACTGTTGCTGCTGCTGCTGTCGGGCAACCTGTTGTTGCTGCTGCTTCTTCCAGGCAGCCAAGTACTGCTGAAGCGAGGCCCCTGTCTGTTGCTGCTGGGCAGCCAGTAGCGGCGGTTGCGAGGCTCCTGTCTGATGTTGCTGTTGCTGATGCAGCTAGCTGGTGCTGCCAGTCAGCCAACTGCTGTTGTTGCGAGGCACCTGCCTGCTGCTGATCCACTTCCTGCTGCTGCCGGGCAGCCAACTGCGGTTGATGCGAGGCTCCAGCCTGCTGTGTTTACTGCTGCTGATGCTGCTGCCGGGCACCCAGTTGCGGCGGTTGAGAGACTGCTGTTGCTCCTGTTGCTGCTGCTGCCGGGCAGCCAGCTGCAGTTGCGGCCGTGCACCCGCCTGTGGCTGATGCTGTAAGGCAGCCATCTGCTGCAGTTGCTGTTGTTGCTGTTGTTGCATCTGTTGCTGCTGCTGCTGCACTTCCACTGCCTGTCGTCCTTGGACCTGTTGCAATACCTCCACCAACAGCTGCCGCCCCAAGCATGCAGCATCCAACAAGCGCTCTTGCTGCGCGTCAGCCGCTTCTGTGCCTTTCTGCCATGCCTCATCCTATTCTCCTGAACAGGAGGCAGGGCAGGAGGTAGGGCAGGAGACAGGACAGGAGGAAGGGCAGGAGGAAGGGCAGGAGGCAGGACAGGAGGCAGGACTGTAGGCAGGGCAGAAGGCAGGGCAGGAGGCAGGACAGGAGGTAGGGCAGGAGGCAGGGCAGGAGGCAGGGCAGGAGGCAGGGTAGGAGGCAGGGCAGGAGGTAGGAGATGAAGCAGGACTGGAGGCAGGGCAGAAGGCAGGATAGGAGACAGGACAGGCGGCAGGACAGGAGGCAGGGCTGGAGGCAGGACATGAGGAAGGGCTAGAGGCAGGGCAGGATGCATGGATGGAGGCAGGGATGGAGGCAGGGCAGAAGGCAGGACAGGAGGCAGATCAGGAGGCTGGGCTGGAGGCAGGACAAGAGGCAGGAGAGGAGGCAGGGGTAGAGGCAGGGCAGGAGGTAGGACAGGGGGCAGGACATGAGGCAGGGCAGAAGGCAGGACAGGAAGCAGGGCAGGAGGTAGGACAGGAGGCAGGACAGAAGGCAGAGCAGGAGGCTGGGCTGAAGGCAAGACCAGAGGCAGGAGAGGAGGCAGGGCTTGAGGCAGGGCTAGAGGCAGGGCAGGAAGTAGGACAGGGGGCAGGGCAGGAGGCAGGGCAGGAGGCAGGACATGAGGCAGGGCTGGAGGTAGGGCAGAAGGCAGGACATGAGCAGGGCAGGAGGCAGGGCAGGAGGCAAGACAGGAGGCAGGGCAGGAGGCAGGGCAGGTGCCTGGGAAGGATGCGGGACAGGAGGCAGGGCAGGAAGCAGGGAAGGAGGCAGGGCTGGAGGCAGGGCAGGAGGCAGGGCAAGAGGCAGGGCTGAAGGCAGGGCAGGAGGCAGGGCAGGAGGCAGGGCAGGAGGCAGGACAGGAGGCAGAGCAGGAGGCAGGGCAGGAAGCTGGGAAGTATGCAGGACAGGAGGCAGGGCAAGGGGTAGGGCAGGAGGTAGGGCAGGAGGCAGGGCAGGAGGCAGGGCAGGAGGCAGAACAGGAGGCAGGGCTGAAGGCAGGACATGAGACAGGGCAGGAGGCAGGACAGGAGGCAGGGCAGGAGGCAAGGCAGGAGGCATAGCAGAAGACAAGGCAGGAGGCAGGACAGGCGGTAGGGCAGGAGGCAGGACAGGAGGTAGGGCTGGAGGCAGGGCAGAAGGCAGGACGGGAGGCAGGGCAGGAGGCAGGTCAGGAGGCTGGGAGGGAGGGAGGAAAGGAGGCAGCTCATGAGGAAGGATAGGAGGTAGGGCAGCAGGCAGGACGGGAGGCAGGGCCGGATCCAGAACAGGTGGCAGGACAGAAGGCAGGGCAGGAGGCATGGCAGGAGGCATGGCAGGAGGCATGGCAGGAGGCATGGCAGGAGGCAGGGCAGGAGGCAGGGCAGGAGGCAGGGCAGGAGGCAGGGCAGGAGGCAGGACAGGAGGCAGGGCAGGAGGCAGGGCAGGAGGCAGGGTAGGAGGCAGGACAGGGGCAGGACAAGAGGCAGGGCAGGAGGCAGGACAGGAGGCAGGGCAGGAGGCAGGGCAGGAGGCAGGACAGGAGGTAGGACAGGAGGCAGGACAGTAGACAGGACAGGAGGCAGGACGGGTGGCAGGCCAGGAGGCAGGGCACGAGGCAGGACAGGAGGCAGGTCAGTGCGAGGATCATAATAGGTGGCAAATATCACCCTGACTATCAAGCAGATGTGAACGGCCGCGCTGGTCCAGGTGGAGCAGCAGGAATGCAGGATGTTGAATACCTTGAGGCCCTCATGGCTCGTGACCTGCAGGCCACATGATTTTAATGATGAGTGGCTTGACAGCAGGGTATAAGAAGATTCGTGAACAAGTTCACACCGTTTATCAAGCCGCTTGGTACATCATGTTACCTAGTCCGCAGTTGGTTGTCCATCATCATCAATAGAACGAAGTGCCCCTTGGACAGCCTCAAGAAGTACGGAGCATGGCCGGTCTAGGAACGGCCCATCTGGTCTGCTAGAGGGGTGTTGGCCAGGTCAGCCGCCTCTGTCACCTTGATCATCTTCTCCAATGACACCATCGGGTCGGGATCCATCGTTGCTTCAGTCTTTCGACACGCTGCCGTCTGGACCGCCTCGGCTGTGGCGCCGCACTTGGACATATCGTTGCTGAGCTTCTGCTCCACAGAGCGAGTCCCTGAGCCCATGCTGGGCGCCTAGCATCCATGCTGGCCCTAAGGTCGGCTGAGACCGCCCCGCGCAGCTGCCTGTGGGAAGTGCTCTGAGAGCACTGCCCTCTGTGCTGTGCATACAGTCCTGCTTGAATAGGACATGCAGCTCGTCCCTGCCCGGCATTTCCTTCCTCATGCGCATCACGATGAGCCTGCTGGGGCAGTTGTTGACCATCATGGAGCAGCTGTAGCAGCTGTACCACTCAGCGCAACCTTGGACCCAGTCACCTCTGATTGTGCGATCCTTGTCATGCGTCGGCTACTCTCTGTTGTCCACCTCAGCTCGCCTGCCTCCGATGCTGCTGCTGCTGCAGGTGGTCCTGCCCTCTTGGTCATGTCGCTGACAGTCCTGACACCGGAAGCATCGCATCCCTCCCCCTCATCTGTCGTCCCCACCCATTCCGTCCCGTCTGGGCCTCTGGGGATGACACAGGCGTGGGCGTGCCTGAAGCAGACGGATCGCCACTGCCTGACACACGCGCCTTCTTAGCCTTGCTGCTGCTGGGCTTTGCTAAGCTCATGCATGCACATATGTGCGCAGGGAACAGCCCATGAGCCGTGAGGGCAGCCTTCAGCGCACGATCAAACAAGCACCTTAACTTATCATCTTGGGGATTGAGTACCTGAGAGTCTATGAAGGTTTAACATGGGGCTGATTACGCCCCCCGGCCTGCATTGGAGGCTGCCATCCAATATATCACTTTGACGTGTCTCTGTGGTTTTGCAGCTCAAACCCCGCGACCCTCAGAGCGCAACCTAAAGGCTGGCCGAGGCGCCCCCTACACGACTCCAGACAGCAGCAGCATACGAACGCATGTGAACGAAGAAGATTAAGATCAATTAGAAACGCGATTTGCCCAAGCGACTTCAAGGCTGAGTTGTCCGAGTATCGAGCTGAGTTGGCAAGCGCGACGCTGTACAAGCGCGACTCTTGTGACACGAGGAATTAGGCGGGACAGATCCGTGGGACAGACCTTAGAGAAATGGGCAGCATCTGCATCTGGACAATACGCACCGTAACCACGACACATGAATGACGAAAGCTCCCGAGATCCGAGCCCACCCTGCGGCGCGGGACTCCGAGAGTCTTGGGAGGAACTGAATCAGCGAGGGCAACGCAGGCCAATCTATGCCACACACTCCGCAAAAGGACCACTCGTCCCAGGCCGTCCCAGAGGCATCCCACGTCCCACCTGGGACGCCCACCTGGGATGCCTCTGGGACGTCTCCTATATTTCATTTTGTCCATGGATGCGTCTCAGACACGTCCCATCTGGGATGCGTCTGGGATGCAACCCACATGTGCACAGGATGTATGCTGGGATGATGTCAAGGATGCATGTGGAGACGTCCGCCATGATGCATGCTGGTATGAGAGCTGGGATGTCAGCTAGGATGCATACTGGGACTGAGCCGTCAGCTGGGATGTCAGCTAGGATACATACTAGGACTGTACACCGGCTCTACGGCTCTGCCTCACGCACGGTATGCCCTGCCTGATCCAGGGTGCATGTTACCGCAGGGGCCTCTCCAAAGGTACATATTGAATTTTGTCAAGGCTTCAAGACTGCAAAATAAACAAATGGGGTCGTGTTTTGGTCCCAACTGGCACACTGGTGGCCAAGTAAACCTACCGGTATTAGTTACGGTAGAAGGCGGTGCATGCCTGCATGGTGCACACAGTGACTACAACTGGCATGCGTGCACACTCCCAACCCTCTGCACAAACACACATAACAGGCCCACCCTGGCTTCTTTAGAAGCAGATGTGGCTTCCAGCATGGCTTCTTCACCTCAGTCATGTGCCTCCTCCGTCGTCCTGGACGCAAGAGCCCTTCTCAGAAGTTCATCTCAACGCCGCCGCCGCCAGCCTCGATGTCAGCATTCACGAGCACCAGCGTCACCTTGGTCACTTTGGACTCAGGACTGCACTCCACCCTGCATTCTTCGCACATTCAGTGCTCATGCGGCTGCGCGGGACGAGGGCGGCAAGGGGGAGAGGGCGGCGAATTCAGCGGGATTCAGTTGGCAACAAAAAGGGCAGGTCGAGAGCGCGACATGGTGGGAAACGAAGTGCCAGTGCACCACAACATAGCTGCCCTGCAGTCTGAGGTACGCGCGCCATTTGTGTGTCCCTTAATTTTGTTTCCTTTATCCGGGCTTTCTTAACTTCTGTCTAGTATGTCCCCCCCCCATCTCTTTGTTGAGACATATAACTTATTTGAGGCTGTATGACACCACCAAACCGTGACAGGAACCCTGATATTGAAATGCCTTAGCTTCTGTAGAAGCCATGGTAGATATTGTTGAGGCGTAGACGTTTTCCGAGGCTGAAACTTGTGTTGTCTTTCTCCTTTTTCGGTCTTTTGATTGACCCTTCGCTTTATTTTCCACATTTTCTCCTTCGTCCCCCCCCCTGCCCCCTTGCGTATTGTTCTTTCCTGCCGTATTTCAGGCGCCCGCGCGGCCGAGCCTTTTTGACCAGGGCCCAGAGGTGTAACGTCATTAACCGTAGTCGTTCTTTGACTTCATTTGTGTGAAGATGTGTGAAAATTTTACAGTCCAGCGGAGCATCACGTTTGATGCATGGGACTTGCGCCCATAAACCGGTAAAAGCACTAGATACGATAGGACAGCCAGCGAAAGCCGGTGACCCCCCTTGGCAAGCAAGAAACACACAACCACTGAGCAGCAGTGTGGGAATGAACCCCAAAGTGCAGAAGATATGGTAAGCCCCAGCCTTCAAATATGACGTGGGTACAAAAGAGTTTGTTTGGAGGCAATTCATTTGTTTTTTTGCCATGAGGTAATTAATTTGTCTTTTTCAATTTGGGGTCAAAATGTAGTTTTATGAAGCCTCAGGGGCCATGAACAGTAGAACGTTAATCCGCAAAGCCTCTTTTATGGAAACTGGCACTTCGCCAGCAACAGTAGGCATAGCAGGTGCAGGGGTTGGTAAGAACGCACATAGCGCGACAAAATGAATACCGGTACCGTTGTGGGGAAGTGTGGGGAATTTGCATGGTATCTGTACACACAGGCGAAAGTTTCGAATTTTAGGAAATAAGTTAAGGCGCGCCACCTGTAATGAGTAATTAATAAACCGCGTATTACTCCGCGCAAGCAACTTGGTTAACATTGAAGATTGCGAAGGCAAAGGACGTCTACAGTAGTTGCTACGACCCGTGGTGGCTTTGCGGCTTTGCTCACAGCCCTGACCAGGTCAATCAACACCTCTGGGCACTGCTAAAAAAAGCTAGGCCGCGTGGGCGCCTATCCGTGAAGTTGTGAGAAGGAAAGTAAATGCAAGAGGGGAAAGGATAGAAAATGAGGAAAACAAAGGTGAACGAAATCATCTCCCCCCCCTAAATAAAGGAAAGGCAGTGCGGCGGCGGACGGAGATAGTGCCCTTGATCCCCTCTAGAGCCCAGATCAGGGCTTAGCAACAGCCTGCTTCAGGCTTCGTCTTCATGAAGATGTACTACCAGTACTAGTTGTAATGCACCGATACCTGATGCTTTGTCACCGGTTAGTTGTGGTATGGCATAAAACCCTGAGATACAGGGACACTACCATAGCACAGTCATTTTTTTATCTCAGGTCAAGTTTGCTAAAATATGCCAAATGAAGCTCAATCAGCATTCATGTGATCCATTTCCATGATGTCCTCCCTTGGTAACCGCTGTCTCAGCAGCAGTCTGCAGATCCAGAGCCGCGTCATCCACGGGCTCGCCAGTTGCCACACTGTTGCCTCTTGCCAGACATAGCTTCCTCTGGAGCACCGCACTGACAAACAGCAGCACCAGCAGCGGCAGCAGGGCAGTGAGGGCTGCATTCTGCTCCTTCTGCTTGGGCGCTGCGGCGGCTACCTCATGGGTGTCAGGTGCAGCGACAGGGGTGTCCGGCATGCCTGTATCCGTGGGCGGCACAGCCGCGGCCCCCCTGCCTACCGCGTGCCCAGTCTTGGACGCAGCACCGGCAGCCGCTGCTTGGCCCTTTTCCGAGCCTCCTGCTGGAATACCATCAGAGAGAGGGGAAATGGGTGGACACAAGTCAGGTCAGGGGTGAGGGTCGAGTACTCAGGTTAAGAGGCAGGGGTTTGGATCAGGTTCAAAGGTTAGGTGAGGGCTCGCAGGAACCGGCATGTAGAAGTTAGTTAGCATATAGAAGAAGCCAAGCCAAACGTGCAATCTGTCCGCGCCGTTACCATCACCTCGCAATTATGTTGTCACCATGCATCCCATGTTACCCCAATTGACGTAAGTTGAGCCACAAGGCATGGCCCACCTGCAAAAAAAAGGAGAAGGGAGATCTCTTCAATCCTGAAAGAACTAAAGAAAGCGCGCCCGAATCTAGGAAAGGCAGACAAACAAGTCAAGCATGCCACTCCAACATGAGGCGTCAAGGCAAAGACCAAAAGCCCAAAATACCGGGCCAATCCAATCAAAGAAACTATCAACAGCTAATCCGTCAAGCGCGTCTCGGAAAAACTACTAAACCGGGAGTCCGGGACAGAGACTTCTGCAACAAAGGAAACTGCCCTGTAGGAAAAGACTGAAGTTGCAGCCATGAACAGCATTAAGCAAGGGCTTTCCTGATCCCAAGGAAGAGAGCACCCCGACCGAGGAAAGTGAGGGGAATACACAAATCTGCACATGCAACATGAACTGTCAAGGCAGAGACATGCAGCCTTAGGCCTGACCCAATGAAACTACCAAGAGTTCAAGGGTCAAAAACCTCTTGAAAAAAAACCAAAGCCGGGCAGAGACTATGGTATGACAGCAAGGGAAACTACCCAACAAGTCTGGACGGGAACTGGCCACAAAAACACAAAATTAGGTGTTGTCACATCCCAAGTCACCCCCGGCGGCAAGTTGAGCTGCAAGGCTAACCGCTCACCCTCTCCCCCGACAGTAATGCAAGGGGGGGATGGGGGCACCTTGCTTCAGCCACACAGAGGGGATAGAGGCCAGAGGCACAAAGTCTTGCAGAAATACCAGAAATGCAGAGCAACCCGGTGGAAGGCACGGTCCACAAAATTGACATGCTTGTCCATCGGTGTAAAAGGAAAAGGGGGGGGGGAAGGCTGGTATAAGAAACTGGGAGCAGTCAAGCCTATCTTTCTCCTCCTCGCTATCCTAAACCTGTGCACAGCTGCCGCGCAAACCACCGACCATGTACTAGCAAGAATGCCAGGCAAAGGCTGCACCAGCCATACTGAAGAGCAAGGGAGAGGTGTGTCCGGGGCAAGGCTGATCCGATAGAAGCTCGCACGGCTGACGCCACTGAGCACGACCTGAAGACGTGAGCCTGCTGCTGCATAGCCCGGTGTAGTTGCTCTTGTGCTGAAGGTGAGACCAGCCAGCAACAGGGGAATGGGCCCGCAAGAAGCGGTGTAAGCGTGTAGAATAAGCCACGCCAAACGTACAATCTGCGCAGAAAAGGCCCAAGCTTGACCTTTACAGATAGAAGTTGCAAGCAATGATCCAGGGTTCTAGGCTTAAGTGTCTTATTGAAGCATGCAGCTACTGGCTATTCAAATATGCAACCTTTCCTAAAACGATTTAGGTAAACAAATATGCTTTGTTTTTCAGCGTGCCGTTATATTATGCCATGAAACCTGCTTGGGCATAGTGAGAGTGTGGGACTGCCTTGGATGTTCAAAAGACAGACACAAGGAAAGATGTTTGCCTTGAGACAAGGATCAAAACATCCTCCCGTTGTACAATGCCACGAAAAGACATCATGCACACAGCCGTACTCAAGACACAGAGAAAAGGAGCGCCATGCAATGTCATGCAAAACAAAGCAGCGCCATATGGTGCCATGCAGAACAAAGCAGCCCAATGCAGTGCCATGCAGAATAAAGCATGGCCATGCAGAACAAAGCGGCGCCATGCGGTGCCATGCAGAACAAAGCAGCGCCATGCAGTGCCATGCAGGACAAAGCAGCGCCATACATGGCCATGCAGAACAAAGCAGCGCCATGCAGTGCCATGCAGAACAAAGCAGTGCCATGCAGAACAAAGCAGCACCATGCAGGGCCGTGGACACCGCATCACCGTACGGTGTTATGCAGAACAAAACAGCGCCATGCAGGATAAAGCAGCGCCAAGCAGTGCCATGCAGAACATAGCAGCGCCATGCGGGGGAAAACAACGTTGAGCAGGATGAAGCATAGTCAAGCAAATACTGGGTAGACCGTTGTGCAGAGGCGGACGATGATGTCCCGTGCTAACAGTACCCGGACAGGGGCGCGGCTGGGTTGGGGTGGGCAGGCAAGGGCATCCTCTGACAGGGTGAGTTGCTGCTCGGCTGGGGGCCTCGGGCAAGCAAGGGCGCCTAGACAGGCGCCTGATCCACATGGCAGAGCGGGCGAGGTGGTTCTCGCGCCAGGCCATAGCACCAAAACCGCCCTCCTGAACGCGGCCCACCAGCAGCGCTGCGGCGATCCCCGGCATCGGCCAGCGCGGCTGCCCAGCACGTACGTAGTGCCACCTGGCCCTTATCCACCAGGCAGGTGGTAAGGCGGTGCACGACCTGTTGCACCGCCTCTGGCATGCCGAGATGCTCCAGATGGTACAAGATGCGGCTGACTCTGTAGGAAGCTGCTGCACGACCAAATACCGGTACGGAGAGACCTAGGCGCGACTCGCGATATGCGCTCATAGGAGGCCTTCAGCCGTTCCAGGAGCTCGCTGCTATTAGTATGCCGCTGGGCTCAGTGACGCTGAGTCGTTTTTGAAAGGAATGCCCAGCGAGACGGCTTGCTGCACTATCTGGATGCCACAGATGTTTGTTGGGCTGCACTGTTCGACAGCTGGGACGAGGAAGTGTGGCTTTCGCCACCCGGCTTTCGCTTTATTTACGAAAGTCGTCCGTCAGGCATTTGCCTCACCGTCAGATAAGTCTGTAACTCAAACTCTCATACCGTACGTATACCAGATTTTTTTCAACCACATTACAGATCGCCCAACGTCATACGCTTAGGGTATAGGACAGTCAGCCCAAGAATTACTGCGCTTCGCGTAGCTTGCTTCAGGATCGATGCCATATATATGCCAGCCTTTCACATTTATTAAATATAAGCTCTTCAAACCATTCCGCAATTATAACGTGATTCCGTACCTGATTCCGTACCTGAGGATTCCTTGAGGGAACCAGAGAGGGAATCATCACTTCGATTTACGCTGTAACTGAAACCGATTTAGTGCAACATTCGTATGATTCAATTTTGAATGACATCTTGCCGCGTACACAACGCCTTGCTGGTTGATGCTGTCTCTACTCTGCCGGTGGGTGCATGGCCGCATGCACAACACCCCAACTGTTACAGCACCATGCCTTGCCAGTATTTGGAGCACCTCACCAGGCTGCAGAGCGACACCTTCATGCACAACGCCTTACCCTTATGCACAGCGCCCGCCCGGCGGGCGCCTGAGGGCGCAACGCCCTGGTATTGGCTGTAGTGCCCAACTTGCATGCCAAGAGCCTGCCCCTTGTGCAACACCATGCTGGTGGTTGCAGTGTCCCACCCGCATGCTCTGTTATACGCTCCCATGCACAGCTATCTAAGTCCCTGCCGGTGGTTATCGTAGTGCCCACCCGCATCCTCAGCAACCTGCTTGTATGTGTGGCGCTTGCCTGTTTGTGCACCGTGCTTGTCGTTACTGCGCACTGCCCTGATGCTCAATGCCCCCCGTATGTCGAGCGCCGTGTCATTATTTGCATCGCCCTGCAGCTCCCCGCTGTGGGTGGCAGCTTCCAGCCCTCATGCGCAACGACCGCACGTATGTGTTTCGCCCTGACATTGGTCGCAGCTCCCCACCCTTCCGCATTGTGCCCGCCCTGACAGTCATGGCAGCACCCCGTCCTCATGTATTGTGCCCTCCTGTATATGCAATGCCTTGCCGGTGGCTGCATGTGTAGCTGAGACCAACTCTCAGGTATCTTTGTCCCCTCAGACACCTGTGACTTCTTGGACACATTTCAAGATTGCGTGTCCAGTTTTGTTCAATTCTGAGGATGTACGAAGGGACCGTTTGGCCCCCTCGCAATGGCCCCCTCGGCCCTCCTTCAAAGGCTGCAATGGTAGCTGCGGCCTACTTGCTGGTGTCCTAATTCCTGAGGAAAACCACTGTGGCAGACATAGATGACAGATATTAGGACTGCTGTTCCAGTTTGGTTAAATTCTGAGAAGGTGTTTTGGGGGATGCCGTTTTACTCTCAATGGCCCTCTCGGCCCCCGCTTTAAGGGTGCCACACTGCCACGGTAGCTAAGGCCTACTTGCTGGTGTCAAAATTCCTCCAGAACACCAATGCTATGCTTTTGTTGACATATTTTAGGACTGCTGATCCAAATGGTTGATTTCTGAGAATGCGTTGTGGGATTTGTTCGCTCTCAATGGCCCTCTCGCCCCGCTTTGAAGGCGCCGCGGTGGCTCAGGCCAACTTGCAGGTGTCCAAATTCCTCCAGAACACCAATGCTAGGCCTGGGTTGACATAGATTAGGAGTGTTGTTCCAGTTAAGATGAAATCTGAGAAGTTGGTTTGGGGCTTTTTCGCTCTAAATGGCCCTCATGGCCCCGCTTTGAGGGCGCCGCGGTGGCTCAGGCCAACTTGCAGGTGTCCTAATTCCTTCAGATCGCCAATGCTATGCCTTTGTTGACATATAGTAGGAGTGCTGTTCCAGTTTGATTGGATTTTGAGAAGTTGTTTTGGGGCTTTTTCGCTCTCAATGGCCCTCTTGGCCCCGCTTTGAGGGCGCCGCGGTGGCTGAGGCCAACTGGCAGGTGTCCAAATTCCTCCAGAAACGAATGCTATGCCTTTGTTAACATACTTTAGGGTTGATGTTCCAGTTTGGAAGAATTATGAGAAAGTGTTTAGGGTTTTTTGCTTTCAATGATCCTATCTGCCCCGCTTTGAGGGCGCCGCGGTCGCTCAGGCCAACTTGCAGGTGTCCAAATTTATCCAGAACACCAATGCTATGCCTTTATTGACATAACCCAGGAGTGCTGTTCCAGTTCGGAAGAATTATATGAAGGCGTTTGGGGGCTTTTTGCTCACAATCGTCCTCTCGGCCCCCACTTTAAGGGCGCCGCGGTGGCTGAGGCCAACTTGCAGGTGTCCAAAAACCTCCAGAACAGCAATGATTTGCCTTTGTTGAAATGATTTAGGACTGCTGTTCCAGTTTGGTTTAATTCTGCGGAGGTGTTTTGGGGCTCTTTTGCTCTCAATGGCCCTCTCGGCCTTGCTTTGAGGGCGCCGAGGTGGCTGAGGCCAATTACAGATGTCCGAATTCCTCCAGAAAACCAGTGCCATGCCTTTTTGACACATTTTAGAATTACAGTTCCAGTTTGCTAGACTGCTCAGTAGGAGTTCTGGGCTGTTTTGCTCCCAATGACCACTACTGGTATACATAATTCCCGAACTGCATAGCACAAGCGAGATTAAGTTGCTGCGGGGCTACTTGGCTTCCAGTATGCCGTGCCATCACTCGTGTTATGAGTGTCAGCTTGGCAAAAATCCCTAACAGGTGCATCACTAGACCAGCGTTGGTATCCATGTCTGGCTCTCATAAGGTAAGGTAGATGAAGTGGTTGCATCACTGATTGGCCTCCAATGCGCATCGCCATCACTGCTGTGTTATTAATGGCTGTTGGGCTGAAGCCCCTATCCTAAGCATCCATGGACCACTGCCAGTATCCATTCACGCAACTTATAACACAAGGCAGATTAAGTAGATGCGGGACTGGCTTGCTTCCAGTGTGCATCTTCATCGTTGTTGCGTTATCAATGGCTGGTGGGCTAAAGCTCCCATCCTAAGCATCCATGGTCATTACCAGTGTCCATACACGTAACTCATAAGACAAGGCAGATAAAGTGGCTGCGGGACTAATTGGCTTCCAATGTTCAGTGCCTTCACTGTTGTGTTATCATTGGCTGTTGGGCTGAAGCTCCTGTCCAAGGCATCCATGCACCACTAACGGTTTCCATTCAAGGAACTCAGAACACTAGGCATATAAACTGGTCTTGTGACTCATTGGCTTCCATCGCACATGTCATTCATGGTACTGGGGGTGCTGCGGTTCTGCAGCGAAGGGGCAGTGCATGCCAATGAGTGCGGTAATGCTTCAGTATACAGGCGGTGCATGTCAGTGAGTGCATTCATGCTTCAGCATACATGCAGTGCATGCTGGTGGGTGCGGTACTGCAGAAGTGTTGGCCTAAACTGCATACTAGTGGGTGCAGCGCTGCGGCAGTGCTGGCCTAAACTGCATACTAGTGGGTGCAGCGCTGCGGCAGTGCTGGCCTAAACTGCATACTAGTGGGTGAGATACTGCGGCAGAGTTGGCATAAAGAGCATACCAGTGGGTGCGGCGCTGCAGCAGTGCTGGCATTATATGCATGCTGGTGTGTGCGGTGCTGCAGCAGTGCTGGCATTATATGCATGGTAGTGGGTGCGGCGCTGCGGCAGTGCTGGCATAAAGTGCATGCCAGTAGGTGCGGCGGTACTGCAGCAAGCTGACAGTGCATGCCAGTGGGTACGGCGATGCATCACCATGTATGTGGTGCATGTCAGTGGGTGCAGTGGTGCTGCTGCGCACAGGCAGTGCATGTCAGTGGGTGCAGTAGTATTGTGTGCACAGACAATAAATGCCAGTGGGTGCAGTGGTGCTGTGGCACATAGGCAGTACATGCCATTGAGTGCAGTGGTGCTGCTGCGCACAGGCAGTGCATGCCAGTGGGTACAGTGGTGCTGCTGCGCACAAACAGTGCATGTCAGTGATGCACTGGAGCTGCTGCGCACAGGCAGTGCATGCCAGTGGGTGCAGGGGTGCTGCTGCGCACAGGCAGTGCATGCCATTGAGTGCAGTGGTGCTGCTGCGCACAGGCAGTACATGCCAGTGGATGCAGTGGTGCTGCTGCGCACAAGCAGTGCATGCCAGTGGTTGCAGTGGTGCTGCTACGCACCGGCAGTACATGCCAGTGGATGCAGTGGTGCTGCTGCGCACAGGCAGTACATGTCAGTGATGCACTGGAGCTGCTGCGCACCGGCAGTGCATGCCAGTGGGTGCAGTGGTGCTGCTGCGCACCGGCAGTACATGCCAGTGGATGCAGTTGTGCTGCTGCGCACCGGCAGTACATGCCAGTGGCTGCAGTGGTGCTGCTGCGCACATGCAGTACATGCCAGTGGATGCAGTGGTGCTGCTGCGCACATGCAGTACATGCCAGTGGGTGCAGGGGTGCTGCTACGCACTGGCAGTGCATGCCAGTGGGTGCAGTGGTGCTGCTGCGCACATGTAGTACATGCCAGTGGATGCAGTGGTGCTGCTGTGCACAGGCAGTACATGCCAGTGGGTGCAGTGGTGCTGCTGCGCACCGGCAGTACATGCCAGTGGGTGCAGTGGTGCTGCTGCGCACCGGCAGTACATGCCAGTGGGTGCAGTGGTGCTGTTGCGCACATGCAGTGCATGCCAGTGGATGCAGTTGTGCTGCTGCGCACATGCAGTACAAGCCAGTGGATGCAGTGGTGCTGCTGTGCACAGGCAGTACATGCCAGTGGGTGCAGAGGTGCTGCTGCGCACAGGCAGTACATGTATGTGCCAGTGGGTGCGGCAGTACTGCAATGTGCAGGCAGAGCATGTCAGTGGGGGTGAGGGTGCTAAAGGGTGCATGTAGTTCATGCCAGTGGGTGTGGCTGTGTTGCTGCCCACAGGAAGTGCATGCCAGTGAGGTCGATAGTTAGGCAGCATGCATGTAGTGTACCGTACGTCTTCCTGCCAGAGGTAGGTGGGACCAAGGTGCATTAGCATGCATGCAGTGCATGTAAGTGGGGTCGTGCCGGTGGGGCGCTTCTGCAGGCACGCAGGGTGTTGTTGTGCCGGCAGGGCTAGATGCATGCATGCAGGATGCTGTGCAAGTAAGCAGGGTGTTGTCATAGTGTCGGGGTACCTTGTACGCAGGCAGGGTGTTGTCACACCGGTGGGGTACTATGCATGCAAGCAGGGTGCTGTCATGCTGTCCGAGCCATATGCATGCATGCAGGGTGTTATGCAAGTAAGCAGGGTGTTGTGATGATGTCGGTGACCTTTGTATGCATGCTGTTGCTGTCATGCCAGTGGGGTGCATGCATGCAAGCAGGGTGCTGTCGTGCTAGCAGGGCCATATGCAGGCAGGGTTTTGTCGTGCCCGTGGGGCGCAACTGCATGCATGCGGGTTGCTATCCGTATGGCCGGACGCAAGTTATGCCGGCTGGGTGCTTTGCATGCTGGCAGGGTGTTGTCATTCGAGTGGGGAGCCGGCTTGCCGGCGGGGAGCAACTGCATGCAGGCGGTGTATCGGCATGCATGCGGGGAGCTACTGCATAGAGTGCACGCATCTTTTTCACGGCATCTGATATCTGCTGTCCTGCCCGCATTGTGCCGGTAAGTAACTGCCTGCTTGAGACCTGTTGCTGTTGCGTGTAAGGCCATTTCGACATCAGCAGCCAGGAGTAATCGAAATAATCCAATGTCCTCGTCCTCCTTCTCCTGGTTGAGCCACTCCTGGGCTGGGCATCTATGGTGTCTTCAAAAAATCATCGGAGGAAAAAAGCATCGATGAATTCTTGCTACTCGATTTCGCCCTGTGGCGCAGTACGTTGCTCGAAGGTGTCTTTTGATGGCCAAACTAACTCCCAACCCTTCACTCCTTCGGCGTTTTATGTAGGCTTAGGTGTCCACCTAAAATTGCTTGATCGACTCACGAAGTATGTGAATGCTGGCTGAGCGAGGCGCATCAATTATTTGGCTGGCTGTCCTGCATTCTAAGCGTACCCTAAGCGTATGACGTTGGGCGATCTCTAATGTGTTTGAAAGAAATCTGGTATACGTACGGTATTGGAGTTTGAGTGACAGACTTACAGCACGTTTCCGATTGGACCCCGGAAACTTTTCGGGGTGTTTCCGGTGTGTTTTGAGCTGAAACACTGGACCCCGGAAAATCTCCGGAGCCTTTAGACCACCAAGAGTCGTACAGTACGTTTCTTCTTTTTCCGGGGACCCCCCCCCCTCCCCGGAAATTCCAAAGACCCCGGAGAGTTTTCAGGCCTTTGAATAGCTTTTGTTTATAAATATGAATCGCCGCATTTTTCTTCCCATGATCTCATCGGGCGGTAGTGATGGGGGCGGCCCTGCAGAAAGGCCGCGGGCCGCCTCGGCCTTGGTCACTCCGCGAGCGAGTCGTCCCTATCATCATCATTATCATCAGCAGAAGAAGCAGAAGCAGCAGTAACAGCGCAGATAACATATAGACACACATTCAGCAACACCGTAGTAAACCCTGAACCACGCAAGATGACGTGGCCTCACGTTCCGGTGTGTGGCTCCGGGGTGTTTGCAGAAACACCCTCCCCGGAAATTTCCCGAAGACCAGAAGACCGTCGTACACGTTTGTTCCGGGGTCCTCAATCGGAAACGTGCTGTTATCTGTCACCGTAGGTTGGGAATTTTCGGGGTATCGGTGGAGAGGTTTTACAGGGTATGATACGGGTTTGGCCAAAGTAGGGTCGGCCGCACTGATATACTGCGCCCGTTGCGTGATGCCTAATGGGCATCGCGGCCGGCCGATCTGCGATAGGGTGTCAGCGTCGAGCTTTGAACGGTCGGAATTTGAGCTCAGAATGGTCGGAATAGCAGAATGGGGGTGGGAAGGGCTGGTACCTATCATAACGTCAGAATGGTCGGAATAGCAGAATGGAGGTAGGTGGGAGGGGCTGGTACCTATTAGAACGTCAGAATGGTCGGAATAGCAGAATTGGGGTGGGAGGGGTAGGTCCCTATCAGAACGTCAGAATGGTCGGAATGGCAGAATGGGGGTGGGAGGGGCTGGTACCTATCAGAACGGTCGGAATGGCAGAATTGGGGTGGGAGGGGTAGGTCCCTATCAGAACGGTCGGAATGGCAGAATTGGGGTGGGAGGGGTAGGTCCCTATCAGAACGTCAGAATGGGGGTGGGAGGGGCTGGTACCTATCAGAACTAACGTCAGAATGGTCGGAATAGCAGAATGGGGGTGGGAGGGGTAGGTCCCTATCAGAACGGTCGGAATGGCAGAATTGGGGTGGGAGGGGTAGGTCCCTATCAGAACGTCAGAATGGTCGGAATGGCAGAATGGGGGTGGGAGGGGCTGGTACCTATCAGAACTAACGTCAGAATGGTCGGAATAGCAGAATGGGGGTGGGAGGGGTAGGTCCCTATCAGAACGGTCGGAATGGCAGATTGGGGGTGGGAGGGGTTGGTTCCCAATCAGAACGGTCGGAATAGCAGAATGATAGAATCGTCGGAATAACAGAAAATGTACGATATCGCTAGCAGAATGAGTAGATTTTGGACTGTAATTCCGTCTAGGGGGGAAATTATGCGATTCTGGTTATGACTGGGCAGAATTCTACTCAAACCTTGCAAAATACTGTTCCAGGGATATTTCCTCGATCCCGCTGTTCAAAAGAATTTCCGGTCTTCCGCTGCTTGCTTATGGACTTCTGTTGCTGCTGTGTTGACTGAATGCGGTGCGTGCGTGGAGGTTGTGTGAGCTGTGCATGTCGGGGAGACGGGTGTTGCTTGAGCGCTAGTGTCTGGCTGCTGCTGGTCTATGGATGTCTGAATGACAAGAGTGCATGTCGCTCATTCGGACCAGTATTTGCACAACCTGGACTGGGAAGGCGAGCGAAAAGGTTGTGGCCCCCCTTTACACACAACTGCAGAAGTGGCATTTGAATGCAGTCCTAGCACCCCTGTCTATGCCCCTGCTATGTCTATAAATTCTGGAAATTAAGGTTGAATACAAGGGAAACCCAGGGCCTGCATACAACGGGCAGTGAGTCATGTAAATCCCATCCTCCCTTGCATTCAATATATTTTGTGTTGACATCATTTCAATTCCTTAACTTACTTCGGAGGAATTACTCATGCTTTGCATGGCAAATGCTGCATTGTGTGCACACCTTTCTGCATGTGGGCAGTTGGTCTCTCGCGCAGCTAAATTACCTCCCTGCTCAAAGTCACCCATTGCAAGTTATCGTGCGGATGAGGCCAGTCTCAAGCAGGGCTGAGGTCATCTCCCTGGTAGCATCTCGCTCGGCTGAGGTCAGCATTGATGACTGACTCAACCTTAGACTCATGTTATCCATGTTCTAAAGGCATCAATCAAGTGTAGGTCAAGTGTAGTAGTCTGCCATGACTTGGAGTGTCTCATCGATGGAGCTGAAAATACGTCCTCCTGCTATGAGGTTGCGATAGCGGAGCAAGAGACCCGCTAGGTCCAGATGCGTCTTGTTTAGGAGAGCCATCTGGTTCTTCAATACAACGTTTGCGTTGTAGAAGTAGCTGGTGCCTTCAGGCAAGTCGCGAAGGTGGGCCCCGGTGTTCTGACATATGTTAAATGTTTCTGCGGCACCCTGGCCTTGGCATGGTAAGGCCGAGCTATTTGCGTAGGCCTGCCAGACTGATGAGGTTCTACGCACGCATGGGTTAAGGGGTTAGGGAATGGATGGATGGGCGCGAAAAAGGGAAGAGCTGGGTCTTCAAGAACGTTTGTTAAAGAGAGTCCAACAGGGGGATGGCACATGAAAATTGATTCGGCGTTTAGGGTTATAGGGTTCAGGCCACTCAGTTTCATTCTTTACCTCACGCTCAGGCAGCCTATGCGCCCCCCACCGGACCCCCCCTTGTGTCCCCCCCCCCTCTCACTGGGCCCCTCTCATGGGAGCCCCCTGTTGCGTCCACCCTGCCTCACCCCTAACCTGAGCTGCATGACCTCCATGCCAAATGCGGCCTACGGCTGCATTTGCCATGCAACTTCTCCCCATGCTCCATATCACCAATCTTGGGCCACAGCAGTCATTTAGTAATAAAAGTAACCATTTAAGCCTCCCCTACATGGCTCTCTAGTAGCATTTTAGGGGGGACCTAGGGTGAGAGGGGTGGGGCAGAACCCCCTCTTATGTGCCCCCTGGTTGCGCACCTGTAGTACTTCAGGATGCCATAAATGCGGGAATCCATCGCCGAAAGTCCAATCCCTGGCCGGCCGGCCGCTGTCACTGATAAGACCCCATCCACGATTGGCATGCCAGAGCTGGTCAGGACAGGGCTGTAGTATCCTCTCAAGTACACACTGCGCGAGGGAGAGGCAGGCCGAGGGGGGGAGGGAGGACGGACTTGAGGAGAGGGCAGGGGTGAGGGTTTGGGGGGCAAAGGGGGGAGAGGCCAAAATGGGGCTTGGTAGGGCTTGCAGTATATTTGTGCATGTACACTCTGAGCTAAGGGGGCGATGGGTAGGGATGAGAGACGCAGAAGAGGGCAGGGGTGTGGGATTGGGGGACCATGGGGGAAGAATGGCTCGAGAGAGCACTACACTGGTTATTTTAGCGTGCTTCAGCTACAATTTGGCTACATCACCGCCTACGACCATGGGGGCCTGGTGCAGCAAGCCCTACTGCTGGGGCCACCAGCCATAGGCTGGTCAAGGTTTGGTCCCAGTCGGCCCAGTTGGCCGCTAGGCAGACCCCCATCAGATCAAGGCGCTTTGGCGCGCACTGAAATAAACACCGGAGTACTCTTATAGTAGAATCCAGTTATGTCGCCACCAAACACCAGGTTGAAGGGTTTAAAGGGGGCAAGGTTGGAGGCTAATTGGAAAGCTGGAAGAAGACTACATTATCAAGTCAAGTCTCACACTGAGTACAGCGTTCAGGGAGGCACGCTGCGGATCAGGGCTGGGGGACTGGGGGGCAAGTGTGTAGGCCTACAGTCAAGTAGACACTGGGCAGTGTCCGTCAAGGGAGAGAGGGTCCAGGAGAGGGGCTGAGGGGTGGGCAAATAAACATCAAGCCCACACCAAGGCATATGGGGGCAAATAACTCTGACACACCAAGTGTGGTCTATGGCGGCTGGGCGTGGGCAGCACACCCCTCACAATCCACCCCCTGTCTACACCTCGACAGCATACACATCAGCATTCCAGACGTAAACAGCGTGGCTGATATAAACTGGTACATCAAACATCAGAGCCACTATTCAGCACGTGAGCACGTAAGGGTAGAGACCCCCCCCCGTATTTTCCTGCCTCTGTGGACTTGCATGTTCCGTCACATCTCTACCCTGACGAATGGTAACGGCGAGGACGAGGCCTTGGCCTACGCCGCGCTGTTTCCCTAACTCTCACGCCCCTACGGGTCGCGCAGTCTTCTTCCTTTCTTTTTACCCTAACTATTACGACGATGTGGTCCTGAGGCTTCCCTCCCCTTCACATGCCCTCTCACGTCTCAACCGTAGAGAGGCGACCCTCCCGACGCCGGCAAGTATTGCACGGTGATCAACTGCCCTGCCACAATTGTCTTCATCATAGCCACGGTGTACGGCGGCGACTGCGCGCTCGCGTTAGCAAAGGCGACGGGTGCCAGAGCCAAGAACATGAAGTGCTCAGGGGTGGCTCTGCAGAGGCACAGGTAGTAGTGTAAGGGGAATGTGTAAGGAGCGTGTGGAGTGTGGGGAATGTGCTAGAAAGGTTCGGGTGAGAGGCGCATATGGCAGATGTAGGAAAGGTGCAAGAAAGGTGAGGGTGGAGGGTTATAGAAGCGGAAGCAGCATGGTGAGGGTGTAGGGAAGCCGTGCGGAGGGCGCAGCAGTGGTAAGTCTGACACGCATCAAAAGATGTTCCCTTCTGTTCCCTATCATTCGACTACTAGCAGGAGTGAGTCCAGGTTTTGCTTGGGCCTCCGCGGCCTACCACAGGTGGCCTGACGGTGCACTTAGTTCGGACTAAAACAAGCACTAACCGAGTCACTGGCAACCAACTGTCAGTTATAAGCCAGGTAAATGGTATCAGGCCAACATCCTGAAGTGTGTGTGATTGCACGTGTGTGTGGGGGGGAAGCTGTTCTATACACGCATGCTCCCGAGCTGCTGGGGAGCTGCAAGGGAGCTGTGGAAAGCTCCCACCACCCTGGAAATCACCTGAAGAACTTCTCGTCTCCGCTTGGCAGCAAGTAGTGTAGGGATATGAAAGGCCACTGGGAGGGGTTGCTGGCGTGAATATTGTCGCTGCGTAGGGGTTTTGAGGGCAGTCAGGAGAGGGGTGTCATTTGGTCAGTGGTACGCGTGATTGGATTGGATAGGGTGCATGCTATCCACGGGAGGGAATCAAGTACCTGCACGGTAGTGTACCCCCCTTTCGCTGAAGGGGGGTCTTTGGGGCCCGTCAGGCGCAACTCAGGTCCTCCGCCCCAGCCGACGCGGACGTGACGGCGGCGGGTTAAGGGCTGAAGGCTTGCACTTTCCTTAGTTTCTCCCATGACTCTGCTTTGTGTCCCACACTGGTGCCTCGGTGATTTTTGTATGGAAGATCTTTCCTTGGTCCGCCCGGAGGGTGGGTGGAGTCAGGTGTTTGTCTCTTTGGCGTGTTGACTCCCTTTCGTCTGTCAGCCCATCGGTACTGCCACAATTTAATAAGTTTTGCCCAATTGAGATGGTAGTAGTTCCCCCTCACAGCTTCTAGCCCGCCCCCGCCCCTGCCCCGCCCCAGACCAATTCTGCTCCACTCGGACCATCCCCACCCTCAGCTCCCCCCAAACCCCAGAATGACTTGGCCCCCACGTTGCTGGCCACTCCGGACAACCTGGACTGCTATGACACTCACCCCCCCTTGTTCAAACGCCACACCCTAACCACCCTACAGTGTTCACACACTCACATGCAGCTAAACACATCACAAAACCCAGGGTGTGGAACACACACACGCTGTGGTACTCACCACAGAGTCCAGGTTGTAGTACTATCACATATTGTAAGTAAGAGAACCCTTGATGTACTAAACTCACAAGCTGTAGTACACGCCACAGAACCCGGGCTGTCCGGCGCCGTCGGTTGCATCCAGCGGTGGGAGCAGGCACTCGATGGTGTCGCCAATGAGCACGTCCTGCCACTCGACGCTCTCCAGCACATTGGTCTGGGGTTTGACGCGGCGCACGATGCCGTCGGCAGGGTAGCATGAGGCGGCGGCCTCTGCATAGAGAAAAGCCGTGTGTGCATGGTATAAATTGGTATACAATTTGCATTGCGATGTTGCGCCTCAGTCTCCCTAAATAGTTGTGGGCCTATGGTATGAGGTGTAAAGTATAGGACCACAATGGCAGCTGACAGAGACCAAGGGGTCAGGGGCATAGCGGGGTGCTTCACGGTGGCCCGAGTTTAGTAGGGTTCAGCTACGCATCAGCTACACTCCAGTGTCTGGCCGGAGGCTGCAGCCTGCAGGTGTGGCCAGGCTCGCAGATTAAGCCTTGAGACGGAGGCTAATCAAGGTTGGAGGGCACTCGGGCCTTCAATAGCCGCCGGGCGGCCTTCCAAAGCTTCCAGAGGTGGTCTGACAGGACCCAGTACCGGCTTCAACGAAAATTGATGCAGGGAGGAAGTTTAGGATGGGACTGATGGCATTTATAGTATGGGTCATGGTTGGGAGCGGCCCCAGATCCTCACTGATAGTGTTTAAATTTGTCGGTATTGGGTACTAACAGAACCTCCTACGCAGGCCGCCCTTCAGCCCGCTTAAGGCCGGATTGACCCCCAGCCTAGGCTAAGCCTCCGTCTGCCCATCCTAGTTTAGGGTTCAGGGCCAACCTAAACCCTAAACCGGAGGCACAAGCAGCATGCCTGGCCGTGCCAGCAGGGGCCTCCAACCAGAGGCCCGAGTGTAGCTGAATTATAGCTGGGCATCACTGACAAACCATACACCACTCACCAACAGTAATATTAAGGGTGCAGCTTGTTGTTGCAGAGGCTGCGCTCGTTCCATTGACAGTGTAAGTAGTAGTACTTTTTGTAGTAGCTGGAGTCCCACTGATGACACCGGAGGCTGAGCTGATCGACAGGCCCACGGGAAGGGCCGGTGTGATGCTGTAGCTCACTATGGCGTCTCCTGAGTTCGTTGGCGTGTTATTTACGATGGGCACATTGTTTGTTGTGTACGTTATACTGGGGGATGAGTACACAAGATTAAAGGGCCCTGCACATTTAGAGAGACACTTGTAATTGCAGGGTTTAGGGTTTAGGGGCCTTGCACATGCAGAGAGACACTTGTAAGTGCAGGGTTTAGGGTTTAGGGGCCTTGCACATGCAGAGAGACACTTGTAAGTGCAGGGTTTAGGGTTAAGGGGCCCTGCACATGCAGAGAGACACTTGTAATTGCAGGGTTTAGGGTTTAGGGGCCTTGCACATGCAGAGAGACACTTGTAAGTGCAGGGTTTAGGGTTTAGGGGCCTTGCACATGCAGAGAGACACTTGTAAGTGCAGGGTTAAGGGTTCAGGGGCCTTGCACATGCAGAGAGACACTTGTAAGTGCAGGGTTTAGGGTTAAGGGGCCGTGCACATGCAGAGAGACACTTGTAAGTGCAGGGTTTAGGGTTTAGGGGCCTTGCACATGCAGAGAGACACTTGTAAGTGCATGGTTTAGGGTTTAGGGGCCCTGCACATGCAGAGAGACACTTGTTAGTGCAGGGTTTAGGGTTAGGGGCCTTGCACATGCAGAGAGACACTTGTAAGTGCAGGGTTTAGGGTTTAGGGGCCTTGCACATGCAGAGAGACACTTGTAAGTGCAGGGTTTAGGGTTAAGGGGCCGTGCACATGCAGAGAGACACTTGTAAGTGCAGGGTTTAGGGTTTAGGGGCCTTGCACATGCAGAGAGACACTTGTAAGTGCATGGTTTAGGGTTTAGGGGCCCTGCACATGCAGAGAGACACTTGTAAGTGCAGGGTTTAGGGTTAGGGGCCTTGCACATGCAGAGAGACACTTGTAAGTGCAGGGTTAAGGGTTCAGGGGCCTTGCACATGCAGAGAGACACTTGTAAGTGCAGGGTTTAGGGTTTAGGGGCCCTTGCACATGCAGAGAGACACTTGCAAGTGCATGGTTTAGGGTTTAGGGGCCCTTGCACATGCAGAGAGACACTTGTAAGTGCAGGGTTTAGGGTTTAGGGGCCCTTGCACATGCAGAGAGACACTTGTAAGTGCAGGGTTTAGGGTTTAGGGGCCTTGCACATGCAGAGAGACACTTGTAAGTGCAGGGTTTAGGGTTTAGGGGCCTTGCACATGCAGAGAGACACTTGTAAGTGCAGGGTTTAGGGTTTAGGGGCCCTGCACATGCAGAGAGACACTTGTAAGTGCAGGATTTAGGGTTTAGGGGCCCTGCACATGCAGCGAGACACTTGTAAGTGCAGGGTTTAGGGTTAGGGGCCTTGCACATGCAGAGAGACACTTGTAAGTGCAGGGTTAAGGGTTTAGGGGCCTTGCACATGCAGAGAGACACTTGTAAGTGCAGGGTTTAGGGTTAGGGGCCTTGCACATGCAGAGAGACACTTGTAAGTGCAGGGTTTAGGGTTTAGGGGCCTTGCACATGCAGAGAGACACTTGTAAGTGCAGGGTTTAGGGTTTAGGGGCCTTGCACATGCAGAGAGACACTTGTAAGTGCAGGGTTTAGGGTTTAGGGGCCCTGCACATGCAGAGAGACACTTGTAAGTGCAGGGTTTAGGGTTAAGGGGCCCTGCACATGCAGAGAGACACTTGTAAGTGCAGGGTTTAGGGTTTAGGGGCCCTGCACATGCAGCGAGACACTTGTAAGTGCAGGGTTTAGGGTTAGGGGCCTTGCACATGCAGAGAGACACTTGTAAGTGCAGGGTTAAGGGTTTAGGGGCCTTGCACATGCAGAGAGACACTTGCAAGTGCAGGGTTTAGGGTTAGGGGCCTTGCACATGCAGAGAGACACTTGTAAGTGCAGGGTTTAGGGTTTAGGGGCCTTGCACATGCAGAGAGACACTTGTAAGTGCAGGGTTTAGGGTTTAGGGGCCTTGCACATGCAGAGAGACACTTGTAAGTGCAGGGTTTAGGGTTAGGGGCCTTGCACATGCAGAGAGACACTTGTAAGTGCAGGGTTTAGGGTTTAGGGGCCTTGCACATGCAGAGAGACACTTGTAAGTGCAGGGTTTAGGGTTAGGGGCCTTGCACATGCAGAGAGACACTTGTAAGTGCAGGGTTTAGGGTTTAGGGGCCTTGCACATGCAGAGAGACACTTGTAAGTGCAGGGTTTAGGGTTTAGGGGCCCTGCACATGCAGCGAGACACTTGTAAGTGCAGGGTTTAGGGTTTAGGGGCCTTGCACATGCAGAGAGACACTTGTAAGTGCAGGGTTTAGGGTTAAGGGGCCTTGCACATGCAGAGAGACACTTGTAAGTGCAGGGTTTAGGGTTAAGGGGCCTTGCACATGCAGAGAGACACTTGTAAGTGCAGGGTTTAGGGTTTAGGGGCCCTGCACATGCAGAGAGACACCTGTAAGTGCATGGTTTAGGGTTTAGGGGCCTTGCACATGCAGAGAGACACTTGTAGGTGCAAGGTTAAGGGTTTATGGGCCTTGCACATGCAGAGAGACACTTGTAAGTGCAATGTTAAGGGTGTATGGGCCTTGCACATGCAGAGAGGAGGTTGTAAGTGCAATGTTAAGGGTGTATGGGCCTTGCACATGCAGAGAGACACTTGTAAGTGCAGGGTTTAGGGTTTAGGGGCCTTGCACATGCAGAGAGACACTTGTAAGTGCAGGGTTTAGGGTTTAGGGGCCTTGCACATGCAGAGAGACACTTGTAAATGCATGGTTTAGGGTTTAGGGGCCCTGCACATGCAGAGAGACACTTGTAAGTGCAGGGTTAAGGGTTTAGGGGCCTTGCACATGCAGAGAGACACTTGTAAATGCATGGTTTAGGGTTTAGGGGCCCTGCACATGCAGAGAGACACCTGTAAGTGCAGGGTTAAGGGGTTAGGGGCCCTGCACATGCAGAGAGACACTTGTAAATGCATGGTTTAGGGTTTATGGGCCTTGCACATGCAGAGAGACACTTGTAAGTGCAGGGTTTAGGGTTTAGGGGCCTTGCACATGCAGAGAGACACTTGTAAGTGCAGGGTTAAGGGTTTAGGGGCCTTGCACATGCAGAGAGACACTTGTAAATGCATGGTTTAGGGTTTAGGGGCCCTGCACATGCAGAGAGACACTTGTAAGTGCAGGGTTAAGGGGTTAGGGGCCTTGCACATGCAGAGAGACACTTGTAAGTGCAGGGTTTAGGGTTTAGGGGCCTTGCACATGCAGAGAGACACTTGTAAGTGCAGGGTTCAGGGTTTAGGGGCCATGCACATGCAGAGAGACACTTGTAAGTGCAGGGTTCAGGGTTTAGGGGCCATGCACATGCAGAGAGACACTTGTAAGTGCATGGTTTAGGGTTTAGGGGCCTTGCACATGCAGAGAGACACTTGTAAGTGCAGGGTTAAGGGTTTAGGGGCCTTGCACATGCAGAGAGACACTTGTAAGTGCAGGGTTCAGGGTTTAGGGGCCATGCACATGCAGAGAGACACTTGTAAGTGCAGGGTTCAGGGTTTAGGGTTCAGGGTTCAGGGTTCAGGGTTTAGGGGCCATGCACATGCAGAGAGACACTTGTAAGTGCATGGTTTAGGGTTTAGGGGCCTTGCACATGCAGAGAGACACTTGTAAGTGCAGGGTTAAGGGTTTAGGGGCCTTGCACATGCAGAGAGACACATGTAAGTGCAGGGTTAAGGGTTCATGGGCCTTGCACATGCAGAGAGACACTTGTAAGTGCAGGGTTTAGGGTTTAGGGGCCTTGCACATGCAGAGAGACACTTGTAAATGCATGGTTTAGGGTTTAGGGGCCCTGCACATGCAGAGAGACACTTGTAAATGCATGGTTTAGGGTTTAGGGGCCCTGCACATGCAGAGAGACACTTGTAAGTGCAGGGTTAAGGGGTTAGGGGCCTTGCACATGCAGAGAGACACTTGTAAGTGCAGGGTTTAGGGTTTAGGGGCCTTGCACATGCAGAGAGACACTTGTAAGTGCAGGGTTTAGGGTTTAGGGGCCTTGCACATGCAGAGAGACACTTGCAAGTGCAGGGTTTAGGGTTTAGGGGCCCTGCACATGCAGAGAGACACTTGTAAGTGCAGGGTTTAGGGTTTAGGGGCCTTGCACATGCAGAGAGACACTTGTAAGTGCAGGGTTAAGGGTTTAGGGGCCTTGCACATGCAGAGAGACACTTGCAAGTGCAGGGTTTAGGGTTTAGGGGCCCTTGCACATGCAGAGAGACACTTGTAAGTGCAGGGTTTAGGGTTTAGGGGCCTTGCACATGCAGAGAGACACTTGTAAGTGCAGGGTTTAGGGTTTAGGGGCCTTGCACATGCAGAGAGACACTTGCAAGTGCAGGGTTTAGGGTTTAGGGGCCTTGCACATGCAGAAAGACACTTGTAAGTGCAGGGTTCAGGGTTTAGGGGCCATGCACATGCAGAGAGACACTTGTAAGTGCAGGGTTCAGGGTTTAGGGGCCATGCACATGCAGAGAGACACTTGTAAGTGCAGGGTTTAGGGTTTAGGGGCCATGCACATGCAGAGAGACACTTGTAAGTGCATGGTTTAGGGTTTAGGGGCCTTGCACATGCAGAGAGACACTTGCAAGTGCAGGGTTTAGGGGCCTTGCACATGCAGAGAGACACTTGTAAGTGCATGGTTTAGGGTTTAGGGGCCTTGCACATGCAGAAAGACATTTGTAAGTGCAGGGTTAAGGGGCCTTGCACATGCAGAGAGACACTTGTAAGTGCAGGGTTCAGGGTTTAGGGGCCATGCACATGCAGAGAGACACTTGTAAGTGCATGGTTTAGGGTTTAGGGGCCATGCACATGCAGAGAGACACTTGTAAGTGCAGGGTTAAGGGTTTAGGGGCCTTGCACATGCAGAAAGACATTTGTAAGTGCAGGGTTTAGGGTTTAGGGGCCTTGCACATGCAGAGAGACACTTGTAAGTGCAGGGTTTAGGGTTTAGGGGCCTTGCACATGCAGAAAGACACTTGTAAGTGCAGGGTTTAGGGTTTAGGGGCCCTGCACATGCAGAGAGACACTTGTAAGTGCAGGGTTTAGGGTTTAGGGGCCTTGCACATGCAGAAAGACACCTGTAAGTGCAGGGTTTAGGGTTTAGGGGCCTTGCACATGCAGATAGACACTTGTAAGTGCAGGGTTTAGGGTAAAGGGGCCCTGCACATGCAGAGAGACACTTGTAAGTGCAGGGTTTAGGGTTTAGGGGCCTTGCACATGCAGAGAGACACTTGTAAGTGCATGGTTTAGGGTTTAGGGGCCATGCACATGCAGAGAGACACTTGTAAGTGCAGGGTGTAGGGTTTAGGGGCCTTGCACATGCAGAGAGACACTTGTAAGTGCAGGGTTAAGGGTTTAGGGGCCTTGCACATGCAGAGAGACACTTGTAAGTGCAGGGTGTAGGGTTTAGGGGCCTTGCACATGCAGAGAGACACTTGTAAGTGCAGGGTTCAGGGTTTAGGGGCCATGCACATGCAGAGAGACACTTGTAAGTGCAGGGTTCAGGGTTTAGGGGCCATGCACATGCAGAGAGACACTTGTAAGTGCATGGTTTAGGGTTTAGGGGCCTTGCACATGCAGAGAGACACTTGTAAGTGCAGGGTTTAGGGTTTAGGGGCCTTGCACATGCAGAGAGACACTTGTAAGTGCAGGGTTTAGGGTTTAGGGGCCATGCACATGCAGAGAGACACTTGTAAGTGCATGGTTTAGGGTTTAGGGGCCTTGCACATGCAGCGAGACACTTGTAAATGCATGGTTCAGGGTTTAGGGGCCATGCACATGCAGAGAGACACTTGTAAGTGCAGGGTTTAGGGTTTAGGGGCCTTGCACATGCAGAGAGACACTTGCAAGTGCAGGGTTTAGGGTAAAGGGGCCTTGCACATGCAGAGAGACACTTGTAAGTGCAGGGTTTAGGGTTTAGGGGCCTTGCACATGCAGAGAGACACTTGTAAGTGCAGGGTTTAGGGTTCAGGGGCCTTGCACATGCAGAGAGACACTTGTAAGTGCATGGTTTCGGGTTTAGGGGCCTTGCACATGCAGCGAGACACTTGTAAGTGCAGGGTTTAGGGTTTAGGGGCCGTGCACATGCAAAGAGACACTTGTAAGTGCAGGGTTAAGGGTTTAGGGGCCTTGCACATGCAGAGAGACACTTGTAAGTGCAGGGTTAAGGGTTCATGGGCCTTGCACGTGCAGAGAGACACTTGTAAATGCATGGTTTAGGGTTTAGGGGCCCTGCACATGCAGAGAGACACCTGTAAGTGCATGGTTTAGTGTTTAGGGGCCCTGCACATGCAGAGAGACACTTGTAAGTGCAGGATTAGAGGTTCAGGGGTCATGTACATGCAGAGAGAGGATGTTTGAAGTGCATGGTTTAGGTTTTAGGGGCCCTGCGCATGCAGAGGTTTTGGGTGTGGGGTTCAGGGTGTACAGCAGGGGCCCTGCACACACAGAGAGAGGGTTTTAAATGCATGGTTTAGGGTTTAGGGGCCCTGCACATGCAGAGAGACACTTGTAAGTGCAGGGTTAAGGGTTTAGGGGCCTTGCACATGCAGAGAGACACTTGTAAGTGCAGGGTTAAGGGTTTAGGGGCCCTGCACATGCAGAGAGACACTTGTAAGTGCAGGGTTTAGGGTTTAGGGGCCCTGCACATGCAGAGAGACACTTGTAAGTGCAGGGTTTAGGGTTTAGGGGCCCTGCACATGCAGAGAGACACTTGTAAGTGCAGGGTTAAGGGTTTAGGGGCCCTGCACATGCAGAGAGACACTTGTAAGTGCAGGGTTAAGGGTTCATGGGCCTTGCACATGCAGAGAGACACTTGTAAATGCATGGTTTAGGGTTTAGGGGCCCTGCACATGCAGAGAGACACCTGTAAGTGCATGGTTTAGGGTTTAGGGGCCTTGCACATGCAGAGAGACACCTGTAAGTGCATGGTTTAGGGTTTAGGGGCCTTGCACATGCAGAGAGACACTTGCAAGTGCATGGTTTAGGGTTTAGGGCCCTGCACATGCAGAGAGACACCTGTAAGTGCATGGTTTAGGGTTTAGGGGCCCTGCACATGCAGAGAGACACTTGTAAATGCATGGTTTAGGGTTTAGGGGCCCTGCACATGCAGAGAGACACCTGTAAGTGCATGGTTTAGGGTTTAGGGGCCCTGCACATGCAGAGAGACACCTGTAAGTGCATGGTTTAGGGTTTAGGGGCCATGCACATGCAGAGAGACACCTGTAAGTGCATGGTTTAGGGTTTAGGGGCCCTGCACATGCAGAGAGACACCTGTAAGTGCATGGTTTAGGGTTTAGGGGCCCTGCACATGCAGAGAGACACCTGTAAGTGCAGGGTTTAGGGTTTAGGGGCCTTGCACATGCAGAGAGACACTTGCAAGTGCATGGTTTAGGGTTTAGGGCCCTGCACATGCAGAGAGACACCTGTAAGTGCATGGTTTAGGGTTTTTGGGGCCCTGCACATGCAGAGAGACACTTGTAAATGCATGGTTTAGGGTTTAGGGGCCCTGCACATGCAGAGAGACACCTGTAAGTGCATGGTTTAGGGTTTAGGGGCCCTGCACATGCAGAGAGACACCTGTAAGTGCATGGTTTAGGGTTTAGGGGCCATGCACATGCAGAGAGACACCTGTAAGTGCATGGTTTAGGGTTTAGGGGCCCTGCACATGCAGAGAGACACCTGTAAGTGCATGGTTTAGGGTTTAGGGGCCCTGCACATGCAGAGAGACACCTGTAAGTGCAGGGTTTAGGGGCCTTGCACATGCAGAGAGACACCTGTAAGTGCAGGGTTTAGGGGCCTTGCACATGCAGAGAGACACCTGTAAGTGCAGGGTTTAGGGGCCCTGCACATGCAGAGAGACACTTGTAAGTGCAGGGTTTAGGGGCCCTGCACATGCAGAGAGACACCTGTAAGTGCAGGGTTTAGGGGCCCTGCACATGCAGAGAGACACTTGTAAGTGCAGGGTTTAGGGGCCCTGCACATGCAGAGAGACACCTGTAAGTGCATGGTTTAGGGTTTAGGGGCCCTGCACATGCAGAGAGACACCTGTAAGTGCAGGGTTTAGGGGCCCTGCACATGCAGAGAGACTCTTGTAAGTGCAGGGTTTAGGGGCCTTGCACATGCAGAGAGACACCTGTAAGTGCAGGGTTTAGGGGCCCTGCACATGCAGAGAGACACTTGTAAGTGCAGGGTTTAGGGGCCCTGCACATGCAGAGAGACACCTGTAAGTGCAGGGTTAAGGGGCCTTGCACATGCAGAGAGACACTTGTAAGTGCAGGGTTTAGGGGCCCTGCACATGCAGAGAGACACTTGTAAGTGCAGGGTTTAGGGTTAAGGGGCCTTGCACATGCAGAGAGACACTTGTAAGTGCAGGGTTTAGGGGCCCTGCACATGCAGAGAGACACTTGTAAGTGCAGGGTTTAGGGTTAAGGGGCCTTGCACATGCAGAGAGACACTTGTAAGTGCAGGGTTTATGGGCCTTGCACATGCAGAGAGACACCTGTAAGTGCAGGGTTTAGGGGCCCTGCACATGCAGAGAGACACTTGTAAGTGCAGGGTTTAGGGGCCCTGCACATGCAGAGAGACACCTGTAAGTGCAGGGTTTAGGGGCCTTGCACATGCAGAGAGACACCTGTAAGTGCAGGGTTTAGGGGCCTTGCACATGCAGAGAGACACATGTAAGTGCAGGGTTTAGGGTTTAGGGGCCCTGCACATGCAGAGAGACACCTGTAAGTGCAGGGTTTAGGGGCCTTGCACATGCAGAGAGACACTTGTAAGTGCAGGGTTTAGGGGCCCTGCACATGCAGAGAGACACCTGTAAGTGCAGGGTTAAGGGGCCTTGCACATGCAGAGAGACACCTGTAAGTGCAGGGTTTAGGGGCCCTGCACATGCAGAGAGACACCTGTAAGTGCAGGGTTTAGGGGCCCTGCACATGCAGAGAGACACTTGTAAGTGCAGGGTTTAGGGGCCCTGCACATGCAGAGAGACACCTGTAAGTGCAGGGTTTAGGGGCCCTGCACATGCAGAGAGACACCTGTAAGTGCAGGGTTTAGGGGCCTTGCACATGCAGAGAGACACCTGTAAGTGCAGGGTTTAGGGGCCCTGCACATGCAGAGAGACACCTGTAAGTGCAGGGTTTAGGGGCCCTGCACATGCAGAGAGACACCTGTAAGTGCAGGGTTTAGGGGCCTTGCACATGCAGAGAGACACCTGTAAGTGCAGGGTTTAGGGGCCCTGCACATGCAGAGAGACACCTGTAAGTGCAGGGTTAAGGGTTTATGGGCCATGCACATGCAGAGAGACACTTGTAAGTGCAGGGTTAAGGCTTTATGGGCCATGCACATGCAGAGAGACACTTGTAAGTGCAGGATTAGAGGTTCAGGGGTCATGTACATGCAGAGAGAGGATGTTTGAAGTGCATGGTTTAGGTTTTAGGGGCCCTGCGCATGCAGAGGTTTTGGGTGTGGGGTTCAGGGTGTACAGCAGGGGCCCTGCACACACAGAGAGAGGGTTTTAAATGCATGGTTTAGGGTTCAGGGGCCCTGCACATGCAGAGAGACACTTGTAAGTGCAGGGCAGGGGGGGGTGGGGGCAAATGGGCGGGGACACAAATACATACAGGGCAAACTCTAGGGGGTGTGGATCCAATACATGAGCATTCTTTCCACCGACAGTTCTTTCGATGTCACTCTGCTCTTCATTGTGAGTTCAGGACCGAAAGCACTTACATACCTTGGAGATGTTAGAATGGGCTCCACGGCGGAAAAAGCAATCTGGTCAGCAGCCTAAAGGTTTCACGTTCAGCGAGGTGCCTAAAAATGTGATATATAGTGTGGGCATTGACGGTGGTATTAGTTTGTCAACTCTCAATAAGTGACCAGTGCGTAATCGGTGCGTAGTGTGAACGTAACAGCCCGTTTCTGATTGGTGGAGGAAACAAGTGTGGAGGAAAAACACGACATTTTTCGAAAGTTCCTCCGAAAGTTCCTCCACCCTGTTCCACGAGGCGTGACATGGAGGAATAATGGCGAAGGTTGGAGTTCTGTTCGGGGATCTTCACAGCGCTCTTTCCTGCCGCCTGTTTCATATATTTCGTGCATTCTTCCTTGCAGTGTATATCATTTCTGCATATCTTTATGTTATTCTCCCTAGCAGACCGACTATGGAAGTAGCACATTATTTGTGTGGCTGTAGATCGCTCGCTGTTTTGTGTGACTGTAGATCGCTCGCTCCATCATCGAAAGAGGGCCGCGCGTAAATCCTAGACAGAAAAAGTGTCAAAGCAGCGTGATCTCAGTACGAATGTACAACGCCTCTCCTGGCGGTTTCAATCACCACGGTTGAGTCGTTGTGCCTAGCCAATGCCCACCCGATGCGAGGATTGCGACGGCGATTTTCAAACGCCGCTATAATCGACTGCTCATTGGTACAGAGCATGGTCATGCCTTTCAGCTCAAGGCGCTTCAAGAGGCTCGGAGAGCGGCAGGAGCAACAGCTGTGGGGGACTCATGTATGTCTCAGCAAGTTAACCAGCCCAGGCTGTCACGCCCAGCCTTTGGATTGCTGCAGCATTCTGGTGCAGTTGCCGGCAAGTTTGTCAACTCCATCGCGACCGCCAGCAGTGTCCATGGCTCACCAGGAGCGATTTACACCCACCTGGCCCATGCTGTGCAAACAGCAGCTGCTGCGTACCACACGGCCAAGCGTACAGCATCAGCCAATGCGGACAGCATGGTAGCGTTCAGCCAGCAGTTGGCTGGTCTAGCTTGCAAACGGATGCGTGTCGTAGCAGGCATGGTGACATCTGCGATGCAAGCATCAACTGCTGTCCTTTCTCCCAGCAAGATGGTGCGAAGCCCACCACCGTCCGCAACCGTGCCTAATCTGCAGCATGCTTCAGCAATATCTGGTGCCGCCAGTGGCCGTGCACCTGAGTTCCATAGAATGCATGAAGGTGCTCGGACAGACCGCCGCAGTGAGCCAGCGTGCTTTGGAGGTCTGGGTCGGCGCGAGGGGGGCGGCCGAAAAAAATCAGGGGGCGGCGTCCAAGCGGCAGCCAACGGCAGCCAACAGCATCAAGAGGTGGCACCTTTCCAACGCACCAGAGTAGAGAGGCCTAACTCGTCAAAACAGAGATTTGCTGAGCGCCTTGCTGGGGGTACTACTAGGCCGGAGCCAGAGGCTGCGCCAATCCCATTTGTACAACGCGCTAGGACCCAAGTGCAACCAGCCTCCCCACGTCGCTTCATTCAGCCCGGCAGTGGGATTGGGACACAAGCTGCTGCAATGGGATTGCGCGTCCCCCCCAACGGCCCCCCACCCCAACTGCTTACGGTAGTGGGGCCAAAGGCTGCTCTCCATGTGGGTGTGGCCAGCCTCAACGGCCTTCCAGATTCAGTGGCGACGCAGCAGTTCTTGAGGCTTTCATTAGCTCATCAGCATTTGCTGTTTCCACACCTTTCTCTGCCTCTGCAAGGTAGCATCAATCTCCACCGACGTTGTGTGTAGGTTAGCAGGTGGGGTACCAGTTTCTTTCCAGACCTTCATCTGACGAAGCCATGAAAGGATGCACACCGTTATAGGTGTTTTTGAAGAGGTCTGAGGCCCTGGGGGCACTAAGGAACTCTTAATTAAGTCACTGGTAGGCTCCAATAGCTGAAGGGCTAGTTTTGGACTGTTGAACTTCGGAGGCTCTGATGGGACTTGAAGGGGGGGAGAGTGCCAATAGGCCGGGGACTAGGCTTGGATTGTATAGTGGGACAGACAGGTATTGAGCCTCATAGAATAATCTCGACTGAGACTTGACGAATTCTAGCTATAAAGCCTGGTGGTCGGTCTTTATATCAGTGCTTGGACGTGGCTGGGGTTTTGACTCGGGTATATCGTGCGCCTTAGATTACGGTACGCGGACTGGACGTCGAGTGACGACTGGACTGGGCAAGATGCGACGCGGAATTATAGAAACGTCGAATTATCTGGACTGGGTGGTACAAGACCACTACATACCTCCCCGACTGGCTGCGTGCCGAGCGCGGTGAAAGCAGAGTGCAATTGTGCTGGAACATTGAAATGGAATACTGGACTGGTAGGTTGTAATGGAAAGGGTTTAAGCAACGCTTAAAATAGCTTTTCAGCTTCGGCTAGTAGATCTGGAGTAAGGTTTTTGAGCGGCTCCCATGAATTATGGGTGTCATCATAGCCGGTCCACTTGATCAGGACGTGTTTGATTTTCTTCTTGCCCACGCGTCGGATGCGGTGTGACAGGAAAGACTCGACTTGGTAAAGAGGTAAACCGTCGTGAACGGTGGGTTCAACTGGAACAGGTCTGGACGACTCGTTAGACTTGAATGGTCGAAGCAATGACACGTGAAAGACAGGGTGAACTTGAGTGTAATTGACAGGCAGTTCCAATTTTGCAGCATTGCCTCCAGGGGCCATACTGCCATAGTCAGAATGCGGACAGGACCAATGTACTTAGGATGCAACTTCTTGACACCATGCTGGAATCGGAAATTTTGCGTGGATAAAAGTACAAGGTCACCTGGCTGGAAGCTATGAGGGGCTCTGAAGCGAGAGTCCGCGTAGGTCTTCTGTAGATCCTGGGCTGCTCGAAGGAGTTGTTGCACGCGAACTAGAGTTTCGTCGACATCAGTGAACACTGAGTCAAGAGCTGGAATCTGCTTATCAATGGCCCTCTCGGCCCCCGCTTTAAGGGTGCCACACTGCCACGGTAGCTAAGGCCTACTTGCTGGTGTCAAAATTCCTCCAGAACACCAATGCTATGCTTTTTTTGACATATTTTAGGACTGCTGATCCAAATGATTGATTTCTGAGAATGCGTTGTGGGATTTGTTCGCTCTCAATGGCCCTCTCGGCCCCGCTTTGAAGGCGCCGCGGTGGCTCAGGCCAACTTGCAGGTGTCCAAATTCCTCCAGAACACCAATGCTAGGCCTGGGTTGACATAGATTAGGAGTGTTGTTCCAGTTAAGATGAAATCTGAGAAGTTGGTTTGGGGCTTTTTCGCTCTAAATGGCCCTCATGGCCCCGCTTTGAGGGCGCCGCGGTGGCTCAGGCCAACTTGCAGGTGTCCTAATTCCTTCAGATCACCAATGTTCTGCCTTTGTTGACATATAGTAGGAGTGCTGTTCCAGTTTGGTTGAATTTTGAGAAGTTGTTTTGGGGCTTTTTTCGCTCTCAATGGCCCTCTTGGCCCCGCTTTGAGGGCGCCGCGGTGGCTGAGGCCAGCTGGCAGGTGTCCAAATTCCTCCAGAAACGAATGCTATGCCTTTGTTAACATACTTTAGGGTTGATGTTCCAGTTTGGAAGAATTATGAGAAAGTGTTTAGGGTTTTTTGCTTTCAATGATCCTATCTGCCCTACTTTGAGGACGCCGCGGTGGCTCAGGCCAACTTGCAGGTGTCCAAATTTATCCAGAACACCAATGCTATGCCTTTATTGACATATCCCAGGAGTGCTGTTCCAGTTCGGAAGAATTATATGAAGGCGTTTGGGGGCTTTTTGCTCTCAATCGTCCTCTCTGTCGCACCATAAAGCAGTAAACTGGCTAATATGGTAAACTCCGGAATCTCCGGTAAAGGCGCCTTAGAGAGGTGTCCTTCTACTCATAAACACGGTACATTACCGTACACACAGACTCCTTGTACTTCAGACAGGAGCTGTAACTGGCTACTGTAAGGTTCAGCCCTAGCAGGAAGTCTCTCTGCCTAGGGGTAAGGCCTGGGTGTCCCTGTCTTGAGGGTACCGCCCCCACTACTTTACTCACGCGATGTGCGCTTCAGGTCCGTGGCGGACTTCTTTCCTCACGACAGTGATGGACGCCTACGGGCAGGCTCAGTGACTCTTCACTGGCTGCGAGTGCTCAGCGAGTTAAGCAGCTAACTGGTTATTTGTATGTATAGCAATTGACCTAGGTAGCGCAGGCCTTCTGGCCGTCTGGGCGCGATCCAGCTGGGCTATGTCAAGGGGCACTTACCGCGCGTCACGCGGTGAGGTAAACGGGACGTAGACTGCGTACTTCTTCTTCGGCAGGGTCTTGGTTCTCTACTGGGGTACTTGTTTCCAGCTAGATCAGCTGAGGCTGAGCTAGTCTTGACTCGGGTTGAGGTACTGACTTATGTGAAAGCTGCTGGTCTCGAAGACGGCCGGTGCTTGTTACAAATAGAGGTCTGTCCTTTGGAAAGGGACGAAGTAACTAGCCAAGGCAATTGCCGGGATACAGGGACCCGGCAGGCCCAATTCAGAGTACGGTAGAACCTGTCAAATCATCCTGCGTAAGCGGGTTTCTAGGTCTCAGCCCAAACCCGGAGACTCCGCAGAGAAGCTGCGGAGGCTCCGTGGCCGCTAGTGGCGGCTCCAACGGTTCTGTCACGTATACGGTAATATACTGTGACAGCTGTCGCACCATAAAGCAGTAAACGGGCTAATATGGTAAACTCCGGAATCTCCGGTAAAGGCGCCTTAGAGAGGTGTCCTTCTACTCATAAACACGGTACATTACCGTACACACAGACTCCTTGTACTTCAGACAGGAGCTGTAACTGGCTACTGTAAGGTTCAGCCCTAGCAGGAAGTCTCTCTGCCTAGGGGTAAGGCCTGGGTGTCCCTGTCTTGAGGGTACCGCCCCCACTACTTTACTCGCCCCCCGCTCCCCAGCGTTAAGCCCTCCGGGCATGCGCGGGGAGCCGGAAAAGGGGTGGTACTGAAAGAACTTCTGGAAAAATATTTACGTAGAAGCTCAAATCGTCTCAGCAAATCTGCCTGGTTCAGGCCTTCTTCAAACAGAACTAAAAAAAATCCACCGAGTCTCAGCTGAAGCGCAACGCGCAGAATCCTACAAATTCAAGCTGTTCAGCCCACTACTGGCTAGCAAACAGAGAAATTTCAAAGTTATCAGGTCAAGCTAAGAACAACCGCTGCTCTCGCCCCACTGCGCCATAGCCGCCTGGTCTTCAAGGGCCACAGGAATTGTGCGCCGTAGCAGCGTGATCCGCCCCCTACTGTGCTACCATTGCCCGAGTTGACTAATTCTCCTCGCTCATCATTGTCATAACATATGTACTACCGTAGCCTTGCTGCTATGGTGTTTGGAGAACAAAATTTTCACTATGCTGCTGCGATAGATTTAACTCCACTCCTGCATCTTCCGTCTTTGGTCCGCTGGCTGTCGGCCCACTGCCTGCCGGGTACTAGGACAAGCCGCGCTGCGTCTGCATTTCTGCTCTGTAGGCGCCTGCCCGCTCCTTGCCAGTTACGGCGTGGGTGACGTCACGTGCTCAGCGGCCTTGCCGCTCTGGGCTCGGCCTCAGGTCTCGGTAAGCTCTTCAAGGGCTGACTCCTCTTCCTCCCTTGCTGCTTCTTTGGCCACCTTAGCCCTTCTTGTAACTGCTCTCGGGGTGACATTGGCCTCTCCCCGGCCCGTGGTGTACGAGATGTCGTATAATCCGTTCGCCATTGGTCTTGCGATGCCCCGCTCCATCTGCCTTGTTGCTGGGTTGGTGGCCATGACTTCCACCTCAGGCCTGTCCATGACGTTGGCCTCCTGGGCTGTCCTGGCAGCCGCTCTGGCTGCTGGGCTCGGCCTCCTCTGGACCTGCAAACTGCGATCTTCTGCAGCGGGTCCTGCCCTTGCCGCGGGCTCAGCTCCCTTGTCCTTAGGCGCGCAAGTTGGGCACAACCACTCGCCCTCGGGCACCTCCTCGAGTACTGGTACCACGCAATCCATGTGCCACCCTGTATTGCAGGCATCACACAAAAGCATCACCTCTCCGCGATCAGGCAGCTGGCACACCTCGCATGACAGGCTGTTATTGGGTCTGGTTCCACTGAAATCAACCACTCCCCTGAGGTTGGGCAAGTGGCATGGAGAACAATTGACAGCATTCTCTGTTACTGTGAGGCCATCTGCCCCCTCCAACACCAAGGTTCCCGTCGCACCCAGTGTTTTGACCCTGAGGATCTCAGGCCTGGCCTTGGGATCGAGGCTGCGTCGCTCTGATGAATACTTCACATACACGTAATCTCCCTCTGCAAAACGCCTGACCTGGGGGACATACCCTCCCCCACGAATGCGTGCATATCGCAGCTTGTCGCGGTGCTGCGCAATTTTTAGATGCTCACCCGCGACTGGCAGTGCCTCTTTGATCCTGGCCACTCTGGCCAAGAGCAGGTATGCTGCCTCCTCTGCTGTTGCCACCTTGGCTGTGCTCCATAGGTCCGCCCCCACTCTGGAGGGAAAGGTGGGTCTCTGCCCGAACAGCACCTCGTACGGCGCCATGCGCGTGGCCTGCTGCGGCGAGCACCGGAAGCCTAGGGCTACCCTGGGCACCATCTTGTCCCAGGACTCGTCGCTGCTGCCCTCCTCGCAGCATTTGCGCAGGCCTGCCTTGAGGGTCTGGACAGCCCTCTCTGATAGCCCGTCTGCCTGGGGGTGGTTGGCAGAAGTGGTGCGGTGGTCAATGAAACAGTCCAACAACATGTCCTGAAATTCACCCTGGAACTCTGTTCCCTGGTCTGTCACCACTTCTGCGCATCCCCCGAATCGTGCAACAACATTTTGAAAGAACGCTAAGGCCGTCACATCAGACGCCTTGCTTGGGATGGGGATCAACTCCACCCATTTGGAGTAATGCTCCACACAAACCATCACAAACCGATTGCCCCTGGACGTGGTCGTAAATGGGCCACACAGGTCCACTCCCCACCGGAAAAACAACCCCTCAATGGGTAGTGGGTGCAGGTTGGGCTGTATGTGATTGAATGTGGACGCCCTGGCCCTGTCACACACACCACATTCCTGCACTGCCTTCTTGACTGCTGCTCTGAGTCCCCGCCACCAATGCTGCTGCATGACCATGAAGGCCGTGCGGTGGCTGCCAAAATGGCCCGTACCGGCATGGGCTGTCTAGATCACTGCAAGCCTGTCCTCTGGCCTGGGCACCACACAACGTCTACCGTCAGGCATGAGTCTCATCAGCACTCCTCCCCTCTCTGTTTCCCACTGGAATGGCGCAGCTCTGCGCTGTATTCTGGTCTGTTCTCCGAGCTCTGTTCCCTGAACAAATGCCTTCTCACGGAGAAACCTCAAAACAGGTTCATCTGCCCACACATCAACCCTGACCGATGGTCCTGCAGGGCATCCTGGCGGGTCCTTCTCACCCTCTGTGTCCCTGGTCACCACGATTTCAACATCAACTTGTTCCTCAGGCGTGTTCCCACCTGGTTCCTGTGCCGCGTCGGCCCAGTCTGCAGCAGCCGATTCTCCCAGGCACTGCCTGTATGACGCGGCCACTTCTCCGCTGCCAGAGCATGCGTTTCCTGCAGTAGCAAGGGCATAGTGGCTGGACATCAAAGTTGCACCCAGCACTGGGTCCCTGTCCGGGCCTGGCAGCCTTGCCCTGCGTTTCAATTCCTCTGGTATGATTGTAGCACACTCAAGTGCCACATTGAGCCATGCACCCAGTGCCCACGAATCCATGCACCTGCCCAAGGCTGCCCTCCTGGCTGCCTCTGGGAAGTCTGGGCGCGGCAATGTGGACCCCACAGCGTACCCCATGGCTCGCTCACGCTCGTTTGCGTTGGGCTCCTGCAAGTCCCCCATGGGTCTGTACACCATCCCATTTTGCCCGTTTCGAAAAGAATATGATGAGGGCGTGGCCATCAAACATGGCAGCACCTTCCTGGGCTGGCCTGTTACGTTGATGCGGTACCCCCCATTGTCCGGACATGAGACTACATGGGCCTTGCTGCCCTTGTCCAGAATGTCGTCTACGATCCCCTCGTGGGGTCTGGTCGACGCACGAATCACAAACTCAATATCTGCTGCAGGGGCGATGTTCCCCCAATAGTTGCGGGTGCGGTGGGCGTAAGACCCCACCTGCGCTGCGTCAAACAACGCTGGTGTCCCCAGAATCCTGCACACCTCCTGAAAAGCCTCAACACTGGCCTTCACACTCTTCTGATTCAATTGCATGGCCACATTCTCCATCAGGTACGCTGGCGGCCTAGGCCCCTGCAGGAACTGTAGTGTACCCAACAGCTTGACTAACGGGAAGAAAGACTTGCTTCTCTCTCCCGTGAGCCCACGCCCCTTGCCAGCTGACGAGAGGTCCTGGCACTCCCAGCCTGCTACCATGAACCACTGGCGCCCCCCCTGGGCACCCGCCTCCTTGAGGTGCTCCGCCGTAATGGCATACACATCTTGGGGCAACGCTCTGAAAGCCTTATCAAACGCTTTGACCGGGAACAACTGAGGGTATCTCCTGTGCAACTGCAACAGGCGACCCCCTGCAATCTCTCTGACTTCCTCACTGATATCAGCATACAAGTACTGCACCACTGGGATACCTGCCCTGAGCACCATCTCCAGCCCTGAGCACATACCTCCAAAGGGCTCGAAAAGGACGACTCCCTCGGTCTCCATGCCTCCATGGCCCGCACAGCCCCACTCGACAGGCAAGCTGTGTCCAGGCCTGCCTCCTCCTGGACTGCTGGCTCGGGAGCGGCTGTGTCGAGCCTGGCCCCTGTGCGGTCAGCTGAGGATGGGAGTGGCGATCTGGACGGGATGTCCGCATTCTGGTGGCATGCCTGTCGCACCATAAAGCAGTAACCGTGCCAAAATGGTGTAAGCTGTCAGTACTGCCTTAGATAGGCTCAAACTACTCACAACTAAGGTTGAACACCTGTACACGCGTGCCTCTTGTACTACACTGCGGAGGTACAAGGGCTGTAAAGGGGTAACTTGGTACAGCGTACCGTATAAGAGGGACAGCTGGCCTACCCGGGCGCCCCTAGCTGTGGGTACCGCCCCTACTTTACTCGCCCCCCGCTCCTCACGATAAGCACTCAGGGCTTGCGTGGGGAGCCGGACTAGGGGTGGTACTGAAACTGGAATCGGAAAATATGTACACTCAGCACTTGTCAGTTCCCTAACACGGAAGTCTCCTACACATCTGACTGCAATCCAGCTAGTCGAAAGAAAATCCACGAAAGAAAATTCACTGCAGGAAATGTGCTGCAGGACATCCACAAAAGGAAATTCACCAAAGAAAATTCACTGAAATGCGTGGCTAACCCTAGGTCCTCCCACGGTTACGCACACTCGACAAAGGCCTCTGGGCTCCTCCCGACCTCTCTCTGGCCTGATCATGGCACAAATAATTCGGTACCGTCACCAGTGTCATGCTTGGGTAAATTCAAAAAACCATCAAAATCCGTCAGGAATCCAGAACCCGTCAGAATCTACAGAATCCTCAGAAACTGTCAGCATTCACATGTTCTACCGCATGGAAGCATGGCATTCTATCTTGGATGGTCACTATTCCGGTAGTACTTCCGGCGCTCGGACTGCTCTAAGGTGACTCTCGGACTGCTCTAAGGCGACGCTCGGACTGCTCTAAGGCGACGCTCGGACTGCTCTAAGGCGATGTTCGGAGTGCTTGAGACTGCTCGCGACTGTCTTGCCGTACATGCGAAGCAGTCGCTGCTGGAACAAAACGAACCAGAGACTGCTTTGCCGTACAAGATGGGCAGTCGCAGTCGTTGTCAGCAATCTAAATTAGTAGCAGGAAATGTATCGCGCCTATCTTCATGATTCTATATTCTCTCGCTTGCATTGAGCCATGACATCGCGTGGCGCAGGACATTCTCGCAATGCTTCTGGATCTACCGGGCCTGTGCCCCCCTCACCGAAAGGGAGTGATTTTAAAACAGCAGATACCATGGCAGCACTGGATGCGGCTGCTTTTTATGTTAAGACCGCCAGGATGCCTTTTGTCCCGAAAGCCGATTGGCGAGACACGCTGTTGCGTCACTTTCGGGAACAAACGCCTCAGGAGGTGGCAAAAGCTACACGAAATCGTCCTGGGCTAATAGGCTTCGTCTCGCGGTCAGACGGAGGACTTCTGGTAATACTATTGTTACTAGCATGATGTTGTCCTTGGAATGCTGTTCCCGGTCCGGCGCAGACTCTTCACGCAATCCGGCTATTTTCATTTTCCAACCAGGCCTACGCTTGTTCATCCTGTATCAACTCGCCCACACCACTTTGGCGATGCGAATCTGCTTCTCGTGTAACGAGGCTCGCGAACCATATCGTACAAAGTGGGTAAATCGTTGTCATTAGCCCCCCCATCATGCTTGCTTGCGCGGAGGGGTACAGGAGAGCATACTCGATTTTGCATGAATCGCAGGCATCCGCCTTTCCCTCCATCAGACCAGACCAGACGGCCGAAGTGGTTGACGTCCGCTCAACCCAGATCAGAACCCAGTAGGTAGCCACCTAGTAGTCACCATATATTTCTAGTCTGCACTGCATGATTCCAAGGGCAAGTACTGTACCATGCGGCTCATGGATGCGGGCATGGGGCTTGCAGAAAAGAGCACATGATGTGGAAAGGCAAGGAACATTTTGCATGGGTACAAACGATTAGCCACAATGCTTTGCCTGACTACCTGAGCCTTCCTCTGATAACAGGCATGCGCAAGGAAGCAATATGAGGAGCCATGATGGTTTGGGACAAGAACAACACTATTCAGCAGCTGGTCCATCTACATTCTCAGCCGGGTAAGAGAACTGCTTATCCCCGACCCTGACAATCACCGCATGATAACACATCCAAAATGTGTGCAGGTTCTACCCAGCCGTCGCCGGCACACCTTCCTCACAGCCAAGCTCAGAGGCTTCATGGAACATGTAAGAAATACTAACATTAATACTAGAACCTGTGTTTTATGCAGATTTGGGTGATGGCATCAGTTTAATTCACTGGTTAATGTCTTAATGTGCTCTTACATGACAGACGATGATGAATGCGGAGGAGGTCAGGTTTCTCAGAGGATGGACCCCAGCCAGGATTGTCATGGCGCGGCAGAATAATGCAGTGGAGGGATTGCTTGGGAGCATGTTGACTGCTAGCCATGCACTCAACAGACCGGACGGTTCTGTTGCAGGCAACGCTGGTCATCGTGCGAGCCCGTATTTCAGGTATGTTTTTGGTTGTCTTACAAACAATGCGCACCGGATTTGGGGGCTTGACAACTGCTTGATTGTAATGAACAATATTCAATCATTACCGTGACTGCAGTGGGCCATACGGTCAAACTAAAGCCATGCCATGGCCTGCTAATCTGCTGCGCTGATGACTGACCAACCTATTCTGTTTTGTGCAGAGATGGCCTGCACTATGCTGATCCCATTGGCATGAACTCTGTAGCAAGCGGTGCTGCCACCGGACATTACGGCGTCAATGCGGGCAGTGCCAGTCCGTACGCCAAGTAAGCTTAATTTGGTAGGCTGGACATACACACAGATTCACCTTGGCTAAGCAGCTGTTGGATTGTCTGCGCACTTTTCATTTGTTACTGTAACTGTTATGGGCCATGCAGCTCTAATGCAGCCATGCCAAGGCCAATACTTGCTGATCTGTTGTGCTGACTGACCAACCTATTCTGTTTTGTGCAGGGATGGCATGCACTATGCTGGTCACATTGGCATGAACTCTGTAGCAGGCGGTGCTTCCACCATCCACCGTCTTCCAACAATGCTGTCCTGCGATCTCGCGGTGAGGCAACAGCCTCCAGGCCTGGGCGTGCGCAAGCTAAGGAGCAAGCAAATGCAGATGCCAAGGCGAAATTCAGCTCAGATCCGGATATGCACTTCACCTATGCCCTGTCTATCCCGGCAGCTACAAGGCCCCCCCGCCCTGCGGCAGGAGCAGCAGCAGGACCCCCCTTTGTTGCGCTGCACAGGTCGCCGGTGACAGCACCCAGCGCAACGGCGGCAGTGGCAGCAGCAGGGCCCTCCCATGCTGCGCTGAACAGGCCGCCGGTGACAGCACCCAGCGCAACGGCGGCAGTGCCAGCAGCAGGGCCCTCCCATGCTGCGCTGAACAGGCCGCCGGTGACAGCACCTAGCGCAACGGCTGCAGTGCCAGCAGCAAGGCCCTCCCATGCTGTGCTGAACAGGCCGCCGGTCACAGCACCCAGCGCATCGGCGGCAGTGGAAGCAGCAATGCCCTCCCATGCTGCGCTGAACAGGCCGCCGGTGTAAGCACCCAGCGCGACGGCGGCAGTGGCAGCAGCAGGGCCCTCCCACGCTGCGCTGAACAGGCCGCCGGTGACAGCACCCAGCGCGACAGCGGCAGTGGCAGCAGCAGGGCCCTCCCATACTGCGCTGAACAGGCCGCCAGTGACAGCACCCAGCGCGACGGCGGTAGTGCCCGCAGCAGGGCCCTCCCATGCTGCGCTGAACAGGCCGCCGGTGACAGCACCCAGCACAACGGCGGCAGTGCCAGCAGCAGGGCCCTCCCATGCTGCGCTGAACAGGCCGCCGGTGACAGCACCCAGCGCAACGGCGGCAGTGCCAGCAGCAAGGCCCTCCCATGCTGCGCTGAACGGGCCGCCAGTCACAGCACCCAGCGCATCGGCGGCAGTGGAAGCAGCAAGGCCCTCCCATGCTGCGCTGAACAGGCCGCCGGTGACAGCACCCAGCGCGATGGCGGCAGTGGCAGCAGCAGGGCCCTCCCACGCTGCGCTGAACAGGCCGCCGGTGACAGCACCCAGCGCGACAGCGGCAGTGGCAGCAGCAGGGCCCTCCCATGCTGCGCTGAACAGGCCGCCAGTGACAGCACCCAGCGCGACAGCGGCAGTGGCAGCAGCAGGGCCCTCCCATGCTGCGCTGAACAGGCCGCCAGTGACAGCACCCAGCGCGACAGCGGCAGTGGCAGCAGCAGGGCCCTCCCATGCTGCGCTGAACAGGCCGCCAGAGACAGCACCCAGCGCGACGGCGGTAGTGCCCGCAGCAGGGCCCTCCCATGCTGTGCTGAACAGGCCGCCGGTGACAGCACCCAGCGCGACGGCGGCAGTGCCCGCAGAAGGGCCCTCCCATGTTGCGCTGTACAGGCTGCCGGTGACAGCACCCAGCGCGACGGCGGCAGTGGAAGCAGCAAGGCCCTCCCATGCTGCGCTGAACAGGCCGCCGGTGACAGCACCTAGCGCAACGGCAGCAGTGCCAACAGCAGGGCCCTCCCATGCTGCGCTGAACGGGCCGCCGGTCACGGCACCCAGCGCGACGGCGGCAGTGGCAGCAGCAAGGCCCACCCATGCTGCGCTGAACAGGCCGCCGGTGACAGCACCCAGCGCGACAGCGGCAGTGGCAGCAGCAGGGCCCTCCTATGCTGCGCTGAACAGGCCGCCAGCGACAGCACCCAGCGCGACGGCGGTAGTGCCCGCAGCAGGGCCCTCCCATGCTGCGCTGAACAGGCCGCCGGTGACAGCACCCAGCGCAACGGCGGCAGTGCCATAGCAAGGCCCTCCCATGCTGCGCTGAACGGGCCGCCGGTGACAGCACCCAGCGCATCGGCGGCAGTGGAAGCAGCAAGGCCCTCCCATGCTGCGCTGAACAGGCCGCCAGAGACAGCACCCAGTGCGACGGCGGCAGTGGCAGCAGCAGGGCCCTCCCACGCTGCGCTGAACAGGCCGCCGGTGACAGTACCCAGCGCAATGGCTGCTGTGGCAGCAGCAGGGCCCTCCCACGCTGCGCTGAACAGGCCGCCGGTGACAGCACCCAGCGCAACGGCGGCAGTGCCATAGCAAGGCCCTCCCATGCTGCGCTGAACAGGCCGCCGGTGACAGCACCCAGCGCATCGGCGGCAGTGGAAGCAGCAAGGCCCTCCCATGCTGCGCTGAACAGGCCGCCGGTGATGGCACCCAGCGCGACGGCGGCAGTGGCAGCAGCAGGGCCCTCTCATGCTGCGCTGAACAGGCTGCCAGTGACAGCACCCAGCGCAACGGCGGCAGTGGCAGCAGCAGGGCCCTCCCATGCTGCGCTGAACAGGCCGCTGGTGACAGCACCCAGCGCGACGGCGGCAGTGGCAGCAGCAGGGCCCTCCCATGCTGCGCTGAACAGGCCGCCAGCGACAGCACCCAGCGCGACGGCGGCAGTGCCCGCAGCAGGGCCCTCCCATGCTGCGCTGAACAGGCCGCCGGTGACAGCACCCAGCGCGACGGCGGCAGTGGCAGCAGCAGGGCCCTCCCATGCTGCGCTGAACAGGCCGCCAGCGACAGCACCCAGCGCGACGGCGGTAGTGCCCGCAGCAGGGCCCTCCCATGCTGCGCTGAACAGGCCGCCGGTGACAGCACCCAGCGCAACGGCGGCAGTGCCATAGCAAGGCCCTCCCATGCTGCGCTGAACGGGCCGCCGGTGACAGCACCCAGCGCATCGGCGGCAGTGGAAGCAGCAAGGCCCTCCCATGCTGCGCTGAACAGGCCGCCGGTGTTGGCACCCAGCGCGACGGCGGCAGTGGCAGCAGCAGGGCCCTCCCACGCTGCGCTGAACAGGCCGCCGGTGACAGTACCCAGCGCAACGGCTGCAGTGGCAACAACATTGCCCTCCCTCGCTGCGCTGGACAAGCCGTTGGTGACAGCACCCAGCGTGACGGCGGCAGCGGCAGCAACATGGTCCTCCCACGTTACGCTGAACATGCCGCTGGTGATAGCACCCAGCGCAACTGCAGCTGTGGCAGCACAAGGGCCCTCCCATGGGATCCCCCTCTCTGTTCTGGACTGTCTGAGTGATATGTTCATGCCGTCTGTTAGTAGGACCCGGCAAACAGCAGTTCCAGGTTCCCGGGCTGGTCGGGGCAAAGTGGCTGGTAGAGGAGTGATTGGAAAGAAGTCAACCACTAAGAAGTACCGTAGTCTTTGTGGGAAGATTTGATGACATGCATCATGCCCTAGTGGGGCTTGTTTTTTAAAGACTCCCATAAGGAGTATTATATTGGCTTTGCTGATTGTCCTAGATTCAGTGCTGCTTTGTAAAAAACTGACAACTTTGGTCTAATACGGTACTTCTGACATCCCTTGAGTCGGAGGTACTGCTGATGTAAGATGATTGAAATTGGCAAGCCGGCGAGCGCTTAGTGCATTCAATATTGCTGCTGTGTCATGGGCTTGCGACCAAAGCTTCCTGATTTATTCAATTAGAACTAACATGTAGCAGAGCGGCTAACTACCCCGAACCATACTGCAGACAAGCTAGGGCCCCTGGCCACCAAAAGAGGACATCATGTGGATGAACTAAAGCGCTCAGAGCGGGCGCTTAGTGTAGGCATAATTGCTGCTGCGTTCCAGGCTTAATGCCAAAGCATCTAAATTTATTCAGTTACAACTTGTAATGGGCTGTATAGCTTACTGCCCTGAGGAATACTGCAAACAAGCTTGAGCCACTGGCCACCAGGACTCCTAACGTCATGTGACAGGACATCACTGGATGTGAATGAACTATTCGGCAAGAGTGGGTGCTTGATGTAGTCACACGTATCCGGCGCTTCTGCATTCTGGGCTTGTGCCCAAAGCTTCTTAATTTATTCATTAAGATACACCAGGCTGCAGTTGAGCTAAGTACCCAGAGTCATACTGCAGATGAGCTAAGGCCTGTGGCCACAAATAGAGGACATATTATGGCATGTGAATGAACTTAAGCCCGGCTAAAGGATTTAGCGCCTTCCTTTCAAAGAGATAGGAAGATTAACTAGTTGAACATATCTACCATGCTAGACTGATCGCGGTAGGTCAATGATCCTGCTTGTTTACCACTACTGAACATGACAAGTATTCATCTGCTTGTGACTAGGAGAGGATAATCAAAGAGGACCGAACATATTCACTCAAGTCATGAAACTGAGTGGCAAACTTCACTACTTGAAGTGCCTCTTCGACTTGCTTGCAAACTACACTCATGCAGGTGCCGATGGGGATAAGCTACACCGTGATCATGGATTAGCAATCCAACTTCATTCACTCAGTTGAGCAGTGAAGGGACTACAATGCCGTGACATCAGTCTTCACTAAAATGCTTGCACCATAGTGTTTTCTGGAAAACTGCGCAAACTTTCGGATGCCGACAGACATCAAGCACTCAATATTACATCATCATTATACCACCGGTAGCGTCAGCCTTTTCAATGCGAGAGCCTAGGCCGGACCCAATCAGGCATGAAAGAGAGCCGACAGAACCCCACTGAAGGGGTGATGCCAATAAGTAATTATGGCGCAGTGCCAAGTAATCGCATTTTTCGCAAAATTAGCCGTATCAGTCAATGACGATACATTGATGGTGGTGTACCGGACGTTGACTTGGAGGCCATCCTGGTCCGTGAATGTGAACTTGATCTTCTGCATCTCTACAAGAACAAACAAACAGCATCACGTAGAAAAAAAGCATGCAAGCTGAAGCATGCGTAAAAGAGTAGGCAAAGTTTAAGTAAAGCCTTCTTGCATCGGCACTCAGGGAATGCAAGCTAGCATGTAACAGGGCTACATCATAATCATCTTTGAGTTTAACTTGCCTGCGCGTTAAAAGCTCAAGTTCTCCAGGCAGGTCAGCGAATTCACGCTCATATCGACCGGCCTGCAGTGGCACTTGATGGACCGCCTGCTTTGTCCGTTGTGAATGGATTGCAGGACATTCAACACCGACGATTGGAATCGTACAAAGTCGTCAGCCTGAGCCCTGGCGTCTCTGCATGTGAACTATGAAACACGGGTGGCAGGGGAACAGGGCAGTAGCGGGGGAACAAGGCAGTAGCGGGGGGACAGGGCAGCAGCGGGGGGACTGTACAGCAGCAGAGGGGTAGGGCAGTAGCGGGGTCTGGGCAGTGGCGGGGGGTCTGGGCAGTGGTGGGTGAACGGGGCACAAGCGAGGGCGCGGGGTAGTGGCGGGGGAGCTGGGCAACAACATACGTGATGTCGTGATGGAGATGATCTGTTTCACCAAGAGGATGATCTGAATGTCTGTGGCCTTGTCCTCCCCAAATAAGAACTTGGTGACCTTGCCCTCATCATCATCGTAGAGTCCCTGCAGACAGCATGCATGGCAATGAACATGCATGGTACTGGTGCATGCATGGCAGAATTAAACGCATGAGAAATGCGCGCATACCATGCTTCGAAATGGTGATAGAACCTACATTAACCTCTTCATCAGGGTAATTTTGCTGTAATTAAGCTGCATTCTAGCTGACTGCCATGGGGACCTGATGCAGGAAGCCCTTGTGGGCATACAAAAACTGCTGCATGGATGATGCCTGACAGTCAACGTAGCCCTGTCCGTTACCTGGATGTATCCGTCCGGGTCAAGCTTCGAACCTCGGTAAAAATGTATCAGCGGGGCCGTCGAAACGCCTATGACCGAGAGGTAGGAGGCTGCACTCTTCTCCTTGCAGATGTAACCTGCGTCGTCATCACTCCAGTTGTCCTGCGGGGAATGCAACATAGCAGTCACTGTTAGTAACAGTTAGGATCCGAAGTGAACGTTAACGCCAGCTGCCCTCGAAAATGGTTTCTCCTGAAGATCTTGTACAACATCTACTGCTACCTTTCCGCGACGGTGCTTGTGGGGCAAAAATACTCACCAAATGAGAGCGCTTCTCCTGTATGAAGGCTTTCCCGATATCAGCATGGTCCACTATGAGGTGGCCCTCGATGATGGCGGAGTAGGGCAAGCGATCCCCCTTTACATCAGTGACGTACATCATCACGTTGCCGACGAGAACAATAACCATGCCGGGATGAACGAACCAGCGCGAGCCATCGCTGCCAGTCACAATACCTGAAAAACTGTGCGTCCTGCCGAACCCCGCCCCTTGACGTGACGTATGACGCATACGCATTTACCTCCGAGACCAAAGGGGGTGGTTCCGAGCGAGACTACGCAGGTTGTCCACCTGAGGAAAATAAACAAGGCGTGTTACACTACCAATAATTGGCGGGGGGCTGTGCACAAGGCAGCCGGCCTCATAGTATTAAAATTGTCACTTACCGTCACGTGGATGTACCTAGCGAGCACCTCGTTGGGGATGCTCTCGTCCACAATCAGCATGGGTGAGGCCAGTCCGGCTACGATCAGCGCCACCAGGTCGGCCTCCAACCATATCGTATCCCTGTCCAGCATGTCGAGGAACCTCCAGTGCGTAACCCCATCCTTTGTAAACCTCCCAGCAACCCATCTGGTTGTGGTCCCCGTCATGTCAGGCATCGTGAATGCCCATACTCTGTTTGTTTTCAAATGCTTCGTGGCTGCTCCTATTGGTTTAACACAACGGGCGAAGTGGGAAGAGATGTCTCCATTTACTGCTGTGGAATATTAAAGACTGCGTGGTCGGCCGTCACTAGACCAGTCAGTGTCAGGCTATACGACGTACCGACGTACCGACTGCTACTTTATCGAAGCGACTGCGGGCATCGACGGTTTAAAATACGGCAATATGTAGCGACTGCTCTAAGGCGACAATCAGACTGCTCAGCGACTTTTCGGCGACTGCTGGGCGACTGCTGTATTGCCGATTTCTATTTCAAATTTCAGTCAAAACTCGACCACCCAAGATAGAATGCCATGGCGTTCCAATCCAAAGGCCTCAGTCAAGCACACAGACAACCGCAGACCGTCCGCTGCTCTCGCCCCAATGCACCATTGACACCTGGCCCTAGGCCACAGGAGCTGAGTGCAGTAGCAGCGGTGTCCTATCCTAGTCTTGCCCCTCTGCTGGTTGGCCCTGCGGCAATCTCTACTTCAAAGGCAATTGTCATGCAAGTCTACTACTGGAATCAGCGCTGTAGCCGTCGTCGCTATGTACTCCTTTGGCTCGCTGCTCCTGCTCCTACGGTACATCGGGAAAGCTTTTTACTTGAGTACTAGGCTACGTCCTGCTGGACGTCGGTCCACTGCCTGCTGCCTATTAGTGCCAGTCGTGCCGCCCATGGGGTGTTCCCCTAGGACTGGCACCGGCTCGTTCTTCCAGGTATGGCGTGGGTTCCGTCAAGTGCTCAGCGCGTACTACTGTTCTAGGGGCTTCCTATTCCCCCTTAGCCCTTCTTGGCTGTCTATCTGCCCCTCGAGGGCCGACACCTCCTCTTTGTTGGAAGCCTAGCGCCACCATGGTCCTTCAATGGACCGCTCGCGAGATGACATTGGGTTCTCCCCTGTCATTGGTGTACGCGATGCTATTGAGCCCGCCCGCCAGTGGTCTTGTAACGAGCCGTTCCCCCTGCCGGGTGGCAGAGTTGGTCTAGGTGTCCAACGTGCCGGCTTTCTCCCCTCGCCCGTCTCATCCGCCTCTTCCTCCTCTACCGTCTCCTCTTCCTCATCTGTCTCGTCCTCCTCTTCCGTCTCTTCTTCCTCATCTGTCTCGTCCTCCTCTTCCGTCTCTTCCGCCTCTGGCCTGTGATCTGCGACCACCAGGTCTCTCATTTCCAGGGCGAACCTCTCCATCAGCACCACCTGCTGCGTCAGCACAGTGATCTGCTCCTCATCGGTCATGCACAGGTAGTTGGGCACAGTCATCCTGAACTCGCACAGCTTGGCCCTGGTGGCCACTGGCAGCCCATCATAGAACATGTGCGAGACCGAGTGCTTTCTGCCAAAGTGGTCTGGTGCATCCCTGGAGATCTGCAGCAACTCTGCCGTGGACAGGATCCTGTGGGCGAAAGCCTCAACCGTCTCCTCCGGCTTGACTCCTGGGTCCAGGGTGGTCTTGACTCCCAGCTTGAGGCCGGTGATTGCTGCCCTTTCGTCTGAAGTTGGCTTGCCCACCTCCCTTTGGACCACCCTGATCCACAGGGTGAGTAAGGATACCTCGCTGGGCGGCCCGACCGCCGGGGCACTCCACGCCTCTTGGATCCGCTCGACCTCCCTGGAGGCTTTGTCTCCTTGGGGTGCTGATCGTATGGCGACCACCAGCGGCCCCACGCAGGCTGGCTTGGCTGTCCACATGCCCACCAAGGAGCGGACCAACAGAGCCATGGCTGAGGGTGACTGGCAAGACCCTGCAATTTCTCCTGCCACCACTGCCAGGGCTGGCGGCTCGTCCGATAAAGCCAGGCGGTTGTGCGAGCCCCATGAGCTGCAGGCCTGGCAGTATTGCCTGGCTGCGACTGCCCCCGGTTGGGACATGTCCAGCACTGGCACATTGCCCTGAATGTTGGGGATCTTGGTGAACCGCGTTCCCCCAGCCAGCTGCAGGATCATCTGTTGCTGCAGCCGTATGTTTGTCTCCGCCTGCTCCTGGGCTAACCTTTCCCTTCTGTGTCTCGCAGATTCCCTGCCGGAGCCTGGGCCGTGCCCCTCTGTATCCTCCGAGCCTGACATGCTGGGGTCCGAGCCAGATCCGCCGCCGCCGTTCCTGGTCGGGCTCTGCCTGCGCCGATCCTGCTGGTCTCTGCGGTCTGCGCTCGGGTGGGATTGCCCTCTGCCGGATGGCCTACTGCCCTCCGAAGGCTGCCTTGCCGGGTCCTGGCGCCTACCCCCTTCTGACTCCGCCTGCCTGCTGGGCTGGTAACTGCCATGCCTGCTGGGCTGCTTTCCACCCGTGTACTCCCTTGCCTCGGAAGCTGACAGGCAGTCGTCCCTGCTTTCCTGCCTTTGCTGGTAGTCTCCCCCGGTGGTGCCTGCCTGGTTGATTTCCTGAACGACCCGCCTTCCTTGGCTGGGGCCTTGGCTCCTCTCCGGCCTGCCTCGTGCCTGTGCTGCTCGTCCCCGCGGGAACTCAGCAATGTGGTCCACCTGGCCTTCTTGGCCGCTGTGTTCCGTATGATCCACGAAGCGCAGCAGGTCGTGGGATTCTTGCCTGCTGGCCCTTCTTGGCACTGGGCCCTGCTGGAAGCCGGTTGTCCTGGGCTGTTCGCTGGCCGCTGGGCTGCTGGGTCTGGGTCTGCGCCCTACGTCCAGCCGCTGGTTTCGGAGGCTGGGCTCACTGCTGGCTTCCAGGCGCTCCCATCTGGCTTGGCTTGCAGCAGGTGCGGTCCCTTCCGTCTGCTCCTGCCATCGCACCTCCCTGCGGTCGTCTTGCTGCAGTCTGGATGCTTCGAACCTTTCCCACTCCTCGAGCTCCCCTTGCTCCGATTCGGGCTCTTCCTGATCCCCTGCTGTGCCGTTGCACCATCCGTCGGCGAAGGCCTTGACAGCTAGGACCGCCTCAGGCCCTGCTGCTCCTCTGGACACTCTGCGCAGGGCTGCCAGCAGCGTTGCCCGAACCTGCCCCGTGTGGGGGATGCCCATAAGGGCCTTCGTCGCCCATTCCGCCAGGTGGTGGCTTTGGAACTCCTCGATAGCCTGGGTCTGATCGCTGAGGTGGGCGAAACACCTGGAGCACACCTGCTGCCACAGCCGTGCTGCCCATTGCAGGATGTCTGCCCATCCGATTGGCTGGAGTTCTCTTGGTAGTTCCGCCGTACCCGTCTGGCTTACGCTCCCCGCGTGTTCTTCCACTGCCGGACGCCGCTCCCCTGGGATAGGCGTCCACCCCGGGTTGCTGAAGTACCCATAAAGGCTGTCAGCCTGGCCGCTGCCCTTCTTTTCCCTGCTGTTGCCTTTGGCCACGGCCTCTTGCCTCTGCCTGCCTGCGCTAGCTGGGAACCTGGACTGGGGTGTGCCATGCCCCGTGGATGCGGGTGCTGCTTGAACGGGTATCTGTCCATACCTGGGTGCCAACCACATGGGCTCCCGGATGCTTTCCTGCTCAACAGCTTCCACCCTGCTTCTCATTGGTTTGGGCTCTTCTTCCTCCACACTGCTGGAGCCCGCCTCAGCCTTCTGGGGCTGGTGTGGCTTCTGCACCCGCGGCTGACCCTGCCCCGGGTTCTCAACCGCCTCCAGCGCTGCCTGCTTTGCTCCTCCCCTCTGGATGGTGGCATCCATGAGATGCTCACATGCCCTGTCGCTGTGCTCGCACTCGAACCCGCAGAACATGCATACTCCTCCTTTGTTAAGCCGCATGGCCTGACGCATGCCATTGCGGATCTCCATCGGTTGCTGACGGGCACCTGCTGCACGGTCCTCCCAGAGCCTGTCTAGATCCACATCTGCAGGCGGTACATCATGAATTGCTACCGGGCGCACATTTCTGATGCCGCTGTCGTCCTCGGGTGCTGGCACCGGAGACCTGCTGCTCCTAGCTGCTTCCATGTCACTGTCAGCTGCCCTGCCTGCCATTGCCAGGCTGGAACTGCTGCAGTCGTCTGGGTCGAGACTCAGGCTAGGGCTGGCTTGACCCACTGGCCCACCCGGCTCTGCTGAGCAGGAACCCTCATGGCTGGCCTGCTCAGCCCCGTGCCCCCAGGGTAGTGCCACGTGCCATGCAACCATGGCTGCGTGCTGCAGCTGCTGCTCTTCCTCCTCCTCGCCTTGTGGCCGCAACGCCTGTAAGTTCTGATTGGCATGTTCCAAGCTATGCTTCACCCTCCTCAGCTGCCTGGTCATCCTCAACTGCCAAGCCAACATTGGCTGCCTGGCCACCCACAGCTGCCTGGCCACTCCTTTGAGCTTCTGCCGGTACCAGTTAACCTTTTCCCTCAGCATGGGTACGGAGATTCCCTGCTCCTCTGACCCCTCAGGATTCTCTGCTGCAACTGGCTTGGGTGAGTGTCCATTGTGTTCCCCATGGGCACTGCCCTGGTGGGTTGGGCTTGCTACCCTTGTGCCCGGTATCACCTGCCTTGCCCCTTCAGTTGGACCCTGCACGGCCAACCCCTCCGGCAGGTTGCCTGCCTGGCCCCCCTTGAGTCCTGAGGCCTTGACCAGGGACTGGCTAGGGCTGCCGGCAGCTGCATGCACACATGCCTCACTCTTTGGCGCCCCCAGCTGTTTGTTGGCCTGCTGGACCGCCCCTGGGTCTGATATTGGCACCTTGGTCCCTCCAGGAGCTGCTGCCACTGGTGGTGTGATAGGCCCATCCTCTTCTGGTTGGTGCATATGCATCTGAACCGACACCGTTGCATGCCTGTGCACTTGGTCCTCGCCCTCACTTGGTCCAACTGGTTCCTCAGCCACTTGCTGGTTCAGCTTTTGTTCCCAAGAATGCAGTTGGTCCGGCTCGCAGCCACCGGCCACCACAGGTGGCACATGGGCTGCCTCACTCGGCAAACACCGTCGTGACGCCTGCACCTGCAGTTGGCCTGGCTCACAGCCACCGGCCACCACAGGTGTCACAGGAACGTCCTCTCTCTGCAAACACAGTCGTGACGCCTGCACCTGCAGTTGGCCCGGCTCGCAGCCGCTGATTATCACAGGTGTCGCAGGAACTGCCTCCCTCTGCAAGCACAGCCGTAACGCTTGCACCTGCAGTTGGCCTGGCTTGCAGCCACCGGCCGCTGGTTTGGGTGGACATGCATTCCCCTTCGGAACACAGTTGATCAGGTGCAGCTGCTCGCTAGCTACCGGGCTATCCTGCCTGGGTGGGCAGGCACTCTCTGCCGTAACACAGTTGATCAGGTGCAGCTGCTCTCTAGCTACCGGGCTATCCTGCCTGGGTGGGCAGGCACTCTCTGCCGTAACACAGTTGATCAGGCGCAGCTGCTCGCTAGCTACCGGGCTATCCCGCCTGGGTGGGCAGGCACTCTCTGCCGTAACACAGTTGATCAGGTGCAGCTGCTCTCTAGCTACCGGGCTATCCTGCCTGGGTGGGCAGGCACTCTCTGCCGTAACACAGTTGATCAGGCGCAGCTGCTCGCTAGCTACCGGGCTATCCCGCCTGGGTGGACAGGCACTCCCTCGGGTCTGCTGTTGGTGCATGGAACTTGGCTCGCCTTCACTGCTGAGGATATCAAACATGGACCAGCCGTTGGGGGGCACCTGCCTACATGGCTGCTCCACACGCCTGGTCAATGCCTCCAAGGGCACGCGACCTGCGGTGCCAACCAGCACAGCCAGATTGCCCAACCCCACCTGCTCTGCGTCACACACAACTTTCCACACTCCAGTGGCCCACTGCCCTAGCCTCTTCCACCCTACCGGCTGGGCCAGGTCCTCCTTCCTTTTTACTGGGGGCCATTCAGTGGTGGCGGCTTTTGCTCCCTCTACCGCCTGCAGATCTGCAAGTTTCCTGATCATCTGATTTCCACCTCGGGGCATCGTCCCAATCTTTTCTTTGACGCGTTGCGCAGCGCTTGCCACTCCCAGCGGCCTCTTCTGCGTCGCGTATTCTGGCCCACGGCTGCATAGATCCGCGCCCCGTAGCTGCGACACAGCCGTGTTTGGATCTGGAGCCGACTCAGATGCACTTCCTACCCGTTTCAACCACTGCGCGTATTCCAGGCCCTGCCTAAAAAAATCCGGGGTTGATTGGGGCACTGGCTCACCTCGGCCGATCTCTGTGTGTGACACTGCTGTATCTGGATCCAAGGCCAACTCAGGGGTGCCTCCTTTCAGCTTCAACCCCTGCGCATATGCCAGGCCCTGCCTCCAAAAATCCGGGGTTGATTGGGGCACTGGCTCATCTCGGCCGATCTCTGTGTGCGACACCTGGAGATCCATCTTGACCTCGCTGCTCCGTGTCCCTGCCCCGACAGGCAGGTCCACCGGAGGTTCCTCTGGCCCGCCTCCCTCTCCAACACCACCGGTCTGCGACCTCTCAGTGGGTGGCGCCGAGGTCGGGTCCAGGGATTCATCGTCGGGAACCGGCCACCGCTCTCCCTCCTGGCTCAGCCCCTTCGGGATGCGCGCGGTGCCGCCTCGTCCGATACCCCTGCGTGTCACTTCACTGTGCACCGTACTCGCATCCAAGGTTCGAGAACTAACAACCCCCAGGGTCTTGTCCCCCATCCCTGCGTATTCATCCCTCGACAAGCCAAGGGAAATCTGCTTTGCTTCCTCGGCTACAGGGTGCTGGTGGCGGTTGGGATCTACAATGGCATCCTGCATTGTACTAATTACTATCGATGCTGAACAGCTGTGCCAGCTCGACTGTGTGGGCTCACAGCAACTGGGCACGAGCTTAAAGCCTGCTTCCGTTCTCCTCTACCTTCTGCAGGCTGATTAGGCTTTTGCTAGACAGGTCAAGCACGGGAAAATTTTCTTTTATGGGTCCGGCGGGTATTTTCACCTTCTGGGTTGCAGCGCAGTTTGCTCCTCGCGCTTCGCAGACTCCTCTTAAGCTGCGTTCTGCAGCCTTGGATGATTCCGCGTATAGCGGGTCTCGTCCGCTATTTCCTTCCGCTTCGCAGCGCAGATTGCTCCTCGAGCTTCGCAGGCTCCTCTCAAGCTGCGTTCTGCAGCCTTGGATGATTCCGCGTATAGCGGGTCTCGTCCGCTATTTCCTTCCGCTTCGCAGCGCAGATTGCTCCTCGAGCTTCGCAGGCTCCTCTCAAGCTGCGACTGCAGCCTTGGATGATTCCGCGTATAGCGGGTCTCGTCCGCTTTCCGCTTTGCAGCGCAGATTGCTCCTCGAGCTTCGCAGGCTTCTCTCAAGCTGCGTTCTGCAGCTTTCGGTGATTCCTGCACACAGCCTTGGGTCACTGAAGTCTCGGCCTCAGCAATCCACTTAATCACTGCTGATCCGCAGATCCACTTCTGTCAACACTTGGGAATTTGCACTCTGACACCACAAAGGCAAGTCCAGGTGCACAGGCACTATCAGCTGGGTTTATAAATCCACAGCCTGATCTTCAAGCTACGTCTGCTTCTGGGTTGCCACGCCCAGCGCAAGCAGGGATTAACTTGGAATATCTATGAAGAATCCTCTGCTCAGTGATTTCTAGCTGTCCAAGGCAGATCCGCTGTCTCAACAAGAAATTCCAAGCTCCACAGCACATACACCTTTAGCAGGATTCGTTGGGTCAGGCTGATTAGGCAAGATCCACTTCGTTCCTTTTAAGTGGACACGAGAGGTTTGCTTCAGGTCCGTGGCGGACTTCTTCCCCACATAGTGGCGGACGCCTACTACGGGCGGACTCAGTGACTACACACTGGCCGCGGATGCGCAGCGCGTTAAGCTGTGGCTGGAACTTCTAGATGACAGACACGGAGCTGGTCACTTGTAAAGCTAAACTGCTGGCCCTTCAGATAGCTGATCTGTCGGGTCGCTGAGTCACTTACCGCGTGAAGCGGGGGATGTCGTAGCCGTAGACTGCGGGCGGTGTCCTAGGTCGGGCTGGGCATCTAGCTGAGGATTACTAGGTTGCTATGTCGGCTCTGAGGCCGAACTAGGCTTGATCGTCTTCGTGCCTTCGTGGTACTGGCGTTATTGGTATTCACAGGGTATATCTTGGGATGATAGCCGGTGCTGATTACAATTAGAGGCCTGTCCACTTAAAAGGAACGAAGTAAGTGTCAAGCGTGCAAGCCGGGATTCAAAGGTCCCGGCAAGCCCTATTTACTTAGTACGGGAAATCCTGCCTCAGACCTTCCCGAAAGTGGGAAGCTGGGCTCCTGACCCTAAAAAGGGGGCTCCGCAGGGAAGCTGCGGAGTCTACGGGGACGCGTCAGCGGTCCCTACGGTTTTGGCACGTATACTGCATTATACCGTGACATGCCCCCTGCGTGCCGCAGTAGCCTGGTAGATCCTCCATGGAGTAAGCGAATGCTCCTTGGCGATCCCGGGGGCTCTGCTCCAGGCTCTCCTGCTGCTCCGCAGTGAAGTCGGGGTGCTGGCCCAGCAGCCACCCCTCCTTGGTCTTGACGTACTCCGCGGGCGGCTCCACTACTCCCCCCGGCTGGAACATGTCGATCATCTCAGCCGCCTGCGGGTCGTCCTCCGCGGGCGGCTCTTCCCTGCCAGTGGTGTTGCCGCTGTGCCAGCTCTCCTGCTGGCTGCAGGCACCCCTCCTGCTGGTACCCCCCATGGGGATGACTGCTGGCGGGCGCAACCATCCAGACGACAGCTTTGCTGCTGCCTCTTGTCCAGACACAAAAGCCCCTTGGCCTGCTGTAAATCCTCCTCCTCGTACCCCCTGCTCGGTGGCTCGCGCCCCCGGCACACACACCGACAGCAGGAGCCACACCAGTATCAGCTGGAGCGTCCCCGTAAGGATCCCCTTAAATGCTGTACAGGTGAGGAGTCCTCTGCAAGCTGGCATCTTCCTCGTGGGTTGCTGCGGTAGGTGCTCTGTGGGCTGTACGCATGGCTCTGCACTCTGCGCTGGCCTCTGCTGCCCCCTGGCCCATGTGATCTCCAGGTCTACCTGGCTGATCCTGAGTGGCAGGACTGGGCAGTCCATTCCTGGCCTGCTGCCACGGTTCCTGTCCGCGGCTGCCCTCTGCGCCTTTCCTGCGCGTCGCCTAGCCTTCTTTGACTTTTTCCCCCGCAACTCGGCAGTGTCAGCCCGAACCGCACCGGCCCTTTCTGGCCCTGCTCCTGGGATCTGTCCTGTGCTGCCTTGTGCCAGCCGCTCCTGCCTGTGAGTGGCGCGCTGCACCGTCTTGCTGCTGCCGGCACCCGCGGGCTCCTCTGGCCTACAGCCCTGTCGCATGGATTCCCGAGCGCTGGCAGCCCTCCTTGCAAGGTCCCCCCCCCTGCTGGTTCGGGCTTGGCTGCTGCGGCTGTCCGACGGCTGTTGGGTGTCCACTCCCTTTGCTCCCATCGTGTTGAGGGCTGATATTCTCTCCGTCAGCTCCTCCTGTAGCTCCCTGACCGCCCTGCTTGTAACCTCCCATCCTGGGGTTTGGATCGGGCTGTGGCAACATTCTGAGTCGGAAAAGCAGGCTAGCCTCCTGGCTTGCCTCTTGCTGCCCCATTTCCTGTCTTCTTAACACGTCCAGCTGATCCACGAAGTTCCTGAGCACTGCCACCCAGCGTCCCGTGATGTATGCTGCCGGGTCACCCCAGGGCTCCCTTGCTGCTGCCTGTGCTGGCGGGCTGATCTGGGCGCCCCCTGGGCGCCTGCTGCTTGCCCCGCCTGCTGCTGCCCCCTTGGGCTCGCGTGCGTACTGGTCTACTGCCTGCCGCGGGCTGACCCCCACTGCGCCCTGGTGTGCCTCCTCTTCTAGTGCGACCTTGCTGCTGCGTTCTATCTCGGCTCTCCTGGTTCTGCGCTCTTCCATGGCTGCTTGCTCCTGAACAACACCGCGCATCCACTCCTGCCGGAGCTGTAACAACTCCTCCTCGCGGCCCCACTCTGGACTCCCTGGTCCAGGGCCCGCGTCGGTTGGCTCTTCCATTCCATCTGCATCCCCAGCATCAGCTCTTGTGAGGCTGATCCTTGCTGGGAACGGGCTTCCGTCAGCGCCCCACTCCTCTTCCGACTCTGAATCCTGCACCAGTGATGGTGGCCCTTCCGAAGGGTCTTCATTTTCCTCCCCTAGCAGCCCCCTGCCCTCCTGGCGGTGGCGCAGTTCTGTGCTGGGCCTTGGCTCCCCGCTGTCCAGGTCTCATGCAATTGGTCTGCTGGGGCTATCCGGGGGTGTCTGGGGCTCCGCCCGATCCCCGGTCTCAGCCTCCAGGGCTGACACCTCCATGTCCCCCATGGGCTCCAGCCATTCCCATGAGGATGCGGCTGCCCCTAATGTGGTGACGAATGCTGCCTGGGTCCATTCTGGCTCTTCTTCCTGGGCAGGACCGTTAGCTGCCGCAGGTTCCTCCGAGACTGGACCGCGCCTGCCCACCAGCCCGTGTCCTATCCTTGGCTGGTTCCCTAGGGCTTCCAATTCCTCCTCAATGCCGACCTCCCCTGCTCCTCTGAACAGGGGGTGCAGCGTGCGCACCCCTGCCGGATGCGCCTGTCTCCACAACTGCATTGTTATGGCGTCTGCCTGCCAATAGGGTAGCACGCTGCTTGCCCTGTTGTCGTGCCACGCTCTCCTCTCCTGACGCACCCACTGGAGCACGCATGCTTCCAGCTGTTCCACTGCGAATGGCGAGCGCGCGAGCTCCTCCTCTCCTTCCCACATGGCACCCGATGCTGGTATTCTTTGTGGCCCGTAAGGCCAGGTGGGACAGGTTGTTATGGCAATAGGAGCCCACTGCTCCTCTACGCCCCACACGTGCCGCATAGCCACTGACAGTTGTCCTGGAAGCAAGGCTCGCTGCAGCGCCAGAAGCATGAGCGTCCACACTGTAGGATCTGCGCCCCTGGCGTATGTGTGGGCATGGAACTCTGCCTCATCCACCGACGCGCATTTAGTGATTGCCACGTTGCCCTGGTGCCTTGCGAACAGGTAGACGGGCTTGTCGTCCTGAGTGGCGTGCATGTGGATCCATGCTGCTGAAACAGGTACCTCCCCATCTTCCACCTCCTCATAGTAGTAAGTTACTAGCTGCTGGACCGGGATGGCTGACCTGGCCTCCCCTGGTGCCGGCCCCCATGGCACTGCCTGTCCTGCGACCATCCTGGGTATGACAATGGATGCCTCAATGGTCGCCTCACACCGCCTTTGCCCGCCTGGATGGCACAGCCCTGCCCCAACTGGGGCCTGCTCTGCTGTTTCCTCAAATCTCTCGTACTCGCCCATGGCTTGGACTGGCACATAAAATGCGCGGTCTCTGAGAGCTGGGTGCCCCATCAGCTGATGGACACAATCCATCGCCCACGGCGTGCGCATGAACCCGGGCTGCGCGCCCTGCCACATCCCCTCGGCTCGCGTAATGTCTGGCATGTCCGGGTGCGCCCAGCCGGCTGCGTCCACCGCTGTGATGCCTGCTGTGATGGCTAGACCCACCATCTCGCTAACGCAATATGCATAGATGGGGTGCCGAGACCATCCCCTCTGCATATAATCTGCCATATTTGTGCTGGGCTGGATGTATCCTTTGAGCGCAGCGCCCAGCAGGACAGCTGTCACCGCGTCCCACGGGAAAATCATCCTGGCCACTGCCTGCATGGCTGCTGCTCTGTTAACACATGTCAGCGCCCCGCCTCCCAGGAGCCTGTGGTTTTGCAACCGACATGGCCCGTCCTTGGACTGTGCTGGTCAGCATGGCCATGGAGGTGGACGCCTCTGGCATCTCTTCCCCCAGGCGGAAGTACTGTACAAAGGGCTCGCCTGCTGGCAGTGACGGCGGGAACGGCTGTACGTGGACACGTTCTCTGCTGTAGGACCTGTCTCTGCTGAAGGACTGGTCAAGCTGGCTGTCCTCGCCCCTTGCGTCAGACCTCCCTCCCCTCTCACTGCTGTGCTGCGTCTCTTCGTCCTCGTCTACTCCTCCCCAAGCATTGCACCGAGAGGTAGTGCTTTTGTGGGTCCTAACGGGCCCCGCCAGATCGTCCAGCTGGCTCCCTGCTGCGGCCCCTCTGGCTGCTGGGCATCGAGACACCATGCTGGTCGGCTCCCTGGTCCCGGCGGCTGCTCCCGCTACCCCTCTGCCTGTGTCTTGGTTGCCCTCCGGTGTACCTGGACATAACAGAGCAAACTCTGCCTCACGCAACGGTGATGGTTCTCTAGGTTCATATCTGCCTGCTGACAAGATGGAACCGGAATCGGTCTCCCACCCGTCTACGCTGTGCTGGGCTACTGCCTCCCGCTCGCGTCTCTCAAACTCATCCCACTGTTCATCGTACGTGTCCCATTCCCTGTCTAGGAACCTCTGCAACAGATTTGGCCATCCTTCACACGGAGCTGGGCACCCCCTCCTCTGGAGATCCCTCAAGAATTCCATCGCATGTGTCACAGACCTGGCCGACCCTGCTGGCATGGTCCCATAATGGTTCATGGCCAACGCCTCTACCGCCATTGTCCAGTGGTTTACCTGACTGGCCACCTGCCCTTCTGGCACCCTCTGGTGAGCCACCTGAACTGGTCCTGCCTGACTGACCTCAGCCTGGTAGGCCCCCTTGTCCTGGCTAAATTCCATGTGGCCTGTCATAAAGCACGTGTGGTTACTTGTCCCACCCCACCTTGGCTGCTCGCCCTGTTCTGGTGGTTCTTGTCGCGCTGGCGGTCCTGGCCACGCGCTAGGGCCCGCTGCTGTCTGCTGGAAGTCCCCTGCGTGGGGTGTCCCCATGGCCGTCTCGAAGTTCCGGCGCCGGTTCCCCTCGGGTACCTCCTGGCTCCTGCCTGGCCCTCTGGCTCCATAGCCCCGCGCTGGGCCTGCAGGCGCCCCTGGCCTGTCGCCTGTTAGCACTGCCTGCTCAGGGTTGGTGCACTCGTTGGCAAAATGCCCAGGCTGGCCGCACTTGAAGCAGACTCCACCATGGCGGGGTCCTAGGTTACGCTTAGGCTCTGCCACCCCACTGCCCCCTGCTTGGGCCCTGCCCGGAGGACTCAGGCCTGGGCCTCGCTGATACCCCGGCCCCTGCCTGTAAGGCCTGGCGAATTCCTCCGGATGACGCTCCCTGGACCTGCCCCTGGGCTGGTCCCTGCTGGGTGACCGCTGCCTGCGGCCCCTGCTTGGGGACTGCTGCCTGCGGTCCCTGCTCCGCCCCTCACTGGTGCTGCGCTGCCTCGCGCCTTGCCGCTGGGTCCTGGCTGCCGGCGTTGGCACCGTCCCGTGGCGCTCCTCACTGATGGCCCTTTGCGCGCTTCTGCTGCGCTGTCGTAGTCTTCTGTTCCCTGAGCCGCTCTCGTCACTGCTAGAAGAAGCGTGCTGACCCGCGGCCTGTTGCACTCCTCCCTGCGGCTCCCCCTGGTCGGCATGCTCGTCTTCCACGTCTGATAACGGGGACGGGGTCTCCATCATTTTCCTGAAGTCCTCTGCCATCGCTGGGTCCACTTCGACTGGGAGCGGCTGCCCGTGGTTTGGCAACCCCCCCAAGTGTTGTGTTCCCAGGGCCTCCTGCAGCTTGACCAGCTCATCTGCCCGCAGGATGTACTGCCGATGAACCTCTGCCATGGCCTGCTGAGCATCCTGGATGCTCTTCCACCTGCTCAGCTGGCCTCCTAGGTATTCGACGATACCAGCTGCCTGTTTCCACATCTGGTCCTCTCTCCACTTGAGAGCTTTTTCCAGCCCTGTAATTCGCCCGGTCAGCCTGCCGACGTGCTTATCTCGACTGCTGGTCCCTGGTTCTGGAACCTTTTCGACGCTGCACTCCTGCTCCTCCTCTTCCATTTCTTCCTCCTGCGCCTCGCTAGCGCTGCCGCTTGCTGGTTGCGCAGTAGGCCTTGCTGTCCTTGGCTGCCCCTGCAGCTGCTGCTGTTGCACCTGCCTGCCATTGCCGTCGCTGGCCTGTTGCGCACTAGGCCTTGCCACCTGCTGTTGCCCTTGCAGCTGCTGCTGCTGCTGCTGCTCTCCCCTGCTGAGCGCCGATTTCGCTTGTGCAGCTCTGTCGGCTGCTGTTGTGCCATATTTCCTCTGCTTTGCGGCAGGCGGCGCTGCCTGCACCGCAGGCGCTGTTTCTGGGATCCGCGAAAGGGCCTGAATTCTCCTCTCACACTCCTCTGCCGAGTGCCTGTCTGGCTTTCCGCACAAGGCGCACGGGTGGCTAGGGCATGCTGGCATGAAGCCCCTGACGAACTCTCTCTCCTTGTCAGAGACTCCCGCGGCTCTGCGCGCTCTGGTCACCTCCTCTGAGGTTGCTGCGGCGGCCTCTGCCCCTGATGCCTCGATTGGCACCGTCCTTTGTCTTTGTAGCCTGGGGTTGACCGCGTTGCCCGGTCCTGCGTCTTGTCCAGTTCTCATAGCGGCACCTGCGCGCGTGGCCATGGCATGCTGTAAGAGCGGTTCGTGCTCTGTTTCAACTGTTGCAGCGGGCCACCCCTCTCTTTCTGCAAATCCACACTGGATTCCTGCCCATGCCACTGCTGCTGCCTGGTACCCCCCTGCTGGAGATGCCCGCATTAGTGGCAGCGTAAGGTCCCTGACCCCTTGCGCTCTCTGTGTGCCCTCTCAGGGCCGTAAGGTCAGTCTTCATGCTGCCTCTAATACCCCGTTATACTTGAGGAACTCCGGGTTCCCTACCAAGTGCTCATATGCGTCTGGTGGCGTCTTAACGACCCTGACCACGCACCGTGGGCTCCATAATGGCATTGGGCCCCCCATATCCATACACCACATAAATGAACAGCACTCCATACAGATCTGCCCCTGCATTGTCTGTGGTACGTATCTTCTCATCCGTACGCACCAGCTCCGCTCCCATGGCAACTAATTGCTCTGCAATATTGACAGTGATGACATGGCACGTGCATGCTGAGTCCATGAGGGCTTTCTGAGCCACCAGGACCTTCCCTTTGACCATAATTCCCACACACTGCTCCAGATTGCTTCTGTCATTTTTGAAATACTGCAGCTGGGGTGAAGCTGTCATCGTTCTACCTTCTGGCCTGGTGTTACTGGTCTCACCCTTGTAGTCATAGTTGTCTGCTCCCATAGGCATCGTGGTGAAAGACAGCGCTGAGAGCCTCTCGTTCAGCTTGAACACCTGTAGGCGGATGTCAGACATATCGTCAGCTAGTTTACTCAATACCAGCCTCTTTGCCCCCTTCCTGGAGGAAGGTTCCACGAATCCTGGCACTGGTTCCTCCTCCTGAAAAGGTTCTGGCATAAACGACTTAGGACGGGCGTTATGAACCGCCTGTTTGAAACCCGCAGGCTTGGGTGCCAGCCCAACCTGCGTCATGAGTGCCACGGACTCGCTGAGCATCTCTGCCATGGTCTGGTGCCAGCCTTCCGGCTCAGCCTGCACCGTTGCATTGCTGAGATGCGACACGTGGGCCGCCTGCTGCGCCTGACCCCCCTGGCCAGGCCCAGGCCTTGGATACTGCCTATTGTTCTGATTCCTTTCATACGGCCTGCCTGCAGCCTGTCCCTGCTGCGGCCTTGGCGGTAGAGGGTTCTGCTGTTGCTGCGGATACTGCTGTTGCGGCGGATACTGCTGTTGCGGCTGTCTGGCCGGTCCAGGTGTGATGTTTGTAAACAGGGGCATAGGCCTGCGCTCATCCCTGGCCCTGGGCGTCCTGCAATCCCTGGCCAGGTGCGCCGTGCTACCACACTGGTAGCATGCCTTGGCTGCTCCCGCGGCGCCTTCTGCGCTGTAATTTGCCGTCCCTGTTTGGTCCGCCCAGGTAACTCCTCTGGGTTTACCATCCACCCGCAATTGTGGTACCGCTGCTGAGCTTGCGGGGTGCACTACCCCTTCAAGGCGTGTCCGCATCTCCCACTGTCCTGTTCTCTCTTTTCTGCCCCTGCTGGGCTGCGCCTCTCCCTGGCCAGGTCCGCTGTTGGTTACTTGTCTGAAGCCAGTTCCTCCCAGGTCACCCATTTCCAGGGCAAACCTCTCCCACAGCACCACCTGCTGTGTGAGTACTGCGATCTGGTCTTCATCGTTCATGCTGAGGTACCCTGGCACCGTCATTACGAACTTGCTCAGCTTGGCTCTAGCAACAGCTGGGAGTCCGTCGTGGAACATGCGCGAGACTGAGTGGCTTCTGCCGAAGTGATCTACTACATCCCTTGAGATCTGCAGCAGCTCTGCCGTTGTCAGCACTCTGTGAGCAAATGCTTCCACCGTCTCCTCTGGCTTGACGTCCGGATCTAGAGTAGTCTTTACTCCTAGCCTGAGGTTGGTGATGGCTGTCCTCTCCTCTGAAGTTGGTTTTCCCACTTCCGCCTGGACCACCCTGATCCACAAAGTGAGCAGCGAGGCCTCGCAACCCTGCCCCTCTGCTGGGGCGGTCCACTGCTGCCCGATCCGTTCCACTTCTCTGGCAATTCTGTTTCCTGCGTGGGGCGCTGCCCTGATGGCTGCCATTAGTGGCCCCATGCTGGCCGGCTTGCTGTCCCACAGCTTGACCAGCGATTTGAGCAGCAACGTCATAGCTGACGGCGACTGGCATGATCCAGCTATTTCACCGGCCACCACAGCCAGCGCTGGCTGGTCATCCGACATTGCCAGCCTGTTGTGCGATCCCCAGTATCCACACGCCTGGCAATACTTCCTGGCTGCAACTGCACCTGGGTGTGACATATCCAGGACTGGTACGTTGCCTTGGATGGCTGGGATCTTGGCGACCTTGGCTACCCCTGCCAGCTGCAGGACCATCTGCTGCTGCAGCTGCAGGTTTACCCTTGCCTGCTCCCTATCGAGCCTTTTCATTTCCTGGTCGCTGGACTCCTGCCTGGTTCTTGGCCTGCGCCTGTCCGCTCCCCTTGGATCTGAATTCGGTGATTCTGAGCGCGATCCATATCCCCCTCCGCTGCCTCCTGACGGGCTGCGTCCTGGACGGTATCTGTCGAATCTGTTGTCATTATCCTCCTGATCATCCCTTGACGGCTGTCTGCTTGCTCTTCCTGCGGACCTTCGACTCCCATCGTGCGGCTGCCTCCCGGTCTCACTTCTGCTTGGTCTGGCACTCGACCCGGGTCTCCAAGGATGTGCTCTGCCTGGTCCTGCCTACTCCCTGGGCGGTTCCTGGCTTTGCCGATCCTGCTGTGCTCCCCTGCCGTATTAATTGGTTCCTCTGGGCTGCTCCTCGCTTTGCTGCCTTGGCTGTTCCCCGCTGTCTGCCTGCCCCATGGGCGGATCCTGGCCTTGCCGCTCCTGCTGTGCTCCCCTGCTGCATTCATCGGCTCTTCTGGGTTGCTCCTGACTTTGCTGCCTTGGCTGTTCCCAGCTGTCTGCCTGCCCCATGGGCGGCTCCTGGCCTTGCTGGTTTGGCTGTTCCCTGTTGTATCCCTGCTCTCTGGGTATTTCCTTGCTTTGCCAGTACTGCTGTCCTTCACTGCTTGCTTGCCCCCTGGGCTGCCCTCTGTACTGTCTTCCTGGCTGCGTTCCTCTTGTGTAATTCCTGGCGAAGGAATCAGATTGCGTTTCCCCTCTGGCTTCCTGCCTTCTTGATCCGCTGCTGCGTACACTGCCTGCTGGCTTACCCTGTTGCGCTCCTCTTGCTGCTCCTTCTTGCCTGTTCCTCAGGAATTCCTCAATGTTATCCAACTGGGTTTCCTGGCATGTGTTCTCTTTGTCCTCGACGATGCGCTGGAGTGCATAGGATTCCTGCCTGGTTGCTCTGCGCGTTGCTACGCCCTGCTCAGCCATCCTGGCCAGTGATCGGCTAGTCAACTCCACTCTTTCGCTGGCGGCTGGGCTACTGGCCCTGGGTTCTTCCCTGCCCCTTGGCCGCCCCCTGAGGCTTGGCTCACTGCTGACCTCAAAAAACTCCGATCTGGGTGTCGGTGTTGGCGCGGCCCTGGCCTGCTGCTGCCACCTCTGGACTTCCCTGAGATCTGCAGGCTGTTGCGCTGCTGTTTCGAATCCTTCCCACACCTGGTCCTCCTCATCCTCCGGTTCGGAAGTGTGCTCCACTGGATGTCCTGTCACCTCATCACACCACTCGTCTGCGAAAGCCTTGACTGCTAGAGCTGCTTCACGTCCTACCCTTCCCTTGGACACCTGTCCAAGGGCGGCCAACAGCGCTGCTCTGTCTTGCCCGGTGTGGGATATACCCATCATGGCCTTTGTTGCCCATCCCTGCAGATGATGGGCCCTGAACTCCTCAATGGCTGCGATTTGATCCTGGAGTTGCGAGAACGTCCTGGCGCATACTTCTTTCCACAAGTTGGTTGCCCACTGCAAAAGTCCTGCCCAACCGAGCGGCTGCATTTGCTTCTCTGGCTCCTTTTCTATGCTGACTTCTTCCACTGTCCTGGAGCGCTCTGGCCCTCTAGGTCTGGCATCCTGCGCCTGCGCTGGTCTTGGAAAAAATCCTCGCCGGATTCCCTCGCTGCTGCCGCCTTGCATCTGGTTGCTAGATCCCTCCCTGGGTGTCTGCGCAGGTCTGCCCACACTGGGCGTAAACTTGGACAGCGGTGTCCCGTAGACTGTGGATCCCACCCCTCTTTTAACCAGCACCTTGCGTGGTCGCGTTGGCTGTCTTGGGCGCAGTCCTGTCACTGGCTGCCGCTCCTTCTCTTCTTGCACTGGCTCAGGCAGCGCCTCCTCAGATATGAGGTCAGCCCACGGCTTTCCCACCGGTACAGCTGGCTTTTCCTGTGGTTTTCTGCTGCTCTGCGGGACCTGCCTGGCTCCCGCCGTTTGGACCTCAGCTTCCATGCGCGTGACTTCTGCAAGTATATTCTCAATTTCCATGTCCTCTGCTTCCATTCGCTGTTTGTCTGCGCAGGTTTTATCCTCGCCTGCAAACCCGCCTGGGGCTGCGGCTACCTTGGCCCTTAGATCCGGTTGGCTGGGCTCTTCCTTAACCCGTTGTGCAACACTTGCCACCCTGCGCAGGCTCTGCTGCGGCGCGGCCTCAGGTTCACCTCTCTGTCGCGTGTCACAGCTCTGGGACGCTTCCGTTGCTTGATCCAAGATCAGTTCTGGAGTTCCCGCCTGAGTCTGCCACTGCTCAAAATTCAGACTGCTGTCTGAACCAGCGGGCAATGGACCCCCCCGACCAATGCCTTTGCGCGTTACGAGCACTGCACCATCTGCCTGCGCCCCTGCCTCTCTGGGCGGTACGCGGCCCGGCTCAAGCACCTCTGCAAATGGTTCCGCTGGCCCTGCCAGCTTCTCCGCCATTAACAGGGCTTCTGCAGCCATCTCATCACTAGCTTCCATCAGGTTTACACCCGGCTCCAGCCCCCTCAGACGCCCACTTCTCCGTTGGGCGTCAGGGTGCTGGTGCCTATCGGGATTTAGATCTACGTCTGTCATTCTACAGGCAATTAACGAACCGCACGGTCCTGCAAGCGTGCTGGCGACACCCTCTACAAGATCTGCTAACGCTAGGCTTCTGCTCCCTTGTTCCTACTGCAGTCTGGTGAGGGCTCGCAAGTCAAGATCGGACGGCAGGTACAGCACTATGCAGATTAGGCCTCGCCTTCCTGCTTTTCTGCTCACAAGTTTTAATCTGGCGGAATCCTCCTTCGCCCTTTCAGTTATTCCCACCTTGCTGGTCGGGCTGCTTCTAGATGTCTCACGTCCCGCGTGGATGTCACACGCCCTGCGTGGATGTTGCCTCTTGCGTAGCGTCCGCTCAGCTCTGCGTTCCTGCGGGGATCCTTTGGCACACCCACAAGATTTCAAACTTGGATGTTCTATCCACAAGTTTACTTCTGTCAATGATGAAAAATTGGATCCACCTGATCTCAATCCGCAGTCACACAGGAAATTATCTGCTGGGTGTATTAAGTGTATAAATCCACAGCCAAATCTTCAAGCCACTCCTGGACTCAACACTAAGCTGCCAAGCTCAGTGATTCTCAGGGTTTAACTTGGCACTCTCTCTATGGAGGTTACCACAGCAAAGTGCAGTTCAAATGCTGTCCAAGGTCGTTTGCATGCAAACAAATTTCCAATTTCGCTGCACAAGCACCTTTAGCAGGAATTGGCAAATCAAGCTGATCAGGCTAAATCCACTTCGTCCCTTTTTAAAGGACACGCGATGTGCGCTTCAGGTCCGTGGCGGACTTCTTTCCTCACGACAGTGATGGACGCCTACGGGCAGGCTCAGTGACTCTTCACTGGCTGCGAGTGCTCAGCGAGTTAAGCAGCTAACTGGTTATTTGTATGTATAGCAATTGACCTAGGTAGCGCAGGCCTTCTGGCCGTCTGGGCGCGATCCAGCTGGGCTATGTCAAGGGGCACTTACCGCGCGTCACGCGGTGAGGTAAACGGGACGTAGACTGCGTACTTCTTCTTCGGCAGGGTCTCGGTTCTCCACTGGGGTACTTGTTTCCAGCTAGATCAGCTGAGGCTGAGCTAGTCTTGACTCGGGTTGAGGTACTGACTTATGTGAAAGCTGCTGGTCTCGAAGACGGCCGGTGCTTGTTACAAATAGAGGTCTGTCCTTTGGAAAGGGACGAAGTAACTAGCCAAGGCAATTGCCGGGATACAGGGACCCGGCAGGCCCAATTCAGAGTACGGTAGAACCTGTCAAATCATCCTGCGTAAGCGGGTTTCTAGGTCTCAGCCCAAACCCGGAGACTCCGCAGAGAAGCTGCGGAGGCTCCGTGGCCGCTAGTGGCGGCTCCAACGGTTCTGTCACGTATACGGTAATATACTGTGACATCTCAGCCCCCACTTTGAGGGCGCCGCGGTGGCTGAGGCCAACTTGCAGGTGTCCAAAAACCTCCAGAACAGCAATGATTTGCCTTTGTTGAAATGATTTAGGACTGCTGTTCCAGTTTGGTTTAATTCTGTGGAGGTGTTTTGGGGCTCTTTTGCTCTCAATGGCCCTCTCGGCCTTGCTTTGAGGGCGCCGCGGTGGCTGAGGCCAACTTGCAGGTGTCCAAAAACCTCCAGAACAACAATGATTTGCCTTTGTTGAAATGATTTAGGACTGCTGTTCCAGTTTGGTTTAATTCTGCGGAGGTGTTTTGGGGGCTTTTTGCTCTCAATCGTCCTCTCGGCCCCCACTTTGAGGGCGCCGAGGTGGCTGAGGCCAACTTGCAGGTGTCCAAAAACCTCCAGAACAACAATGATTTGCCTTTGTTGAAATGATTTAGGACTGCTGTTCCAGTTTGGTTTAATTCTGCGGAGGTGTTTTGAGGGCTTTTTGCTCTCAATCGTCCTCTCAGCCCCCACTTTGAGGGCGCCGCGGTGGCTGAGGTCAACTTGCAGGTGTCCAAAAACCTCCAGAACAGCAATGATTTGCCTTTGTTGAAATAATTTAGGGCTGCTGTTCCAATTTGGTTTAATTCTGCGGAGGTGTTTTGGGGCTCTTTTGCTCTCAATGGCCCTCTCGGCCTTGCTTTGAGGGCGCCGAGGTGGCTGAGGCCAATTACAGATGTCCGAATTCCTCCAGAAAACCAGTGCCATGCCTTTTTGACACATTTTAGAATTACAGTTCCAGTTTGCTAGACTTCTCAGTAGGAGTTCAGGGCTGTTTTGCTCCCAATGACCACTACTAGTAGACATGGTTCCCGAACTGCATAGCACAAGCGAGATTAAGTTGCTGCGGGGCTACTTGGCTTCCAGTATGCCGTGCCATCACTCGTGTTATGAGTGTCAGCTTGGCAAAAATCCCTAACAGGTGCATCACTAGACCAGCGTTGGTATCCATGTCTGGCTCTCATAACGTAAGGTAGATGAAGTGGTTGCATCACTGATTGGCCTCCAATGCGCATCGCCATCACTCCTGTGTTATTAATGGCTGTTGGGCTGAAGCCCCTATCCTAAGCATCAATGGACCACTGCCAATGTCCATTCACGTAACTTATAACACAAGGCAGATTAAGTAGATGCGGGACTGGCTTGCTTCCAGTGTGCATCTTCATCGTTGTTGCGTTATCAATGGCTGGTGGGCTAAAGCTCCCATCCTAAGCATCCATGGCCATTACCAGTGTCCATACACGTAACTCATAAGACAAGGCAGATAAAGTGGCTGCGGGACTGATTGGCTTCCAATGTTCAGTGCCTTCACTGTTGTGTTATCATTGGCTGTTGGGCTGAAGCTCCTGTCCAAGGCATCCATGAACCACTAACGGTATCCATTCACGGAACTCAGAACACTAGGCATATAAACTGGTCTTGTGACTCATTGGCTTCCATCGCACATGTCATTCATGGTACTGGGGGTGCTGCGGTTCTGCAGCGAAGGGGCAGTGCATGCCAATGAGTGCAGTAATGCTTCAGTATACAGGCGGTGCATGTCAGTGAGTGCATTCATGCTTCAGCATACATGCAGTGCATGCTGGTGGGTGCGGTACTGCAGAAGTGTTGGCATAAACTGCATACTAGTGGAGTAGTGGGTGCAGCGCTGCAGCAGTGCTGGCCTAAACTGCATACTAGTGGGTGCAGCGCTGCGGCAGTGCTGGCCTAAACTGCATACTAGTGGGTGCAGCGCTGCGGCAGTGCTGGCCTAAACTGCATACTAGTGGGTGCAGCGTTGCGGCAGTGCTGGCCTAAACTGCATACTAGTGGGTGCAGCGCTGCGGCAGTGCTGGCCTAAACTGCATACTAGTGGGTGCAGCGCTGCGGCAGTGCTGGCATGAACTGCATACTAGTGGGTGAGATACTGCGGCAGAGTTGGCATAAAGAGCATACCAGTGGGTGCGGCGCTGCAGCAGTTCTTGCATTATAGGCATGCTGGTGTGTGCGGTGCTGCAGCAGTGCTGGCATTATATGCATGGTAGTGGGTGCGGCGCTGCGGCAGTGCTGGCATAAAGTGCATGCCAGTGGGTGCGGCGGTACTGCAGCAAGCTGACAGTGCATGCCAGTGGGTACGGCGATGCATCACCATGTATGTGGTGCATGTCAGTGGGTGCAGTGGTGCTGCTGCGCACAGGCAGTGCATGTCAGTGGGTGCAGTGGTGCTGTGGCACATAGGCAGTACATGCCATTGAGTGCAGTGGTGCTGCTGCGCACAGGCAGTGCATGCCAGTGGGTACAGTGGTGCTGCTGCGCACATGCAGTCTATGTCAGTGATGCACTGGAGCTGCTGCGCACAGGCAGTGCATGCCAGTGGGTGCAGGGGTGCTGCTGCGCACAAGCAGTGCATGCCAGTGGATGCAGTGGTGCTGCTGCGCACATGCAGTACATGCCAGTGGGTGCAGAGATGCTGCTGCGCACATGCAGTACATGTATGTGCCAGTGGGTGCGGCAGTACTGCAATGTGCAGGCAGAGCATGTCAGTGGGGGTGAGGGTGCTAAAGGGTGCATGTAGTTCATGCCAGTGGGTGTGGCTGTTTTGCTGCCCACAGGAAGTGCATGCCAGTGAGGTCGATAGTTAGGCAGCATGCATGTAGTGTACCGTACGTCTTCCTGCCAGAGGTAGGTGGGACCAAGGTGCATTAGCATGCATGCAGTGCATGTAAGTGGGGTCGGGCCGGTGGGGCGCTTCTGCAGGCACGCAAGGTATTGTTGTGCCGGCAGGGCTAGATGCATGCATGCAGGATGCTGTGCAAGTAAGCAGGGTGTTGTCATAGTGTCGGGGCACCTTGTACGCAGGCATGGTGCTGTCACACCGGTGGGGTACTATGCATGCAAGCAGGGTGCTGTCATGCTGTCCGAGCCATATGCATGCATGCAGGGTGTTATGCAAGTAAGCAGGGTGTTGTGATGATGTCGGGGACCTTTGTATGCATGCTGTTGCTGTCATGCCAGTGGGGTGCATGCATGCAAGCAGGGTGCTGTCGTGCTGGCAGGGCCATATACAAGCAGGGTTTTGTCGTGCCCGTGGGGCGCAACTGCATGCATGCGGGTTGCTATCCGTATGGCCGGACGCAAGTTATGCCGGCTGGGTGCTTTGCATGCTGGCAGGGTGTTGTCATTCGAGTGGGGAGCCGGCTTGCCGGCGGGGAGCAACTGCATGCGGGCGGTGTATCGGCATGCATGCGGGGAGCTACTGCATAGAGTGCATGCATCGTTTTCACGGCATCTGATATCTGCTGTCCTGCCCGCATTGTGCCGGTAAGTAACTGCCTGCTTGAGACCTGTTGCTGTTGCGTGTAAGGCCATTTCGACATCAGCAGCCAGGAGTAATCGAAATAATCCAAAGTCCTCGTCCTCCTTCTCCTGGTTGAGCCACTCCTGGGCTGGGCATCTATGGTGTCTTCAAAAAATTCCTCCGCATCGATGAATTCTTGCTACTCGATTTCGCCCTGTGGCGCAGTACGTTGCTCGAAGGTGTCTTTTGATGGCCAAACTAACTCCCAAACCTTCACTCCTTCGGCGTTTTATGTAGGCTTAGGTGTCCACCTAAAATTGCTTGATCGACTCACGAAGTATGTCAATGCTGGCTGAGCGAGGAGCATCAATTCTTTGGCTGGCTGTCCTGCATTCTAAGCGTATCCCTAAGCGTATGACGTTGGGCGATCTCTAATGTGTTTGAAAGAAATCTGGTATACGTACGGTATTGGAGTTTGAGTGACAGACTTATCGGCCCAATTCCACCTGCGCCTCGCCGGGATTAATCCCGGTGTCAGTTTTTCTGGTTGGAAACAGAGTGCTGGGGAATACAGCAGATGCAGTTCCACTTGAGCACGCGAGATGTTCGGGTCCGGGCGAAACCAAATCTCTTTACATTACAGCCTGTCAACCAGCCTCTGTGCTCTTTGTGCTGCTAGGCGCTGTTCTTGTTTTTTCTTTTCTCGTTTGCGCCGATCTTTGCTCTTTGCAGTGCTCTTTGCGCTACTCTGTGCGCTGATCTTTGCGCTGATATTTGTTCCTTGTGCTGCTCTTGTCTTTGCGTAGCACGTTATGCTGTTCTTTGCGTTGTTCTTTGCTCTTTGCGCTGTTCTTGTATTTGCGCTGCTCTGTGCGCTTTGCTCTTTGTGGTGCTCTTTGCACCACTCCATGCGCGCGCTGATCTCTGCAAAGGCGCCTGCAAGATCTTTTCCGCCGTCAGGCAGATTGTCAACCATGACGAAAGAGACCAAAAGAGAAAGAGAGATAGATTGAACGAGATGAATGAAACAAATTGCGCGCGACTGAGAGTGACAATCAAGTGATGAAATGGAGCCACGCCTCGCTGTCACGCTCATCGTGCCCAGGGGGGTCGATGCAAAACTCAAGCCTCGCCGGGTACGGATAATGGGTGGGCAGGATCCCGAACACGATCCCGAACACTAGTGGAATTGAATTTTGTCTAGCTGGCACTATTTTTCGAGTTCCGGACACAGGTGGAATTGGGCCCTAATCTGTCACCGTAGGTTGGGAATTTTCGGGGTATCGGTGGAGAGGTTTTACAGGGTATGATACGGGTTTGGCCAAAGTAGGGTCGGCCGCACTGATATACTGCGCCCGTTGCGTGATGCTTAATGGGCATCGCGGCCGGCCGATCTGCGATAGGGTGTCAGCGTCGAGCTTTGAACGGTCGGAATTTGAGCTCAGAATGGTCGGAATAGCAGAATGGGGGTGGGAGGGGCTGGTACCTATCATAACGTCAGAATGGTCGGAATAGCAGAATGGAGGTGGGAGGGGCTGGTACCTATCAGAACGTCAGAATGGTCGGAATAGCAGAATTGGGGTGGGAGGGGTAGGTCCCTATCAGAACGTCAGAATGGGGGTGGGAGGGGCTGGTACCTATCAGAACTAACGTCAGAATGGTCGGAATAGCAGAATGGGGGTGGGAGGGGTAGGTCCCTATCAGAACGGTCGGAATGGCAGAATGGGGGTGGGAGGGGTAGGTTCCCAATCAGAACGGTCGGAATAGCAGAATGATAGAATCGTCGGAATAACAGAAAATGTACGATATCGCTAGCAGAATGAGTAGATTTTGGACTGTAATTCCGTTTTGGGGGGAATTTATGCGATTCAGGTTATGACTGGGCAGAATTCTACTCAAACCTTGCAAAATACTGTTCCAGAGATATTTCCTCGATCCCGCTGTTCAACAGAATTTCCGGTCTTCCGCTGCTTGCTTATGGACTTCTGTTGCTGCTGTGTTGACTGAATGCGGTGCGTGCGTGGAGGTTGTGTGAGCTGTGCATGTCGGGGAGACGGGTGTTGCTTGAGCGCTAGTGTCTGGCTGCTGCTGGTCTGTGGATGTCTGAATGACAAGAGTGCATGTCGCTCATTCGGACCAGTATATGCACAACCTGGACTGGGAAGGCGAGCGAAAAGATTGTGGCCCCCCTTTACACACAACTGCAGAAGTGGCATTGGAATGCAGTCCTAGCACCCCTGTCTATGGCCCTGCTCTGTCTATAAATTCTGGAAATTAAGGTTGAATACAAGGGAAACCCAGGGCCTGCATAAAACGGGCAGTGAGTCATGTAAAGTGCATCCTCCCTTGATTCAAGGTTGCAGCATTTGCATTCAGTACATTTTGTGTTGACATCATTTCAATTCCTTAACTTAATTCGGAGCAATTACTCGTGCTTTGCATGGCAAATGCTGCATTGTGCGCACACCATTCTGCATGTGGGCAGTTGGTCTCTCTCGCGGCTAAAATTACCTTCCTGCTCAAAGTCACCCATTGCAAGTTATCGTGCGGATGAGGCCAGTCTCAAGCAGGGCTGAGGTCATCTCCCTGGTAGCATCTCGCTCGGCTGCGCTCAGCATTGATGACTGACTCAACCTTAGACTCATGTTATCCATGTTCTAAAGGCATCAATCAAGTGTAGATCAAGTGTAGTAGTCTGCCATGACTTGGAGTGTCTCATCGATGGAGCTGAAAATACGTCCTCCTGCTATGAGGTTGCGATAGCGGAGCAAGAGACCCGCTAGGTCCAGATGCGTCTTGTTTAGGAGAGCCATCTGGTTCTTCAATACCACGTTTGCGTTGTAGAAGTAGCTGGTGCCTTCAGGCAAGTCGCGAAGGCGGGCCCCGGTGTTCTGACATAGGTTAAATGTTTCTGCGGCACCCTGGCCTTGGCATGGTAAGGCCGAGCTATTTGCGTAGGCCTGCCAGACTGATGAGGTTCTACGCACGCATGGGTTAAGGGGTTAGGGAATGGATGGATGGGCGCGAAAAAGGGAAGAGCTGGGTCTTCAAGAACGTTTGTTAAAGAGAGTCCAACAGGGGGATGGCACATGAAAATTGATTCGGCGTTTAGGGTTATAGGGTTCAGGCCACTCAGTTTCATTCTTTACCTCACGCTCAGGCAGCCTATGCGCCCCCCACCGGACCCCTCCTTGTGCCCCCCCCCTCTCACTGGGCCCCTCTCATGGGAGCCCCCTGTTGCGTCCACCCTGCCTCACCCCTAACCTGAGCTGCATGACCTCCATGCCATATGCGGCCTACGGCTGCATTTGCCATGCAACTTCTCCCCATGCTCCATATCACCAATCTTGGGCCACAGCAGTCATTTAGTAATAAAAGGAACCACCTAAGCCTCCCCTACATGGCTCTCTAGTAGCATTTTAGGGGGGACCTAGGGTGAGAGGGGTGGGGCAGAACCCCCTCTTATGTGCCCCCTGGTTGCGCACCTGTAGTACTTCAGGATGCCATAAATGCGGGAATCTATCGCCGAAAGTCCCATCCCTGGTCGGCCGGCCGCTGTCACGGATAAGACCCCATCCACGACTGGCATGCCAGAGCTGGTCAGGACAGGGCTGTAGTATCCTCTCAAGTACACACTGCGCGAGGGAGAGGCAGGCCGAGGGGGGGAGGGAGGACGGACTTGAGGAGAGGGCAGGGGTGAGGGTTTGGGGGGCAAAGGGGGAAGAGGCCAAATGGGGCTTGAATACTTGCAGTATATTTGTGCATGTACACTCTGAGCTAAGGGGGCGATGGGTAGGGATGAGAGACGCAGAAGAGGGCAGGGGTGTGGGATTGGGGGACCATGGGGGAAGAATGGCTCGAGGGAGCACTACACTGGTTATTTTAGCGTGCTTCAGCTACAATTTGGCTACATCACCGCCTACGACCATGGGGGCCTGGTGCAGCAAGCCCTACTGCTGGGGCCACCAGCCATAGGCTGGTCAAGGTTTGGTCCCAGTCGGCCCAGTTGGCCGCCAGGCAGACCCCCATCAGATCAAGGCGCTTTGGCGCGCACTGAAATAAACACCGGAGTACTCTTATAGTGGAATCCAGTTATGTCGCCACCAAGCACCGGGTTAAAGGGTTCAAAGGGGGCAAGGTTGGAGGCTTATTGGAAAGCTGGAAGAATGCTACATTATCAAGTCAGGTCTCACACTGAGTACAGCGTTCAGGGAGGCACGCTGCGGATCAGGGCTGGGGGACTGGGGGGCATGTGTGTGTGCCTACAGTCAAGTAGACACTGGGCAGTGTCCGTCAAGGGAGAGAGGGTGCAGGAGAGGGGCTGAGGGGTGGGCAAATAAACATCAAGCCCACACCAAGGCATATGGGGGCAAATAACTCTGACACACCAAGTGTGGTCTATGGCGGCTGGGCGTGGGCAGCACACCCCTCACAATCCACCCCCTGTCTACACCTCGACAGCATACACATCAGCATTCCAGACGTAAACAGCGTGGCTGATATAAACTGGTACATCAAACATCAGAGCCACTATTCAGCACGTGAGCACGTAAGGGTAGAGACCCCCCCCCGTATTTTCCTGCCTCTGTGGACTCACATGTTCCGTCACACCTCTACCCTGACGAATGGTAACGGCGAGGACGAGGCCTTGGCCTACGCCGCGCTGTTTCCCTAACTCTCACGCCCCTACGGGTCGCGCAGTCTTCTTCCTTTCTTTTTACCCTAACTATTACGACGATGTGGTCCTGAGGCTTCCCTCCCCTTCACATGCCCTCTCACGTCTCAACCCTGGTGATGGGGACGGTATAGTAGAGAGGCGACCCTCCCGACGCCGGCAAGTATTGCACGGTGATCAACTGCCCTGCCACAATCGTCTGCATCACAGCCACGGTGTACGGCGGCGACTGCGCGCTCGCGTTAGCAAAGGCGACGGGTGCCAGAGCCAAGAACATGAAGTGCTCAGGGGTGGCTCTGCAGAGGCACAGGTAGTAGTGTAAGGGGAATGTGTGAGGAGCGTGTGGAGTGTGGGGAATGTGCTAGAAAGGTTCGGGTGAGAGGCGCGTATGGCAGATGTAGGAAAGGTGCAAGAAAGGTGAGGGTGGAGGGTTATAGAAGCGGAAGCAGCATGGTGAGGGTGTAGGGAAGCCGTGCGGAGGGCGCAGCAGTGGTAAGTCTGACACGCATCAAAAGATGTTCCCTTCTGTTCCCTATCATTCGACTACTAGCAGGAGTGAGTCCAGTTTTTGCTTGGGCCTCCGCGGCCTACCACAGGTGGCCTGACGGTGCACTTAGTTTGGACTAAAACAAGCCCTAAACGAGTCACTGGCAACCAACTGTCAGTTATAAGCCAGGTAAATGGTATCAGGCCAACATCCTGAAGTGTGTGTGATTGCACGTGTGTGTGGGGGGGAAGCTGTTCTATACACGCATGCTCCCGAGCTGCTGGGGAGCTGCAAGGAAGCTGTGGAAAGCTCCCACCACCCTGGAAATCACCTGAAGAACTTCTCGTCTCCGCTTGGCAGCAAGTAGTGTAGGGATATGAAAGGCCACTGGGAGGGGTTGCTGGCATGGATATTGTCGCTGCGCAGGGGTTTTGAGGGCAGTCGGGAGAGGGGTGTCATTTGGTCAGTGGTACGCGTGATTGGATTGGATAGGGTGCATGCTATCCACGGGAGGGAATCAAGTACCTGCTCGGTAGTGTACCCACCTTTCGCTGAAGGGGGGTCCTTGGGGCCCGTCAGGCGCAACTCAGGTCCTCCGCCCCAGCCGACGCGGACGTAACGGCGGCGGGTTAAGGGCTGAAGGCCTGCACTTCCCTTAGTTTCTCCCATGACTCTGCTTTGTGTCCCACACTGGTGCCTCGGTGATTTTTGTATGTAAGATCTTTCTCTGGTCCACCCAGAGGGTGGGTGGAGTCAGGTGTTTGTCTCTTTGGCGTGTTGACTCCCTTTCGTCTGTCAGCCCATCAGTACTGCCACAATTTATTATTTATTTATTTTTGTTTTGCCCAACTGTGATGGTAGTAGTTCCCCCTCATAGCTTCTAGCCCGCCCCCACCCCCGCCCCTGCCCCGCCCCAGACCAACCCTGCTCCACTCAGACCATCCCCACCCTCAGCTCCCCCCAAACCCTAAGCCTTTAACCCCATAATGCCTTGGCCCCCACGTTGCTGGCCACTCCGGAAAACCCTGGACTGCTATGACACTCACCCCCCCTTGTTCAAACGCCACACCCTAACCACCCTACAGTGTTCACACACTCACATGCAGCAATACACGTCACAAAACCCAGGGTGTGGAACACACACACGCTGTGGTACACACCACAGAGTCCAGGTTGTAGTACCGTCACATATTGTAAGTAAGAGAACCCTTGATGTAGTACACTCACAGGCTGTAGTACACGCCACAGAATCCGGGCTGTCCGGCGCCGTCGGTTGCATCCAGCGGTGGGAGCAGGCACTCGATGGTGTCGCCAATGAGCACGTCCTGCCACTCGACGCTCTCCAGCACATTGGTCTGGGGTTTGACGCGGCGCACGATGCCATCGGCAGGGTAGCATGAGACGGCGGTCGCTGCATAGAGAAAAGCGGTGTGTACATGGTATAAATTGGTATACAATTTGCATTGCGGTGTTGCGCCTCAGTCTCCCTAACTAGTTGTGGGCCCATGGTATGAGGTGTAAAGTATAGGACCACAATGGCAGCTGACAGAGACCAAGGGGTCAGGGGCATAGCGGGGTGCTTCACGGTAGCCCGGGTTTAGTAGGGTTCAGCTACGCATCAGCTACACTCCAGTCTCTGGCCAGAGGCCGCAGGTGTGGCCAGGCTCGCAGACTGGGCCTTGAGACGGAGGCTAATCAAGGTTGGAGGGCACTCGGGCCTTCAATAGCCGCCGGGCGGCCTTCCAAAGCTTCCAGAGGTGGTCTGACAGGACCCAGTACCGACTTCAACGAAAATTGATGCAGGGAGGAAGTTTAGGATGGGACTGATGGCATTTATAGTATGGGTCGTGGTTTGGAGCGGCCCCAGATCCTCACTGATACTGTTTAAATTTGTCGGTATTGGGTACTAACAGAACCTCCTATGCAGGCCGCCCTTCAGCCCGCTTAAGGCCGGATTGACCCCCAGCCTAGGCTAAGCCTCCGTCTGCCCATCCTAGTTTAGGGTTTAGGGCCAACCTAAACCTTAAACCGGAGGCACAAGCAGCATGCCTGGCCGTGCCAGCAGGGGCCTCCAGCCAGAGGCCCGAGTGTAGCTGAATTATAGCTGGGCATCACTGACAAACCTTACACCACTCACCAACAGTAATAGTAAGGGTGCAGCTTGTGCTTGCAGAGGCTGCGCTCGTTCCATTGACAGTGTAAGTAGTAGTATTTTTTGTAGCATTTGGAGTCCCACTGATGACACCGGAGGCTGAGCTGATCGACAGGCCCGCTGGGAGGGCCGGTGTGATGCTGTAGCTCACTATGGCGTCTCCGGAGTTCGTTGGCGTGTTATTTACGATGGGCACATTGTTTGTTGTGTACGTTATACTGGGGGATGAGTACACAAGATTAAAGGGCCCTGCACATTTAGAGAGAAGGTTTTAAGTGCAGGGTTAAGGGGTTAGGGGCCTTGCACATGCAGAGAGACACTTGTAAGTGCAGGGTTTAGGGTTTAGGGGCCCTGCACATGCAGAGAGACACTTGTAAGTGCAGGGTGTAGGGTTAGGGGCCTTGCACATGCAGAGAGACACTTGTAAGTGCAGGGTTTAGGGTTTAGGGGCCTTGCACATGCAGAGAGACACTTGTAAGTGCAGGGTTAAGGGTTTAGGGGCCTTGCACATGCAGAGAGACACTTGTAAGTGCAGGGTTTAGGGTTTAGGGGCCTTGCACATGCAGCGAGACACTTGTAAGTGCAGGGTTTAGGGTTAAGGGGCCCTGCACATGCAGAGAGACACTTGTAAGTGCAGGGTTTAGGGTTTAGGGGCCTTGCACATGCAGAGAGACACTTGTAAGTGCAGGGTTTAGGGTTTAGGGGCCTTGCACATGCAGAGAGACACTTGTAAGTGCAGGGTTTAGGGTTTAGGGGCCTTGCACATGCAGCGAGACACTTGCAAGTGCAGGGTGTAGGGGCCCTGCACATGTAGAGAGACACTTGCAAGTGCAGGGTTTAGGGGCCTTGCACATGCAGAGAGACACTTGTAAGTGCAGGGTTTAGGGTTTAGGGGCCTTGCACATGCAGAGAGACACTTGTAAGTGCAGGGTTTAGGGTTTAGGGGCCTTGCACATGCAGAGAGACACTTGCAAGTGCAGGGTTTAGGGTTTAGGGGCCCTGCACATGCAGAGAGACACTTGTAAGTGCAGGGTTAAGGGTTCAGGGGCCTTGCACATGCAGAGAGACACTTGTAAGTGCAGGGTTTAGGGTTTAGGGGCCTTGCACATGCAGAGAGACACTTGTAAGTGCAGGGTTTAGGGTTAGGGGCCTTGCACATGCAGAGAGACACTTGTAAGTGCAGGGTGTAGGGTAATGGGCCCTGCACATGTAGAGAGACACTTGCAAGTGCAGGGTGTAGGGTTTAGGGGCCTTGCACATGTAGAGAGACACTTGTAAGTGCAGGGTTTAGGGTTTAGGGGCCTTGCACATGCAGAGAGACACTTGTAAGTGCAGGGTTTAGGGTTTAGGGGCCTTGCACATGCAGCGAGACACTTGCAAGTGCAGGGTGTAGGGGCCCTGCACATGTAGAGAGACACTTGCAAGTGCAGGGTTTAGGGGCCTTGCACATGCAGAGAGACACTTGTAAGTGCAGGGTTTAGGGTTTAGGGGCCTTGCACATGCAGAGAGACACTTGCAAGTGCAGGGTTTAGGGGCCTTGCACATGTAGAGAGACACTTGTAAGTGCAGGGTTTAGGGTTTAGGGGCCTTGCACATGCAGAGAGACACTTGCAAGTGCAGGGTGTAGGGGCCCTGCACATGTAGAGAGACACTTGCAAGTGCAGGGTTAAGGGGCCCTGCACATGCAGAGAGACACTTGTAAGTGCAGGGTTTAGGGTTTAGGGGCCTTGCACATGCAGAGAGACACTTGTAAGTGCAGGGTTTAGGGTTTAGGGGCCCTGCACATGCAGAGAGACACTTGTAAGTGCAGGGTTTAGGGTTTAGGGGCCTTGCACATGCAGAGAGACACTTGTAAGTGCAGGGTTCAGGGTTTAGGGGTCCTGCACATGCAGAGAGACACTTGTAAGTGCAGGGTTCAGGGTTTAGGGGCCTTGCACATGCAGAGAGACACTTGTAAGTGCAGGGTTTAGGGTTTAGGGGCCTTGCACATGCAGAGAGACACTTGCAAGTGCAGGGTTTAGGGGCCTTGCGCATGCAGAGAGACACTTGTAAGTGCAGGGTTTAGGGTTTAGGGGCCTTGCACATGCAGAGAGACACTTGTAAGTGCAGGGTTTAGGGTTTAGGGGCCCTGCACATGCAGAGAGACACTTGTAAGTGCAGGGTTTAGGGTTAAGGGGCCCTGCACATGCAGAGAGACACTTGTAAGTGCAGGGTTTAGGGTTTAGGGGCCTTGCACATGCAGAGAGACACTTGCAAGTGCAGGGTTTAGGGTTTAGGGGCCTTGCACATGCAGAGAGACACTTGTAAGTGCAGGGTTTAGGGTTTAGGGGCCTTGCGCATGCAGAGAGACACTTGCAAGTGCAGGGTTTAGGGTTTAGGGGCCGTGCACATGCAAAGAGACACTTGTAAGTGCAGGGTTTAGGGTTTAGGGGCCTTGCACATGCAGAGAGACACTTGCAAGTGCAGGGTTTAGGGTTTAGGGGCCTTGCACATGCAGAGAGACACTTGTAAGTGCAGGGTTTAGGGGCCTTGCACATGCAGAGAGACACTTGTAAGTGCAGGGTTTAGGGTTTAGGGGCCTTGCACATGCAGAGAGACACATGTAAGTGCAGGGTTTAGGGTTTAGGGGCCTTGCACATGCAGAGAGACACTTGTCAGTGCATGGTTTAGGGTTAGGGGCCTTGCACATGCAGAGAGACACTTGTAAGTGCAGGGTTTAGGGTTTAGGGGCCTTGCACATGCAGAGAGACACTTGCAAGTGCAGGGTTTAGGGTTTAGGGGCCTTGCGCATGCAGAGAGACACTTGTAAGTGCAGGGTTTAGGGTTAGGGGCCTTGCACATGCAGCGAGACACTTGTAAGTGCAGGGTTTAGGGTTTAGGGGCCCTGCTCATGCAGAGAGACACTTGTAAGTGCATGGTTTAGGGTTTAGGGGCCCTGCTCATGCAGAGAGACACTTGTAAGTGCAGGGTTTAGGGTTAGGGGCCTTGCACATGCAGAGAGACACTTGTAAGTGCAGGGTTTAGGGTTTAGGGGCCTTGCACATGCAGAGAGACACTTGCAAGTGCAGGGTTTAGGGTTTAGGGGCCGTGCACATGCAAATAGACACTTGTAAGTGCAGGGTTTAGGGTTTAGGGGCCTTGCACATGCAGAGAGACACTTGTAAGTGCAGGGTTTAGGGTTTAGGGGCCTTGCACATGCAGAGAGACACTTGTAAGTGCAGGGTGTAGGGTTTAGGGGCCTTGCACATGCAGAGAGACACTTGCAAGTGCAGGGTTTAGGGTTTAGGGGCCTTGCACATGCAGAGAGACACTTGTAAGTGCAGGGTTTAGGGTTTAGGGGCCTTGCACATGCAGAGAGACACTTGTAAGTGCAGGGTTTAGGGTTTAGGGGCCTTGCACATGCAGAGAGACACTTGTAAGTGCAGGGTTTAGGGTTTAGGGGCCTTGCACATGCAGAGAGACACTTGTAAGTGCAGGGTTTAGGGTTTAGGGGCCTTGCACATGCAGAGAGACACTTGTAAGTGCAGGGTTTAGGGGCCTTGCACATGCAGAGAGACACTTGTAAGTGCAGGGTTTAGGGGCCTTGCACATGCAGAGAGACACTTGTAAGTGCAGGGTTTAGGGTTTAGGGGCCTTGCACATGCAGAGAGACACTTGTAAGTGCAGGGTTTAGGGTTTAGGGGCCTTGCACATGCAGAGAGACACTTGTAAGTGCAGGGTTTAGGGTTTAGGGGCCCTGCACATGCAGAGAGACACTTGCAAGTGCAGGGTTTAGGGGCCTCGCACATGCAGAGAGACACTTGCAAGTGCAGGGTTTAGGGTTTAGGGGCCCTGCACATGCAGAGAGACACTTGTAAGTGCAGGGTTTAGGGGCCGGGGGCACCAAGAAGTAAGCAATGCTAGCTATGAAAATGCTACAGAGGATGGGTAGTGTTTAAGGTTTTATAGATGTTAATGAATTGTCTTTTATTTGTGAAACTGTAGGCTCCTCGCCTTTCCCAGAAAAAAAAGAGGGACTGGGGTAGAACGCCTCAGAGTATGCTATTTTGCCCTCTCCTTTGTTAGGGGCGGGTAAGAATGGTTCTTCCGGAACTTTTTCTTCACCCTCCTTTGTACCAAAGGTACAAGTGACCCCCCTAAAGGGGGGTACTTCGCCTCTCCAATTCTCTAAAGACGCGGAGGTGCGACGCACACTTACCGGTCAGGGACCCAAATTTAATTCGCGGGGCGTCCCGCCTCAACCTCCTAATTGATCTCTTGGAGGGCGCTCTAGCAATCCCGATGATTCTCTAAAGCGTGACGCGCACCCCGCGCTTTTTAGAATCATGCAGAGAGACACTTGCAAGTGCAGGGTTTAGGGGCCCTGCACATGCAGAGAGACACTTGTAAGTGCAGGGTTTAGGGTTTAGGGGCCTTGCACATGCAGAGAGACACTTGTAAGTGCAGGGTTAAGGGTTCAGGGGCCTTGCACATGCAGAGAGACACTTGTAAGTGCAGGGTTAAGGGTTTATGGGCCATGCACATGCAGAGAGACACTTGTAAGTGCAGGGTTCAGGGTTTAGGGGCCTTGCACATGCAGAGAGACACTTGCAAGTGCAGGGTTAAGGGTTTAGGGGCCTTGCACATGCAGAGAGACACTTGCAAGTGCAGGGTTTAGGGTTAAGGGGCCCTGCACATGCAGAGAGACACTTGCAAGTGCAGGGTTAAGGGTTTAGGGGCCTTGCACATGCAGAGAGACACTTGCAAGTGCAGGGTTAAGGGGCCCTGCACATGCAGTGAGACTGCTGATGCAGAGCAGGGGGGGGGGGTGAGGGGTAGGCAGGAGCCATATAAGCATCTTATGATTTGATGATAACGGCATACTTTTCATTGCCGTATCTGAAATGAGTATGTAAGAGGGTCTCAGTCTAAATGCCTTAAGCAGAAATAAAGCAGGGCATGGGGGCAGGCTCGCTCCCTGGCTCAAGGAGAGATGCCAAAGGGATGAAGAGGATACAGGAAGGTGAGTGAGGTATGGGGGGTGTACACCCTGAGGCAGGAGGGAAGGTGCGCCCTGGGGCAGGGGGGAGGGAGGTGCACCCTGGGACAGAGGGGGGGGGAGGTGCACCCTTGGACTGGGAGGGGGGAAGGTGCACCGTAAGAGGGGAACCAAGGAGGAGGGGAGAACTTGGGTGGTCACCAAGGGCCAGTGCATTTTTAAGGTAGCAAGAGCCGTAGTTGATGTGAGCATGTTCAGGCGTACCCTGTGTATCGGGAAGACAACAGAAGAAGAAGGAGGAGATCATTTCATCGGAAAGATAAGACCGCGCAGTGTAGTGCACTCTTGCGCCCCCACCGGTCTGCCTCTCATCATACGCAGCTCGGGTCCTCTTACAATCAAAGTGATAGCAACCACAGACAGCAACCCCTGAACTCACCAACAGAAGGAGATGGGCTGGGAGATGGGGAGGGAGAAGGGGAGGGAGATGGGGAGGGGGAAGGGGAGGGAGAAGGGGAGGGAGATGGGGAGGGGGAAGGGGAGGGAGATGGGGAGGGGGAAGGGGAGGGAGAAGGGGAGGGGGAAGGGGAGGGAGAAGGGGAGGGGGAGGGAGATGGGGAGGGGGAAGGGGAAGGGGAGGGAGATGGGGAGGGAGAAGGGGAGGGAGAAGGGGGGAGGGGGGGAGAAAACATAAAGGAGGGAGGATGTGGCGGAGAAGGGGGGGGTAGCGGAGGGGTCGGGGGAGAGGGTGATACGGGAGGGATAGGTGGTGGAGAGGGCTCTGGTGGGGAAGGATATGGAGAGGGGGGAGAGGGAGTTGGCGGTTGGGGAGTGGGGGGAAGGGGGAGCGGGGGCAAGGGACTGGGAAAGGATGGGGGGGAGGTAGGGGGCGAAGGGGAGACGAGGAACGGGGGCGGGCTTTGGGGTGGTGGGGCGGGGTTGATCCATCCAGGTGGGTTAGGTGAAGGCGACGGCGGGCTTGGCATTGGCAGGGGAGCAGTAGGGAACGGGGGAGGGGGGAAGGGGGGCTGCTCGTTGATGCGTTCACCGAAGAGTGATGATGCTCTGAAGGTGTTGAACGCATCGTAGCTTAGCCACTTGTCGCCAAACCATCTCGTGTAGGTCCAAAACGTGATGGGCAGGCAGGTGAGGGGCGTGTTGGGGGCCAGAATGCTGAAGGCGGGGCAGGTGTATGTCGTCCAGTACAATAGCGGGTTGAAATCGGGATTCACTCTGGCATTGACGCTGCCGGCGAAGTTCAGCGACGCTTCGGCGTCAAACACAACCGCGACATAGTCTGTGCTTGTGAAGGTACCTGTGGGCCACGATCCAGCTCTCACATCTGCCATGAAGATGGAGGCATTGGGCGTGTTGGTTGCGGCGGTTGGGACCTGGAACACTCGTGCCAGGGCATCGCTCAAGTCGACCAAGAAGGCTGTCGTCAGGTTGTTGTTCACCAAGGCGGAGTAGCTAGCGTTCACCGTCAGCCTATAACGCATGGTGGTGTTGGATGACGTGTACACCGCGGGGAGGACGGAGGTGTTCAGGGAGATGACGAGGTTGCGGGTGACGCCCAGTTCGGAAACCACGTTGCTTGGCGGGGAAGGTGGGGCCGGAGAGCGGGGCGAGGGGGGGGCAAGAGGCGATTGCGAGCAGGTGGGTGCCGCAGCCAGCAACAGCCAGCAGCTCAGGAGCAGCGTTGCCGCCGACTTGTGAATCTTGTGAGCATGCGTTTCCATCTATCGTTAGCGCACGGCGAATCAGGTTAAGTCAGAACGAACCAAGGGGCGGGGAGAGGCGTGTAAGGGCCACACAAGGTGAGAAGGGGCGATGGGGGAGGAGTGGGGGCAAATGGGCGGGGACACAAATACATACAGGGCAAACTCTAGGGGGGTGTGGATCCAATACATGAGCATTCTTTCCACCGACAGTTCTTTCGATGTCACACTGCTCTTCATTCTGAGTCAGGACCGAAAGCACTTACATACCTTGGATATGTTAGAATGGGCTCCACGGCGGAAAAAGCACTCTGGACAGCAGCCTAAAGGTTTCACGTTCAGCGAGGTGGCTAAAAATGCGATATATAGTGTGGGCATTGACGGTGGTATTAGTTTGTCAACTCTCAATAAGTGACCAGTGCGTAATCGGTGCGTAGTGTGAGCGTAACAGCCCGATTCTGAGGGCCCAATTCCACATGTGCCCGGAACTCGAAAATAGTGCCAGCTAGACAAAAGTCAATTCCACTAGTGTTCGGGATCGTGTTCGGGATCCTGCCCACCCATTATCCGTACCCGGCGAGGCATGATTTTTGCATCGTGCCCAGGGGCGCGTTTACATTGGCTCCAATCCAGTCGTTGGGATTATTCGTTGCATTATTATGGATCTTGTTTGCCCACTCTCTCGCCAGTTTCAGCTACTTGCAGGAACCCGTCAGCCACAGAAGATTTCACTGTCAAGTTCTGATATCAACACACCACAATCGTCGTGGCGCGCTTATCACTGTATCTGTGAACACGAGAGAAATTGCGCAGGGATCTCAAGCTTGTACCAGAGCATGTACCGACCGAGACTCTCCATTTTGCCATTGCACAGCACCTTTCCGCCTCGATGAAACATTTTGCTTTATCACACCCGTTCCAAAATAACAAGCACGTAAACGAATGAGACAAGTATGCATTCAATCGACATAGTTTTGAGTTTGCGTGAACCCTGACCTAGCCAGCGTGGCAGGATCATTTGGATCATTCTTGGACACTACCTCGGGATGTCGTTTCTGAAATGATCCTAGATGTATACAAAAGTACAACGACTAACTGTCGCCCAACTCGCGCCTCTAGTGTGGATGTAGTTAGGATCATCTCAGAATTCTGTATGGCGCCCACTTTTGGCTCGGATCACCCCCAATGTGAACGCGCCCCAGGGGGGTCGATGCAAAACTCAAGCCTTGCCGGGTACGGATAAGCGTGACAGCGAGGCGTGGCTCCATTTCATCACTTGATTATCACTCTCAGTCGCGCGCGCGATTTGTTTCATTCATCTCGTTCAATCTATCTCTCTTTCTATATTGGTCTCTTTCGTCATGGCTGACAATCCGTCTGACGGCGGCAAAGATCTTGCAGGCGCATTTGCAGAGATCAGCGCGCGCATGGAGTGGCGCAAAGAGCACCACAACGAGCAAAGCGCACATAGCAGCGCAAATACAAGAACAGCGCAAAGAGCAAAGAACAGCTCAAAGAACAGCACAGAGAGCTGCGCAAAGACAAGAGCAGCACACGGAACAAAGATCAGCGCAAAGATCGGCGCAAAGAGTAGCGCAAAGAGCACCGCAAAGAGCAAAGATCAGCGCAAACGAGAAAAGAAAAGCAGCGCCTAGCAGCACAAAGAGCACAGAGGCTGGTTGACAGGCTGTAATGTAAAGAGATTTGGTTTCGCCCGTACCCGAACATCTCGCGTGCTCAAGTGGAATTGCATTTGCTGTATTCCCCAGCCCTCTGTTTCCAACCAGAAAACTGACACTGGGATTAATCCCGGCGAGGCGCAGGTGGAATTGGGCCCTGATTGGCGGAGGAAACATGTGTGGAGGAAAAACACGACATTTTTCGAAAGTTCCTCCGAAAGTTCCTCCACCCCTGTTCCACGAGGCGTGACATGGAGGAAGAATGGCGAAGGTTGGAGTTCTGTACGGGAGATCTTCACAGCGCTCTTTCCTGCCGCCTGTTTCATATCTTTCGTGCATTCTTCCTTGCAGTGTATATCATTTCTGCATATCGTTCTGTTATTCTCCCTAGCAGACCGACTATGGAAGTAGCACATTATTTTTGTGGCTGTAGATGGCTCGCTGTTTTGTGTGACTGTAGATCGCTCGCTCCATCATCGAAAGAGGGCCGCGCGTAAATCCTAGACCGAAAAAGTGTCCAAGCAGCGTGATCTCAGTACGAATGTACAACGCCTCTCCTGGCGGTTTCAATCACCACGGTTGAGTCGTTGTGCCTAGCCAATGCCCACCCGATGCGAGGATTGCGACGGCGATTTTCAAACGCCGCTATAATCGACTGCTCATTGGTACAGAGCATGGTCATGCCTTTCAGCTCAAGGCGCTTCAAGAGGCTCGGAGAGCGGCAGGAGCAACAGCTGTGGGGGACTCATGTATGTCTCAGCAAGTTAACCAGCCCAGGCTGTCACGCCCAGCCTTTGGATTGCTGCAGCATTCTGGTGCAGTTGCCGGCAAGTTTGTCAACTCCATCGCGACCGCCAGCAACCAGGGTGTCCATGGCTCACCAGGAGCGATTTACACTCACCAGGAGCGATTTACACCCACCTGGCCCATGTGCAAACAGCAGCTGCTGCGTACCACACGGCCAAGCGTACAGCATCAGCCAATGCGGACAGCATGGTAGCGTTCAGCCAGCAGTTGGCTGGTCCAGCTTGCAAACGGATGCGTGTCGTAGCAGGCATGGTGACATCTGCGATGCAAGCAGCAACTGCTGCCCTTTCTCCCAGCAAGATGGTGCGAAGCCCACCACCGTCCGCAACCGTGCCTAATCTGCAGCATGCTTCAGCAATATCTGGTGCCGCCAGTGGCCGTGCACCTGAGTTCCATAGAATGCATGAAGGTGCTCGGACAGACCGCCGCAGTGAGCCAGCGTGCTTTGGAGGTCTGGGTCGGCGCCAGGGGGGCGGCCGGAAAAAATCAGGGGGCGGCGTCCAAGCGGCAGCCAACGGCAGCCAACAGCATCAAGAGGTGGCACCTTTCCAACGCACCAGAGTAGAGAGGCCTAACTCGTCAAAACAGAGATTTGCTGAGCGCCTTGCTGGGGGTACTACTAGGCCGGAGCCAGAGGCTGCGCCAATCCCATTTGTACAACGCGCTAGGACCCAAGTGCAACCAGCCTCCCCACGTCGCTTCATTCAGCCCAGCAGTGAGATTGGGACACAAGCTGCTGCAATGGGATTGCGCGTCCCCCCCAACGGCCCCCCACCCCAGCTGCTTACGGTAGTGGGGCCAAAGGCTGCTCTCCATGTGGGTGTGGCCAGCCTCAACGGCCTTCCAGATTCAGTGGCGACGCAGCAGTTCTTGAGGCATTCATTAGCTCATCAGCATTTGCTGTTTCCACACCTTTCTCTGCCTCTGCAAGGTAGCATCAATCTCCACCGACGTTGTATCTAGGTTAGCAGGTGGGGTACCAGTTTCTTTCCAGACCTTCATCTGACGAAGCCATGAAAGGCTGCACACCGTTATAGGTGTTTTTGAAGAGGTCTGAGGCCCTGGGGGCACTAAGGAACTCTTAATTAAGTCACTGGTAGGCTCCAATAGCTGAAGTGCTAGTGTTGGACTGTTGAACTTCGGAGGCTCTGATGGGACTTGAAGGGGGGGAGAGTGCTAATAGGCCGGGGACTAGGCTTGGATTGTATAGTGGGACAGACAGGTATTGAGCCTCATAGAATAATCTCGACTGAGACTTCCCGAATTCTAGCTATAAAGCCTGGTGGTCGGTCTTTATAGCAGTGCTTGGACTTGGCTGGGGTTTGGACTCGGGTATATCGTGCGCCTTAGATTACGGTACGCGGACTGGACGTCGAGTGACGACTGGACTGGGCAAGATGCGACGCGGAATTATAGAAACGTCGAATTATCTGGACTGGGTGGTACAAGACCACTACATACCTCCCCGACTGGCTGCGTGCCGAGCGCGGTGAAAGCAGAGTGCAATTGTGCTGGAACATTGAAATGGAATACTGGACTGGTAGGTTGTAATGGAAAGGGTTTAAACAACGCTTAAAATAGCTTTTCTTCTTCGGCTAGTACCGTAGATCTGGAGTAAGGTTTTTGAGCGGCTCCCATGAATTATGGGTGTCATCATAGCCGGTCCACTTGATCAGGACGTGTTTGATTTTCTTCTTGCCCACGCGTCGGATGCGGTGTGACAGGAAAGACTCGACTTGGTAAAGAGGTAAACCGTCGTGAACGGTGGGTTCAACTGGAACAGGTCTGGACGACTCGTTAGACTTGAATGGTCGAAGCAATGACACGTGAAAGACAGGGTGAACTTGAGTGTAATTGACTTGCAGTTCCAATTTTGCAGCATTGCCTCCAGGGGCCATACTGCCATAGTCAGGATGCGGACAGGACCAATGTACTTAGGATGCAACTTCTTGACACCATGCTGGAATCGGAAATTTTGCGTGGATAAAAGTACAAGGTCACCTGGCTGGAAGCTGTGAGGGGCTCTGACAGCCTGTTTCTGATTGACTGCGGAACTCCTCCGCAGGCCCTGTCGTACAGAAACGGGGTCTGTGGAACTCTTCCGCAGGCCATTAGAAGGCCCACGTGCGGCCTTTTCTCCGAGGACCCCCCCCCCCCCCTCCTCGGAACTTCCACAGTCTGCGGAAAGATTTTAGGCCTTCGAACTGATATTAATTATCTACTAGAATTGCCACATTTTTCTGATCATGGCCGTATCGGGGGGTGGTCGTGTGAGCGCCCCTGGACATGGGCCGCGTCAAGCCGCGCCATTCATGAAGCACAGCGAGCGAATCATCAGATGCAGCAGAGCAGGTAGAAATGCGGCATGGTGTCGAGCAGGACTTAGTCGACTCAAAAGAATAGGAGATAGACACCAAAGCGATTCAAAATCGGCAGCCATGTGTACGACCTATGCCCTGGACAACCACGCTCTGCAGGGTCCAATCAGAAACGACCTCTGCAGAACTCTTCCGCAGGCCATTAGACCGTCGTACATTTTTTTTCTCCGCAGTCAATCAGAAACAGGCTGTGAAGCGAGAGTCCGCGTAGGTCTTCTGTCGATCCTGGGCAGGGTAACCCGGTACGGAAACACGGTACGGGAATACGGTGCGGTACGGTACGGATACGGTACGGACAAAAGGGACGGTACGGTAGGCCAATACGGTCCAAGATTTTCCCCACTTTCAAGGCTCGGAACAGCAGGATCCACACAGAGAAACACATGCATGCAACACTCACATGACTGTTTGACCCCATGCACATCCTGACATACTGCATGGCTGCATGACAGTCCCCATGCTATTTTTGCATGGCCCCCAAATAACCACCAAGGATCTCCATGCATGCATGCAGATTTACCAGGCTGACATGATATGAGAAAATATGATCATTGATGCAATCCCAAACACCTCACAGATCGCCATTACAATGTTCCAACATGCCATTCAGCATTTCAGTAATTCAGCTAGTCCATATAAACGCTACCCACCAGCATGGCACATGAAATTTTACATGCTTGAATATAGCAAAAGAAACAAGAGGCCTCAGAATCACCTTGCATAGTTGCTGAGTTGAATGACATGCATGGAAATCACTTCGTAAGGAGACACGGAGCTCCTATGTCTTGCCTCCCTCCTGGGAGTCCTGGACTCATGGGCTCCTACTCCTCCTGGCCTCCTGCCCTCCTCCCTCTATGCAGCTTTGGATTGTGACTTGGCGCCAAGTTCTGTCTTATTGCCACTAGATTTTGGGGTAGACTTGTACTTTCACGAGCAACGAATGCCTCTTTACCACTGGAAGCGAGCGAGCTAACGTAGATTTTGATCCCCTGGATGTGTGGACTGTGGACGGTGTGGATTTGCCAGACGAGGGAGACGATCACACGACATCACCGCAATATGCCTGTATCACCCGTCCTAACGTCTTACACGCCGCAACTTGTCCTGTTATGCCCGCGAAGTGATTGGTAAATCGCGTAGTGTTGACGATAATATAATTACAAAATTTGCATCGCCCACGCTTGGCCTGGCCAGCCTTCGAGGACGGCTGCAAAATCCAATGCGAATCAGCCGTGTACGCTGCATTCCTGTTCTCAGCGCTACCTCCATCGCTCTCATGCAGTCATGCAGTGCAGGAAATGGCGACCGTACTTGGCCGTGTTGCAAACGGTACGGTACGGTACGGATACGGTACGGGATTTTAGGCCAATACGGCCCGTACTGGGTAACCCTGATCCTGGGCTGCTCGAAGGAGTTGTTGCACGCGAACTAGAGTTTCGTCGAGATCAGTGAACACTGAGTCAAGAGCTGGAATCTGCTTATCAATGGCCCTCTCGGCCCCCGCTTTAAGGGTGCCACACTGCCACGGTAGCTAAGGCCTACTTGCTGGTGTCAAAATTCCTCCAGAACACCAATGCTATGCTTTTGTTGACATATTTTAGGACTGCTGATCCAAATGATTGATTTCTGAGAATGCGTTGTGGGATTTGTTCGCTCTCAATGGCCCTCTCGGCCCCGCTTTGAAGGCGCCGCGGTGGCTCAGGCCAACTTGCAGGTGTCCAAATTCCTCCAGAACACCAATGCTAGGCCTGGGTTGACATAGATTAGGAGTGTTGTTCCAGTTAAGATGAAATCTGAGAAGTTGGTTTGGGGCTTTTTCGCTCTAAATGGCCCTCATGGCCCCGCTTTGAGGGCGCCGCGGTGGCTCAGGCCAACTTGCAGGTGTCCTAATTCCTTCAGATCACCAATGTTCTGCCTTTGTTGACATATAGTAGGAGTGCTGTTCCAGTTTGGTTGAATGTTGAGAAGTTGTTTTGGGGCTTTTTTCGCTCTCAATGGCCCTCTTGGCCGCTTTGAGGGCGCCGCGGTGGCTGAGGCCAACTGGCAGGTGTCCAAATTCCTCCAGAAACTAATGCTATGCCTTTGTTAACATACTTCAGGGTTGATGTTCCAGTTTGGAAGAATTATGAGAAAGTGTTTAGGGTTTTTTGCTTTCAATGATCTTATCTGCCCCGCTTTGAGGGCGCCGCGGTGGCTCAGGCCAACTTGCAGGTGTCCAAATTTATCCAGAACACCAATGCTATGCCTTTATTGACATATCCCAGGAGTGCTGTTCCAGTTCGGAAGATTTATATGAAGGCGTTTGGGGGCGTTTTGCTCTCAATCATCCTCTCAGCCCCCACTTTGAGGTCGCCGCGGTGGCTGAGGCCAACTTGCAGGTGTCCAAAAACATCCAGAACAGCAATGATTTGCCTTTGTTGAAATGATTTAGGACTGCTGTTCCAGTTTGGTTTAATTCTGTGGAGGTGTTTTGGGGCTCTTTTGCTCTCAATGGCCCTCTCGGCCTTGCTTTGAGGGCGCCGCGGTGGCTGAGGCCAACTTGCAGGTGTCCAAAAATCTCCAGAACAACAATGATTTGCCTTTGTTGAAATGATTTAGGACTGCTGTTCCAGTTTGGTTTAATTCTGCGGAGGTGTTTTGGGGGCTTTTTGCTCTCAATCGTCCTCTCGGCCCCCACTTTGAGGGCGCCGCGGTGGCTGAGGCCAACTTGCAGGTGTCCAAAAACCTCCAGAACAACAATGATTTGCCTTTGTTGAAATGATTTAGGACTGCTTTTCCAGTTTGGTTTAATTCTGCGGAGGTGTTTTGGGGGCTTTTTCCTCTCAATCGTCCTCTCAGCCCCCACTTTGAGGGCGCCGCGGTGGCTGAGGCCAACTTGCAGGTGTCCAAAAACCTCCAGAACAGCAATGATTTGCCTTTGTTGAAATGATTTAGGACTGCTGTTCCAGTTTGGTTTAATTCTGCGGAGGTGTTTTGGGGCTCTTTTGCTCTCAATGGCCCTCTCGGCCTTGCTTTGAGGGCGCCGAGGTGGCTGAGGCCAATTACAGATGTCCGAATTCCTCCAGAAAACCAGTGCCATGCCTTTTTGACACATTTTAGAATTACAGTTCCAGTTTGCTAGACTTCTCAGTAGGAGTTCTGGGCTGTTTTGCTCCCAATGACCACTACTGGTATACATAATTCCCGAACTGCATAGCACAAGCGAGATTAAGTTGCTGCGGGGCTACTTGGCTTCCAGTATGCCGTGCCATCACTCGTGTTATGAGTGTCAGCTTGGCAAAAATCCCTAACAGGTGCATCACTAGACCAGCGTTGGTATCCATGTCTGGCTCTCATAACGTAAGGTAGATGAAGTGGTTGCATCAATGATTGGCCTCCAATGCGCATCGCCATCACTCCTGTGTTATTAATGGCTGTTGGGCTGAAGCCCCTATCCTAAGCATCAATGGACCACTGCCAATATCCATTCACGTAACTTATAACACAAGGCAGATTAAGTAGATGCGGGACTGGCTTGCTTCTAGTGTGCATCTTCATCGTTGTTGCGTTATCAATGGCTGGTGGGCTAAAGCTCCCATCCTAAGCATCCATGGCCATTACCAGTGTCCATACACGTAACTCATAAGACAATGCAGATAAAGTGGCTGCGTGACTAATTGGCTTCCAATGTTCAGTGCCTTCACTGTTGTGTTATCATTGGCTGTTGGGCTGAAGCTCCTGTCCAAGGCATCCATGAACCACTAAAGGTATCCATTCACGGAACTCAAAACACTAGGCATATAAACTGGTCTTGTGACTCATTGGCTTCCATCGCACATGTCATTCATGGTACTGGGGGTGCTGCGGTTCTGCAGCGAAGGGGCAGTGCATGCCAATGAGTGCGGTAATGCTTCAGTATACAGGCGGTGCATACATGTCAGTGAGTGCATTCATGCTTCAGCATACATGCAGTGCATGCTGGTGGGTGCGGTACTGCAGAAGTGTTGGCATAAACTGCATACTAGTGGGTGCAGCGCTGCGGCAGTGCTGGCCTAAAATTGCATACTAGTGGGTGCAGCGCTGCAGCAGTGCTGGCCTAAACTGCATACTAGTGGGTGCAGCGCTGCGGCAGTGCTGGCATGAACTGCATACTAGTGGGTGAGATACTGCGGCAGAGTTGGCATAAAGAGCATACCAGTGGGTGCAGCGCTGCAGCAGTGCTGGCATTATATGCATGCTGGTGTGTGCGGTGCTGCAGCAGTGCTGGCATTATATGCATGGTAGTGGGTGCGGCGCTGCGGCAGTGCTGGCATAAAGTGCATGCCAGTAGGTGCGGCGGTACTGCAGCAAGCTGACAGTGCATGCAAGTGGGTACGGCGATGCATCACCATGTATGTGGTGCATGTCAGTGGGTGCAGTGGTGCGGCTGCGCACAGGCAGTGCATGTCAGTGGGTGCAGTGGTGCTGTGGCACATAGGCAGTACATGCCATTGAGTGCAGTGGTGCTGCTGCGCACAGGCAGTGCATGCCAGTGGGTACAGTGGTGCTGCTGCGCACATGCAGTGCATGTCAGTGATGCACTGGAGCTGCTGCGCACAGGCAGTGCATGCCAGTGGGTGCAGGGGTGCTGCTGCGCACAGGCAGTGCATGCCATTGAGTGCAGTGGTGCTGCTGCGCACAGGCAGTACATGCCAGTGGATGCAGTGGTGCTGCTGCGCACAAGCAGTGCATGCCAGTGGGTGCAGTGGTGCTGCTGCACACCGGCAGTACATGCCAGTGGATGCAGTGGTGCTGCTGCGCACAGGCAGTACATGTCAGTGATGCACAGGAGCTGCTGCGCACCGGCAGTGCATGCCAGTGGGTGCAGTGGTGCTGCTGCGCACCGGCAGTACATGCCAGTGGATGCAGTGGTGCTGCTGCGCACCGGCAGTACATGCCAGTGGCTGCAGTGGTGCTGCTGCGCACATGCAGTACATGCCAGTGGATGCAGTGGTGCTGCTGCGCACATGCAGTACATGCCAGTGGGTGCAGGGGTGCTGCTGCGCACAGGCAGTGCATGCCAGTGGGTGCAGTGGTGCTGCTGCGCACCGGCAGTACATGCCAGTGAATGCAGTGGTGCTGCTGCGCACATGCAGTGCATGCCAGTGGGTGCAGTGGTGCTGCTGCGCACATGCAGTACATGCCAGTGGATGCAGTTGTGCTGCTGCGCACAGGCAGTACATGCCAGTGGGTGCAGAGGTGCTGCTGCGCACAGGCAGTACATGTATGTGCCAGTGGGTGCGGCAGTACTGCAATGTGCAGGCAGAGCATGTCAGTGGGGGTGATGGTGCTAAAGGGTGCATGTAGTTCATGCCAGTGGGTGTGGCTGTGTTGCTGCCCACAGGAAGTGCATGCCAGTAAGGTCGATAGTTAGGCAGCATGCATGTAGTGTACCGTACGTCTTCCTGCCAGAAGTAGGTGGGACCAAGGTGCATTAGCATGAATGCAGTGCATGTAAGTGGGGTCGTGCCGGTGGGGCGCTTCTGCAGGCACGCAGGGTGTTGTCGTGCCGGCAGGGCTAGATGCATGCATGCAGGATGCTGTGCAAGTAAGCAGGGTGTTGTCATAGTGTCGGGGCACCTTGTACGCAGGCAGGGTGCTGTCACACCGGTGGGGTACTATGCATGCAAGCAGGGTGCTGTCGTGCTGTCCGAGCCATATGCATGCATGCAGGGTGTTATGCAAGTAAGCAGGGTGTTGTGATGATGTCGGGGACCTTTGTATGCATGCTGTTGCTGTCATGCCAGTGGGGTGCATGCATGCAAGCAGGGTGCTGTCGTGCTGGCAGGGCCATATGCAGGCAGGGTTTTGTAGTGCCCGTGGGGGGCAACTGCATGCATGCGGGTTGCTATCCATATGGCCGGACGCAAGTTATGCCGGCTGGGTGCTTTGCATGCTGGCAGGGTGTTGTCATTCGAGTGGGGAGCCGGCTTGCCGGCGGGGAGCAACTGCATGCGGGCGGTGCATTGGCATGCACGCGGGGAGCTACTGCATAGAGTGCATGCATCGTTTTCACGGCATCTGATATCTGCTGTCCTGCCCGCATTGTGCCGGTAATTAATTGCCTGCTTGAGACCTGTTGCTGTTGCGTGTAAGGCCATTTCGACACCTGCAGCCAGGAGTAATCGAAATAATCCAATGTCCTCGTCCTCCTTCTCCTGGTTGAGCCACTCCTGGGCTGGGCATCTATGGTGTCTTCAAAGAATTCCTCCGCATCGATGAATTCTTGCTACTCGATTTCGCCCTGTGGCGCAGTACGTTGCTCGAAGGTGTCTTTTGATGGCCAAACTAACTCCCAACCCTTCACTCCTTCGGCGTTTTATGTAGGCTTAGGTGTCCACCTAAAATTGCTTGATCGACTCACGAAGTATGTCAATGCTGGCTGAGCGAGGCGCATCAATTCTTTGGCTGGCTGTCCTACACCCTAAGCGTATGACGTTGGGCGATCTCTAATGTGGTTGTAAGAAATCTGGTATACGTACGGTATTAGATACTTATCTGTCACCGTAGGAAGGGAATTTTCGGGGTATCGGTGAAGAGGTTTTACAGGGTATGATACGGGTTTGGCCAAAGTAGGGTCGGCCGCACTGATATACTGCGCCCGTTGCGTGATGCCTAATGGGCATCGCGGCCGGTCTGCGATAGGGTGTCAGCGTCGAGCTTTGAACGGTCGGAATTTGAGCTCAGAATGGTCGGAATAGCAGAATGGGGGTGGGGGGGGCTGGTACCTATCATAACGTCAGAAATCAGAATGGTCGGAATAGCAGAATGGAGGTGGGAGGGGCTGGTACCTATCAGAACGTCATAATGGTCGGAATAGCAGAATTGGGGTGGGAGGGGCTGGTACCTATCAGAACGTCAGAATGGTCGGAATGGCAGAATGGGGGTGGGAAGGGCTGGTACCTATCAGAACTAACGTCAGAACGGTCGGAATAGCAGAATGGGGGTGGGAGGGGTAGGTCCCTATCAGAACGGTCGGAATGGCAGAATGGGGGTGGGAGGGGTAGGTTCCCAATCAGAACGGTCGGAATAGCAGAATGAACGGAGTGATAGAATCGTCGGAATAACAGAAATGTACGATGTCGCTGCAGAATGAGTAAATTTTGGACTGTAATTCTGTGATTCCGTCTTGGGGGGAATTTATGCGATTCTGGTTATGACTGGGCAGAATTCTACTCAAACCTTGCAAAATTCTGTTCCAGGGATATTTCCTCGATTCCGCTGTTCAACAGAATTTCCGGTCTTCCGCTGCTTGCTTATGGACTTCTGTTGCTGCTGTGTTGACTGAATGCAGTGCGTGGAGGTTGTGTGGGCTGTGCATGTCGGGGAGACGGGTGTTGCTTGAGCGATAGTGTCTGGCTGCTGCTGGTCTGTGGATGTCTGAATGACAAGAGTGCATGTCGCTCATTCGGACCGGTATTTGCACAACCTGGACTGGGAAGGCGAGCGAAAAGATTGTGGCCCCCCTTTACACACAACTGCACAAGTGGCATTGGAATGCAGTCCTAGCACCCCTGTCTATGGCCCTGCTCTGTCTATAAATTCTGGAAAATAAGGTTGAATACAAGGGAAACCCAGGGCCTGCATAAAACGGGCAGTGAGTCATGTAAAGTCCATCCTCCCTTGATTCAAGGTTGCAGCATTTGCATTCAGTATATTTTGTGTTGACATCATTTCAATTCCTTAACTTAATTCGGAGCAATTACTCGTGCTTTGCATGGCAAATGCTGCATTGTGTGCACACCATTCTGCATGTGGGCAGTTGGTCTCTCGCGCGGCTAAAATTACCTTCCTGCTCAAAGTCACCCATTGCAAGTTATCGTGCGGATGAGGCCAGTCTCAAGCAGGGCTGAGGTCATCTCCCTGGTAGCATCTCGCTCGGCTGCGCTCAGCATTGATGACTGACTCAACCTTAGACTCATGTTATCCATGTTCTAAATGCATCAATCAAGTGTAGATCAAGTGTAGTAGTCTGCCATGACTTGGATTGTCTCATCGATGGAGCTGAAAATACGTCCTCCTGCTATGAGGTTGCGATAGCGGAGCAAGAGACCCGCTAGGTCCAGATGCGTCTTGTTTAGGAGAGCCATCTGGTTCCTCAATACCACGTTTGCGTTGTAGTTGTAGCTGGTGCCTTCAGGCAAGTCGCGAAGGCGGGCCCCGGTGTTCTGACATAGGTGAAATGTTTCTGCGGCACCCTGGCCTTGGCATGGTAAGGCCGAGCTATTTGCGTAGGCCTGCCAGACTGATGAGGTTCTGCGCACGCATGGGTTAAGGGGTAAGGGAATGGATGGATGAGCGCAAAAAAGGGAAGAGCTGGGTCTTCAAGAAGGCATGCTAAAGAGATTCCAACAGGGAGATGGCACATGAAAATTGATTCGACGTTTAGGGTTATAGGGTTCAGGCCACTCAGTTTCATTCTTTACCTCACGCTCCGGCAGCCTCTGCGCCCCCCACCGGACCCCCCCCTGTGCCCCCCCCCTCTCACTGGGCCCCTCTCATGGGAGCCCCCTGTTGCGTCCACCCTGCCTCACCCCCAGCCTGAGCTGTATGACCTCCATGCCAAATGCGGCCTACGGCTGCATTTGCCATGCAACTCCTCCCCATGCTCCATATCACCAATCTTGGGCCACAGCAGTCATTTAGTAATAAAAGGAACCACCTAAGCCTCCCCTACATGGCTCTCTAGTAGCATTTCAGGGGGGACCTAGGGTGAGAGGGGTGGGGCAGACCCCCCTACTATGTGCCCCCTGGTTGCGCACCTGTAGTACTTCAGGATGCCATAAATGCGGTAATCCATCGCCGAAAGTCCCATCCCTGGCCGGCCGGCTGCTGTCACTGATAAGACCCCATCCACGATTGGCATGCCAGAGCTGGTCAGGACAGGGCCGTAGAATCCTCTCAAGTACACACTGCGCGAGGGAGAGGCAGGCCGAGGGGGGGAGGGAGGACGGACTTGAGGAGAGGGCAGGGGTGAGGGTTTGGGGGGCAAAGGGGGAAGAGGCCAAATGGGGCTTGAATACTTGCAATTATTTGTGCATGTACACTCTGAGCTAAGGGGGCGATGGGTAGGGATGAGAGACGCAGAAGAGGGCAGGGGTGTGGGATTGGGGGACCATGGGGGAAGAATGGCTCGAGGGAGCACTACACTGGTTATTTTAGCGTGCTTCAGCTACAATTTGGCTACATCACCGCCTACGACCATGGGGGCCTGGTGCAGCAAGCCCTACTGCTGGGGCCACCAGCCATAGGCTGGTCGAGGTTTGGTCCCAGTCGGCCCAGTTGGCCGCCAGGCAGACCCCCGTCAGATCAAGGCGCTTTGGCGCGCACTGAAATAAACACCGGAGTACTCATATAGTAGAATCCAGTTATGTCGCCACCAAGCACCAGGTTAAAGGGTTCAAAGGGGGCAAGGTTGGAGGCTTATTGGAAAGCTGGAAGAAGGCTACATTATCAAGTCAGGTCTCACACTGAGTACAGCGTTCAGGGAGGCACGCTGCGGATCAGGGCTGGGGGACTGGGGGGCATGTGTGTGTGCCTACAGTCAAGTAGACACTCGGCAGTGTCCGTCAAGGGAGAGAGGGTGCAGGAGAGGGGCTGAGGGGTGGGCAAATAAACATCAAGCCCACACCAAGGCATATGGGGGCAAATAACTCTGACACACCAAGTGTGGTCTATGGCGGCTGGGCGTGGGCAGCACACCCCTCACAATCCACCCCCTGTCTACACCTCGACAGCATACACATCAGCATTCCAGACGTAAACAGCGTGGCTGATATAAACTGGTACATCAAACATCAGAGCCACTATTAAGCACGTGACGGTAGAGCCCCCCCCCCCCCGTATTTTCCTGCCTCTGTGGACTTGCATGTTCCGTCACATCCCTGACGAATGGTAACGGCGAGGACGAGGCCTTGGCCTACGCCGCGCTGTTTCCCTAACTCTCACGCCCCTACGGGTCGCGCAGTCTTCTTCCTTTCTTTTTACCCTAACTATTACGACGATGTGGTCCTGAGGCTTCCCTCCCCTTCACATGCCCTCTCACGTCTCAACCCTGGTGATGGGGACGGTATAGTAGAGAGGCGACCCTCCCGACGCCGGCAAGTATTGCACGGTGATCAACTGCCCTGCCACAATCGTCTCCATCATAGCCACGGTGTACGGCGGCGACTGCGCGCTCGCGTTAGCAAAGGCGACGGGTGCCAGAGCCAAGAACATGAAGTGCTGAGGGGTGGCTCTGCAGAGGCACAGGTAGTAGTGTAAGGGGAATGTGTAAGGAGCGTGTGGAGTGTGGGGAATGTGCTAGGAAGGTTCGGGTGAGAGGCGCGTATGGCAGATGTAGGAAAGGTGCAAGAAAGGTGAGGGTGGAGGGTTATAGAAGTGGAAGCAGCATGGTGAGGGTGTAGGGAAGCCGTGCATGGGCGCAGCAGTGGTAAGTCTAAAACGCATCAAAAGATGTTCCCTTCTGTTCCCTATCATTCGACTACTAGCAGGAGTGAGTCCAGGTTTTGCTTGGGCCTCCGCGGCCTACCACAGGTGGCCTGACGGTGCACTTAGTTCGGACTAAAACAAGCACTAACCGAGTCACTGGCAACCCACTGTCAGTTATAAGCCAGGTAAATGGTATCAGACCAACATCCTGAAGTGTGTGTGATTGCATGTGTGTGTGGGGGGGAAGCTGTTCTATACACGCATGCTCCCGAGCTGCTGGGGAGCTGCAAGGAAGCTGTGGAAAGCTCCCACCACCCTGGAACCCACCTGAAGAACTTCTCGTCTCCGCTTGGCAGCAAGTAGTGTAGGGATATGAAAGGCCACTGGGAGGGGTTGCTGGCGTGGATATTGTCGCTGCGTAGGGGTTTTGAGGGCAGTCAGGAGAGGGGTGTCATTTGGTCAGTGGTACGCGTGATTGGATTGGATAGGGTGCATGCTATCCACGGGAGGGAATCAAGTACCTGCACGGTAGTGTACCCCCTTATCGCTGAAGGGGGGTCCTTGGGGCCCGTCAGGCGCAACTCAGGTCCTCCGCCCCAGCCGACGCGGACGTGACGGCGGTTGGTTAAGGGCTGAAGGCTTGCACTTTCCTTAGTTTCTCCCATGACTCTGCTTTGTGTCCCACACTGGTGCCTCGGTGATTTTTGTATGTAAGATCTTTCCTTGGTCCGCCCGGAGGGTGGGTGGAGTCAGGTGTTTGTCTCTTTGGCGTGTTGACTCCCTTTCGTCTGTCAGCCCATCGGTACTGCCACAATTTAATAAGTTTTGCCCAATTGAGATGGTAGCAGTTCCCCCTCACAGCTTCTAGCCCGCCCCCGCCCCTGCCCCGCCCCAGACCAACCCTGCTCCACTCAGACCATCCCCACCCTCAGCTCCCCCCAAACCCCAGAATGACTTGGCCCCCACGTTGCTGGCCACTCTGGACAACCTGGACTGCTATGACACTCACCCCCCTTGTTCAAACGCCACACCCTAACCACCCTACAGTGTTCACACACTCACATGCAGCTAAACACATCACAAAACCCAGGGCGTGGAACACACACTCACTGTGGTACACACCACAGAGTCCAGGTTGTAGTACCGTCACATATTGTAAGTAAGAGAACCCTTCATGTACGAAACTCACAAGCTGTAGTACACGCCACAGAACCCGGGCTGTCCGGCGCCGTCGGTTGCATCCAGCGGTGGGAGCAGGCACTCGATGGTGTCGCCAATGAGCACGTCCTGCCACTTGACGCTCTCCAGCACATTGGTCTGGGGTTTGACGCGGCGCACGATGCCGTCGGCAGGGTAGCATGAGGCGGCGGCCTCTGCATAGGGAAAAGCCGTGTGTGCATGGTATAAATTGGTATACAATTTGCATTGCGATGTTGCGCCTCAGTCTCCCTAAATAGTTGTGGGCCTATGGTATGAGGTGTTAAGTATAGGACCACAATGGCTGCTGACAGAGACCAAGGGGTCAGGGGCATAGCGGGGTGCTTCACGGTGGCCCGGGTTTAGTAGGGTTCAGCTACGCATCAGCTACACTCCAGTCTCTGGCCGGAGGCTGCAGGTGTGGCCAGGCTCGCAGATTGGGCCTTGAGACGGAGGCTAATCAAGGTTGGAGGGCACTCGGGCCTTCAATAGCCGCCGGGCGGCCTTCCAAAGCTTCCAGAGGTGGTCTGACAGTACCCAGTACCGACTTCAACGAAAATTGATGCAGGGAGGAAGTTTAGGATGGGACTGATGGCATTTATAGTATGGGTTGTGGTTTGGAGCGGCCCCAGATCCTCACTGATACTGTTTAAATTTGTCGGTATTGGGTACTAACAGAACCTCCTACGCAGGCCGCCCTTCAGCCCGCTTAAGGCCGGATTGACCCCCAGCCTAGGCTAAGCCTCCGTCTGCCCATCCTAGTGTAGGGTTCAGGGCCAACCTAAACCCTAAACCGGAGGCACAAGCAGCATGCCTGGCCGTGCCAGCAGGGGCCTCCAGCCAGAGGCCTGAGTGTAGCTGAATTATAGCTGGGCATCACTGACAAACCATACACCACTCACCAACAGTAATATTAAGGGTGCAGCTTGTTGTTGCAGAGGCTGCGCTCGTTCCATTGACAGTGTAAGTAGTAGTACTTTTTGTAGTAGTTGGAGTCCCACTGATGACACCGGAGGCTGAGCTGATCGACAGGCCCGCGGGGAGGGCCGGTGTGATGCTGTAGCTCACTATGGCGTCTCCTGAGTTCGTTGGCGTGTTATTTGCGATGGGCGCATTGTTTGTTGTGTACGTTACACTGGGGGATGAGTACACAAGATTAAAGGGCCCTGCACATTTAGAGAGAAGGTTTTGAGTGCAGGGTTAAGGGTTTATGGGCCTTGCACATGCAGAGAGGAGGTTGTAAGTGCAATGTTAAGGGTGTATGGGCCTTGCACATGCAGAGAGGAGGTTGTAAGTGCAATGTTAAGGGTGTATGGGCCTTGCACATGCAGAGAGAAGGTTGTAAGTGCAATGTTAAGGGTGTATGGGCCTTGCACATGCAGAGAGGAGGTTGTAAGTGCAATGTTAAGGGTGTATGGGCCTTGCACATGCAGAGAGGAGGTTGTAAGTAAAATGTCAAGGGTGTATGGGCCTTGCACATGCAGAGAGACACCTGTAGGTGCAGGGTTAAGGGTTTAGGGGCCATGCACATGTAGAGAGACACTTGTAAGTGCAGGGTTTAGGGTTTAGGGGCCCTGCACATGCAGAGAGAGGAGGGTTTAAGGCCAGTGTTTAGGGTTTAGGGGCCCTGCACATGCAGAGAGAGGAGGATTTAAGGCCAGTGTTTAGGGTTTAGGGGCCCTGCACATGCAGAGAGAGGAGGATTTAAGGCCAGTGTTTAGGGTTTAGGGGCCCTGCACATGCAGAGAGAGGAGGATTTAAGGCCAGTGTTTAGGGTTTAGGGGCCCTGCACATGCAGAGAGAGGAGGGTTTAAGGCCAGTGTTTAGGGTTTAGGGGCCCTGCACATGCAGAGAGAGGAGGTTTTAAGGCCAGTGTTTAGGGTTTAGGGGCCCTGCACATGCAGAGAGAGGAGGGTTTAAGGCCAGTGTTTAGGGTTTAGGGGCCCTGCACATGCAGAGAGACTGCTGATGCAGGGCAGGGGGGGGGGTGAGGGGTAGGCAGGAGCCATATAAGCATCTTATGATTTGATGATAACGGCATATTTTTCATTGCCGTATCTGAAATGAGTGTGTAAGAAGGTCTCAGTCTAAGTGCCTTAAGCAGAAATAATGCAGGGCATGGGGGCAGGCTCGCTCCCTGGCTCAAGGAGAGATGTCAAAGGGATGAAGAGGATACAGGGTGGGTGAGTGAGGTATGGGGGGTGTACACCCTGAGGCAGGAGGGAAGGTGCGCCCTGGGGCAGGGGGGAGGGGAGGTGCACCCTGGGACAGAGGGGGGGGGAGGTGCACCCTGGGACTGGGGGGGGGGAGGTGCACCGTAAGAGGGGAACCAAGGAGGAGGGGAGAACTTGGGTGGTCACCAGGAACCAGTGCATTTTAAAGGTAGCAAGAGCCGGAGTTGATGTGAGCATGTACAGGCGTACCCTGTGTATCGGGAAGACGACAGAAGAAGAAGGAGGAGATCATTTCATCGGAAAGATAAGACCGCGCAGTGTAGTGCACTCTTGCGCCCCCACCGGTCTGCCTCTCATCATACGCAGCTCGGGTCCTCTTTTACAATCAAAGTGATAGCAACCACAAACAGCAACCCCTGAACTCACCAACAGAAGGAGATGGGCTGGGAGATGGGGAGGGAGAAGGGGAGGGAGATGGGGAGGGAGATGGGGAGGGGGAAGGGGAGGGAGAAGGAGAGGGAGATGGGGAGGGGGAAGGGGAGGGAGATGGGGAGGGGGAAGGGGAGGGAGAAGGGGAGGGGGAAGGGGAGGGAGAAGGGGAGGGAGAAGGGGAGGGGGAGGGAGATGGGGAGGGGGAAGGGGAGGGAGAAGGGGAGGGAGAAGGGGAGGGAGAAGGGGAGGGAGAAGGGGAGGGAGAAGGGGGGAGGGGGGGAGAAAACATAAAGGAGGGAGGATGTGGCGGAGAAGGGGGGGGTAGCGGAGGGGTCGGGGGAGAGGGTGATACGGGAGGGATGGGTGGTGGAGAGGGCTCTGGTGGGGAAGGATATGGAGAGGGGGGAGAGGGAGTTGGCGGCTGGGGAGAGGGGTTCACCGAAGTGGGGTTCACCGAAGAGTGATGATGCTCTGAAGGTGTTGAACGCATCGTAGCTTAGCCACTTGTCGCCAAACCATCTCGTGTAGGTCCAAAACGTGATGGGCAGGCAGGTGAGGGGCGTGTTGGGGGCCAGAATGCTGAAGGCGGGGCAGGTGTATGTCGTCCAGTACAATAGCGGGTTGAAATCGGGATTCACTCTGGCATTGACGCTGCCGGCGAAGTTCAGCGACGCTTCGGCGTCAAACACAACCGCGACATAGTCTGTGCTTGTGAAGGTACCTGTGGGCCACGATCCAGCTCTCACATCTGCCATAAAGATGGAGGCATTGGGCGTGTTGGTTGCGGCGGTTGGGACCTGGAACACTCGTGCCAGGGCATCGCTCAAGTCGACCAAGAAGGCTGTCGTCAGCTTGTTGTTCACCAAGGCGGAGTAGCTAGCGTTCACCGTCAGCCTATAACGCATGGTAGTGTTGGATGACGTGTACACCGCGGGGAGGACGGAGGTGTTCAGGGAGACGACGAGGTTGCGGGTGACGCCCAGTTCGGAAACCACGTTGCTTGGCGGGGAAGGTGGGGCCGGAGAGCGGGGCGAGGGGGGGGCAAGAGGCGATTGCGAGCAGGTGGGTGCCGCAGCCAGCAACAGCCAGCAGCTCAGGAGCAGCGTTGCCGCCGACTTGTGAATCTTGTGAGCATGCGTTTCCATCTATCGTTAGCGCACGGCGAATCAGGTTAAGTCAGAACGAACCAAGGGGCGGGGAGAGGCGTGTAAAGGCCACACGAGGTGAGAAGGGGCGATGGGGGAGGGGGGTGGGGCAAATGGGCGGGGACACAAATACAGGGCAAACTCTAGGGGGGTGTGGATCCAATACATGAGCATTCTTTCCACCGACAGTTCTTTCGATGTCACTCTGCTCTTCATTGTGAGTTCAGGACCGAAAGCACTTACATACCTAGGAGATGTTAGAATGGGCTCCACGGCGGAAAAAGCACTCTGGACAGCAGCCTCAAGGTTTCACGTTCAGCGAGGTGGCTAAGACTGCGATGTATAGTGTGGGCATTGACGGTGGTATTAGTTTGTCAACTCTCAATAAGTGACCAGTGCGTAATCGGTGCGTAGTGTGAGCGTAACAGCCCGATTCTGATTAGTGGAGGAAACATGTGTGGAGGAAAAACACGACATTTTTCGAAAGTTCCTCCGAAAGTTCCTCCACCCCTGTTCCACGAGGCGTGACATGGAGGAAGAATGGCGAAGGTTGGAGTTCTGTACGGGAGATCTCCACAGCGCTCTTTCCTGCCGCCTGTTTCATACCTTTCGTGCATTCTTCCTTGCAGTGTATATCATTTCTGCATATCGTTATGTTATTCTCCCTAGCAGACCGACTATGGAAGTAGCACATTATTTTTGTGGCTGTAGATCGCTCGCTGTTTTGTGTGACTGTAGATCGCTCGCTCCATCATCGAAAGAGGGCCGCGCGTAAATCCTAGACAGAAAAAGTGTCCAAGCAGCGTGATCTCAGTACGAATGTACAACGCCTCTCCTGGCGGTTTCAATCACCATGGTTGAGTCGTTGTGCCTAGCCAATGCCCACCCGATGCGAGGATTGCGACGGCGATATTCAAACGCCGCTATAATCGACTGCTAATTGTTACAGAGCATGGTCATGCCTTTCAGCTCAAGGCGCTTCAAGAGGCTCGGAGAGCGGCAGGAGCAACAGCTGTGGGGGACTCATGTATGTCTCAGCAAGTTAACCAGCCCAGGCTGTCACGCCCAGCCTTTGGATTGCTGCAGCATTCTGGTGCAGTTGCCGGCAAGTTTGTCAACTCCATTGCGACCGCCAGCAACCAGGGTTGTCACGAGGCAGCAGTGAACGTGAAGTTTCAATGCGCACAGAAGACACTGGAGTGTTGGAGTGCTAAGTGCCCTTTATAGGGGGTAACTAGCGTTTGCATGAGCGATAAACTGCTGGCAGACACTTTATCCTCGACTACTCCTCGGGTTACCGCACTAACCTTTGATGATTCCTCTCTTACTGTTGACAAAAGTTGCGCAGTGAACTCGATCCTGCCGGGTCTAGTTGTACTGAAGCCGGCTGTTGACAGTAGGAAATGGTATGGAACGAACTTGAGAGACGATCCAGCCGAAGTGATGAGAAGGGATGAGCCGAAAAGGCGACTCTTTGATGAGGAGGATCGGCTGCTGGAGCAGTAAATCGACTTGGTAGCCAGAAAAGGCCTGGGTAGCAGCTCACAGTGTCGAATTATAGCCTAGAGATAGAACTGTTGAAGCTCGCAGTGTAGGGTATAATCGAGAGATAGAGCTGAGATGGATGAAGTAGAGAAGCTGATGCTTGAGATCACGAATAACTAAGTGTAGTGGTGAACTAGAGATAATCGATCTGTGTAGCGATCAGGGCATGTTACTGAATGATGTGGTCTTGGAGAAATAGGATCAATGTAGTGTAAACTAGAGATCTCCTATTCGTGCAGTGTCCTGGCCTTGATAAGAGGCCGAAATATCACAGGTGGACGTTAATCCCAGAACAGTTTACAGATAGCGGGGTGATTCAACTTCGGTATATTACTTGAGTAAGAAGAGAAGAATGCCTGGGGTTAGCCAGGCATCTTCTAAGTACCACAAACAGACAAAATCCGAAACCAAAAAGCGGTACAAGCCACCCATACGTGCGGTGCACCCATACGTCGTGACAGCTGTCACAGGCAGCAGTGAACGTGAAGTTTCACTGCGCACAGGAGACACTCCCCCCCCAGTCCGAAATTCAGAAGGCGGAGCAATTATTAATAGAGGACTGTAAAAAGACCCTCTAAATCCTTGAGGTGGGCACAGCCATGCGAGATTACGGCTGATGTTTTGACATATCATGCACGTCAAAATGCCTCTGTGCCCTCCACTCTAGCACCTCAAGGATTCTTACACGGATAAGCCGTGAGTGGACCAATTACAATATGAAAACCCTCGTGGGGAAACCTTGTAAGGTCTTGAGACCGCTCCCGCTCCCATACGTCGTGACAGCTGTCACAGGCAGCAGTGAACGTGAAGTTTCACTGCGCACAGGAGACACTCCCCCCCCAGTCCGAAATTCAGAAGGCGGAGCAATTATTAATAGAGGACTGTAAAAAGACCCTCTTAATCCTTGAGGTGGGCACAGCCATGCGAGATTACGGCTGATGTTTTGACATATCATGCACGTCAAAATGCCTCTGTGCCCTCCACTCTAGCACCTCAAGGATTCTTACACGGATAAGCCGTGAGTGGACCAATTACAATATGAAAACCCTCGTGGGGAAACCTTGTAAGGTCTTGAGACCGCTCCCGCTCCCATACGTCGTGACAGCTGTCACAGGCAGCAGTGAACGTGAAGTTTCACTGCGCACAGGAGACACTCCCCCCCCAGTCCGAAATTCAGAAGGCGGAGCAATTATTAATAGAGGACTGTAAAAAGACCCTCTTAATCCTTGAGGTGGGCACAGCCATGCGAGATTACGGCTGATGTTTTGACATATCATGCACGTCAAAATGCCTCTGTGCCCTCCACTCTAGCACCTCAAGGATTCTTACACGGATAAGCCGTGAGTGGACCAATTACAATATGAAAACCCTCGTGGGGAAACCTTGTAAGGTCTTGAGACCGCTCCCGCTCCCGCTCCCCCTCCCCCCCCCCTCCTCCCCCCCCTCTCCTTCTCCCGCTCCTCCTCCCCCTCCCCCTCCTGCACCCCCTCCCCCTCTCTTGCCTCCTTCCCCCCCTGCTCCCCGCCTAGCTCCTACTTCAGCTCTTACACCACAGAGGGGTGCCATGCAGCCCCCATCAGACCAGTATGTTGCTTCACCGTCTGCTAGCGATTTGGAGCGGTCGGCCAAGAGAAGGATGAGTGCTTATGGGGGGCCTTCCTCTCCTGGAGGAAGACGGGAGTTGTTCGGTCGAGCGCATAGAGTGCGGCTCATGGCCAAAACACGCAGGTTCATGGTGAGTGTCATTGCCCATTCATTTCTATGCCACGAGGGCCATGAGCCCAACACCAGTTTTACCAGCACCATTGCTCCCGTATCTACTAGGTTCTTCATTCTCTCCTCACCCACTGCAACTTCTTCCTATGTATTATTCTGATCCTCCAACCCCACTCCCCACTTTGGTTACCGCATCCCTAGGGGGTGTTTTGTGAAAGAATTATCAAGTGACACCACCAACGATGCTTCTAAAGTTCACTTGTTCAAAATTGACCACGGTGCAGGATTTTGGACAAGCTGCTAACGAAGCTGCTGATGGAACAGCTACCGGAGTCCATCATGGAGCTCCTTGTTGTGCTGGCAAGTGGGAGATTCTATGAAAGAGGCGTATAAATGAATTGACTCTGGAGGCCATGAACACCCTTTTTCGTCGTAAGAGTGGAGCTCCGCGGTCGCTTGAAGCTAGGGTGCTCTTGATGGAGGCCTTCCTCGCTCCGACGCAAAGACGTGAAAGCCACCTTCCCGAACAAGGCCTTCTCCTTGTCTCCAGATGATTGTGACCTAGCGAGTGAGATGTTCAAGACCTTGAAAGAGAGTCTCAAACATGGTACAATGCCATCTGGTGGTGGTCAGCTCACGGGCATCAAGCTAGCAAGAGTTTCGGCCCTATCCTCATAGGCACTACATACGCACTACACATATATGCTCATACGCACTACCTGACATGATGCAGCCATGACACCTGCTGTTACGCACTACCTGACATGATGCAGCCATGACACCTGCTGTTACGCACTACCTGACATGATGCAGCCATGACACCTGCTGTCACGCACTACCTGACATGATGCAGCCATGACACCTGCTGTTATGCACTACCTGACATGATGCAGCCATGACACCTGCTGTCACGCACTACCTGACATGATGCAGCCATGACACCTGCTGTTACGCACTACCTGACATGATGCAGCCATGACACCTGCTGTTACGCACTACCTGACATGATGCAGCCATGACACCTGCTGTTACGCACTACAAGACATGATGCAGCCATGACACCTGCTGTCACGCACTACCTGACATGATGCAGCCATGACACCTGCTGTTACGCACTACCTGACATGATGCAGCCATGACACCTGCTGTCACGCACTACCTGACATGATGCAGCCATGACACCTGCTGTTACGCACTACCTGACATGATGCAGCCATGACACCTGCTGTTACGCACTACCTGACATGATGCAGCCATGACACCTGCTGTTACGCACTACCTAACATGATGCAGCCATGACACCTGCTGTTACACACTACCTGACATGATGCAGCCATGACACCTGCTGTCACGCACTACCTGACATGATGCAGCCATGACACCTGCTGTTACGCACTACCTGACATGATGCAGCCATGACACCTGCTGTTACGCACTACCTGGCATGATGCAGCCATGACACCTGCTGTCACGCACTACCTGACATGATGCAGCCATGACACATGCTGTCACGCACTACCTGACATGATGCAGCCATGACACCTGCTGTCACGCACTACCTGACATGATGCAGCCATGACACCTGCTGTCACGCACTACCTGACATGATGCAGCCATGACACCTGCTGTCACGCACTACCTGACATGATGCAGCCATGACACCTGTTGTTACGCACTACCTGACATGATGCAGCCATGACACCTGCTGTTACGCACTACCTGACATGATGCAGCCATGACACCTGCTGTCACGCACTACCTGGCATGATGCAGCATGACACCTGCTGTTACGCACTACCTGACATGATGCAGCCATGACACCTGTTGTTGCGCACTACCTGACATGATGCAGCCATGACACCTGCTGTTACGCACTACCTGACATGATGCAGCCATGACACATGCTGTTACGCACTACCTGACCTGATGCAGCCATGACACCTGCTGTTACGCACTACCTGACATGATGCAGCCATGACACCTGTTGTTACGCACTACCTAACCTGATGCAGCCATGACACCTGCTGTTACGCACTACCTGACATGATGCAGCCATGACACCTGTTGTTACGCACTACCTAACCTGATGCAGCCATGACACCTGCTGTTACGCACTACCTGACATGATGCAGCCATGACACCTGTTGTTACGCACTACCTGACCTGATGCAGCCATGACACCTGCTGTCACGCACTACCTGACATGATGCAGCCATGACACCTGCTGTCACGCACTACCTCACATGATGCAGCCATGGCACCTGCTGTCACGCACTACCTGACATGATGCAGCCATGACACCTGCTGTCACGCACTACCTGACCTGATGCAGCCATGACACCTGCTGTTACGCACTACCTAACATGATGCAGCCATGACACATGCTGTCACGCACTACCTGACATGATGCAGCCATGACACCTGCTGTTACGCACTACCTGACATGATGCAGCCATGACACCTGCTGTTATGCACTACCTGACATGATGCAGCCATGACACCTGCTGTCACGCACTACCTGACATGATGCAGCCATGACACCTGCTGTCACGCACTACCTGGCATGATGCAGCCATGACACCTGCTGTCACGCACTACCTGACATGATGCAGCCATGACACCTGCTGTTACGCACTACCTGACATGATGCAGCCATGACACATGCTGTCACGCACTACCTGACATGATGCAGCCATGACACCTGCTGTTACGCACTACCTGACATGATGCAGCCATGACACCTGCTGTTACGCACTACCTGACATGATGCAGCCATGACACCTGCTGTTACGCACTACCTAACATGATGCAGCCATGACACCTGCTGTTACACACTACCTGACATGATGCAGCCATGACACCTGCTGTCACGCACTACCTGACATGATGCAGCCATGACACCTGCTGTTACGCACTACCTGACATGATGCAGCCATGACACCTGCTGTTACGCACTACCTGGCATGATGCAGCCATGACACCTGCTGTCACGCACTACCTGACATGATGCAGCCATGACACATGCTGTCACGCACTACCTGACATGATGCAGCCATGACACCTGCTGTCACGCACTACCTGACATGATGCAGCCATGACACCTGCTGTCACGCACTACCTGACATGCTGCAGCCATGACACCTGCTGTCACGCACTACCTGACATGATGCAGCCATGACACCTGTTGTTACGCACTACCTGACATGATGCAGCCATGACACCTGCTGTTACGCACTACCTGACATGATGCAGCCATGACACCTGCTGTTACGCACTCCCTGACATGATGCAGCCATGACACCTGCTGTTACGCACTACCTGACATGATGCAGCCATGACACCTGCTGTCACGCACTACCTGACATGATGCAGCCATGACACCTGCTGTTACGCACTACCTGACATGATGCAGCCATGACACCTGCTGTTACGCACTACCTGACATGATGCAGCCATGACACCTGCTGTTACGCACTACCTGACATGATGCAGCCATGACACCTGCTGTTACGCACTACCTAACATGATGCAGCCATGACACCTGCTGTTACACACTACCTGACATGATGCAGCCATGACACCTGCTGTCACGCACTACCTGACATGATGCAGCCATGACACCTGCTGTTACGCACTACCTGACATGATGCAGCCATGACACCTGCTGTTACGCACTACCTGGCATGATGCAGCCATGACACCTGCTGTCACGCACTACCTGACATGATGCAGCCATGACACATGCTGTCACGCACTACCTGACATGATGCAGCCATGACACCTGCTGTCACGCACTACCTGACATGATGCAGCCATGACACCTGCTGTTACGCACTACCTGACATGATGCAGCCATGACACCTGCTGTTACGCACTACCTGACATGATGCAGCCATGACACCTGCTGTTACGCACTACCTAACATGATGCAGCCATGACACCTGCTGTTACACACTACCTGACATGATGCAGCCATGACACCTGCTGTCACGCACTACCTGACATGATGCAGCCATGACACCTGCTGTTACGCACTACCTGACATGATGCAGCCATGACACCTGCTGTTACGCACTACCTCACATGATGCAGCCATGACACCTGCTGTCACGCACTACCTGACATGATGCAGCCATGACACATGCTGTCACGCACTACCTGACATGATGCAGCCATGACACCTGCTGTCACGCACTACCTGACATGATGCAGCCATGACACCTGCTGTCACGCACTACCTGACATGCTGCAGCCATGACACCTGCTGTCACGCACTACCTGACATGATGCAGCCATGACACCTGTTGTTACGCACTACCTGACATGATGCAGCCATGACACCTGCTGTTACGCACTACCTGACATGATGCAGCCATGACACCTGCTGTCACGCACTACCTGACATGATGCAGCATGACACCTGCTGTTACGCACTACCTGACCTGATGCAGCCATGACACCTGTTGTTACGCACTACCTGACATGATGCAGCCATGACACCTGCTGTTACGCACTACCTGACATGATGCAGCCATGACACCTGCTGTTATGCACTACCTGACATGATGCAGCCATGACACCTGCTGTCACGCACTACCTGACATGATGCAGCCATGACACCTGCTGTCACGCACTACCTGGCATGATGCAGCCATGACACCTGCTGTCACGCACTACCTGACATGATGCAGCCATGACACCTGCTGTTACGCACTACCTGACATGATGCAGCCATGACACATGCTGTCACGCACTACCTGACATGATGCAGCCATGACACCTGCTGTTACGCACTACCTGACATGATGCAGCCATGACACCTGCTGTTACGCACTACCTGACATGATGCAGCCATGACACCTGCTGTTACGCACTACCTAACATGATGCAGCCATGACACCTGCTGTTACACACTACCTGACATGATGCAGCCATGACACCTGCTGTCACGCACTACCTGACATGATGCAGCCATGACACCTGCTGTTACGCACTACCTGACATGATGCAGCCATGACACCTGCTGTTACGCACTACCTGGCATGATGCAGCCATGACACCTGGTGTCACGCACTACCTGACATGATGCAGCCATGACACATGCTGTCACGCACTACCTGACATGATGCAGCCATGACACCTGCTGTCACGCACTACCTGACATGATGCAGCCATGACACCTGCTGTCACGCACTACCTGACATGCTGCAGCCATGACACCTGCTGTCACGCACTACCTCACATGATGCAGCCATGACACCTGTTGTCACGCACTACCTGACATGATGCAGCCATGACACCTGCTGTTACGCACTACCTGACATGATGCAGCCATGACACCTGCTGTTACGCACTACCTGACATGATGCAGCCATGACACCTGCTGTTACGCACTACCTGACATGATGCAGCCATGACACCTGCTGTTACGCACTACCTAACATGATGCAGCCATGACACCTGCTGTTACACACTACCTGACATGATGCAGCCATGACACCTGCTGTCACGCACTACCTGACATGATGCAGCCATGACACCTGCTGTTACGCACTACCTGACATGATGCAGCCATGACACCTGCTGTTACGCACTACCTGGCATGATGCAGCCATGACACCTGCTGTCACGCACTACCTGACATGATGCAGCCATGACACATGCTGTCACGCACTACCTGACATGATGCAGCCATGACACCTGCTGTTACGCACTACCTGACATGATGCAGCCATGACACCTGCTGTTACGCACTACCTGACATGATGCAGCCATGACACATGCTGTCACGCACTACCTGACATGATGCAGCCATGACACCTGCTGTTACGCACTACCTAACATGATGCAGCCATGACACCTGCTGTTACACACTACCTGACATGATGCAGCCATGACACCTGCTGTCACGCACTACCTGACATGATGCAGCCATGACACCTGCTGTTACGCACTACCTGACATGATGCAGCCATGACACCTGCTGTTACGCACTACCTGGCATGATGCAGCCATGACACCTGCTGTCACGCACTACCTGACATGATGCAGCCATGACACATGCTGTCACGCACTACCTGACATGATGCAGCCATGACACCTGCTGTCACGCACTACCTGACATGATGCAGCCATGACACCTGCTGTTACGCACTACCTGACATGATGCAGCCATGACACCTGCTGTCACGCACTACCTGACATGCTGCAGCCATGACACCTGCTGTCACGCACTACCTGACATGATGCAGCCATGACACCTGTTGTTACGCACTACCTGACATGATGCAGCCATGACACCTGCTGTTACGCACTACCTGACATGATGCAGCCATGACACCTGCTGTTACGCACTACCTGGCATGATGCAGCCATGACACCTGCTGTTACGCACTACCTGGCATGATGCAGCCATGACACCTGCTGTCACGCACTACCTGACATGATGCAGCCATGACACCTGCTGTTACGCACTACCTGACATGATGCAGCCATGACACCTGCTGTCACGCACTACCTGACATGATGCAGCCATGACACCTGCTGTCACGCACTACCTGACATGCTGCAGCCATGACACCTGCTGTCACGCACTACCTGACATGATGCAGCCATGACACCTGTTGTTACGCACTACCTGACATGATGCAGCCATGACACCTGCTGTTACGCACTACCTGACATGATGCAGCCATGACACCTGCTGTTACGCACTCCCTGACATGATGCAGCCATGACACCTGCTGTTACGCACTACCTGACATGATGCAGCCATGACACCTGCTGTCACGCACTACCTGACCTGATGCAGCCATGACACCTGCTGTTACGCACTACCTGACATGATGCAGCCATGACACCTGCTGTTACGCACTACCTGACATGATGCAGCCATGACACCTGCTGTTACGCACTACCTGACATGATGCAGCCATGACACCTGCTGTTACGCACTACCTAACATGATGCAGCCATGACACCTGCTGTTACACACTACCTGACATGATGCAGCCATGACACCTGCTGTCACGCACTACCTGACATGATGCAGCCATGACACCTGCTGTTACGCACTACCTGACATGATGCAGCCATGACACCTGCTGTTACGCACTACCTGGCATGATGCAGCCATGACACCTGCTGTCACGCACTACCTGACATGATGCAGCCATGACACATGCTGTCACGCACTACCTGACATGATGCAGCCATGACACCTGCTGTTACGCACTACCTGACATGATGCAGCCATGACACCTGCTGTTACGCACTACCTGACATGATGCAGCCATGACACCTGCTGTTACGCACTACCTGACATGATGCAGCCATGACACCTGCTGTTACGCACTACCTAACATGATGCAGCCATGACACCTGCTGTTACACACTACCTGACATGATGCAGCCATGACACCTGCTGTCACGCACTACCTGACATGATGCAGCCATGACACCTGCTGTTACGCACTACCTGACATGATGCAGCCATGACACCTGCTGTTACGCACTACCTGGCATGATGCAGCCATGACACCTGCTGTCACGCACTACCTGACATGATGCAGCCATGACACATGCTGTCACGCACTACCTGACATGATGCAGCCATGACACCTGCTGTCACGCACTACCTGACATGATGCAGCCATGACACCTGCTGTCACGCACTACCTGACATGCTGCAGCCATGACACCTGCTGTCACGCACTACCTGACATGATGCAGCCATGACACCTGTTGTTACGCACTACCTGACATGATGCAGCCATGACACCTGCTGTTACGCACTACCTGACATGATGCAGCCATGACACCTGCTGTCACGCACTACCTGACATGATGCAGCATGACACCTGCTGTTACGCACTACCTGACCTGATGCAGCCATGACACCTGTTGTTACGCACTACCTGACATGATGCAGCCATGACACCTGCTGTTACGCACTACCTGACATGATGCAGCCATGACACATGCTGTTACGCACTACCTGACCTGATGCAGCCATGACACCTGCTGTTACGCACTACCTGACATGATGCAGCCATGACACCTGTTGTTACGCACTACCTAACCTGATGCAGCCATGACACCTGCTGTTACGCACTACCTGACATGATGCAGCCATGACACCTGTTGTTACGCACTACCTAACCTGATGCAGCCATGACACCTGCTGTTACGCACTACCTGACATGATGCAGCCATGACACCTGTTGTTACGCACTACCTGACCTGATGCAGCCATGACACCTGCTGTCACGCACTACCTGACATGATGCAGCCATGACACCTGCTGTCACGCACTACCTCACATGATGCAGCCATGGCACCTGCTGTCACGCACTACCTGACATGATGCAGCCATGACACCTGCTGTCACGCACTACCTGACATGATGCAGCCATGACACCTGCTGTTACGCACTACCTAACATGATGCAGCCATGACACATGCTGTCACGCACTACCTGACATGATGCAGCCATGACACCTGCTGTTACGCACTCCCTGACATGATGCAGCCATGACACCTGCTGTTACGCACTACCTGACATGATGCAGCCATGACACATGCTGTCACGCACTACCTGACATGATGCAGCCATGACACCTGCTGTCACGCACTACCTGACATGATGCAGCCATGACACATGCTGTCACGCACTACCTGACATGATGCAGCCATGACACCTGCTGTCACGCACTACCTGACATGATGCAGCCATGACACCTGCTGTCACGCACTACCTGACATGATGCAGCCATGACACCTGCTGTCACGCACTACCTGACATGATGCAGCCATGACACCTGTTGTTACGCACTACCTGACATGATGCAGCCATGACACCTGCTGTTACGCACTACCTGACATGATGCAGCCATGACACCTGCTGTCACGCACTACCTGACATGATGCAGCATGACACCTGCTGTTACGCACTACCTGACCTGATGCAGCCATGACACCTGTTGTTACGCACTACCTGACATGATGCAGCCATGACACCTGCTGTTACGCACTACCTGACATGATGCAGCCATGACACATGCTGTTACGCACTACCTGACCTGATGCAGCCATGACACCTGCTGTTACGCACTACCTGACATGATGCAGCCATGACACCTGTTGTTACGCACTACCTAACCTGATGCAGCCATGACACCTGCTGTTACGCACTACCTGACATGATGCAGCCATGACACCTGTTGTTACGCACTACCTAACCTGATGCAGCCATGACACCTGCTGTTACGCACTACCTGACATGATGCAGCCATGACACCTGCTGTTACGCACTACCTGACCTGATGCAGCCATGACACCTGCTGTCACGCACTACCTGACATGATGCAGCCATGACACCTGCTGTCACGCACTACCTCACATGATGCAGCCATGGCACCTGCTGTCACGCACTACCTGACATGATGCAGCCATGACACCTGCTGTCACGCACTACCTGACATGATGCAGCCATGACACCTGCTGTTACGCACTACCTAACATGATGCAGCCATGACACATGCTGTCACGCACTACCTGACATGATGCAGCCATGACACCTGCTGTTACGCACTCCCTGACATGATGCAGCCATGACACCTGCTGTTACGCACTACCTGACATGATGCAGCCATGACACCTGCTGTCACGCACTACCTGACATGATGCAGCCATGACACCTGCTGTTACGCACTACCTGACATGATGCAGCCATGACACCTGCTGTTACGCACTACCTGACATGATGCAGCCATGACACCTGCTGTTACGCACTACCTGACATGATGCAGCCATGACACCTGCTGTTACGCACTACCTGACATGATGCAGCCATGACACCTGTTGTCACGCACTACCTCACATGATGCAGCCATGACACCTGCTGTTACGCACTACCTGACATGATGCAGCCATGACACCTGCTGTTACGCACTACCTGACATGATGCAGCCATGACACCTGCTGTCACGCACTACCTGACATGATGCAGCCATGACACCTGTTGTTACGCACTACCTGACATGATGCAGCCATGACACCTGTTGTTACGCACTACCTGACCTGATGCAGCCATGACACCTGCTGTCACGCACTACCTGACATGATGCAGCCATGACACCTGCTGTTACGCACTACCTGACATGATGCAGCCATGCCACCTGCTGTTACGCACTACCCGACATGATGCAGCCATGACACCTGCTGTCACGCACTACCTGACATGATGCAGCCATGACACCTGCTGTTACGCACTACCTGACATGATGCAGCCATGACACCTGCTGTCACGCACTACCTGACATGATGCAGCCATGACACCTGCTGTCACGCACTACCTGACATGATGCAGCATGACACCTGCTGTCACGCACTACCTGACATGATACAGCCATGACACCTGCTGTTACGCACTACCTGACATGATGCAGCCATGACACCTGCTGTTACGCACTACCTGACCTGATGCAGCCATGACACCTGCTGTCACGCACTACCTGACATGATGCAGCCATGCCACCTGCTGTTACGCACTACCTGACATGATGCAGCCATGACACCTGCTGTTACGCACTACCTGACATGATGCAGCCATGACACCTGCTGTTACGCACTACCTGACCTGATGCAGCCATGACACCTGCTGTTACGCACTACCTGACATGATGCAGCCATGACACCTGCTGTTACGCACTACCTGACCTGATGCAGCATGACACCTGCTGTTACGCACTACCTGACATGATGCAGCCATGACACCTGCTGTCACGCACTACCTGACATGATGCAGCCATGCCACCTGCTGTTACGCACTACCTGACATGATGCAGCCATGACACCTGTTGTTACGCACTACCTAACCTGATGCAGCCATGACACCTGCTGTCACGCACTACCTGACATGATGCAGCCATGACACCTGCTGTCACGCACTACCTCACATGATGCAGCCATGACACCTGCTGTCACGAACTACCAGACATGATGCAGCCATGACACCTGCTGTTACGCACTACCGGGCATGATGCAGCCATGCCACCTGCTGTCACGCACTACCTGACATGATGCAGCCATGACACCTGCTGTCACGCACTACCTGACCTGATGCAGCCATGACACCTGCTGTTACGCACTACCTGACATGATGCAGCCATGACACCTGCTGTCACGCACTACCTGACATGATGCAGCCATGACACCTGCTGTTACGCACTACCTGACCTGATGCAGCCATGACACCTGCTGTCACGCACTACCTGACATGATGCAGCCATGACACCTGCTGTTACGCACTACCTGACATGATGCAGCCATGACACCTGCTGTTACGCACTACCTGACATGATGCAGCCATGACACCTGCTGTCACGCACTACCTGACATGATGCAGCCATGACACCTGCTGTCACGCACTACCTGACATGATGCAGCCATGACACCTGCTGTTACGCACTACCTGACATGATGCAGCCATGACACCTGCTGTCACGCACTACCTGACATGATGCAGCCATGACACATGCTGTCACGCACTACCTGACATGATGCAGCCATGACACCTGCTGTCACGCACTACCTGACATGATGCAGCCATGACACCTGCTGTCACGCACTACCTGACATGATGCAGCCATGACACCTGCTGTTACGCACTACCTGACATGATGCAGCCATGACACCTGCTGTTACGCACTACCTGACCTGATGCAGCCATGACACCTGCTGTTACGCACTACCTGACATGATGCAGCCATGACACCTGCTGTCACGCACTACCTGACATGATGCAGCCATGACACTTGCTGTTACGCACTACCTGACATGATGCAGCCATGCCACCTGCTGTTACGCACTACCTGACATGATGCAGCCATGACACCTGTTGTTACGCACTACCTAACCTGATGCAGCCATGACACCTGCTGTCACGCACTACCTGACATGATGCAGCCATGACACCTGCTGTCACGCACTACCTCACATGATGCAGCCATGACACCTGCTGTCACGAACTACCAGACATGATGCAGCCATGACACCTGCTGTTACGCACTACCGGGCATGATGCAGCCATGACACCTGCTGTCACGCACTACCTGACATGATGCAGCCATGACACCTGCTGTCACGCACTACCTGACCTGATGCAGCCATGACACCTGCTGTTACGCACTACCTGACATGATGCAGCCATGACACCTGCTGTCACGCACTACCTGACATGATGCAGCCATGACACCTGCTGTTACGCACTACCTGACCTGATGCAGCCATGACACCTGCTGTCACGCACTACCTGACATGATGCAGCCATGACACCTGCTGTTACGCACTACCTGACATGATGCAGCCATGACACCTGCTGTTACGCACTACCTGACATGATGCAGCCATGACACCTGCTGTTACGCACTACCTGACCTGATGCAGCCATGACACCTGCTGTTACGCACTACCTGACATGATGCAGCCATGACACCTGCTGTCACGCACTACCTGACATGATGCAGCCATGACACCTGCTGTTACGCACTACCTGACATGATGCAGCCATGACACCTGCTGTTACGCACTACCTGACATGATGCAGCCATGACACCTGCTGTCACGCACTACCTGACATGATGCAGCCATGACACCTGCTGTCACGCACTACCTGACATGATGCAGCCATGACACCTGCTGTCACGCACTACCTGACATGATGCAGCCATGACACCTGCTGTCACGCACTACCTGACATGATGCAGCCATGACACCTGCTGTTACGCACTACCTGACATGATGCAGCCATGACACCTGCTGTTACGCACTACCTGACATGATGCAGCCATGACACCTGCTGTTACGCACTACCTGACATGATGCAGCCATGACACCTGCTGTCACGCACTACCTGACATGATGCAGCATGACACCTGCTGTCACGCACTACCTGACATGATACAGCCATGACACCTGCTGTTACGCACTACCTGACATGATGCAGCCATGACACCTGCTGTTACGCACTACCTGACATGATGCAGCCATGACACCTGCTGTCACGCACTACCTGACATGATGCAGCCATGCCACCTGCTGTCACGCACTACCTGACATGATGCAGCCATGACACCTGTTGTTACGCACTACCTGACATGATGCAGCCATGCCACCTGCTGTTATGCACTACCTGACCTGATGCAGCCATGACACCTGCTGTTACGCACTACCTGACATGATGCAGCCATGACACATGCTGTCACGCACTACCTGACATGATGCAGCCATGACACCTGCTGTTACGCACTACCTGACATGATGCAGCCATGACACCTGCTGTTACGCACTACCTGACATGATGCAGCCATGCCACCTGCTGTTACGCACTACCTGACATGATGCAGCCATGACACCTGCTGTCACGCACTACCTGACCTGATGCAGCCATGACACCTGCTGTTACGCACTTCCTGACATGATGCAGCCATGACACCTGCTGTTACGCACTACCTGGCATGATGCAGCCATGACACCTGCTGTCACGCACTACCTGACATGATGCAGCCATGACACATGCTGTCACGCACTACCTGACCTGATGCAGCCATGACACCTGTTGTTACGCACTACCTGACATGATGCAGCCATGACACCTGCTGTCACGCACTACCTGACATGATGCAGCCATGACACCTGCTGTTACGCACTACCTGACATGATGCAGCCATGACACCTGCTGTTACGCACTACCTGACATGATGCAGCCATGACACCTGCTGTCACGCACTACCTGACATGATGCAGCCATGACACCTGCTGTCACGCACTACCTGACATGATACAGCCATGACACCTGCTGTTACGCACTACCTGACATGATGCAGCCATGACACCTGCTGTTACGCACTACCTGACATGATACAGCCATGACACCTGCTGTCACGCACTACCTGACATGATGCAGCCATGCCACCTGCTGTTACGCACTACCTGACATGATGCAGCCATGACACCTGCTGTTACGCACTACCTGACCTGATGCAGCCATGACACCTGCTGTTACGCACTACCTGACATGATGCAGCCATGACACCTGCTGTCACGCACTACCTGACATGATGCAGCCATGCCACCTGCTGTTACGCACTACCTGACATGATGCAGCCATGACACCTGCTGTCACGCACTACCTGACATGATGCAGCCATGACACCTGCTGTTACGCACTACCTGACCTGATGCAGCCATGACACATGCTGTCACGCACTACCTGACATGATGCAGCCATGACACTTGCTGTTACGCACTACCTGACATGATGCAGCCATGACACCTGCTGTTACGCACTACCTGACATGATGCAGCCATGACACCTGCTGTTACGCACTACCTGACATGATGCAGCCATGACACCTGCTGTCACGCACTACCTGACCTGATGCAGCCATGACACCTGCTGTTACGCACTACCTGACATGATGCAGCCATGACACCTGCCGGGCAGCCAACTGCGGTTGATGCGAGGCTCCAGCCTGCTGTGTTTACTGCTGCTGATGCTGCTGCCGGGCACCCAGTTGCGGCGGTTGAGAGACTGCTGTTGCTCCTGTTGCTGCTGCTGCCGGGCAGCCAGCTGCAGTTGTGGCCGTGCACCCGCCTGTGGCTGATGCTGTAAGGCAGCCATCTGCTGCAGTTGCTGTTGTTGCTGTTGTTGCATCTGTTGCTGCTGCTGCTGCACTTCCATTGCCTGTCGTCCTTGGACCTGTTGCAATACCTCCACCAACAGCTGCCGCCCCAAGCATGCAGCATCCAACAAGCGCTCTTGCTGCGCGTCAGCCGCTTCTGTGCCTTTCTGCCATGCCTCATCCTATTCTCCTGAACAGGAGGCAGGGCAGGAGGTAGGGCAGGAGACAGGACAGGAGGAAGGGCAGGAGGAAGGGCAGGAGGAAGGGCAGGAGGCAGGACATGAGGCAGGACTGTAGGCAGGGCAGAAGGCAGGGCAGGAGGCAGGACAGGAGGTAGGGCAGGAGGCAGGGCAGGAGGCAGGGTAGGAGGCAGGGCAGGAGGTAGGAGAAGAGGCAGGACTGGAGGCAGGGCAGAAGGCAGGATAGGAGACAGGACAGGCGGCAGGACAGGAGGCAGGGCTGGAGGCAGGACATGAGGAAGGGCTAGAGGCAGGGCAGGATGCATGGATGGAGGCAGGGATGGAGGCAGGGCAGAAGGCAGGACAGGAGGCAGAGCAGGAGGCTGGGCTGGAGGCAGGACAAGAGGCAGGAGAGGAGGCAGGGGTAGAGGCAGGGCAGGAGGTAGGACAGGGGGCAGGACATGAGGCAGGGCTGGAGGCAGGGCAGAAGGCAGGACAGGAAGCAGGGCAGGAGGTAGGACAGGAGGCAGGACAGAAGGCAGAGCAGGAGGCTGGGCTGGAGGCAAGACCAGAGGCAGGAGAGGAGGCAGGGCTTGAGGCAGGGCTAGAGGCAGGGCAGGAAGTAGGACAGGGGGCAGGGCATGAGGCAAGGCAGGAGGCAGGACATGAGGCAGGGCTGGAGGCAGGGCAGAAGGCAGGACATGAGCAGGGCAGGAGGCAGGGCAGGAGGCAAGACAGGAGGCAGGGCAGGTGGCTGGGAAGGATGCGGGACAGGAGGCAGGGCAGGAGGCAGGACATGAGGAATGAATGGAGGCAGGGCAGGAGGCAGGGCAGGAGGCAGGGCAGGAGGCAGGGCAGGAGGCAGGGCAGGAGGCAGGGCAGGAGGCAGGACAGGAGGCAGGACAGGAGGCAGGGCTGGAGGCAGGGCAGGAGGCAGGACAGGAGGCAGAGCAGGAGGCAGGGCAGGGAGCTGGGAAGTATGCAGGACAGGAGGCATGGCAAGGGGTAGGGCAGGAGGTAGGGCAGGAGGCAGGGCAGGAGGCAGAACAGGAGGCAGGGCTGAAGGCAGGACATGAGACAGGGCAGGAGGCAGGACAGGAGGCAGGGCAGGAGGCAAGGCAGGAGGCATAACAGAAGACAAGACAGGAGGCAGGACAGGCGGTAGGGCAGGGGGCAGGACAGGAGGTAGGGCTGGAGGCAGGGCAGAAGGCAGGACAGGAGGCAGGGCAGGAGGCAGGGCAGGAGGCTGGGAGGGAGGGAGGAAAGGAGGCAGCTCATGAGGAAGGATAGGAGGTAGGGCAGCAGGCAGGACGGGAGGCAGGGCCGGATCCAGAACAGGTGGGAGGACAGAAGGCAGGGCAGGAGGCATGGCAGGAGGCAGGGCAGGAGGCAGGGCAGGAGGCAGGGCAGGAGGCAGGGCAGGAGGCAGGGCAGGAGGCAGGGCAGGAGGCAGGGCAGGAGGCAGGACAGCAGGCAGGGCAGGAGGCAGGACAGCAGGCAGGGTAGGAGGCAGGACAGGGGCAGGACAGGAGGCAGGGCAGGAGGCAGGACAGGAGGCAGGACAGGAGGTAGGACAGGAGGCAGGACAGGAGGTAGGACAGGAGGCAGGGCAGTAGACAGGACAGGAGGCAGGACGGGTGGCAGGCCAGGAGGCAGGGCACGAGGCAGGACAGGAGGCAGGTCAGTGCGAGGATCATAATAGGCGGCAAATATCACCCTGACTATCAAGCAGATGTGAACGGCCGCGCTGGTCCAGGTGGAGCAGCAGGAATGCAGGATGTTGAATACCTTGAGGCCCTCATGGCTCGTGACCTGCAGGCCACATGATTTTAATGATGAGTGGCTTGACAGCAGGGTATAAGAAGATTCGTGAACAAGTTCACACCGTTTATCAAGCCGCTTGGTACATCATGTTACCTAGTCCGCAGTTGGTTGTCCATCATCATCAATAGAACGAAGTGCCCCTTGGACAGCCTCAAGAAGTACGGAGCATGGCCGGTCTAGGAACGGCCCATCTGGTCTGCTAGAGGGGTGGTGGCCAGGTCAGCCGCCTCTGTCACCTTGATCATCTTCTCCAATGGCACCATCGGGTCGGGATCCATCGTTGCTTCAGTCTTTCGACACGCTGCCGTCTGGACCGCCTCGGCTGTGGCGCCGCACTTTGACATATCGTTGCTGAGCTTCTGCTCCACAGAGCGAGTCCCTGAGCCCATGCTGGGCGCCTAGCATCCATGCTGGCCCTAAGGTCGGCTGAGACCGCCCCGCGCAGCTGCCTGTGGGAAGTGCTCTGAGAGCACTGCCCTCTGTGCTGTGCATACAGTCCTGCTTGAATAGGACATGCAGCTCGTCCCTGCCCGGCATTTCCTTCCTCATGCGCATCACGATGAGCCTGCTGGGGCAGTTGTTGACCATCATGGAGCAGCTGTAGCAGCTGTACCACTCAGCACAACCTTGGACCCAGTCACCTCTGATTGTGCGATCCTTGTCATGCGTCGGCTACTCTCTGCTGGCCACCTCAGCTCGCCTGCCTCCGATGCTGCTGCTGCTGCAGGTGGTCCTGCCCTCTTGGTCATGTCGCTGACAGTCCTGACACCGGAAGCATCGCATCCCTCCCCCTCATCTGTCGTCCCCACCCATTCCGTCCCGTCTGGGCCTCTGGGGATGACACAGGCGTGGGCGTGCCTGAAGCAGACGGATCGCCACTGCCTGACACACGCGCCTCTTTAGCCTTGCTGCTGCTGGGCTTTGCTAAGCTCATGCATGCACATATGTGCGCAGGGAACAGCCCATGAGCCGTGAGGGCAGCCTTCAGCGCACGATCAAACAAGCACCTTAACTTATCATCTTGGGGATTGAGTACCTGAGAGTCTATGAAGGTTTAACATGGGGCTGATTACGCCCCCCGGCCTGCATTGGAGGCTGCCATCCAATATATCACTTTGACGTGTCTCTGTGGTTTTGCCGCTCAAACCCCGCGACCCTCAGAGCGCAACCTAAAGGCTGGCCGAGGCGCCCCCTACACGACTCCAGACAGCAGCAGCATACGAACGCATGTGAACGAAGAAGATTAAGATCAATTAGAAACGCGATTTGCCCAAGCGACTTCAAGGCTGAGTTGTCCGAGTATCGAGCTGAGTTGGCAAGCGCGACTCTTGTGACACGAGGAATTAGTCGGGACAGATCCGTGGGACAGACCTTAGAGAAATGGGCAGCATCTGCATCTGGGCAATACGCACCGTAACCACGACACATGAATGACGAAAGCTCCCGAGATCCGAGCCCACCCTGCGGCGCGGGACTCCGAGAGTCTTGGGAGGAACTGAATCAGCGAGGGCAACGCAGGCCAATCTATACCACACACTCCGCAAAAGGACCACTCGTCCCAGGCCGTCCCAGAGGCATCCCACGTCCCACCTGGGACGCCCACCTGGGATGCCTCTGGGACGTCTCCTATATTTCATTTTGTCCATGGATGCGTCTCAGACACGTCCCGTACTGGGACGTGGGACGCGTCTCAGTCTTCTCAGACACGTCCCATCTGGGATGCGTCTGGGATGCAACCCACATGTGCACAGGATGTATGCTGGGATGATGTCAAGGATGCATGTGGAGACGTCCGCCATGATGCATGCTGGTATGAGAGCTGGGATGTCAGCTAGGATGCATACTGGGACTGAGCCGTCAGCTGGGATGTCAGCTAGGATACATACTAGGACTGTACACCGGCTCTACGGCTCTGCCTCACGCACGGTATGCCCTGCCTGATCCAGGGTGCATGTTACCGCAGGGGCCTCTCCAAAGGTACATATTGAATTTTGTCAAGGCTTCAAGACTGCAAAATAAACAAATGGGGTCGTGTTTTGGTACCAACTGGCACACTGGTGGCCAAGTTAACCTACCGGTATTAGTTACGGTAGAAGGCTTTGCATGCCTGCATGGTGCACACAGTGACTACAACTGGCATGCGTGCACACTCCCAACCCTCTGCACAAACACACATAACAGGCCCACCCTGGCTTCTTTAGAAGCAGATGTGGCTTCCAGCATGGCTTCTTCACCTCAGTCATGTGCCTCCTCCGTCGTCCTGGACGCAAGAGCCCTTCTCAGAAGTTCATCTCAACGCCGCCGCCGCCAGCCTCGATGTCAGCATTCACGAGCACCAGCGTCACCTTGGTCACTTTGGACTCAGGACTGCACTCCACCCTGCATTCTTCGCACATTCAGTGCTCATGCGGCTGCGCGGGACGAGGGCGGCAAGGGGGAGAGGGCGGCGAATTCAGCGGGATTCAGTTGGCAACAAAAAGGGCAGGTCGAGAGCGCGACATGGTGGGAAACGAAGTGCCAGTGCACCACAACATAGCTGCCCTGCAGTCTGAGGTACGCGCGCCATTTGTGTGTCCCTTAATTTTGTTTCCTTTATCCGGGCTTTCTTAACCTCTGTCTAGTATGTCCCCCCCCCATCTCTTTGTTGAGACATATAACTTATTTGAGGCTGTATGACACCACCAAACCGTGACAGGAACCCTGATATTGAAATGCCTTAGCTTCTGTAGAAGCCATGGTAGATATTGTTGAGGCGTAGACGTTTTCCGAGGCTGAAACTTGTGTTGTCTTTCTCTTTTTAGGGATCTCCTTCATGGGAGACTGTAAAAAAAGTGTGCCTAGAAAAAAAAAGTGACTAAAAAAAAAAAAATCGTGGGGATCTTTGCCACCTTTCCCGGGTTTCTTTTGGTGTCTTTACTTTTCTTGAACCCTTCGCTCTTCTTCAGGGTTGTTTTCTCTCGGGTGCGAACAACCATCGGCTAACACCAGCAGGTATCGAACTCGCGACCTCCGCTTGATCAGCATCGTCGGTGCTAGGCTGTAAGCGACTGACACCAGTACGGCATTAGTCACGGTCGATTGGGTGGGTGGCGGGCGAGAGGTGTCATCGTTGCGCGGCCAAAAAGCTTTCCGAATTCACATCGCCTTCACCCGACGTTCAGTAAATATAACCACATTGCTAAAGCGCTGCTTTCAATCGAGGGCGCACTTGCGGCGTAACACAGCGTTTCAACAAAGGCCTTGCATGCCGAGCGTCGCCACTCGTTCGGTATGTAGCATGGGTGGTTGGCCGGCGAGAGATGTCATCGGCCCCCAATTCGCAGCGACTGCAATAACTTTTCGAATACATATCGCCTACACTCGACGTTGAGTGCATTAGAATCACAATGTCAATGCGCATCTTTTGATCGCCTGCCCGGTGCCTGCTGAGCGTCGTGAGCTGTCCAGGCCGGCATAGTAGGTTCTGCTGCGCGTCTTTGTTTTTTTTTTTTTTTTTTTTTAGTCACTTTTTTTTTCTAGGCACACTTTTTTTACAGTCTCCCATGAAGGAGATCCCTAAAAAAAAAAAAAAAAAGACGCGCAGCAGAACCTACTATGCCGGCCTGGACGGCTCACGACGCTCAGCAGGCACCGGGCAGGCGATCAAAAGATGCGCATTGACATTGTGATTCTAATGCACTCAGCGTCGAGTGTAGGCGATATGTATTCGAAAAGTTATTGCAGTCGCTGCGAATTGGGGGCCGATGACATCTCTCGCCGGCCAACCACCCATGCTACATACCGAACGAGTGGCGACGCTCGGCATGCAAGGCCTTTGTTGAAACGCTGTGTTACGCCGCAAGTGCGCCCTCGATTGAAAGCAGCGCTTTAGCAATGTGGTTATATTTACTGAACGTCGGGTGAAGGCGATGTGAATTCGGAAAGGAATCGCACATTATGCGCTGCGCGGCGATGACGTTGCTCACTGGCCACCTACCCAAACCAACTGCCCGTCAATGATGCCGTACATGTGCCAGTCGCTTATCGTCTCGCACAGACGAGACTTATCGGGCGAAGGTCGCGAGTTCGATACCTGGTGGTTGCAGAAATAATTGTTGATGACCGTGCGTTATAGCACTGGCATGTCGATGGTTGTTCAACCCTGAAAGAGTGCGAAGGGTTCAAGAAAAATAAAAGACACAAAAAGAAACCCGGGGAAGGTGGCAAAGATCCCCACCCTGGTTTCGGTCTTTTGATTGACCCTTCGCTTTATTTTCCACATTTTCTCCTTCGTCCCCCCCCCTGCCCCCTTGCGTATTGTTCTTTCCTGCCGTATTTCAGGCGCCCGCGCGGCCGAGCCTTTTTGACCAGGGCCCAGAGGTGTAACGTCATTAACCGTAGTCGTTCTTTGACTTCATTTGTGTGAAGATGTGTGAAAAATTTACAGTCCAGCGGGGCATCACATTTGATGCATGGGACTTGCGCCCATAAACCGGTAAAAGCACTAGATACGATAGGACAGCCAGCGAAAGCCGGTGACCCCCCTTGGCAAGCAAGAAACACACAACCACTGAGCAGCAGTGTGGGAATGAACCCCCAAGTGCAGAAGATATGGTAAGCCCCAGCCTTCAAATATGACGTGGGTACAAAAGAGTTTGTTTGGAGGCAATTCATTTGTTTTTTTGCCATGAGGTAATTAATTTGTCTTTTTCAATTTGGGGTCAAAATGTAGTTTTATGAAGCCGCAGGGGCCATGAACAGTAGAACGTTAATCCGCAAAGCCTCTTTTATGGAAACTGGCACTTCGCCAGCAACAGTAGGCATAGCAGCTGCAGGGGTTGGTAAGAACGCACATAGCGCGACAAAATGAATACCGGTACCGTTGTGGGAAAGTGTGGGGAATTTGCATGGTATCTGTACACACAGGCGAAAGTTTCGAATTTTAGGAAATAAGTTAAGGCGCGCCACCTGTAATGAGTAATGAATAAACCGCGTATTACTCCGCGCAAGCAACTTGGTTAACATTGAAGAGTGCGAAGGCAAAGGACGTCTACAGTAGTTGCTACGACCCGTGGTGGCTTTGCTCACAGCCCTGAACAGGTCAATCAACACCTCTGGGCCCTGCTAAAAAAAGCTAGGCCGCGTGGGCGCCTATCCGTGAAGTTGTGAGAAGGAAAGTAAATGCAAGAGGGGAAAGGATAGAAAGTGAGGAACACAAAGGTGAACGAAATCATCTCCCCCCCCTAAATAAAGGAAAGGCAGTGCGGCGGCGGACGGAGATAGTGCCCTTGATCCCCTCTAGAGCCCAGATCAGGGCTAAGCAACAGCCTGCTTCAGGCTTCCTCTTCATGAAGATGTACTACCAGTACTAGTTGTAATGCACCGATACCGGATGCTTTGTCACCGGTTAGTTGTGGTATGGCATAAAACCCTGAGATACAGGGACACTACCATAGCACAGTCATTTTTTTATCTCAGGTCAAGTTTGCTCAAAGATGCCAAATGAAGCTCAATCAGCATTCATGTGATCCATTTCCATGATGTCCTCCCTTGGTAACCGCTGTCTCAGCAGCAGTCTGCAGATCCAGAGCCGCGTCATCTACGGGCTCGCCAGTCGCCACACTGTTGCCTCTTGCCAGACATAGCTTCCTCTGGAGCACCGCACTGACAAACAGCAGCACCAGCAGCGGCAGCAGGGCAGTGAGGGCTGCATTCTGCTCCTTCTGCTTGGGCGCTGCGGCGGCTACCTCATGGGTGTCAGGTGCAGCGACAGGGGTGTCCGGCATGCCTGTATCCGTGGGCGGCACAGCCGCGGCCCCCCTGCCTACCGCGTGCCCAGTCTTGGACGCAGCACCGGCAGCCGCTGCTTGGCCCTTTTCCGAGCCTCCTGCTGGAATCCATCAGAGAGAGGGGAAATGGGTGGACACAAGTCAGGTCAGGGGTGAGGGTCGAGTACTCAGGTTAAGAGGCAGGGGTTTGGGATCAGGTTCAAAGGTTAGGTGAGGGCTCGCAGGAACCGGCATGTAGAAGTTAGTTAGCATGTAGAAGAAGCCAAGCCAAACGTGCAATCTGCGCAGAAAAGGCCCAAGCTTGACCTATGCAGCTGCAAGTTGCAAGCAACGATCCAGGGTTCTAGGCTAAAGTGTTTCTTGAGGCATGCAGCTACAGGCTATTCACGAGGCTACGCCGTCACATTTAGGTTGGAATCGGGGCAGGAGCAGGGTAGTGCAACTACTCTCCCTGCCCAACGGGCCAGTCTAAACCACTGGCATAAGAGGGTGCACATGAAACCGTGAAAGACACCTTACAAGAAAGAAAGAAAGAAAACTACGCCCCGCAGGGGCGTGAGGGTTAAGGAAACAGCGCGGCATGGGCCTAGGCCGCGTCCGCGCCGTTACCATCACCTCGCAATTATGTTGTCACCATGCATCCCATGTTACCCCAATTGACGTAAGTTGAGCCACAAGGCATGGGCCGCCTGCAAAAAAAGGAGAAGGGAGATCTCTTCAATCCTGAAAGAACTAAAGAAAGCTTGCCTGAATCTAGGAAAGGCAGACAAACAAGTCAAGCATGCCACTCCAACATGAGGCGTCAAGGCAAAGACCAAAAGCCCAAAATACCTGGCCCATGGGCCAATCCAATCAAATAAACTATCAACAGCTAATCCGTCAAGCACGTCTCGGAAAAACTACTAAACCGGGAGTACGGGACAGAGACTTCTGCAACAAAGGAAACTGCCCTGTAGGAAAAGACAGAAGCTGCAGCCATGGACAGCATTAAGCAAGGGCTTTCCTGATCCCAAGGAAGAGAGCACCCCGACCGAGGAAAGTGAGGGGAATACACAAATCTGCACATGCAACATGAACTGTCAAGGCAGAGACATGCAGCCTTAGGCCTGACCCAATGAAACTACCAAGAGTTCAAGGGTCAAAAACCTCTTGAAAAAAAACCAAAGCCGGGCAGAGACTATGGTATGACAGCAAGGGAAACTACCCAACAAGTCTGGACGGGAACTGGCCACAAAAACACAAAATTAGGTGTTGTCACATCCCAAGTCACCCCCGGCGGCAAGTTGAGCTGCAAGGCTAACCGCTCACCCTCTCCCCCGACAGTAATGCAAGGGGGGGATGGGGGCACCTTGCTTCAGCCACACAGAGGGGATAGAGGCCAGAGGCACAAAGTCTTGCAGAAATACCAGAAATGCAGAGCAACCCGGTGGAAGGCACGGTCCACAAAATTGACATGCTTGTCCATCGGTGTGAAAGGAAAGGGGGGGGGGAAGGCTGGTATAAGAAACTGGGAGCAGTCAAGCCTATCTTTCTCCTCCTCCCTATCCGAAACCTGTGCCCAGAGGTACCGACGCCCCATTCCATGGCTTCCACAGCTGCCGCGCAAACCACCGACCATGTACTAGCAAGAATGCCAGGCAAAGGCTGCACCAGCCATACTGAAGAGCAAGGGAGAGGTGTGTCCGGGGCAAGGCTGATCCGATAGAAGCTCGCACGGCTGACGCCACTGAGCACGACCTGAAGACGTGAGCCTGCTGCTGCATAGCCCGGTGTAGTTGCTCTTGTGCTGAAGGTGAGACCAGCCAGCAACAGGGGAATGGGCCCGCAAGAAGCGGTGTAAGCGTGTAGAATAAGCCACGCCAAACGTACGATCTGCACAGAAAAGGCCCAAGCTTGACCTTTACAGATACAAGTTGCAAGCAATGATCCAGGGTTCTAGGCTTAAGTGTCTTATTGAAGCATGCAGCTACTGGCTATTCAAATATGCAACCTTTCCTAAAACGATTTAGGTAAACAAATATGCTTTGTTTTTCAGCGTGCCGTTATATTATGCCATGAAACCTGCTTGGGCATAGTGAGAGTGTAGGACTGCCTTGGATGTTCAAAAGACAGACACAAGGAAAGATGTTTGCCTTGAGACAAGGATCAAAACATCCTCCCGTTGTACAATGCCACGAAAAGACATCATGCACACAGCCGTACTCAAGACACAGAGAAAAGGAGCGCCATGCAATGTCATGCAAAACAAAGCAGCGCCATATGGTGCCATGCAGAACAAAGCAGCCCAATGCAGTGCCATGCAGAATAAAGCATGGCCATGCAGAACAAAGCGGCGCCATGCGGTGCCATGCAGAACAAAGCAGCGCCATGCAGTGCCATGCAGGACAAAGCAGCGCCATGCATGGCCATGCAGAACAAAGCAGCGCCATGCAGTGCCATGCAGAACAAAGCAGCACCATGCAGGGCCATGCAGGACACCGCATCACCGTACGGTGTTATGCAGAACAAAACAGCGCCATGCAGGATAAAGCAGCGCCAAGCAGTGCCATGCAGAACAAAGCAGCGCCATGCGGGGGAAAACAACGTTGTGCGGAATGAAGCATAGTCAAGCAAATACTGGGTAGACCGTTGGGCAGAGGCGGACGATGATGTCCCGTGCTAACAGTACCCGGACAGGGGCGCGGCTGGGTTGGGGTGGGCAGGCAAGGGCATCCTCTGACAGGGTGAGTTACTGCTCGGCTGGGGGCCTCGGGCAAGCAAGGGCGCCTAGACAGGCGCCTGATCCACATGGCAGAGCGGGCGAGGTAGTTCTCGCGCCAGGCCATAGCACCAAAACCGCCCTCCTGAACGCGGCCCACCAGCAGCGCTGCGGCGATCCCCGGCATCGGCCAGCGCGGCTGCCCAGCACGTACGTAGTGCCACCTGGCCCTTATCCACCAGGCAGGTGGTAAGGCGGTGCCCGACCTGTTGCACCGCCTCTGGCATGCCGAGATGCTCCAGATGGTACAAGATGCGGCTGACTCTGTAGGAAGCTGCTGCACGACCAATTACGGAGAGACCTAGGCGCGACTCGCGATATGCGCTCATAGGAGGCCTTCAGCCGTTCCAGGAGCTCGCTGCTATTAGTATGCCGCTGGGCTCAGTGAGGCTGAGTCGTTTTTGAAAGGAATGCCCAGCGAGACGGCTTGCTGCACTATCTGGATGCCACAGATGTTTGTTGGGCTGCACTGTTCGACAGCTGGGACGAGGAAGTGTGGCTTTCGCCACCCGGCTTTCGTTTTATTTACGAAAGTCGTCCGTCAGGCATTTGCCTCACCGTCAGATAAGTCTGTAACTCAAACTCTCATACCGTACGTATACCAGATTTTTTTCAACCACATTACAGATCGCCCAACGTCATACGCTTAGGGTATAGGACTGTCAGCCCAAGAATTACTGCGCTTCGCGTAGCTTGCTTCAGGATCGATGCCATATATATGCCAGCCTTTCAAATTTATTAAATATAAGCTCTTCAAACCATTCCGCAAATATAACGTGATTCCGTACCTGATTCCGTACCTGAGGATTCCTTGAGGGAACCAGAGAGGGAATCATCACTTCGATTTACGCTGTAACTGAAACCGAGTTAGTGCAACATTCGTATGATTCAATTTTGACTGACATCTTGCCGCGTACACAACGCCTTGCTGGTTGATGCTGTCTCTACTCTGCCGGTGGGTGCATGGCCGCATGCACAACACCCCAACAGTTACAGCACCATGCCTTGCCAGTATTTGGAGCACCTCACCAGGCTGCAGAGCGCCACCTTCATGCACAACGCCTTACCCTTATGCACAGCGCCCGCCCGGCGGGCGCCTGAGGGCGCAACGCCCTGGTATTGGCTGTAGTGCCCAACTTGCATGCCAAGAGCCTGCCCCTTGTGCAACACCATGCTGGTGGTTGCAGTGTCCCACCCGCATGCTCTGTTATACGCTCCCATGCACAGCTATCTAAGTCCCTGCCGGTGGTTATCGTAGTGCCCACCCGCATCCTCAGCAACCTGCTTGTATGTGTGGCGCTTGCCTGTTTGTGCACCGTGCTTGTCGTTACTGCGCACTGCCCTGATGCTCAATGCCCCCCGTATGTCGAGCGCCGTGTCATTATTTGCATCGCCCTGCAGCTCCCCGCTGTGGGTGGCAGCTTCCAGCCCTCATGCGCAACGACCGCACGTATGTGTTTCGCCCTGACATTGGTCGCAGCTCCCCACCCTTCCGCATTGTGCCCGCCCTGACAGTCATGGCAGCACCCCGTCCTCATGTATTGTGCCCTCCCGTATGTGCAATGCCTTGCCGGTGGCTGCATGTGTTGCTGAGACCAACTCTCAGGTATCTTTGTCCCCTCAGACACCTGTGACTTCTTGGACACAGTTCAAGATTGCGTGTCCAGTTTTGTTCAATTCTGAGGATGTACGAAGGGACCGTTTGGCCCCCTCGCAATGGCCCCCTCGGCCCTCCTTCAAAGGCTGCAATGGTAGCTGCGGCCTACTTGCTGGTGTCCTAATTCCTGAGGAAAACCACTGTGGCAGACATAGATGACAGATATTAGGACTGCTGTTCCAGTTTGGTTAAATTCTGAGAAGGTGTTTTGGGGGATGCCGTTTTACTCTCAATGGCCCTCTCGGCCCCCGCTTTAAGGGTGCCACACTGCCACAGTAGCTAAGGCCTACTTGCTGGTGTCAAAATTTCTCCAGAACACCAATGCTATGCTTTTGTTGACATATTTTAGGACTGCTGATCCAAATGGTTGATTTCTGAGAATGCGTTGTGGGATTTGTTCGCTCTCAATGGCCCTCTCGGCCCCGCTTTGAAGGCGCCGCGGTGGCTCAGGCCAACTTGCAGGTGTCCAAATTCCTCCAGAACACCAATGCTAGGCCTGGGTTGACATAGATTAGGAGTGTTGTTCCAGTTAAGATGAAATCTGAGAAGTTGGTTAGGGGCTTTTTCGCTCTAAATGGCCCTCATGGCCCCGCTTTGAGGGCGCCGCGGTGGCTCAGGCCAACTTGCAGGTGTCCTAATTCCTTCAGATCACCAATGCTATGCCTTTGTTGACATATAGCAGGAGTGCTGTTCCAGTTTGATTGAATTTTGAGAAGTTGTTTTGGGGCTTTTTCGCTCTCAATGGCCCTCTTGGCCCCGCTTTGAGGCCAACTGGCAGGTGTCCAAATTCCTCCAGAAACTAATGCTATGCCTTTGTTAACATACTTTAGGGTTGATGTTCCAGTTTGGAAGAATTATGAGAAGGTGTTCAGGGTTTTTTGCTTTCAATGATCCTCTCTGCCCCGCTTTGAGGGCGCCGCGGTGGCTCAGGCCAACTTGCAGGTGTCCAAATTTATCCAGAACACCAATGCTATGCCTTTATTGACATAACCCAGGAGTGCTGTTCCAGTTCGGAAGAATTATATGAAGGCGTTTGGGGGCTTTTTGCTCACAATCGTCCTCTCGGCCCCCACTTTAAGGGCGCCGCGGTGGCTGAGGCCAACTTGCAGGTTTCCAGAAACCTCCAGAACAGCAATGATTTGCCTTTGTTGAAATGATTTAGGACTGCTGTTCCAGTTTGGTTTAATTCTGCGGAGGTGTTTTGGGGCTCTTTTGCTCTCAATGGCCCTCTCGGCCTTGCTTTGAGGGCGCCGAGGTGGCTGAGGCCAATTACAGATGTCCGAATTCCTCCAGAAAACCAGTGCCATGCCTTTTTGACACATTTTAGAATTACAGTTCCAGTTTGCTAGACTGCTCAGTAGGAGTTCTGGGCTGTTTTGCTCCCAATGACCACTACTGGTATACATAATTCCCGAACTGCATAGCACAAGCGAGATTAAGTTGCTGCGGGGCTACTTGGCTTCCAGTATGCCGTGCCATCACTCGTGTTATGAGTGTCAGCTTGGCAAAAATCCCTAACAGGTGCATCACTAGACCAGCGTTGGTATCCATGTCTGGCTCTCATAACGTAAGGTATATGAAGTGGTTGCATCACTGATTGGCCTCCAATGCGCATCGCCATCACTACTGTGTTATTAATGGCTGTTGGGCTGAAGCCCCTATCCTAAGCATCCATGGACCACTGCCAGTATCCATTCACGTAACTTATAACACAAGGCAGATTAAGTAGATGCGGGACTGGCTTGCTTCCAGTGTGCATCTTCATCGTTGTTGCGTTATCAATGGCTGGTGGGCTAAAGCTCCCATCCTAAGCATCCATGGCCATTACCAGTGTCCATACAAGTAACTCATAAGACAAGGCAGATAAAGTGGCTGCGGGACTGATTGGCTTCCAATGTTCAGTGCCTTCACTGTTGTGTTATCATTGGCTGTTGGGCTGAAGCTCCTGTCCAAGGCATCCATGAACCACTAACGGTATCCATTCACGAAACTCAAAACACTAGGCATATAAACTGGTCTTGTGACTCATTGGCTTCCATCGCACATGTCATTCATGGTACTGGGGGTGCTGCGGTTCTGCAGCGAAGGGGCAGTGCATGCCAATGAGCGCGGTAATGCTTCAGTATACAGGCGGTGCATGTCAGTGAGTGCATTCATGCTTCAGCATACATGCAGTGCATGCTGGTGGGTGCGGTACTGCAGAAGTGTTGGCATAAACTGCATACTAGTGGGTGCAGCGCTGCAGCAGTGCTGGCCTAAACTGCATACTAGTGGGTGCAGCGCTGCGGCAGTGCTGGCATGAACTGCATACTAGTGGGTGAGATACTGCGGCAGAGTTGGCATAAAGAGCATACCAGTGGGTGCAGCGCTGCAGCAGTGCTGGCATTATATGCATGCTGGTGTGTGCGGTGCTGCAGCAGTGCTGGCATTATATGCATGGTAGTGGGTGCGGCGCTGCGGCAGTGCTGGCATAAAGTGCATGCCAGTAGGTGCGGCGGTACTGCAGCAAGCTGACAGTGCATGCCAGTGGGTACGGCGATGCATCACCATGTATGTGGTGCATGTCAGTGGGTGCAGTGGTGCTGCTGCGCACAGGCAGTGCATGTCAGTGGGTGCAGTAGTATTGTGCGCACAGACAATAAATGCCAGTGGGTGCAGTGGTGCTGTGGCACATAGGCAGTACATGCCATTGAGTGCAGTGGTGCTGCTGCGCACATGCAGTGCATGCCAGTGGGTACAGTGGTGCTGCTGCGCACATGCAGTGCATGTCAGTGATGCACTGGAGCTGCTGCGCATAGGCAGTGCATGCCAGTGGGTGCAGGGGTGCTGCTGCGCACAGGCAGTGCATGCCATTGAGTGCAGTGGTGCTGCTGCGCACAGGCAGTACATGCCAGTGGATGCAGTGGTGCTGCTGCGCACAAGCAGTGCATGCCAGTGGGTGCAGTGGTGCTGCTGCACACCGGCAGTACATGCCAGTGGATGCAGTGGTGCTGCTGCACACGGGCAGTACATGTCAGTGATGCACAGGAGCTGCTGCGCACCGGCAGTGCCTGCCAGTGGGTGCAGTGGTGCTGCTGCGCACCGGCAGTACATGCCAGTGGATGCAGTGGTGCTGCTGGCACCGGCAGTACATGCCAGTGGCTGCAGTGGAGCTGCTGCGCACATGCAGTACATGCCAGTGGATGCAGTGGTGCTGCTGCGCACATGCAGTACATGCCAGTGGGTGCAGGGGTGCTGCTGCGCACAGGCAGTGCATGCCAGTGGGTGCAGTGGTGCTGCTGCACACCGGCAGTACATGCCAGTGGATGCAGTTGTGCTGCTGCGCACAGGCAGTACATGCCAGTGGGTGCAGTGGTGCTGCTGCGCACCGGCAGTACATGCCAGTGGGTGCAGTGGTGCAGTTGCGCACAGGCAGTGCATGTCAGTGGGTGCAGTGGTGCTGCTGCGCACCGGCAGTACATGCCAGTGAATGCAGTGGTGCTGCTGCGCACATGCAGTGCATGCCAGTGGGTGCAGTGGTGCTGCTGCGCACCGGCAGTACATGCCAGTGGATGCAGTTGTGCTGCTGCGCACAGGCAGTACATGCCAGTGGGTGCAGTGGTGCTGCTGCGCACAGGCAGTACATGTATGTGCCAGTGGGTGCGGCAGTACTGCAATGTGCAGGCAGAGCATGTCAGTGGGGGTGAGGGTGCTAAAGGGTGCATGTAGTTCATGCCAGTGGGTGTGGCTGTGTTGCTGCCCACAGGAAGTGCATGCCAGTGAGGTCGATAGTTAGGCAGCATGCATGTAGTGTTCCGTACGTCTTCCTGCCAGAAGTAGGTGGGACCAAGGTGCATTAGCATGAATGCAGTGCATGTAAGTGGGGTTGTGCCGTTGGGGCGCTTCTGCAGGCACGCAGGGTGTTGTCGTGCCGGCAGGGCTAGATGCATGCATGCAGGATGCTGTGCAAGTAAGCAGGGTGTTGTCATAGTGTTGGGGCACCTTGTACGCAGGCAGGGTGCTGTCACACCGGTGGGGCACTATGCATGCAAGCAGGGTGCTGTCGTGCTGTCCGAGCCATATGCATGCATGCAGGGTGTTATGCAAGTAAGCAGGGTGTTGTGATGATGTCGGGGACCTTTGTATGCATGCTGTTGCTGTCATGCCAGTGGGGTGCATGCATGCAAGCAGGGTGCTGTCGTGCTGGCAGGGCCATATGCAGGCAGGGTTTTGTCGTGCCCGTGGGGGGCAACTGCATGCATGCGGGTTGCTATCCGTATGGCCGGACGCAAGTTATGCCGGCTGGGTGCTTTGCATGCTGGCAGGGTGTTGTCATTCGAGTGGGGAGCCGGCTTGCCGGCGGGGAGCAACTGCATGCGGGCGGTGTATCGGCATGCACGCGGGGAGCTACTGCATAGAGTGCATGCATCGTTTTCACGGCATCTGATATCTGCTGTCCTGCCCGCATTGTGCCGGTCATTAATTGCCTGCTTGAGACCTGTTGCTGTTGCGTGTAAGGCCATTTTGACACCTGCAGCCAGGAGTAATCGAAATAATCCAATGTCCTCGTCCTCCTTCTCCTGGTTGAGCCACTCCTGGGCTGGGCATCTATGGTGTCTTCAAAGAATTCCTCCGCATCGATGAACTCTTGCTACTCGATTTCGCCCTGTGGCGCAGTACGTTGCTCGAAGGTGTCTTTTGATGGCCAAACTAACTCCCAACCCTTCACTCCTTCGGCGTTTTATGTAGGCGTAGGTGTCCACCTAAAATTGCTTGATCGACTCACGAAGTATGTCAATGCCGGCTGAGCGAAGCGCATCAATTCTTTGGCTGGCTGTCCTACACCCTAAGCGTATGACGTTGGGCGATCTCGAATGTGGTTGTAAGAAATCTGGTATACGTACGGTATTAGATACTTATCTGTCACCGTAGGAAGGGAATTTTCGGGGTATCGGTGAAGAGGTTTTACAGGGTATGATACGGGTTTGGCCAAAGTAGGGTCGGCCGCACTGATATACTGCGCCCGTTGCGTGATGCCTAATGGGCATCGCGGCCGGCCGATCTGCGATAGGGTGTCAGCGTCGAGCTTTGAACGGTCGGAATTTGAGCTCAGAATGGTCGGAATAGCAGAATGGGGGTGGGGGGGGCTGGTACCTATCATAACGTCAGAAATCAGAATGGTCGGAATAGCAGAATGGAGGTGGGAGGGGCTGGTACCTATCAGAACGTCAGAATGGTCGGAATAGCAGAATTGGGGTGGGAGGGGCTGGTACCTATCAGAACGTCAGAATGGCAGAATGGGGGTGGGAAGGGCTGGTACCTATCAGAACTAACGTCAGAACGGTCGGAATAGCAGAATGGGGGTGGGAGGGGTAGGTCCCTATCAGAACGGTCGGAATGGCAGAATGGGGGTGGGAGGGGTAGGTTCCCAAACAGAACGGTCGGAATAGCAGAATGAACGGAATGATAGAATCGTCGGAATAACAGAAATGTACGATATCGCTGCAGAATGAGTAAATTTTGGACTGTAATTCTGCGATTCCGTCTTGGGGGGAATTTATGCGATTCTGGTTATGACTGGGCAGAATTCTACTCAAACCTTGCATATTCTGTTCCAGGGATATTTCCTCGATTCCGCTGTTCAACAGAATTTCCGGTCTTCCGCTGCTTGCTTATGGACTTCTGTTGCTGCTGTGTTGACTGAATGCGGTGCGTGCGTGGAGGTTGTGTGGGCTGTGCATGTCGGGGAGACGGGTGTTGCTTGAGCGATAGTGTCTGGCTGCTGCTGGTCTGTGGATGTTTGAATGACAAGAGTGCATGTCGCTCATTCGGACCGGTATTTGCACAACCTGGACTGGGAAGGCGAGCGAAAAGATTGTGGCCCCCCTTATACACACAACTGCACAAGTGGCATTGGAATGCAGTCCTAGCACCCCTGTCTATGGCCCTGCTCTGTCTATAAATTCTGGAAATGAAGGTTGAATACAAGGGAAACCCAGGGCCTGCATAAAACGGGCAGTGAGTCATGTAAAGTCCATCCTCCCTTGATTCAAGGTTGCAGCATTTGCATTCGGTATACTTTGTGTTGACATCATTTCAATTCCTGAACTTAATTCGGAGCAATTACTCGTGCTTTGCATGGCAAATGCTGCATTGTGTGCACACCATTCTGCATGTGGGCAGTTGGTCTCTCGCGCGGCTAAAATTACCTTCCTGCTCAAAGTCACCCATTGCAAGTTATCGTGCGGATGAGGCCAGTCTCAAGCAGGGCTGAGGTCATCTCCCTGGTAGCATCTCGCTCGGCTGCGCTCAGCATTGATGACTGACTCAACCTTAGACTCATGTTATCCATGTTCTAAATGCATCGATGAAGTGTAGATCAAGTGTAGTAGTCTGCCATGACTTGGATTGTCGCATCGATGGAGCTGAAAATACGTCCTCCTGCAATGAGGTTGCGATAGCCGAGCAAGAGACCCGCCAGGTCCAGATGCGTCTTGTTTAGGAGCGCCATCTGGTCCTTCAATACCACGTTTGCGTTGTAGAAGTAGCTGGTGCCTTCAGGCAAGTCGCGAAGGCGGGCCCCGGTGTTCTGACATAGGTTCAATGTTTCTGCGGCACCCTGGCCTTGGCATGGTAAGGCCGAGCTGTTTGCATAGGCCTGCCAGACTGATGAGGTTCTACGCACGCATGGGTTAAGGGGTTGGGAATGGATGGATGGGCGCAAAAAAGGGAAGAGCGGGTCTTCAAGAACGTATGTAAAAGAGAGTCCAACAGGGGGATGGCTCATAAAAAATGATTCGGCGTTTAGGGTTATAGGGTTCAGGCCACTCAGTTTCATTCTTTACCTCAGGCTCAGGCAGCCTCTGCGCCCCCCACCGGATCCCCCCCTGTGCCACCCCCCCTCCCACTGGGCCCCTCTCATGGGAGCCCCCTGTTGCGTCCACCCTGCCTCACCCCCAGCCTGAGCTGCATGACCTCCATGCCAAATGCGGCCTGCGGCTGCATTTGCCATGCAACTCCTCCCCATGCTCCATATCACCAATCTTGGGCCACAGAAGTCATTTAGTAATAAAAGGAACCACCTAAGCCTTCCCTACATGGCTCTCTAGTAGCATTTCAGGGGGGGCCTAGGGTGAGAGGGGTGGGGCAGAACCCCCTCCCATGTGCCCCCTGGTTGCGCACCTGTAGTACTTCAGGATGCCATAAATGCGGGAATCCATCGCCGAAAGTCCGATAGCTGACCGGCCGGCCGCTGTCACTGATAAGACCCCATCCACGATTGGCATGCCAGAGCTGGTCAGGACAGGGCTGTAGTATCCTCTCAAGTACACACTGCGCGAGGGAGAGGCAGACCAAGGGGGGGACGGACTTGAGGAGAGGGCAGGGGTGAGGGTTTGGGGGGCAAAGGGGGAAGAGACCAAATTGGGGCTTGAATACTTGCAGTATATTTGTGCATGTACACTCTGAGCTAAGGGGGCGATGGGTAGGGATGAGAGACGCAGAAGAGGGCAGGGGTGTGGGATTGGGGGCCCATGGGGGAAGAATGGCTCGAGGGAGCACTACACTAATTATTTTAGCGTGCTTTAGCTACAATTCGGCTACATCACGGCCTACGGCCATGGGGGCCTGGTGCAGCAAGCCCTACTGCTGGGGCCACCAGCCATAGGCCGGTCAAGGTTTGGTCCCAATCGGCCCAGTTGGCCGCCAGGCTGACCCCCATCAGATCAAGGCGCTTTGGCGCGCACTGAAATAAACACCGGAGTACTCTTATAGTAGAATCCAGTTATGTTGCCACCAAGCACCAGGTTGAAGGGTTTAAAGGGGGCAAGGTTGGAGGCTAATTGGAAAGCTGGAAGAAGACTACATTATAAAGTCAGGTCTCACACTGGGTACAGCGTTCAGGGAGGCACGCTGCGGATCAGGGCTGGGGGACTGGGGGGCAAGTGTGTGTGATTACAGTCAAGTAGACACTGGGCAGTGTCCGTCAAGGGAGAGAGGGTGCAGGAGAGGGGCTGAGGGGTGGGCAAATAAACATGAAGCCCACACCAAGGCATATGGGGGCAAATAACTCTGACACACCAAGTGTGGTCTATGGCGGCTGGGCGTGGGCAGCACACCCCTCACAATCCACCCCCTGTCTACACCTCGACAGCATACACATCAGCATTCCAGACGTAAACAGCGTGGCTGATATAAACTGGTACATCACACATCAGAGCCACTATCCAGCACGTGAGGGTAAAGACCCCCCCCCCCGTATTTTCCTGACTCTGTAGACTTGCATGCTCCGTCACATCTCTACCCTGACGAATGGTAATGGCGAGGACGAGGCCTCGGCCTACGCCGCGCTGTTTCCCTAACTCTCACGCCCCTACGGGTCGCGCAGTCTTCTTCCTTTCTTTCTACCCAAACTATTGCGACGATGTGGTCCTGAGGCTTCCCTCCCCTTCACATGCCCTCTCACGTCTCAACCCTGGTGATGGGGACGGTATAGTAGAGAGGCGACCCTCCCGACGCCGGCAAGTATTGCACGGTGATCAACTGCCCAGCCACAATCGTCTCCATCACAGCCACGGTGTACGGCGGCGACTGCGCGCTCGCGTTAGCAAAGGCGACGGGTGCCAGAGCCAAGAACATGAAGTGCTCAGGGGTGGCTCTGCAGAGGCACAGGTAGTAGTGTAAGGGGAATGTGTAAGGAGCGTGTGGAGTGTTGGGAATGTGCTAGGAAGGTTCGGGTGAGGGGCGCGTATGGCAGATGTAGGAAAGGTGCAAGAAAGGTGAGGGTGGAGGGTTATAGAAGCTGAAGCAGCATGGTGAGGGTGTAGGGAAGCCGTGCGGAGGGCGCAGCAGTGTTAAGTCTGACACACATCAAAAGATGTTCCCTTCTGTTCCCTATCATTCGACTACCAGCAGGAGTGAGTCCAGGTTTTGCTTGGGCCTCCGCGGCCTACCACAGGTGGCCTGACGGTGCACTTAGTTCGGACTAAAACAAGCACTAAACGAGTCACTGGCAACCAACTGCCAGTTATAAGCCAGGTACATGGTATCAGACCAACATCCTGAAGTGTGTGTGATTGCACGTGTGTGTGGGGGGGAAGCTGTTCTATACACGCATGCTCCCGAGCTGCTGGGGAGCTGTAAGGAAGCTGTGGAAAGCTCCCACCACCCTGGAACCCACCTGAAGAACTTCTCGTCTCCGCTTGGCAGCAAGTAGTGTAGGGATATGAAAGGCCACTGGGTGGGGTTGCTGGCGTGGATATTGTCGCTGCGCAGGGGTTTTGAGGGCAGTCAGGAGAGGGGTGTCATTTGGTCAGTGGTACGCGTGATTGGATTGGATAGGGTGCATGCTATCCACGGGAGGGAATCAAGTACCTGCTCGGTAGTGTACCCCTCTTTTGCTGAAGGGGGGTCCTTGGGGCCCGTCAGGCGCAACTCAGGTCCTCCGCCCCAGCCGACGCGGACGTAACGGCGGTTGGTTAAGGGCTGAAGGCCTGCACTTCCCTTAGTTTCTCCCATGACTCTGCTTTGTGTCCCACACTGGTGCCTCGGTGATTTTTGTATGTAAGATCTTTCCTTGGTCCGCCCGGAGGGTGGGTGGAGTCAGGTGTTTGTCTCTTTGGCGTGTTGACTCCCTTTCGTCTGTCAGCCCATCGGTATTGCCACAATTTCCAAAGTTTTGCCCAACTGTGATGGTAGTTCCCCCTTACAGCTTCTAGCCCGCCCCCGCCCCCGCCCCTACCCCGCCCCAGAACAACCCTGCTCCACTCAGACCATCCCCACCCTCAGCTCCCCCCAAACCATAAGCCCTTCACCCCAGAATGCCTTGGCTACCTCGTTGCTGGCAACTCCGGACAACCCTGGACTGCTATGACACTCACCCCCCCTTGTTCAAACGCCACACCCTAACCACCCTACAGTGGACACACACTCACATGCAGCAATAGACGTCACAAAACCCAGGGTGTGGAACACGCACACGCTGTGGTACTCACCACAGAGTCCAGGTTGTAGTACTATCACATATTGTAAGTAAGAGAACCCTTGATGTAGTACACTCACAGGCTGTAGTACACGCCACAGAACCCGGGCTGTCCGGCACCGTCGGTTGCATCCAGCGGTGGGAGCAGGCACTCGATGGTGTCGCCAATGAGCACGTCCTGCCACTCGACGCTCTCCAGCACATTGGTCAGGGGATTAACGCGGCGCACGATGCCGTCGGCAGGGTAGCATGCACCGGCGCTCGCTGCATAGAGAAAAGTGTGTGCATGGTATAAATTGGTATAAAATTTGCATTGCGATGTTGCGCCTCAGTCTCCCTAAATAGTTGTGGGCCTATGGTATGAGGTGTACAGTATAGGACCACAATGGCAGCTGACAGAAACCAAGGGTTCAGGGGACAGGGGCATAGCGGGGTGCTTCACGGTAGCCCGGGTTTAGTAGGGTTCAGCTACGCATCAGCTACACTCCAGTCTCTGGCCGGAGGCTGCAGGTGTGGCCAGGCTCGCAGACTGGGCCTTGAGACGGAGGCTAATCAAGGTTGGAGGGCACTCGGGCCTTCAATAGCCGCCGGGCGGCCTTCCAAAGCTTCCAGAGGTGGTCTGACAGGACCCAGTACCGACTTCAACAAAAATTGATGCAGGGAGGAAGTTTAGGATGGGACTGATGGCATTTATAGTATGGGTCGTGGTCGGGAGCAGCCCCAGATCCTCACTGATACTGTTTAAATTTGTCGGTATTGGGTACTAACGGAACCTCCTATGCAGGCCGCCCTTCAGCCCGCTTAAGGCCGGATTGACCCCCAGCCTAGGCTAAGCCTCCGTCTGCCCATCCTAGTTTAGGGTTTAGGGCCAACCTAAACCCTAAGCCCTAATCCGGAGGCACAAGCAGCATGCCTGGCCGTGCCAGCAGGGGCCTCCAGCCAGAGGCCCGAGTGTAGCTGAATTAAAGCTGGGCATCACTGACAAACCTTACACCACTCACCAACAGTAATAGAAAGGGTGCAGCTTGTTGTTGCAGAGGTTGCGCTCTTTCCTTTGACAGTGTAAGTAGTTTTAATTTTTGTAGTAGTTGGAGTCCCACTGATGACACCGGAGGCTGAGCTGATCGACAGGCCCGCGGGGAGGGCCGGTGTGATGCTGTAGCTCACTATGGCGCCTCCCGAGTTCGTTGGCGTGTTATTTACGATGGGCACATTGTTTTTTGTGTACGTTATACTGGGGGACGAGTACACAAGATTAAAGGGCCCTGCACATTTAGAGAGAAGGTTTTGAGTGCAGGGTTAAGGGTTTAGGGGCCCTGCACATGCAGAGAGACACTTGCAAGTGCAGGGTTTAGGGTTTAGGGGCCCTGCACATGCAGAGAGACACTTGCAAGTGCAGGGTTCAGGGTTTAGGGGCCTTGCACATGCAGAGAGACACTTGCAAGTGCAGGGTTTAGGGTTTAGGGGCCCTGCACATGCAGAGAGACACTTGCAAGTGCAGGGTTTAGGGTTTAGGGGCCCTGCACATGCAGAGAGACACTTGCAAGTGCAGGGTTCAGGGTTTAGGGGCCTTGCACATGCAGAGAGACACTTGTAAGTGCAGGGTTAAGGGTTTAGGGGCCTTGCACATGCAGAGAGACACTGGCAAGTGCAGGGTTCAGGGTTTAGGGGCCTTGCACATGCAGCGAGACACTTGCAAGTGCAGGGTTTAGGGTTTAGGGGCCTTGCACATGCAGAGAGACACTTGCAAGTGCAGGGTTTAGGGTTTAGGGGCCCTGTACATGCAGAGAGACACTTGTAAGTGCAGGGTTTAGGGTTTAGGGGCCTTGCACATGCAGAGAGACACTTGTAAGTGCAGGGTTCAGGGTTTAGGGGCCCTGCACATGCAGAGAGACACTTGCAAGTGCAGGGTTCAGGGTTTAGGGGCCTTGCACATGCAGAGAGACACTTGTAAGTGCAGGGTTCAGGGTTTAGGGGCCCTGCACATGCAGAGAGACACTTGCAAGTGCAGGGTTCAGGGTTTAGGGGCCCTGCACATGCAGAGAGACACTTGCAAGTGCAGGGTTCAGGGTTTAGGGGCCTTGCACATGCAGAGAGACACTTGCAAGTGCAGGGTTAAGGGTTTAGGGGCCCTGCACATACAGAGAGACACTTGCAAGTGCAGGGTTTAGGGTTTAGGGGCCCTGCACATGCAGAGAGACACTTGCAAGTGCAGGGTTCAGGGTTTAGGGGCCTTGCACATGCAGAGAGACACTTGCAAGTGCAGGGTTTAGGGTTTAGGGGCCCTGCACATGCAGAGAGACACTTGCAAGTGCAGGGTTTAGGGTTTAGGGGCCCTGCACATACAGAGAGACACTTGTAAGTGCAGGGTTTAGGGTTTAGGGGCCCTGTACATGCAGAGAGACACTTGCAAGTGCAGGGTTTAGGGTTTAGGGGCCTTGCACATGCAGAGAGACACTTGTAAGTGCAGGGTTCAGGGTTTAGGGGCCCTGCACATGCAGAGAGACACTTGCAAGTGCAGGGTTTAGGGTTTAGGGGCCTTGCACATGCAGAGAGACACTTGTAAGTGCAAGGTTAAGGGTTTAGGGGCCCTGCACATGCAGAGAGACACTTGCAAGTGCAGGGTTTAGGGTTTAGGGGCCCTGCACATGCAGAGAGACACTTGCAAGTGCAGGGTTCAGGGTTTAGGGGCCTTGCACATGCAGAGAGACACTTGCAAGTGCAGGGTTTAGGGTTTAGGGGCCCTGCACATGCAGAGAGACACTTGCAAGTGCAGGGTTTAGGGTTTAGGGGCCCTGCACATGCAGAGAGACACTTGCAAGTGCAGGGTTCAGGGTTTAGGGGCCTTGCACATGCAGAGAGACACTTGTAAGTGCAGGGTTAAGGGTTTAGGGGCCTTGCACATGCAGAGAGACACTGGCAAGTGCAGGGTTCAGGGTTTAGGGGCCTTGCACATGCAGCGAGACACTTGCAAGTGCAGGGGGGGGGAGGTGCACCCTGGGACTGGGAGGGGGGAAGGTGCACCGTAAGAGGGGAACCAAGGAGGAGGGGAGAACTTGGGTGGTGACCAGGGGCCAGTGCATTTTAAAGGTAGCAAGAGCCGGAGTTGATGTGAGCATGTACAGGCGTACCCTGTGTATCGGGAAGACAACAGAAGAAGGAGGAGGAGATCATTTCATCGGAAAGATAAGACCGCGCAGTGTAGTGCACTCTTGCGCCCCCACCGGTCTGCCTCTCATCATACGCAGCTCGGGTCCTCTTACAATCAAAGTGATAGCAACCACAAACAGCAACCCCTGAACTCACCAACAGAAGGAGATGGGCTGGGAGATGGGGAGGGAGAAGGGGAGGGAGATGGGGAGGGAGAAGGGGAGGGAGAAGGGGAGGGAGATGGGGAGGGGGAAGGGGAGGGAGATGGGGAGGGGGAAGGGGAGGGAGAAGGGGAGGGGGAAGGGGAGGGAGAAGGGGAGGGGGAAGGGGAGGGAGATGGGGAGGGGGAAGGGGAAGGGGAGGGAGATGGGGAGGGGGAAGGGGAGGGAGATGGGGAGGGGGAAGGGGAGGGAGAAGGGGGGAGGGGGGGAGAAAACATAAAGGAGGGAGGATGTGGCGGAGAAGGGGGGGGTAGCGGAGGGGTCGGGGGAGAGGGTGATACGGGAGGGATGGGTGGTGGAGAGGGCTCTGGTGGGGAAGGATATGGAGAGGGGGGAGAGGGAGTTGGTGGTTGGGGAGTGGGGGGAAGGGGGAGCGGGGGCAAGGGACTGGGAAAGGATGGGGGGGAGGTAGGGGGCGAAGGGGAGACGAGGAACGGGGGCGGGCTTTGGGGTGGTGGGGCGGGGTTGATCCATCCAGGTGGGTTAGGTGAAGGCGACGGCGGGCTTGGCATTGGCGGGGGAGCAGGAGGGAACGGGGGAGGGGGGAAAGGGGGCTGCTCGTTGATGCGTTCACCGAAGAGTGATGATGCTCTGAAGGTGTTGAACGCATGGTAGCTTAGCCACTTGTCGCCAAACCATCTTGTGTAGGTCCAAAACGTGATGGGCAGGCAGGTGAGGGGCGTGTTGGGGGCCAGAATGCTGAAGGCGGGGCAGGTGTATGTCGTCCAGTACAATAGCGGGTTGAAATCGGGATTCACTCTGGCATTGACGCTGCCGGCGAAGTTCAGCGACGCTTCGGCGTCAAACACAACCGCGACATAGTCTGTGCTTGTGAAGGTACCTGTGGGCCACGATCCAGCTCTCACATCTGCCATGAAGATGGAGGCATTGGGCGTGTTGGTTGCGGCGGTTGGGACCTGGAACACTCGTGCCAAGGCATCGCTCAAGTCGACCAAGAAGGCTGTCGTCAGGTTGTTGTTCACCAAGGCGGAGTAGCTAGCGTTCACCGTCAGCCTATAACGCATGGTGGTGTTGGATGACGTGTACACCGCGGGGAGGACGGAGGTGTTCAGGGAGACGACGAGGTTGCGGGTGACGCCCAGTTCGGAAACCACGTTGCTTGGCGGGGAAGGTGGGGCCGGAGAGCGGGGCGAGGGGGGGGCAAGAGGCGATTGCGAGCAGGTGGGTGCCGCAGCCAGCAACAGCCAACAGCTCAGGAGCAGCGTTGCCGCCGACTTGTGAATCTTGTGAGCATGCGTTTCCATCTATCGTTAGCGCACGGCGAATCAGGTTAAGTCAGAACGAACCAAGGGGCGGGGAGAGGCGTGTAAAGGCCACACAAGGTGAGAAGGGGCGATGGGGGAGGGGGGTGGGGGCGAATGGGCGGGGACACAAATACATACAGGGCAAACTCTAGCACTCGAGGGGGGGGTGGAACTTGGGCATTCTTTCCATCGACAGTTCTTTCGATGTCACTCTGCTCTTCATTGTGAGTTCAGGACCGAAAGCACTTAAATACCTTGGATATGTTAGAATGGGCTCCACGGCGGAAAAAGCACTCTGGACAGCAGCCTAAAGGTTTCACATTCAGCGAGGTGGCTAAAAATGCGACATATAGTGTAGGCATTGACGGTGGTATTAGTTTGTCAACTCTCAATAAGTGACCAGTGCGTAATCGGTGCGTAGTGTGAGCGCCGAAAAAGTCTTAGATTTGCGTAGCTAGCTTAGACCGTGTTTCCACTGGCGATTCCTCATCCAACCGACTCGGATTAAGGACGCTGGAGGAGGCAACCGACGGCAACCGACGCGGATTAAGGACGGATTAAGCCTCCGAAAAAAGAATAGCTTAATCCTCGTCGAGGACCAGGATTAGCTTAATCCGAAAGTTGGTTGCCTACTTGGTCACTATGCGCTCACAACGCTAAATATCTTTGAATCGTATCGCCGCTATTTTACTTGTCTGATAGAAACCAGAGGCGGCACTTGTGGTGCGGAGATCGCAAAGGTGCATCATCAGTGCGTAATCGGTGCATAATGGATGGCGGCAGCGCACCAGGCCTGTGTTTTACAACGCGAACGGACTAGTTCCCGCGTTTGAGTAGTTTCCTTCTGGATTTGCGCAAAAGCTTAGTCGTGTAAGCATGTGGCGCCATTGCTATGGCATGTTGCACCATTGTGCAGACTTTCGACCGCTTGATGTCGCCATGCAAGAGGATTCGTTCCATTTCAGGTCCGATCTGGATCCTGTTGGGGCAGCGCTACAGCTGGCTGTAGCATTTCTTCGTTGGTTCCAGTCCGATTTCAGTGGAAACACCAAACGGATTAAGGAATTCTTCGCGACCAACTGCATTTCAACCAACCCCGATTTAGGAATCCAAAATCGCCAGTGGAAACACAGCCTTAGGGGGTGTTTCCATTGGCGCCTTATACCAGCGCGGTTGGAATCCGGTTGCTCGCGATCGTGATTTTTTCAAGCCTTATTCCAAAACTGTTTCCATTGAAATCCAGGAAGTTGACAGCGAACTTCCTGCTGCCAGAGGTCTGATCTAGGGGCGCCGAGACGTTCTGCGACGATTCGTGACCTCGGAACCACAAGTGTCGCTGCTTATTTCGATCTGGCTATAGAAATGGCGTCTTTAATGCCGAACGATCTTTCGCGCTGAGATGGTTCCTTAAACCAAGAGGCAACCAACTCACAGAATAGCCTATACCTGGCAAATGAGATGGTATAGGCAATTCTTTTTTGCGTGGTTTCGGCTTCGTACAAAGGGTTCGTACAAAGGCCTATTCTGGCCTATTCCGTGTCGGTTTGCGGCAGCTGGGTCGAAATTGGGCCTTATTCTGTGTCGGTTGCCCGACAGAATAGCAATGGAAACACGACCTTATATGATTCCAACTACAACAAAAAACGTCGCTAACTTAGTGTAATTTGGCAGCTTCCGGTACGGCAGAATGTGTCATCCTGCGTCATCCTGAACATGAGAGGCCACGATGTGCCTGGAGAGTACTACAATGCGTCCTGGGCCGTCAGTACAGTGATCCTAGGCATCATTGGAACGCTCCATGTGATAACGTTGGCCTCGATGCTAACCGAAGCGGCGTTTGACTGACGTGGCATTGGAAGGCACAAGGACATGAGGTTATTTCAGTGCTAGCCCTGCCTCGAGATTGTAGCGAAACGTCGTGGACATGAAGATCCTCGTAGTTGACGAGATGCAATCTGTCCTCGACGAGTAGGATGCGTCCAAGATTCGGTGCAGTCAGAAGGCATAAAAACGCGCCTGGCACCTGGCATGCAGATCGCTTTTACTTTTTATTTCCTGACAACAAAACGGCGTGTGTGTAATCTGTATCACTTGACAGTGGCAGCGAGATGAGCAACACAAAGTTTTCATTTGGCTCTGTTTCGAGCAAGTGGAGTGCCCCGGAAGGAGAGTGTGGCCAACCGAGCTCAGGCTCGTCAAAGCAAGCGGCACCAGCAGGTTAGTCCTACCAGTGCGTTGCTCTCCCAGCCTAATGTTGTATTCGCGTAATGTTTTATTCTATATCTGCAGATGATGAGTATGTGGTCCTCCAGATGGGGCCAGCTACGGACAAGAACAAGTTCACCACCAAGCTGCAAGTCTTGGCCCGAGGTGGTCGCTGGCTGCACCCTATTATGGGCAGCGCACATGCCATCAATCGCATCGCCATGCTTGGGCATGGAGCTCGCGTAAAATGAGTGTCTGTAATTTCAACTCTGAAAATTTGACGTGCTCATGAGTGTGAAAACACAGCTCGTGTAATGTGTGCTTGGGTATGCCTAAATAAATATTCACAGTCTTATCTTTTTGCACAGGATCCCTACAAACAGCAGTACACGCTTTGGCTTATGCACATGAACTAGTCCATGGCAAGGCAGTCAACAAGAGCGTATTCTGCCCCCGCAAGGGCAGCATCTGACAGATCTGCTTCCTTGGAAAGTGCCATGTTTTGTCTTCCTGCCTTCATTATCGTTGCCAACAGGGCTTTGTGTCTCCCACATGATTGAAGGGGTGATCTGTCATACCCATACTTTACCTCGTCGCTAGCAACACTTATGTCACTCAACCTTCAAGAATACAATGTAGTAAAGCCGGTGTGGTTCCTCGTTCTTGCTGTTTTATTTCATGCTGCGACTTTTGCCACATTACAACATCGCCGGATTCCATGTACCTGCCAATGGCATGGCTGCACCAAGCCCAGACCAAGGCATTGTAGCTAACATTGACCCTAGTCATTCCCTACTAGCCCTACACAGCCACGCGTTAAGCATAGCCCAGAAATACCGCCATTCTCAACCCGCCTTACATCCACTCCAGCTTATTCTTTACAACTTACACAAAGATTTCGACATCCTCCCCAACCAAACATGCATGACCTTACATTCAAATTTCAGAACACTGTCCACCTCGGCTGCATTTTCAGGATCACAAGGGATCCCCATGTTATTGCGTCCTTCGCCCCTCTCACATTCTCCTCATGCATCCCTCCCTATATTTGGGTGACGTCTTTCCTCCGTTCGTCCGAATAAGTATACAGACACGACGTAACGTAACTAAAACGAAGCGCCCAGTCCAGCCCCGCACGTCGCTCCACCAACCTGCATCACACGCAAATCTCCCCGTGCTGGTGGTACTTGTCCAAGCAGTGCGATCTCAGTACGAATGTACAACGCCTCTCCTGGCGGTTTCAATCACCACGGTTGAGTCGTTGTGCCTAGCCAATGCCCACCCGATGAGAGGATTGCGACGGCGATTTTCAAACGCCGCTATAATCGACTGCTAATTGGTACAGAGCATGGTCATGCCTTTCAGCTCAAGGCGCTTCAAGAGGCTCGGAGAGCGGCAGGTGCAACAGCTGTGGGGGACTCATGTATGTCTCAGCAAGTTAACCAGCCCAAGCTTTGGATTGCTGCAGCATTCTGGTGCAGTTGCCGGCAAGTTTGTCAACTCCATTGCGACCGCCAGCAAGCAGGGTGTCCATGGCTCACCAGGAGCGATTTACACCCACCTGGCCCATGTTGTGCAAACAGCAGCTGCTGCGTACCACACGGCCAAGCGTACAGCATCAGCCAATGTGGACAGCATGGTAGCGTTCAGCCAGCAGTTGGCTGGTCCAGCTTGCAATCGGATGCGTGTCGTAGCAGGCATGGTGACACCTGCGATGCAAGCAACAACTGCTGCCCTTTCTCCCAGCAAGATGGTGCGAAGCCCACCGCCGTCCACAACCGTGCCTAATCTGCAGCAGGCTTCAGCAATATCTGGTGCCGCCAGTGGCCTTGCTCTGCATGCACCTGAGTTCCATAGAATGCATGAAGGTGCTCGGACAGACCGCCGCAGTGAGCCAACGTGCTTTGGAGGTCTGGGTCGTCGGCGCCAGGGGGGCGGCCGGAAAAAATCAGGGGGCGGCGTCCAAGCGGCAGCCAACGGCAGCCAACAGCATCAAGAGGTGGCACCTTTATTTCCAACGCACCAGAGTAGAGAGGCCTAACTCGTCAAAACAGAGATTTGCTGAGCGCCTTGTTGGGGGTACTACTAGGCCGGAGCCAGAGGCTGCGCCAATCCCATTTGTACAACGCGCTAGGACCCAAGTGCAACCAGCCTCCCCACGTCGCTTCATTCAGCCCAGCAGTGGGATTGGGACACAAGCTGCTGCAATGGGATTGCGCGTCCCCCCCAACGGCCCCCCACCTCAGCTGCTTACGGTAGTGGGGCCAGAGGCTGCTCTCCAGGTGGTTGTGGCCAGCCTCAACGGCCTTCCAGATTCAGTGACGACGCAGCAGTTCTTGAGGCTTTCATTAGCTCATCAGCATTTGCTGTTTCCACACCTTTCTCTGCTTCTGCAAGGTAGCATCAATCTCCACCGACGTTGTATCTAGGTCAGCAGGTGGGGTACCAGTTTTTTTCCAGACCTTCATCTGACGAAGCCATGAAAGGCTGCACACCGTTATAGGTGTTTTATATGCTCGTCTGGTCTTGTTATTTCAGAAGTGCTATGGTGGGCCGCCCATCCCTACTATGGCTCTAAATTGCCTCTATGTACAGCCTTAATGGTAACGGCGCAAATGTGGCTACGGCCCCAAGCTGCGTTGTTTCCTTAACATCCACGCCCCAGTAGGGCGTAGCTTTCTTGACTTTCGGTGCTTAATGTTGCTTGTGGTTATGACTTGGGATCCTGGTTTTGATGTGTTTTTTGTTCATATGTTTGGGCCGCTTTATTTGAGATCTAAATTGGTTTAATTTGAAGGGGCAATTGTAAGATACATTTGACCTGTCTAAATGAATGCATAGTTTATGAGCCAAGAAATATTGACATCAGATGTTTTACTCTAATTACGACTGAAGTAACTGAAGCTGTCATCCCCTCCCAGGTATACCATGTCCGCGGACGCCTCAAATCCTGTACTGCAGCGTACGGCGCCCCTGGGCGCCCCTAGCCGCGGACACCAGCGACGCGTCACACCCTTGGGCCTTTTTCTCTGTCGCTTTCGGGGGGGGTCGCTTTGGGGGAATTATTTGGCGATAATCAAGAAAGACAAGAATGAAGAATCTAGCGAGAGAAGCGCAGCGGAGGGTGATGCGGATGTGTGTGAAATAAGGTGGGACGTCGCGGGGCGGGCAAAAGCATCGCTGCGGCTCTTCGTCGCAGAGTTTCCTCGCGTTTGAGTGATTGATCTACCTGCTCTTCCAATCAGTAACATAGTGAGTTGAGTGGGTAACCAGGGGGGCTATTTTGCTGAACCACCTTGGTGGCTCAACATCTGTAATCCTCCCAGTTTACCCAATGCCCTGGCATTTTGAGCTATGGCTACATGTTCATACAATGATCCTTAACTACTATGCTGCCAGAATCAAATGTGTGTCCTGGAAGTGTGGAGGCTGCTGCAGGCCATCTCCCTCAGTGGGTGACCAGGGGGGCTGTTTTGCTGAACCACCTTGGTGACTCAAAATCTGTGTTCCTCCCAGTTTACCCACTGCCCTGACATTTTGAGCATGGCTACATGTTCATACAATGATCCTTAACTATGCTGCCAGAATCAAATGTGTGTCCTGGAAGTGTGGAGGCTGCTGCAGGCCATCTCCCTCAGTGGGTGACCAGGGGGGCTGTTTTGCTGAACCACCTTCGTGGCTTGAAACCTCCTGACATGATAATACTTCGTCGTGTACTCTTTTCTTTCCTGCATGCTTGAAGTTGCTTGATTTCTGGCCTTGCCATGAAATTGTGATGTAACTGAATATGTTCCTATCTATTGAAAGGAAAGGCAGAATATCAGATCCCTATTGAAAGGCAGAGTAAGAATGACATAATGCCATCAGTTCACCATCGGGATTGGTTGGTCAGAATTACAGAAGAAAACGACTAGTTTTAAATCGTCATGGAGGATGAGTGCCACCAAGTGAAAAAATGTTGGCACGTTTGAATAACATATTACGGTATAAACCCCTCATGAGGAGTGCTGGATGCTATAAGACAACAATAATTGTCACCAACTGAATAGCAGATAAATATTCCATTTGAGAAAGAGGGGTGAATGCTACCACTTTCTCAATTCAATTCCTGTTATTATGCGCAACTATGTCTGCATGCCCATCTCCCTATCAAAACGTGACCTATCAAACTGGGCCTTCTCCGTGTAAGGAGCCTTGGCTTCATCTGACATGCTTTTCCACAGCTCTGCCACCTGTGTGGCTTTCTTGGCCTTGTCGTAAGTTCCATCAGCTTTCAAATTGGCTACACCAGCAGCCTGGAAGTGCATGAAAGCAGACAAAGGCTTCTTGACACCAGCTCCAGCAACTGATGGGACCTCAGCTCCAGCCTGATCCATGAGCGTAGCCCTCTTGGCCGAGGCTCGTTCCTTCTTCGATGGATCTCCGACACGATGAGTAGGAGTCTTGGAGGGTGTCTCAGGATTGAGGATCCAGTTCACAAATGCACCGCCACCCTCCTTCTTCAACTCCTCGATGTGTGCCAAGATCTGCATGACAAAAAAAAACAATTCCGAACTTCATTAAGGTGGTCAGGTGTGAACATCAGTGCCATGCATGGGCAGGTGTGGATCATATCAGGTGTGACTCACATCAGGTGCATAAACCAGGTGTGAATCAGATCAGGTGTGAATGAGGTATGAATCAGATCAGGTGTGTGAATGAGGTGTGAACCAGACCATGAGTGTGACAGCAGTAGTAATTGAAGTCCAAGTTTTCTTGCATACCTTATTGAGGGAACTCAATGGCTTCTTCTCCCTCAAAGACCACCACACGAGAGCTTGGTCGTAGGTTGTGTAGTTGAGAGTGGTCTTGATAAAGGTGATAGCTTCTGGCAAGTTCTTCACCTCGTTGAGCCGCTGCCGAAATTTCTCCCTCCAAGTGGACCCATACTGATGCTCCAGGCTGACAGACTGGGGAATCCTGGCAAACCCAGATCCAAGCAGCAGCATGCCTCTCCCTGGCTGCCAAGGCTTAGGGGTCTGCTGCCCAGGGGGGTATTGCTGCCCAGGCCCAGGGGGGTACTGCTGCCAAGGTGGCTGCTGCCCAGGCCCAGGGGGGTACTGCTGACCAGGCAAGGGGGGTACTGCTGCCCAGGGGGGTATTGCACCTCAGTACTCAACTCCACCCCAGCAGCCCCCACGGGGGCACGTCCCGCAAGTAGTTGCTGATCAAGGAGCTCTTGCTCCACCGGCCCAAGCGCGACAGGCCGATCTCACTGTGCCTTGGGGCATGGGGACAACAGCATGGGGCAGTAACATGTGAGGCAGTAGCATGGGGGGCAGTAGCATGTGAGGCAGTAACATGTGAGGCAGTAGCATGGGGGCAGTAGCAATGGGGCAGTAACATGTGGGGCAGTAGCATGGGGGCAGTAACATGTGAGGCAGTAGCATGGGGGCAGTAGCATGCAGACAATAACATGTAAGGCAGTAGCATGGGGGCAGTAGCATGGGAGGCAGCAACACTAACCCTTTACCCTCCAACTCCCGGACTTGGGATCCTCTTCCGTTGTGGCACTTCTTGCTCGTCCGGATGTCATGCTGCTGGAACATGGCTGACACCCAACCTAGCTGCGTGTTGTAGGATGCTGCTTGACCCGCTCCATCCCTCGGGGTCGTGAAGAGAATGGCAGTTTCCCTACATATGGACATCAGTGGCAACATGTAGGCAAGCACGTGTGGGCGGCTAGCAACAAAGAGATGCAAGAAGTTGTCATCCCTTTATCCCAAAAATTACAATCTCAGTTGCCAACTTGCCACCCTACATCCCCCCACCACCCTCACCATGCTCGGTACTTGTCCTCTTTTCTCGAGAGCGGGAAGGGTTGGCGGCCCACCGTGAACCTGGCAAAGAGAAGTCGTGCCAGCCAAGCTTTAGAGCAAAGCCAAGGGTCAAGGTGGCGGTGGAACACCATGGTCTCAGGCTTGCCCGAGCTGTTCACCTTCCCTCCATTCAGCACCACCCCCAATGTAGTACATGGGGAAGGGCCAATGCTGTCCATGCAATTGGGCGCACAAAGGTCAGCGATTCCGAGCTGGCGCGTGTCATCAGAGCGCCCGGCGGCGTTGAACATCATCGAGTACATGGCCCTGCAGAAAATGGAAAGGTCAAGAGTCCAAGCTAGAGCTAGTAAGCTCATTCATCTTCTTGCTTGCTTACCCGTTTGTCACAATTTGTAGGCGTTTGTCTTCAGCACACTTCTTCAGCATGGCAGACACCTGAGAGGAGGAGATCTGATCCCCGCCGATGTGGGCTTGGGAGTCCTTGCCTGGTGGCCTGGACAAAAAAGGTAAGCAATGTGAGCAATCACATCTAATCAGAATATGGCAGTCGGTTGTTACACAAGAGCTGTCACATTATGCAGTAACCTTACCGATCACCCTTTCCTTTCACAGCTGCTTCCAGGGCTTCAAATGTTGTGCTGAATGGTGGCACGGTTGTGAAAATTTGAATCCCACGCCGATGGTCAGCAATAATATCCTCCTGGGTCTGTGTTGCATACAGCAAGCTCCAACGTGAAGCTAGCGCGTTCCGCATGGCATTAACGACAGATTGCGTCTGCAGAAAGAGTTCAGTTGCTTGTTAGATAACAGATTTTAACCTGCCCGCATGCCATTTTTGCCAGTATTCCTTCTCTCCAGGGTGCATGAAAGGGACTCTTACCTGTTTCCTGACTGGACCTCCTCCAACAGGTGTACAAACCACCTGGCTGCTGTATCAGGCAAGTCCACCTCATTATCATTTTTCCAGTCTGGCAGAAGGCCTGCAAATATAATGTTTCAGCAGGGAAGACAGAGGAAGCACGCGAATCATGTCATAACAGCAAGACATCTCACCATGAATTGCTTATCGTATGTTCCATACGTCCGCTTAGTGTTCGGCTTGCTACCAGCCCTCTTCCTGTTCGCTAGGTCAACTGTCTCAGCATGCGAATACCTGGGAAGTCGGTAGGGGAGGGGGGACGTTAGGATTTGAACTAAATGTGACACACGAAAGCGAATCCGTTTTCAAGAACTGCTCTGCACCTGGCAGTGCTCATTGCCCCGGTCTATTATTCAAGAGCCCATATTTTGACCCGTACAATTCTCCCGTACATATTGTCGCGTACGGCATCATCTATACTATTAAGTGCGCTAATCGTAACAGTACGGATGAAGCGGTTTCGCGCTTTTTGGCGCTTTTCGTAGTCCCTTTCGGGCTCGGTTGCAAGCGGTTCGACTGCGCGCAGCGATCGGGTCGTCGACAGCGTGTCGATGGTAGATTCTGGGCCTCACAGATGGTCCGACGGATGGCGTTCAGCGACGGATGGCGTTCAGCCAGCATCTGTATCCAGCAGCCATCGTATGCAGAATCCAGCAGCCATCGTTTGCAGCATCCAGCATGCAGCATCCAGCATCCATCATCATCCATCATCCCGCATCCAACGTCCAGCATCAAGCGTCCAGCTTCCAGCATCCAGCATTTGTATCCAGCATTTGTATCCAGCACATTTATATCCGGCATCCAGTTTTTCGGTGAACTTCGTAGTCCCTTTTGGGCTGGGCTGCCAGCGGTTCGACTGCGCGCAGCGATCGGGTGCAGGTTTGGGGGTTTAGGTGGAAGACAGCGTGTCGATAGTCGCATTCTGAGCCTCACAGATGGTCCGACGGATGGTCTTCACCCACCATCTGTACAGCCTGGTTTGGGAGCTTGCAACGTTGCACACTGCGGCGTTGTGCCTATCTCATTACTCCTGTCAGCGGGTCGTAACTTTCACTCGCTAAGGTGAGATGATTGCAAGGATGTGGTTGTTTCCATGATCTCTGCCCCAACTGACGATACATGGCTGGAAAAGGTGCGTTTAAGCTTCCATGGAGCTCTTCTAATTTGTTGCATATCCTTTTGTCCATGCGCAGGATTCGGCGCCTGATGGTACCAATCTAACGAGGGCGCTGCAGGAGACGTCGTCCTTCAGTTGGATCTCACATTTCACGTGTTTATGATATTCAACCCCTGATGTCCAGGTAGACCGAATGCGCAAGGATGTGACTGGCCCAACGAGCGCTGTCCCAACGGACGAGGAAGGGATGATGACATGAAACTCTTCTATTCGCTGCGTTTTCTTTTGTTCAGGCGCAGGACATCGACGGCGCGGCAGGAGACGTCGTCCTTCAGCTGGATCAATGCTGGATCTCATCTTTGACATGTTTATGATATCCAGGTGGATCCAATGAGCCAGGATGCCACCATCTCAACGAGCGCTGCCTCGACCGACGAGGCAGGGCCGATTAAGGTGCGCTTGGATTTACATGGAGCTCTTCCAATTTGCTGCGTTTTCTTCTGTTCAGGCGCAGGATCACGGGGCATGATGGCTCCAATCTATGGAGGGTGCAGCAGATGTCCTGAAGCAAGGTGCCCATTGTCATGCCCCTGAGTTATGGTCTTTTGACATCCATTGACATCTTCCGGTCATCTGAATTCTCCACACTGCTGTAATCCTGTTGAATGAAGCCTGTTCAAGTTCTCTATGTCCCGGTGATCAAGCCTACATGGTCAGCGACCCCTGCCATGCGACCCTGGTTGGGAATTGGCCTGTGATATGGCCTGCCATTGGCTTGCGATTGAGCTTACAACTAGCCAGCGTCATGGCCTGCTATGCTGCGATTGGGCCTGTGACATGGCATGTTCTTGCGCTGCGATTCAGCCGGTAATTGAACCATGTCATGGCATTGGCTTGCAATTGGGCATCGCGGCCATGCCTGTAAATTCGCCTGTTATCCTGTTGGCTGAAGCATGATGTTATATTTCTTGATTTCATGTGACCAAGCATGCAGGGTCAGCTGCACTTGCCCCGCGACGCTGGTTTGGAATTGGCTTGCAATGAGCATCTTAATATAATCTGTGTTCCTCTTTGCATCGTACAATTTTCGTTTAATTCACTTATTGATGCCCAGGTTATCCTTCTTTCTTCCTTCGCATTTCTTTTGTCTTCTCTCCTGTTTTTTTTCTCCAGCTTTTCCTTTATTACCTCTGTTCACTGATTCTGAAAAGATACTCATCAAAGGTTCGATACGACTGGTACTATAGTGGTTGGCCAAACATGAGTCATACTTATGGCCATGGAATTGTTGCGTCTCAGTCACAGGGGGGCTGAGAATACGAGCTGTGTCCTCGACACATCCAGGGCATTGGAAGTGCATCTCCAATGACGACTACGACATGGGCAAAGCCTTGCTCCTCGAGCACTCACGCTCATACCCAACTGAACATCTCCTACTCTCACCTCACTACCACCATAAACACTGAATGCCTGAACGCCAGTTGACGGTCTCAAGTTGACTTGACCTTTGGCCTTGGATCAACCAGTAATATTTCCTCTTTACGGTAATGACAAGAACCCTGTGCAGTTTGGAACCCAATCTTCAAGTCCGCCTTGAATGCGACGGCACATGCTTCTGGGTTTGGGCAGTATGCTTGAGCCGCCGGAGGCGGCCATGTTTGTCACATTATTTGTGGATTTCTGAATGCACGTGTAAAATCGTTTAGACCTTATCTCATGATAATACAGGCCAACGTGTAGATATGTGAACCCACCAGGGTTACCCAGTGCTAATAATATCTCGGCGTTCCAGAAACATCGGGCTGACTGACGGACACGGGGTGTAGGGGTGACTCTGGAGGCTTCGTCGACCCACAACCTTTGGACGCCCGGGGGCTCTGCCGAAAAAGCATACTTCAAAGAACTATTACCTAAAATTTAAATCGGTGCCCAGTGCTGCTATGTTATTGTTGTGTCCATGAGTTAGAGGATAGTGTATGTCACGATGTGAGCATATTTGGAAGGTGTAAGACCTTGGTGCGTGCCAACACGGGTGTTGTTGTAGGATTGTGCCCCGAATGCCGTCTCGGAAGCTATGTGGGGCAAGATAATAATTAGTAAATAAACAAACGTTACGCCATGAGGGGCAACATACATAGCGCTGACATACGGGGACCAACCACCATCACAACAAATTTGCGCCAACAATTGTTTTTCCGATGCTTCAAACGTTTACCTTTCGAAATGATGAGTGGTAAACTTCTGCATGCATGCTATAGAAATATAAGCCGCGAGCTATTTTAATTAATTATTAGCCGACGTGGCTAAGCTTTATTATTTCAACAAGGCCCTGGGGTGTCATGCCATGTGGGGAGCGAAGGCTAGCGACGCCTATGAATCTTCACAATTATGGTCATGAGCAGTTCACATTCAACCTCTTGCTTCTTCGAAGTTCGGGCACTGGTCTAGTACTAGATTAAAGAGCCCATTTTTCGACCCGTACAAACCGACAGGCAACCGACCAGGCGTCACAGGTGCCAAATCGTCGCCACAGCCTCGCAGGAATGTTTTAGCCTTTCCATCGCAGGTTTAATGGGCTGCTTCTAACCCTCGTAACTGATTGGGTGGAACAGCGAAAGAAAACAGTGAGTCAGCGAGTCAGAAAGACCCTGCCAGGTCGGCGAGGTCGGTTACCGCTGACAGCTGAGTTCAAATGTTCACACGTTCACACGTCTCCAGTGTCGGAACGCAAGGAATCAGAAGTCGCCATCGTCGTCGCAATCGGGCGTTGCTGTCGAAGTTGCGGGAAATTTAAATCAGTACCAACGTCGTCGTAATCGAGCGTTGCCGTCGATGTTGCGGGAATTTTAAATCAGTATGAAATTTCCCGCCACACGAAGCGCATAAAGGCCAGCTATTCCTCCCAGGAATCAAGAAGTGCTGCTTAAGCGCAACTCAATACCGTCTGTTACCCAGTCCTCCGTGCTTCCCCGTCTGTTCCCCTGTCCTCGTCCCCAATCCTCCGTCTTTCCTCAGTCATCCCATCCTCCGTCTTTCCCCAGTCATCCCATCCCCGTCATCCCATCCCATCCCCCACAATGCTATTCCCCCGTCGTCGCGGAGACGCGGACACGCCAACCCTGTCCTATAAGAGTCATATATTGAGAGCCAAGGTCCCATTCAGGCCTCTAAAGATACCACAGGTGCCCAGGGGGTTGACATGCAGGCTAATGTTCTGACCAAATCCCTTGACGCAGTTAATTGTTTTTTTAAATCTGTTATTAAGCGCATGTACTCGCCTACGAAACCATTTGCAGCAGTTGCCCTCGATATTAATTTGATTTTGAAATCCCCTGACCAGGCTGCTGCTTTAACGGCGATCGCTGCCGCATCGAAAGACCCCGCTTTACCGAGGCTCTACAGAATCCAGGGTCCTGGTGGCACTGGAGAATCGTTTTTCATCAAAACTTTAATCGGAGCCTTGACGACAGCGAATCAAAAGGTTATACTTTGTGCCTCCACTGCCAAGGCTGCCTCTATCTGGGTTAGGCAACAATGCAACCACCTCCCATAGTGCTTTTGGTTTTACAGGGTCAGATTATGACTACCTCACATCTGTCCCCCTATCCATCTTCATAAAACTAGCTGATGTCATCATAGTTGACGAGGTGGGAATGCTGCAAGCTGAAATGCTTCACAAAATCCATAACCGCTGCCTTGAATGTTGTGCTGAGTCATCCCCCTCCCTCCCCTTTGGTGGCAAACTTGTTATCCTCACAGGTGACATCCATCAGCTGCCAGCAGTTTGTAAGAAGTGTCGTGACGTACATGCATGTCCGCATCAGCCAACGAAGTGGTTGATGTGGCGCATGTTTAATCTGTTCACCTTCACTGCAAACCACAGGCAGTCTGACCCCTCCCAGGCCCCCTTTGTCTCCCTGTTAAACTTCCTTCGCTTAAATGCCCCAACTGCTGTTGATCTGGCCTCTTCGCCCTTTCAAATCCTGCATGACAGGATCCTCCCTGAAGGTGAAATCCCTGACATTGGGCGTGATGATGTGATTATAGCCCCCACCAATGAACTTGTTGATTCGTACAATGACACCTGTCGCACCATAAAGCAGTAATCGTGCCAAAATGGTGTAAGCTGTCCTTACTGCCTTAGAGAGGCTCAAACTACTCACAACTAAGGTTCAACACCTGTACATACGTGCCTCTTGTACTACACTGCTGAGGTACAAGGGCTGTAAAGGGGTAACTTGGTACAGCGTACCGTATAAGGGCTAAGGCTGGTGTAAGGCTGGCCTGCCCGGGCGCCCCTAGCTGTGGGTACCGCCCCTACTTTACTCGCGATAGTTGCTTCGGGTCCGTGGTGGACTTCTTCCCCACTGAGTGGCGGACACCTACGGGCGGACTCAGCGTCTACACGCTGGCCGCGAATGCGCGGCGCGTTAAGCTGTGGCTGGAACTTCTAGATGACAGGCGTGGAGCTGGTCGCTTGTAGAGCTGAGACTAATGGCCTGTCGGGTCGCGAACCCTGCAGGTCGCTATGAGTCACTTACCGCGTATAGCGGGCGAAGACGTAGCCGTAGACTGCGGACGACGTAGTCCTAGGTAGGGCAGGTCTTCGGGTTAGGAGTTCTCGGGCTTGCTAGATGGCGGGGTCGCTGTTCTAGACTTGACTGGCTTAGTGGTACTGGCTTTGATGCACTTCACTGGGTAGGTCTCCGAGATCTAGCCGGTGCTGGTTACAAATAGAGGCCTGTCCACTTAAAAGGAACGAAGTGAACGTCAAGCGTGCAAGCCGGGATTCAAAGGTCCCGGCAAGCCCTATGCACTGAGTACGGGAAACCCTGCCTCAGACCTTCCCGAAAGTGGGAAGCTGGGCTCCTAACCCTAAAAAGGGGCTCCGCAGGGAAGCTGCGGAGTCTACGGGGACGCGTCAGCGGTCCCTACGGTTTTGGCACGTATACTGCATTATACCGTGACAGCTGTCGCACCATAAAGCAGTAATCGTGCCAAAATGGTGTAAGCTGTCCTTACTGCCTTAGAGAGGCTCAAACTACTCACAACTAAGGTTCAACACCTGTACATACGTGCCTCTTGTACTACACTGCTGAGGTACAAGGGCTGTAAAGGGGTAACTTGGTACAGCGTACCGTATAAGGGCTAAGGCTGGTGTAAGGCTGGCCTGCCCGGGCGCCCCTAGCTGTGGGTACCGCCCCTACTTTACTCGCCCCCCGCTCCTCACGAAACGCACACTGGGCGTGCGTGGGGAGCCGGACTAGGGGTGGTACTGAAACTTGAGATAGGAAAAATTATGTACACTCAGAACTGGTCAGTTCCCTAACACGGAACCCTCCTAAACACCTGACTGCAATCCAACCAGTCGGTTGGAACAAAAGAAATCCACTGGAGAAAATCCACTGCAGGAAATTAACGCAAGGAAATTCACCAAAGAATACACACTGAAACCCGTGGCGAACCCTAGGTCCAACCAAGGTACCGAAAACTCGATTCAGGCCTCTGGGTTCCCGGTCTCTTTCTGGCCTGATCAGGGCATACAGAATCCGGTACCTTCACCATTGTCATGCTTGTTTGGAAGTCAAGAAAGGGTCAGAACCCCTGAAAAATCATTAGAACTACGGGAAGCCAGCGGCCATCAGAACCCATCAGAAAGCAGAACGCATCGGAAACCATTTGAAACCAGAATTCCACAGAAACCATCAGAAATCAGAACGCATCGGAAACCCTCAGAATCCAGAAGTCAGAAATTATCAGATATCAGTACGCATCAGAAACCATCAGAAATTGTCAGAATTCCCCAGAAATCAGAACGCATTGGAAACCGTCAGAAACCAGAATTCCACAGAAACGATCAGAAATCAGAAATTATCAGACATCAGAACGCATCAGAAACCATCAGCAATCTACAGCGAGTCGCATGAGAATGAACCGAATCTTCAGCGGGGCTGATCCGGGCCTACAGACTTCTCCTGCTATTCAACCCTGAGCTCTTCATAGGAACACGGAAACCCGCTGCTCTCGCCCCACTGCACCGTTGACACCTGGCCCTAAGCTACAGGAGACGTGTGCAGTAGCAGCGGTGCTTCTCCCAACCCGCCTCTACAGGTGGTTGGCCCTGTGGCGGTTCTATGGCTATTGTCCCTCCCTGTCCCCCTTGGCTGTCTGTCCCTAGGCAGCTGTCTCCTCCTCTGCTCTGGCTGCGTCGGTGGCCGCTTTGGCCCTGCGCTGAACTGCCCTGGGGGTGACGTTGGCTTCTCCTCTGCCCGTTGTGTATGAAATGTCATACAGCCCGTTGGGCATGGGCCTGGCGATGCCCCGCTCCATCTGTTTAGTGGCCGGATTGGTGGCTATGACCTCCACCTCTGGCTTGTCCATGGCTCCTGTCTCCTGGGCTGCTCTGGCGGCTGCCCTGGTTGCCCGGGGCGCTGTCTCCTCGTGATGGGCTGGTATGTTCGGTACTGCTGCTGCGGCCGGGCCCGTCCCGCTGGTCCTGGGTGCTGGCTCGCACCTGGGGCACATCCAATCGCCCTCGGGGATGGCGTAGAGCGCTGGCGCGAGGCAATCCATGTGCCAGCCGGTGTTGCATGCGTCGCACAGGAGCATGACGTCCCCCCGGTCGGGTAGGCGGCAGACTTCGCAGGACAGGCTGACGTTGGGCCTGGAGGTGCTGAAATCCACCCTGCCTTTCAGGTTGGGGAGGTGGCATGGGGAGCAGTTGACTGCGTTCTCTGTTATGGTCAAGCCATCGGCGCCCTCCAGCACCAACGCCCCCGTCTCCCCCAGCCTCTGCACCCGCAGGATTTCTGGCCTGGCCTTGGGGTCGAGGCTGCGTCGCTCTGAAGCGTACCGGACGTACACGTAGTCCCCAACGGCGAATCGCCTGACCTGGGGCACATATCCTCCTCCGCGGATCCTGGCGTAGCGCAACTTGTCCCGGTGCTGTGCGATCTTGAGGTGCTCCCCCGCGACCGGGAGGGCCTCCTTGATCCTGGCTACCCTGGCGAGGAGCAGGTCTGCGGCTTCCTCCGCTGTAGCCACTCGCGCTGTGCTCCACAGGTCTGCCCCGACCTTGGAGGGGAACACTGGCTTCTGACCGTACAGGACCTCGTAGGGGGCCATGCGTGTAGCCTGCTGAGGCGAGCATCGGAACCCCAGCGCTACCCATGGGACCATCCTGTCCCACGAGTCGTCGCTGCTCCCTTCCCCGCAGCACTTGCGCAGGCCCGCCTTGAGGGTCTGGACCGCCCGTTCGGATAGCCCATCCGCCTGGGGATGGTTGGCAGAGGTGGTGCGATGGTCAATGAAGCAGTCTAGTAACATGTCTTGGAACTCTCCCTGGAACTCTGTCCCCTGATCGGTGACCACCTCTGCGCATCCCCCAAACCGTGCGACCACGTTTTGGAAGAACGCCAAGGCCGTCACGTCAGACGCCTTGCTGGGGATGGGGATAAGCTCCACCCACTTGGAGTAGTGTTCAACACACACCATGACGTACCGGTTGCCCCTAGGCGTGGTAGTGAACGGCCCGCACAGGTCCACACCCCAGCGGAAAAATAAACCCTCAATAGGGAGTGGGTGCAGGTCTGGCTGCGTGTGATTGAACGTGGACGCCCTTGCCCTGTCGCACACCCCGCACTCCTGGACAGCCTTCCTGACTGCTGCCCTAAGCCCTCTCCACCAGTGCTGCTGCATGATCATGAAGGCCGTGCGGTGGCTGCCGAAGTGACCGGTGCTAGCGTGAGCTTCCCTGATGACTGCCTGTCTGTCCTCGGGGCTGGGAACTACACACCGCCGCCCGTCTGGCATCACTCTTATCAGCACGCCCCCTCTCTCTGGTTCCCACTGGAAAGGTGCGGCTCTACGCTGCACCCTGGCCTGTTCCCCTGCCTCTGCCCCTGCGGGGTGCCTTTTTGATTGCAGGTAGCGCAGGACTGGCACGTCTGTCCATACGTCCACCCCTGCGGCAGGTCCTGCAGCGCACCCTGGAGGGTCTACGACCGCCCCTGCCCCGTCGTCTGCACCCTGGACAGGCTCTGGTTCCGGGTCAGGCTGCCCACCTGGTTCCTGAGCGGCATCCGCCCAGTCTGCTGCCGCTGACTCCCCCAAGCACTGCCGATACGTTGCCGCTGCCTCGCCCTCGCCGGAGCATGCAGTGCCTGCACTGGCTAGGGCGCAATGTGTGGACGTCAGGGTCATGCCGATAGCCAGGTCGCTGTCCGGGCCTGGTAACCCAGCCCTGCGGGCCAGCTCCCTAGGGATGATCTTGGCCGCCTCGAGGGCTATGGTGAACCAAGCCTCGAGAGCCCAAGCATCCATGCACCTGCCCAAGGCGGCCCTCCTATCGCCCTCAGGAAAGTCGGGGCGGGGCAAAGTGGACCCCACTGCGTACCCCATGGCCCTCTCCCTTTCGTTGGCATTGGGTTCCTGCAGGCCCCCCATGGGCCTGAACACCATGCCGATCTGCCCGTTCCGGAAAGCGTAGGATGCGGGGGTGGCCATGAGGCAGGGCAGCGCCCTCCTAGGTTGCCCAGATACATTGATACGGTACCCGCCGTTATCGGGGCAGGCCACGACCTGCGCCCTACTGCCCTCGTCCAGAATGTCATCCACAATACCGTCGTGCGGCCTATGCGATGCCTGGATAACAAACTCAATGTCTGCGGCTGGTGCTAGGTTGCCCCAGTAGTTGCGCGTGCGGTGGGCATAGGATCCCACCTGCGCTGCATCAAACAGGGAAGGCCTACCCAGCAACCGGCACACTTCGCCGAAAGCCTCTACGCTAGCCTTCTCGCTACGCTGGTTTAGCTGCATAGCGACATTTTCGATCAAGTACGCTGGCGGCCTGGCCCTTTGCAGGACCTGCAAGGAGCCTAGCAGCCTGATAAGCGGGAAGAAAGACTTGCTCCTGTCCCCCTCGAGCCCCTTGCCCTTGCCTGCAGCCGACAAGTCGTGACACTCCCATCCTGCTACCAGAAACCACTGGCGGCCCTGCTGTGCCCCAGCCTCTATGAAGTGCTGGGCAGTAATGGAGTACACGTCCTGGGGCAATGCCCTGAACGCCCCCTCGACGGCTGGCGCTGGGAGCAATAGCGGGTATTGCTTGTGCAGCTGCACCAGTCTTCCCCCCGCGATCTCCCGCATGGAGGCACTGGTATCGGCGTACAGATACTGCGTGACCGGGATGCCTGCCCTAAGCACCATCTCAAGTCCAGAGCACATACCTCCGAAGGGCTCGAACAGGACCACTCCCTCTCGCTCCAGGGCGTACACCGCCTCTGTTGGTAGGCATGCCGTATCCACCCCTGCATGGAGGTGGGCCGGGGTCGAGCGGGGCAGGTCGGTCAGCACATTGCTGATCAAGGTCCTGGCCCTGGCCCTGCTATTGAAAACTCTTTCTGCAGCGCTGGCAGGCTGTGCCTGCTCATCGTCCTCATCCTTTGCGCTGGAGATAGCCTGGCCGCACGGGGCCACTGTACAAGCCGTCTCGGCAGCCCGCAGGCGGCGCACGCTTCGCCTGCCCTCCTGTGCTAGGCGAACCACCTGATCTGCGTGCCACTGGTTTACCCTGCCTAGGCCTGTGAGCATAGCGACCTGTGGTCCGCAGGTGGTCTCACTAGGGGTGTGTGGCTCAGGGGTGACATCGTCTAGCCGTGCCCCTGTGCGGTCATCGGATGATGGGAGGGGTGACCTGGACGGGATATCTGCGTTCTGGTGGCAGGCCCCTGACCGGTGGACAATGGTAATGTCAAGCTCCTGCAGCATGAGTGCCCAGCGTGCGTGCTGCCCCACTAAGGCCTGGTTATCCATGAGATATGTGAGGGGTTCGTGGTCCGTGACCAAATGCACCTTGCACCCAAAGAGCATATGGCGGTACGTCCGAGCAGCGTACACAGCCGCGAGCATTTCCCCCTGAAACGACGAGTAGTTCTTTTCGCTTTTGTTCAGGGAACGGGAAGTGCAGGCGACCATGTACTCCCTGCCGCTGTCGTCACACTGCCCTAGCACCGCCCCTATACCCTGCTTAGAGAAGTCGGTGTACAACAGGAATGGCCGTGGCGGCCCCTTGCCGTCTGGACCCGTTCCGCTGTAGTCAGGTCTGCGCAGCACCCTGCCTCCCTCGCACATCTCAGTTTTGATCAGCTGAAACGCCTGGGCCTGTTCGGGCCCCCACACAAACGGGACCCCCTTGACCAGCAGTGCGTTGATGCATGCGGCCTTTCGAGAGAAATCCGGGATGTAGCACCGGTAGAAATTCAGGAATCCCATGACCTCCTGAATGTTCTTGACCGATGCGGGTTCGGGCAGAGCCATGACGGCCGCTATTTTGGCTGCGTGCGGTGTGAGGCCTTGGGCCGAGACGTTGTGGCCGAGGTACTCTACCGTGGCACACCCAAACAGGGACTTGTCAGGATGCGCGCGTAGGCCTACTGTGTGGAGCATGTCTAGCATGAGCTCTACATGCCTGATGTGATCTGCAGGCGTGTCACTATACACCAGCAGGTCGTCAATGAATGCCACACAGAAGGAGCTCAGGCCGGCCCTGGCTATCTCTTCCTCCATCATACGCTGGAAGAAGGGAGGCCCGTTGCGCAGCCCAAAGTTCAACTTAGTGTACATCCAGAGTTCTGGGCCCATCCAGAAAGCCGTCTTGGGCTGGTCCTCGGCCTTGATCGGGATCTGCATGAACCCTGACCTCAGATCCACCTTGCTAAATACTTTAGCTGTGCCCAGGTTCTGAAAGATAGTTTCCATCCTGGGGATGGCAAACTCCTGCTTGGCTGTGCGGAGGTTCATTCTCCTCATGTCGTGCGCAATGCGGTGATCTGACCACTCGCCAGTCTCGGCACACTTCTTGGCCGCTACGACTGAGTTGGCCGCAAACTTGATGGGCCCTCCCTGGGGGACCCTGACAATAATGCCTGCCTCTATCATGGGCTGGCACTTCTCTTTGAAAATGGCTGCTTTAGGGGGTGGCATGTCCCTTGCTTTCTGAAAGCATGAGCTGTGCTCGTCCTCTAGGGCCAGCGTAAACTCACCCTGCGCACCGCAGTAGCCTGGCAGTTCCAGCATGGAGTAGGCGAACGCCCCTTGGCGGTCCCGCAGGCTCTGCTCCAGCTGCTCCTGCTGCTCCCCGGAGAAGTCGGGGTGCTTCCCGAGCAGCCACCCCTCTGCAGTTTTGACGTACTCTGAGGGCGCATGCACCACTCCTCCGGGCTGGAACATGTCTATGACTCCTCCTGCCAGCGGTTCCCCTGTCCCTGCCTGTGACCCTGCGCTGGACGTGCCCTGATCCCAGGTGCGTTGCGGACGGGGGGGCCGAGGGGCGGGCATATCCACTGGGGGTCGCAGCCAACCAGGCTCCAGCTTGGCGGCTGCCTCCCTGCTGCTGACGAATGCTCCTTGTCCGGCAGTGAATCCCCCTCCTCGCACGCCCCTTCCGCTGGCCTGTGCCCCGGGGAGGCAGGAGAGCAGGAGCCACACCAATGCCAGATGGCATAGGCAAGCCAGAAGGCCTCTGAAAGCCGTGCAGGGGAGGAGACCCCTGCAGCCCGGGTGCTGCCTGGGGCAGGGCTGTGGACCTGCAGGCGCTGGCGGCGATGGCACGGCTGGCGGGCCCCGGTCCCCTGGTCCCTCCTGCCAGGAGATTTCCAGCTCCACCTGACTGATCCTGGCGGGCGGCGATGGGCACCCTGTGCTATTACTGGCGTCTCTTGCCACTGCTTTCCTGCGTCGTTGGCGCGCGCGGGTCCTGGCGTTCCTTGCCCTTCGCGCTGCTGCTGCTCTGACCTTGGAGGTGTCCGCTGGTCTGGTGTCGCCCTTGCTGGAGGGGGTCTGATGTCTCTCTGCCGCTGTTGGACCTGCGCAGCCTGTATCGGGTCTGTAAGCGCGTTCCGGGCTGACAGACTGGGTTCTGGCGTTGTCGCTGCTCCTGGCTGCGCTGCGCGGCTGTCGGTCCAGCTGGTGGGGCTGGAGCATTGTTCGCTGGATGGCCTGGTAGTTCCATAGGCTGGTTCTCTCCGGAACCCCCCATTCCACCGGCCAGTTGTCCAATGGCTCGCCTGCCTCTGGCCACCGCCCCTCGTCATGGGCCTTGATGAGTTCTGCCCCAATGGTCAGGATCTGGGCGTACTGGACTGCGTGCATGGACGGCTGTAGGGGCTGGTCTGCTGTTTCCTTGTACCATTCCCTGAATGGCACCGGGCGCTGCTCCCTCCTTCTAGCCTGGTCGGCTTCGCCCTGCCTTCGCTCCTCGATGGCCTGCCTTACGTCAGAGACGGTGGCCCTGCTGTGCGTCGCTTTGAACACCACCTCCCGTTCGCCAGGCAAGGCTTCCTGCGCGCTGCACCACCAGTGCACCCCGAGCCTGGAGTCCTCCTCCATCTGCCTTTGCCTGATGAACCCCAGCGACTGGTTCCTTTCGGGGCATGCAATGGCTAAGTGCCCCTGGTGGAAGCAGATGGTGCACCTGCCCTCTCGCAGGCGTGGTGCGGGGCATGCGTGGTAATCGTGCCCCTTTTTCCCACAGCGCTCACACGGCTCGTTGTGGACTGAGTGGTGGCCCCACGCCGGGGGGACTGCATCGCTGCAGCTGCAGCAGGCCCACGCCCCCCGCCGGGTGCCTCCTACGCCCGGCTTGTTCATGCAGGCGCTGCAGGCTGTGGCGTGGCAGCGGCAGCACCGCCGGCCGGGCTGATCTGTTGGACCGATGCGCTCCCCGCATCCCAAGCAGCTAGGCAGCCTGACCTCGGGGGTCATGCAGAACTGACACATCCTGGCGGCCCCTGTCCGTGGTGTTCTCATGCACAGGTCATGCCATGCTGTTCCGCATGCGCTGCACCAAATCAAGCGCTCGCCTGCGCGGGTCTGGTCGCATCCTGCGCACGGCTCCGTGTGCACTGGGTCTGAGCCATAGGAGCGGCCTGGGGACACGGCGCCGCCTGTACCTGGGCCCCTTGCCCGTTCTGGTGGCAGGGCCTCGCTGAGGGCCCTTAATCGGCCGCGGAACGCCTGCTTCAGCTCCTCTGCCGCCTGGTTGCGCCCCTGCAGCCTGGGGTCGGGGCTGGGGTCTGGGACCATGCTCAGCCTGTAACGCAGGCTGGCCTCGATGCGGCTGCCCCTGAGCTCGGTGCCTCCCTGGGGGACCGGCCATGGCACCCTGTCCTCGAGCCGCTGCCTGTCCCGTTGTGCCACAAATTGTCGTAACTCGTCATCCCACTGCTCCTTGCTGAGATCTGTTCCTCTATCGGGCTCCCCCTCGGCTGCCAGGTGTGGCGAGCCAGGGTCCTCAGGATCTGGATTGCTGGCCTCGCTGCCGGTGTCGCTGAGCCCTCTGCTCCAGTTGGGTGGGGCATCTGCCTGGACTCTCAGGGGTGCTACCGGCCCTGGCTGCTCTGCCGGGGCTCGGCTCTGCTGGCTGGATCCCTGCGTATGACCTGCTGAAGGTGCAGTATGCTCGCTGGGCACTGCCGCTCCTCCCTCTGATGGCTCGGTGTGCTCCGCTGTGTCTGCCGGCTCCCCCTCAGAGTCCGAGTCTGGCAGCAGCTGCGGTAGTCCTGTCAGGCTGTTCTCCTCGTCTGACTCAGGCCAGTCCACCTCGTAGTTGCCCCCCCTCAGGGAAGTGAAGAAAGATTGCTCCCTGCTGTCTGGCTGCAAGTGGAGGGTGGTGTCGTCGGGGCTATGAGCGCTGCCTGGGCTGGCCGCCTCCCTGAATGCTCCCCAACGCCCCCGCGGCGTCTCTTGGCGGTCCGCTATGCCCCTATCCAGCAGGCCAGTCAGGTCCCTCAAGGCCTCATCGTGATTGCTACCGCTGAACAGGGGGTGGAGCGTGACGGCTCCCCTGGGGTGCAGTTGCCACCACAGGCGGACAGTGGCCGCCGGTGCAGACCAGTGGGGCAGCAAGATGGATGGGACGCCGTTGTAGTAGGCCGCCTGTTCCACCTGCATCCACTGCTGTAGGCAGCTCTGCAGCCTGCCTTGAGCAAAGGCTGAGAGGGTGAGGGCCTGCTCGCCCTGCCATGCGGTGGCGCCCGCTGCTGGCGTGCAGTGCGCTGACACGTGCGTTGGGCAGTCGGCTCTTTCTTGGGGTGCCCAAAGCTCGTCCACTATCTCGATGTTGTGGACAGCTGCTGACATCTGTCCTGGCAGCAATGTCCTGTTAAGGGCCATCATCATGATGGTCCACACCGCTGGGTCTGTTCCTCGGAAGGCGGCCACCGCGTGCTCCTCTGCCTGTTCTACAGAGGGGAACCGGTCACTCAGCACCCGGGTAGCTGTCTTGAAGAAGAACCACACGGGCTGGTCATCGCGCGTGGCGTGCATGTGCATCCACGCCCGCGGTGTCGGGTGCGTCCACCGCCTCTCTGAGTCCTCGTGGTAGTATGCCACCGCCAGCCTAACCGGGATAGCGGCCCTGGCGTCGCCCGGCTCGTACCCCCAGGGGACCGCCTGGCCCAAGACCTCTCTGGCGATGTCTTGCCCCCTCTCGACGGTCGCTGGGCATTGGCGAGGCGTTCCTGGGTGGAGGATCCCGGCACCGTCGTACCCGCTGTGGTCCCTCAGTGCCGCCAGGGCGTACGCCTGCCTGGCCGCCGCTTGTGTGGGTACGCAGACGGCCTGGTTGGCCAGGCACGGGTGGCAAGCGAGAGTCATGACGCAGGTTTCTGCCCATGGTGTCCGCATGAACCCGTCGTGGGCGTGCTGCCACATGCCGTATGCCCGTGCCGCGTCTGGTATCTCTTGGCTGGTCCTGAACTGCTCCTCTGCTGCGGTAATCCCTTCCTTGACGACGCTGCCCAGGAGTTCGCTGACGCAGTTGGCATAGAGAGGAGTTGGCCACGTGGAGCTCATGAACTCTTCCATGGCCGTGCTAGGCCTGATGTGACCTTTAATGGCCGCAGCCAGGAGCCCCGCTGTGACAGCGTCCATGGGAAAGACCAACCTTGCTACTGCCTGCATTGCTGCCTGTCTGTTAACACAGATGACTTCCCCCCGCGGTACGCACCAATGGTTTTGCAACCTGCACAGGCCGTCCGCGCCCGCTCCGGGGAGGGTGATCATGGCCGCTGTGGCGGCTACCTCTGGCATGTCTGTTCCTGCCGGGTACCACTGCACGAAGCAATGCCTAGGCCAGGGCTCGCCAGGCCCTGGGCCCGGTGCGTCGAGGTCCTCTGCGTCTTCTACTGCGCTGAGGTCGCTGTCTCCCCAGTGGTCTGGGTTTTGCGGCTCCTCTGGTTCCCACCTCTGCTCTCTTTCGCTGGGTACCTCCTCCTGCACCCATGTCCTTTCTGTTGGTCCGTGCTCTGTCCTGCAGCTGCGGTGCCCGCTGCCTGCGGTTGGGGGCCGGCTGGTGACGCCCCCTGTGGCCCCATGGGCCTGCAGCGTGAAGCTGCTACCGCCTCCTTCCGCGGAAGCTGCCGGCCTTGGGCCTGCGGCGGGGCCCCCTGCCTCCGGGGTACCTGGGCACAACACGTCGGGGGGGTCGTAAATGTCCTGGGAACGGTCGTCTGATTCTCCCTCCTGCCCTGAGGCCTCCCCTGATATCTCAGGGTCCTGTCTGTGGGCGCTGCCCTCTGACTCGCTGTTGCCCTGGTCTTCCCTGGCCCTGAGCGGGGCTAGGAAATTTGCGAGCAAGGCGAGCCACCCCTCTTGAGGGGCTGGTGCTCCCATGCGTCGCAGGTAGTCCAGGAGTTCTAGGGCATGGGCTGTGCTCTTAGGGGCGTTTGCTGGCATGGTCAGGAGGCCATTGGTGGCAATTGCTTCCACGGCCACCCGCCAATGGTGGACCTGCTGGGGCACTTCGCCATTTTGTGCCTCCGCGAGTATCCCATCTGGGCCTAACCCTGGCTCCGGCCCACGTTCTTCAGGGAGGTCCAATGGTTGCCTTGCTTGCTCCTCCTGCCCTTCTAGGTATGCGTCATCCCATTCCTGCTCAAACCAGGTGTCTGGTTCGTTGAACCCTGGGTCGTGCCCCCTGGGGATAGTGGCGAAGCACCCATGGGCCCCTTTGCCCGCCCACCTGGGTTCCTCCGGTGGTCCTGGCAGGAAGTTGGCGGGCGGGGCGCCTGCTTGCCTGGCTGCCCATACCTCGAATGGCTCGTTCTTTTCTGCCTCGAACAGGTCGCGAAGGTGTATGCGCTGCTGGTTGTCGCTGGGGGGTTCCTCCTGCCTGAGGCTACCGTGCCCCCGGTTGTCCTGGGCTTGCGCCCGGCCTTCGCCCCCGCCGCTGGGCCTCCAAGGCTGGGCCTGCCTCTGGTTGCACTCGAAGGCGAAGTGGCCGCTGCCTCCGCACTTGTAGCATGCTTCCCTCTGGGTGGGGGGTGCTCTGCCGGTCCTTCCCCTGGCAGAGTCCTCCGGCGGTGCCCACCTGATCATTCTGTTCTCCCCTGGCTCCTCGGCTGTCGCATGCCTACCGGGGCTGTGGTGCTGGCGTTGCCTAATGGGGCTTCTGGCTCTGCCCTGCGGCCAGCGCTCGCCGCAGGGGCTGCGTGGCGTCTCCCCTTCCCAGCGCCTGCCGCTCCCGTCCTCGTGTTCTCTGCTGCCGCGGTTGGATGGTTTCCCTGGGGTAACGGGACTGCGGCTGCGGGTTCTTCTGTTCCTGCTCCTGCCGTCTGGACTGAGGGCCTCCCTGCCCCTGGGCCGCTGGTTGCCACCGCTGGCGCCCTGCGGGGGTGGAGGTGGCTGCCTGTTCGGCCGGCGTTCGTCCTTGCACTGGATTCCTTTTAGCTGCTCGGTGCTTGGAGCCCGCCGCTCCCTGCTGTGGCTACTGCGCCGTGGGCTCCTTCCCCTTGGCTGACGCTCTGCGGCGCTGGCGCTCCTAGGCTCCCTGCCGCTGACTGGGTTGCTGCTTGGGCCGCTGCCTGGCTCCCTTGCCCGTGGAGAGGGGGTGCGGCTGGCCCTTGCCATGGGGAGATTTCTCTGCTTGGGCTTGGCGCTATTGTCCCTTAGAGACTGAATCAGATCCTCCGGGTACTCCCCTAGGGCAGGGTCGTCGAGCTCGTGCAGAACCTCCTGCACCTCAGTGGGCGTACCCCTGGACGTTCCTTCTTTGCCGTCCTGCTCTCCTCCCCTGGCCCCATCGCTTGGCGCCGCGTCCTGCTGTGGGGGCTCGATAGTTGTGTCCGCCTCAGGCTGCTGCTGCCTGGCCTCCCTGGCCCCGCTGCAGGCCTCCCGCAGGGCTCCACAGGGGCGCTGGGGGGCCGGCCCACTGGCTGCTTTTGTGCCCTTGTACTCCTCCTTGTACCTCTTTTTGAGCTCATTGACCTCTATGATCCACTTGGCGCACTCGCCCTTCCACCGGGCCATCTCCTTGTCCGAGGCGCCGTCCGCCATTGCCCGGGCCTGTTCTGTCTTGAAGGAATAAATGTCTGCCTCCCTGCTGGCGATCCTCTGCCTGGCTGCGGTCTGGATGGCTCTGTTCAGGACCTCGACCCGGGCCTCCAGGCAGCTGATGACGGCTGCCCCGGGCGCACCCCTGTCCGCCGGCAGCTCAGTCTCTGATTCGGTAACTCCCCCATCGCTGGAGCTGGTGTCCTGATTGTGCGTGGCCGGGGAGCCTGGCTGGCAGCTGCCTCTGCTGTGCGTGTCTGCCCCCTGGCCCGGCTCGTTCTCCAGGAGCTCCCCTAGCCGCCGCTCGCATTCCTGGTCTGAATGCGATCTGCGCATGTCGCAGTACGCGCACGTGCCTTCCCTGTTGCGCAGGGCACTCCTGACCTCCTGTCGGACTGTGTGCTCCTGTACCATGGCTAGCCTTGCCTTATCCCGCGCTGCTACGGGGGGGTCCACGGCTTTGCCGACCCTGTCTCCGCTGATGGACCGGCTCCCGGTACCCCTGGTACCGTCCGGGTCCGCCGGCGCTGCGTGAGCTTGGGTAAGGGCTACTGGGTCTGTCTCGGGCGCTGCAGCGGGGTTGGTTCCCTTTTTCCCTGCGTGCTGGCGCGCTGTCTCAGTACCTGCGCCACGGGCCCCTTTGGCCTTGGCCGGCCTGGCCCCTTCTGGTGCTGTCGCTGGTGCCTCTGCCGCGGGCAAACGGGTGACACGGTTTGCGGCGACTGTAGTTTGCGTCGCAGGGCCGCCTGTACCTGTCACCATGGCACATTGTGGGGTTAAGTCTGGGTTCATCTCGCCCCAATCTGCCGGCCACTCTTCAGGCACCCAGGCGGGGTCGTCCAAGCCTGCCCAGGTTGCCGCGGCCGCCTGGTGGGACCCTGCTGGTGATATCAGTTCTAGCGGCAGGGTGAGCCCGTCGGCCCCTCCTTGAGGGAACAGGGTGAGGCGCCCTGCGGCTTCTAGGACTCCCCCATACTTGAGGAATTCGGGGTTCCCTACCAGGTGCTCATACGCGTCAGGAGGCGTCTTGACTACCCTGACTGCTGCCTTCTCCACGATCGCATTCGGGCTTCCATACCCGTATACGACGTAGATGAACAGAATCCCGTACAGGTCTGCTCCTGCATTATCGGTTGTCCTGATCTTTTCATCCGTCCTCACCAGCTTGGCCCCCATGGCTACCAGCTGTTCTGCTATGTTGACGGTGATGACATGGCATGAACATGCCGTGTCCATTAGTGCCTTCTGGGCCACCAGCACCTTCCCTTTCACCATGAGGCCTACGCACTGGCTGTAATCTCGCCTGTCGTTTGTGAAGTATTGTAGCCTCGGGCTGATGGTGATCTTACGACCCTGACCTATCCAGCCCGGCTCACCACGGACCGGCGTGACTCCCATGGGCATGGTGGTGTGCGCCAGCGCTGTAAGCCGTTCGTTGATGTAGCCCACCTGCGCACGGACATCGCACAGGCCGTCAGCTAGTCGCCTAAGAGCAAGTCTTTTCTCTCCCTTCCTGGAAGGGTGTTCAACAGCCAGTGGCTCCTCCTCCTCCTCACTGCTAGAGGAGGGTCTAAAGGACCGCGGCCTGGCGTTGTGGGCTGCCTGCTTGTACTCTCCAGGCTTGGGTGCCAGCCCAACCTGCGTTAGGAGGGCCACGGACTCGCTGAGCATTTCGGCCACCGTTTGGTGCCACCCATCCGGCTCAGCGAGCTCGGAGGGGCCAGAAAGGTGAGACAGATGAGCTGACTGCTGGCCATGCCCCGCCTGCCCCTGCGGCTGCCTCTGGGCCGGCCTGCCTCCTTGGTTCCTGTCGTAGGTCCTGTTCACGGGTGGCCCCTGTGGTCTTGGAGGCGGTGGATACTGCTGTTGAGGCGGCCGTGCCTGCCCCGTGGTGATGTCAGTGGCCAGGGGGGCAGGGCGGCGTTCATCTCTAGCCCTGGGGGTCCTGCAGTCCCTTGCCAGGTGGTCCAGGCTGCCGCATTGGAAGCAGGCTTTGGGGGCGCCCCCAGCGCTGTGGGTGCTGGTTGTCAAGGCTGTGGCTTGGTCGGCCCACGTGACGCCCTTGGCTCTGCTTTCCTGCCTGGCAGGCTGGCTGCTGTTCTGGTATGGCGCAACTCCTGGTCCATCCCCTCTGGGCCTGGCTTCCCACTGGCTGGGCCGATCTCGCCTGCCGCGCCCCGCCTGTTGCTCTCCCTGGCTCCTCTGCTGATGGTCTCCTGGTCCTTGCCTGGAGTCCATGGCAGCCAGGTCCCCCAATTCCAGGGCGAACCTCTCCCACAGCAGTACCTGCTGCGTCAGGACCTCTACCTGGGCCTCGTCTGTCATGTGCAGGTATCCTGGCACGGTCATGATGAACGCTGTCAGCTTCACCCTGACTGCCCCTGGCAGCCCTTCGTAGAACATGTGGGCTACCGAATGCCTCCTGCCGAAGTGGTCCACTGCGTCTCTGGAGATTTGCAACAGCTCTGCTGTAGACATGACTCGGAAGGCGAATGCCTCCACTGTCTCCTCTGGCTTGACGCCTGGGTCCAAGGTGGTCTTGACCCCGAGTTTCAGGCCGGTGATTGCTGCCCTCTCATCTGAAGTCGGCTTGCCCACCTCCCTTTGGACCACCCTGATCCACAAGGTTAGCAGGGATACCTCACAGGTCGGCTCCTCCACTGGGGCTCTCCATGCTTCCCGGATCCGCTCGACCTCCCTGGAAGCTTTGTCTCCTTGCGGCGCTGATCGTATGGCGACCACCAGCGGGCCCACGCAGGCCGGCTTGGCTGTCCACATATCCACCAAGGAGCGGACCAACAGGGCCATGGCTGAAGGAGACCGGCAAGACCCTGCAATCTCGCCAGCCACCACAGCCAGGGCTGGCGGCTCGTCCGATAAAGCCAGGCGGTTGTGCGAGCCCCAAGAGCTGCAGGCCTGGCAGTATTGCCTGGCTGCGACTGCCCCCGGGTGGGACATGTCCAGCACTGGCACGTTGCCCTGAATGTTGGGGATCTTGGTGAACCGCGTTCCACCAGCCAACTGCAGGATCATCTGTTGCTGCAGCCGTATGTTTGTCTCCGCCTGCTCTTGGGCTATCCTTTCCCTTCTGCGCCTTGCAGATTCCCTGCTGGAGCCTGGGCCGCGCCCCTCTGTATCCTCCGAGCTTGACATGCTGGGGTCCGAGCCAGATCCGCCGCCGCCGTTCCTGGTTGGGCTCTGCCTGCGCCGATCCCGCTGGTCTCTGCGGTCCGCGCTCAGGTGGGATTGCCTTCTACCGGATGGCCTACTGCCCTCCGAAGGCTGCCTTGCCGGGTCCTGGCTCCTACCCCCCTCTGACTCTGCCTGCCTGCTGGGCTGGTAGCTGCTATGCCTGCTGGGCTGCGTTCCACCTGTGTACTCCCTTGCCTCGGAAGCTGACAGGCAGTCGTCCCTGCTTTCCTGTCTTTGCTGGTAGTCTCCCCCCGTGGGGCCTGCCGGGTTGATTTCCTGAACGACCCTCCTTCCTTGGCTGGGGCCTTGGCTCCTTTCCGGCCTGCCTCGTGCCTGCGCTGCTTGTCCTCGCAGGAACTCAGCAATGTGATCCACCTGGCTTTCCTGGCCACTGTGCTGATCTACGAAGCGCAACAAGTCGTGAGATTCTTGCCTGCTGGCCCTCCTTGGCGCTGGGTCCTGCTGGAAGCTGGTTGCCCTGGGCTGTTCGCTGGCCGCTGGGCTGCTGGGTCTGGGTCTGCGCTCTACGTCTAGCCGCTGGTTTCGGAGGCTGGGCTCACTGCTGGCTTCCAGGCTCTCCCATCTGGCCTGTCGTGCAACAGGAACGGTCCCTTCCGTCTGCTGCTGCCATTGCCCCTCCCTGCGGTCGTCTTGCTGTAGCCTGGATGCCTCGAACCCTTCCCACTCCTCGAGCTCCTCCTGCTCTGATTCGGGCTCCTCCAGATCCCCTGCTGTGCCGTTGCACCACTTGTCGGCAAAGGCCTTGACAGCCAGAGCCGCCTCTGGCCCTGCCGGTCCTCTGGACACTCTGCGCAAGGCCGCCAGCAGCGTTGCTCGGTCCTGTCCCGTGTGCGGGATGCCCATAAGGGCCTTTGTTGCCCATTCCGCCAAGTGGTGGCTTTGGAACTCCTTGATAGCCCGGGCCTGATCGCTGAGGTGGACGAAACACTTGGAGCACACCTGCTGCCATAGCCGTCCTGCCCATTGCAGGATGTCTGCCCACCCAATGGGCTGGAGTCCTGGTGGCTCTGCTGCACCCGGCTGGCTTATGGTCCCTGCGCGTTCTCCCGCTGCCGGGCGCCGTTCTCCTGGGATGGGCGTCCACTCTGGATTGCTGAAATATCCGTAAAGGCTATGGGCCTGGCCGCTGTCCTCCTTTTCCCTGCTGGTGCCCTCTGCCACGGTCTCCTGGCTTGGCCTATTTGCACTGGCCGGGAACCTGGACTGGGGTGTGCCGTACGTTGACGCCTCTGTTGCTTCCTCTGCCGGGATACGGGGCGGCCTTGCCTGTTTCACCCTGCGCGGATCTGGCCTGGGCGGGATTCCCGTTGGCGCCTGCATTCTTCCGTGCTGATCTGGCGGCACTACTTTGGCGCGTGGCTCAGCCTGCGGCTGCCATATTCTGGTAGCCTGCATTGTCGTGGCTTGTGTGTCGCTGTATTTCTGCGGCTCCCGTGGCCTCCCTGTTGTTTCCGCTGACTCCCCTTGGGACTGCTGTTCGCTGGATCTCGTCCGCTCCATCCTGACCACTGTTGACTGGACCATCCCCTTGACCACTGTGGGTTCAAGCTGGGGCTCCTGGTCTGGTCTGGGCTCAGCCTTGCCTCCTTCTCTTTCTGCTTCCGCAGGCAGGTCATCCGGAGGTCGTGCTGGCCCGCCACCCTCTCCTACACCACCGGTCTGAGACCTCACAGCGGGTGGCTCTGAGGTCGGGTCCAGGGACTCATCGTCGGGAACCGGCCATTGCTCGTCCTCCTGGCTTGGGCCAGGGGGGATGCGCGCTATGCCGCCTCGTCCGATACCCCTGCGCGTCACTTGAACCTGCACCATATCCTCATCCAAGGCTAGGGTGCTGTCGGCCCCTTGGACCTTGTTTTCCATTATGCCTGCATATTCACCATCTGACAATCCAATGGCAATTAGCCTAGCTTCCTCTGCTACGGCTGCATTGATGGGTGTCATGGGGTCATTGCCTGGTTCCATTCCTCTCACTCGTGCACTGCGTCTTGCAGCCTCTGGATGCAGGTGACGATCATGATCTACCACTGCGTCCTGCATTTTCTATTGCTGGGTGCTGAGCAGCCGTGCCGGCTCGCTGTGTGGGCTCACAGCAGCAGGTCACTGGCTCAAAGCCTGCTTCCGTTCTCCTCTACCTTCTGCAGGCTGGTTAGGCGTTGCTAGACAGGTCAAGCACGGGTAAATTTTTTAACCTGGTTCTGGCGGGTATTTTCACCTTCTGGATTGCTGTCTCGTCCGCTATCTTGCTGGTCTCGTCCGCTATTCCTCCGCTGATTCGGCGCGCAGCTTCCTCCTCGATCTCCGCAGGGCCTGCTCAGGCTGCAATCTGCAGCTTCGGATATTCCTGCACACAGTCTTGGGTTGCCTGCTTTTAAACTCGGATCCCAGATCCTTGCTCACTTCTGTCAACACGCAGGCTGTGCACTCTACCACGGATGCAGGCCACGTGCACAGGTAATATCAGCTGGGTTTATAACTCCACAGCCTGATCTTCAAGCTACGTCTGCTTCTGGGTTGCCACGCCCAGCGCAAGCAGGAATTGACTTGGGTTCTATGGAGAATCCTCTGCTAAGTGATTTTGAGCTGTCCAAGGTAGATCACTGCCTTCAAAAAGAAATTCAAGTTCACAGCACATGCACCTTTAGCAGGATTCGCTGGATCAAGCTGATCAGGCTTAGACCCACTTCGTCCTTTTAAGTGGACACGCGATAGTTGCTTCGGGTCCGTGGTGGACTTCTTCCCCACTGAGTGGCGGACACCTACGGGCGGACTCAGCGTCTACACGCTGGCCGCGAATGCGCGGCGCGTTAAGCTGTGGCTGGAACTTCTAGATGACAGGCGTGGAGCTGGTCGCTTGTAGAGCTGAGACTAATGGCCTGTCGGGTCGCGAACCCTGCAGGTCGCTATGAGTCACTTACCGCGTATAGCGGGCGAAGACGTAGCCGTAGACTGCGGACGACGTAGTCCTAGGTAGGGCAGGTCTTCGGGTTAGGAGTTCTCGGGCTTGCTAGATGGCGGGGTCGCTGTTCTAGACTTGACTGGCTTAGTGGTACTGGCTTTGATGCACTTCACTGGGTAGGTCTCCGAGATCTAGCCGGTGCTGGTTACAAATAGAGGCCTGTCCACTTAAAAGGAACGAAGTGAACGTCAAGCGTGCAAGCCGGGATTCAAAGGTCCCGGCAAGCCCTATGCACTGAGTACGGGAAACCCTGCCTCAGACCTTCCCGAAAGTGGGAAGCTGGGCTCCTAACCCTAAAAAGGGGCTCCGCAGGGAAGCTGCGGAGTCTACGGGGACGCGTCAGCGGTCCCTACGGTTTTGGCACGTATACTGCATTATACCGTGACACACCCAGGTAAGGAAATTATATGCGCCTGATGAAATTATCACCCTGACTGCTAAAGATGAACTGTCTAAAATGCATCTGCTCTCTGTTGCTGACCAGGAAAAACTGAAGAGTCGTCTGACTAAGACTTCTGATCTGCCCACCAAACTGTCTCTTGCTGTTGGCTATCCTATCATGATCACCCGCAACCAAAAATATATGGGGCTGGCTAACGGTGTTGTGGGTGTTGTATCATTTGTCAGCAGCACTAAGCTGAAGATAAAAAAAAAATGATGGTGTTATGAGAGAGATCACTGTTGGCAGGGAGTACAAGTGTGTACGGGTTGGGAATACCAGCTAGCATTGAGAGGTTCATGTACCCTGTGCGCCTAGCTTATGCCCGCACTGTATTTAAAGTTCAAGATGAAACTGTCACCGGAAAATTTTGCATTCATGTGGAAGGTATTGAGACTCCTGGCGAAGCCTATGTTGCATTATCTAGACCCACCTCCCTGGACAATGTCACCATTCTCCCCGCAGGTGTCACCCTCGTCCCATCAATGTTTATCCCCCCACATCCCATCTGATCACGACATGCAGCCTTAGCTGCTAGGGTTAAGGGATTATTATTAGCAGTGTATAGTTTTGCTCTACCTGGCATTGGAAGCACAAAGTTTTGCGAAGTTTCTTGTTTACGGATATTTTATTTAATTTAGCATGTACGTACCTAGCTACACAACATCTATCTTCCTGATATAAGATATGAGGCATGCATAACTGTGAGTCCCTTTCCCTGTGTTCTTCAGGGAGTGCGTTCAAGCCAGCAGCCTTGAGGACATCCTTGACATGGTCCAATCTGCAGACGTGGAGGCATTCGACCCGGAAAATGAACCCATGCCTGAAAAGCAATCAACGTGGCTTAATGACATGGGCATACTGCCAGCTGCCATGGCTGGCTTAACATACGCTGAGGCTAGTGCCCTTATCGACGAAAACAAATAAGCTTTTAATGCCTTTAAATTGGCCCATGACAAGGCCATGCCAGCTTCTGGAAAACAGCGTCTCAAGGCGACACAGATTGGACTGCACTTGCCAGAAGGTGAATACTAGTTGAAACTGCTTCATGTACCTGATAACTGCCCAGCTTAAAATTGCCCTGCTTAAAATTGTTTTTGCCTAAATCACAGGTACAACTGTACTAGAGGCCAAGGACCTGATAGGTGACCACCTTGTGGAGCAGGGTACCCAGAACAACGGTAATGATGTGCCCCCTACTGAGCCACAGATCTCCCTCTTGCGCCGTCGTCTGGCTGACAAGTTTGTTATGCCCACCAGCAAGGCTGCAGCCTCTGCCCTCATCAGCACCCTGTCTGTTTCATCTGCCTCTGGTGCCCAAGATAAGCCTGCGACTGCTCCCCAGCTCAAATTCATCCTTGGCCTCCTTCAGGGCATGAACAAGAGTACAGCCCAGGTCAGGCACTACATCCACGCATTTCGCACATCAATTTTACGTGACTTTAAATTCACAATTATATTCATTATATTCTGGGCATTCGTCTATGCAAATTTAGATTGCTTGCTGTATGATGTTGGATTTATCTACCCGGTCATGGCTTGGCGCCGACTTCAGCAAAACCTGCTCTACAAGGTTATCGAATGGATGCTAGGTGTTCCTGCCCGATTGATATGCCCAGTCACTTATGCTTATGAGCTAGCCACTTCTGCTTATGGCCTGACTGCTAATGTGATCCATCAGCACGCCCTGAAACTTACTTGACTTGTTGCATGCTGTGTACGACCGCTTTGTTAATAGCGTCCCAAAGTCTGAACCAGCATGGGATGTGATGGTAGTAATCACATGCCATGCTTCGCTGGTACTTGAGGCATTATTTGTACCTGGTTCTCTGAATTTATTTGTGCGTTGTAGATGTTGCGCTCCTCTTATTCCATCTGCCGTCCAGTTCGTGACACGATAATAATCGAGGGCTGGGTCACCAATTGGAGTGTTGCGATTTCCGAAGAGGCAGGAATAACTCTAATTGCTGCAGATAGTCGACTGTTGGCCTAGATGCTCTGCCAGCTTCGTATCAGGAGACTTGTTGATGCTTATAAGGTCGCTGTTGGCCTAGCTGCTCTGCCAGTTCCCCCTTAGTAAGACTTTGATTGACGATTAACTTGCAGATCGATATTCAAGAACAATAGCTGGAAACGTTAAGAGTCTATTAAAGGCCGTGAAATCAAGTAAGAAAGAAAAAGTAAATAACCAAGTTCGGGATCTCCTAAGACGGCAAACACACTTGTTCAGGTTCACACATAAACTTCCAACCGAAAAAGCAGTTGGCACGGTCAAACGCACGGTGCAGTCATACGTCGTGACAGCTGTCGCGGCACAGGGGTGCACCCTAAGGAATGGGTGCACCAAGCAAAAAGAACACAAGACACTCCCCCCCCATATCGAAAAACACTGGAGGCGGTAATGAACAAGTACGACAGCGTTTTAAGAACTGCGTCTTGTTATCAGACTTCCCACCCCTGGGCCTTGCCCAGAGTCCATGGGGCACAAGGATCGGTAGGAAAAATAACCTTCGATATAATGTGTACGTTAGCTGTGACTTTCACGCATTACCGTAACTCGCCACAGTCGCTTTAAGGGACCCTCTTCAAGCTGAAGAGCCAAGTTCACGTCACCGTCGGTACTGTTCACCTTCCCCCAGCCAGGGCCCAATCGACCCCAAGTCCAGAAGACTACATCAGCCCTGCTCTAGTGCAATCGGTTTCCCGATCCACACCGTCTCAAACTTCCCGATCACCTACCTAACATCTGATCGAGGATGCCTATAGGCTCGCGCCAGACATATGAGAATGCCACCTCACGGTAGACACCTCCTAAACCCTAAAAGTGCTAATTATGCATTACAATTTCCCCCCCCCCTCCAGATATTGAAAACTGCACGCAATATTTGTTATTTTGTTTTGAATCAAATATCATCATAAAAAATACAGATTGAGCAAATAAATCATAGTTTATCATCGTGAGACACATATTGTCGTACATCCAGTTCCATCTTCGGCCCTAAATTCCGAGCACCTAGTGAATTCAAAGTTCTATCCTAATTCCCAGCTCCCCCCCAGATCCAGTGAAAATTCAGCTCAGATACATCGCCGATTGTTAGAGTTGATGAAGGGGACGCAGCTATATTCTGGCGCTAGAGAGCAACGCAGTATTGGCTTAACGGATGAACGTGTGCATCGGTGGGATCATCCGGGCCCGGATAGCCGCTGTTGCAAATACGAGGATCCACACCTTGTTGCTGCAACAGCCGTGAATGGATCGGTTAGCTCTTAGACCTGCTGTGAAGCTGACAGACTGCAAAACGACCAGCCGCCTTTCTCTCCGTAGTTGGGACAGCCACTCAAACCTTGCTGGATGACATGTAAGGAAATCTTGGGAGACTAAGCAGCAGGCCACGTGGCGCGCGTACTTGACCGCGAGAGCGCAGGAGATGTCAGCGTATTCAGCAGGAGGGTTTGTGATAAGGACATGCAGTCCATGCTGTTGTAGCAGAAACTCGTAGGTGGAGGGTTGCAGTGGGTCAGTACAGTAGTCTGCAGGGACGCTGACACCGATGCCCGAGTTGGTAAGAACGTGGAGGGATCGAGGGTAAGGGTAAAGCTGACTGTTCTGCAGAAGCCCGGTGGCTTGCCCATTATCCTTGAACAGCAAAAGAATGCTGGGGGACAGGGATAGGTCAAGGCAGTCCAGAAGGGTGTTGCAGTTGCTGTCTTCAATGGTGAGAGGTGAAGGAGGGTAGAGTTGGTACGACCATCCTCCCGGCATCCTGTTGCCCAAGCAGACCGCAGCCTCATTGCCCTCCCGCCACACTTCAGGCATCAGAGACTTCAGGGCATCCACCGCATCTCCACGGACACCCCAGTTGATGAAATCTGGGGGCACCCAAGGATGAGTGACATGGCTCTCGAACCTTTTATTGGGGACGCGAATTCTCGCGGATGCACGGGTAGGGCGCTGATCATCAGGTTGCACCTCCTCAGCGATTTCCCCTTTGCTGACAACTGCGGCGGCTAGCTGCTCCCGCATTGCCATCGGTCAGCCCTTCCGCCTCCAGCACCGCCATTAGCGATCCGGACCACCTCACCGCTTCCGGCACCGCCCGAGGCGGTCCCGGCAAGCTCAACCGCGTCCTCTTCCCCGTCTTCAGCGGGTCCTTCTTCTTCATCCATATCAGGGCCACCGCCATTGGCGGCTCCCATCACCCTTCCTGCCTTCTTTTGCTTAGCAGGCCGCAGCTGGTAACCCGTCACGACGGCCACTGGTTCCTCCAGTTCCGCCGCAACATCACGTCGTGCAGCACCAGGAGCGTCAGCTCCAGCAGTCCTGCATTGCTCACAAATCCAGTAACCAGCAGGGACAGTAGTAAGCCCTGGTATCAAACAGTACGTGTGAATGCCTCGACCACAACTTCCACACAGAATCATTTTCTTAGCATTATCAGGCAACAGACATCTCTGGCAAGGGAAATCTGGTGCTGGCTTTTGCCATCTTTTGGATGGGGGTAAGAGTCCCTCTATGGGCAGGTGACATGGTGCGCAGTTAATAGCGTTCTCAGCCACAGTCACCCCATTGCGACCAACCAGGACAATAACTCCACTTGGTCGTACATCAAATACTCGAAGCACGTAAGGTCTTGCAGTGGAGTGCAGCCGGTTCTCATCCCGCACATACACAAACTGCCCCTCAGTATACTTAGCTATTGATGGAAGGAACCACCACTACGGAGCCTTGCGTAACGCAGGGTATCTCGCTGTTGAGCCACCAGAAGATTCTGGCCGACCATCACGCAGTTCTTGGCTAGCAATTCAGAACGGAACAGTACAAGTTCAGCAGCAGCATCCACATCCAGGTAATCCACTGCCTGATCCCCATTCAACCTTTCCATGATAGCGGGAGGGATGACTGGTTCACAGGAAAACAGCAGCTGGTAGGGACTCATCAAGGTGCTGGCATGCTTTGTGACTCGGTACCCGAGTGCTATCCAGGGCACATACATGTCCCATTCTCGAGGCTCCCTTGAAACGTGCAAATGTCTTGCTAATGCAGTTTTTACTGTCTTCACCAGCCTCTCCGCCTGCCCATTGGCTTGGGGATGGAAGGAACTGGTGACTTTATGATCAATCATGGCACGGACAAGCAGTGAGTCCATTTCACCTTGAAACTCCCCACCACCGTCTGTGACTACTTCAGCGCATGCCCCAAATTGTGCCAGTATGCCGTGCAGGAAATGGTAACCTACTTCTTTAGATGATTTAGCAGTCATGGGAAATACCTCAACCCATTTAGAGTAGCTTTCTACAGCTACCATAACATAGGTGTGACCACGGTTAGAAGCCGTGTAAGGACCAGAAAGATCCAGATGCCATCGGTACATTAGTCCTCTGATGGGTAGGGGATGCATAACAGGCTGCATAGCATTGAACGATACTTTAGTGTAATCACAGGCCTCGCAGCACTGGACCACTCTCTTGCAGTCATTATATAATCCAACCCACCAGTGGGTCATTATGACAAGCCCCGTTGTGCGGCGCCTACCATAATGACCATTTTCTACATGCATTTTGTGCACGAGTGCCAGCCGGTCACCAGGGGGTGGTACCACCTTGGTTGTACCGCCTGGCATTCGTCGATATAGAGTACTCTTCTCAGCGGACCAGAGATAAAGCGCGGCTCGTCGTTGAAGACGCTTGCGTTCTACAGGGTCCAGCATGGGCAACATTGTGTCAGTGGTACGCCTCAAATATTGCATAGCATTATTATCCAACCAAATATCTGCGAAGGAGCGAGACTCTTCCTCACGGGTCATGGGCTGCTCTATCAACTCAGCCGCTAGGGACTGAGCTGCATGTAAGATCAGGGAATCTCCAGCAGCAAACAAATTATTAAGCTGCTGAGATATCTGATCACCATTCCCCCCCAGCTCCAGTCCTGAGTGGCAAAGGAATGGGGGAGAAAATTATTGAAGGCAGAAAAAAAAATCCTGCGAAGGCGGAACCGCTGCAAAGCGGACTGCGAGGCCAACAACAATCAGGTGACTGACAGCATTAGCATCAAAGGCTCCTCCTACGATCCTGTGACGCACAGAGAAGATAAGATCTTTTCCAGAAGTACAGTCAGCAGCATAACCCAGAGCACGTTCACGCTCATGTATGGTGAGAGAGTGTCTAGTGACAACTCCTGTCTGATCTGTTTTCAAAACAAGTCCAGGTTCATATTCAGGGTTGGGACGGAACGCGTAAGAGTCAAGTCTTGCAACCATCGTAGGAAAAATCCGGAGGGGTTTATTCAAGGTGTTGGCTGGATGATATGGGAACATGTTAACTTTGAAACAGGTACGGGGTTCTCTACCATGATCCAGTATGTCAGTCAGGCGCAATGTATCATCACGTACAAAGGACATCATCACCAACTGCAAAGAAGTGGGGGAACATATATTCTGCCAATAATTACGCAGGCGGTGGGCATAGCTGCCAACAACAACTGCGTCAAAGCAAACTGGATGTCCCAGCCTCTCCGTAAGATCCTGGAACCCTTCTCGCATGGCCTGCGATTGGGCAATAGCAAATTGTACAGCAACATTTTCAATGAAGGACATGGGTGGGCGTATACCCTGTTGCATGTGCTGGAGAGATCCAAGAACCTTAATAAGAGGGAAGAAAGTAGAACTCTTCTCTCCTTGCAGTCCCGTACGTTTCCCTGCAGAAGACAGGTCAGTGCACATAAATCCTGCTGTTAGCATCCATTGGGTACCATCAAGGCATCCAATGTCAATGAGATGTCTTTCATTAATCGTAGACATCCTGCGGCAGCCGGTTGAATGTGTTAGCAATAGCGTCATGGCTTAGAAGATTGAAATATTCCTCCATGAGTAACTTAAGTATGTGCTTAGCACAGGCCCTTGCACCATTATCAATGTCAGCATAGTAATAGTGATTGATGCGGATGCCATTTCTTAGCATGCATTCTAATCCACCGCACATGCCACCAAAAAGCTCAATCAAGGAAACACCTTCTTGCACAGCAGTAAGAATTCTGGTTTGGGGAACATGTGTAGAATTTATTGACTGAATCCCTTTTCCCACTGGATTGCCCTCCTGTGAATGCTCCTGCACCTGCAGTGAGGTATATAGTGAGAAGGGAGCAATTCCTGCAGATGCAGGCGGCATTCTTCAACCTGCGAAGAAGCTGTTCATCTAAGGCTTTCTGTTTCTGAGACAGAGAGTCCATCTGCAGCACATGAATACGGGTGGAAAATGAAGCAATGCCATTAATCTCGAAATCAAAAGCAGCTGCAGTATCAAATGCATTGCAGCAGCTCATTTCATCCATGTCATCAGGATGCACGAGGGCAGTAGCTAATGAATGAATCTGGTTTGTAACAGATGGACCGAACGTGGGGGAAGGCCAATTGGCACGGGTCCTAGGCAGTCCTGGCCACTCTGTCGGCAAAGGAAAGGATACTTCAGTATTTTCAGAAATCATTTGTAATCCAGGATCAGCTAGCTCCTTATCAGGAGCTAGATCAGGATCAATTGCAGGACCAAAGGGTTCCATGGCAAATCCCCACGGGACTCCACTCTGGGGAGTCCTTGACAAACACACAGCCATGAGGGAATACGCTCGTTTAGAGCTATTAGCAGTCAGGTCAGTGTTTACACCTGATCCATAGAACGCAGAATTCAAGATCTGCATTTAAGTGACTGCAATTTTAAAAGTTGCAATTTATAACATGCAATTTTAAGATCTGCAGCATTAGCTCTGCATGTTTTAGGATCTGCAATTAGCAGGTCAGGTTTTGGAATTCATGACATGAGCATGTTGATCTGGATTTTCAAGATCTGCATTTAAGTGACTACAATTTTAAGAGTTGCAGTTTATAACATGCACGCGTGCGATGTCTTGTGTTCTTATAACATGCATGCGTGCAATGTTTTGTGTTCTTTTTGCTTGGTGCACCCATTCCTTAGGGTGCACCCCTGTGCCGCGACAGTCGGTGCTATAAACTAGCATGCATACGTCATGTTTGAACAGGAATTGCGTTTGTTGGTCCCCCAAAGGGTGTCCCCGCCACCCCCAACATACTCCCTGATGGGTAGCAGTTCCTGTTGCATTCATTGTGCTGCCTGTGCATGGTATCCGACGAACTTTGACTGTGGCCTCAATAGCCTCCTTGGTTGGGTCTTCCTTTGTAAAGTGTTGAAATAAATGTACGCAACACTGCAATGCAAAAATAGTTATCGACAAAAGCAAACTATGTAACTGCAGAATAGCAGCTTCAGCAGTAGCAGCTGAGCAATAGCAGCTCAGCAATACCAGTTTATACCAGCAGGTCGGACTCACCAATATAAAGTGTCCCCCCCTTAATCCACTATTCGTGATTAAACCGGGGCCTAAAACCACCATTACACGTTGTGATAGGTCGTGCATCTGCTGGACTTGCGTCCTCGGTCTCGTCCTCGGGATGGTGCCCGATTAATCGCTGGAATTGAATAGCACGCCCACATTCGTCGTCCAACCCGTCATCGTCCATCCTGCCCTCCTCCTCCTGGTCCATGCGACGGGCACGCACCGCCTGCCCCCCAACCAGGATATCCGAACATTAGCCATGTCAAAATAGACAGAAGCACGTTAAGCATAATAAAATTGGCATGGGCCGCTGCTTCGTGTTGTGTTTCAAGTTCTGGGTGAATGCTTCGACCCTTCTGGACTGGGGCTGAGGGGTACGGTAGGGTCTAGGACGAGTCGCTGGTCAACTTGCCCACTCGGCAGCGGGGAACTGCTCGAGACGGTGATGTAGAGCGGGCGCGCTGAATCCAGGTTTTTGTGGTGATATCTCGACTGTCGTTTTGATATTACAGCTCGCGGACGCCCTTCACTGCCAATGACGTGTCCGCGGCTGTCCGCGGACGTACACGACCTGTCCGCGCGCGACAAATGTGTCTATGCGTTAGATACGCTCATACTGTACCGCTGTCATATAAGCTGCGTCGCACCACCCCTAATATAAGCGTATACGCCTATATACCGTAGACAAGAAGTTCCAGGTCCACACGCCTCGATCTGCTTTGGATGACATCCCGAAGGTAACATCCTTCACCCCCTAACATGACATGTTCAAATTGTAACGTGACATGCCGCAGACACACAATTCAGCGCAAATGCGGACAAGCCTTTCCAGAAGGGCACAAAGGTGTTGTACATCACTCTCCATTACCACCCACCCAAAACCCCAAAGCATTCACCACCCACCCCGACAGCCACACATAACGACAACGTCTCTTGGGTGGCTCCCACAAAAAGCCTTCTTGGCAAAGCGGTATCCAGCCACATCTATCTCATTTCCTAAGGGCATGCTCGATGGTACATAGCTAGGCATTGCAGCCAGACAGGCCCTCTCATCTCCCTACCGCCAGACAGCTAGCGTGCAGAGCTCGGCACCTCAGGATGCACTCCTACAACAGGCCCTGGTAGGAAGCCGGCCTAATGAAAACGGCTGGTACAGGTGTGGGCCATGCTTGTACATATACCGGTAGCGACGATTTAGCTACTTCAAATCTAACAACACCCTTGCCCCCAGCCAAAGGAAACGGGTGTCCCAACTGGGTGAAGTGGCGCCCCCCACCCAATACCCATGCCCCCTGCGCAAGACAAAACTGCAGGGCTCCCAAGCTGGGTGAATCCCCATCAACACCACCGCCTCCAGCCGAAGTAAGAGAGCCTCTGCCCCAGCTTGCTCGCTGGCGCTGCCACCCCCTCCCCAGACAGGCAGCCAAGCATAAACGGCCCTATCAGCTGAGGGCAAGCAAAGGTCCCCTCTTGCACAAAATAAATTTTAAAGGTTGATCCAGCCGGCTGGGAGGCAATCCATATCTGCACCACCCCGCCAAGGAGGAGACTGCTGCCCCATCTGGCAAAGTTTAAGCGGTCCCCACCCTGCCTCCAGCCAAACATGATCGTTCCTCCCGACTGCCACTGTGGCCATTCCCAACTAGTGCTGTGCGATCGCGCCATCATTCAAAAATCATGGAAGCATTTACGGTCCCTAGCGGGGAAAAGTAGCAGAATTTGCCTTAAATTTACTGTGACTGGAACTCAGCTGAGCAACACAGCCACCGTAAGGCCCGTAATCGGCACAGCACTGTTCTCAACCCTGCCTGCAGACCAAGATAGAGACACAGCTTCAGCTTGCTGAGTGGCAGGAGTCTCGAAAGGCCAAGCGTGCTGGGGTCTGAACTCAAGAGCAGCAGTTGTTGCAAAAGGATGATTTCACTTTGGAGGGTGCTTGATGTACTGCAAGCCCTTACTGCTTCAGAAGCATTTTCACGCTTCGGACCGTGCTTGATACTGCAAGACCCATTGCTTCAGAAGCATCATCTCACATCGAACCGAGCTTGAGGCTGCAAGCCCGATTGCTTTCGTACCATCATCAATTCACCTCACTTCGGACCGAGCTTGTTCCTGTAAGCACCATTGCTTTGGAAGCAACGCCACACTCCCGGCTGAGCTTGATCCTGCAGGCGACATTGCTCTTGAGGCAACAAACCACTTCCGGCCGAGCTGCATACTGCAAGCCCCATGGCTTTTGTACCATCATCTATTCACCTCACTTCGGACCGAGCTTGATGCTGCAAGCACCGGTGATCCCCACGTCTCCTAAAAGTGTCTGGCATGCAAGCCTGTATGACGCTGGCTTCTGTGAGTGGAAGGGTGGGTGGATGAGCGTGGGTGGGTGGGTGGGCAGGTGGATGGGTTGTCAAGTAGGTGGGTGAGAAAATGGGTGGGAGGACAGGTGGGTGGTCGAGTAGGTGGGTGGGTGGTTAAGTAAGTGGGAGGGAGCATGAAGGGCATCAAAGGATGGCGTGGCCAGGCCTTACATTCAACCCTATTGTATTCAGGACACAAACTTGCCTGACCTTTAACAGCCCGGAAGCTCTGGGACACAGAGAGACAAGAATAACAGCATAGTGGGTCGGACGAGTCCCCCGAAAACTGCAGTCGACCCTTTGGATGGGGTCCTTCCATGAAAAAAAAATTACTGGCGTCCGGGACTCGAGCTTTTTAATACGGAATGAAAGTTAGCCTTTTCACCCTGTCGAATTTCTTAGGTGGAAAGGCTCCGTCCCGGCCGAAACCCCTTGTGGCGCATCAGAAGTTAAGCGCAGCCACCTGAATACCCTTTTCTCAAAACAACCTCAATCACCTACCCCTTCTGTTAAGACAATGCCAGACCCTGAATACCGGTACCCCTTTACCAAAGACAATGTCAACCACTAAACCCTCATATTTTAGACAATTCCAGCCTTCTGAATACCCCTTACATCAAAGACAATTTCAAATGCTTACCCCTTTCCGTAATCCGCCTTACAACTGTAATTCATTGTTTAATGCTGCTGCGCGCTACTATTGTTCGAAAACCCAATGGTGCGCACTAAAATTGCCTCAAGCGAAAACAATTTGTTCTGGCCCGCGAGCAGTACGATAGGTATCCTCCCAGCAAAGCATGATCCGTTTGGGGGGCACATTGTTACAAACATCTCTCAGAACGCCTAGTACCACAAAGGCCTTGATGTATCAACGGCACAGGCTTGATAGAACCATGCCTCAGAGGAGGAGGCAGAAGTGGAGGAGGACAGGGATGCCTGGCAGTTTGCTGCATAGCTTTGGCTGCATGAATGCGCAGTGCTGCACGACCATTGAATTGTAGGGCTGTGCTAGGTGTCTCAATTATTTTTGACATGCGTGCTATCAAAATATACCGCGTGTTACTTTGCATTGAATATTTTAAGGGGATCAGGGAAGTCCATGGACGCTTTCGGCACCCCTGTTCTTGAAGGCATTTCCAGCCTCTTAATACCCCTTAATCAAAGACAAATTCGAACGCGTATCCCTTATCCCTTTTCTTCAAGACATTTCCAGCCTTGGAATACCCCTTTTATCAAGCCAATTTCGAACGCCAACCCCTATTATACAAGAACATTCCAGCCAATTGGCCAGCCCCTGAATCCAGCTTTTATCAACCAGACAATTTCAACCGCTTACCCCTTTTAGTTTCTTCTCCTCCGCACTCGTCCTGGGCGACATGAGGCTATTGGGATCATCTAGAACCTGACAGGGGGGGGGCAGTGCCAGGCGGCAGGAGCAGCGGTTTCAAAAACCAGGAGTTATCACATCAGCATGAACAGCAACAAAAAAATCATCAGCAGCAACAGCAGCAGCGCAGCACCAGCAGCAGTTCACATAGCACAGGACGGGGCTCTGTAGGGGGCCGCTATTAAAACGGATTGGTTCGTTTTGGAAAACTGTGTCAAAGGGCTACTGTCGTATAATTCATTTGACTCCGACAATACCTCCAACAAGCAGTTTCTCAGGCAGGTGGTTTAAATCATGGTTTTTTAAGATGCTGAGGGCCGAAATCAATTGTCAATGAGCCGCGCACCCGCTTACCAACTGTCCCTGGTCCTGATCCTGGTCTAGGTGATCCGCATTTCACAGCACACTGTCCTTGCTCGGTGTACTGTCGTGTTACCGATAGATCAGGTGTACCAGAGGCGCCGTTAATGTGTGGAGCTACAAGTATGGGCTCGCCAGCAATTGTTTAATCTCGCGTGCTAAGCCGCAGCAGCGTCTATTGATTCTTTGTCAAAGTAAAATAAGCCGCAAGGAAATACGCGTTAGTTTCTTGCAGAGGCAAAGACCTCTGCGGTAACTCCATTTTCTTCCTTCGATATACCGGGAATCAGATTTGTATCATATTAGAACCGTATACCGTACGGTACAGTATTACTGAATGTAAAGAGTATATTACAGTTGTATCATATCAATATGCCTGTAAAAGAATTGTATAAAATTGCCGTTGTGATAGTGTACTACTGCTTTATAAATTTAAAATATTAGTACCGGTATATTACTGTATGGCGCACAGCAGGTGCACCCTCCAGGGCCAAACCTGACCCCTCACCCCTACATGCCTAGGAGCGCACCCCCCTCCACCATACACACCCCACAGTGCCCCACTCCGCCGCGGTGGAATGACATTCAGCTGCTGCGCCTGCCAGTGAGAAGACTAAACACATCACCTTCACCCTCAGCCTGACCTGCCTAGGCTGCAACCACCTTCACCATACACACCCCACAGCACCCCACTCCGCCGCGGTGGCATGACATGCAGCTGCTGCGCCTGCCAGAGAGAAGCCTAAACACATCACCTTCACCCTCACCCCGACCTGCCTAGGCTGCAACCACCTTCACCATACACACCCCACAGCGCCCCACTCCGCCGCGGTGGAATGACATTCAGCTGCTGCGCCTGCGAGAGAAGCCTAACACATCACCTTCACCCTCACCCCGACCTGCCTAGGCTGCAACCACCTTCACCATACACACCCCACAGCACCCCACTCCGCCGCGGTGGAATGACATTCAGCTGCTGCGCCTGCCAGAGAGAAGCCTAAACACATCACCTTCACCCTCACCCTGACCTGCCTAGGCTGCAAACACCTTCACCATACACACCCCACAGCGCCCCACTCCGCCGCGGTGGCATGACATTCAGCTGCTGCGCCTGCCAGAGAGAAGCCTAAACACATCACCTTCACCCTCACCCCGACCTGCCTAGGCTGCAACCACCTTCACCATACACACCCCATAGCACCCCACTCTGCCGCGGTGGCATGACATTCAGCTGCTGCGCCTGCCAGAGAGAAGCCTACACACATCACCTTCACCCTCAACCTTGCCTCCCTGGGCTTCAACCACCGCCACCATGCACACCCCACAGCACCCCACTCTGCCGCGGGGTTTCTGCGGCATATAGGTATAATTCGTCCAGCTGCTGCGGACACCAGAGACACGCCTCAAGGCGCCAATTTCACCCCAGCCCTGTCTGCCTAGGCTGCTCGCCCCTTCACCATGCACACCCCACAGCACTCCGCCACAGTGCATGACGTGTATAGCCGCTGCGCCCATCGACGCCGGCAGCTGTGCGTCATGCACTACAAATCTAGCATGCAGCTTTCACTCCTGCCTGCTTAGTTCAAGGTTCAGGGTGTAGGCTCACCGACAGATTCCTAACCCTTAAGACCCCCCCCCCTGCACACCTGCCTGCCTAAGCGCGTGCCCCAACCCTGAACCCCTGCCTGCCTACCTCCACCAAGCCTGCCTGCCTAAGCGCAGACCTACCTCCACCAAGCATGTCCCGCAGTTCCCTGCTCCGCCACAGTTCATGCTCTTGGCCCACATTCCCTGGTAGAGCTCCACCTTCTTGTCCAGCAGGGTCTTACGCAAAATCTCACCAGGCTCCAACTTTTCCAGGACAGCTGTCGTGGCTCCTGCGTTCAACAGGTATTGTGTGTGGGGGGGGTATTTCGCCACATGCACTGCAAAACTCAAACAGCGCAGGTTTTGCGGCACAAGTCCTCAACAGGGGTGGGAGGGTGGGTGGGTCAGTTTACATCTGGACCACAGTTCACACTTCTGGCCACATCCACTGTAAATTTGTACAACACTGCGTTCTGTGGTACTTTCACGTGACATCTGTGCGGCATAACTTTTCATTAGTCGCTAATTAATTTATTAGGTACTGATAACGCAGGGTCGAGAAAAATGTTTATATTCCGATGCGCACAGCGCTTAGCAGCATTATGTAAAACCCTGTTTAAGGCCTGGAAGGATCTTGATAATCCGTCATCAAGCATTCATGCAACCAGAGCAATGCAGCAGACTACCCCGTCAGCAGTACATCATGAGTCATCCAGCTCCTCCACCCCGTTTCCCCTATCGAACCCCATGCCCTCTAGGGAGCGACGTGCAAAGGGTCTCCCCATATGGGTGGAAGAGTGTGCCGTCGAAATCGTTTTTTTTTACTGGCCAGTGGGAGTTGCATGCAAGTAATTAGCTCAAAACTGAAACATGCATGGCTGTGAGGGCCCAGGGTATGAACTATGAACCTGCTGTGCTGGCGCGCTTGCAGGCTAGAGATTCCTTTATTCTGCTACCACCTCAGTATCGCTCACCTGTAGTTATATACTTGTTAACAGGGCTCACCCCTATTCCACACACCCTCCTAAACTCAGTGTGGTCCCGGCAGCATATTACGGCATATTATTCTTTATGCACCAGAGCAGGAGCTTGTGTTAAGAACACTGCCCCAAATGGTCCAAGAAACAGCCAGACAAACCCCCACGAACTCTCAGCACTGTTTCCTTCCGATAAGGTGGTTTCAGCTACAATTCAGCTACATCACGGCTTTGGGCCGTGGCGATGTTGAACAGCATACCTCCTGCTTGGGCTACAATTCAAGGTGAATTCCACTTTGGCCCATTGATTCACGACCAAGACCACCATTTACCTTTCACAAACGGCCCCCCATCCCCCATGCGAGACACTCCCCCGCACCTGAAGGGTCCTTCACGGTGACGCTGCAAAATGGGTCTGCAGCGGAAGCTGGCACCGCGGCGGGTGTCGGGGCAGCGGGGGCAGGGGTGGCAGCTGGGGTAGTCAGGGCAGCGGTGGCAGCAGGGGGTTGTGTGGCTGCAGATACCTCCTCAGAGGAAGCACATGTTGTCCTCATGCTCCGGCTGGTTCGAAGGAAGCTTGCTACACCAGTGATCTTGGCGGTTACGGGAGAGATGCTGACCCTTACAGCAGCTCTGCCTGGGACAGAGGCCTTCCCAGCTCTTGATACCTGCCATGCTGCTCCCTTGCTATGACCGACATGAGAGCTCAGGCCCTTGCTTGTGAGCAGCATTTTGAGGTGCTGTTTTGGTGATCTGTAGGGCAGGCGAAGATTTAAAAGCTTCTGACTGATTATGGATGGGCTGATTGGCTGAATGGTGTGGTGCTAACGACGCGTTCCGCCACACAAAAGGCTGTTGGTGAGTTCACACAAGTACAGGACGACGGGGGCCTTAGAAGCGGTCACGATTACGATTGGTGCACCCGGCTCCTTGTAGTGTCCATTCTATATCACAATTATTTGTTTACATAAACTCACCTGTATATTATTGAAGGGGAAGGTAGCTTCTGCCGGAATATTGTTTCAAAGTACCTCGGAAGAACACACTTGTTCTTTCAGCTCGTGATCTTATTATATTCGCTGCTGCTACAAGAAACTGTGTAACCTGGACTTTGCCGGCACTCTGCTCTAGCCTGAGCGCGGGCCCTTCCATCGCAAGCAACAGGCTGCAGGGCGTTCCTCATCGGCTCCCCGCATAATGGTCGCGTCCCAGGCAGCTCAGCAGCAGCTTTATACGCACGCTGCTGAGCCTAAAGCCGTACAAACTGGGCAACAGAGGCGCGCAAAGGTACCGGTACTTAAACGGACGCCCGTGACAGAGCCCATGACGAGGGAAGGGGTCGTGATGAATGTGGCATACTTGGCATCTACGGTATAGGCGTTGATTGTTGACGTGGCTGATGCTGATGTGCTGCCGCTAGTCACAAGCTGAAAGAGAGCTTGTCACGCCCCCTCCGAGTCGGGCCCGCGTCGGGCAACATTTCCCACCTTCGCTAGCACTCGAATGCTGATACATGGAGCGGATGTAAATTTCTTAATCTGAACTTCTCCGCTCGCAGTATCGAGATGAGGAGACCGAGGCGCCGGGAAACAACATCATGTTCGACAGGCGCGTTGTGAGGGGAAACACGTACGCTGCGAGGATTATGCCAGCAGACATGGCGCAGACAGACAAGAAGTCAGCTACGTCGGGGTGAGTTCGAGCATGGAAAATGTCTTGGGGTGCATGGACGTTGAGCGCCCATGAGCGAGTGGGGTCAAGCCGAGGGGTCCTGCAACCAGCTGAACAGTGCTGAATCAGGACGCTGGGCCCTCATGGGGACCAGGGGGCCGCTGCCTTCCCTCCATGCAAGCTGTCATGCCACACACACATGCGGTCCATGCAAGCAAACGCATGAATGCGCACTGTTCCATACAGCCACCCCTCTGGTCGGTACAGTACACCAGTGTGCATGATGCAAGGGATTAGCCTCAAGCTGCCCCTCCTCTCCACAACAACCCTCTCCTCACCGTCGACTGCCCCGCCCTCAATGCACCCAGGAGTAAAAGACGGACATCGAAGCCTCCTCCTCGCACGCCCGACGCCGTGGAGGGCCGCAAGCACATTGATATCCAGACCGACGCTTACCTCGAGGAGCTAACAGACACGGTGCCCGAGGTGGATAACAACACGCAGACGGACGCCTTTTTGGACCGGCCGGCCACGCCGCTGTTTCAGCCCCAAAAGACTGGCACAGACGTAACGACACAGATAGAGAACGGTGAGCCAGCCAATGATGAAATCAGGGGTTGAAACAGGTTTAAATGTATTTGTTGTCTGAGTGATCAGCCCCGTGGGCCAGGAGTCCTTGACATGCCTCCCCGAGGGGGGCATTAAAATGAAGAAGACACAGTCGAGCGCCGCCGTTACTGCAACAACAGCTGCAGCTCAGGCCGCAACAACATCAGCTCAAGCAAACTTTGAGGACAACAACTTCGGCCAGCGGCATTGGCGTCCGTAGCTGCAGCAGCCCTTTCACAAAGGGCCGGAATACAATATTCCATCTGATTGATCGAACGCCAAGTGGAAATCCTGAGCCTTAAGCTGAGGAAGCGTCAGGGACTGTGAAGTGAGGCCGTGCGAGATGAACCTGCCCAGCCGAGGTTATGCCTGCCTCATGAAGTCATGACATATTGACATATGAAGGTTCTCTGCTGGCGTTTCATGATCACAGCAACCTGCATGGGTATGCCTGGCTATTGCATGACTATGCAAGTACACTAGTACAGCGACCTCATGACACAGCAAGCTGCTCTGCTCATGGCTACATGATCACAGGGGCCTTATGGATGCATGGGTGTTGCATGGGCTGTGCATGTTTGCATGGGTATTGCATGCATGGGTGTTGCATGGGCATTGCATGCATGGGTGTTGCATGGGCCATGCTGGTTTGCATGGGTATTGCATGCACGGGTGTTGCATGGGCTGTGCATGTTTGCATGGGTATTGCATGTATGGGTGTTGCATGGGCTATGCTTGTTTGCATGGACATTGCATGCAAGGGTACTGCATGGGTCCAGCATGTTTGAGTGTGCACGGACATTGCATGCATGCGGTATGCATGGTTGTGCATGGGCATGGGAAGCACATAATATTGCCTATTCAACAGGAAGGATGAGAATCATAAAAATATGAATATATATCATACCGGTATACTGGTACCGGTATGTATATCGATGCACCTAGCACAGCCAATAAGCCCCTGTACCAATGCCTGGCAGTGTGTGAACCGGAAATGGGTCGCATGGGAGGTTTAGGAGTGTCTTATTGGAATACGGCTGGTTAGATTCCACGGAAAAGGCTCATGGGTGGATACATATGCAGGCTATGCCAGCTCTCAACTACTGTGTCCCCTTGGCCCTTGCTGCCCCGCAGGCGACCTGTTTGACTTTGACTTTGAAGTCGAGCCGGTGCTCGAGGTACTGGTCGGAAAGGTCCTGGAGCAGGGCCTGATGGAGGTGCTGGAGGAGGAGGAGCTGGCGGCCATGCGCGCGCACCAGGAGCACTTTGAGCAGATCCGCAACTCTGAGCTTGTCGCCACACAGCGCATGGAGGCTGGGGAGAAGCGGAAGATCGAGGAGAAGGAGCGGCGGCTGGCGCAGGTGGGAGGAGGAGCGGACCTTGACCTTGCGCGCCTGCTCCCGCCCCATCAATGTCTTGTCTCCTGCTCTCGTCCCCGACCTCGCCACCGACCTCACGCCCCTGACCCCTGTCCCAGCTCCCGCCCCCGACCTTGTGCCACTGCCCCTGTCCCTGCTCCCGCCCCTGCCCTTGTGCCCCTACCCCCGCTCCTGCCCCTGACCTCACGCCCCTGACCCTGTCCCCGCTCCCGCCCCTGCCCATACCCCTGCTCCTGCCCCTGACCTTGTGCGGTTGTGCCCCAGCTCCCCCCGTCAATATATCTTGTCTCCTGCTCTCGTCCTTTGTCCCTGGTAGCCAGACGCTGCAACACTTTTCTCCCTCAGCCACCCTGCCTGAACGTGCCACCCTCTCCTCACCCTCTCTGCCTCTCTGCCTCTCTGCCTCTCCCATACGTCTGTCCATCCTGGAACGTCTATCCACGTCTGTCCATCCCAGACGTATGTCCACGCCTGTCCATCCTGGACCGAGAAACCCTCTTCGGTCTTCCTTAACTCCCTCCTCCTCCTCCCCCGGACTTTGGACCCCTACTTGAAACTGCCCTCCTCCCTTCTCCACACCCCCACCCCACACGTGAAATTTCCCTCCTTCACTCTCCTCACCTGGCGACCTTTATTGAACCGCCCACGTCCTCTCCTCACCGGACTGCCCTCACTGAATTTCCCTCCCCCCCGAGTATAGGAGCGGGAACGTGTCGAGCGCGAGCGCGTGGTCCGCGAGAAGGTGGCCGCCTCGACGTTTGCGCGTGGCTACCTGTCGGGCATCGTCGCCTCGGTGTTCGACAGCCTGGTGGCCTCGGGCACTTTTTACGACCCTGTGCTCCGAGAGGTGGAGGAGGCCTTCATGCCCTGGCTGAAGGAGCAGGCAGCAGATTACCTCAGCCAGGGCATCCTCACACGCCAGGTGAGGGAAATAGATTTAAAACATTTTTTCCGGTAGTATGGATATTTTGTTGTGTTTTTTTTGTGCATCTGCTTTGCCTCCCCTCATTATTGTAAACGTTGTTTTGTTTGCGGTGAGGGATGCATTCAAAAACTGATTTCCGATTGTTGATGCCAGTTTCAGTCGAAAATGTCGAGAGTCTTGTACCCTTTGGGAAGGCTGCATTTAAGACAAGTTAATACTTAGCTGAGGGGAGGCTACCGGTATTCAAATCGGCGGTGCTATGAATGTGAACTTACCTGTGCCGTGACTGTAAAATCGGTGAATGAATAGGATGCTGAATGTGCCAGGCAACAGAAACACTTTGAACTTCTTCATATACCGGTCCCAGTAAAACACACCAGTATGCCAGTGTACTTGTACACTAGTCAAACAAATAACCGTACAGTACATAACTAGGCGGCGTCAAGCGACAGGTGGGAAACCAAGTGTTCAAAATGATGCCTTGATTTGTTTCATAACAGGTTCTACTGGCACAGTTACAGGCACCCTTAACCATAATATTTAATCTGACCCCCATCTTTCCCCCGGCCTCGTCCAGGTTGTTCGCAAGTTGGTCGTGGCAGCCACAGAGAAAATGCAGACCGACCGCGTTGAGGCGACAGACCAGCTCAAGTACCGGCAGGCGCGTGCGGCCGCGTGGGCGGCGCGGCGCGCGGAGGCCGCCGAGGCGCTGCTGACATCCGTCAAGACGCGGCAAGCAGGCCTGGCAAAGTACATCCTTACGGAGCTCGAGCCGCGAGTGGTAACTGACGAGCAGATCGCAACGGTTCGCGAGGAGCTGACCGACGCGCGGGCAGGCAAGGCTGCCACTGCGTTCGAGGACGTCAAGGCGGTCGCGGGCGAGGCTGCCAAGGCGGAGTTCGAGGCCAAGCAGACGGCGGCGGCCGACGCAAAGGGCGCGGCGTTCCTGGCCGCTGTTGAGGAAGCCGAGGCGGCTGGACGGGATCCGCCGTCGCCGCCAGAGGAGAGCGCCGCCGCGGCCGATGCGGCGGTTGCGGAGCTAGAGGAGCTGGTCGCGGCGGCGGTCGCGGCGGTGGTGCAGCCCGATGAGGTAGACATCACGCTCGACGACATCCTCAGCGCGATGCTCGAGCGGGGTGTGCTGGCACGCGACGCGGTCATGCAGGCGATGGCGCTCGATGAGGTCGGCGAGGATGCGTGGTTCCGGAACGAAGATGCCAACCCGCCGCCGCCGCCGCCGGCCCCAGAGCCGCCGGCCAAGCCAGGCAGGAAGTGAGCGGCATGGGCCGATTTCAGAGCTTATTTGTGCGCGGTTCGACTACAAGTCAACGATCTAGTGGCCTCTGGCCGGAGACCCCATAGGCAGCCAGCCATTGGGGCTCGTGTCTGTAAGCCAGCTTCGCCCCAAGCAGGCCTTTAGCAACCCCGGGGCAGTCCGCCGTAGGTGGACTTGCAGCAGAAAAAGGCTCTTGAATAGGCGGTGTAGATCATTGACATTGCACCGCTGGGCCCTGATCTAAAAGGCTGAGCCGTGTGGGCGCCCAAGTATCTGGCTGTGTAGGTGAAAAGGCTAGATGGGAGCTAGGACCGTGTGTTCGTGGTGACTGATGAGAGGGCTATGGGTGGCCGACCTGAGGGGCTGTAGCAGCAGCAAGGCCATTGTAAGAGCGATACTGCTAACGCTGCTGCCTGGTGCGCGTTGGAATGAAAGGGAATTGTTGACATGCATTGGCGTTGCGCCAGTCTTGAAGTGAGCCAGGCCACCTTCGAGGGGCTGCTGGGCGGCCAGCACTGGACCTGTTAGGACCAAACCTTGTCCATCCTACCGTCGGTGGTCTCCGCAGCAGGGCTTGCTGCACCAGACCCCCACGACCTGAGGTCTTAAGGTAACTGTGGCATTCTGAAAGATGGATGCCAGTGGGTAGTGAGTGCCTTGCTTACGTCTGTCAAAGCCAACGAATGACTTCTGGCCATGTTTAGGTGGGGTCCTGTTTGCTATAGATAGCATGCCTCGATTCATGCTTGACTGTGACCGGTAGGTGATAGCCGAACCTGAACATGTGAAACATGACATCTAACACAATTTGGTACTACTGCTGGTTAATTGTACAGCTGCAGTCTAGAGCCAAAGTCGTAACAGTAAATATTGCACAGCTGCAGTCTGACCCCTATCTTCTACCGGGAACACATAGTACAGATGCAGCCTTAATCCTACCAGCAAATAGTGGACAGATTCAGTGTGCCAGTGGTTGGCCCGAGTGTTTTATCTTTTGGGGCGTCTGTCTCCTCCCAAAAATATTTCCACCCTCTGGGATGTGCAAGTGGTTATCTTGCAAGGCTGGGGGACAGGTGGAAACCATAAAAGCCCAGAATTAGGAAATGAGAAAAATTACGGGACAAAAAAACCATACAGCAAAAAAAGGAAAAACACCAACATCAATTTCGTGAGCCCAATCTCAAAAAACATAAATATGGGTTGTCTAGCCAAAAATACCTGCCCAGCCCTCGGAAAATGTGACTACTCATGGGCCCATGGCCACATTGGCACAGCAAGATGTGCGCTGTGGCGTGCAATCACATAGCTGATAGCTTGACCATTTTACCACAGCCATGCACCTTGCACACCGTCGGCGCATCCCCAGCTATTGGGGATAGTCCATGCTCTTGCTGAAGAAACTCTAACTGCCGAGGGGGGTCATCGCAAATTGGCCAGGGTTTGGCATCGTTACGTCTGTACGGGAACTCGGCTAACATGCTCACGCTATGGTGTGAAGCTGGAGGAAGCTGACCAGGGACCTTCACCAGCTGGGCCAGCAGGCTGCTGAATTTGACGTCAAGAGTCGACACCTCGCACGACGCAATGATACCCGGAGAAGATAAGGCTGACATTGCACAGGGGAAAGCCTTGTGGAATGGCACCTTGAGCTGGACACCGACTTTCTGTATTTTGGTTGCGGAGCTGCCCCCTCAACCAAAATGGGATGTCTGGGAGATTTGGTTTTAAAAGATGTTATATTTCTTTAATGATGCAAATCGACAGCATTCGCCGCGAGAAATGCATCGGTGTAGCTCTCGTCTCAATCTCTTGATAAAAATGATCAAGATGTCAGAGTTTTTTCTTCTTCTCATAAACACTTTTGGGGGGGACCCGCCGCCCCCCAACTTTGTCCCCCCTTTCTTACCATGGTACAAAACATTTAATACCAGATTTGGAATGCTCCCATTAAATTGAGTGAATGAATTAACTAAATGACAGATCACCAGGTAGCAATGGAGACCTGAAATTTTTGGAGTCCAGCCCGAGGGGGGGGGCAAAAAAAAAGTCAAACGCCCCATCATAAAAAAAATTGAAACGACCCCTGGCTACCCCCCCCCCCCGCTTCCGGAACCTAGTAAAACCTTACTTTCTCAGTCAAAAATCAGAATTTCAGGGAGGGAGCGGGGTCAATTTCAATCAGCTCGTCAGTGCGCTTCTAATGGTGTCGATAAATGTACATGGTTCACAAATGTCAAGTGGTGAAACAAAAGAATATACCATTGCTCTTGCTACCACCTGCCAGCTACCTATCCACGCTAGAGACCATGAGGCTCCAGAAACGAGAGGACTCTCGCACGAGTGGCAGCAAACTAGCATTTAACTTGAGCGTGCTGACGTGCTGCTTCAGAAGCTTGGCCTTCTGCTTCTTGGGGAGCTCCTTGCCCACCACCCCCTCAAACTCCTCAGCGCTGATGGCATATCTCATCACATCTGCCTCCGTCAGCTCCTGACCAGGGTGGGCTATCTCCATGTGATCTAGGAAGTGATAGCTCCACACATAAGGGCGGACGGTGCCCGCGACGCTCCTGCAGATGGTGCAAGCCACTGGTCTGTTGGTGCAAGGATTGGTGGCAGAACTCCTCTCAGCAGCTGCATATGACATCTTGTACTTCAGGGGGCAGCGGGACTCGACTGCTAGCGTGCTGCTGGTAGAGCCTTTGCCCAACTCCGTTTTGCACAGGCCTGATGTCCTGTCGTCACACACAATGCCATGGAAGCCGCATGCCTCAGCACCACTTGGCTCCAAGCTACACGCTGCTCCACATTGGCGCAGCAAGATGTGCGCTCCGACGTGCAGTCGCATAGCGGATAGCTTGATTATCTTCCCACAGCCATGCACCTTGCACACAGTCGGCGCATCCCCAGCTATTGGTGGTCTATATTGTTGCTGAAGATCCTCCAACTCTCGGGGGGTGTCATCGCAAAATGGCAGCTGATGATGGAGGCAGCTGTAGTGACAGGGGTGTTCATGCACTTGACGTACTCTAGAGGGAGTGAGGCTGATGGATCAGCAGCGTCCTTGGCTTGGGGTGGGAAAGTCGGTGTTATGCTCAAGGCGCCAGCCCACAGGGCCATCCCCTTTGCAATGTCAGCCTCCCCTTCTCCGGGTATCATTGCGACGTGTGAGGGGTCGACCCTTGACGTCATCTTCAGCTGCATGCCAGCCCAACAGATGGGGGTCCCCGGTCAGCTTCCATCAGCGTCTAGCCACAGCTTGAGCATGTCAGCTGAGTTCCCGTACAGAGGTGATGATGCCAAGCCCTGGCCGTGCGTTGCATGCTAGAGCAAGAGGCTCTACGGCAGCCGCATGTTCGATAGCAGCAGCAGCAGCCGGAGCAAGAGCTGAAGGAGTAGCTGAATTAAAAGAGGGGTATAATGATGTGATTGTGCGCTGTCGCTTCGTCGAGTTCTCCTAGGCCAGCCCCTCAGCTCCTCTCTTGCACTCGTTCCCCCGTTGGTGATTTCTAAGGGCCACTGGGTTGTCTGTGAATTTTAAGACCTTCAAAAAATGCTCACAGTAGGTTGACATTGCTTAATTAATAGTAACTACCAATGCAGGTACATCGTGTGAGTCCATAATGGGTGTACGCACAACGGTGCATGTGGTTCCGGAGCCATAACACCCCCCATGTCAAAATTGCATGCCAAGAGGGGTCTGACATTCTCTGTGGATTTTTTTATAATGCATATCTGTAGCAAATGACGGTGGGAATGCAACGCTGTCGCTATCGTCTCAATCTGATGTTTAAAAAAAGATATGAAAAAATCCCCAAAAAACATTTTTCTTTTTACCCCCCCCCCCCTTTGCCCCTCCGTATCTCCCAGCCCCCTGGGCCAAAAACAATTTTAAGACCAGATATGGAAAGCTCTCGTCAAGCTCTACAACATAAGATGATAAGGGGGGGTGTATTCAGTTGTTTTTGCCCCCCCTCGGTCCAGCCTAAAAGGAATCCAGTGCAAAGCCGGTCGGACATCCCTTGGTAGTGGGGGGAGGCCCATCATCTCAGCCTCTCAGGCGGGGATAGTACTGTCCCCCCGACTACACAAGCAAGTGGACGTGAAGCTCGCCTCAGTTTGATCTTTTGAATGGCTTTCGGGCCCAGAGGTGTAACGTCATGGAGTTCACACCAAGAAGCAGGGAGGCTTGTCACAGGAGCGGGGGATTCAAATGTTTGCCACTCTTCCACACCGAATTGAGCACGCGTTCCCCATACGTATACTTTTTAGGGTAGGACGGCCACACATTGAGACGTCCAAGCAATGTGCCCACCTCTCTTGCCCGCGTTCAACTTCGGGGTTCAAGTAAGTCGGACCTTCGATACCGAGGGCGGGTGAGAACTACCGCTCCGCGTTACGAAAAAATTGGCACAGTAGCCCTGCAGGTCACCTCGCCACGAAAAATAACGCAGTTTAGATAGTCGCCCCGACAGTGCACGTCGTACACACACTCTTGTGTGCACGTACCCGCGGCCTTCCCGCGACCCGCACGACTGGCCTTCGCCCGACCTCCCTTCACCCATGTGAAACAAATATGGCGAGGCGTGACCGACTACTATCAAGATGTTTAGCAGGGGGTATATACATTTCGAGCGATCAAGCCTTGGGTCTCTACGGCTGTCTAACGAACGAAGTCGCAACTCTGTGTGTATCAAACGTTCGTTCGTATCAACCCGATCGACGCAAAAACATTTGAACCCCGGCGGGTGAGCGAGTGCACGTATAACTTGATCTAATCCCACCCATGACTTTGTACAGTGCACATGTGCGTCTGCCATGTCCTCATACCCTCCATGCCTTTGGCCGCTCCCACTACTGCTTCCCTTCATTACGACAAGGTTATGGAGAGGAAGAAGCTACCTCATCAGAGACGTTACGACTGAGGCAAGGGTCATCTGAAAGAGACAGCAGCAGCCAGCAGTGCAGCATAGGCCGAGGCCGAGGCCGCGCCAGTACGGTACACAAGATGACGCACGCGTAACTAAATTGCAAGACGTCTAAATGTCTAATACTTCATATTTCCTACCTACAGGGCCCTGCGCACCACCGACCGCAACGGCGTTTAAAAAATCGAGTTTCCAAACCCGAAGCCTGAGATCTCAATGCAATGGAGGCCGTGGAACGAATGGAGGCCGTGGAACGAATGGAGGCCGGGGAACGAATGGAGGCCGTGGAACGAATGGAGGCTACTACTACTACTGGTTCGCTCTGCTTGGCCCCATCAAAAAAGGCTGTGGTTGGCTGCATGAATCTAACAGCAACAACAGCTAATGGTAATGCACCCTCTACCACCAGCTTTTACCGAGCCTACTACCGTAGACTTTATTCGCCTCCGCGAACGCCCAGAATATTTTATTGTTTATTAATCGGAATATGCAGAAAACACATTGTCGTAAGCAAGGCGCTCGGGCCGAAATAATCAATACTTTTGTAAGCCGCGCACCGCACTGGGCAACTGCCCCTAACCCCACCGAACGGTTCTCAAACTTGGGTTGCGCACCGCCGTTGTTACAGTAGGTAAACTGGTCGCGATGCAGATATTGCATGTGTATCTGTACGGTACCGGTGTGTGGACAAGGTGTGACGCGCGCGCGTACGCGCGCGCGTCACACCTTGTCCACACACCGGTACCGTGCGCGCGCGCGCACAAGCAATTGTTTAATATTGCGTGATAAGCCGCAAATGCGTCTATGAGTTAATTGTTAAAATATTGATTAAGCCGCGAAGGCAAATTAACATTAATTTCTTGCGGAGGCAAAGCGCGTCTACGGTACATACGTGGACCAGGAGGAGGACACTCAGCGGTCATTCCACTACTACCTCGCCCGCTCACACCTATCACACCACTGCTGCTGTCTCCGGTGGCAGGATTCAATCCGCCCTGCAGTATGCAGCAGCCTCCGCAACAGCGCCATCTCTCAGGACTTCAGACGGCTGTATATCCCACGTAACACACCCATCAGGGGCAGTGACAGCTCTCAGCACTACCACCACATCTGCTGCTGCTGGTGCTGCTGCTGGTGCTACATACAGCAGACACCAGGGAGGCGGTACTAGTAGTGCCAGTAGGAGCCCCACCTGACGAGACAGCATCTCCTGTGGCACTGACGAGCTGGCTGGACCGGGACGGCGATGAAGAAGTACAAGATGCCCTGGAGCCCTTGCTGCCCGTTCGGGATGCCTATGCCCGGCCCCGCCGGACGCTTTACAAAGACAAGGATGAGAACACGGTGAGTCACCAATTCATTAATGGGCAGCAATGTTGAAATCACGTGCCTGTTCTCTTCTAGTCGCATGTCAACCTTGTGTAAAAGTCTACCCTATGGGCTCTGGCACCAAACTGGCACCTACAGGCACCGCATTGGCACCGCACTGGCACTAAAACAAATCTAGCCGCTGGCAAACAAATCTGGTCACTGGTGTTTGAACGTGCTGAAAATCCCGACCTGCAAGCGTTTATTACAGTCCTGACCAAGGACCTTCAAATCTTGCTCCAGGCTGCGGCATCACTGCATGTGCTCCGTTGCAGATGTTACATTGCCAACGAATGCTCGAAGGTCGAAATCATAACCAAGATCAAAATCATAAGGTATGCCAACCCTGTACTACCTTGACCCAACCAGTCTTGTGCATGGAGTTTCAGAGACACTCTTCAGTCTCTGATGGCACTCTTGGGCGCTCTGGACACACCAGAGACTCAATAAAAAATCTCAAGGATCCAGAGCACTAAAGAGTTAACTCAAGAGCTTTGGCCTGTTGCATGAGTGACAGCGAATATGTATGTCGGGTTGCCTTGACAGCAGTGTTTATTCTAGTGTGCAACATAATGCCTTAAAATGGCAGGCCACTGAGTAGACATCACCGGGGACTAGGGGGACCAAACCTGAACCAATTTTCGGCCACTGGCCCAAGCAGCAGGGCATCTTGCTCCAGGCCCCTGTGGCCGCAGGTCGTGATGTAGCAGCACTGTAGATGAAGCACTTATGAAATGATGCATGACACTACGAGTCTATGACAGCCGGTGTCTGTCATGATGGCCCCCCGCATTTGCACCTTTCGGCACACCAATCCACTTGAACTGTCAGATTTGAAGTATGTATCATGATCTTCAGGATTACAGGACTGATAAACTTTGAAACCCAATCTACACCCTCCCACCCTTGACCCTCAGTCCTCAATCCTCAATTGAGGATTGAGGGTTGAGGGTTGAGTATTGAGGGTTAAGGATTGAATCAACCCTTTATACTCAATCCTCAACTCTCAAACTCAAACCTTAACTCTCAACACTGCTTGTTGCAGCCCAAGGATTGGAGGGAGGCTGATGGCGAAGAGCTGGAGATCTACCATCGGGCAGCTACGACCATTCAGGTAAGGAACCATCCATCGATTCCAAATCAAAAAGAATTGGCTCTCTTACTGATATTACTTTTAATGCTTGCCAGACCATATTTGGGTGGCCGCTGGGCGGGCCAATTGGGGCAAAATCTTGACCGGCCTACGGCAGCTGGCCCGCGCATCAGGGATTTCTGCAAAGCCCTATGGAATGGAGGCCGGTTCGAAGCTGGAGCACCCAGAAATTAGCTATCTTTGACCATGGTGCATATTTTCAGCAACAAACCGACTCAAACCGTCATATCACACTGCCTGTCCCTTTCTCTCTCCATCATTCCATGAAGGCACATCCAAGTCATCATAGCCCGGAGAATTTTCCATTTGTGAAGTGAAATTTTACAGGCCGTCTGGGCATCACATTTGATGCAGATGATTTGATGTGTTTTTTTACGGGACAAAATATGGTTTTAGCACAAAATAAATTACTGGTAACTCGGGAAGACAGCAAAATAATTGAATAAACGTTTGTTCATGTAAACCGCGGGGCTTGAAAACCACAGAATCTACAAACAAACATCTGTCCCTTACCTCACCCTTTTCACCTCATAGAAGCACTTCCGAGGCTTCCGTGCCCGGCAACAGCTCTGTTTGATGAAGGAGCAGGCGGAGGGCGAGCGGCGCGAGCTGGAGCGGCGGAGGGCCCTGGCCAAAATGATGCTGAGGCAGCAGGCGAAAGACGCGCAGCAGGCACAGGGGCAGTACGGGAAGAAGCATGAGCGCTTGATGCAGGACAAGATGAGAGACCAAGAAGAAATCGGCTGCCCTGTCCTTATTAATAGCTGGGGCGGTGATCTGCTGCTGTCACAAAGTCAAAGAATCCGCCCATAGACTTTTAGCGATTAGTAAGGATCTATCTGATAGAAGCAGTGAGCAAAGTGTGGGGTTTTAAGTTGTGTTGGTATGAAGGCAGAAGTAATATTATTATATTAGGCACGCGCTAGATTATCTTCGCAAGGCCCTTGAGCAGCCGCCACTGGGACGATGGGCACCAAGCCTGGGTCGGCTTGCAGCCTGTGGCCCAAGCAGCAGGCACCTTGCTGCACCAGCAGGTCCTCGCCGCCATAGGCCGCAATGTATCGGAATTGCTGAAACACCGTAAACACAACAGTGGAAGGCATGCTAGACTGCTGGTGCTACTGGCATCCAAGTATAATGTAATTCTGTCTCACCTTTCAGAGTGGAGGCTTTTGGAATTAGTTCCCTCAGGTTTTCTTTCTCAAAGAATCATGCAAGGTGGCACATACCCGTACCTTTGATATCGCTGGCTCATCGTCCAGGGCGGCATGCACAGTCGGACCCCCTTTGATATCGCTGGCTCATCGTCCAGGGCGGCATGCACAGTCGGACCCCCTTTGATATCGCTGGCTCATCGTCCAGGGCGGCATGCACAGTCGGACCCTCTTTCTGATTCAGTGCTGTGCATTCGGTCCCTCTATCTCCTCCAGGGTTATGCACCTGGTCCCTCTTTCTCGTTCAGGGTTGACATTCGAGTATCTGACCTCTCTTCCTCAAAGAGGGCTACACACTATATCCTAATTTTTCGCTCAAGGTTGCACATTCCACCCTCTTTCTTGTCTAGGGCACCTAAATGTTTCGCCTTTCAAAGATATAAATAGAGGAATATAAGAGTATTTGACGGGTGCGGTATGTGAGTGGTGTGTGATCCATCTCCCTCACTCAGCATTGCACGTCGTGTTACTTTCAGTCGAGCGCCCATGTGACCGAGACTTTGCAGCATGGCCCATAGGTGTCATGTCATTAACTGAGTTATTTTCTGCAATGCAGGGTCACACGTTCGCCAACTGCCTCCATGGAGCGCCGACCATTGATCGATCCCTCTGGGAACACGCCAGGCAGCTGGGCATCGATCCTTCACAGGTAATTTGCAGTGATTTCCCACCGACCCATGGCTCGGCCACAGTTCAGCTACATTTTAGCTACCGCCTGGCCTCCGGCTTGAGGCTTCGTGCGCTGCCAGCCATGCTGCTTGGGCCATGAGCCTTCTGGCCGGTCAAGGTTTGGCCCCAATCGGACCTTTGGCAGTTGCAGGGCAGCCTTGTTAACGTGGACGCATAGCCATTTTGTGTACCCTTAGCTAGGAGCATGCAGTCTATCCATTACGTATAGGTTGTGACAGCCTTCTAAGGGAATCTTTTAGGCCCCTTTCAACAAATAAAATACTTTGGAGACCAGTGACTGGACAGGAAACACTGGACACTTGTTGTTGGTACTGCACCAGCGGCTGCGCCCAATCTGCAGTTGTAGACGTGGGTAAACAAGATGTTCCATTCCAACAGCACAAACATCCATCCAGTCCATCCACTTGCAATACGACAACGTGCGTGTCCCATGCGCCTTCTCCTTGCCCCACATTTTCAAATTCAAATTGTAATATCGGAGAGCGCATGTTTGCCTCCCTCCCAGGTGCTCACGGCTGTTGGCTTCACGCGGCAGCAGCTCAGGCTCGTCATGCAGCTCTCCAATATCAGCGCCGAGGCCTGCGTCTCCGCTGTCACTTCCGTGCCCCTCCCCACTTCAAACGGGAATGGCACCAGCCTGAGCAGCTGCTGCGATGCATCTGGCGAGGACGCCGTGCCAGCAGCACGGCGAGCGAGGGTCATGAGCAGGAGGAGGCTCACTCCTGCCGCTTCCAGTGATGCTGCCTCATCGGACCTCCGGGATCTGCGAGATGACGGCACAGAGCACCCCCAGAGCTCGACAGGAGGCCACCCCAGCAGCGCCCCAGCGATGCATCGGCAGCAGCAGGCTGCCCACCTGCCTGCCGCTGCCGCTGCTGCTGTCTCCAGGTGCTTCATTCCCTGACAGGCATCCGCTCCCGCTCCCCCCCTTGCCCCCGCAAGGCTCCCGTCAGCCGCCATCTCCGCGCACAGGTGCCACGCCTCTGACAGCGGAGGTGCCTCCTCCCGGCCTCTTCCCGCGGCCCGGCAGTGGCCCCCTTTTGAGCGCAGGGGTTCAGACCTCGCAGGCGCTGCATGCGAGCAGCTGCTGGGAGAGGTGGCGGTATCCCCGTGCCTACCAGCTGCAAGCAGGCAGCAGAAACAGCAGCAGTACCAGTCGCAGTACCAGCAGCAGCGAGGTTTGCCTCGCCCTGATGTCTCTGTCAGCGAATCTCTTGTCAGGATGCTTCCATTGCCACGCTTTTCCCAGGGGCGGCAGCAGAAACAGCATCTGGGTTGTCGAGCCTCTGACACTGGTGGATCTGGCACCTCCCCCACGCCCGCCCTGCCTAGCCATGGCAGGCCCGGCAGGCGAGGTCGGGTGCAGAGTGACTTTGGGGGGCCTGCCTTTGAGTCACCCGCCAGCTTGTACCGGCACCAGCCAGCGGTACGGACGCCGTCCCCAGCTGCCAGCGGCACCGGCGGTACTAACACATCGTCTGTTCATTTCCCGAATCAGCGTCCTCTGCTGGCCAGGGCACATGCCGCAGTCACAGCAGCAGGCCAGCCAAGACTGTCTCCGCAGCAGCATGGCAGCAGGGCGTCCATGGCGGGCAGCCCAGCTTTTGCGGCCGCAGCAGGTGCCGCCCAGAGTATGCCTCGGCAGGCGCTTGGCGCGATGATCGTGACAAACAGGTTGAGTATCTGCCGGGCTGCAAGCGATGTGACGGCCCAGCTCGCTGACTCAATAGCGACAGAGAGGAGATACATTTTGCTGCCGAAAAGGGGAAGGGTGGTCCTTCCCGCCCCCGATGTTTGTCGCTTAGGTGACGACGCTGCTGGCAGCAGCAGTGGAAGGAATAATGTGTGTGTGAACAGCGACATTGGAGGGCCGGAAGTCAGGTCCAATTCAAATTCAAATCACCTGCCGATCCTTAAAGCAACGAGATCTCAGGTTTGGATTATCGCAGATGGCGTCGCAGATGGACGGCCAGCAGCTGCCAGGTGATGCTGCCATGATGTCCAAGGGAGCCTCCGTGCCTCTGCCGGGCCCCTTATCAGACATCCTTTCCAGCTGCAGTGCAATCAGTGGTCCTCTCGCAGCACCATGCCACCATTGGAGCTGATTAGGCGACAGCGGAGCATCAGCACTGCAGATCGCTGTCCTCCCATAACGCTCACCACCCCTACATCGTTCGGAGCCCCGCCGGCACTTCCACCACAGGCGCCCTTTAAAAGGCAGGGCTGGCCGCCCAGGTTGCCAGGTTGCCAGGGCGCCAGGTTGCCCCATCGCGACAGCCCCCTCGGAGGCACTGTCAGATGAGCGGCAGGGGTCAATCTGGACGAGCGCATTCGCTGCTGTTGCTCAGCAGGGCCCTCCCTGGCCTAGTGCATTCGCTGCCGCTGCCCAAAAGCCCCCCTGGGACTCATTCCCCTCAACAAGCGGGGCTCTACCTAGAGGCATGCAGCAGATGCATGGCTTCCCCGCTGCTAATATTCGTACGGTCTATGGTGGCAGGGGAGCTTCTGATGGCTTTAAGCCAACACAGTGATGCTGAATAGACCTGGCTCCATGGTGGCGGCTCAAGGCCTTGTAGTAGGAATGGCACCTTTGGAGGGTGCCTACTCAGGGAGGTGGGGGCCAGATTCTGGTGCTCATCTTTGGGGTTCAAAGGTTCAACAGGCTTCAAGAAGATTTGCAAGCTTAAGTTCGATGCAACTTCTTGCGCTGAATGTATATAAACTGCAGAGACGCGCATCCTGAAGCATTTAACTCACTGCTGATAGGCTCCAAGCTGTTCGCAATGACGTAGCTGAAGTTTAGATGAAACATTTAAAAATGTACCAATACATGAGTGCTTCCATGCACTTGGTGCTCCGTGGTGATGCTAACAACAACAGCATCCGGTACCGGTAAATGGCATGTAAAACATGTTACAATAATTTCAGGAGCTAAATAGGAGGGTGCACACCCGCTATGCCCTGCTTAACGCATGGCCACATGGGACTGGTAATTTCCGGAGAATGAAAGGCTAATCATGGAACTAAGAAATATGTATAGTATGGGATCACCGACCACAGATGCGCAGGACAACGCCGGCAAGGACGAAAGCAGTTAAGGAAACGGTACAAATCCAGAAACGTCCAAAGTGGCAAAAAGTCGAAGACCTGGCCTGGTAAAAACTACCAGGAATCCAGTGAGCCAAGGTATGTGAAGTTTATGCGTGAAATTTGCCTCATTGCTGCTCTGGCACGTGGCTACCATCCTTGCGTTTAGTTGGTGGTGAGATGCATGTGGTCACTGAGCTGAGAAGCTGGCATGCCCGACAGAAAGAACGCAGGTCATGGCTCAAAGCATAGGTTCAAAAAGAGAAGCAGGAAAAAGTCCAGCATAGCATCAGATTTGATGCATGGGACAGGGCACAACGGACGGCGGTGCATCAAGGATAGGCAGGGAACCCACCACTCTTTGAATTCAAATTTAGTCAGTCCAGTCAGCCATGCAGATTCAAGGCACTGGCAGTACTGGACCGTCCAGCGTTCACTTTTTCCGGCGACGAATTCCGCAGCCGTCAAAGGCTAGATTGAGGTCAGTCCTCAACCTGTCTACAGACAATGGCCTAAGTATGGCTGGCCACGGCTGGCGGCCTCTGGCTTGAGGCCAGGAAGCGGTTGGACTGTAGCTGAACTGCAGCAGCCAATCCACTAAGAAAAAATCAGGACTGATGCCCGCCCCTCTCATCCTTCACCCGAAAAAGGAAGGGAGAAGGATCAGAGTGGCTTAACTCAAGTCCCATGGATCACTTGCCCTTTTTGACGACCCCGCCTGCTTGCTGCTTGCGGCTGCGGGAGAAGCCGGGAAGGTCCAGCAGGGTCGCCTGCTGCAGATGCTGCTGCGCCTGCAGCCTTGCGCTGCGCTTGGGCTCAGAAACTGTTGGCTGCAGGGCCCCGTTTGTCGTTCTTGGTCGCATAACGGACATCTCCTGGGCTGACTTGGAGACGATGTTCGGACCAGATGCCATTGGAGCCGACCCCATGGCCGCTGGAGAAGTGGAGCAGGCAAGCGTGCAGGGGAGAGAGGTTGAGGAGGCGGGCAGAGCACACAGGTACCGCATGTTCTGCCCATAGCATGGGGCGACAAAAGTTCACATCATGGCAACTTTATTTCCTTATAAATTACACTAATTTTCTTATTCACCTTGTGAAATCTTATTAGTTTTTAAAATCAAATAAATTCTTAAAATATTCCTTGACCCCGTAACGACTCTGTTCTAGTTGCTTTAAGGCTTCCGAAGGAGGCTTCATAATTTAAGGCCGCAATCAATCTGCTTTTCGTTTCTTCAATTGTTTCAGTCGTTTCCAGTCGTTTTTCAGGTAGAAGCGGCTGCTTGGAGCGCCCATGAGTTGGGGTAGCCTCTGGGCAGCATGGCACAGGGGCGTTAAAGGGCACCCTTGAAGCCCTCTAGGCAGCATGAGCCTCTTGTTGACCCTGGGCAGCCTAGCCTAGGGCACGAAAGTGGCGGCAGCCACCCCAGGCGCCTGTAGGTAAAACAGTCCAGGACCCTCTCAAGGCCATTGGGCAGTACAGCCCAGTAGCGGCACTGCTCATTATCGCCCATGCTCAAGGGGCAAAGGCTGGTCGTTGTGCGCTGATAAGGGGAGAAAACAAAAGACCACTGCCATATGCGCACCTTTCCCTACGCCCATTGGGTTTAGGGTTCAGGCCCTCAGGGGTAAAAACAACGAAAGACCACTGCCAAATGCACACACCAGCTCCTAAACCCAGCCGGCTTAGGTTAAAACAACGTCATACCCTAGCCTGAAGCTCACCTGTCCCAGCATCCACGTCCTCAAAGCTGCGCTTAGAGGGGGAGCAGGCAGCCTGATCCAAGCCAGGCGATAGAGAGCCTCTGCTCCCTCGTGGGGACATCGCTGGCTCCTCTGACATGACAGCTCCGCCCTTCCCGACCAAGGCTGCATCCACCGAGCTCCGATCAGCCTTAAAAAGCACATTGGATGCTGACGGTGACCTCTGCGTGAGATTGAGGAGGAAACAGGGTGAGAGGGAAAGCATGGTGCATACATAGTGGGACAGAGCTGCATCCATCGAGTACCGCTCAGCCGCAAACAGCACATGGGAAGCTGACGGTGACCTGTATGTGAGGATAAGGAGGGAACAGGGTGAGAGGGAAAGGATGGTGCAGGCCTCTCCAGGCTAGGCTGCTTCCATAGGGCACCGCTCAGCTTGGAACAGGACGTGGGACTCTGGTGGCAGCCTCAGACGGGTGAATTAAGACCACCTTTTTGTGACAGCATACAAGTGTACGATAAGCTGTTGAAGTGAGGAGGTAACAGGGGTGAGATGAACAGCATGATGCAGATGCTGGGTGCTCCACAGCAAGCCGGGCCAGGGTGTGGCCGCACTAATGGTGCGGACGCTTAGGGTTTAGGGGGGGTGATTGTTAACCCTGGTAAACGCCGTACGGCTCATGCGAGCGCACCAACATGGTTGCCATGCTGCTCTATGACGCGTGGCTGTATGGCTGCCGAGCAGCTCCTGAATCCAGGCAGCTTGCATCCTACGCCAACAGGCCAAGGGTTACATCTTTCACTCTCACAGAACCGCCCTATGCTACCACCACTCAGCTTGTCTTACGACAAATATGATGTCAGGATCCAGGAGGGTCTGCACATGGCTGAGGTGCAAGAATGCAACATTGGCAGCTACAGCCCTGCTGCTCGGTGTTTAGTTCAGGCTTAAAACATTTTATATCCAGAGGTTTAGTGTTTTAGACCTAACCCTATAAACCCTGAAACACAGCAACCACCCTGCCCTGCCTCCTCCGCCTGCCTTCCCTCCTGATGGGACAAGAGTTTGGGGGTAGAAGTTTGACAAAAGAAGCCTAACGTGACAAAGGGTGACGGGGCCCTGTACTCCATACAGCTCCTGACAGCCGGGGGAACTAAGCTTGTTGAAGCACCAGGCTGCCTCACCTCCGGATGGCAGGAAGGAGCGACGGGGCTCCTCACTTGAGACAGGAACTTGGCGCTCGCTGCATTGACCTTGCTGAATATGTATGCCTGCAATATGGAGCATACGTAGGTATTGTGCAGCGGGGCACAGCAGAGCGCGCATTGGGGGGAAGCGAAACAAATACTTTATACTTAGCTATGCCACCTCTGGTGTGAGAGGCAAACAAGAAAAGAAGGACAAAATAACCTGGAGGGTACCTGGAATCTGGCTCCGCTGCCAGACATGCTGACCGGGAAGCTGGTGAGCAGCAGCAGCGGCCCAAACCCGAGTCCCGCCATCATCGCAGCGGGCTCCTCCCCTCGGATCGCTCGCTGCACCACCGCCACGCCGCGCAGTGTGCGGCTCTGGCTGAACAGCTGCCCAAAGGCGACGCGACCGTCATGCGGGATGCCCTCCCAGAACGAGTAGGCATGAGTCGCGGGGTCAAGGGTGCCGAGCTGAACAAGGGGATGGAACCCACGAAAGAAGGGATGAGTACTAGGCTGAGGGGGATGCTGTGCTGTACAAGGGGATGGATCCCACAAAAGCAGGAATCAGTACAAGGCTGAGGGGGAGGCTGAGCCATACAAGCAAATGGAGCTCATAAAGGAAGGGATCAGTCATCAGAACTAGGCTGGGGGGGGGAGGCCAATCAGTGCAGTGGAGGGATGCACGCCCCAGAACCAGTGGGCATGAGCTGCGGGTCCCGGGTGCTGAGCTAAACAAGGGTGAGGTCACGCAGCATAGTGGCGGGATCCTCGCCTACATATAGTAGGCATGAGTCGCGGGTCCAGGTCATGTGCTGAGCTGGACAGGGCTGAGGTGAGTCAGGGCAGCAGAGGGATGCCATCGGCTTCCATAGCCAGTAGGCATGAGTCACAGGGTCCAGAGTGCTGAGCTGGACAGGGTTGAAGTCAGTTAGGGCAGTGGAGGGCAAGGGATCTGCTCACGGAGCCAGTCGAAACGAGTCTCGGGTCCTGGGCGCTGAGCTGGACATGGGTGAGGTCTTTAGCGCAGTGGAGTAATGGGATGAGCTCTCAGTAACAGTGGGCATGAGTGGCGGAGACCAGGTAGCTGAGATGGACAGGGCTGAGACCAGTCAGTGCAGGAGAGGAGGGGTCTGTGTTGTAGGCTGAGCGGGAGACCAGTCAGTGCAGTGAAGGGATGTCAGCCATGAATGACCGCCGAAAAGCAGGTTTGCACGCTGGAGAGAGTACAGAGCGCCCTCCATACGCATTCCCACGGCCGATAGACAGCAGAAAGACAGTTTTGATCACTGTTCAGAGCGCCCCGCGTGATACACTGATTGCACCTGAGCCATGCTCCTAGGAGGGCAATGTGAGACAAACAAGGTGAGCGCTTATGTGATGGAGCTACATAGAAGCTGCCAGAAGACATCACGTCATGGGCCGGTTTGAGCCAACGTGTCTCATGCGCACTGCGCAGAAAGACGCAGCCTTTGACTCTGCGGCAGTGTGTCCGCGGGGCCCCCATGAGGTGCTCCAGTGTGCAAATTCAGAATTCGTTCACGCGCACCTCTTCGACGCTGCGGCAGTGTATTTGCGGAGGCTTGACGGAGCTTTGGCCTCGTCGGACCATGTCAATAATAGAGTTCTTGATGAACGCGTTCGCCTTCCTGACCTGGGTGGGTGGGATGAGGGTTGAGGTTCAGCGATTAGGCTGGGCATGGGCCTTCCTGAACTGGGTGGGTGTTGCAAGCATTACAGGTACGAGAGTTCACACAATTATGGTGCTGACATCACAGGCTTCTGCAGAAATGAGTATCTGATCTGCTCATGATCCGGGCTAAGCCACCTGAACGCGTTATTGTATTGCCTGAATCCTTTTCTTAATTTTGGTGTTGCCGTGCCCTACAAGGCTATTGGGTGGAAACATAGATTCTGTGATGGCGATTTTGCGACTAGAGCATGCCTCACCTTAACATGATCCAGCTCAATGCCGAACGAGTCTTTGATGCCGGGATTGTACAGGGCGTGCAGGAGCGGCCTGTATGGGTACAGGGTCAAAGGGGGCTGGATTTCATACACGATGCAGCTGTTAGGGCCCACTAGAACAAATAAATGACAACCTTGAGTCATGATCCGAAATAATTAACACCACCAGAAGCTAATTTAAAGTCAAGGTCTATCCACAACACATTGGGACTACCCAGTCCAGAGAATGATCTAATTCAAATTATATCCCAACTGTACATTTATATACCACCTGCCCAGTCCAGCTCACAAGGAAGGTTATCCAAATCAAGGCCCATCCCCAATTACACATCACCTGCCCAGTCCAGCTCAAGGGTGATTCAAATCAAGGTCCAACCCCAGTTACACATCACCTGCCCAGTCCAGCCCCAATATCGACAAGGACGCTGTTCTTGTCGAGGCCGCAGTTGTGATGCAGCTTTTCGAAAATCTTCTGCATGCCTTTATTGGTGATGCTGCCGTAGATACCTTCAATGCCTTCGCCACCTCCCAGCTTATTCTGGGGCCGGGAACAGAAAGGATGTTGCAGCAGTGTGAGCGCGGTGTCTGATGATTTACTGATCTCAAAAAGAAATTTGCATGGGTCACGGATAGGTGATAATCACCTCACAGCCTAAATAGACTGATGGTTTGAACCAGGTTTGCATGGTTCGAAACAGACAAGGGTAGATGCCTTTCCCAGGTTGTGGTGGTCATGCGACAGAGGATGTGGCAAACGAGGACTCGCATGTAATCAATTGCCAGTCAAGTACCGGTAGACTGGCATCTTACTGTGCCCCAGGTTTCACCATGTAACCCCCCATGCAACGACATGAGAGTGCGGCTTGACCCATGGTTGCAGTGTTCCCATGGCATGTACTTGAGGAGATGAAGGCGTTGATACCGTGAGAGGCAAGGAGGAAAAGGACGAATATCACCGCAACGGTTTACGCAACGGTCTCCACGTTTGCACGACCTCTACGATTCACCTCGTGACTTTGCATTATGCTGTATAAGTGATCGAGAGGCTCGCGATCTTTCTTCTTGCCGACTTGACTTTGACTCGTCATCGCTGGTTGCTGCTTTACAGAGTCGAGACCAACGAGAAGCGAAGGCGCAATCACAGTGCAAGACATTGTGTTGAAGCTAACCAATCGGTAGAGGTAGGAGTCAAGAAGAGCAGACTGAAAGCAGGGGACTAAAACAATACAACTATAAGGTCAAACAGGATTTCAAAATTAGCGCTCCAGAGACGAGACAAGCCAGACACACTTCACGGCACTTTCCTGCAGGCTTCTCTGCTTCCGGGGCACACTTGGCCTTCCTACATTTCTTTACCCAAGCCCGGCGTCGAAGCAGGGAAATATGATATCGGGTGGCTTGGAGTCTGGACATGCTCCTGCGCTGTCGGTGGGGCGGAAAGACAGTTTGATGAAAAAGTAAGTTATATGAAAATACCAGCCTGTCTGTGCAGTGCCACGCAAAGTGCGAACGGCACAGGCAGATGCTGCTTACCAGGGACAAACAGCAAGCATTGCACGGCAGATACAGCAAAGCAGGTAGAACGACAGCAAGCAGGGCATGGCGGATGCTGTTCAACAGAGAGCAACGCATGGCGCATGCTTCAAAGCATGCAGAACTCGAGCCACATCACGCATCCCAGCACTCCAGGAGTCCCTGCATGCTTCTGGTATGTCAACAGTCCCGAGCTCGCCAGCGTTTGAAACTGCACAACACGCCTCATCGATCCATCCATCTCGTGGGGCCCTACATGGGAAGTCATTCCTGCTGCATGGGTTGTCCAGTTTGTTGGTTTAGGAATATTCAGCTGAAATTGGAATATTCAGCTTTTTCGACAGAGCCCCCCCGGGCGGCCGAAGGTCGCGGGGGCGAAGCCCCCAGAGTATCCGTCTCTCAGCCAGTCCGTCAGCCCGTTTTTTCTGGAACGTTCCGGAAACTTAATGCGCTACAGCGCAAATCAACCGGCTGTATTTATTAAGTTTTTTCCTGTCAGGCCTCAAAAGCCGAGGTGCAGAAATGAGAAACTCAGCTACCAAGGCTGGATATCACAGCGGATGACGTCAGGTGTCGTCACGCTGTCCCCTGGTGTCACGCGACAGGCCGACAGCTGTGGCTTCGCTTCTCTATGCACAATTCGATACGCATCATTAAAAACAATCACTTAGCCAGCGATAGAGTTGTGACAAATATTTAGAAATCCTGCAACATGGCGAGGGGGTATGCATGGGGTCCAGGTGACCCCGTCCGCACCTGGCTGCGCCTGCCCTCTGACAAGTCACATACCCGACTGCTCTGCCTTTTTTTGTGCTGCGCAGCAGCACCTCTGATTACTTGTCCTAAAGATATCAGGTCGTTCCGGCAAAGCGCCTGTTAGGCGCTCCTCAGGAGTAAGTTACCCCCACCAAAAAGATTATAAATTCAATAATTCTCATTTGATATCTCATCAGTCTGTGCTCTTTGGCTTGTCCAAGGCATTACTAAACATGGGCTGGGCAATTTTTGCCTTTCCTTTTAGGAGTAGGAACTGCCCTTCTCTTCCCCCTTAAGTTTCCTGTTGCGACTAAACAGTTGGACGCCCACACGGCCGAGCCTATTCCAGTAGGGCCTAGATGTTTAACGTCAGTTGCTCATGATCGAGGTTTTAAAGCCTGTCAAGCGCCTACAAGGCAGGCACGACAATCACACGACCTGTATTGCCACAATCCACTACTAGAGAGGACAAAGACAGCTAAACCGCTAAATATGCCCTATTTCAGCCTAAGAAATCACTGAACCAGCTCTCTGTGGTGAATCTTCAATGCCCCTAAATTCTACAATGTCGGCCACCAAGATGACCCAACGGAGGATCTCAAGAGCTTCAGGTCCGACGTCAACAGTGCTGCTTTAGCCTTCGACTCCGGAACCACAGGTTTTTGTCTCCGGAGCTCTAGAAGCTCGGCCTGCAGCTGAGCCTGCATCAGGAACATGGATTATTCAGATTTCAGCATCTTAAAAGACATACAAACAGTTGAGAGGTGCGTGCATGAGCTTGATACAGAGAGGGAGGTCTCTTCAAATTCAAATCACCAAACTTAAAGCTACTAGGGGTAAAGAGGTGCACGGGGCACAGGCATAGGATACAGTGCTCGGGTCAGTGGATCTCCAGCCCGAATATAAAGCTGTAGGGCTGAGCTAGAAGAAGCAGTATGGTGGAGGTTTGGTTATCGGTATTAGTAATAAAGAAGATAGGTGCAAGATGTATTTAAAGACGTCATACTGCAATGCTCAATTGGCCAACAAAAGGGTCGACAGTCATTGACATCCAACGACGTGGGCACAGCAAGCATTCAACGACCTCAACATAGCTTCACATTTCTCACCCGGCGCTGAGTCAGCAGGTCGGCCAGCTCAGCGGTCGATAGCTCTACTGTCTGGGAGGCACTTTCTTGCTTCCCTGGCAAGGACAAGGGTGGAGCATGACATCGTAGGGTGGAACAAGGGGCTTCAGTGGTGACCCAAGCACACTGGAACAAAAAACAGTACTGGTATGCTGGAATTATACATCTGGGAAATTAAATATAAAAGGGCAGCTCCAGCTGTCTTCCGCTCCGAAATCTGATTGCAAGCATGGCAAGGCAATTCATTGTATGATCCCCATCGGAGGTCCTGTGCTTTTTGGATCAGGGCTGAGGGTATCCACCGCAAATGCGTTGGTGCTGCACTACCTACAGCATGAACACCACCCATTGCCATCTGCCCACTCTGCGGGGCAGGGTTTTCATTTCAGTGCACAGCAGAACAGCAAAGGCAGGCCGCTGGGCAGCCGACACTAGACCTTGACCGGCCTGCCTCCTGGGGCCGAAGCAGCTGGGCATGCCGCACCGGAGGCCCCCCAACTATAGGACGTGACGAAGCTGAAGCACTCTGAATTGGACGGTGGTCTACAGGTTTACGACTCTACACCTGGCTGATTCAGCCCACATTCCTGTCAAGCCAAATTAATCTAGGCAGTGCAAACAGCGTACCGTAAACCGCAACCCAAACTTAGGGCAATATCCTTCACCATTGTAAGTCTCTCCTAAACCAGCAACATCTCGCCATCGCCTGACCTGTTGCCCTCCTACTTTTTAATGCCCCTCCACCTTTCAATGCCTGACCCGTCGCACCCTTCTGTGATGTGCTGTGACCAGTTGCGATCCCTACTTTCTCTTGCTCCTCCACATTTCAATGCCTGACCCGTCGCAACCTTCTGTGATGTGCTGTGACCAGTTGCGTTCCCCTACTTTCTCTTGCCCCTCCACATTTCAATGCCTGACCCGTCGCAACCTTATGTGATGTCTTGCGACCAGTTGTGTTCCCCTACCTTCTGCCTCTCCTCCGCCTTTCAACGCCTTGATGACCTGACTCAGGAAGTTGCCCAGCCAGAACATGCCCACCATGCCAACGCCAGCCACGCTGACCGCCAGTATCGCTGCGTATGATTTGGGTAAGTGTAAGTCAAATCAGTATTCATTGATGAGTGCAAGAGCCTCCCATAGGGGTCAAAACCAGTAGGGACATATACCCGGTGGGGGCTAACGGTGACACGGCTGAAGTAAATCCCATGGCAAGTATTTCCACCCTGCAATGCATCTGCTGCTGTAACCTGCAGTCCTGCATGCAGAATTATGCCTTTGGCATAGGGAATGAAGCAGATGGATGGTTAGGACAATGTGATGGTTACTTCACCCATATGACTTTCTGTTTGGCCTGCATCTCTGCCGAGCGCAAGTTCTAAGAGTGGAGGTAGCCCTATCTCTGTGCATTACTGCCAGGACTCAACCCATGCACCTGAATGTCCATGCATGCTCCCCATCATGGTGCATGGTGCATGGGGGACAGTGCATGACTGCATGGCACATGGGGACAGAATCTGAGGGTGTGGTTATGTGGCATTCGCAGCCTGGCTGGTCGCTCACCACTCGCTGCTGCCCCTCCAGATATGAAAAACATCCCCGGCGGGGAGGTATCCTCATGCGACGAAGTGGTGGACGTGGATGTCTCAGAAGGGAACCGCTCATCCTCGGGATCGTCGTCCTCGAAGAACTGGTTATCCTTTTTGCGGTCCTTGCCGGTCGCTGCTGCAGAGGCCAAGCCTCGCCAGGCGGATCCCGCAGTCAGGTTGCTGTGGAGGGAGCCATGGCTGGAGATGAATCTACACTCATTGAGTACCCATCTCAGCGCCATATTTACAGATATTTGGATGGGATCTAGACGTGCGCCACGGCGATGCTGCGATCGCGGCGGCCTTAGAAGAAGACCTGGAGTGGGTCCAAGGCCGTGGTTCTGACAAGGGTTTCAAATTTTCAATTAACAAGTCTGCATAGGAGAAGTTTGGGCATATGTGTGCACATTCCATCGATGCTTGCTGTGTATGAAAAGATTTTAGTAGGACTCCTGAAAACACGTGGGGTCTCTAGGGCCGAGAGACACGTGCTCTTGTCGAAGAACCCTTGCAAACATCCGTGAAGCATGCCCACGATCCTTGTATTACACCCGGCACATTTATTGTGTACACAACTGCAGGTATCTGCATGCTGCCGCATCACTTGGTGATAGGCGTATACACTGTTGAACACATTCAACAGTGTGAGAAGTGTGAACTGAAGCCGATGTTGGCCGACCTAGTGCTCTTACTTTCCTAGGCTTGATCATCATTTCCCTTCCCTGATCAGCTCTTGATCACTGTACAGAATGTCGAAGGATGCCAGCTTCGCGCCGAAAGGCACCATCACGTTCAGGTGCCAAACGCAGTCAGGGAGCTAGTGCCCAGGCCATTTTCCCACGCAATTGAACCGCTGTTTCCTTTTCTTGCTTTTCTTCATACTCATACTCATCGCCTCCTTTTTCGGTCCAACTGCGCATTGCAGCAAGGTGGGCAGTGATTTCAGCACCTCGAACATCTCAGCCGGCTTTGCTTCGACCTACAAGCTCAAAAAGGGGAAGCTGCTAGCCGGCGTCACTCTCTCGGATCGAACCTTCACGCCAGTCGCGTTCAACGATGTTAAGAAGATGAAGGTGGGCGACAGGGCTGCCGCGTCACCTGGAACACGTTGATCAGCAGCCGGCTTGCCATGAGATGACGACTGGAAGCAACCTCCTGTGCACTACTTAGCACCTGCTGTCTTATTCTCGCCCCGTGACAAAATCAGAGCTGGCAAAGTGCTCCCTCTCCATTAGTCACTACCTGCTTAGCATCATGCTTAGCAGGCCACATGCTCCGCGGCCTACCACATTGAACGCTCTGAGCCTCAGTGGACTGCTTAAGCCCTACGGCTATTAATCAGCTTGGCCTGCTGTCGAAGCAGCATGTTGCACGCAGCACTCGGCTTACGCCCCAAGGCCATGAGCTGATCAGTTTCAGATCTCCAGTCATTCACTTTGCCCTTTAAGAGCTTGCCCAATGCACAATCGCCACCTCAGGCTGCGCTGGATGATATCTCACCCTGTTGTTGCTGGTTCCACTTGTGCATCCGTTGCACAGCTAACCATCACCGGTAGCACAGCCAACTGTCAAAGCCACAAGGGCCTTGATAGTGCATCGGTTGCAACAGCTAACCATCATTGTCCCATGGTTTCAACAGTGCATGGGTAGCACAGCCAACAGTCATTGTTCCTTGTGTCCAACAGTACAGCATGGGCACCCTTAAAAGCCATTGCCGAGCGCTGCAAGATAAGCTGACGGAAAAGCCCCTAAGAAAGCTCAAGCTGTATCCCCTCAATTGGCCGAGCGCTTCAGGGTAGGCTGATGCCAGGGTGCCATCTCAGGTCCAGGCTATCTTTCACATCGATGTGGATGTGGGAGCCATGCGCCTGATGGCTTTGTATCCATATCTGACAAAAGCTTTCTAAGGTCGCAGAAATGTCGGTTACCCATGTTGGGGCCATGCGCCTGATGGCTTTGTATCCGTATTCGACAAAGGCTTTGTTAGGTCGCAGAAATATCAGTTACGGATGTTGGGGCTCTGATCCTGGTGGACGGAACAGTGTCAAGACTTCAGTCAAGCACGTGAAAATCACGCCCAAGACAGGGCACGCTCGCGTAGGCAATTGCTCACTGACACTGCCCTTGGCTGCACCCGCACGCAATCTCATCAGAGGCGGAACGCTCTGCTGCATTATGTGCACATGGATTGTAGGTTGTAGTCCCTTTCGGTTTCTGAAACATAAATATAATATCAAGGATGTTATAGTGACTACGGTAGCGAGGAGCGACTACGAGTGCCATCATGTCCCCCCCCTCATCCCCCGCAACCTTTCCCTTTGATACCTTCAACACCCCCTCTGCCACCTTCCCTTTTTTGACATCCCCTCTGCCACCCTCCCCCCTTTTCCCTCCTGAAGGACGTTGTAGTGACTGGCGACTACAAGCTCACCAGTGCCATCACAGCCAACACCAAGTATGAGCTTGGGACCAAGAAGTACACCGCAGGCGCAACCTGGGGTGGGAAGCTGGTCGGCAAGCCAACCACGCTCAAGCTCTGGTACTCCAACAAGTGGGTGTGCCGAAGCTTAAGGGGTATGGGTCAAGCCACCTGTCCCCCAAATCATGGTGGAACTGTTGAACTAACTGTTGAACATCAGGTGGCTGGGCTCTAAACGGAGGAGAGTGCAGTGCCAAGGGGGTCGAACGAGTATTGTACGGTTGGTAACTATTTGTGGGGCTCAACTTGAAAGGGTCATGGGGCCTGGCGGCAGGGGCAGCCTGGCCTTGGGGAAGACCCCTATGAATGGCTGGATTGATGCTGCTCGCAATTAGTTTATTTGGGTGATGTCTGCTGGCAACAGGGACAGCTTTGTAACTCGAGCGCCTGCTGATTATGCTTTATAATATGTGTTGTTGTCTATGCTACTTGTGTGACTGATTGATGTCTGCTTGCCCCAGGGACAACCTTGCCACCGGGGAGGCGGTCCTCGCGGTCACCAAGAACCAGAAGGCCACCCTGGGGCTGAATCAGAAGAAGGTGAGGGTTCAGGGGCTAAACCTCACTTGGGGCTGAACCATGTGAAGGGGAGGATTAAGGGTTCTGAGTTTGAATACTAACCCTGGGGGTCAACCATAACAATCTTCCGGTGTTTATCCTGGTATGAACCCCATCATGCCATTAGGGTTGAACCAAGAGAGGATTCAGGGTTCAAGCTCTTGGCATTATCCGGGAGGTGATGGACTCAGTCGCAAGAGTCTTGAGGGCAAGCAAAGGAATCTTTTAGCAAAGAATGTCCTGTACCCTGCACTGGCAATGATCGTGCACAAGCATGCATTGTTTTTAACGACCGTCCTTTTTCCTGGACTCGTATGAATTGTTTGACCGGCCTTGTCTTCTAGGCTGACAGCCCCCCGCATTGTTCTCTTCCTTTTCCCTGTGCAGCTGCTCAACGCCAAGTACGCAATCAGCAAGGGGTCTTTCCTGGTGGAGCCGTCGTACAACTTCCCAAGGGTAAGGGGTTAAGGGTGTGGACCCCAGTGTTTATTTTTTCGGCTACGTGCCTACTTTTGGCAGGCTTCCCCGCGGCCGCCAAAGGCCCGATGGGGACCTATATGGGGCCTCCGGCCAGAGGCTGGAGTGTAGCTGACACGTACGGTAGCTGAGTCAAGAAAAAATAAACACTGGGTGCGGTCCGGGCGCTCCGTGAAGTATTTATGGTGCAGGCAGGGCTCAGGGTACGGGCGAGCGCTGGTTGGTTGGGTTGTGAAAGGCTCCGATGGGGCCATGGGGCAGCAGTGGCCAAAATTCCCAGCACTACTTAAGCAGTACAACGGTGCATGGGCAGCAACAGAAGTACATAGGCAGTACCAGCAATAGGTGAGCAGCACCAGCAGTCTATGGGCAGTAACAGCAGTCCCTAAACAGTGCCAGCAGTACATGGGCGCTAACAACAGTTTGTAGGCAGTACATAAGCAGTGCCAGCAGTGCATGGGCACTACGAGCAGTACCTGGGCAGTGCCAGCAGTTCATGGGCACTAACAACAGGATATAAGCAGTATCAGCAGCACATAAGCAGTACCAGAAGTGTCAGGGCCTTGGGGTCATCAGCTGCTCTTGGGCAGAATGGCGGGCAAGGTGCTGAGTGACATGCGTGTGTGATCAGCGACGCAGCCTACTTGCCCTGTCATGGCTCTGGTCAAATGAGCAAGACACCCTCCCCTCCCCCTGGCATCGTCCGAGGCGCTACATCGATCTGCCCGCTGTTAAGTGCATATGATGCGGAGGTCGACAAGCCCTCGTCGCATGCTGCATGAATCTAGGGTTTAGGCAACGCAATGCCCCCTCTATGTATTTCCGCATGCTCCCTCTCATCGCGTTGCCGCATGGGTTTTGGATGCGGGCACCATGCAGCCGCATGCTCCCTAAACGTGTTTCCGCATGCTCCCTCTCATCGCGTTGCTGCATGGGTTTTGGATGCAGGCACCACGCTGCTGCAGGCACCCTCAAATTGTTTCCGCATGCTCCCTCTCATGGCATTGCTGCTTGCTCCCACTGCTCCTGAACCCACAGAAGGCACCCGCGGTGGCGGTCACCAAGAAGTTCAGCAGGGGCATCGACTCGCTCAAGCTCGCCTATGACATTAAGGGCGAGGCTGCTGCCGTTGAGGTTGTCCGGAAGCCGTTGAAGATGGTGATCGGCACCACGGTCTCGAACAAGCTTAAGTTTGGCAAGCCCACCATCTCTGCGATCTTGGAGAACACATACACCTTCTAAGCGCATGCATGCATGCATTGCGGTTTGCGCATGGATGGATGTGCATGGCCTGCATGGACGGACGCTCGCATGGCGGTCCCGTTGATATGACAGCGCAGGGGAAAAGCAGCGCCAGGTTGTTGATGAGAGTGCACGAGGCCGCTCCTCTGCGCCTTGCTGGCGACCTTCTCAGGCAATGGGTTGCAGCTGAGCTCTTCAGGAGACCCGCTGAGCTAGTGAGGTGTAAGCCTTTGCGGCTTGAGGAGGCTGGACATGGGTCAGCTGATCATGAGTCTGCTGATCCTGGTGTGCTGATCCTAGCATGTTGATCAAAGGTTTGCAGATTCTGGTGTGCTGATCACGGGTCTGCTGATCTGCCTGGATGAGGCAGGTCACTGCCAGTATGGGTATCCATGGTGATAGTGGAGCTGACTGAATGCCTCGGGCCCAGAGGTGTGGGGCTGTACATGTGTTTGAGCATAGCACTGTCCGGATCAAAGGATTCCTTTGGTCGGAGGAGTTGAGGGTTGAACCCTTAACCAGAAAACTGTTTTGATTTAGGAGTGGAGGGATATAGTCGTTGGGGAGAGCTGGGAGAGTGTTTAACTTCGTTTCGCTCCGGTGTGCCTTAAGAGGTTGATTGTAGACCTAGTGGCTGTGTATGGCTTAGTTAAGCACTCAACTTGGACCTGTTGCATGCCGTTATTGCCTGATGGTTTCTGTGAAGGATCCATTCATCCACAATCGTGACAAAGCAGAAATACGGCAGGCCCGAGCCTTATAATGCCTCATTTACTACCGGTACGTATACTCCTAAAGTAACTTGTACTGCACACTACTTGACTACTGCAACCTTCCTCAGGCTCTTGCTAAAATCTTCTTGAATACCTAAAATGAAGCACGGCCACGTCAACAAACATAAAGTCTGCTAGGAAAGTCCTTCTGGTAATCGCTGCATTTTCCAGTCCTTCCTTGTGAGGCTTTGAAGCTCCACGGTACTTTCCAGGTTAGCCAGTAGGAGCCTGACTGCTGAGGCACCAAGTGATTACTGATTAGCAAGGAGGAAGCAGCAAGCTTATAGCCTCGGCAAGCCATACTTGAGTATATGGAAAATTCGATAATACCCAGTTCTACAGCTCACTCGTGGAGAGGGTGAGCAGCTTCACCTTGGCCTGCAACTACCTGCAGGAAACCAGAGACTAGCCCACGCGAACCTCTTTCTCTCCTAACAATAGGGCATGGAAAGCAACTCCCACGTCTACGGCAACGTGCTTGCATAGTGGTAAATGCTCTATCCACATGCTCCCAGCGCAGCGCCCTGGCCGCATGATGGGCTGAGAGGGGGGGATGTAAGCGCGTTGCTTGAAAGGATGGTGGGGAAATGCATGTGCGGCTTCGATGCTATGTCGATAACTAAGAAGTTTGAAATGGCAAGGATACGTATTTGGGGTAGCTAGCAATGGCACTGACGCATGGACGAAGTTAAACACCACATGCTGTAGCGCACAGGCCCTAAATGCAGCTCGAGGGCAGGGCTTTAGCCAGGTGGGCATATCAACAATTTTCGCGCTCACTAGCCAGGATGAGGCTGGAGTGTAAGGTGTGATTATGTGAGGAGGCAGTCATCGTTGAGATGTCGGGTGGATGTCATCAAATTGTCATTCTTTCTGCCGTATAGGTCCAAACGAGCGTAACGTTATGAACCACGCAGCAGCTGCGCAGTGGTTCCGGTGAGGTTATCATACGCCCGCTTTCCCTGGCTCCCACGTACAATCACGCCCTAGACATCATTTTACTAATACCCGCCGCTGTAAGCGCCAGCGAAACATATCAGCAGATCTCATCAGCCCGCTTAAACGGTTTTCAGTTTCGACGAGCAATCCAGCCTCGACATAATGCCTTCCTCGGGCTCTCTGCTGCTTTTATCTGTCCTGATACTGGCTGCCTGCTTCGGTTCAACCTCTGCATGGCCTAGTTGGCTTAACTGGCTGAGGGTTAAAGAGCAGACATGCCCTCCGGCAGGTTTCGACTCGTTGCCCGACTTCGACATCAAGGCCTACGCCAGTGCACCTTGGTATGCCACCAAACAGGTGAGTTGTCATCATCCAGCGATCCAGCAGGCATTGCATCAAGGCCAGGGACGAAGCTTTGGTTTGCTGGAGAAACTGTTTACGAGAGTTTCACAAGCGCGCGCGGTTTACGCCCTGCGCTTTGAATGCCTGTGCAGCTAGTTTTAATTTTGTAATCATTGGCTCACTGCTAGCACCGGGGGTCACCAGGCCAGGCCGGGAGGGAATTCGTTTGGGGAGCACCGGTTAGTTGCGAGGCCGTTGAGGTAAGATAGGACTCATGGGCGGGAGGACGTGATATTGAAGGCATCGGATAGACGGATACTATCTTGGATAGCCGATTCTGATCGCGGCAGTTCCCAGCTTCCACCCTAACTAGCGCATCTGCTGGATCGTTCCCACATGGGAATTCTCATGGGATGATGCATGCATCCAACTACCAGCGGCCTAGTACGGTACCATTCCCTCTTGCATGCATGCATGCATGCAGGTCCCCATAACCTACCAGAAGAAGGACGACCTTAACTGCGTGCAAGCCCAATACAAGCAGATCAATGCAAACGACACGTCGGTGAGATAGAGCCATAGAGGCAGTGAGCTGCGATGACACAGGATTGCCTTAACTACAGTTAGTTATTACATACAGCATTCGAAACCTGGATCAAATAGTGCAATCAAATGAGCCTAGTGCACTGTAACGTATGATCTGGAAATTGAGGTGCAGACGGGTCAGCCTTGTAACCTCCAAAGAAGCAGTAGGGCTCTCCCTGCTCCTAAGCCTCTCTTAGGTTTTTTGGGCTGCTGCGGTGCAGCCTGCCTGCACCACTCATGGCCCAGGTGGCTTGCTCTGCATGTCATTTGAGCTATGATTTTAACTAGGTAGGCAACAAGGCTATCTAACGGTCTCCGTAGGCCCAAGGCTATTGGGCCTACCTATGCTATTGGTGTCTCCACGACTGTCTCTGGCTTGATCAAGCCTAGGCCAAAGCTGCATTACAGAAAAGGGAAGTATGGGAATATTGCGACCTCAAACGACTCCCTGCCCTCCCTTCTTGTATTTGCCCCTCAGGCTGGCTACAAGGTGTACAACTACGCCAACAAGGGAGGCGTGAACGGTTCTACCTCTGGCAGCAGCCCCACCAGCGAGTGGGTTGAATGCTCGACTCTGAGCGTCTGGCACACATATCGCCGCCTCAGATTTCATGATGCTGTGCCACGCTCGATGTTTCCAGCAAATAGCAAGGGCCTGACAAGCCAGATCACGCCCAACCCCTGATATACCGGTCCTGGTAGCTCTCTAGCTGTCAAACTGGCACTCAAACTCAACACCCCTTTGCAGCTTTCAAATGGTGGCCCTGCCCGACACTGCCAGTGGAAGAGAGTCCAAGCTGCTAGTGGGACCAGAGTTCCTCACGAAGGCGGACTTCCTCAAGTTTGCATACGGCCCATACTGGGTAGTGGCAGTAGGTGAGATCTCCTATCTACCGGTACAAGTCAACCGTGGAGCATTTCTACCAGAAAAAAGTGCAGCATTTCTACTAGTAGGAAGCGTAGCATACCTGCCAGTAGACATTCTAGCAGTTATACTAGTAGAAAAGACAGCCTTTCCAGGTAGGACCCTATGGCCATACTTGCTTGAGCCTGAGCCTGAGCCTGTGCCTCAGTAGGATTGAGCGAGTATGAATCGGCAACTAGTGGACTTCGCCAGCAGAAAAGACTGCACTGTTCTTGGAAGTGCTCAGAGTCATGACTCATGAAAGCTTGAATACCGCTAACACTGACAGGCCGGGCATGCCTAGGACTAGGCTGTTGTCTCAGGCGGCAGCCCTACATGTATGTGCGTACCTTCATGAAATTAGAAATAACGCTGACATGCTGGGCTTGCCTGCTCCCACAGGTCTTTCAAACAACACCACTGTGAAATAGGACTAGGCTGTTGTCTCAGGCGGCAGCCCTACATGTATGTGCGTACCTTCATGAAATTTGATATAACGCTGACATGCTGGGCTTGCCTGCTCCCACAGGTCCTTCAAACGATACCACTGTGAAATACGACTGGGCTGTGATCTCAGGCGGCAGCCCTAGTTGGAAGTCTGGATCCGCCTGCTCAACCTTCTGGTCCATAATCCCCACGACTTGGCAGTACAAAGGAGGTATGAACACCAAGGGTTCGGAAGTACAGATGAGGTATGTACAGATATGTAAATATGTTAACTGAAGGCAGCGTGAGTGACTGGTGTGAAGCGTCGGCCATCCGCATGCGCGCACTCTATGCTTCCAGTCATATGAATATTGTGGCTTTCAAAGCTGGGCAGAGCAGCAGCGAAAACAGTATCCGGAAACCAGCATTCCATATTGATTTCAAGGCATGCGATAATTGTCAGGCGTGTGGCCATTCAGTCCGGAAAGCATCCCATTTGCGCAGGTGGGAGAAGGACTTCAAAGGCTCAAAACGACTGCATGCTTGTTAAAAAGCTTGCCAATATTTGTCCTGGATAGCTTGCACCTGTTAACTGTCACATGCCATACTTAAGAGTCCTCGTGTCTTTCATTTCTTCTATCTTGCACTCACGCAGGGCTGTGGCTGTTTGTTCGTAACCCTCAGAACTCCACCGCCACAAGAGCAGCAGAGGCTGCTGCGAAAGGTCAGTATGATGGCACGCAAGTTTAAGGAAGCAAAATCCGTGAGGTAGGAAAGTAATACCCGGGAGGTCAATGTTGCCCACATAAACAGGCGTGCACGACTGCTTTAGTGTTAAGGCATAAATTGGGGCTGCCAGGGTACCCTCCTGTCTTAGTTCAGTCAGGTTGGGTCCTCCAGGCAACTGCTGTCAAGGTGGATAGGTAGCGGCCTTCCTTTCCCAAGAACTGGCTTCCTGATCACTTGCGCTATTTTGCGCCCACCAAACCACATTTGGCAGGCCATTGTGCGACCAACACTGGGCCGATCCGGCGAAAACCTTCCTCAGCCATGACCAGTGGCCCAAGCAACAGGGCTCGCAACACCCGGCCACTACTGCCGTATGGCTTGATGTGGCTGCATTGCAGCCAAAGCACCCCAATAAACGGCTCTGATCAATACATCGTGAACTGTCGCTGCAACAAGGAAACATCACTGAGATGTCATGACATTGGTGTTTAAGTCCTAATACGATGCTCTTCAGTAAATGTGTGTGCTGAGGCGCTTATATCAATAAATGTGTGTGCTGAGGCGCTTATATCAATAAATGTGTGTGCTGAGGCGCTTATATCAATAAATGTGTGTGCTGAGGCGCTTATATCAATAAATGTGTGTGCTGAGGCGCTTATATCAATAAATGTGTGTGCTGAGGCGCTTATATCAATAAATGTGTGTGCTGAGGCGCTTATATCAATAAATGTTTGTGCTGAGGCGCTTCTATCAATAAATGTGTGCTGAGGTGCTTATATCAATAAATGTGTGTGCTGAGGCGCTTATATCAATAAATGTGTGTGCTGAGGTGCTTATATCAATAAATGTGTGTGCTGAGGCGCTTATATCAATAAATGTGTGTGCTGAGGCGCTACCGTTTCCATGAAGCTCCTAGCAAACGGTGTAATTTGAGGGAGGTGCATGTAAGCTATGCCTTACCCATCTGTGAAAAACTGTGGGCATGCAGCTGCATCCTCTAGAATTAAAAATCTGAAATGCGCAACCAGAAACCTCGCTTTTTAGTGTCTACCCCTCCAACAGCATGATATTTCGTTTAAGCTGATCCAATCCTGTCCCTGTTGCACCTCCACACAGGCCTGGGATTGGACATGGACCAGCTGGCTGACGTGGAGCACAATGGATGTGTCTATCCTGAGCCCTACTAGGTCATTCACTGGAAAAGTCTGCTGAAATGCAAAAGCATTAGCAGTTTCCGGCCCCTGGTTTCCAGCCCTTGGTTTCCGGCGGTTGCATGGGTACAAGTTCTTTGTCTTCAAATACCGTAGTTTCGGACGTGTTTCGTTGTTTTCGATTTTCGTTGTAGCATAAAAAGTCGCTGTTTTAGCCTTTTTTCTTATTTGTTGCCCCTTCACATGAAAGTCAGTCAAAGATATTTTCACAGTTGATTTCGTTGTGAGAAACGATCAGATCAACGAAATACGTCCGTGACTACGCCACTACGGTAATGCATTGCTGGCACTCACTGCGCCTATTCCTTGATTGGTTGATCTCTTGATGTCAGTGCAAGTAGCATGACCTACCTCGGTGTTTGAGATGCTCTGTTGCAGTGCGAACTACTTTGGTCGTAATTTCTATGTTGCTGAGGTACGCATGTTTTCTGGCAGCAATTTTCTGCTTTTTCTGGCAGCTTTGTCTTGTGTCTAATGCGAGCTCACGATGGGGAGAGGTGACATGAAAGAGTTCCTTTTTGTACAAAAGTGGTTTTTTACTTGTGTGTCTAGGCCTCAAGCTTTTCGTAATTTTCATTCATGCCAGCGTGTACATATATAGAATATGACTGGATGTTATCACGGGCATCTTGCCTGCTACCATGACCTTGTGAACTGATATCCAATGCCGGTCCCATCCTAAATTGTTCCCAACGCCTGCTGTGGACAGAAACTCGAGCCTGATCCATGCAAAGCTGATAGCAAGATTTGTGCGGGCATGCGCAGTCAACAACCGATGAAAATTCAGTAGTACTCATGATTTACTTCGGTTTTAAATTGACTGCATCTGCAGTTTGAAGTGGTCTGCGTTATTTTCTGCGTATAGAGGCGATTGGACAAAATGTGCCTCAGTGCCGGACTGCGCACGCCAGTGTCAGACAGTCGTGCCTCATGGGCCACCCATGTGGAGGGAGTAGGCCATGCTGTAGGTCCCAGTGCCCACAAGGCCTCAATCAAGCCGGACCCAAGGTAATCACCGCCTAGGACCATTTCCCTGCTGCAACCATCAGCCACACCTTTGCCTCCGCACTGTCACCCCCATTTTAACCCCATGCGGCTGCTCCTAAAAAGGTTTACCATACCCATTGTCATGCTGATCTGAATGCTATTCGCATATACCGGTAACACTGCTGAAGGTTATCAAGTCGCAATAAAGTGCATGAGGTTGACGAGCCTTGTTCACAATTTAGCTACTCCCCGTTTCTCGTGGTGACCCGAAGCCAAGCCAAGAGATAAGCGTCACCTTGGCAAAGCATTGTAATTTTAGAAGAAATCATCATTTCGTGAAGGAAAGAAATTGCTTAAGTGTGGCGAAAACCACCGTCACTGCGTGTAGTGCAGCCACCGCATGTGCCCCAGCTGCTTGAACAGGTGCTCTATCAAGGCGCAGCCGTTCAGCTGCAGGCGCCTTAACGAGGCCAGGGCCGTCAGCGGGCCCAGGTTGGCCACTGAGGAGCATCCCCGCATGTCAACCCTGGCCAAAAGCGTGCACGAGGCCAGCGGTGACAGGTCGGCCAACAGCGAGCAACCGCTCATGTCCAACTCTTCGAGCTGCAACATGAAGGGGTCAGGGCTTGTCTAAGGGCTCGTCACATCAGATTGCGCGAGAGGGATCGTGTTCAGTTGACGGGTTGATGGATAGATATCGCCTCGCTCAGGAGATTTAGGGTTTAGGGTTGGGGTTTAGGGTTAGGATTGAAGGTTAGGTTTCAGTTGACAGGTTCTTGGATAGATGCTGCATCGCTCAGGAGATTCACATTGTTATCTGTTGGATTAAATAAGACTGGCATATTGCTGTTTGTAATATAGGGGCAGCGAGACAAGCGCCAAACGGGGGAGCAGTTTTGAATTGAGCACTTTGACTGACACCTATAGCAAGGCAGTCTCCAAACATGACAGCCATACAAATGGTGCACCTCCCCACATCACTCCGGCTACAGTCTTGCCCCCCAAGCTACAGCCTTGCCCCCTTCAGGTACAGCTTTGTCCCTCCCCATCTACAGCCTTGTCCCCCACACCTACAGCCTTACCCCTCACCAGGTACAGCCTTGCCCCCCCCCCCCCCCCTCGTTACAGCCTTGCCCCTCCCTAGCTACAGCCCGCCCCTCCCATGCTACATCCTTACCCCCTCTAGCCCGCTACAGCCTTGCCCCTCCCATGCTACAGCCTCACCCCCTTGTCCCCGCCAAAGCCTTGCCCCTCCCATGCTACAGCTTTGTCCCTCCTCCCTGCTACAGCCTTGCACCCCAGCTACAGCCTTGCCCCTCCCCATCCACAGCGTTGCCCCTCCCCCGCTACAGCCTTGCCCCTCCCCAGCTGCGGCCTTCTCCCTCACCAGCCACAGCATTGCACCTCCCCAGCTACAGCCTTGCACCTCCCCAGCTACGGCCTTACCTCTCCCCAGCTACAGCCTAGCCTCTCCTAGCTACAGCCTTACCTCTCCCCAGCTACAGCCTAGCCTCTCCTAGCTACAGCCTTGCCCCCCCTCCCCCCCGCTGAAGCCTTGCCCCTCTGCAGCTTAAGCCTTGTCCCTCCCCAGCTACAGCCTAGCCTCTCCTAGCTACAGCCTTGCCCCCCCTCCCCCCCGCTGAAGCCTTGCCCCTCTGCAGCTTAAGCCTTGTCCCTCCCCAGCTACAGCCTAGCCTCTCCTAGCTACAGCCTTGCCCCCCCTCCCCCCCGCTGAAGCCTTGCCCCTCTGCAGCTTAAGCCTTGTCCCTCCCCAGCTACAGCCTAGCCTCTCCTAGCTACAGCCTTGCCCCCCCTCCCCCCCGCTGAAGCCTTGCCCCTCTGCAGCTTAAGCCTTGTCCCTCCCCAGCTACAGCCTTGCCCACCCAGCCACACCCCACCTTCAGACAGCACTGGAGTGGCTCTAGGTCCGATATCGAGGGACACCCGTGAATGTCCAGCACCCGGAGAGCTGGCGGCCCTGCGAGGCGATGCAGCTGCTTGCAGCTTGATGCTATCAGCCGCTGTATTGCGGAGCAGGAAAGGGGAGGGTGGGGTGGGGGGGAATGAACAAGGCATGGGGTGGGGCAGAGAGAGGGATGAGGAGGTATGAAGACAATATGCTGCATTGTAGGGCAGGGCCGGGAGGTGGAGGGTATGAACGGTGTATGGGGTGGGTCAGGGAGGGGGAGGGAGTTATGAATAACAGTTGCTGCATGTGGAGGTGGGAAGAGGTGAGACCTGGGAGGGGGTATGAACGGTGCATGGGGTAGGTCAGGGAGGAGGGGGGGGGGGGGGGGGGGAGTTATGAATAACAGATGTTGCATGTGAAGGTGGGTCCAGGTGGGAGGGGGGTATGAACAGTGTGGATCTGACCTCAGCACCAAGCTGCCCTGTCTATCCTAGCTCACTGAAACCTGGACCCTAAAACCTTGACCCCTAAGCCCACTCCTCCACCACAACAAACATACAAGGTCCCTTTCACAGCTCACCATGCAACCTTTCACAGCACACCATGCAACCTTTCACAGCACACCATGCAACCTTTCACAGCACACCATGCAACCTTCCACAGCACACCATGCAACATTTCAAAGCACACCATGCAACCATTCACAGCACACCATGCAACCTTACACAACACACCATGCAACCTTTCACAGCACACCATGCAACCTTTCACAGCGCACCATGCAACCTTTCACAGCACACCATGCAACCTTTCACAGCACACCATGCAACCTTTTACAGCACACCATGCAACCTTTCACAGCACACCATGCAACCTTTCACAGCACACCATGCAACCTTTCACAGCACACCATGCAACCTTTCACAGCACACCATGCAACCTTTCACAGCACACCATGCAACCTTTCACAGCACACCATGCAACCTTTCACAGCACACCATGCAACCTTTCACAGCACACCATGCAACCTTTCACAGCACAACCATGCAACCTTTCACATCACACCATGCAACCTTTCACAGCACACCATGCAACCTTTCACAGCACACCATGCAACCTTTCACAGCACACCATGCAACCTTTCACAGCACACCATGCAACCTTTTACAGCACACCATGCAACCTTTCACAGCACACCATGCAACCTTTCACAGCACACCATGCAACCTTTCACAGCACACCATGCAACCTTTCACAGCACACCATGCAACCTTTCACAGCACACCATGCAACCTTTCACAGCACACCATGCAACCTTTCACAGCACACCATGCAACCTTTCACAGCACACCATGCAACCTTTCACAGCACACCATGCAACCTTTCACAGCACACCATGCAACCTTTCACAGCACACCATGCAACCTTTCACAGCGCACCATGCAACCTTTCACAGCACACCATGCAACCTTTCACAGCACACCATGCAACCTTTTACAGCACACCATGCAACCTTTCACAGCACAACCATGCAACCTTTCACATCACACCATGCAATCTTTCACAGCACACCATGCAACCTTTCACAGCACACCATGCAACCTTTCACAGCACACCATGCAACCTTTCACAGCACACCATGCAACCTTTCACAGCACACCATGCAACCTTTTACAGCACACCATGCAACCTTTTACAGCACACCATGCAACCTTTCACAGCACACCATGCAACCTTTCACAGCACACCATGCAACCTTTCACAGCACACCATGCAACCTTTCACAGCACACCATGCAACCTTTCACAGCACACCATGCAACCTTTCACAGCGCACCATGCAACCTTTCACAGCACACCATGCAACCTTTCACAGCACACCATGCAACCTTTCACAGCACACCATGCAACCTTTTACAGCACACCATGCAACCTTTCACAGCACACCATGCAACCTTTCACATCACACCATGCAACCTTTCACAGCACACCATGCAACCTTTCACAGCACACCATGCAACCTTTCACAGCGCACCATGCAACCTTTCACAGCACACCATGCAACCTTTCACAGCACACCATGCAACCTTTTACAGCACACCATGCAACCTTTCACAGCACAACCATGCAACCTTTCACATCACACCATGCAATCTTTCACAGCACACCATGCAACCTTTCACAGCACACCATGCAACCTTTCACAGCACACCATGCAACCTTTCACAGCACACCATGCAACCTTTCACAGCACACCATGCAACCTTTTACAGCACACCATGCAACCTTTTACAGCACACCATGCAACCTTTCACAGCACACCATGCAACCTTTCACAGCACACCATGCAACCTTTCACAGCACACCATGCAACCTTTCACAGCACACCATGCAACCTTTCACAGCACACCATGCAACCTTTTACAGCACACCATGCAACCTTTCACAGCACACCATGCAACCTTTCACAGCACACCATGCAACCTTTCACAGCACACCATGCAACCTTTCACAGCACACCATGCAACCTTTTACAGCACACCATGCAACCTTTTACAGCACACCATGCAACCTTTCACAGCACACCATGCAACCTTTCACAGCACACCATGCAACCTTTTACAGCACACCATGCAACCTTTCACAGCACACCATGCAACCTTTCACAGCACACCATGCAACCTTTCACAGCACACCATGCAACCTTTCACAGCACACCATGCAACCTTTCACAGCACACCATGCAACCTTTTACAGCACACCATGCAACCTTTCACAGCACACCATGCAACCTTTCACAGCACACCATGCAACCTTTCACAGCACACCATGCAACCTTTCACAGCACACCATGCAACCTTTTACATGACCATTGTTAGCCACCGCTGAGCCCTTCGGGACTGAACCTGGACTGTCAGCAAGCCCTGCAGCCGGTGCCCAGAGCAGCAGGGCTTGCTGCACCATGCTAGCCTGGCCACAGGCCGTGAGGTAGCTGGATGACAGCTTAAGACCGGTGGGATGCATGGCAAGGGTCACGAATTCGGGTTCAGGGTTCAAACAAAAGGGTTTAAGCGCGGAGCCCGGGCTGTAACCCATCAGTCCATACTCTTTATATTATACCATGTCCCGCCCTCCCCCCTCATCCCCCGATCTTACTCCTGCTAGCACTTCATGAGGTCAGCCACCGGTAAACCATTTGTCAGTGTCCCGCCCTCTCCCCTCACCCCATCCCCTATCGCTGTCACCCCAAGCGGAAAGCTCAAGGAACACTTTTCTTGCACCCTGTCCTCACCTGCATTGAAGAGCATGAGGAGAGGGGGGCCAAGCTGGCAACAGCGGAGCAGCCCGTCATAGAGAGCTGCCGGAGGCGCAGGCAGGCAGAGAGGGGCGAGAGGTCCTGGAGGAAGCGGCATTGTGACACATCCAGCTCCTAGAAGCAACATAAGCACGGGATCAAGGGCTGAGGAGGGGTTTAAGGGTTTAAGAGGTTATAAGGGGTCTCAAGAAATTTTAGGGAAATAAAAGGTGTTTGAGGGGTTTGATGTTAAGGAGGTGGGTCCTCGAAAGTTCTTGTTGTTACGAAGTTGACGCAACCACCCACAGCCTTTTGCGAAAGGGCCAGGCGGAGCGAACCGGAGGGAAACCACAAAAAATAAACGAAAACAGACACGAGCCAATCGACAGAAAATCAACCTCAAGGGAAAAAGAAAGAACCACCAGCGACCTCGAAGGTTGGTTTAGGGCAAAGGATATTGGCACTGAGACAGCTCCAGCTGCTGGAGAGAGCGTAAGAAAAGGGTTTAAGGCTAAGAGGAGGGGCAAGGATAAGGGTGGGGGTGGGGTGGAGGTCCCACAAGGGTGGATTTAGGGTGGAGGATATGTGGTTTAGGGGCGGTAGTGTGGGGGTGCAGACTTTTCTTGGTAAGGGATGTGAATTAAGCATATACCCTGACAATCAGGCAAAGCCCCCCCCTCCCCACAAACCTACACACTTCATGCATGCAAGCCGAGTAACTCATTCGGATCTCCTCCTCGCTCGGTTGCCGCCTCATGGAGCTGCGACTCCCACAACTACCGCAGACGCTCTTTGCCTCCGCAAGAATTTAATGTTTTCCCGCCGTCACGCCATTGACAACCCCGACTTGAGTGGAAAACGCCACTTTGGGGACGTCAAAAAAGTTATCCAGTGAAGCGCAATTTCTATACCGGTATTTCTTTCTCGTTAGCAGAGGCGAAACAAGTCTACGGTTATGGTCTTGTATCTGCTATTCTGCTGACCCTGTGAAAACTACTTATTTTGATAAGTAGTGATCAAATTAGGCTGATTACCGGTACTTAATTTGATTACTAATGATGAAATTCAGTAATCAGCATGAGCGATTTGATTTCTATGATTCCTCTCCCACATACCTGCCCCCCTCGCTTGCTTTGCAATGCAACTGCTTCCTGAAAACAGAGGCAAGCATCCTCCCGAAAAAATCCCATTTGCTCTTCCTTCTCTCATTTACCGCAGATTCAAATTGCCTTCCCTCTGGCATGAACGAACCATTACCTTCTTGCTGCCCTATGGTCAAAACATGGACTTCATGTTTTCAAGGCCACATGAAACTTGCGTTGATGATCAATATGAAGCATATCAATATGAAGCATATCAATATGAAGTATATCAATATGAAGCATATCAATATGAAGTATATCAATATGAAGGATATCAATATGAAGCATATCAATATGAAGTATATCAATATGAAGTATATCAATATGAAGCATATCAATATGAAGTATATCAATATGAAGTATATCAATATGAAGCATATCAATATGAAGCATATCAATATGAAGTATATCAATATGAAGCATATCAATATGAAGCATATCAATATGAAGCATATCAATATGAAGTATATCAATATGAAGTATATCAATATGAAGCATATCAATAAGAAGCATATCAATATGAAGTATATCAATATGAAGCATATCAATATGAAGCATATCAATATGAAGCATATCAATATGAAGTATATCAATATGAAGCATATCAATATGAAGCATATCAATACAATGAAGCATATCAATATGAAGTATATCAATATGAAGCATATCAATATGAAGCATATCAATATGAAGCATATCAATATGAAGTATATCAATATGAAGTATATCAATATGAAGTATATCAATATGAAGCATATCAATATGAAGTATATCAATATGAAGTATATCAATATGAAGCATATCAATATGAAGCATATCAATATGAAGTATATCAATATGAAGTATATCAATATGAAGTATATCAATATGAAGTATATCAATATGAAGCATATCAACATGAAGCCCTCCCCCCAGAACAACATAATCATGCGACAAGACAAAGCAAAACTACAGATCCCCTTTCGGATCTACCCCTTCTTCAGGACAGAGTGGAGCGCACTGCCTTCACCTGCAGCACCCCGCAGCACGCCTCAAGAGGTGACAGGTCATGTATCGCCGTGCGCATGAGCTTCAGACGGCGCAGCTGGCCGCAGCCCGAGACCGGGGCGATGCTGGTAACGGAGCTGCAAGAGGTCAGATCCAGATCTCGGAGGTCGCAGCAGCTCTCCAGGGGCCGCAGGCTCTGGAGCATGTCGCAGCAGAGCAGACAAAGCGTGTGCAGCTGCAAGCAAAAAACAAACGCACACATGAATGCCTAATCTCTCCACACACGCAATCGGGCGGCCTGCCTAACACCTTGTTAAGTCCAAAGGAAAACAATCACACAGTTGGGCTGCCTGCCTGCCTCACACTTCCTAAAGTCCAAGCAAAAATAATCACAAACATCACCTCTCTCACACACACATGTGGTGCACACTTATATAATGTATATGTGGCAAACGACGGAAGAACACGGTAGAGGTGGGAGAGAGTTGACGAAAAGCGGGACCTCCAGGACACCAATACCTTATAGGGAACTCCAATAGGAACACCAGTACAAAAAAAAATCCTCAGAGCAGGAAGTGCAGAACAATCACCCACACAATCCAGCCGGCAGCAGTGCTTGCCACAAAGTGTACTGCCAGCAGCACATCCGTACTGCCAGCAGCACATCCCCTTTCCCCACCTCGGCATAACCACGCAGAGGCTCCAGATCAGTCAGGGAGGTGCACTTGGCGAGGTCCAGCTGCTGCATGTGCAGCGCCCTAGAGAGAGGCGCCAGGCTGGACACTGCGCCGCACCAGCGCATGTCCAACCGCGTCAGCTGGGTACAGGCGGACAGGGGCCCTAGGCAGCTGATGGAGCTGCAAGGAATAAACGCCGGAGAGAGAAACGTGAGGACCAGGGGGTGTGCCTAGTAAAACCTAGTCTAGTAAAACCTAGACTTATATAACCTAGTCTAGTATAACATAGCCTAGTAAAACCTAGCCTTATAAAACCTAGCCTAGTATAACATAGCCTAGTGAAACCTAGCCTAATAAAACCTAGCCTAGTGAAACCTAGCCTAGTGAAATTTAGCCTAGTAAAACCTAGCCTAGTGAAACCTAGCCTAATGAAACCTAGCCTAGTAAAACCTAGCCTAATGAAACCTAGCCTAGTGAAACCTAGCCTAGTAAAACCCAACCTAGTGAAACCTAGCCTAATGAAACCTAGCCTAGTGAAACCTAGCCTAGTAAAACCTAGCCTAATAAAACCTAGCCTAGTAAAACCTAGCCTAATAAAACCTAGCCTAGGAAAACAACGTGCTTGGGCGCTTGCACAGCCATGGTGCGTGCGATAACCTGAAGTATCTTACGACGACGTGGCAAGGCAAAGAGTGATCCCCACTACCTGCAGCGTGATCCATTCCAGACTACCTGAAAGTGTGATTCAGTCCAAACTGCTAGAAGCGGGATCCCCACTACCTGCAGAGTTGCAGCGTGATCCAGTCCATACTACCAGAGGCATAATCCACACTACGTGCAGCGTGAAAGCGTGATCCACTCCACACTACCTTCAGTGCGATCCATTCCACACTACCAGAGGCATACTCCACACTACCTGCAGCTTGATCCAGTCAAAACTGCCGGAAGCGGGATCCACACTACCTGCAGTGTGATCCAGTCCACCCTATCTGCAGTGTGATCCAGTCCACCCTACCTGCAGTGTGATCCAGTCCACACTACCTGCAGTGTGATCCAGTCCACACTACCTGCAGTTGCACATGTCCAGCCTCACGAGTCCAGTCAGCGCGGGCAACTGCGTGACAGCGCAGCAGCTTCTGATGTCCAGCTTTTTCAAACCCCGACAGGACTCCAGCGGCGCCAGGTCAGCCAAGGAGCAGCAGCCATCCAATGTCAGCTGAGGAGGTGTGTGGGGGGGAGGGTTGAGGTTAAAAGTGTTCAAGATGAATGGTTGAGGGTTTAGGACTATCAAATCCTAACAAGACTCTGGCACCGCCAGGTCAGCTAAGGAGTAGCAGCCATCCAGTGGCAGCTGAGGGGGGAAGGGTTCCGGTTTTTAAGGGTTCAGGATAGGGGTACAGGGTCAGAACTGCCATATCCCGATAAGACTCTGGCTGCACTAGGTCAGCCAGGGAGAAGCAGCTCACCAGATTCAGCCGAGTAGGGAAAAGTGGAAGCAGCAGCATCAGGGGTACAATGCAGGTTAGGTTGGGGAAAGGTGTGGACACACGTTAAGGCCGTGTAGTTGGACAGGGGGTGTGGGGAGGGATCAAGCACGGACGTGATCAGTGGTTTGACGGAGAGAGTGTGGCATGGTTGCATAACTGGATCAGTTTGAATGGCATATTCAAAAGAAAGGGGCTCTACTGAGTGGAGCACATGCTGGGAGGGGCCGCAGGGGAGCCATGTGGCACCTAGGCCGTGCAGGCTGAGTGTATATGGATCGGACTGAGCTGATGCTAGTCCGTTAACATAACCATTGGCTATTGCATCAGGGGTGAAACAAGTAGGAGCCCGTCCTCTGAAGTGGCCGAACAATTCAAATTCAAAAACACTTGACGCGTCGAAAAAAAGGAAATGACGCGTAGAGAACCAGTTTCTTCTTAAGAAGGAGCCACGGTGCTTAAAACACAACGTAATGTGATCCTTATCCTAATGGTGTATTAAGCTTCGCGATTTATAGGAGGGTCTAGTACTCTAGATGTGTAGAGGGCAGATAATAATCCCTGGGCTCGTTAGACCTAACTTTGCAGCATTTGAGATTGCAGATGTTGGACAACACAAGGTGTCAGAGCCCATTACAGAATGTCAACCGTCACACTGTGCAGTACACATCTTACATTGCAGGTACGGTGTCTACTACACAATGATTGCTTCTCGAGCCATGCCCCCATGAAGTATCTTAACCCGTACACCGCTATTCAAATCAAGATTTAAATCAAGATTCGAATCACAAACCCAACAACCATTTACACCCCATTCCAAATTTTCCTCGCCATGACCGGAGAATGCAGCCCAACCTTGAAGCAACAATCGAAGCCACTATTTAACCCACCCCACTGGCCATAGCCCCAAGCATAATACAATCAAGAGCAAAACACGTTTCCAGACTGCCATCTTCACCCCATGATCATATCCCCACCCCACCCTTCCCCGCCTCACCTACATAGCTAAGCAGCTGGCACTGTCGCAGGAGCTCCAGGTCGGTGAGCGTGCGGCACTCGCTGAGTGTGAGGTGGTGCAGCTGAGGAATGCACGAGGTGAGCACTTGCAGGTCCTTGGCTGTGGAGTCCTGGGGCACAGGCAAAACATTTACTTTACAGGGAAACATGTACTCCACAGGCAAAACATATACTTCACAGGAAAAACATTTCCTTCACAGACAATACATGTACTTCACAGGGAAACATGTACTCCACAGGCAAAACATGTACTTCACAGGGAAACATGTACTCCACAGGCAAAACATTTCCTTCACAGGCAATACATGTACTTCACAGGCAAAACATTTACTCCACAGGCAATACATGTACTTCACAGGCAAAACATTGACTCCACAGGCAAAACATGTACTTCACAGGCAATACATATACTTCACAGGCAAAACATGTACTTCACAGACAATACATGTACTTCACAGGCAAAACATTTACTCCACAGGCAATACATGTACTTCACAGGGAAACATGTACTCCACAGGCAAAGCATTTCCTTCACAGGCAATACATGTACTCCACAGGCAATACATGTACTTCACAGGCAAAACATTTACTCCACAGGCAATACATGTACTTCACAGGCAAAACATTTACTCCACAGGCAATACATGTACTTCACAGGCAAAACATTGACTCCACAGGCAAAACATGTACTCCACAGGCAATACTTATACTTCACAGGCAAAACATTTCCTTCACAGACAATACATGTACTTCACAGGCAAAACATTTACTCCACAGGCAATACATGTACTTCACAGGCAAATCATTTACTCCACAGGCAATACATGTACTTCTCAGGCAATACATGTACTTCACAGACAAAACATTTACTCCACAGGCAATACATGTACTTCACAGGCAAAACATTTACTCCACAGGCAATACATGTACTTCACAGGCAAATCATTTACTCCACAGGCAATACATGTACTTCTCAGGCAATACATGTACTTCACAGACAAAACATTTACTCCACAGGCAATACATGTACTTCACAGGCAAAACATTTACTCCACAGGCAATACATGTACTTCTCAGGCAATACATGTACTTCATAGACAATACATGTACTTCACAGGCAAAACATTTACTCCACAGGCAATGCATGTACTTCACAGGCAAATCATTTACTCCACAGGCAATACATGTACTTCTCAGGCAATACATGTACTTCACAGACAAAACATTTACTCCACAGGCAATACATGTACTTCACAGGGAAACATGTACTCCACAGGCAAAACATTTACTCCACAGGCAATACATGTACTTCACAGGCAAAACATTTACTCCACCGGCAATACATGTACTTCACAGGCAAATCATTTACTCCACAGGCAATACATGTACTTCTCAGGCAATACATGTACTTCACAGGCAAAACATTTACTCCACAGGCAATCCATGTACTTCACAGGCAATACATGTACTTCACAGGCAAAACATTTACTTCACAGGCAATACATGTACTTCACAGGCAAGACATTTGCTTCACAACAGGCGTGTAGACAAGGCAGACAGTTATATTTCGAAAACGTTGATTTGGTTTGACCTCACTCCGTTCATTTCAGCTTGGGACGCCTCTGCCCAAGACAAAATTTTGAACAACACTCTCCATTTCCAAGGCTGATGATACCTTACATAATTAATATGAATGCATCCCTCACCCCCAAACAAAGTTAATTACGAGGGAGAGCAAAGCAAATCTACACCTCCGCAGTAGAGAGGCCTGAGAAACAGGGGGCAGTAGAAAGGGCTAACACACAGTTAAAGATGGAGAGGCCGCAGGGATTGATCAGGAAAGGTGGACACTTGCATGCTACGGGCTGTGGAGTCCTGGGCACGAGGTGGACACTTGCATGCTACGGGCTGTGCAGTCCTGGGGCACGAGGTGGACACTTGCATGCTACGGGCTGTGCAGTCCTGGGGCACGAGGTGGACACTTGCATGCTACGGGCTGTGCAGTCCTGGGGCACGAGGTGGACACTTGCATGCTACGGGCTGTGGAGTCCTGGGGCACGAGGTGGACACTTGCATGCTACAAGCTGTGCAGTCCTGGGGCACGAGGTGGACACTTGCATGCTACGGGCTGTGGAGTCCTGGGGCACGAGGTGGACACTTGCATGCTACAGGCTGTTGGGTCCTGGGGCACGAGGTGGACACTTGCATGCTACGGGCTGTGCAGTCCTGGGGCACGAGGTGGACACTTGCATGCTACGGGCTGTGCAGTCCTGGGGCACGAAGTGGACACTTGCATGCTACGGGCTGTGGAGTCCTGGGGCACGAGGTGGACACTAGCATGCTATGGGCTGTGGAGGTCGGGGCACAAGGTGCAAAAGAGGGGCCCGAGGAGGGGGGGGGAGGTATTAATGGCCACATGTATGAAAGGGAGTGGCCCCAAGGGAAGGGCAGGGGGTCTACAGTAGCCTGGACAGGATGCAAGGGCCAAGAGGGGGGCATCTGCAATCGCTGAAAACTCTCGAGTCACAGCCAGGGTGCCCAGCAGGCCCTCTAGCATAACAGCGCACAGAACATCAACAAGGAGAAGTGTGTAAAAACCATGACCGCGTAAAACCGTCAGCTTCGAACTACTGACGGATGGTATTTTTGCATGTGTGTTTCTTTCCCGACGTTGTTCTGTGTCTGACACTGCACTTCGGAATCCAGTCTAGTCAGCGTGTTCAACGCCTCCTGCCCTGATCGTGAGCCCTGATGAAGGCCACTCTTCGCTCTCACTCTTCGCTCTCACTCTTCGCTCCCACTCATTACTCATCACTCACTAGCTTGACGCCGAGCGTCCTCAGGCTCAAAAACGCATGGGAGTAGTTGTCCACTGATGGGGTGGAGCCACGAACAACAAACACTGACAGGCACTTGACGTTGCGCCATCGGCGGCCTGTGGAGAGGCAGTACGGGGCAGTACAGGGGGCGTACGTTGATAGGGTAGTATGGGGGCGCACAGCAGCTGATGGGGCAGTTCAGGGGGCGCACAGAAGTTCTTGGGGCAGTGCGGGGGCACACAGCAGTTGAGAGTGGTTGACCACATTGGGCTACCACCGACAGCAGATGTTGTTGCACCATCGGTGCGCTGTGAATAGGCAGCTGCAGGCAGTACAGGGGCAGTACACCACTGCACCGGCAACAGTGGCACAGGGTAGTTGGTGCCCTAGTGGCCGAGGGTCTGCAGCAGGTGTCAGTCCCGTTGCAGAAAGTTCCTCAGAGGAAGCAACCCGCAATTTTTCAATGGAATCTTACTGGCCATGAGCCCATGATGGAAGGTATAGACATATACCGTTGTCACGGACGTGTTTCGTTCTTTTTGAATTTATTTGTTGCTTAACAAGTCGCTGTTTTGGCGTTATTTTTTATTCGTTTCCCCTTCACGTGACAAGTTCCAGTCACAGTCGATTTCGTTGCTCCCTGAAGAACGATCAAAACAACGAAATACGTCCGTGACTACGGAAATCGCCTGGAGCGGAACTGCTGTATGAGTCTGCAGCCTCAGCTACAACGCATCCTTTTCAATCATGCTAGGAATATTCCGAAGGAATGAGCTGGAGTGCTGGAATGAGATATGTTCCATCATTTCACACCCCAAGCTCCATGGCCCATGTCTGCATGCATGCATGGGCCATGAACCTCGCTCAAGCGCTGGCCATGCAGCCTCATACCGGCTTCTTCGAGAGCCTCCTGGTCCAGCTCCTTGGAGGAAGCTCTGAGCTTGATCACACGAGCGTCAACGAGACGACGGAGGAGGGAGGATATTAACCGTAAGCTCCTCTTGCAGCTGGGATCAAGGTGTGGCCAGAGTGGCTCAATGAAGAGGGCGAAATTGATCTCCTCCTCTCCTTCCTCCTTCTCCTCCTCCCTCTGCTGCTGCTTTTGGCGGTTGCGACTCCCATCTTCGATGTCCAACGACGTAGCGAATTCGAAATTTAGAATGGCCACACGGGTCGGGGGTAGTACCGGTAATTCGCCACTCGTAACCCTAGTTGTTGACGAGTTCATGTGGGTGAATGTTGTTGTCATTACCAGCGTCAATGCATTCACCCAATTGCGTTTAGATTTTTATATTTTCAACATCAACTACGGTACTGCTAACCCTGCCTTGTGGTCATGCTCTTGTTTGTGCACCCATTTCAGGCCCGAAGAAGACTTTATATGAACAGAGCTTAGGTACAGGCTCTCTGGCCGCAAGCTTGGAAAATGACAACTTCGTCGGGCTGGAAACCCGGGGTTGGTAGCTGAGAGGTACCTAAACGTTAAGGGCTCAATGGGATTACTGTCTCGGAACCAAACAGGCTAAGCTCTTTATTACCCCACGGTTCGCATAACTATCAATTGTAACCAAGCAGTTGTTTCGCTTTTTAGCTTCAACCATGGCCTCGTCCTTCCCTACGGATGGTTCCCCCTCTACCACGGATGGCGTCCCCTCATCCTCTTCAGACTCTGCTCAACCCACAGCGACCCTATCCCCCACCCAGCTGGCTAAGCGGGAGCGGGATCGCGTGGAATATTACGCCGAGACCAAATTCAAGAACGTGGATCTTTCACGACAAGTGCACCTTGGCTGGGGCGTCGCTGGGGGTAGGTGCAGCTGGCGGAGAAGATGGGATGGAGATGGACTAGGTCGCAGAGGGTATCATGCCTTGCGTCGGGAGGGGCCTGACTTGCGTGTCGAACTGCCTTGGCATGCGGTTGTGGAGGAACGAGGGCCACAAGCTTGGTGGGGCTGGCGTAACCCAAAAGGCCGGAACCCTCACCCGGCCATGTTGGCCGGTGAGGACATGTTGCCAAAAAGCGAGCGAGGCTGTTGCCGTGAAGGCCTCTGAGATGTACAAGAGTACCAGGAATATCATGCCGGTATGATGAATGCTAGAAATACGGTACTGTTAGTCCGGTGCCCATGATAAGAGAGATACTGGTGACAGGAAAGGCCTCCCATGCACCCTAGAGAGGAATCCGGGCAGCAAGGCCTCCATAGCCTGAGTAGCCTATGCATTTTGAATCACGTTGTTGTTGAAGCTGCATCAGAACCACTCAGCGGCCTATTTGTCCCCTCCACAGCCAAAGTAGCCGTTGCATTGTGAATCACGTTGTTGTCAAAACCGCGTCAGAACCACTCAGCGGCCAATTTGTCCACAGTCATCCAGCAGGATCCAGCCAGGTCTGCATTCCTGCCCAGACAAATTTATAGGCCACCCTAGACCATGCCTTAGAGATACGCAGCTCTCCTTGTTTACTAACTTCAACCTCGCGACTAAAATTCAAACACTGGAGACCAGAAATATGTGTTTGCTCTCTGTGTGCTGCATGCCCTCCCTAATATTGTGTGGGCGAGACCTGCTGACTGAGTGAAGCTGCACTGACAAAGCACGTCCCAGTAAACCTGCCCTAACAATCGGCTACTCTGCTTCTTGCTGCATTCTGCTCCTCGCTTGTATCTTCCATTAATTGGCTTCTTGCACGGTTTCACGTGATTCCTCCTTGCTGCTTAGGGGGCATCCTAGTCTGCCCCCCGTCCTCCCAGTCTGTTCTTATCAGAGTTTCACCCCTTCCCCCCATCCATTGCTGTGAAGGGACTATCTCAGTGTGCTCCCTGTCCTCCCATACTACTCTTTGTTGAGTTTCATTTACCCTCCCCATGTTGTGAATGGCCCATCTCAGCCTGCTCCCCTCCCTCCCAGTCTGTTACTCTCATAGTTTCATGTGGGCCCTCCCTTTTGTTGTCAAGGGCCGACTGCAGTCTGCCTTCCGTCCTCCCAGTCTACTCCTGGCAGAGTTTCACGGCCCTCAGAACCTGTTCTTTGTTGTTCGCAGGCACTGCGCTCATTGTCTTCTGCATGGCGATGTCTGGGCTGACCCAGGCCCGGTCGTGGAATGTGTCCTTCCTGTGGCTTCAGAGACGAGTCGGGGCGCAGGTGCGAGCGAGCTGCTCTGAAATTCAAAATGGTTTTTGCGCTGCCCTTTTGTGTGCAAGGAGGAGGCGTAGGGGAATCGTGTACGCACCTAGACTCACCAGCAAAGAAAAGCCCATTTGAAGCAGTTAGTGTAGGTAGGCATGCCATGAACAACATTCATGGCGTGCAACTCTCAGCCAACAAACTGTGTGCCCTTAACGCTTTACCGAACTACTAAACTTTAGGGATTAAATGAGCGGCACGCAGCTTCAAGGCAATTGTTGAGAATCCTTGTTATTTATCACTCCTCCTCACTTTTGGAAAAGGACTGTGTCACTCTTCTTGGACAGTAAATTCCTAATCAGAGACGGGGAGTCCCAATCATCAGCTGGGGGTCGCGGTCACATGGTGCCCCTCTCCTGCTGCCTGCAGTTCCTGACGCTCACCTACATGATCACGGACAACATGCTACACTACTTTGATGGAGACAAATGGGTCACGCGGGTGGGTGGACGCTGCTGGGTTACGGGTTCAGGGTTTTAACCCTAAACCTTAAACTAGGCGTGACAAATGGGGCACGCGGGTGGGTGGATACTGCTGGGTTTAGGGTTCAGGGCTTTAACCCTTAACCCTAAATTAGGCATGACAAATGGGTCACGCGGGTGGGTGGATGCTGCTGGGCCCTGGGGGCCAGGCTTTGATTTTGACATCATTTGGTCAAACCTGAAGTGGCTTGTAGGTAGAGGAAACAAAGAGAACTATGCCCCGCAGGGTTGTGAGAGTTAAGGAAACAGCGCGGCATGGGCTGAGGCCTTGTCTGCGCAGTTACCATGCTGGTTGGTAAAAGTCACATGCTTTCTGTAGTTGTTTCATGTTCATGCCTTAAACAGCCAGAGAGGGTGCTTATGATATGGTATTTGTAGAGGCCTGTCATCTCAGGACGCAGCTGCCTGTATCTGGGCCTAGTCCAGGAACTGTACCCAACACACCACAGCTTTCCCACGCATCTAAAAAAACTTGATTTTGTATAATCCTGGACCACATGAGTCCCCCCCCTCCCCTCTTCTGTCGCTCAGGACTGGGACAAGGTGCTAACCCGGTATTCGGTGAAGGCAAAGCAGCCGGCTGCCCACTCATTTGCCTCAAGCGCAGCCCAACAATAAGCAGCGGTGGAAGGAAAACGAGCGAGTTTGTTCTTGCAGGTCACGTCAGCGGGCTGTCTTGAGCAGGAAAGGATAGAGAATTTGACTTTGCACCTATGTTTTGTGTGCATGACAAGCATATCGAAGTATCGATTCCGCTTCTGCTTGTCAATTTTAACTAAAAAACGCCCAGCCAGCAGAGTGCGTGTGCCTTGGTTGGCGTTGTATTATGTGCCTTGGTTTGCGTTGTATTATGTGCGCTTAAGCGTTGTGCGGGGTTGGACTAGGTCTGCATATCCCTGTGAGTTCAGTAGAGAGGTGAGGCTTTGATGTTGTGTTTTCCATGGCGTCTATGGTTATTAGCCTGGCATGTGCTATGGGGCACTGCGCTGTGTGGCACTGGGCATGTGCGCCACTGGGCACATGTCTCACGAGCCTTTTGTCGCGCGACAGAGGACATCAAGTGGAGCTTGTAAGACTTTGTTTTCGTTGGGCGCGGAAGCACAGACGTGGAGGAATCGATGCGGCTTGGAATACCAGGACCCATTTAAGTCTTCTCAGATACTCAGTTGTATATGTCAATAACGTTACACCTCTGGGCCCGCTGAAAGATTGGCCACGTGGGCGCTCAACTGTTCAGACTAGGGAGAAAGGAAGAAACTAAAAGAAGAAGGGGGGAAAGGATCTCAGGTGAGGCATTGTGTTCATGCCTCAAATTGTGCTGCGTTTTCCAACATTACATGGAAAACGCAGCACAATTTGAGGCATGGACATGATAGAAGAAACAGTCACCAGGCGGCGTTGGTTGCTGCAAGAGTAAAACCAAGGTGACAGGAACTACCGTGATATAACTGCCGTTTGTCATTAATTGTATACAGGAAGGAAGTTCTCTTTCTCTGCTCTGCTCTCCATTCTTGTGTTGTCAACTTTGTGCACTCACAGGACAAAAGATGAAGCTTCCAGATCAAGGCGGGTGCCTCGCTTCCTCTACAGCATAGAAACCTAGCAAGGTGCGGCAAAACTGGGTCTCACTCCATCAGAGATTTTCAAATCCCAAGACGGCTCATGGCTTCTTATAATTGCCCTGACGAGAAAAAACAAATGCCATCAAAGAACAGGTGCAAGGTCCATGCAGCGCCTGCCAGCAATGCAGCTAGCTGGAAGAACCAAGGGATGCTTTACCCACTTGACCACGGGAAACTGCTTACGCTTGCTTTTCAGCAACCTTGTCTTGTGTAGCAGTATAAGACCTTGGGCTGGTAATGGCGTGTATGTGGCTTCAGCCCCGGGCTGCGCTCTTTCCTCAACGCTCACGCCTCCCACGGGGCGTAGCTTTTTTTCTTCCTTTCTCTTTCTGACCTAGTAGGGCTCAGGATAGACACATTTCTTGTGCTCCACGTCAGCCAGCTGGTCGATGTCCAATCCCAGGCCTGTGTGGAGGTGCAATAGGGACAGGATTGGGTCAGCATAGACAAACGTCAGGGTTGTGGGAGGGGTAGAAAGCGAGACTTTATGTGAGACATTTTTATAATTAGGGAGGAAGTAAGCTGCAAGCCCACAGCTTTTTCGCGGAGGGGTGAGGCCCTTCAAAACTCGCACCATGCTAGTGGCTTTATGATAGAGCGACACCTTGCCGATTAATTGAAGTGCTCTTTGGCAGGGCTCTTGAACAGGAAAGGCACACTACTAACAAGCAAGCAAAATGCTTTGCCATGCATAGCCAAAACGGGAGATTTGTTGTTAACACATTTCCACACTTTTGGACAGCAGGACGAAAAAATAAGACGACTCTGGCTCAAAAAAATAGCCGGACAGGAAAATGTAAGAGTCCGGCAAACCCGGGCAAATCCTTGACCCATTGTAGTGTCCTGCTATTTGGACTTCTTCACCAATGTCATCACGTGTCAGGGTCAGTCATGTGTTTTTGTTACGGCATCAATTCACAATGTGTTGATCTGAACCGTTTATATGGGATGCTTCACCTGCAATTCACCTACATAACACCATATGGCCGTAGTGGCCAGGTGCAGCATGCCCTGCTGCTTGGGCCACCGGTCGGACGCCGGCCAAGATTTTCGCCCTATTAGCCCTGTGTTGGCTGCACTATGCCAAACCTGGTCTGGTGTTCACGAAGTAAGCTTGCTGATCTGGAATTGGGTTACTGAGGAAGGAGGCTTCTAGTTATCCACCTCGACAGAAGTTGCATTAGGGACCCAAGTTCAATTAAGAAGGGTACCCCGACACCAACCCCATGCTGTAACTAACGCCCATGTTGTCGTGTACGCCTGTTCGTGTGGGCAATAATGATCTCCCAGTTCTTGTTATCCTTCTGACCTTTTGCGGCAGATTCTGCTGCTGCCGTGGCGGTTGAGTTCTGAGGGTTACGAACGAACAGCCACAGCCCTGCGTGCAAGATAGGAGAAAAATGAAAGACATTCGGAATATTTTATACGGCACGTGGCAGTTAGCGCATGCAAGCCACCCAGGAATAATTCTGACAAGGGTAGCAAGCATGCAGTATTTTTCAATCCATGAATTCCCTCAACACCCTAAGCAAATGGGATGTTTTCCGGACCAAGTGACCTCCCCCCCCCATGATTGTCACAATCTCATGCCTGCAAAACAATATGGCATGATCCTTGCCGGATACTGTTCTTGCTGCTGCTCTGGCCCATATCTGTGACGACCACTATATTCAAATGATTGGCTATGAAATGTACAAACAGCTGACGATGGGCTTACGCAACATGCACTGCCGTTTACCATCTTAGCGCCCGTGTTCATACCTGATCAGTACCACCAAACCCTTGGTGTTCATACCTCCTTTGTACTGCCTAGTCGTGGGAATGATAGGCCAGAAGGTTGAGCAGGCGGATCCGGACTTCCAACTAGGGCTGCCGCCTGAGATCACAGCCCAGTCGTATTTCACAGTGGCATCGTTTGAAGGACCTGTGGGAGCAGGCAAGCCCAGCATGTCAGCGTTATATCAGATTTCATGAAGGTTCTATCATATTATGCACATGCATGCAACAGCACTGTGTTCTCTGGCGAGCTCCACTGGCTGCACACTCGCATGCACATGCTCTGGCTTTTCATTGTGGAGACAACAACATGCGCACATGCTCTGAATGAGCTCTCACCCCAAACACACCATGACAAAAATTTGGCGCGTCTGCCTGAATAAATATCAGGATCTTGAGCCCTCGGTCTAGATTTAAGTCAAGTTATTAAGATCCCTCGGATTGATCGCCCGACTAATGAGCTGCCACCCTGCACGACCCAGCTCTCACCAACGGCCACTAGCTACCTAGTTCGGGCCGGGCTGTACTGCTGACAGATTAGAGGGCGACACTGTCTACCGGTGGAAAAAATTGTACACTGCTGATAAGGAAGAATGCTGCACTTTACTGGCAGGAGTGTGTAGTGATCTGGGGTGTATATATACCCTATGAGTCATCACAATACATCTATATCCTTTTACATCACGATCAGTGCACCTCGTAGTGGCATATCGTTACAGAAGGCTATGCGGTTGACTTGCAGATAGGAGATCTCACCTACTGCCACTACCCAGTATGGGCCGTATGCAAACTTGAGGAAGTCCGCCTTGGTGAGCAACTCTGGTCCCACCAGCAGCTTGGACTCCCTTCCACTGGCAGTGTCGGGCAGGGCCACCATTTGAAAGCTGCAAAGGGGTGTTGAGTTTGAGTGTCAGTTAGACAGCTAGAGAGCTACCAGGACCGGTATATCAGGGGTTAAGCGTGATCTGGCTTGTCAGGCCCTTGCCATTTGCTGGAAACATCGAGCGTGGCACAGCATCATGAAATCTGAGGCGGCGATATGTGTGCCAGACGCTCAGACTCAAGCATTCAACCCACTCGCTGGTGGGGCTGCTGCCAATGGTGGACCCGTTCACGCCTCCTTTCTTGGCAGAGTTGTACACCTTGTAGCCAGCCTGGGGAGTGAGAGTAGGAAGGCAGGAAGTCCTAAGATATTTATAAGTATATCACACATTATCCTCCCCTTTCCCATATTCAAACGCTGGCCTTGGAGATTAAAGAGACGTTTCCAGCGGTAGGCCTGACCTACAGTCCCAAAGGTAGAGACATTGATTGATAACCTGGATAGTTGATACCAGGGGTTGTTACCTGCCTTGTTCAAAATCAGGGCGCAATATGCATATTGAGCAAGCCAGCAACCTGACAGGCTTAGGAAGCAGGCTTATTAGGACCATCTTTTGGCGTTGCAAATGGTTTCAAAACAGAATTTGCACCACTGGGCTCACACCTGGTAGATTGCTGTGATACGCATTCAAACATTCAAAACCGGGCCAGGGGTTCAAAAATCAAAACAGTAGTGCGGAGCAAAAGTTGTCGTGTCAGGCAGCTCATTGCCGCTCACCGACGTATCAGTTGCGTTGATCTGCTTGTACTGGGCTTGCACGCAGAAAAGATCATCCTTCTTCTGGTAAGTAATGGGGACCTGCATGCGGGGAGTCAAGACGGGTATGAACCTGTGCCCGACAATGTCGCAGTTCCGTGGACAGTCGCTATGAATGATCCAGCTGTATGCGCTAGCCTCGGGTGGAAGCAGGTGGAGAAGCGTTGTGATCAGCAGATTTGGGTTTCGGAGTCAACACACAATGCTCTATGTGTCACGTCCCACGCAGCCTCCCAAGTAGGCCAGAGTTTCTCCCGGCCTGCTCTGCCATTGCATGCTGATTTGCTGAAGCTTTGCCCGAGAACCAGGGGTCGAGACCGGTGGTCGAGACTCGAGAACCATGCACGCACACCGGTACAGTCAATAACGCCTTTGGGCTCGCTTAAAGCTCGGCCGTGTGGGCGCCCAACTGTTCAGAAGAGAGAAAAAAGAAACTACAGGGAACAAGGGGGGACATGAACAAAAGGAGAGGCAGGGAAGGCAAAGAAGACCAAGTCCGACACCTGTGTTCCACTAGAGACTAGCCCTGAACAAAAAAAAGAAAATCCCTCTAAAAAAAGAAAATCCCACAAAAGCAAGCGTATCCCACCCCTGCTTGGCCGCGAGGGCGCCCAACTGATCAGAAGGGAGAAGAGAAGAAACTAAAAAGGGGGCAAACAACAACAAAAAAAAACCAAAAGGGAAGGCCGGAAAGGCAAACGACACCAGCGTCTCAGAATCCCTAGAGACTAACCCTCAACAATGCCCACAGCACAGTCCACAAAAGCAAGTGCATCTTACCCTTGCTCAGCCTGGTACAGCTGGTGGAAGTTAGTAGCAGCGCCCGGAGGACCTGCCCACCCCCGCTCCCGTAACTGCTCCCTGACACTAGGGCACTGGAACTCTGGAAGCACACATGTAGCGCATCCTCCACCTGCTCGCTATCCCCCCGTGCCCAACACCGCTGGCAGCAGCGTGCCTCTCGCCGCTGACCGGTACAGTGCGTGCGGCTGGGGTATGCCTTGTAGGTACTCATAAAAAGACCGTGCGCGCGCGAACTTATGAAGCACTTGCGGGCAGATTTATGCAGCTATCCAAATCATCGTCTCCGGGCTTGACGCAGTGCCTGCTGGATAACGACCACCAATAGCGACTCGCCTGTTTGGTGGCATACCAAGGTGCACTGGCGTAGGCCTTAGTGTCGAAGTCGAGCACAGAGTCAAAACCTTCCGGAGGGCAAACCTGCTCCTTCGTCCTCAGCCAATCGGGCCATTTAGGCTGAGCATAGGATGAAATGAAGCAGGATGCAATAATGAGTATATACGGCAGCTGCAGCAAGCTCGAGGAAGGCATTAGTTATAGGTTCGATAGCACGTCGAAACTGGAAACCGTCTGAACAGGCAGACGCGATCCGTTTTGTTTTCTTGGCGTTTGCAGCGGCCGGTGGTTACAAGTGAAATAACAGCCTGGACGTGTTTGTTTGTGCGAGAGAATGCGGACGTGTGACGGACAACCTCACTGGAGTCGCTGCGGAGCTGCAGCGTGTCTCAAAATCTTCCGCTCGCTCGCTCGGACAACTCCTACTGTTCAGCAGTCAATGACAAATGGATGACATATATTCGGTATCACCCTCCTCGAAAACACCTGTGTGCACACTGAATCCGGTGAACACCTACCGGTAATCACATCGGCCTCTGAAGTCTGAACTGCTGACATCTGATGAGAGCGCTGGTTCTTGGCGACTTCTTGCTATACCCGCCCACCCGCATGCACACCTGCCCTCAAGCTACATGCAGCACTAGCGCCATTCGAGGCTAAAGCACTGTTTGTTCGCTACGACATGTAGTGTTGAACCTCGCTCATATCTCAGTGGCAGTGCTAGGTTCCCCCCATATTACCGGTACTATACCGCCGGTATTACCCCAGGATATTAACCTCATCAAACTGCCAGGTAATCGAAGCCTCAAGCGCATTTTGGGATCTCCCCGGGATTTTCCCAACATCCTTTCAAGCATGGCGGTTCTCATGTGAGCAGGGTGCTTTACGCCCATGCATGCATGCGTGCCCACAGAAATCCATGCGTACTTCCGCAGGCGTGAGGCACAAGTGCATGCGGGCGGAGCGCTGAGCACACAGGCAGGTAGCGCTTCACCGACGGGGAAGAAATGAGGCCCCTCTCTCACAGCTCTTTCCTCATACCGCCATACCGGTGCTCTGAAGACTTTCCCCATTGTTGGCCTGAGGACTGAGGGCTGAGGCTCAAAGTGAAGCGGTCCATTGGCCCTTAACAGTTCCCATACATCATGCGACACCAGGCAAGGTATAGAAAAACAAAATTTGACTGATCAGATCAGATGAGAGACTCTGGATTAGATTTGACCCCCTGATTTGACTGACCAGATAGGAGAATCTGGATTAAATTTGGTAAGACTCTGGATTAAATTAGACTTGACTGGATTTGGCAAGACCCTGCCAGGCTGGATTTAATTAGATTTGACTGACTAGAGCAGAGCAGGGGGGTCAGAGAATCTATATTGGATACAGGATATGCTGCCGTATCCAGCAGACTAGCAACCAGACTTGACTAAAACTAAGTCAATTTGGATGCTGTGTGTAGGTAGATCTCCATCTTACGCTGCTTGCCTACTGGCGGAGTGCATGCTCCAAATAGGAGGAGGAGGCGTAGATTTTGAGGCCATACCCCCATGCCGCAGCTATTTATGGCAATCAAAGCCTAAAAGATCATGCACGGCTCCCCATTACCGTAACTGACTGGCAGAAAATGTCTGCGACTGACAGCACTGATAGCCTGAATGGGGGATTGGGGAGGAGTCGCGTGAAACCACTCAGGAATATTCAAAGCAGGCAAAGTGGTGATGAAGCGAGCCACGTTTGCATGCCTGAAACTGGATGTTTCTGTTCCAGCAATTTCCAGACAGATTTTGCGTCCTTTCTATCTGAATGATTTATACGACATGCTGTGCAAAAATGACTTGATCGGGTAGAAGGTGTCTTCCATGATGATGACCCATTTGCTTGTGAACATCCATACGGTATTTCCGGATTAAAGCTGGATGCTTTGCCGTGTATATCACTCACTGGACATTCCTTGGATTAGAATCCCAGCAGAATACCCTGACTGATTTTGAAACACCATAAACCGGTGCCTAGGTACCGCGAGCACTTTTATTTCTTTTTGCCTTTTGTCTGTCCCTTCACTTAATTTCCCCCTGTTGGGGCGACTGGCAGAGGAGACCCCAGTGACCCTGACACCGAGCACAGGTCTGCGGCCGCCTACTGCGCTTGTTTCCAGTCTACGGTGGGCGCCGTGTTGGCACAACCTAGGAGCCGCACCGGCAATAGGGCGTGTGCCTGTGTGCGCACGAACTTACAGTTGTGGCTCGGTGCGGTAAGCACGGCTGACACGAGAGTACGGCGGGGCGGTCAACAATGTGAGACACGCTGCTGCCAGCGGTGTTGGGCAAGGGGAGATGGCGAGCATGTGGAGGATGCGCTGCATGTCTGCTTCCATTGCCCTAGCCTGCAGGAGAGGCTTAGGGAGAGAGGTTGGACAGGCCCCCCCGAGGGCGCCACAGACTTTCAACAGTTGTACCGAGGCAGGCTTGGGTGGGAGGCAATGACTTTTGTTGAGGACGTGGTAGGCATTGTTGAGGCCTAGGTTGTTGCTTTTCTTTGCCTTCCTGTGGAATAGGTTTTGCTACCCCCTTTTTTGTGTCTCTCTTGCTTTCTTGTTGAAGGCTTGAGAGGGGCGGGGATACTTCGGGCTGCCTTTTCCTTTTTGGGGGGGTATTTCTTTCGCCTAATGGTAACGGCGCGGATGTGGCTGCGGCCCCAAGCTGCGTTGTTTCCTTAACCTCCACGCCCTAATAGGGCGTAGCTTTCTTTCTTCCTCAACGGGACCGAACGGTTGGCGGGAGGTTGGCTTGACCAGGCAGGCTTGTATCCTTCATATTGTCACATCCTAGTTTGGCGGTTTCTGTGTGCTTCAGGAGCCACATTTCATGTAAGTTTGTGTTCCACTGTGTTCTTCTCCCACTTTCCATTTCCCTCTGCCCTAAGTTCCTTTTCTTTTCCCCCAGCAGGACAGTTGGGGGCCCACGCGGCCAAACCATAACGGGCAAGACTCTGGGATGATCGATGCTGCCCAGAGGCTCTCTGCTTTCATCTCTATATCCGAGAGTCGCCATGAGGATAATATGGGGATCCTTCAGTTTATTTTGCTCAATTCTTTCCTATGGAGCCCAACAATAGGTCAGAGCCCTCTTGGTACACCTAATCGTCCAGCCCTCTCAACCCATATTATTGAAATGTAATATTCTTGAACGTATGCCCTGGAACAGAGGCTCGAACACTCTGGCAATCATCAGGAGGAAAAGCAGTCATATTTGCTACACACGTTGCTGTGGCAAGGATATCTGGAGCATCAGTCACTGCCCAGCTAATTTTGTGATGCAGATCAGATGCATCAGACATTGCAGCATCCTCAAGTTCAATGAGTAAATGTCCATGTAAATGTCAGAGATAAGGATAGCGCATTATTGTTTGCTGCCGTACCAGTACCGTAGAGACCAGATCTTGATCCCTGTATCAATTGGTCATGTCGCTTGTTACGATCTGCCAGGTCCTCTATACCGGTATTTCAAACATCGATCCCCTGCTAATTTCAGCCTTGCTCAGCAAGGGGTTGGGCGCTGCCACAGGCACAACTCCTGCCATGTTGCAGGCATTTTCCAACGTAAGTTTGCCTGACACTTCCTGAAGTGGCAACGAACACAGATTGTGCTACCTCAAACTTCGGCATCCTGGTTGGATTAGGCTGGCGGAATAACACGAATCTAAACGTATGCAACCAAATTCCTTGCTCAGAATCATAACGGCGCTGTGCCCAAAAGATGCAGGTCCTGGCCCAGGCTGTAGCCAATGGAGACACATGGCGCAGGCTATTGCAGAGGCTTGTGCTCAAGTACGCATTTCTGGCATGTAATACGCAATTTGATTACTTGTCAGCACTATCAGATCAAGCAACTTGTGTCCTTCACCCCGATATTTTGGCACAGAAATGTGATTTTTACCAAACAAGTCGTTGCATCCCTCCCCCGCCTGACTCACGGCCCCAAGTCCTTCCTCTTCATGCTGATTCACAAATCTAGAATCCACAATTTATTAGCCAAACCCTGCACCAAGCAGCCTATGCCCTGGCCAATACCCTCCCCCAAGTTCTGCCATACTGTATCTACCGTAGTAATGGTAGCATCCTCATCCTGGCATCCTTCATCTCCATCCAGCGGATCCGCAGTTCCTGCATACACTCCCTAGCTCACCACCCCCTACAGACACTGCCCAGCTGATCCTGTGCGCCAACCTAACCCGCTGATATCCCTGCTCAACGGCCTGTGTTTCAAGGCTGCCCTTGCTGTTACGCCTACAAACCAGACTGCACAAATCTACCAAAAGCCTCCGCTGTTGGCTGGATATTCTGCTGTCCCCAGTCTAATATCATAATTAGAGTCTCATGCACGACCCTCACGATTTCCACCTGCCACCAGAGACCCCGGCTGCAACACCGTGAGCAGCAGCTTCCCCTGACGTCTGCCTAGGGTGCTGCTGTTGGGTGGTAAGGCTGCAGGGCTGAGAGCCAAGTATTGCACGTGCGTGCGGGCTCCGCGCATGCGAGGGGGGCACTGGTGCTCCGCGCGGATTGCATCAGGGCGGGATTTGATTTGTCCGGCTGCCACCAGACCCCGGCTGAGACGCCTCGAGCGGTCGTAGCTTGTCAGTCGTTTGTGAGCCCCTGACGGTAACCAAGACAGCAGCGTCACCAGCGTCCTTAAGGCCGTCAGCGGGGTCGCTGCATGGCCCATCAGGGGCTCCGGGCATGGCAGGCGCCCGGCCCTGCTCAGTGATGGTCATGCATGCGTCGGGACCACTACATGACATAGGTGGTGCGCGGCCGGCCTCCCCATCGCCTCCGCGGATACTCTGGGGCGCAGGCTGATCCAGCAGCGGGAGCCCCAGGGTGCTTGGTTCAACCCCAGCATCGCCCCCAGCAGAGAGCACCGATACAGTGGGGCTAGAGCGCCCTGCAGCTGTAGGGTGGAACGGGGAAGGTCCGGCTTGTGAATTGCGCCCTGATGGACCACTCAGACACGCGGCCGCGGCTCCGTCGACCAGCATCCCATCGGCCTCCTCTACGGGGCCCGGCAACAGTGGAATAGCGGTGCCCATTGGGTTGGCATTGGGATATTCCGGCATCGGGAGGAGGGCACCTGCAGGGTCTTCGCCTGCGGGGCCTCTCCCTCCACATGCGGCATCCAGCTCGACTCTGCTCGCACTGCAAGCGCCCTGCTGCCCACACCCCCGTGTCGGGCCACCGGAAACCCTCTCCACACCCTGCCTTCCACCTCCTAGGGCGGCCCCGGCACTCGACACGTCTTCAACATCCAAACGCCGCCGCTTGGGAGGTATCGGGCTGCCCTCAGACTCAGCGACGCGCAGCCCGCTCCCAATCTCCGGCACCTGACCCTGCTCCTCGGCGCGGGGACGATTCTTCCACGCCTTCTTGCATGCTCCGCTGACGTCACCACCCGACAAGGCAGCTGCTCTTGCTTTTTGAGGGACATGCCCCAGCTCTGCCTGTCCAGCACTAGGGGGCACAGCCGCCGTCCCGGCAGGTATCACGGTTGCCGCTGCTCCCGCACCAGGTACAGCCGCCATCCCGGCACTTGTCTCAGCCGCCGCTCTCGCGGAAGTCACAGGTGCTGTCTCCGCAGCTGCAGGGCCAGGTGTTGCATTTTCTGGGCCAGGTGCCGCAGCTGCTGGACCAGGTGTTGCATTTTCTGGGCCAGGTGTTGCAGCTGCTTGGCCAGGTGTTGCATTTGCTGGTTCAGCCGCCGCAGCTGCTGGGCACAGTGTTGCAGCTGCTGGTTCAGGCGCTGCAGCTGCTGGGCCTGGTGTTGCAGCTGCTGGTTCAGGCGCTGCAGCTGCTGGGCCTGGTGTTGCAGCTGCTGGGCCTGGTGTTGCAGCTGCTGGGCCTGGTGTTGCATTTGCTGGTTCAGCCGCCGCAGCTGCTGGGCCTGGTGTTGCAGCTGCTGGTTCAGGCGCTGCAGCTGCTGGGCCTGGTGTTGCAGCTGCTGGGCCTGGTGTTGCAGCTGCTGGACCAGGTATTGCAGCTGCTGGGCCAGGCACTGCAGCTGCTGGGGCAGGGGCAGTAGGCTCTGTTGGTGCAACCTGAGGAGCAGACGGAAATGACAGAGCTGCAACGATTTCACCATCTGCGGCGGCTGGCAATGCAGCGACGGCGGCCGGAATCGGATGAGGAGATGGAACTCCCGTTTCCACGTGCATCGGAACAGTAAGCGGCAACGAAACAGCGGCAGCTACAGAGATCTCGACCCTTATGGCCTCAACGCCAAGGGCGGCGACCTCAGAGGTGGCAACCCCAGAGGATTCAGCCACAGACGTCTTGACAACGGCTGGGGCTGTGAACCAAGAGGCGCCGGCCAGAGAGGCTTCAACCCTTGCGGCTTTAGCTTCAACCGCACAGGCTGCACCCCGCTGAGAGATGTTAGGCCTGGAGGCCTCAAGCACAGGGGCGTGGTTATCCTCCGAAGCGGAAGCCCGAGATGCTTCAAACGCAGAGGGCTCAACCCCAGAGGCTTCGCCCCCAGAGGTGTCTAACACAGAGGGCCCGACGCAAGGGGCTCTGTCCCTTGCGATTCCGACCCTCGAGGCCTGGACCACAGTGGCCTCAACTCTTGAGGTCTCAATCCCAGCGCCTTCGCCCTTCGGGGCTGCGACCAGACTGGCTTTCTCCCTCGAGGTACCGGCAACAGAGGTCTCAACCTCTGGGTTTTCAACCACACAGGCTTTGTCCAATGAGGGTTCTCTGGTCGCTGCACAGGGTTCGTCGGGCAGCTGAGGGATCGCCGTGTCAGCCCCTGGACCCACATCTGCCACAGAGCGTGCGGCGGATGGCATCTGAGGAGAAGCTGTGCCAGGCAGCTGAAGGGAAGCTGCCGCAAAGCGTGCGTCGGGTGCGGCGGAAGACAGCTGAGGTGAAGCTGCAGCCAAGCTTGCACCGGTGGCATCGGGCGGCGGCTGAGGGATCGCTGTGTCTGGCAGTTGGAGAGAAGCTGCCACAAGGCGTGCGGCGGACGGCAGCTGAGGAGAAGCTGGATCATGCAGCTGAGGGGCAGGTGCTGCCAAGCTTGCACTGGGTGCATCGGGGGGCGGCTGAGGGATCGCTGTGTCAACCTGTTGGCCCGCATCTGCCCCAGAACGCTTGCCGTCTGCAGCAGCCAGCGGCACTGCTTGGACGGTCCAGCCGGGTGGAGGGGCGCTCGGTGGCAGCTGAGGGGCAGCCAGATTTGAAGCTGAGTCAGCCTGTTTTGCTGGGCCGGCCTCAGAACGCATGCCGTCTGCAGCAGCCAACGGACCTGCCTGGACGGTCCAGCCGGGTGGAGGGGCGTTTGGTGGCAGCCGGGGGGCAGCCAGATTTGAAGCTGAGTCAGCCTGTTTTGCTGGGCCGGCCCCAGAACGCATGCCGTCTGCAGCAGCCAGCGGACCTGCTTGGACGGTCCAGCCGGGTGGAGGATCGCCCGGCGGCAACATGCTGGGCTGGAGCGGTGACAGCTGGATGCCTAACATAGCGGCAGATGCAGCCCGCCTGTCCTCGCTCACAATGACCGGTCGTCCTGACGCGGTGCTCAACCCGGAATGGTCACCGGACGGTGGACGAGGAGGAGGAGGAGGAGGAGCGCTGAGTTGGAGCCTGTCGGGTGGAGGAGCGCCGGGGGGCAGCATGCTGGGCTGAAGCGGTGACAGCTCGATGCCCAACAGAGCGGCAGAAGCAGCCCGCCTGTTCTCGCTCACAAAGATCGGCCTGCCAGATGCCTCGGACAGACCGATGTGGGGGCCGGACGCCGGAGGAGGGGGAGTAGCTCTGGGAGGTTGCGGCGGCGGCGGCAGCAGCATGCTGGGCTGAAGCGGTGACAGCTCGATGCCCAACAGAGCGGCAGAAGCAGCCCGCCTGTCCTCGCTCACAAAGATCGGCCTACCAGATGCTGTAGTCAGCCCCATGTGGGGGCTGGACGCTGGAGGAGGGAGAGTAGCTCTGGGAGGTTGAGGCGGCGGCGGTAGCATGCTGGGCTGAAGCGGTGACAGCTCGATGCCCAACAGAGCGGCAGATGCAGCCCGCCTGTCCTCGCTCACAAAGATCGGCCTGCCAGATGCCGTGGACAGACCAATGTGGGGGCCGGAGGGTGAGGGTAGACTGGGCTGATAATTGGCGGCTGGGGGCATGGATTCTCGCCATTGTTGCCCCTCAAAGGTCAGACCCTGCTGCTGGTGTTGCTGGTGTTGCTGGTTGAGATATTGTGGCTGCTGCCGCTGCTGGTTGAGGTGTTGCTGCTGCTGGTAGAGCTGCTGCAGCGGCCGCTGCTGCTGGCCGAGTTGTTGCTGCGGCTGGTGTTGCTGGTTCAGTTGTTGCGGCGGCTGGTTTTGCTGGTAGGGCTGTTGCTGATGGTTGAAGAGTTGTTGCGGCTGCTGTTGCTGGTTTAAGTGCTGTTGATTCGTGGAGGACGTCCCCTGCATCAGATTGGTGAGGGCAGCCCCATCTATCTGGACGCACCTCGGCTGGGCGCCCACTTGCGCAGCGGCGGCATTGGCGGGCCTCACGGGCTGACTAGTGGCCGGTGGGGCCAACCGAGCGGGCGGTTTGAACGCACGGTGCAGCTGCCCCCGCGTCTTTGGAAGCGGCGGCAGCGTTGGCACCTGCCCGGGATCACGCCGGGGCCGCTTTGAGACTGTGGGCTGGGCAGCGGTGGCGCCGCCCAGCGGCCCGGCTGCTGGCCGGCCGGCGGCCCCGCCGCCGGGCTGGGTCCGAGGGCGGAGATTCGCCCTGGCTCCGGAGCCGCTGGCGCCGGCAGGCCCGTCCACGTCCTGCAACAGGGCCTTCCCGCGCATCATCGCAGCCTCTGAGATCTCCAGCGGTCGCCCGAGCGCCGTCACGAACATGGAGCCGCCGTCTGCGTCCGCGGCTGCGGCGTTGATGCTGGATGCGGCTGGGGGAGGATGCCCGTAGAGCTTGTGGAACTCAGCGTCTGCATCCGGATTCACGAAGGGGTTCAGGTTTTAGGAGGGCACGTACGGGTTCAATGAGGGGTTCAGGGTTCGATGTGTGGCAGGATTGGAAAAATAATAATCGCTTGAGGTGAGGTTGGGGGGTCGATGTGCGTTTTCTGGCCTTCTTGCTTCTGGAAATAAAGCTTTGGCAACGCTTCCTGATGTCGCACATTGGAAAATCTTGTGATGGGACATCAGGGATTCAGGGCAGCACAGAGCCAGGATCCCTTCACCCAACAGTGCCGCTTGAAGTCTATGACCTTGGTAGAATAGGAACCCTAGCAGGCCGGGTAATACGGGGGGTTACGGGGGGCTAGAGGGGTTACGGGGGGTTTAAGGGGTTACAGGGCGGGGGTACAAGGGGTTACTAGGGGGTACAGGGGGGTAGTTTTGTGATGGCAAGACAGTCCGGGGGGGGGTCTGGCGGGTTGGGGGCATGTGTGAAATTGCTCCCATACTCCTTGGGCTCTAAAGGAAACGATCGGCACCTGCGTCCGCCCATTCGTAACACCCAAAGGGTACTGGCATAAGTAATGATCTGTATACCGTTATGATACTTTGATGACATTGTGATTTGCAGATGATTAGCTGACACAGGTTATGCCTGCTTGCTCGCATACCGGTAAGACAAATTAGAGATTATTAACGCCCTCCCTCCGACCCTCCCCCCGTTCGCTCTGGGGTGAAGTGATCAACAGACTTGTGTTCGGCTCCTGCGTCCACGCATTCGTCAAATCCCAAGGGGCACTGCGAGACTTGCATAAACCAAAGGGACTTTTCGTTTACTTCCGGTACTTATTAAATCGAAAATTATTTCAAGTTTAAATACCGGTACAGTAGATTCGAATTGCCTTCCCTCACATTTAACGTTGATCAGGGTGAGGGATTCAGTAAATGACGATTTGTCGGTATGTCAACGCCAGTTTCAGTGGGAACCTAGAGTTGTAGTACAGCTTACACGTATATATGTATTACATGTATTAAGAAATCTAATTCGAATTAATCCCCTCTCTTTACCACCACCATCTTTCTTCCCTTTATTCGGCCCGAGGAAAGCAACAGGTGAACAATCAATTCATACCCGAGAGGAGGCAATTCAAATCTACTGTACCAACCCTTACGCTATAACATGTCATGATATAGCGTTGCGAGAATCGCGATCGGTATAATAGCAATAGCATCGCTGACTCAGGTCAGGCCTTCTTGCTTGCATACAATAATGAGACGCTCTCCCTCCCTCCGTCGCTCTCCGGGTAAAATGCACATATCAACAGACTGGTGTGACCAGACGGGAGCCACATCCCATGCTTCGGCCAAAACGGGGGCCTCTCTAATCCACACTTTTGGTTGCGTATCTATTTAATTATACATTTGTCATACGGTACCGTCTTTACTTAATATTTATTTATTTATGACCAGGCACCATTCCCCTCAGCACGCTCACCTATCGGGTCCCAGGCCTCGTGCACGTCATCACTGCCAGCACCAGCAGACGCCAAGCCACCCGCTGCTACCGGCTGAGTCCCCGCTATCTCCGCGCCCCGTTTCAGCGCCCTGGCCCTGCCGTCATCACAGGCCGCCTGATGCAAGTCGCTGACTGGAGCAGCGCACACGTCTCCCTCCCGCACCGCAACACGGCCGGCAGCACGGAGCGTGTGACCCACGGCCATGGCAGCACCATCTGCTGCGGCTCCAAAACCGTCGCCTACCTCTGTCGCCACCACCCTGGCGGTCCTCACAGAGTCCATCGGAGCAACAGGCCCGCTCCTTTTCTCCGTAGCCGCCTCCACAGTAATCGCATGGCCCGCCTCCGCCCTGTGCCCGCTGCCTGTCCCCACTGCCGCCGAACCGGCTGCCACGAGGTCCCCCTTGCCACCCAGCTGAGGCTGCGGCGCCTCTGGCTCACCGGCGGGCCCGGCCTGCCGGCCAGCCTCGCGCCCGGTCAGAGGCGGGCTGGGGGGCGCTCCTGGGACAGCAGCTGCAGGAGCACCTGCAGCTGCGGGGGCTGCCGCGCCTGCTGCTACAGCTAGCAGGCCTGCGGGCATCTCCACGGGGCTTGCCAGTGGCACAGCCGCGGCTGCCAGGGCCCCACTCGCCAGCCTGGCCGCCTCCGTGCTGTGGTGCAAGTTGTGCTGAAGGGGCGGGGAGGACTGCGGAGCCTGTGGGACCCTCTCTAGCCTGCTGCCTGTACCGCTGCTGGGAAGTAAAGTGGTGCTGTGCAGGTGGGATTGGTGCGGGAGGTTTGCCTGCTGGTCCTGCGGGATGCTGTTTGGCGGAGGTGGTTGTGGAGGCAACTCGATGCCCAGGAGAGCGGCAGAGGCAGCACGCCGCTCCTCGCTCACAAGGATGGGCCGGCCAGATGCTGTGCTCAGCCCCATGTGGGGGCCGGAGGATGCGGCTGGGCTGGGCTGGAGGAAGGCTGGCGCGGGCGGCGGCAGCTCAATGCCAAGCAGTGCAGCTGAGGCAGCACGCCGCTCCTCGCTCACAAGGATGGGCCGGCCAGATGCTGTGCTCAGCCCCATGTGGGGGCTGGAGGATGCGGCTGGGCTGGGCTGGAGGAAGGCTGACACGGGCGGAAGGCTGGTCGGCGCAGCAAGAGGGGCTCGCGTCCGATTATAAATGGGGCGCGGAGAGCAGGGATGGATGCCGGCGTGGAGGGCCTTTCCGCCCTTGGGCATCATGCCCTTGGGCCGATTTGGTCGGGGCAGGTCGCCGGAGCTCCCTGCATTTAAGTGCATTAAAAGAGTAATGTAGCAGTGCAATGCCTTGTAGCCCTTGGGCAGTTCATTATCACCTCACCCAGAGATCTTACTACGACAATCCAAAGATCTTATGGCTGGCAGTTCAAGTGGCACTTGTACAGGGCCTAACGATCGTATGGCTGGCAGTTCAAGTGACACTTGCACAGGGCCTAAGGGGCTTCGCCCCTCGGACAACATGTGAGCATGCCCATGCATGAGGAGCATGTGGGGGTAGTGGGGGGCATGTATGGGTCGTCTCTACTCCAGGCCATGCTAAAGCTTCACGAGCTCGAGAGTTTCGCATGACTCCCGCCTCCCGGCCATAGTAAAAAGTAATGATCAAACATACCGATGTGGTCGTGGACGAGACATTGTGAACTCTTCATAAATTCAGGAGATAATTAAGGTACTAGTGCCAGACCCTACTTTATAACTCAGAGTTTAGGGCTTGACCAAAAGTACCTTCTCTGCCAGTGCCGTGCAGGATCGCCAGCAGCTCTTGCGCCAGACCCTCGTTTATTGTACAGGTTTCAATAATATGGTAGCCTACTCAGTACCAAGGCCGAACAGGTAGCTTCATCAATCCACGCCCCAGGGGGTACTTAATTTAATTATATACTTAATGATATCGTAGGGTTTAGGGTTTAGGGCTTGGGCAAACGTACCGTTGGTGCCGTGCAGGATCGCCAGCAGCTCTTGAGCCAGTCCCGCAGCCTTGGGTGGCAGAACGTACGAGGCGCCTGTTGCTGACTTGATCGTCACAGTACCGCCTGTACCACCTGTACTGCTAGTATTGCCAATACCGCCTGTACCCCCAGCCGCAGCAATGCCAGACGCCTCTTTTCCTCTGGAGACCACGCCAGCACTCCCTCCCGTGGCGACAACGCCGTGGGCTGCTGCCGGCATGGCGCGATTGCTGGTACCCACGCTCTGCCCAGGGTGCCTGTGGGGGCCTGGCCCCGCCCCTGGGCCTGCCTCCGCCCCTGGGCCAGGGGGCAGCGCCACGGCGCCCGCTGATATGAAGCTGAACGCTGCAGACGGCGGAGCGGTGGCTGATGGCTGGGCATGGTCCAGGCGCTGCTGCTGCTGGTGTTGTTGCTGCTGGTACTGTTGCTGGTGCTGCTGGTGTTGCTGCTGTTGCTGGTACTGCTGGGGCATGAAGTGGTGCTGGGCATGTGGGCCTGCCGGGTTGGGTCGGCTTGCAGACGCAGTAGGGTCCTCTCCGGCCTGTCGATGCGCCTGCCACGCAAGCTGCTGCTGTTGCTGCTGTTGCTGCTGCTGGGGCTGCCACTCCTGCTGCTGCTGCTGTTGTTGCTGTACATGGGCGTGTGAAGACCACGGGGCAGGCCCGGCCAACAGGTGTGCTGGGGGATCCGCCCGGATCCGTTTACATCCAACTGGATCTGCAGGATCTGCCAGGGAGGACGCGGCGCTGTGTCCTCGATGCAGCGCCGGTACATCCACTGCCGGCCAAACACGCCGCTGCTGCTGTTGCTGCTGTTGCTGCTGCTGTTGCTGCAGCTGGATGTGTGAATTGGCAAGATAGCCCAGGTGAGCAGCTGCAGCCGGTGCAGACACTTGGGCATGGCTGCCTTGAGCATGGTAGTGCTCGTGCTCGCCAGACGTGTGCCGGCGGGTGGCGGAGTCCCGGCGGCCGGGCAGGTTCGGGTTCGGCGGCAAGTAGGGCTCATGAACGCCGGATGTGTGCCTCCGCTGCTGCTGGTGTTGCATTTGCATTTGTAGCTGCTGCTGGTGTTGTTGGTGTTGTTGCACCGGCAACAGGGTTCCGGAGCCAGCGGTTGCGGCCGGCAGAGGTGACCAATCAGGTGCATGTCCATGCGCAGTGCCCATGCCCGGTAGCTGAGGCTGCCCTGGATGTTGCTCCCTGCTCCAGTGCTGTTGCTGTTGTTGCCGTGCATGGTGGCTTCCGTCCCACTTGGCCTGTTCTTGCGGTGGTTGCAGCTTTACAAAGCCCCATAGTTGCTGTTGCTGTTGCTGCTGTTGCTGCTGTTGCTGCTGTTGCTGCCAATGCCCTTGGGCCTGGGCTGTCTGAGGGTGCAAGCCTGCCCCTAGGCCTTGACCCTGAGGGTGTGTACCTGCTCCAGGAGCCTGGAGATGTAAACCTGCTGCAGGTCCTTTGTTATGGTCAAACGCAGACCGCCCCTGGAGATCGGGAGACTGTTGGTGCAGGTGTTGCTGCTGCTGTTGTTGCAGGTGTTGCTGCTGCTGTTGTTGCTGTTGCTGCTGCTGCTGTTGTTGGAATCCCGGCCAGTGCTGCTGCTGCAGTTGCTGCTGAGGGAGCGAGCTCCACGGCTGCTGTTGCTGCTGCTGCTTTTGCAACTGTTGCTGTTGTTGCTGCTGTGCATGCAGAGAGGAGGGCAGGCCCTTTTGGCGGCGTTGGTCGTCGGCCTGCCAGCTGGCGAGCTGCTGTCCCGCCTGTCGTGGAGGGAATCAGGATCCGTATTTATTTCAGGACATTTCAGATTTAATTCAACTCTACCGAAAATGGCATGGCCGGAGCACTACCAAACAACGCATGGCTGGGGAGGCCTGGCACAGCAAATTCAGCGGCCTAGGCCACCGGCCGAGCACTGGTCTAGGGTTTAGGTAGGTTGGCTGTACCCTGTTCATCTTTGTGCTGGTGCTGCAGGTGCTGCATGCTTGAGCTGGTGTCGCGGCAAGCTTTACACGGCTATTTTTACATGGATGATGCCATGGAAATCCGGCATTCCTCTGAAGGTGTGCTCCATGAACCGGTAATGCTGGATGAGAGTTTCAGTATCGTAGTCCGTTTTGAGCTCAACATGCTTGAGCATGGGAAAGAGGGATACTGGCATACCGTAGATTCGAATAGCCTTCCCTCATAATTAACGTTGTTTGGGGGTGAGGGTTGTGTCTGAGGGCTAATTATATAATCATTCTTTGGGGTGAAGGATGGCGATCGGGCTTGCGGTACCGATATTTAGCAAAGTATGATGCCAAGAGAACGGAATGAAAAAGGAAATCTGCCCTGAGGGCAGCAATAAACAACTGATTTCTCCCCGAGGGTAGCATGAAAAGAATTGGAAAATAAATCCGAGGGAAGGCGAATGAAATCGGTTCTAGTTTAAGGGTTCGGGTTTAAAATCCTATAACGTTGGTGCTGGCAGGATTAGAGATATCCTGTAGCTCACCGTTGCATGCTGTTGCTGCTGCAGCTGCAAAGTGGCTGTTGCTGAAGATCCCCAAGTGGATCCGGCTGCTGCTGGTCCAATCTGAAGCCATGCAAGATTGAGGGAAAGCAAGGCATTTATTTCGAATCCAAGGTATTTTTATTTCATTTTTGAAGTAATTTCGTTTGTTATTTCCAATCCAAAGCGTTTTTAACTGAGTACGGTTATATATGGATTCCTGTGCAAAGCCGGGTGCTGCTGACCCACCCTGAAGCCATGCAGGACTCAGGGAGACGTGGCAACATGTTTCACTTTAATGCATTCTACCTCATTTAAAAACTGAACAGCAGACGGAAACCCCCAAGCGTAGCTGGATGCTGCTGGTCCAGTCTGACGCCACGCAGGGTTGAGGAAAAACATTGAATCGTGTATTAAACTTCAATGCAAGTCTTCACCTATAATGAAATGAAATGTAAGAGCACATGGCGCTTGAACCAGGGTGTCCATAAGAGACACTGCCTCAACATTGCCTCCCAGACAGCGCTCATGCAATGCTGTGTATCACACATCCCAATGCCTCTCTGCCACATTGCATGGCGATTCTTCCGCCCCATGCAACCCTGACAAGTGAGTGCAATGCCATCACTCCCAAAACGAATCTCACGTGCACCGGAGCGGTTGGACTCGCTGCCAAGATGTGCAGCTGCTGCTGTTGTTGCTGTAGTTGTTGCTGCTGCTGCTTCAGGTGGGATGGCATCCCACCCGCTCCCACCTTCAGTCTCTGAGCCTGTGGGAGGCAGGCGTGCAAAGGGCACCTCAACCCAGGCAATCCTACGCTGGGTGTGGTCACCATTGTCTGTCTTGTGAGGAATTGCAAGATGACTAGTAACAGGCATACTGATCTGTACATCTGTTACTTTATGAGATAAGTACTTAACCGGGCAAGCATATGATGACAAGCATTCCATTGGAGCTTGATGCTATATATGTTTTTCTTCCCTCTTTTGTTCAATCCCTCCTTTTATTTTTGTTTTATCCCCCCATTTATTTTATTTCGTTCAAGACCCCTCCCTTTTATTATCTAGGTAGACGCCAGTTTGGTGAAAAAGCTTCAGACAGACTCGTGCTCTAGCATCAGGCCGGCAGTTGCACATGCGATCCTCAGTGAGGCAAAAGCTGGATGAAAAAAGATGCATGCGCTCAGACAGTGACATGCCTTGGGAAACCGCAGTGCGTCACCCTCTTGCCTGCGCTGGCAGTTGACACGGCCTGATCACCTAGCAGCATATCAGGCCACGTCACCTTCCGTTGGCCAAACAGGTCGACGTCCTCGTTTGGTTCAGGGTTCGTGGTTATTCGTTCCCACTCGCAGTTTACACAACGACTGTAAGGGCTGTCGACCAGGGTTTCAGAATCTTGGATTCAAAGGCTGGCTTTGCAGGCTCGGGGATCTCCGTGTGAGTTGAATGGTGAAATCGTATGCGGCAGTTTGAAGGCAAAGAGTGAAGTGTTTTCAAATCCAAAACAGAGCCTGGAGTCTGAGGCTGACAAGCCTCAGCCCTGGCACTGCTCCCCCCCCTCCCTTCCCCTCCAACACACACACACACACACACACTGGAGAGCCTGAGCCCTGGCCCCCCCTCCCCTCCAACACACACACCTGGGGGGCCTAAGCCCTGACACTGCCCCCCCCCCCTCTTACACACAAACACACACCTGGAGGGCCTGGGTCATTTCGTAGTCAAAGGCGAGACCATCATCCAGGTGGACCGGCAGCTGCACCCCTCCCGGTGGCAAGGCGGCCGCCACAGCCAGCTCCTCGAAGTCATACCCAGGGGGCGGCGGACGGTACAACGCAGCCGACGTTGTCCCCCGGGCGTGTGTAGTGGACACATGCCCCAACCCTCCTACGTCCGCCACGCCGCACTGAACACCCAGCGGCCCTGGCGTGGCTTGTTGTCGTGGTATTGCCTGGGGCCCAGGCGTGGTTTGCGGACCTGGCATGGCCTGTGGCCCTTGCGGAGCTGGAGGCCTCGAACGCAACGCTAGGGCCTCCTCAGCCATGCCCACTGCCATCCAGTCCCGCTCGGAATCGTCGAGGCCCGAGGAGGAGTGCGACACCGCAGGAGCTCGCTCAGCTGCTGCATGCTCCGTGGTCACGTCTGTGGCCACGCCTGCGGGAGAAGGCTGGCCGAGTGCCCCACCTGCCCCGAGCGGAGGAGTAGGCTGGCTGCGTGCCCCACCAGCTCCGGACGCCCGGGACGAAGAGGCCGCCGGCACCGCAGCATCCAGCGGTGGTCTGACCAGCTGGCCACATGGAACTACAGCCTCCGACGCCACCTCTGCGGCCCCAGCCGTTGCTGCGCGTGCCGTTGAATCAGCAGCAGCAGTAGTCAGGTTAGCGGCAATGGCAGCGGAAGCGGGGCCGGGCGATGGCAGGCGAGACACAACTTGCCCTTGCTGCTGCTGTTGTTGTTGTTCCAGCTGCTGCTGTTGTTGTTGCTGCTGCTGCCGTTGTTGTGGTGGTTGCTGTGAATCGACCACCATATCATCAGCATGCTCCTCTTGAAGCACGTATGCATGTTGGAGGCCCTTCGGCTGTGGCCGTTCACACTCGAGTGCGATCACCGGCTGAGAGCGCGGCAGCTGGGCCCGCTCACACTCGGGCGACAGCGCGCGGTGGGCATGCAGCAGTTGGGACGCCGTCACGTAGGGCAGGTCGTCAATCAGGGTCTCGTAAACCACCATGGTCTCATGAATAACCCTGGGTTTGGTGGCAGCTGGATCCGGGGAGGCAGGCTGGATCCAACCGGGATCTGAGGCAGCTGGATCCGGAGAGGCAGGCACGTTGGAACCAGGATCCGAGGCAGCTGGACCCGGGGAGGCAGGCATGTTTGAACCGGGATCTGCAGCAACTGGATCCAGGGATGCTGGCAAGATCCGCCCGGGATCAGAGGCAGCTGGATCCGATGATGCAGGCATGTTCAAACCGGGGTCAGAGGCAGCTGGATCCGGTGATGCTGGTTGGATCCACCTGGGATCTGCGCTCGAGGGGACCGTCTCATCGGCATCTAGAACTTGAAGCTGCTGTTGTTGCTCCTGCTGCTGCTCCTGTTGCCGCTGCTGCTGCTGCTGCCATGGCTGCTCCTGCCGCGACAGTGCTGCATCTGCAGGAGGACGGGGACCATCGATGATAATTATTTAAATACAGGTGAGATGGATAAGAAGACAGCGTTAGATGGCTAATGCGTTAGAGGGTACAGGGTTCTTAAGGCTGCGCAAGGCGAGAAAAAGTGACGGACTTCTCTGAGAGGGTAAGGCCATGTTGTGGTCTCAGGTTCCATGCGCATACTGTGAATCTCACAGACTGCAAAGTTTGTGAGGTATGAGAATGAAAACGATCTACCGTATGTCATGACTGTGTAACATGGCTCTAGGTACACCTCAGATTGAACCATGATTGAATGTTAGCATGATACTTACATCCCGAGCCCCGAGGTTTCAGTTGTCAAATGTCACATTTTGGAAGCAGGGAGCAACAGCTATGGCAGACAAAGGGGAGGCACTGCTACCAGCAGGGCAGGGAGGTATGGGTCCACTGAGAGCAAGTCCAAGGAAGGCCACATGGGGCACCCACCAGCAAGGAGAGTAGCGGATTCGCCGAAGCTGGCTTTGTACTTGGGTAGTGATTGCAGCGACTTGAATATCGGAGGGAAGATAAAGTTATCGAGGCTGGCAGGGTGTCCTTGTTGTGGAGAGGAGGACGCGTTCCACCATCGACCTATGGACGGGGTGTTGTCGTCCCTGAAGATGCCTCCGGAGTCAGTTAGCACGAATCTGATCGGTGCGGCCATTTTTCAAGCCGCGATCGACCATCTGACGCGAGTTGAGAGGATTCAGGCGCTGGCAGGTTCAAATTTTGAAGGGAGTGAACAAAATGGGTCGGACCCTGCTCGAACCCCAACCACTGTAACCACCTGCTCCGCCCCGCATCAAGTTGGCGGCTTTCTGCGTCTCTCATTCACCTGATCGAATAGCGGAATGACTCCAGAGGATTTCGAAGATGATGATGTACTGTCCGAATCGGAGGAGGGTGTGGATGCCGTGATGAGCAACGGTGCTGCCGGGGGCGGGAGCGATGGTGATGATGGTGATGATGCTGATGACGGCGTGGTGCTCAAGGACGATGTCGCCGCTGCCGTCCCTGTGACCATTCAAGAGGAGCGTTTGAAAACATCGGAGGAGGTGTTCCGCGAAGCGGAGATGACATCGGACGCGTCTGTCCTGCAGCTAGAGGTAACATGGTAGCCCTATGTGCATTGCACACAACATCCCCGTGCACAGCACTTCAATTTTATGGTCGGAAATAAGCTCTTGTTGTGCTAAGGCAGCGCTGCGAAGGCTTGCAAGCGAAAACCTCAGGAGCTGGACATGGCTTCCTGACGGTGGTTCGGACTTGGCATGATCGCGGCTAATGCGCGGAGATTGAATAAGATGTGTGCATCATGGCATATGACTGTTTGTTGTGTCACCGGCGTTGGCATGTTGACCTGGTGCACTTTTGTTGGTTCGATGTCGTGGGTCGGCTGCCCCACACCCCAAAGCGAATCTTGCGAAAGCTTCGGCTATTGCTGTCCACTGGCGAAATGCATGGAAACCAAAAGAATTCCCTGCCTACTGCCCTACCCGCGTCAATTCTGTCGGCGAACAGCATGGACGCAAAAATTGCAACAACGGCCACTGACGCCAAGCGCCATGACGGCCCATTCACGCCGTTTGAATCATGAACCCGTGAGCCAGCCAGCTGCTTCCCCCGCAACCTTGATGCGCTGCGCTGCCCTTTTTCCACCTAGGTGAACGAGCTGCTCTCGGAGACCCGCATCGACTACAGCGCGGAGACCAGCCTGGATCGCTTCCTCTCGAAACTGAAGAAGGCGCTGCTTCAGATCCCAGAGCACCAGGTGAGCTGAGAACATGCGCATGCAGCCATGCTGGTCGCAGCGACCTATGCACACAGGCATGCTGCATGCATGCTGTTGGCCTTGATGTCTCCCCTCTAGGCCTCTTGCAAGTCCTCAATAGCTGAACCTTTTGCCATACCTTTTGTCGCGGATGTACAGTATCAATTCACACACTCCTCTTTTATCTCTTGAACGCGGCATGCAATGATGAGGTGCGATGGACGATCTGGACTTCAACCAACATCAACTGAAACGTTGTACCCATCCCTGCAACCAACACCAACCAACACATTGCTTACCCTCAACCATGGCCAGGTGGAAGGAAGCTCTGCATCTGGCTTCATACGGGACCTGGGCCTCAAACCCGAGGAGGTAAGGGTCGAGCTGTGGCACGCTGTATGGTGGCTTAACCTGCCCCTGAAGATATATTCAAGATGCGAGCGGGCTCAGTCTGCCCAGGAGCAGATCTGAGATATTTGCGGACTCAGTCTGCCCATGAGAAGATGAAGGATATACGAGAGCTCAGTCTACCCACAAGGAATCTAGGATCTAGTTTTTCCCTCTGAAGGCATGTAGTGATCGTGATGAGAATTAGCCTTTTGAGGCCGGATGAGTTGAGTTAATGGTTTTTTTTCCAACTGCTGCTGCTGCTTTTGCTGCGTCTGATGCTGCCACGGTTTCAGCTGGACCTCACATGCAGCCAACATCCACATTCCTTCATTCAGGTTTCCTTCCTTTTCAAGCCGCCGGTAACTGTCACGGTTGTAGGCAGCTACGCCCTGCACACTGTTGCCAAGCCGGAGATGTGCGTGGACGTGGCGGTGGAGATCCCGGAGGCCTGCCTCTTCAAGAAGGCCCCTCTGAACTACAGGTGAGGTCTGGATGCATACCGTAGACTTGTTTTGCCTCCGCAAACGCAAAATAAATATAGTTTTTCGCTAAAGCGCGCATCACTGGAGAACTTTTTGACTTTTTTTTGCCAAAATTGGTGTTTACCGCATTAGTTGGGGTTTTCATAAGGCGTGACGGCGAAACAACATTAATTTCGTGCGGAGGCAAAGAGCGTCTACGGTAGGATCTTGTCAATACTATCTGAGGTGTCATGCACCCTGCTGATGTCCAGTGAGTTCCGTGAGCCCTACTGTTCCCCCCACTCACCCTCCACCTCCTGGCTGCCAAGATCTAGGGCTGGGTGCTAGAACGAGTCTGTGCTGTATATTTGTGTCTCATCTTTTGCTTCGTTTCTAAATAACAGGTGAGGGATGGGTGTGGAGATTTTTGACTTTTTGCCTTACGATTTCTGGACCTGGGTGAGCATTGCAGTTCTCAATTGTTTACCCCACAGCAGCAGACGGAAATCAAAAAGTGCAGTAGTGCAACAATAACCGAGTGTTGTTATGCAAGGCTTTTGAAACCCTGAAACTTTGAATTCCTTCACTCTGGCCTTTGATGAGTGAAAGTGACCTTATCTTGCGTCATATCAGGTCATATAACGTAATCTGTAACTACAGAACAAGACGCGGCAGAGACTGTGTGTGTTTGTGCGTTGTTTTGGGAGAGGGCAAGGGCATTTGCTTCACAACAGTTGGCATCGCGTGTGGCTCTGCCAGCACAGCGTCTCATCTATCTACTCCTCGAGACTATCTCCCCCTCACCCGCCCCTCTGTCCTCCTCCCGCCATTAACTTCGAGCCCTCCACATTTGCCTGTTACTCCAAGCCCTCCACACTTACCTGCCTTTGCGGCCTGCCCATTAACCCTGAAACCCCAACCCCTCAGATATCATGCTCGCCGCGCCCTGTACCTCGCTGCCATCTCGGAACACCTCTCCACCTCCTTCACTGGCCTGGAGCTCTGCGCCATACGGGACGATCAGACGCGGCCAGCGCTTCTCCTCCGCTCGTCCGCTGGCGCAGATGAGGCCACCGTCGGGCCCTCCGGTCGCAAAAGCAAGCCTGACGAACAGCAGAAGACTGGCAAGGGGAGTTTCAAGAGCCCCGCAGGGTTCGCGGTGCGTATCCTCCCTGTCGCCGGCCCGGACGCGTTCACCGCTGCAAAGCTCGCGCCGGATCGCAACAACCTGCGCTGGGTGGTCGGCAAGCCCAAGGCTGCAGCCGCCACGGCGGCGGCGGCAGGCGCCGGGGCCGCCGCCCCGCTCCCCGCTGCCGCTCCCCCACTTCCGACGCCTCTGTACAACGCCGGCGTGCTGCAGGACGTTTCATTCCCGTCTCACTTTGCGTTCCTGAGATCAGCGATGGCCGCGACGCCGAGGCTGATCGATGGCGTGCTGCTGCTCAAGACCTGGGCGAGGCAGCGCGGGCTGCTCGGCCGCGCCGACGCGCTTGACGGCCACATGCTCACCATGTTTATGGTGCATCTCACGAAGCAGGGCAAGCTGGTGAGAGCTCTTCAGCTGAAAGTGTGATTTGGTGCTTTCAGTGGTGGATAGCGTGCAGTGCAGTGCACAGTGGGTGGACTGCAGGTTTCATCTTGTGCCTTCACCCTCCTTCCATTCTTCCCCTTCTCTGAACCATAATCTGATCACAAACGCTTGAAATTCCACCCTCTTCTCACTTGCTTTAGTTTCCTTTCCCAACCCGTGCCCAACCCTTTCTCAACATGTGCCCTCTCTCTACTGCCCTCCTGTAGTCCCCGGTGATGACTCCGCTTCAGATGTTGCGCACTGCGCTGCATGCCTTGTCAGACCCGGCCGCAGGCCTTCCCAAAGGCATTGCCATGGCCAGGTGAGCCACTGCAGCCGTCCGTCCCTCCTGCCCTGGCTTTTTGAATGCCGGTTCTATAATTATTTTGAATATAGTAGCGATGATAAATCGAGGAGTCCTGGACCGCAATGGTCCGCTTTTAGCCCATGCCCAGCCCATGCCCATGCCACAGTCGGCTAAGTCCAACTGTATAGCCCATGCCCAGCCCTTGCCACAGCTGCCCTGGTAAGCGCCTAGGCCTGTCACCCGCCCTTCGAATCCATTTAGCCCCAAATAGCCCAAATAGCCCAAATCTCTTGCTTTGTTGTTGGCGGCCCTGGTTAGCCCCTGGGCCTCTCATGTTTCCTCTTCAGCCACTTCCACCCCCACATCAAATTCTCCTTGATCTCCGTTACAAGATCAAGCTGGTGTTGACGACCCTGTTAAGCATATGCACTGCTCACCTGCCCTCTTAAGCCATCCCCTAAAAACTCCTTCAGATAACCCTCCCTCGCGTGCCCTTCTCTTTCTCACCCCCTCCAGAGACCAAGCTGCCACTGCGTCCCAGGCAGGCACCTGCGTCGCTGTCTTGCTTTCCATAGCCATCTGAACCCCCCTCCCTCAATGCATCCCTTCCTCACCTCCCATTTCTCAAAAGATTCCGCTTCAAATGTTAAAAAAAATCTGCTAAAGCAATTTGCTTCTCATCCTTTTAAAGATGAAGCTGTTTTGGCTGCCCTTGCAGGCACCTGCGCCGCTGTCGTTCCCTCCATAGCCTCCTCAACTCCCCAATACAACCCTCTTCCACATCCCATTCCCCTTCTCATACCTTTCAGAGATGAAGCTGCTTCTTTTGCTGCCCTGGCTGGCACCTGCATCGCTGTCTTTCCCTCCATAGCCTCCTCACCCCCCCAATGCAACCCTCTCTCACCTCCTATTCCCCTTCAGAGACGAGGCTGCTTCGGCCGCCCTGGCAGGCACCTGTGCCTGCCATCCACCCTCTATTGCCGCCTTCAAGCTGCAGTACGACGTTGTGTTTGTCGACTTTTCGGGCTGGCTGAACCTGGCTGCTGGCATGACAAAGAGCGCCCTGGCGCAGGTACGCCCAATCAGGATGAAGTGATGGACCCATCAAGCCAGGGGCACCGGCAAAGCTGAAATCTCATGAACATAAACGTGAATCAACTTGTTAACATCATGCAGAGTGCAAGCCTTGAGTCTCTGGAACCAGACAAGTAGAACATTGATCCTCCGCAGGCTCTTTGTCTGAGGATTTAAGCTTCAATCTCCACACTGAATGCTGATCCCAATGGAACTTTAGACCTGTTATGCGGCGCATATCCCGTTCTCTGCTGCTCCTTCATTTTAACTCTCTTTGGAGGGCTGCACGTACAGAAACCTTGACCTTGTGAAACCCTGAACCCTAAACAGTACGAAACCTGTCACCGGGCACATCAAACCCTATGAAACCCTGAAACTTCAACCCTAGGAAACCCCAAACTTCAAACCCTAGGAAACCCGAACCCTTAAACCCTAGGAAACCCGAAACCCTATGAAACCCCAAACTTAAGATCCTAGGAGACCCGAAACCTTAAACCCTAGGAAACCCGGAACCTTCTGCCTTGTCCCCCTACCTCACGAGCCATGTTGTCGGACGACTGTGATGCAACAACATTTCCCTCACTCTGATTTTAATGATGATAAGCAATTATCTTTTCAACTTTGTCTGAGTCCCAACAATACCACACTGGCACTTGCACCAACCAAACGCACTTGCACCTGTCCCAGCACACACCCTGGCACACGCTGTACCCTTTCCCTGTCCCCTCCCTCGCACCTCTTGCTGTCGGGCCGCAATGATGCAACAACATTTCCCTCACTCTGATTTTAATGATGATAAGCAATTATCTTTTCAACACGTTCTGAGCCCTGACAAGAACTCTCCAGCACACGCTTCCACCCCCGGGGGCTCCTTTACCCTATACCCTGTAGCACTGGTGATCTGCTCTTGGTTGCCCGCCACTGCACTCCTTCACTCGATTTCCAATGTTTGACCACATTTCACCCTTCAACCAACGCCTGATCCCTGAAAATTTGACTCTTCGGGAAACCTGGAAATCGAGCCATGAAGTCCTTCAGAAGGAGCTGGCATATCATCCCTGAAACCTGACTATCCTGAACCCCGTTAACATTTACCTGCTTCTCACCCAAAGCTTGCTACACGATGCATGAACTCTAACTCATCTATAAACCCTCAACCTGACCACCTGCGAACCCCTCCCCACTCCATTCCCTGGCCGCCTGCTATAAGATGCCTTAATCCTGACACTGCCACTAACCCTCAACCAGACCAGCGGACCCTATCCACTTGATCATTTGGCAGTGTCAGAGGTCATTTTGAGCCCTGGACCTGAATCGTGATTCGGGCCAACACTCCACAAGGGGTGGGGGGGGGGACACATCGTAATCCTCACCTGCTCCAGGAGTAGGAGAGGGGGGGGACACACCCTTAACCTTAAGTCCTCACTGAAACCTGAATGCCCCCCCCCCCCTCTCTTCCCCAGGTGGTCTCAATGGCAAAGCAGACCCTGGCTGTGCTGCAAAGCCCAGCGGACGTCGACGACGCCTTTGCCGCTGCGCTGCTGCTGCGCTCAACGCCAGCTTCGGCGTTTGACTACGTGTGGCGGGTTTCGGTGCCGAATGTCGCTGGCTCCGAAACCCAGTGCAGGGAACGGACGGCCGCCAGGTAGGCTGAGCTGAAGGCTATGTGTCTGGCGCAGGATGTTGCCCGAATGGCGTCTGGTTGAAGTAACAGGCTTTCTTGTCATATTGGGTGTGTGCATACCGTATTCCTCACACCTATGACGCTCACGCCACCGAAGCTATGCCACTTGCATGTTGGGTGTGTGCATACCCTTCACAACTTTGCGGCTCTGTCACTCGCATGTTCGCGCCTCACACCGCGAAACCATGCCATTTTCATGTTGGGTGTGTGCATGTCTTCCCCGTGATGACCACCACAGTTGTCCTGATGTACACTGAAGGTACAACTCCGCTTATTGCCTGAGGGAACGACATGCACTGCATGCATCCATCGCATCTGGAATGTTCAATCATGGGGAAGTTTGAAATGCGGGATTTGATTAAGGATCCTGACGCAGGTGGAACATTCAAAGCAGGTTTTGAATCAGGATCTTGACGCAAGTAGAAAATCGAAAGCAGGATATGAATTCGGATCCTCACTGGAACTTTGAGCGTAATATCCCTGGGACTCAGCCGTGTCAGCTGTTTGAAATAATCACTATTATGAGCGGACCCAATGTTGCCTTGCCCTGCCTCACCATCAGCTCCACTCATGCCCTGTCCGATGCATGCAGCTCATTCACTTTCCTGTGATGACAACCCTAGTTGTCCTGATGTACACTGAGGGTACAACTCTGCTTATTGCCTGAGGAAAGGAATGGCCAAAGAAATGTGGGAGACGGTTCCGGAGGACGGCAACGACCCGTCCTCTGCAGGGTGCAGTGACCTTCCACCCTTCTGCAGGGACCTTCCACCCTTCTGCAGGGACCTTCCACCCTCCTGCAGGGACCTTCCACCCGTCCTGCAGGGAGGATTGGAGCTCATGGTGTCCAATGCATAGTATTGGACCTTCATGGCGGGGGGGCTTGGGCGTCCCCCCGGGCCCCCCCCCCACCCGAGGCATCGCCTCGGATTCATGGTAAAAGCCTTTAGCAAGTCCCTAAAATGGAATCATGGTAGACTGTAGGTTGCTCTAAAATCTTAAAATAAACACTGATGCGTACCCCCTTCCCCAGCTTTCTCAGTGTGGTCACAACAACGCCTGTGCTTCCTCTGACCTTTTCCCATCCCGCTCTTTTTCCTCCGCTTGCAGGGAGCGTGAGCTCAAGGTGGAGTCCCTGATACGGCAAGCGCTGTCGGACCGTGCGCGCCTGGTACGCACTGTGTCTGCGAGGGTGGCCGCCGGCCAGCCGCCAGCGCGGCTGAGCCAGGGCCTACCGTCGCTCGACGATGGCGGCTGCGGCGAAGTGCTCGTGGTGGCACATCTGGACGCGACACAGGTGCGCTCGTGTGTATGCTCGCTGCCGAGGGGAGGGGGCGTCCTGTGACCTCATCATACAGGTCTTCTCCTCACATCATTCTACTCAATGACGCGATACGGATGAAAACTGAACTTCAATTTGTTCACACTTTGACCCAGTCTGTTTGAACCAACCAGACGTTAATTCCACGAGTCACGTTTCCAAACCCTAAACGGAACCTGAAATTGTTCAAATATGTTTTTGTTGCCTGCGTTACACGAGGCAGAAATCAGAAAGGTGATGGACCGCTCAAACCCGGGAGATCAACATTTCCGTCTGCGTTTGATCCCCCACTTCCCCTATGAATCTTATCCCCTGTTTGACTCCCCTCTCCCCCTCAGAATGTGTTTGACCCCCCTCTTCCCCTCTGAACCTGATCCTCCGTTTGATCCACCTCCCTCCCTCCGAATCTGACCCCCTGATTGATCCCCCTCTCTCCCTCTGCATTTTATCCCCCGTTTGTTCCCCCTTCCTGCCGAATCTGACCCCCCTCTCCCCTGCAGGCCCTGAGACTGGTGGACATTGGACCAGCTGCAGATGATGCGCGAGCTGCGGCCCGATTCCGCGCGTTCTGGGGAGCTAAGTCGGAGCTCCGCCGCTTTCAGGACGGGAAGATCAGTGAGGTGAGGCGACATGAGGGCAGCAGCTTGGGCTGAGGCATATCAGCTTGGGCTGAGAGCAGCAGTTTGGGCTGATGACCTGGAGCCTTTGGTGCTCCGCTGAAGCAGCACTCATGGTCATGGTCATGATGCTTCGTTTTGTGCCTGGTTTGAATCCTTTGTGTGCATTGCTGCCAATATTTACAATATAGCTTTCCTGTTTGGGTGGGTCAGACCCTTCGGCTTTCCGCGCCACGCACCCTCCCCACATCACACTCCACACATGCTAAGAATCACCGATGCATCACCATCCCCGGCAGGCTGTCGTTTGGGACTGCTCTCCCGCCAACCGGCACCGCGTGCCTGACCGCATTGTGGAGCATGTCACGCGGGCACATCTGCCTGCTGGCGCGGTCGCGACAGGCTGCTCGGGTGCTCTGGACGTCGTCCTGCTGCAGCGCCCTCCCGGCTGCCTCTCGACAGTCTCGTCTGGAAAGGTATCTACTGGGGCAAAGACGGCATTGGGACGTTCCTCTTGATCTGCATCAGATCTGCATCGCTTCAGATCTACCTGATCTGCATTGCGTTCAATCCACTGGATCTGCTTTGCTTTCAGATCTACATGGCTCTCAAACCTACTGGATCTGAACTGCTTTCAGATCTTCCAGATCTACAGTGCTCTCAAATTAGCAGGATATGTTTAGATCTCATATGACAAGGATCTGCACAGCTTTCAGGTCCACCAGATCTGCATGACATGCTTGCCATTTCATTTGCTTTCATCGCTATTGTAAATTAAAAGAGTACACTCAGGATGTCCCGGGCCTCCAATCAGTTGTAGACAGAACAGGGTCCAGAGAGGCCTTTGTTTGTAGATATTGACGGCTGTTAAGGTGATCCTAGGTTTTTATGTGTGTGTGCAAATGAGAACCCCTTGCTGGTTGTGCCCAGAGTGGTCGGTCTTGCTTGCTGGAGACTGAAGCACCTGAATCACGGCGCGGCGTAAGCAAGTTAGGTTTCGGGTGAAAGATTTTTTAACCTGAGGTTTTTGTAATGTTAATTTTCCCCAACTCGGGCTCACGCGTTGCCCGACCAGCTGAACCGCGTTCAGAGGCGAGCACGTTCAACGAACACACCCTCCTCCCTCCTTCCAGGGTGGTATGACCCCGATGCTTGACGCCAGCACAGGCATCACTGCGTTCCGTATGATGGAGGCGGCGCTGGACAAGCTGGCGAAGCAGCTCCGCGCCGTAGAGGGCGCAGCGCTCAAGGTAAGAGGAGATTGAATTACCGGTAGTCGTTGGAGGCTTTTGTTTTATTTTGCCCATGCGGAAAATTGTGTAGCTTTTATTAATGGTGCCGGCAACAATGGGTGAGGTATTGAGGTTTTGATAGTTGGGTGGATGGTTTGGTGGCTCGTGTTAGAAGCTATAGTGGCTCTTATTTGCTGGTTGGGTGGCCCTCTTTTGAAGTTAGGGTGGCTTTTCTTTGAAGTATTGCTGGTTGGATGGCTCTTATTTGTAGTATCAATGACAGGGTGCTTCTATTTGAAGTTGTGGCGGCTCTTACTTGCCTAGTATCTGAAGTTTTGAAGGGGTGGCCCTTACTGGCCTAGAATCTGAAGTATTGAAGGGGTGGCTCTTATTCAGCCTGGGGGGGAGGGAGACGAGAGGGCTGGCTGGAAACCTGCACACAGCTGCCCTGTGCACAGATTGATTTGGCTGCTATACCCAGCTTTTAGCTTCTGAGCGGCTGTAGCTGAGAATCTTCCCAGCTGTTGCCTGGCTGTAGCTAGGCTGCAGCTGAGCTTTTCCCCTGCTATTGCATTTGGCTGTAGCATGGCTTAAGGTCCTGGCTGTGGCTGCAGCTTGGCTGACAGTTTCCCCCCATGTAGCTTGAGCTATCCGCTGTGATTTTTGTTGACAGGCTTTGGTCTCCCCCCTATGTGGCTGTAGCCTAGCAGTTCCCCTGCTGTGGCCGTGTCTAGGATGTAGTCTCACCCATGTGGCTGTAGTTATCCTCTGTGGTTTTTGACAGGCTGTGGACTCACCCCGTGGCTGTAGCCTGGCTGTACTTCCCTTGCTGTGGCCGTGTCCAGGCTGTAGTCCCCCCCTGTGGACTCCCTGATGTGGCTGTAACATGATTGTACTTCCCTCGCTGTGGCCGTGTCCAGGCTGCCGTCTCCCCCTGTGGCTGTAGCCTGGCTGTAGTTTCCCCACTGTGGCTGTAGCCTGGCTGTAGTCTCCCCCCTGTGGCTGTATCTAGGCTGTCGTCTCACCCCCGTGGACAATACTGTCTCTCTCTTCCTCTCTCAGGTGGTGGGTGTGCAGTCGATCTCCGCGGCCAGCCGGCAGACCTGCCCGTTCATCCCTCTGCCTCACCCCTTGGCGGGAGGCGGGGCGGTGGGTGCGGCTGCGGACCGGCTGCCCCGCTGCCTGGAGCCCGTTGAGGTGCTGGTGCAGCTTGAGGGATCAGGTAAGGGATGGTGGCAACTGGCAATGCAGATTGGATGAGCAGTCAAACAGCAAAGCACCAGTAGTGTATTATCTGTTGTGAGGGGCCTCGGCATGTGTACCCGGGCCTTCGTAAGAGCCAATTCACACCTAGTCCAGTTCGCCGTTTTGGTTGGTTGGTTTGGCGTCAGAAAGCCCTCTTGCGGGAAGCTCAGTTTGGCGAAACCAAACCAAAGCGAAACCAGCCGAACTGAAACTGAGGGTCGGACCCTAGGTTGCGAAACAGTGTGAAACAGAGGTACCCGAACCGGCCAAACTCAGCGAAACCAGCCAGGTGTGAATCCGCCCTAACGCTCCCTGCACGCACACGTTATGCCTGCATGTGCACCACCCACACTCACTGGAGCCCATTTGTTTGACCTTGTTGACAGTATCTTGCGTACATGTATGCTGGTTGTTGTTATGAAACTGTTTATTTTGTATGGGTGATTAAAGAGTTTCCCCCCTCGTATACCGGGCATTCACAGCACATGCCCTCGGTCTTTCTGGCGCCCCAAGCACGCATACCTGCGCACCTGCCTGTGCACCCCACACTGGAACTTTTCCCTGCCTCACGGCCCGGCGATGATTATAAAAACAGCTCAATATCTCCTGCTCTCTGAGCGGTCATGGTTGCTAAAGCAATGGTGAACAATCTATGAGCCGCAAAAGGTAGCGGCTTTTGGAATCGAACGCATACGATCGAGCATCTTGGTCAAATGCATGCGCAACATAGGTCATGCATATTCCTGTGGGTTGTCCACATCTCATGGATCATGCACAATTCTGCATATTTCAGTGCGTCATGCACATGCATATTTCTGTGCTGCTGCCCCCTCATGATGTCCTCACACCCACCCGGCATCATGCCGCCCTGTCTAGGTTTGTTTTGTGTGGTCATAAGTCTGAAACATGATACTGGTATTTGTCTGGCGCCGCATTTATCTCCCCCACCGGGCGAATGGCAGGAGGACCCTCAGTCCTTTGCCTAGGCCCTAGGCGTTGAATACTATCTCCAATCGGCCTAAGTGTGAAAACAACCGACTCCTGTACTGGACTCTGGGCGTCACATTTTCCGCCCCCCTCCAGGCAAATGGCCGGAGGGCCCTCAGGCCTTTGCCAAGACCAAGGCATGTAATACCCCCCCCCCTGTCATTTGTATAAAAACAAGACTACTGCACTCGACTCAGATCATGACATCACATTTTTCGCCCCCCTCCAGGCAAGTGGCCGGAGGACCCTCAGGCCTTTGCCAAGACCAAAGCTGCCCTAGGCCTGCAGCTTGCAGCTGCTCTTGAGACAGGCTACGGGCACAAGACGGTGGCCACGGAGGACTGTGTGGACGTGCTCATGGATGGGTTTGCCTTCAGGTGCGGCTACTGATGTTGTTCAGTCCAGGGAGACTGGGGGTCTGTTCCTCTTGAAGAGTGACCAGCGTTACTCTTGAAGAGTGACCAGTATTACTCTTGAAGAGTGACCAGTGTTACTCTTGAAGAGTGACCAGTGACACTCTTGAACAGTGACCAGCGTTAATCTTGAACAGTGACCAGCGTTACTCTTGAACAGTGACCAGCGTTACTCTTGAACAGTGACCAGTGTTACTCTTGAAGAGTGACCAGTTTTACCCTTGAAGAGTGACCAGCGACACTCTTGAACAGTGACCAGCGTTAATCTTGAACAGTGACCAGCGTTACTCTTGAACAGTGACCAGTGTTACTCTTGAACAGTGACCGGCGTTACTCTTGAAGAGTGACCAGTTTTGCCCTTGAAGAGTGACCAGTGTTACTCTTGAAGAGTGACCAGCGTTACTCTTGAACAGTGACCAGCGACACTCTTGAACAGTGACCAGCGTTAATCTTGAACAGTGACCAGCGTTAATCTTGAACAGTGACCAGCGTTAATCTTGAACAGTGACCAGTGTTACTCTTGAACAGTGACCAGTGTTACTCTTGAACAGTGACCAGTTTTTCTCTTGAACAGTGACCAGTTTTACCCTTGAAGAGTGACCAGCGACACTCTTGAACAGTGACCAGCGTTACTCTTGAACAGTGACCAGCGTTAATCTTGAACAGTGACCAGCTTTAATCTTGAACAGTGACCAGTATTACCCTTAAACAGACGACAGACGCTAGGATGGCATGCATGACCTTTTCAGGATTGGCAGGTGAAAGTGCTGAAACGTTGTTTGGGGAGCGCGGGGAAAAGTTGCTTTTGGGGGGGGCCGATGAAGTTTTCATTTACGCAATCCATGGATGAGACACTCGTGTTTTTAACATGGCCTTTGCATGCGAGCTTTTTGGGTGTGATTGCTGCCTGCATTTTGCAGCAATGTGTTTCTTGCCTGGCCCTGCCTCTCTTGTCATGGACCTTCAGCCTGGAAAGAGAACCTCGACTGGTGTCTGGACCTCCTCACCGGGCACATTGAACCTCCCCGCTAGTCTGCAATCATATGACCCAAGACCCTGTGTATCAACCCATCTGCTTTCCCCTTGGCCTGAAAATGTGCTCTGTGCCCCTCAGTGCCCCTGTGCCCCTCTATATCAACCCCCCTTTAGGACTCCTCGCTTTTCCGTTAAGTCTGAACCAGGGGGTTCCTAGGGGCCATAAGTTTATGTGTGAAAAAGATGTCCTGAACCTTTCGCCTGACCCTCTCCAACCAGGCTGTTGTTCTACAGCCAGCGGGACGAGCTGATGCTGGCCAAGGGACCCCTCCCTGCCCCGGTCCGCGCCTCAGCCGCCCATGAGGGATCTGTGGGCAGTGCAGACGCCCCTGCCGATCGACCCACCCAACACCCTCTGGTCCGCAGCTGGCACCATGGACTCGTTTCGGCAGCTACCGGCGTGAACTCCGCGATAGCGCCAACAGTGCGGCTGGCCAAACGGTGCGTGCCAGCTGAAACGGTATCTAGTGACTGGGGTGCAACGTGAGGCAATCTGTTACACTATGGAACAGAGGTATATGACTGAAGGGCTGACAAATGGCACCGTGGCGCCGTAATGCAGCCGACCGCCACGACCCAAATTTGCCCAAGCCTTGTGCTCCTATTCAGCGCATGGACGAGAAGCTGGGATTTTGTCGCGATTCGGGCGGAACATGACGCAAGATATAATATTCATGTCTGTGCATGTGTCTCTTCATGTGTCTCTAGCAGAGATCAGATCAAACAACGGCAGGAAATAGTAGCGTGACTTTTGCTACTGTGACTTTGTACCGCAGGTGGGTTGGCGCTCAAATGATGAGTAACCACGTGGCGGACGAGGCGGTCGAGCTGATTGTCCTCGCGGCGGCGGCTGCCTCCTCCTCCACACTGCCGCCCCCGGCGTCTAGACAGAGTGGTGAGAGGCGGGTTTTGTTACATTAAGGGGGGGGCGGTTTCTTTGCTGTGCTGGGCAAGCGGCTGCTCCCTTCTCCATGCTGCCACCCGGGCGTTTAGGCAGAGTGGTGAGAGGCGGGTTCTGTTTCGCTTGAAGAGAGTCGGTTTGGTTTATGGAATGGTTGTGGCTTGCTGTTGCCTACTAGTATGTTGCGCACCATCTCGAGTTATGGCTTATGGTTTCGACACAACAAATGGTCGTAGTATTGAGATATTATAGTTTATTATTAAGATACTTTAAAGGGCATGAAAAGTGTGATGTGCTGAAAAGCTGCCCTGGCACCGAAAGGTTGCCCCACTGCTGTGCCTGACCTCCAAAATCTGGCAGTTTGTACTGTTCATTGTCTGTTCCCCCAAGCGTAAAACCTCCATCCGAAACACTGGCATCGATAGTGCTCCGCACTCCTGTTTCTGAGCCCCAAACCATGGCAGCTTAAGTGTACCCGAAGGCCTGGACCCCAACCCTCAACCCTGGCCAAACGTGTTGCCAGGGTTGGCCTGCCTTCACCCTATACCCCAAACTATGACTGCAAAAGTGTGACCCAGCCTCAAGCCCTGTCTCTACACCCCGGCAGCAATAGTGTTCCCCACTGCCGTGCCTCGTGCCGTGGGCTTTGGGGGTCAAACACTGCCTAAAGTGAAGCCCACTGTTCACTGTCGGCTCCCCTGGGGTGGCTGCGGCCGCCCTGTGGGGGTCGAACCACCCTCGGAGGGGCCCAGGCCCTCTTGATGAGGGTGGATAGAGTCCTCAGACACTTTGCATGAAGAAATACTATCGGCTCGCATGCTTTGTTGCAAACCGTAAGCATGGTGCTGACTTATTCGTAAGTTGGATAGACCTCTCCTGTAGTCCCGTGAGGAGCGGCTCGCTATTCGTCCATTTTGTGGGCAAATCCCTGTAGCCTGAACCTTTCGCCGCAGGCTTCCTGCGGTTCCTGGAGCTGCTCTGCAGCCCCCATCCCTTTCCTTCATCGGAGCCCTAAACACTGGGCTTCATCTGAACCTCTCGCCGCAGGCTTCCTGCGGTTCCTGGAGCTGTTGTGTAGCCACCCATGGCACACACGGGCGCTCGTGGTGGACCCTGAGCGCCAGCTCAGCGCTGCGCAGCGCAAGGCGCTGACTAGGACGTACGACACGAGGCGGGGTGCTGGGCAGCGCATGCCCGCGATGTACATTTGTACCGCCAAGGACCTGGACTCGAGGCAGTGGTGAGGACCGAGGCTGCAATTTGTACACATATACATACTTTTGGTAGAGCCTGAATCCGGAAAATAACTTCAAACGTGTTGGCCGCAAGTGCAGTAGCACACACCACAACCGCACCCGCCACGCTGACCTGCAGGGAGGGAGATATGAACTGTATCAATGATGACATTTGATTTTATGATATATTCCCTGTCCTGGACTGTGCGCTCCTTCTAGGTCTTTGTTGCCCCCCCAGTGGCGATTGGAGTTTCCATAAGGAGCCAGATCATATTTCCTCACGTGGACCTGGGCGACTGGGGACGGGCAGGGGCGGGGGTCCTTTGCACAGGCACCCGCCCGGGCCCGATCAACGTGTACATCCCTTACCTGGTACCGTAGTATCTGGTGAAATACATTTTTTGTCGTTTTTGTCATGAACCCCTCCTAGGCTGGCACTGCAGATGCCAGCCTAGGAGGGGTGACACAGTTGACACTACTGATGCCACAGTACCTCACCCCCCTCCCCTTTGCCTTTATATTAGAATAAACGTTGTGTGCAGTAACTGCTCTGGCTCTTGTTTATTTTCTGCAGCGACTGCTTTGGCGCAAACGAGCCGCACTTCCAGCGTTTTGCAAATTCAACCTGTGGACAATCGCTCCCCAATGCATGATTGTGTGGCGTCACACTTATCCACACTGTGACGAGAGATTGTGTCTCCCTTCTTTGTGTGACCAGGACCCACGAGCACCCCAGCCAGGAGGCGCTCCAGCACCTCTGCGGTATGGCGTCCCGCACGCTCTCCCTCCTGCGTCCACTGATTGAGTCCGGCGGGTGCGCCGGCGGGCCCCGAAACCCAGTCATGGAGCAGCAGCAAGAAACCGCGTGGCTGGAAGGCTTTTGCGCGCCGCGCGAGTCGTTTGACGCAGTGCTGCTCCTGCGGGCAGACTCGATGCCGCAGGCCAATCGGGCGTTGCCGGTAGTTGCTGGCCGCGGACGGGCGGGCGCGGGAGGCGGCGGAGTGCTGGGGCGGCGCGGTCGGCGGCAAGACGCGCTTTCCGCTGAGGAGCAGCAGCCGATTGGGCCGCCTGAGAAGCGTGCACGAGTCTTCCTGAGGGCCTTTCCGGAGAAGGTGGGTGTCAGGGGCCAAGGAGGAGGGAAGGCAGGCATGTTCTGGAGCAGTTGGATGGCGGGAAGCAAGGAGGAGGGAGGTCGGCGTATTGCAAGAAAAACCTGTTGTGGTGACAGAAGAAGGGGGCGGAGTAGGAGGTCGGCATATCGTGAGCAGGGAGAAGGGGGGTCGGTGTATCATGAGGAAAACCTTTTGTGGTCTATTAAGGAGGGAAGGGGAGGGGAGGAGGTCGGCATATCGTGCGGAAAACCTTTGTGGCCTCATAATTGTTCTTTGAGATGGAACCTGAACCATCTCACGCGGAAATGTCTCTAAAGGAGAATCCAATTTGAAAAAGTGACCTTGTTCACCCTTTTTCCACCCTTCTAAGCTTTTATTTGTTGTGTTGCGTGCAGCTGGCTGAGAACCGGGGCCCAGACCAGCTGGTTCCGGAGCTGCTGGTGGGATTCGACCCGTTGCCACTGCTCATTGCGGCGCTGGACGAGCGGTTTGGACACTTGGCGGTGTTTTGCGCAGACTACCATGGTGGGGCATCAGTCGGCGTCAAGTGGCGGGCGTCGGCATTCCTGCCAGCAACAGTCAAAGTATGGACATGCGTGGAAATGTGTGGGCGGGTTTATCATCACATCAACCTGGGGCCTGGCTGGAAGGTCATCTCCTTGCACAACACTTGCTCGCATAGCTGAAGTTGATTTGTGTGAATATCTGATCTTACAATCTGCATGCGCACCTGCACAACACACTGCATTCCGCACCAGCCATCACGACCCGGCGATGATTATAGAAACAGCTCAATATCGCCTGCTCTCTGAGCGGTCATGGTTGTTAAAGCTATGGTGAACAATCTATGAGCCGCAAAAGCCGTCGATCCCCTGGGACTATGACCATCCCTGTTGCATGCTTGCCATGATGCATGCGATTCCTTGCAGCCTGCAACGAGGGCAGAGTCAGGGTTAATCTTCAACCCTAAGGTAGAGCATCGCGAACCCTCATCGGGGAAGAAAGCGAGTGAGCCGACAGACATTTGTGCGCCCTTTTCATCCTCTGAACGCCTGTCTTTGAGCCTTCACCTCAAATTCAGCATCATCGAGTCCCTATGACGGACTTCGCCCCTCTCCCCATCTAGCGTACATGGAGGACCATCTCTCTTCCCCCCTGACCCCACACTCCCCTGTCGCCCTGCAGGCTGTCACGGCACACGCCTCCTTGCCTTGCACGCTGTCTGTGTGTTCACCCGGACCCACGCTGTGCGTGCCCAACATCGTGCACCTGCTTGCTGACATCAAGGAGTTGGGACAAGGCATGATCCTGGACATCTCGTTGCCGTGAAGCGCTAGGTTCCGGCTGTCAAGCTTGCTCACTGCAGCGTTGGTGTTGTGTCAGGGATTTGGGACAGGGTATGATCCTGGACATCTCGTTGCCGTGAAGTGCTAGGTCACGACTGTCAAGGTGGCTGACTTTAGGCCTTCGTGTGGATTGTGGACATTGCACTGCTTTGCTGACTGGGTATCTTTCAGGTTGACTGGCTGATGGAAAATCTGAGTTGGAGTTGTCTATTCATGTGTTGTACATATGACGAAGGTGTAATGTCATTGACATATGACGAAGAGTGGGGATGTCATTGCGTACCCCTACCTGGTACCAATTTGTGGATCGGTTATTTATATGTGTGTGTGTTGCTTGTGTTGCCATCCTTTTACGGTGACTGTGTTCTGGCCTCATCCTGCCTTCATTCTTCGAGCTTCAGATTTGACTACGTTTTTTGTTGTCCGTAAGGCAGGCTTTTTGCTCTTCCTCCCCCTGCGGGCGCTAGTACCTCATGTCACCTGCACAATATTCATGTAAGATTTCATGTTTTATTATTTCCTACAAATCTGAAACTTGATTCACAGAAAATTTAGAGGAGGATATGTGAACCATTTCCACCTTTTACATAACCTGACAGAAGGGCGTCCACGCGGCCGACCTCTTTTGAGCCCAATGGGGTAGCGTCATAAAAGAAACAGCCACCCCCTCTGCCTCGGGCTCAAAACTTGCAATCAGCTCTGCTGGTGGATGGTCAAGGAACTTCTGGAGATCGAAATTTTGACAAGAGTGACTATTCCCTGGTGCACCCCCATGGCAGCGACTACAGCCGATTGTTGCCTTAATCTTGTTGCCGCTGCTATTGAAGGGGCGCAATACCCCACTCCTGTGGTGACAAGTGCATCCAGTTTCCAGATAGCCAATCCAGCAATCTTCTCATCCGCCTCAGCTTCTGGTAGTCGCGCTCTCGACAACATTTTGGTTATGCTGCAGAGCCTTACCCACATGGCCCAGGGTTGTAATGCCGTGGACTCTTGTGTGCGTGATCTGTTGGACAGTCCTTGGCCTGTGCATAATGTGCTTCAGTTTTGCGGATACTACACATCTACGAGAGGCTGTTTGTGTGTGTGTATTCTTCACAGGCATGAAGCCCTGGTTGATGTATTTTTGTAGGTTGTGGCTTAAGGAGCAAAAAACGGTTGTGAGAGCGGACCACAAAGAGTGACCTATTAATTTCCTGGTGCGGTTTGCATGGGAGCTGCTCTTGCTTAGTGAGCTCTTGTTAGATATTAAGATATATGAGGTGCACGCATTATACACGGTAGCAGGCCAATGCTACTGGTACATGTTAATGACCTGGTGCCTCTGGGCCCGCCTTAAAAAGCTCGACCACGTCAGCAAACATAAAATCAGCTGGTACCTGCCAATGACGTTACAGCTCTGGGCCATGCACAAGAAGGCTGAAGAGGTGTCACGTCATTGACAAGAAGGCTCGGCCGCATGGGCGCCCAACTGTTCAGATGGGAGAGAAGAAGAAACTTTAAGGTACAGGGAACACAAATATTAAAGGAACAAATGAGAGGCTGGGAAGGCAAACAAGTCCGGGACCTGAGCTCCTCTAGTAACTAGCCCTCAACAGAGTATATAACAGCGTCCACAAAAGCAAGTGCATCCCACCCCAGCCCGGCCTGGTACAGCTGGTGGAAGTTTGTGGCACCGTTCGGGAGACCCCCACTCCCACTCCCGTGACTGCTCCCTGACACTAGGGCATTCAAAGCAAGCAAGTACTGCATCCTCTACATGATCGCCATCACCCCTGGTACAAGTGTATCGCCCACCTTTCCACGGTCGGACTGTTACTGAGGTCACAGATGAAGGCACCAACTTGTCGGGCTTGAGCCCTTAAACTGTCACATTGTTTTGCTCTGCCCACGTGCGCTGATCCTCTGGATGCTCTGTTCACGGACATGCCCTATGTAATGCGGATTCTCTAGGAGGCCCTGGCACCAGCCGAGCTCGGGTAACACACCTTTGCGATCTTGGCCATGATGCGAGCCTCGAGCAGGCAAACCTCCAGCTGCGGCTGCGGCTGCGGCAGCGGCGGCGGCTGCTGAGCCGCAGGTGCCTCCCCACCCTGGGATCGACAGCTTGCCTTCCTCACTTCCAAACGATGTGCGCAGGAACCACCCTTAGCCCAGCCTGCGACACCCACGACGGCCCCCAAACGGACAGCAGGACCAGCGGTGGCAGCGGCGGCGGCGGCGGTGGAGCTGGTCTCTGAGAGGGCCTCCAAAATGACTTCCTCCAGGGCGACTGCTCCGCACTGAAGCAAGGCGTTGTCTGCGGCCCCTTGGCCAGCATCAGCAGAAATGCCCCCTGGGGCAGCGGCGGCGGCGGCAGGCGCCCATATGTCCACCTCATGCTGCGTCCGCCGCTGGGCATCGTCGATAGCGGCCTGCATGCACTCCTGTAAGGCGGGATCCAGGGAGGCGTCACTTGTAAGCGTCAGCGGCAAAAAAGTAGAAAGCGGATAATTTAGAACTGTTAGGGCTTCAATAATCTAGGACTTAACCAGGACTTAATTAAGTTGAGAGGTTTTCGGACTTTTGTTTTAGGGATCCAGGTTCAGAGACCCTTGCAGCTGATCACTTGTCGAATTTCGATTTGAAATCTGATCGAAAAAGTTGAAAACCTGGCTGGAATTTGGAATTGAGCCATTTGAGGTCTGATGGGATCATTGGCAGGAAAGTGAGACGAGGCACATAAAGGACGCATGCACCAGCAGGGACCAGAATAGACACCACTGCATGTCTTCAATCCGCACCAGGGTTCCCTGCTGGGAGTCCTGCAACACCACATCTGTGAAAACACAACACCTAAAACCCTAGAACACCGAATACCCTTCTAGAAGATTCATCATACTCGTTTTTCAGACAGCCGCAGACTTGCGTGCCCTGAATCCGAATCCCACCTTTCCCACACTGTACACGGTGCCCTCCTCGCTTCCCTTGGCGCGCGCACAAAGCTTTATGTGCTTTTGCCCGATAGGCGTGCTGAACCGGACGTTCTGAGCCAGGCTCTCAGGGATCATGGCGGGCAGGGTCGTTGAGGGCTGACCGATGGGGAGGCGCGCCCGTACAGCCACAAACCTGTGAGGGTAGGTGGGAGAGGTGGGGCAGGGGGGTGGGTGGGTAGGGAATGGTGGCCAAGGCAGGGGCAGTGGGGGTGCTGAGGGGGTTAAATGTTCCATGCAGCTCCATGCGCCCCCATGCAGCTCGATGCGGGCTCGTGCGGCCCCATGCAGCCCCATGCGGCTTGTACCTGACACACTGCTCCAGGTGGAATTTCTCCCTCAGCAGCACCGTGCACTGATGCCTCATCTCCTCCAGCTCCTGTTTCAGCCTGAGGTGGTATTGGATCTTCTGACGCACGTTGTTGTGGCCCAGGCCCGACTTCCTGATCAGCTCACTGAGAGGAGGAAGGCAACAGCAATGGTCAGCAGGGGGTTCCAGGCAGGACGAGCTGGTCTGCTTGCCGCAAAAAGGAGATTTCAGGCACCCACAGGTTCCAGGCGGGCATTCCATTTGCCTGCCCCCTTGGTTGGCATGCCCATGCTCGTCCTTCGCCTTTCCCTAGGACATGAAACCAAAGGCTACATCCCCCCCCCCAGCCCCCCCCCAACCACCCGGAATTCCCCATTCCTCATTCCCCATTCCCTGTTCGACCAACTACTCGATGCTCTCCTCCATCTTTTGCATGTGAGCGGCCATGCAGGTGTTTTCGTCCGTCAGGCGCTGCACCTCCAGCTCGGCGGCCTCGGCAGCTCTGGCGGCCTGCAGGTACCTGCAGGTTTAGGGAACAGGTTTGACGGTAAAGGGTTCAGGGTTCAGGGTTTAAGGGCCCCAGGAGTATCCACAGAGGTCCAATCACCAACCAGATCACAAGACAGCTGGTGCAACCTGCAGCGCAAAGCAACACCATGAAACGAATTCAAACCTCAACTTCTGAAGCACAAGATTCCATTTCCAAACTCGAAATTCAAGCCAGCCTCGTTAAACCCTAGATCTGCTGATCCCAGCCTGGGTTTCGGATCCCCAAGCTCACTTTTCACGAGCCTCTGCAGCCTCTGCCGCTGCTGCTTCCACGTTGGAGGCTGCTGATGTGGCATGGGCCCCCTGGGCCTCAGTCTCCGCCAGCTCCAGCTGCCAGGCGCAGGCCTCCTCCCTTGCCAGCGCAGCCTCAGCCGCATGGGCCTCAACCTGAAAGTGTGGAGCAAGGTTGCAGAAAAGTGGAGATTTAGTGTGTTAGGGTACAAATATGATCAATGTATCCTTATTCACCGGTGGAGATTCATTTGTGAATTTAAAATGTGTCGTGTTCGCCGGGGAGCACGATGGGGAACCAGATGGTTAGACAGGTGCGGGAAGTGCTTGCTGGAAGCAATGACCTTCATTGCGTGCCTCATTGCGTGCCTCATTGCATGCCTCATTGCATGCCTCATTGCATGCCTCATTGCATGCCTCATTGCATGCCTCATTGCATGCCTCATTGCATGCCTCATTGCATGCCTCATTGCATGCCTCATTGCATGCCTCATTGCATGCCTCATTGCATGCCTCATTGCATGCCTCATTGCATGCCTCATTGCATGCCTCATTGCATGCCTCATATGTGTGAGTAATATTAATGATTGATGAACAGCTTGACCAGTGTTGGGCACTGCTCTGGTGCGTTACCGATCATTGATGCTTGCTTACTGCTTTTAATATGCATCATTCCTGCTGGGCTGCGATTAATGTTGAACCCTACCGGTAATTCCCGGTTTTAGACCCTTCAACCTTGAGAAGACACAGCTGTGGGCCCGCCGCCTCACCTCGGCCACCAGCCGCTCGTTCTGCCTCCAAAGCATGTCGGCCTCCTCCTCAGCCGCCGATGCCTTATCGCGGGCGGCCCCCAGCCGTGCCCTCAGCGCCTGCGCCTCGCCTGCCGCTGCCGCGCTCTCGGCCGCCGCGGCCGCCATCCTGGCCTCCTGCCTCGCCCCGTCGTCCACCAGCATTGCCAGAGTCTCCTGCAGCACCTGGACGTGCGCATGGTGCGCAATCTGGAGCTCACGGTGCTCCTGTGCTGCCTCCGCTTTTTCGATCTCCAGGCAGGTGATGCCCGCCTTCAATCCCGCCACAGTGGCAAAGAGAGCCTGCAGAGAGGGAGGGGGCACGCAGGAAAGCTTTTCGGGGGGAGGCTGCTGGGAAGCATGTGGAGAGGAAGGGTGCTGGAGATGAGCCACAAGTCTATGAGGGATCGATGGAGGGGACCTTGAATCTGCGGCACCAACGTATGGGACTTGGAATCTGGGACACCAACGGATAGGACTTGGAATCTGGGACACCAACGTATGGGACCTTGAATCTGCGGCACCAACGGGAAGGGACCGGGGCATTTTACTGCACCGAGGAATGGGGATTGGAGAATGTTTTTTTTTTAAATGTCTCAAATGGCCTGTCTGCACCCTTAAACGAGTGTGTAAATAAGTAGAAACGCACGTGCCGTTGATTTTAATATTCAATTTCAGTCCAAGCAAAAGAAGACAATTCCTTGCGCGTCAGCTTGGCTCCCAATGTACTGTTTACTTACTTTGAATTCTAGAACCTGAAGTCATGAGACACAAAACATGAATCGCCAACCCTTGCTGAGCGAGGGCTAGAGGCCCTTCAGGGCTCCATCTCCTCCAGTTGCTCGCCACAAACTGAAATTTAAATTCCGAACCCTAAACCCTGAACCCTTATGGCACCCTTTTAAGTCCGAGACTCACCTTCAGTCCAGCCAGTGAGGGCTCCATCTCCTCCAGTCGCACGCCTCGTTCCGAAGCCAGGGACTTGAAGCCCCTGGCCCGAGCCTCCATCTCCGCCCGCGCCGCACGTCCCGCGGCCTCCACCGCTGGCGTTCGGCCCTTGGCGACAACTGTCCCGGGCTGGCCCGCCCCGCTGCACACCAATACCCCCATCCCTGGCTGCCTGCCGCTGCTACTGCCTGCTGCCTGCTGCGGCTGCCCGGCCTCAGCACCTCCCGACCAGGCAGCAACAACATCTGGCACTGCTCCTGCCAAGCCGCTGTGGTGACAGGTCACGCTCTTGCCCGGCGGTGTGCCCGGCTCGGACGCCAGTGGGTAGGCTGCGGCGGCCTCTAGAGCCAAGACCGCCTTTTTCACTAGGCCGGCTGCCGCGCTCCGCACTTGTCCGCCGCAGTTGCTCTCCGCAACCTCCTCCGCCTTCTCTCCATCAGGCGCCCCCTCTCCCTCCATAAAGACCCTCCCTGCCGCGAAATCCACCGGCACCTCGACTGCATCCGCTGCTCCTGTCGGCTGTTTGCTCGCGGAGGCCGCTCGCAGGGATCGCAGAGAGCGGGAGGCCGGGAGAGTGGAGGTCGCGGCAGGGATCGCGACGCAGAGGCTCCTTTTCTTGCAGGGGCTGAAACTGCCACTCCCCATCAGCAGCCCCTCGTCAGCTCCTCTCTGCTGGTCACTGGACGCACTGCCTTTTCTGCTGAACGTGGTCATGCTCTTCAGCAGCTCCTCGTCTGCAGAGCCAAGCATCTCCAGACCCTCGGGACTGCCTAGCAGATCAGCGATGGTGCTGGGTCCCTGCGTTGTTCCGGTGCAGCTTCCAGTAACATCAGAAGCAGCAGCAGCTGCAGGCTTGTCACTCAAGTGATGCACTGAAGCCTCCAGATCCAGTGCTTCCAGATCTCGACACAGCACTTCGAGATCTGGATCCAGCGTTTGCAGCCCTGCATGAGTTGAAACCTTTTTTACTGTCGGGGCCTCCATCCATGCTGCAAGCTCAAAGATGTACCGCTCCACGAAGTTGTCTTTGCTGGGCGGCTCCTGTGGGAACACTGAAAGCAGGTCTTTGCAGAGGTTCGCCGGGTTTGGGGGCTGTGACGGATCGGGACTGCTCACTACTGCCTCCGCCATCGTGGGTCGTTTAGCCGCGACTTGGGCGGAGGGAACAGCATGCAGCAGTGAATCGCTGTCTACCGGTGATGAAGATTTATCCATCGCCTCTGGGGCTTCCGGGGCTTCTGGTGCCTCTGGCCTTGCAGGTATTGAAATCTTGTGGACGGCAGCATCTGAAGGTGTCTGCTCTGCCACGAGGACCGTGCAATCCTGAAGGCATCAATGCAGCAGGGATGCAGCAGAGTGAGCAAGGTTGTTGCAGAGGTGGCGGCTAGGTGGCTACGGGTAGTTTGTTTTGTTAGCGGCTGCAGCAGACAATTCTGTTGCTAGGCCCACGCAAGCCTGAAGGCAGAGAGTGTGGACATACGCACACAGAAATAATGAGGGATGTGACAGCAGAAAGCCTGAAGGTAGAAAGTGCAGCTGCGACACACAAATAGAGACTGAGCGACTCGTGAGGTTGCAGCTGAAGACCTGCCAGCGGATAGAGCAGTCGAGATATACAGATAGCGAGGGATGTCACATCAGGAAGCCTGAGGGTAGGAAGGGCGGCAGCAGAGACATGCAGACTGGAGTGAGCACCATAGCAGCCGATGTGGTTCTGAGTTCTAACAGCTGGGAGGTTTCTCCTGTGCTGTACTGCTGTGTTTCGTTTCTCGTGACTCAGCTACATGTCAGCTACACTCTGACCTCTGGCCAGAGGCCCCAGTTGTGGCCAACCAAACTGCCGTTGGGAATCAGTCGCAGTAGGTTGGAGCTGGTTTGGTCCCAAGTCGTAGCCGGAAAAATAAACACTGCTATGCTAATGTGAGGTAGCACTCGTCAGGGGGGATTTCACTTTTTGGAATCTTATCTTATTATTGGAAGCGAGCTTGGAAGTGTGACTGAGAGGCTGATCGGCACCGAGTCAGTGCAACTGTCAGTACCACCCTACCTTCTTAGTTATGAACAATGAATGCATGCGTGGTCGAGTGTCTGGCCAAGAACAACTGAAAGATACAAGATTCCGCTGTTACCGGTGTCGGTATTAGTAAATCTACCTTCGTAACGCCTTCTGTTGCTGACGTGACATGGAATGGCTGCTCGGCCAGGAGGTAGCAGCGGCCGTGCTCTTCACCGCCAGCAGGCGCAAGTGACGTGACCGGTCGGCTGCGATAGGCGAACCCGGAAGATCCGTCGTCGACAGCCTCAGCCGCAGGGACGACATCAGCTGTCGCAGAACGAGGCGCCGGAATCCACTTCAGGCTGTCAGCAGCAGCGGTCAACATTAAGGGTGCTTGCTGCTGTGGACTCGTACGAATGAATGCATCTGAATGAGCTTGTGGCAGGTGCGCCACCTTGCTGCTGTTGTCTAGTTGCATGATGGGCGTGAGCAGGTACTAGGTGATGGGAGGCTCAAGGCTGATTGACGTGCAGTACCCTTGCTTGGATGCTTGAAGGCGTCTGATTCCCAACGCGACGCAAGCAGTCACTAAAGGAGCAGATCGGTGAACGTACTCGTGCTGGCTTTTCAGTTCTCAAATAAACCTGCATGCGCTTCAAACCTTCACCAGCAAGACAGTCGGGTTGTTAGAGCTCAGCAATTGTAAGTTGTAAGTATATGCGTATCGTATTCAATTGGCGGTGGCGTTTCAAGGTCTGATCAGATAGCGGCACCGATCGCGATGTGAGTGACAGGCCGACCGCTGTCTTGATGTGACTGGTGTCGCCGCATCTCTCAGTCGGTCTCTACCTGGTAAAAGTTCCAGCTAGCTGCAAGACAGCGTTGAGATTAGAGAAGCCCCTTTCTTCTTTGGTTGTGTTCAAAAGTAGACACGCGATATAATTTGAAATTATATGAAAATCAAGTGACAAAAAATGCAACCTCACGGGCTCATCAAGCAGCTCGCTCAGCAGCGTCGCTGCTGCAGCGACAGTCACGTCTTGGCGAATAATGTTTCATTTAGGGGATTCAGGTTGTAAATTGTTGTGTCTCATCTAGTGTCAAGACACGACAGGCAGCGTGTGACCTATCCATCCAGGAATTCAGCCCATTATTCAGGTTCCTTCACAATTGAGACCCGAAACAGAAACACAGCATGTTCTCCAAAACATATGATGGTCTACAGGGCTAAATGTCTCGCTTGTACGCAGTAAATCAGTGCCTGCTTACCTCCTGATGGTCATCATCAGAGTGGTTTAAGGAACATGTACAGTGGCCAAGCCACCTAGGAATTCGACTGGCCAGCGTGCCAAAATAGAAAACGATCAAGCACAGATAGGGATCACGCACTCCAAGTAGACTCTAAATAAAAGCAAAGGCTCTGAACCTCACAAAGCTTCAGGAGGCCGAAACAACTTGTGGGCTGGAGCACAGAACCAGGCCTGGGGGGAACAGAGGGGCCAAGGCCCGAATGAATCCGTTCTGTCTCGAAGACTACACATCACGGCATCAGGAATTCAGGCAGCAAGGCTAACATCAGAACATAGTGTGAATATGTCCACTCCGGCTGAATGGCTGACGGCTGAACACGGCGATCAATGCCGAATTCTTAATTCAGCACACACTCATTCAGCCCTGATCGAGAGTGGTCACTGCGCCCCCTCCCCCCCCACACAAGGCGGCGGAACGCCCAGATCACCACCCCAGCATCGTTCTAAAGGCATGGTGGTTTCTCGATCAAGGATGGCGGCCCTCTGTGGTGGTGGATCGCCGATGAGACGCGCCCACGTTTTCCTTGTCAACGCTTTCTGAAGCTCCGGCGCCCTTGTCGCGCCCTTGCTGCTGCTGCTGCCGCTGCGCCGCCTGCGAATGCCGCGCGGTCTCTTGCAGGGGATGAGGTAGCGGGGCGGAGGCGCCCCCCTCGTCCACTCCGCGGGTCTTCTTCATGCCCGACTCCATGTTGTTGTTGCGTTCGTACCGCTTGAGCTTCTGACTCAGCATGTCGACATCGTACTGCATCCGGGCGGGAAGGGGGTACAAGCAGGGGGTCAGGAAGGTAGGGGGTAAGCAGGGGGGTGGGAGGGAAGGGGGTAAAAGCAGGGGGTCGGGAGGACTAAATGAAAGGGCCAGGGTTTAGGTCGCTGCACATATTTCCGAACCCTCGTTCCTCAGGGTTCAGCCAGAAAATTCCCTCAGGGGCCCCTCCACCTGCTGACCTGCCTGTGCCTCTTAATTTGCTTCACCGCTGCATCACAGATCATATTACAACATCTGAAATTGCAGAGACACCAGAAAATACCTTTTAAAGCGACATGTGCAACGAGAGGCTCCACTGAGTATGTGTACCCTTTCGTATCTTTAGGGTTCAGGGTTAAGGGTACAGGCTTAGGGATCTTTGAACCCGTGTACGGATTTATCCTACATGCCGTATCAGCCTCCTCTCTCCCTTTCCTCCAGGCTGACCAGAGCAGGGTTTCAGCTTCACAGCTACAGACCCGAAACCAGCGCATCACTGTCATAGGGTTTAAGGTTTTGAAACCCTAAACCCTAAGCTTCACAGCTACAAACCGGGAACCGCCGCATCCTGTCATACCTGCAGGGAGCGTACATCCTTGAGGCCGTCCAGCAGCGGGCCCAGCTCACCCTTGTTGTCAGTCAAGTCTTTTCGCAACCTGAGGGAACACAAACAAGCAGGTGTGAGGTGTCTCAGCGGCAAGCAAGCGGGTGGGTGCTGTCTGTTAAATCATTTTGCAGGCGTGAGCAGAGGGGGCATGAGCAGCCCTAGGATGCAACCAGGCAGGTGTGTGTGAGTGGTTTCAGCATGCAGGGCTATGGAGAGACGAGAAAAGGCCTCAACCGAGCCAGGCATTTTGTTAAAAGCTGAGCTCGGCTACCGGTATTCTGATTTTTGTGACACATATGGTTAACAGCTGGGATGACCTCACCTGAATAGCAGAGCTTGCAGCTTCTGCTCAGCCCTCTTAGCCTTGCGGAGCTCCTGCAGTCAAGCATTCAGTCATACATCACGCATTCAGTCACACATTACACATTCAGACACACATCACACATTCAGACACACATCACAGATTCAGACACACATCACACATTCAGCCATACATTACGCATTCAGTCACACAACACACATTCAGCCACACACCACACATTCAGTCATACATCACGCATTCAGTCACACATCACACATCCAGTCACACATCACACATCCAGTCACGCATGCAACATCCCATTCATCAGAACGATATATTCCCCAGCTGCTATCCAGAGCCATTAAGTTGTATCTTTTTTCGGCTACGAGTCCACCTACGGCGGGTCACCATGCGGCTGATAGAGGCCCGATTGGGAGCCAACCTGAACCGGCCTACGGCTAGTGGCCAAAGCAGCATGACTGGCCACAGCCCGGGCCTCCGGCCATAGGTCGGAACGTAGCAACTGACATGTAGCTGAGGTACGAAAAACAAAACTCTGGCCAGCCATTTGCAAGGAGCGGCGGCGAGTTCTCATGCAGGCAAGAAGCTCCGATATCCCGTCACCGATCGACATAGTAGGGTTTACTCTGAAACCCTAAACCCAAGATTGTGTACGACTCCGGTCCAGTATGCGAAGGCAACAGGAGGGACCAGGGTTTAGAGTTTAGGGTTAAGAAAATTATGTTCAGACAAATATGCTCATCCCACAAACCCTGACCCCCCCCCCCCTTAGAGCCTCTCCGCATCCTCATCACCCTGCCTTCCTCCTAGGCCACCCCTACCTGCTCCAGAGCGGCCGCCTTCCCCCGCAGCTCCTCCAGCTCCTCCGCGCCAGCCTCCGGCACCAGCGCGCCTGCAGGCTCCCTGGCCTGGACCTGCTGCTGCAGGCACGTGTTCTGCTCGGTGAGCCAGTGGATTTGGGACTCCAACGACAGCATGCGCGCGTTCAGCTCCGCCTCCTTGGCCTTGGCCGTCAGCTCCATCTGAGTGAGTGGCAAAAGTAGGCGGGACAGCGACCGGGGGCATCAGGGGTGTCAGTTTTATTGTGGTGACTTGAGAAAATGGCAGCTGAGCCGCATTGGCATCCGCACCATGACCGGTGCAGTAACGGTCCCATGGATGTGAGGCAAGCATACCCCCCCCCCCCCCCTGCCTACAGTCCCCCCATTTCACAAAGGCTGCTCAATCAAACATCTCTATCAAGAACATATTAGAAATTTATGGTTTAAACCTAGACCCTAAACGTTCCGGGTTCAGAATTTATGGTTCACACTTAGACACTAAGCCGGGCTAAGGGTGAACGGTTTAGAACTTAACCCAAAACATTCCGGATTTAGGGTTCAAACCCTTAACCCTACACATTCCGGGCTGTCTGTGCGCCGACCCTCCCCCGCACTCATGGTAGCACGATACGGCATCAAACAACACAATACAGCACAGGTTCAGCCGGACTGTACTACCAAAGTGCCACGATGTGGTACGATACGGCACGGGTTCAACCGGATTGTACTACCAAAGTGCCACGATACGGCACGGGTTCAGCCGGATTGTACTACCAAAGTGCCACGATACGGCACGGGTTCAGCCGGATTGTGCTCCCCTCCCCCCCCGCACCTCTTCCAGCGTGATCTCGTGCTGAGCCGCCTGGGCCGCCGCCACGTCCTGCATGGCCTGCTTCTGCCTGGCCAGGCCGGCGGCCAGGCTGGCGTTGGCGGCGGCGACTGCGCCCTGCTCCACCTTCAAGCCCTCCTGCAGTTTGGTCACCTGCTCACCCTGATTGGAACAAGGCAGGCAGCAAGCCAAGGTTCCAGCTTCAAGTATGATTAAGGCTGTCAACCCTAAAGTGTGGTAGGGTCACCCTGGCTGGTACCAGGTACGCCCAGGTTTCAGCTTCCATAATTATTAGGGTTGACAACCATAAAGTGGTCACTTGCTCACCCTGGTTGGAACAAGGCACGCAGCACGCCCGGGTTTCAGTGTGAAGAATGTTTAAGGCTGTCGCCCATAAAATATAGTTGGGCACCTGCTCACACTGGTCGAGGGCTTCAGGCTGCCAGATGGTTGGAAAGACGCAACACAATTCCAAAATGAAATCAGTCTATATAAGGCTGCACTGACTTTTAACGGTTTTCAACTTACTAAGTAACGATTTTCAACTTAATAAGTAACGGTTTTCAACTGACGAGCAGTGTCCATCTCACCACATCTACAACTGCTTATCACTCACCCGTGGGAGGGGGGAAGGGGTGCGTTTTCCCCCGCTACAGCGTGAACTTTGCATCCGCCCCATGGACTTTTTAAGCAACCAAGAAAATGATATATATTAGCCTCAGCCCCCTAAGCATTGTTCAAACCTTTGCACCAGCATTTATTTTTCATCAATCAGCTACATGTCAGCTACACTTTGGCCTCTGGCCGGGGGGGCCATCTTTGGCCAGCTATGCTGCTTTGGCCACCAGTTGTAGGCCGGTCCAGGTTTGGTCCCAATCAGGCCTTTTGCGGCGATGGGGCGAAGGTGGACTTGTAGCGACAAAAAGGAAAACTGTTTTGCAACCTCCCACGGGCCTGCAGGACATCATTGCTTCCTATGTTTACTTTTCTCCAACTCAGCCCGATCCGCGCTGATCAAACCCTTTGCACCTTCCCAAGGCCCTTGTGGGACACACCTTGAATATATAAAAACTTTCCTGACCCAATCTTACCAGCGTTGTGGCCAGGTTGGCCTGGGCAACTGCGCGTGAAGAGGTCAGCTTGAGCTCCTCTTGCAGTTGCTGCATGGCATGGATGCTAGGCAAGAAGAGGGGGCAAGAGGAGGAGCAAGAGGAGAGGCCAAGGATAGGGGGGTCAGTGCTAGGCAAGAAGAGGGGGCAAGAGGAGGAGCAAGAGGAGGGGCAAAGGATAGGGGGGTCAGCGCTAGGCAAGAAGAGGGGGCAAGAGGAGGAGCAAGAGGAGAGGCCAAGGATAGGGGGGTCAGTGCTAGGCAAGAAGAGGGGGCAAGAGGAGGAGCAAGAGGAGGGGCAAAGGATAGGGGGGTCAGCGCTAGGCAAGAAGAGGGGGCAAGAGGAGGAGCAAGAGGAGAGGCCAAGGATAGGGGGGTCAGTGCTAGGCAAGAAGAGGGGGCAAGAGGAGGAGCAAGAGGAGAGGCCAAGGATAGGGGGGTCAGTGCTAGGCAAGAAGAGGGGGCAAGAGGAGGAGCAAGAGGAGAGGCCAAGGATAGGGGGGTCAGCGCTAGGCAAGAAGAGGGGGCAAGAGGAGGAGCAAGAGGAGGGGCAAAGGATAGGGGGGTCAGCGCTAGGCAAGAAAAAGGGGGCAAGAGGAGGAGCAAGAGGAGAGGCCAAGGATCGGGGGGTCAGCGCTAGGCAAGAAGAGGGGGCAAGAGGAGGAGCAAGAGGAGAGGCCAAGGATAGGGGGGTCAGCGCTAGGCAAGAAGAGGGGGCAAGAGGAGGAGCAAGAGGAGGGGCAAAGGATAGGGGGGTCAGCGCTAGGCAAGAAGAGGGGGCAAGAGGAGGAGCAAGAGGAGGGGCAAAGGATAGGGGGGTCAGCGCTAGGCAAGAAGAGGGGGCAAGAGGAGGAGCAAGAGGAGGGGCAAAGGATAGGGGGGTCAGTGCTAGGCAAGAAGAGGGGGCAAGAGGAGGAGCAAGAGGAGGGGCAAAGGATAGGGGGGTCAGTGCTAGGCAAGAAGAGGGGGCAAGAGGAGGAGCAAGAGGAGGGGCAAAGGATAGGGGGGTCAGTGCTAGGCAAGAAGAGGGGGCAAGAGGAGGAGCAAGAGGAGGGGCAAAGGATAGGGGGGTCAGTGCTAGGCAAGAAGAGGGGGCAAGAGGAGGAGCAAGAGGAGGGGCAAAGGATAGGGGGGTCGGTGACAGTGGCCAGTGATAGGGGGTGCTGGTGACCAGAGACAAGGACAAGGTGGGGGGGGAGGTGGAATGGATGCTGGGCAAGAAAAGGAGGCAAAGGAGAGGGATAGTTGGCGGCGGGGCCAAGATGTAGGGAGAAAGATATAGGGGGCCAAGGAGGGGGGGGAGGTAATGGATGCTGGGCAACAAGATGAGGCAAAGGAGAGGGATAGGCTGTGACTCATGATAGGCTTGCATTGCTCACATGCCGTAGGATAGGAACAGAGCAAAGGATGGGGGGGGGGGGGGGGGCATGATGAAGGGGATGCCGGCAAGAAGAGGAGGCAAAGGAAAGGAAACAATTGGCGACGGGGGCAAGGTATAGGGGGGCAAAGGACAGATTCATGCCATGGGAAGGGGGGCATTGGTGACAGGGCTGGACACAATATGTCAGTATGTTTGCCTGTGACTCAAGGATGGACACGGACGCAGACAAAGGATTGCCTGGCCTCTCAGGTGGCCTCAAAGCTGTCCCCTGCCCTCACCTGCTGCCCGCGTTTCCAGCACTGGCCGCAAGCAGCCCACGCAGCTCCGCGACCTGAGCAAAGAGGGGCCATCACGCTGCTGATCAAGATGGGCCATCTTATTTCCGTGCACTTTCACAGCCGGGGTATTTGCGGCAGATCAAAAGGTATAACGATACGGCACAGGTTCACCCGGATTGCACCACCAAGGTAGAACCATACATAGCACCATACTTCTCTCTCTTCCTGTTCTTCCTCCTGCTCTCTCTTCGGGCAGAAGAAAGACGAGGAGAGGAGATCCCCCCTCCCTCTCATCCAAACCTTATTCTCTCCCCTCCTTTTAACCCCCTCCTGCCCTCTCTTCGGCCTCGCAGGGCATCCATGCAAGATGAAGTCGCCGAAGTTAACTCTTCAAACCCAATCAGCGTAAAAAACAAATGTGGTCCTGGGGGTCTTGCCGTCTGATCCTATGTCACCCCTACACAGCAGCAGCGCCTGGCATGCATGCCTGTGTCCCTGACCTCACATCAGCACAGTGCCTAGCGCCAGTGTGACTCCCGAGTCGCCGCCTCAGTCTCACTCAGCTCTATCCTCCGTCGGGATATATACCTCCTCCGCCTCCAGCCTAAACCCTCGACTAGGCCTTAGGCAACCTTAACCCCTAAACCCTCGACTAGGCTGTAGGCAACCGTGACCCCTAAACCCTCGACTAGGCCTTAGGCAACCGTAACCCCTAAGCCCTCCACTAGGCCTCAGGCACCCCTTAACCCTCCACTAGGCCTCAGGCAACCCTAAACCCCAAACTAGGCCTCAGGCAACCCTAAACCCTCAACTAGGCCTCAGGCAACCCTTAACCCTCCACTAGGCCTCAGGCAACTCTTAACCCTCCAATAGGCCTCAGGCAACCCTAAACCCTGAACTAGGCCTCAGGCAACCCTAAACCTCAAACTAGGCCTCAGGCAACCCTTAACCCCAAACTAGGCCTCAGGCAACCCTTAACTCTCCACTAGGCCTCAGGCAACCCTAAACCCTCAACTAGGCCTCAGGTAACCCTTAACCCTCCACTAGGCCTCAGGCAACCCTAAACCCTCAACTAGGCCTCAGGCAACCCTTAACCCTCCACTAGGCCTCAGGCAACCCTTAACCCTCCACTAGGCCTCAGGCAACCCTAAACCCTCCACTAGGCCTCAGGCAACCCTAAACCCTCAACCAGGCCTCAGGCTCACCTGCGCCTCCAGCTTAGTGTTCAAGTCAAGTAACTCCTGCGCCGCCGCCTCCACCTCACTCAGCTCCACCCTCAGGCGGGATACCTCCTGAGCCGCCTCGCCGGCAAGGCGCTCGGAACGGACCTGGGAGTAGGGTCCGCATTTTGAGGCAGGGGTGCGACCGGGGGCTCAAAAACCAACGTCCATCCATTTGGTCGCGGACGCGGGGCAGAGTCAGCATTGATTTTCCTCTCTTTGCTCTCTCTGGCCGCATGAAAGTCTCACTGGCTGGCAGGTGAAAACCCTACCCGATGCGCTAACTCGCTCAGGATTCAAAATGTTAAACCCAACTGTAAGCCTGTAACCTCCCCCCATGCCCGCCCCCCCCCCCAGCCTCCGCCCTCCCCGCCCGCTCTCTCACCTGCGTGTCCTGCTGAGCGAACCGCGCATCCTCGGCGGACCGAAGCAACGCCTGAGCCGCTGCCAGAGCTACCTGGGACTGCTGCGCCCCCGCCTCTGCCTCTGCTGCCGCCTGCTCCGCGTGCCGTGCCCGCAAGGTGAGGTCGCGGACCTCATCGCTGACTTGGCCCGCTGCGTAAGGAGCAAGCGCGGTTAGTTACCTTAGTGTTGGCGCATCCACCGAACCAATGGCGTCTTTCGAAAGAGCCAGCAGGCATGCGTTTTTTTAGTTTTGGCGCACCCACCCAATGGCCTCTTCCAAAAGAGCTAGCAGGCATGTGCAGAATCAAGTGATGCTGTTCCAGCAATGATGCACCCACCCAATGGCCTCTTAAAGAAATGCCAGGCAGCCCACACAAGAAAAATAGGGTGGATGGGGGGCGCCCCACAATGTCCACTCGGGAGCAATCGGAAGCAAAGGCCCGCAGTGTGAGTTCGTGGACCTCATTGCTGACAAAAGCAATGATCAAGCCAGGTCAGCCTGGCCCATCGTTATGCATCTCCTTGTGCCTTCACGGCAGCTCCTCTGCTTGCAGTGCAGTATATTTTTAAGCCTACCTGCATGGATCGCCTCCTTATGCTTTGCCACCTCCACGGCCAGAGCCTGTCTGAGGGTATCCAACTCGACACGCAGCTCCGCGACCAGTCTGGATGCACTTGCCGCTGCGGCCAGGAGCTCCTCGTTTTTCACCTGCGGTCGGGAGTCAAACGAAAGAAGAGTTTACAAGTTTTACAAGTTACAGCCGAAACATCCTGCTCACCACAAGCTGCTGTGCAGCAATCTGAACCCTAAACCCTAAGCAGGAACCCACGCTGTCCCTCAAACCCTTAGCAGAAACCCGCGTTGCCTCACTCACCACGAGCTGCGGTGCAGCAATCTGAACCCTACACCCTGAACCCTAAGCAGGAACCTACGCTGTCCCTCAAACCCTTAATCCTTAGCAGATGTCTCTCTCACCACGAGCTGCTGTGCAGCAATCTGTGCGCTTTCGAGCGAGGACGAGGCACCTTCCCGCGTCGTCAACAGAAGCGCCTCGGAGCGTGCGCTAGCCGCCTGGCAGAGACAGTAGGGCAGGGCACCACTCAGCGAGGGACCGACAGGCCATTGAAAAGCAGCAGGCGTCGGAAGGCATCGGAAGAACATGATAGCACCACATGACAATATAGCATCAACACTGGAGACAGACAGATACCGGTAGCGTTGCGGGGAAACCATCCCACGAACCCGGAGCACCTGATGGTTGACCTATATCCTGCCCGATCTGGCCTGCTATGTGTTGGCCGCCGTCGCCCATCCCCCCCCTGAAGGGACCCATCCCCCAGCTTCTCCGACGATTTGAAATCTCTTAGGGGGTCCCTTGAAAGACAGTTCCGGGGAGAAGGGAATTCCATTCAGTCCTTTCTAGCAGTGGCGAAAGGGTAGACGGCATCAGTCAAAGCATCATAGGGAAAGAACCCCCACCTCAAACGCCAGAGCCCACCCTGGCTCTGACCGAAACAAAGCTTCTGGGCAGCTGCGAGCTTGCAAGGACGCTACCACAACAGCCAAGCTAACCGAAGGGTAGGCCTCATGCATGATTTCAGATCCACTCCCAGAGCCCCATCAAAGGGTCGGAAATCCCATCCGGCAACACCTCATAGAGGCCCACCAATGCTGGCCCGGCCACGGAGGGCCTCAATAGGATTTTGCCTGAGCCGCGCGCCAGCACACACACAGCCTGGTCCATATGGAACATGCGCTTTTCGAGCATGTGCAAGCGATGCAGCGACAGCAGCAGCAACAGCAGCAGCAGCAGCAACAGCAGCAGCAGCAGCCACAGCAGCAGCAGAAACAGCAGCAGCAGAAACAACCTAGACATGGAAGGTCTCAAAGACATTTTGCCGTCAAAGCACGCCAGCACATGCACTGTCTCTGGTCCCTTAAGAATATGCCATTTTTGAGCGGATGCAAGCGCTGCAGCCACAACAAAAGCAGCAGCAGCAACAGCAGCAGCAGCCTAGCCAGGGCCCCACCTGCAGGGCCCCCTCGTGCTCCATCGCATGCCTGCGTCCTTGTTCAAGCAACTCTGCCACACGCAGCCTCAGCTGTTCCGCCTCGTGCTGGAGGCTGGTCGCGACGCGCCGCTGCTCCTCGGCTTCAGAGTGGACGCGCGCCTGTACAATGTGGGGGGTCAGTCAGGGAGTAGAGATCACGTCACAGGATTGGGGTCAGTCAGGGAGAAGAGATCACACGTCACAGGGTTGGGGTTAAGTTAGGGATAAGATATCACACATCACTGGGTTGGGGTCAGTCAGTGTTTAGAGATCACACATCACTGGGATGGGGTTCAGTTCAGGAACACAAGACTATAGCGACCAGCCTGCTCCTCAGCTGCACTGGGATACTCCTAGGCCTCAGGCACACCTCCACCACCTGCTGAGCCGACAGTCCGACACAAACTAGATTCCAGAGGACAGAATGCTCCCCATCTGCACTAATATAGTACCTGGATACACAACAATCTTCATGCATACTAGGATACTACTCGACCTGAGGGCGCACCTCCACGGCCTGCTAGGCGCCCCCACGCTAGATTCCAGTGGACAGGATGCTCCTTATCCACACAAGGATGCTACTAGGCTTCAGGTCGCACCCATATGGCATGCTAGACGCCCCCACGCTAGATTCCAGTGGACAGGACGCTCCTCATCCACACTAGGATTCTACTAGGCTTCAGGGCGCACCCATATGGCATGCTAGGCGCCCCCACGCTAGATTCCAGTGGACAGGATGCTCCTTATCCACACAAGGATGCTACTAGGCTTCAGGGCGCACCCATATGGCCTGCTAGGCGCCCCCACGCTAGATTCCAGTGGACAGGATGCTTCTCATCCACACTAGGATACTACTAAGCTTCGGTGCGCACTGTCGCGGCCTCCTGGGCAGACATCACGTCGATGACAAGTCAGCTGTCCTATGATCCCTCGAGGATACTACCTAGACACAAGACGCGCCTCGACGGCCTGCTTTGCAGACACACACCTGATTCCCGTCAACAGGCAGCTCCTCAGCTGCACTAGGATACTACCTGGATGTAGGACACCCTTCGCCTGCACCAGGATACAACTACACAACTTCGGGGCGCACCTCCAAGGCCTGCTTAGCGGACACCGTATTCGCGAGCGCTACTTCCAGGCGAGCCACATTAGAAGCTGCAGGTAGGGCCAGGGCAACCGGTAGGTGTTTGAATGTGTGCGTTTGATTGGGGGGGAGCATGTGCTTGCGAGTGCGACCTCCAAGCAAGCCACATTAGGAGCTTAAGGTAGGATCAACCAGTAGGGCCCCCATGCTGCAATGCCACATCTTGGGTGCACATGCAATCATGGACACCATGTGGCTGTTTGTATCTGTGATTGCATTTAGGGGTAACGTTGGTGTGTGTGTGTGTGTGTGTGCGCAGTCAGGTGTAGTGGCAGGACTGTGGCACTTGGTTTTGAATGCAAGGCCACAGGGTTCAGCCCTCAGGGCCCGGGGTCACAGGGTTCAGGCCACAGGGTTCAGCCCTCAGGGCCCGGGGTCACAGGGTTCAGGCCACAGGGATCAGCCCTCAGGGCCCGGGGTCACAGGGTTCAGGCCACAGGGATCAGCCCTCAGGGTCCAGGGTCACAGGGTCCATAACTCAAGGATCAGGGCCACAGGGTTCAGACCTCATGGTCCAGTAAGGCCGCGGCCCCTCACCTGCTTCGTCGTGTGAGGGGGAAGCATCGGCGCTGCAGACCAGGTGAGCCGGGACATGGTGTGCGGCCGCAGCAGTAGCAGGCATAGAGGCTGTGCAGCCTGGCTCAGCCAACGTGTGAGCAGCTGCCGAACTGGCAGGGTGGACCTCTTGGCAGCGGGCCAGCAGCAGGGCGACTTGGTCCTGGTAGTCCAGGACGCTGCTCTCCAGCTCCAGCAACCTGCGGAGTGCAGGGGCATCCAGGAGGCGTGGATCACGATGAATTCAATGAAATCTGAGGCGATGAGGTTGAGAGTGCATATAGATTTCAACATGGACGCCCTGGTTTACACACACAAAAGAAAGTTATGTTATCACTCGCGCAAATGCACGGTGAGACGTAGGCCTGTGGGAGATGGAATGGGGGAAAACTTAGAAAAGGACAGTCACCCTTGGAACAACCCCCCCCCCCCCTGAATCCTGTGCGACAGGCCGTGCTCCACCTCGGGCTTTTCCACCTCGGGCTTTAGGGTCTTTGGAAGCGGCGGAGCGCAGAGCCCTCACCCCCCCACACACACATCTGAGCAAAAGGCTATGCTCCGCATCGGTCTTCCCTGCCTCATAGTTTAGGTGGCGCAGAGCCCTCAACCCCCCACACACATCTGAGCAAAAGGCTATGCTCCGCATCGGTCTCCTCTGTCAGATAGCTTAGGGTTCAGGGTTTAGGTAGCGCGGAACACCACCCAAACCCCACCCGAGCAATGGGTTGCGCTCAACCTTGGGGTTTCGAGCTTAGGACGTCACAACCCTACACTCCCACACCTGAGAGGCACGTGGCAGTTCATCTCAGGATGCAGGGTTTGCGAGCCCTGAACCCCCACCTGAGCGGCTGGACGTGCAGAAAACAGTCACGATTTTGGGCTCGGGAGCTCTGAATCCCCCACGCATAAACGATTGGACTTGTACCGCCCTCACCTGAGTGACAGGTTGCGCTCCACCTCGGCTTTCTCGGCCTCCGCTCTGTTGTTTGCTGCCTGCAGATCTCCCAGCTCCGCCTCGAGCAATGCCACCCGCTCCGCCGTGTCGGACGCCCCACTGCTGTGGCCTGCCCCGGGCCCTGCCGCCTCCCGCGCCTGCGCCAGGCAGAGCGCCTCCTGCAGGCCCAGCACCAGCTGCTGCTGGGCTACGAGCTCCTCCTGCCGGCTGTGTGCCAGCTGCTGCTGGGCCGAGGCCTCCTGATGCAGATCCTCAAGCTCCGCCTCCAGCACTGCCACCCGCTCCGCCACGTCCGTCAAGCCGCCACTGGGGGCTGCCGCATCGAGACCGCTAGGTAACGCTGCGTCAGTCATGGCTGCGGCTTGCGCCTGCGCCAGGCAAAGCGCCTCCTGCAGGCCGTGTGCCATCTGCTGCTGGGCCAACAGCTGCTGCTGGAGATAACCCATCTCTCCCTCAAGCACAGCCACACGCTTCGCCATGGCAGCCCGCTCCGCCTCGATCAACGCCACCTGCTCCGCAGTGTCCGAGCCCCCCCCAAAACCACCGCCACTGTCGGCTCCAGCAGCGGGGCTGCCCGGTGCAACCGCAGCGGCTGCAGTAGCAGCAGCAGCGGCCGCGGCTGCCGCCGTTACAGCAGCTACTGTCTGTGCCTGCGCCACGCAGAGCGCATCCTGCAGACCTAGCACCACCTGCTGCTGGGCAAAGAGCTCCTCCTGCAATCTGTGTGCCATCTGCTGCTGGGCCGCGGCATCCATTTGGAACCCTTGCGCCGCCTGCTTCTGTGCCGTCACTTCCTCCTGCAGCTCGTGCGCCAGCTGCTGCTGTGCTGCGACCTCCCGCTGAAGATCCACCACCTGGCGCTGCAGCTCCTCCAACAAGCCACGCTCCGTCGCGCTAACATCGGCGTCCAGGAGCCGCTGCTGCTGCTGCTGTTGCTGCTGTTGCTGCTGCTGCACGGTGTTGGCCTGAGCCTGTAGGTTCAGCTCTGCCAGGAGGTCCTGCACCCGCTGCTCCAGGGCAGCAGTCTGCTCCCCTTGCTCCGCGGACCGCGCCCTCAGCTCCGAAACCAGCGCCTCCAGAGCCGCAACACGCTGCTCATGCTCTTCGAGCTCCAAGACCAGTGCCTGGTTAGCGGCCTCGGAGGACAGGCTGGCAGCATGAGCCAGCGCTGCGGCTGAGGCTGAGGCAAGTGCCGCCGTCTCGGCCTCAGCCCGAGCGCTGGCGAGCTGAACCTCCAGAGCGTCCACCTTGCCTCCAGCTACGTTAAGGGTAGCTGCTCGAGAGGGGGAACAGAGCAGGGGTGAGTGGGAGGGCTTTTAGGAGGCCGCTTGAATGGGGGAGGAGGGAAGGGGTAGGTGGAGGAACAGGGAAGGAGTGAGTGGGAGGGGGGGTAGGAGGGACAGTGGAGAAGGGGGGTAGGGAGGCTGCTTGAATAGGGGAGGAGGGAGGGGATGAGTGGGAGGGGGGGCGTAGAAAGGACAATGGAGGGGCGTTGCTTGAGCAGGAGAGGAGGGATGGAGTCAGTGTGAGTGTGTGTGTGTGTGTTGGGGGGTGATCGGGGTAGGCTACTTGAGGAGGGGGGGGGGGAGGGATTTTTTTGTCACAGCATCTGCGTATCCACCAAACAGCCGTTGTGGACGAGGAAGGCTGCGTGAATGGAGGGTGGCGGGAAGGGGGTTGAGTGCAATTCAGCTGCTTCCAGAAGCTGCGTGAGTGGGAGAGTGGCAGGAAAGGGAATACACCCTCCTCAAGAAAAACCCAAGGGGATGACTGTTCGCTGAATTATGGGGCGCAAGCCATCTACTATGGACATCTTGCGCAATACTTAAAAAAGGGGAATACACCCCCATCAAAACTGCATCGGTGACGAATTCGCAAAATGCATGCCGGGAGGAAAGTCCAAGATTCTTGTGAATTATATGATAACAATAGGTAATATATCAACCCCTTGTAAATTAATAGGTTATAGATCAACCTCTTGAAACTTAAAACCAGTACATCAACGCCAGAAGATGAACATGCCAGTAGATGAACCATGGAGGGCTCATAATCCCCCACGCCCAATAATACCTGAAGATTAACCCTACGCCAGTGGCAAAATGGGCAAAGCATGTGATTGGGAAGAGGAGTAAGACAATCTCAACAGAGGAAGGAAAGGGAGGAGGACAATGGTCACACACTCACCCTCGGCATCCGTTGCCCTGGCTGCCAGCTCCCCCAGCTGTGCCTGCAACTCAGCCACCTGGGCAGCCAGGCGACGCGCCTCCCCTGCCGCCACCGCCTTCTCCTGGTCCCAACTGAACTGCAGGTCATTCAGCTCTGACACAACGTCAGCCAACTGCTGAGACAGGCCGGCGGACTCGGCGCGCAGCTGCCCCACCAGCAGTTGCGCTCCTCCCTCGGCCTCGCGGCCCGAGGCAGCAGCGTCGGCCCTGGCGGCGGCAGCGTCTTGCTCCGCGGCCAGCACCTTCCGCTCGGCCACTTGATGGGCAGCATCCAGCTTCTCGGCAGCTTCCCGATTCATGGCCTGTAGCTTCTCAACAGCTTCCTGCTCTTTGGCCTGCAACTTCTTGGCAGCTCCCTGTTCTGCGATGAGCAGCTTCTCGGTCGCCTGGCTGAGCTGCTCAGTCAGAGCTGACACGTTTGCGTGAGCTGCCTGGAGCCCAACCTCGAATGTGGCAGCTGACTCGTGTCCTGACCTGCTTGCGAAGCATGTGCGAGGGTGTGTGTTTGTGGGGGGGGACGATGAGCTAACTCATAGCTAATCAGATGCTGAGGAGGGGTGTTTGGGGGAGGGAGGAGTGATCCCCAGAGGCATCAGCACTGATTCTGCGTGCGCCTGGGTTCTTCTCTGCTCCTAATTCGGTTCAGGGTCCGTGGCAGACGCATTCCACCCACCAGGTGGGAATCGGACATGCAGGGGGGTGCGACGATGTGCTTTTCCGCTTGAAATCCTATACCGGTATATTATTGAGATTTCCAGCGAAGCTTCTTCGTTTAAAAAAAGAGAGAGTATGTTTTTTCCGCCTTGGAATCTTATTCGGAATCATATTGAGATATCCCAGCCTTGCTGGAAGCCAAGGGAAAGGTAGGGTGCCAAGGAAGCTGGGGAGCGCAGGACATGTTCATATCGGTAAGGCTGGCCTATACCGTATATTTTACTGTATATGCGTTTAAGTTTCTGTAATACAAGCCATGCCGTATACCGTATACGCCTTCTATACATCGATAAGCATGTGGGACTGCAATATACGGCATCGTATATACGAGGTCAATCGAAGATTATGATTATGCAAGACTGGGCCAAGCAAGATCTTAATAAGATTCCCATGCAAAATCTTATGAAGCCTTGCCCCTGCAGATTTTTTTTCTTCTTTAGTCGGGGAAGAAACATACCGCCGCATACCGGTATTTCAATATACGCCATCAGCCAGCCCTACCTATTGGCAGGCACCATCCGGGCCGGTATGGCTGCCTCTTGGGCTCAATGGGCAATATCCCAGGGCGTCAACAACTGTCCCAGTTCTGTTTCTCCCCCCCACCCCTGGCCTGACCTATTCTTTGTAATGCAATACCGGTATATAATATTATTTGGGATACCAGTACTGGTAAATGTACACGGGTATTTTTGTTTATACGATATTCTTTGATATACCGATACCGTATAGATTAAAATAGCCCTCTCACACACCTTTTACCATATTATTTGGATTTTCTTTCGGGACGATGCATGGGCTCCATCAGGAGAACAACAAAACTCACTTGACCTGCGCCTCGAAGGCTGAGGCAGCGGCGGTCAGCCCCACGACCGACGCCTTGGCTGCTGTGAGCTCTTGCTGCACGAGCTTGGCGCGCTCGCCGGCCTCGATGGCTCGCGTCTCCAGCTGCTCGGTCTCTCCTGCAGGGCCCAGAACATTGTCTTGCTTACATGTGCGCTCAGGCCTCAGCTGCTTTTGACACAAGCTGCTTTTGACACAAGCTGCTGCTCGGTTATCCTTGTAGGATAGAGCAGAGATTGCCTCACAGATGCACTGAGGCCTTGACTGATCTCGAATCGACCTGCTCAGTAACTCCTTCAGGGACAGGCACGGAAGAGATGGTTTGACAGGTGCACTAAGGCTTTGGCTGCTTTCGACTCCAGCTGCTTGGTTGTCCTGGAATAGAGTAGAGATTGGTTCACAGGTGCACTGAGGCATTAGCTGCTCGTAACTCTGGACGGGGCCAGGCACATCAGAGGTTAACTGCTTGCAACTTTAGCTGGGGCCAGGCACATCAGTGGTTGCTTTGTAGGCCCACAGAAGCTGATCGCGGGTTACATTACCATTCACAACCGTGAAAACAAGGAAATGGACAGGCACGGTTGAATTTGAACTACTCCCCTCCTCTTTAGTCCCATTGAGACATTTCGGAAATATCTTCCCAGTGCCCTCCTTTTTTTGCAGTCGTCACGACTGAGAGACCAGCCCCCTAACTTGGGACACTGAGACACAACAAGCAAAAACAGGTTCGAAAACAAACCAGCGGGTGCACCCTGCCTCCCTCCCCTACCTCCAACAAAAGCTGTCCACGCGTCCTTGTTCCTCTGCATCTGGCCCACCTCCCCACCTCTTTGCATTATGTACAGCTCAACCGACTCCCTGCATGTTATACACCTCCCCACCTCTCTGCATCTGGCCCAACTCCCCACCCCTCTGCATGTTGTACAGCCTAACTGCCTCTCTGCATGTTGCACATATCCCTACCTCTCTGCATCTGGCCCAACTCCCCACCTCTCTGCATGTTGTACAACTCAACCGCCTCGTCCAGCTGCTTTCGGAGGTGAGTGGCCTGGCCCTGAGCCTCCTCCAGATCACGTCTCAGCCGCTGCCTGGTTTCGCCCAAAGCCTGACAGCAGGACAGGGGCCGGGACGGGTGGGAAGGGGTCTCAGGGCACTTTTTTCAACATGAAGGCCTCATGCGAGGTGTGACGGAGGCCGGGACGGGTGGGCAGGGTGGGACGGGGTCTCAAGGTCCTACAAAATGAAGGCTTCATGCAAGGTGTGACACAGACCGAGACGGGTGGGACAGGTGGGCAGGGTGGGAGGTGGTCTAAGGGCACTAAAATAAAAAAGGCTTTATGCAAAGTGGAACAAAGGCCAGGGGGGGCAAGGTGTCTTTGGCCATATTGGACTTAGGCCAGGGAAGAAGGGAGGGGCAGATTCAGATGTTCAGGACACAAAAGCATGATTTAAGATCACTCATGCAGCACCCCGCAAGATCGTGAAGGCCACACACACCATTATGCAACATCTGTCACGCAACATCTTGAAGAGTTGAAGGCTTCATGCAACACCTCGCAACATCTTTTACACAACACCTTGAAGAATTGAAGGCTTCACGCAAATAATGCATCCTTGCTGAGGGAGTTGCGTCCATTAATCTGAAAGTCTGTTTGCTTTTTTTTTAGTCAGCAGGGTCAAGCCGCGGTGTTTGAAACCAAGGCCAAGGCGTTCACTCCAGAATCCCCCCCCTCCCCCCTCAGCTGTCAGCAGGCATGCACAGGGCTTCAAGAGTATTGCCACCTATATCAGGTTGTAGGCATTCCTTAATTAGCCCAGTGTTCAAGGTTTCGGTTTAAGCACCTTGATCTGCTCCTCAGCCCCGCTGGCGAGCAGTGGCGGCTGCTTAAGTGTTTAGGGTTTAGGGTTCAGGATTCAGGATGAAGAACCTTAATCTGTTCCTCAGCCGCCGCTAGCTGAGTGTGCAGCTCCTGCTGGCGAGCTGTGGCGGCTGCTTCTCGCTCGGTGGTCTGAAACTGCATGTCAGTCAGCTCTTCGTTGGTGCTGGCAATAAGCTTCTGCAGCTCCTCGATCTCAGGCAGTCGGCCCTGGTAGCAGCAGTGGAAGGGAGGCTTGGGGCTACCGGTATGGGCAAATCGTTTTTGAGCATGACTAAGGGGTGGCAGGCTTCGGATTTAGGGTCATGGACAGGATTTAGGGTCGAGTGGGGCTAGACAGTCAGGGTGCAGGGTGACCCTTTGGGTGGCAAGGAGGGCTCCGGCACGCTGCAGGCAGGTACATGTTCTTACACCAGCTCTTCCTTCCCAGCTTGCTCATTCAACGCATCATTTGCCCCTGTCTCGAGCATGGGCGCATGCCCAGCGGCTCACACCAGGGCAGGGCCTGCCCCAGATCTTACCTCAAGGGGGATGCAGGCGTCTTGTGCCGCCGAGAGCGTGGCCGGGGCTGCCGCTCAATCCTGTTGCTCCTGGCTAGCCTCTATTTTGAGTACACTGCATCACGCCCCCCCCCCCCCTTTGTCGTACGGCAGGGCTTGCCCCGGCATACAACAAACACATGATCGCTGAGGGAGTTGCATCCGTTGATCTGAAAGTCTGTTTGCGTTTACTGGTGAGTCAGCAGGTCGTACCCCCGCGCTCACCTCCGCGGCGATGCGGGCGTCTTGCGCCGCCGAGAGCGCGGCCCTGGCCGCCGTCAGTTCCTGCTGGTCCTGCGATGCAGCTGCCTTGAGCGCCGCACCCTCCTGCGTCGCCGCCTCCAGCTCAGCGCAAGCCTCGGTGTGGCGACTCACCAGCAGAGTGTGCGCCTCTTGGAGCGCCTGGAGATCCGCCTGTGGAAACGAGAGCGTCAGGGGGGCAGAACAGGTAACTGCCAGGACCTCTGAGGGATCACTCGGTGTGGCGGGACCTGGTGGGACCTCCCTTTACTCCAAGAGTGATCACTTGGAGTGGCGGTGTGTGCACCTCTTGGAGCGCTTGGAGGGCCCCCTGAAGATAAACAGGAGCTGCAGGGAGGCATCGCATACGACTGCTGAGACCGCCCGCTGGCATCCGGCCAACTGGGTGCGTGTCAGTGTGCGCCTCTTGGAGCGAAAGGAGGTCTGCCTGTGGAGACGTGAGCGGTAGAGAGGCAACACAGGCGACCTCTGAGAGGTCACTCGGCGTAGCGGCCGGCCAGCTGGGTGTGTGCTAGGGTGTGTCTGTTGGGTAGAAAGGAGGCTTGCATGTCTCGTCGCACCTGCAGCTAGTTGCGGGACGTCACTGCGCCCCAGTCTGCCAAGGAGAAGATCTAGATCTAGGTGGTGTCCCTGTAGAGAAATGTGCAGCATGGCACGTCTCACCTGCAGCCGGTCGCGGGACGTCACTGCGCCCTATTCTGCCCAGGAGAAGATCTGGATCTAGATCTAGGCGGTGCCCCTGTAGAGAAATGTGCAGCATGGCTCATCGCACCTGCAGCTGGTCGCGGGACGTCACTGCGTCCCGGTGGCTTGCCTCCAGGAGTATCAGGGAGGCGGACGCCTGGGCCTGTTCCTCCTGGAGCATGGCAGACTGTTCCGTAACCGTAACTAGCCGGCCTGAAGGGGCAGAGGCACAGAGTGAGGGATTCAACAATCAACGTGCTGTGATAGATTTTCAGTTCACGAGCTTGTCGGGATCTAGACAGGGCTGCGTCCAAGGAGGTGTTTCCTGTTTTCTCGAGAACCTTGGCCAGATCCATTCCCCATGGCAGCCCACCCCCTGCGGTGCCACCCACCTAGCATATATGAGCGCTCCCGTTACAGGCAGTCCAGGTGATGGGCCATCGTGGCGCCGTCGGGACTCCCAGGGTCACATGTTGTTTAAGAGAGGCCCATCAGGAACGACGTTCTCAGTGCCACCCACCCTGCACGTCTGTGTGCTCCCGTTGCAGACAGTCCATTTGGGCCAGCTTGACGAACCCCATGTTGTTTTAGAGAGGCCCATCAGAACAACGTTCTTAGTGCAACCCACCCTGCACGTCTGTGTGCTCCCGTTGCAGACAGTCCAGGTTGTGGGTCAGCGTGGTCACCTCCATGTTGAGCTGCCCGTTCTCGGCCCGCAGCCGCTGGCTGGAGGCCTCCAACTCGTTCACCTAGACAAGGACGATGGCCATCATTATGGTTTTGTTTTTTTCAGGGAAATTCATGGTTTCCACCTGTCTAGGAGGTGGGTCCCCCAGCCCTGAAAGAGAGAAACTTGCACATCACCGAGGAGTGGAGGAGGCAGGGGGCAAAGGAGGCATTGGCAGCCAGGACATGGACATTCGAGCTCTGCCCATTTGCCCTGTAGACTGGAGGCATCTAGCTCATTCACGAACGATAGCCATTATGGATGAGGGAGGGGAGTAGGGGTCAGAGGAGGCATTGACAGTTATGACATGGACATTCGAGGTGCCTATGGGGAGGCATGGGCATCAACACATGGACATTGGGGCTGCCCGGCAGGCTGGAGGCATGGGGAAGCAAGACATGGCCATCATAGATAAGGCAGGGTACAGAGGAGGCATGGGCAGTCAAGACATGGATATCCGAGCTCTGCCCATTTCCCAATAGGCTGGAGGCATTCTGCTCGGCCAACCGCAGTTTGGTGGACAGGGAATCATGATGGATTGACGGGGGAGGCGGTCCAGTCCTGCCCCCCTCGAGGTTCGTAACCCTAAACCCCTAAACCTCCACTCCTCCTGGAAGCCTTCTGCCTTTACCTCCTCGATCCTGCATCTCCAGGTCTGTTGGCTGTTGCCAAACCATTATGTGTCTGGGTTGGGGATAAATAGTTCAAACTCTAACCTCCCCCCCACCCCTCCCTCCCCACTTGCCTGCTCCTCCAGGCCCGCTGCCTCCCCCCTCTTTGCATGCAGGTCCATCTGCAGCTTCTGAATCTCCACAGTGGCTTGCTTCAGACGCTCCTCGTGGCTGTTGAGCTGCTCCTTGCTCTTGTTCAAATTCTGCACATTGCATTCAGAGGTGAGAATCAGGGTTCGGGGTCCCGCAGGATTCCCGCTGGCACATCTGCAGCATCCGAGTCCCTGCAGTGGCCTACTTCTGGCGCTCCTTATGGCTGTTGAGCAGCTCCTTGCTCATATTCAGATTCTGCACATTGTAGGCCGGATGCGAGTGTCAGGGTTCAGGGTCATGAAGGTGCATCAGTAGCTCGTCCATCGTTTTTTGCGTGGGCTTTACAAAGTGTGAGGCTGGCCGCCCATCCTTGGGAGAACATGAGACGCTAGCACAAAGGGAAACAGCCCGGGTGCGAGAGAGTTGGGGTTCGGCTCTTTCGATTGCAGGTCACGTGGAAGACGGTGCCTCTGAAGGGTTTATGGTTAAGGGTAACCGCTAGACCCCAGGGTAAACCCTAAACCCACATGGGAGAACCCATGGGTTGATGCTCCTAATCTATGCGCAGCATCAGCCCATCATCCGAAGGGCCGATGCATGCTTCAAAGGTTGGACAGAGGAGAACAGGCTGACACAGCGTTGGGGAGGAGAGATCGCATGGAGGACGGGTATGCTCTAAATTGAAGAATACATCAGTGGCTCAGGGGCTTGATTACTCCCAAATCCCCACACAAACATGCCACCCTCCCTTCTCCACCCCAAGCACACAAACACACACATATTGGGATCAGCATGTAACATCTTATATGAGGAATCATCAAATGTTATAGAAGCTGATATATGTACGCACAAAGGCACACATCCTCTCAAAGACATTGCTTCCAGATCCCAGACCTCTAAGGCCAGATCACAGACCTCTCAGACCAGCACCACTCAGGTCAGCACCATCCTCCCTAAGAAAGACACATAAAAAACCTACAAAATACACAGTCTTTGTCTAATCCACTCACGATCAAGATGCTCTCCCCTTTTGTGTCCTCCGTCCGACTTAAACGTTCCACTCACAATCATAATGCTCTCTCTCTTCTTGTTCTCCATCTGGGACGATTTCTCGAGGCTCTTCTCGATCAGCATTTTCTGGCCCTGCTGCTGCTTGACTTGCTTCTCCAACACCGCCTTCTCGGCCACAGCGGCCTGGCGGTCCGACACGGCAGACTTGAGCTTGGCCTCCACATCTGCCAGACGCTTCCTAACAAGGTGGCAGGGAAGGGCTTTGGATCCTGGGCTTTGGATTCTGGGCTTTGGATCCTGGGCTTCAGATCCTGGGCTTTGGATCCTGGGCTTTGGATCCTGGGCTTTGGATCCTGGGCTTTGGATCCTGGGCTTAAGATTTTGGGCCTTGGATCCTGGGCTTTGGATCCTGGGCTTAAGATCCTGGGCTTTGGATCCTGGGCTTTGGATCCTGGGCTTAAGATCCTGGGCTTTGGATCCTGGGCTTTGGATCCTAGGCTTTGGATCCTGGGCTTTGGATCCTGGGCTTTGGATCCTGGGCTTAAGACCCTGGGCTTTGGATCCTGGGCTTAAGACCCTGGGCTTTGGATCCTGGGCTTTGGATCCTGGGCTTTGGATCCTGGGCTTTGGATCCTGGGCTTTGGATCCTGGGCTTAAGATCCTGGGCTTTGGATCCTGGGCTTTGGATCCTGGGCTTTGGATCCTGGGCTTTGGATCCTGGGCTTTGGATCCTGGGCTTAAGACCCTGGGCTTTGGATCCTGGGCTTTGGATCCTGGGCTTTGGATCCTGGGCTTTGGATCCTGGGCTTTGGATCCTGGGCGTTGAATCCTGGGCTTGGGGGAGAGTGTTCATTAGATGCAACAGGGACGAGGCTGCGCTGTTTCATTAACTCTCACGCCTCCCACGTGGTGTAGCTTTCTTTCTTGCAACAGGGACCAGGTGCAGTGTACGGCATCTTAACATGCACGGGTAAAAGGTGTACAAGGGAGGGCATCCAGGCAGCTGCGTCAAGACAGCAGTGGATCAAGACGTGCGCTCTGAGGCTGGGTAACGGAATCAACCTTTTCAAAGATACCGCACACAATTGCACACAGTCAAGCGAGGTATGCCAGAGGATCTGCTCTGCCCGCTCTCTCACTTGAGGCCATCCACTTCCTTAGAGGCCAGCTCCATGCCCTTGTTGCCGGTCTTCGAGGCAAGCTGCAGTTTCTGGAGATCGGATTTGAGGGACGCCGTCTCCTGTTTGAACTTCATCCTGCGAGGCCATGGAGTGTAGGAGTTAAGTGTAGGCGGGTCCAGTTGCAATGGAGTTGAAAGGATGCGTATTTTAAATGCAGTTGAGTGAAGGTACTAGGTACGTGCATCTTAAGCTGAGTTTGGTGTAGGTACTAGGTAGGTGTAGTTGCAATGGACTTGAAAGTAGGTGTATGTTAACCAAAGTTGAGTGTAGGTTCTAGGTCGGTGCACTTAAAAAGGAGTTGAGTGTGGGTGCATATTAGGTGGAGTTCGGTGCAGGTACTAGGTAAGTGAAGTGTATTGAAGTTGAAAGGAGGTACATTTTAAATGAAGTTGATTCTAGGTACTTAGTAGGTGCAGTTGCAATGGAGTTGAATGTAGGCACTAGGTAGGTGCACTTGAAATGGTGTTAAGTGAAGAAAGGTGCGATGGAAATGGAGTCCAGCGTACGTAGGTGCACTTTCAGTGGAGTGCTTTGTGTGGCTGCTTGATATATTTACCGTCCATCTGATGTATTTTGTTGTTGTTGTCGTTTTATCGTCTATCTTATATTTGTTTTGTATTGTCTATCTTAAACCGTATACTGGTAAAAATTTGTATCGTCTTCCTGTCATATCTTTTTGTATTGTCTATCTTACCGTTCCTCCTTGAGCTCCTCCTTGGCCCTGAGAGCACCGGCAGCCTCGGCCACCCTGGCCTGAAGCACGTCCACCTGCTGCTGTAGGCTGTCCCTGGTTCTGCAGGCAGCAGCAATAGGCGACATGGTTAAGCGCAAATAACATGTATTTGATATATTGTAAGATGCTATCAGACATTAGAGGAAAGCATGACACACCACGTCCCCAACTGGGTCACCTTACAAACAAAACTGCTGTAGGAAACAGGCCCGTTACGGCAAAACACCCGACACACGTTATTAAATGTCATCAGACATCAGAGCAAAGCATGCCTAATGTTGCTGCAGCCTGTCCTTCATCCTGCAGGCAGCAGAATCATCCTCCCCCACGCTACACCCTAAACCGCGAGCACCCACTTTGTCAGGCCCTGGCACTCCTCCATGGAGGCCAGCACCAGCTGCTGGGAGCGGTCCCTCTCCTCCTGCAGCTTCGCAGCAGCTTCCGACGATGCGACCAGCAGCTTCTCATCGGCTGCCGCGGACGCTGCCTGCAGGCGCTCCTCTGTGATGGCCAGCTGTTTGATAACCTCAGCGGCGGATGCAGCAGCCTCTGCCTGTGCATGGATGATGGGATGTGTGAGGTGCTGCGTGCTTGGGACGAGAAGTTTGTAAGGAATAGGGGATGACGTGAATCCGTCTCGGGAAGTGGAGAAAGTGGGGGGTGCTGTGCCTTTGGGACGGGAGGTGAGGGGATGGGAGATGACGTGCATTTGTATCGGGAAGTTGAGGGATGACGGGGGTGCAGTTTACAAGGGAGCAACGGAGGGCGCGGGAGGAAGGGCACAGAAGAGAGAGGCAGGGGGGAGAAGAGGAAGGATGCAACGGGGGGCCGGGGAGGATGAGACGGAAGGAGGTAGGAAGAGCAGGGAGACATGGGTGGAGGGGGGGGGAGGACAGCTAGGGAGATAATTAAGAAAACTTAATCTGCAGTTCTGTAATGGCCTTGTGGGTGATGAAAGTGAGGTAGTCCTGTCTCAGGCAAGCCCTAGCAGAATCAGAAAATAAAATGAAAAATACTGTTTTTACCATAACTGGCCAGTTGTAGACTGTTTCAGGCTGCACAGCCTGTCCATACCTGCGCAGTTCCCAGCTGCTCCTTGACCGCTGCCAGCTCCAGCTCATGAGCAGCCAGGGTCGCCTCGGCAGTCTCCTCCAGATGATTGATCTTCTCAGTCGCAGCAGAGGTGCAGGATTGGAGCTCAACTGCAACCACAGGGGCATTTCAATTCAAATTTGAATTTTGTTGTTCCCGGGCCTCCATCCGTCCAGGTAGTTGATCTTCTCAGTCGCGGCAGAGGTGCAGGATTGGAGCTGAACTGCAACCACAGGGGCATTTCAATTCAAATTTGAATTTTGTTGTTTCAGGGCCTCCATCCGTCCAGGTGGTTGATTTTCTCAGTCGCGGCAGAGGTGCAGGATTGGAGCTCAACTGCAACCACATGGGCATTTCAATTCAAATTTGAATTTTGTTGTTCCCGGGCCTCCATCCGTCCAGGTAGTTGATCTTCTCAGTCGCAGCAGGTGCGCAAGGTAGCGCTCAGCTGCAATCGCAAGAGACACATGGGGAGGGCGAGAGGAGATGGTGAGGGAGCAAGCAGCAGCTTGAAGCATACTAGCAGAGCAGGAGAGGGCAGCCAGGGTGGCATCGGCAGCTTCCTCCAAGTGGTCAATATGGCCAGTCGCAGCACAGGTGCAGGGTTGGGTTGGCTGAACTGCAACCGTCAGAGGAAGGAAGTTAGAAGACGGACAGGAGCATTCAGTGGCATACAACATGAGAGGGCAAGCGGCAGCGGCAGCAACGATAGTGGCATTCAGGCAGTTATACAAAAGCAGGGTGCGAGGGGACGAAAGGGAGCAGGCAACAGCATAGGGCAAGAGAGGGCAGCATCGATAGGGGCATTCAGGTTGAGGCACATGGGACAGAGAGTGAGGGGACATGCAGCGGCTAGAGACACTAGATCACCCCGTCGGTGCAGCAGTGCCTGCCTAACAGCCTGCCAAAGGTTGGGCTGCGTGTGCACTGCCATGAGCGATGCTGGGTACTAGATCTGACCTGTGGTGGATTGCAGCTCTGCGATTGCCGTGTTGAGCTGCGCGATCTCAGCCAGGTGCTGGGACACGAGCTTGGATCGATCCGCTACCTGCTCCTTGAGCAGCGCGGCAGCTGCCTCTGCCTCACCCAAGCAGGCCTTCAAGCTGGACAGGGAGTCCTCGTGATCAGCCTGAGGAAGGGGGACAAAACACATATAATTTAAAATGTGCCAGGGACATGGTAGCCACGCACTCCTGGACCTGCACGGCAGCTGCCTCTACCTCACCCAGACAGGCCCTCAGAGGGAGTGCTCATGAACAGCTTAAGGGGGGGGGGGAGCAATTCAAATTCAAATATAATTGATAAGTATGCCAGGGGCAAGGTAGCCACACACACTCCTGGATCTGAACGGAAGCTGCCTTTGCCTCACCCACACAGGCCCTGGAAACTGCAAATGCGCCAGGCTCCCCAGATGCCGCAACTCCTGAAGGTCCCATATGTGTTTTATCCAGGTGCAGCACAGCGTTCGCTGACGGCCTCAGCCGTACCATCCATACCGCCCAGCCGTGCCTGCACACTGACACCCACCTGTGCCAGGCTCCTCTCATGTCCCATCTTCTGCAGCTCCCATGCGTGCTTCTCTGCCAGGTCAGACATGGCGTCTTTTGAGTGCTTCTTCAGCTTCTCCACATCCTCCGTCAGGTCTGAGGCCAGCTTCTCGGCAGCTTCAGCGAGTGCCTGCACCAATCACAGCCAACATTGATTCAGCATCATTTCGTGCGCTGTTCCTGCAAGACGCCTAAAAGTCCAATGACATATTTTGGACTGAAGAAGCTTGAAAGTCGTGGAAGTTTGAATGTAGTCTGTGGCTGCAGTTTTTCTGCTCCAGGACATTATCTCTGTTTGTCTCCCATTCTTCGCTTCCTTAATCCACGCACTGGTTTGCGTATCTATTTATTTATTCTGCCCATATTCTCAGCCAGCAACCTACGGAGTGGTAGATTTGGGGGGTCAATGTTGCTTACACAAAAAATGTGTACCGTATTATAAAAATTAAAAGCTGTTGAGTGCATCCACTTTCAGCACCTCTGAAAATATGCCGCATGGGGGGCTCAGATTGGCAATAGTCTCCGAGATAGAATCAGTTTGAGACAACAGTATCATCACTATCCGTTTATAAAGAGTTGGGTGAAAACGTCTGTCAGAAAAGTCGGCGCTTTAAACTGCAGTCATCCTACTCCTCAAGCTTGCACAAGCAGTTTACAGTTCGGTAGAACCCTCAGAAAGTGTAACCAGTGTCGGGGGGGCCGGTTTCGGAGCAAAAGTAAATCTGCTAGCACTGAACCGGAGACGACTCGCAAGTCTTCAGAAGGGACAAACTGAAGGTTTGGAGCGCAGTGAAAAGCCCAATAGCCGCTGGCCAAAGGGGTGCTCCAGGGTAAAGAGGAGCATCAGAAGCTAAAGCGGAGGTCAGGGTGGGTGGGTTCGAAAGTTAGAGGAACTTCAAGCTCAGACGGAAGAGGAAAACTTTTCCGACTTAAGGTCTTTCATGAGCTTAGCTCCTTTACACCCCATATAGGTTTTTAGGGTTACGATCGAGCATTTCCACTCTTTCAGCCCCCCAAATCCTTCAGGTTCGTGCATTACTATGCTCTAACCTTGCTCATCCAGACCTCACTCACCTGCAGCTCCTTCATTCTGACCTCTGCAGCCTGCGCCCTGACCTCGGCATCAGTGGCCTTCTCAACCGCGGACTTGAGCTCCTCCTCCTGATCAACAGAGGGCCAGGATTTAAATGCTAAACCGCTGCACGATGATTCTGGTATACGTGCCCTGGTGTTTCCTATGCACCTTGATCTGAAGGAGGACCGGGAAAACGCTGATCCGATATGCAGTTTATCTAATTATTTCTCCTGATCAGATAGGAGGAGCGATGGGGCAATGCTGATCCAATGTACGTTCATGTCTCAAAAAGGTCCCTCATGTGTTCCAGGCCTTATATGCTCAAATAGGGCCAGGAAAATGCCGATCCGATGTACACACAATTCAAATCTTTCTCCAGGTGTTTCCGTTGTATCCTGATCTACACGGGGCTAGGAGATGACGATCCAATGCACTGCGAATGATCATAGATGCCTCATGATGTTTCCTGTCTCCTGACGCACAGGCAGGCAGGAAATTGCACATTCCTCGTATGCTGGTGTTGAACACATTAAAGTCCCGCGACAGGAAGCACCACAACGGAAAAATGATTGGCTTGTTGCAGCCTTCCACCTCTGGAGCACCTGCAATGACCGACACTGCTGCCAACAGGGCTATATGATGGTCCAACACAAGAAGCCATACCCTCCTGAAAGTTGGCAGATCACGCTTCACTCTTGATGAGAGCCACACTTCATTAGACATGTTACAGGGCAAAAAGGGCGATTGTGAACCTCCCCAAAAGACACATCTAAATTGCGCCCCCCCCCCCCCACTCCCAAAGCATCGGAAAAGTGCAGAGAGACAACCTTGAGTAGCAACACAGACAGCTGAGCGCCGCACCTGCTTCTTCTGGTACAGCGGGGCGCGCTTGCGGCTCTCCAGATCATGTACGTGGGCCTCAAGGCGCTGGTTGCACTCGTACAGCTCGCGGGCGCGCGCCTCTGCCTCGCGCAGGGCCTGCTCGCTGGCCTGAGGAAAAATATTAGGGGTGAGTTGGGTTAACGGTCAGTAGGTCAACAGGTAAGTGGGTAATTTGAGTAGAAAAAGAAGAGTACGGGGCAGGGGAGAAGGGGAGCAGGGGAGCGAGGGTGAAGGGGTGAAGGGGAGCAGGGGAGAGGGGGTGAAGGGGGACAGGGAGGACACATCGTGACATAATGAGACACACCTGTGTCAGCCGCTTGAGTGCCTCCACCTCTTTGAGCCTCTCTTTCAATTTCCCGTCAGCTCCAGCCATCTCAGCGGCATGGGACTTATGCTTCGCTTCAAGAGACGTCTTTTCAGTCACCTGGGGAGCCAGTAGCAAGGGATACGCAACTTTTGAAAACAGGACATCTCTTCAGTTGTGCGAGAAAATGAGAGGGGACAGCGGGCAATCAGGAAATATTTGACTGAGGGGGCATATTTTCAGTCTACAGGAGAGGGACTGACAGAGGGACAGACAAAAACCGTTTTAAAGGGGCATATTGTCATTCTGCTGGCTGATGAATGACAGCAGGCCAGGCATCACACATTATTAAGGGACGTTTCGTCAGTCTACTGGAGAGGGGACCGTAGCAGGCCAGACATCAGCATTTCCCAGTCCACTAGAAGTCCACTAGTGAAAACGGTGATGTCTGGCCTGCTACCAGTCCCTTAACCCTAAACCCTAGAAGTCCACGGATTTCCAGTCCACTAAAAGATGGCAAGGCCAGCAAACATAGAAACATCACGCTGAAGAGCACGGAATAAGGAGGGCACTCCTTCGTCCCCAGTCTGCTGGAGAGGAAGGGGCAGCAGGCCAGACACAATAACCTCAAGGGACGTTTTGTCAGACAACCATGAGAGGGCGAGGGCAGCAAACGCAGGAAGAAAACTCCCTAGAGCATGGATCAAGGGGCCAACTGTTTGTCCGAAGCACTCAGGCAAGTCACTATATGGCTGCAATATCGTCATAGCACAGAAGCACACCACCCCGCCTCCCCTCCCCTACAGGTGGGGAGGGGCAGGGAGTGCATACTTTCTTCACCAGCCAACCCAGGGCTCATCCACACCCGGCGGCCAGCCTCTCGCAACGAGACAAATCTCAACCCTAGATCCAACACGGCTCTTGATTTTGTATACATCAGATCCATGCTGGATCCAGTATGGCGTTACGGCCGGAAATAAGCACCAGAAACGTGTCGCATCTGCAAAGTGGCGTGCGGATCTACCAGGTGGCATGCGAATCTACAAGGTGGCATGCGGATCTACAAGGTGGCATGCGGATCTGCAAGGTGCGGTCTACAAGGTGGTATGCGGATCTGCAAGGTGCGGATCTACAAGGTGGCATGCGGATCTACAAGGTGGCATGCGGATCTGCAAGGTGCGGTCTACAAGGTGGCATGCGGATCTGCAAGGTGCGGATCTACAAGGTGGCATGCGGATCTACAAGGTGGCATGCAGATCTGCAAGGTGCGGTCTACAAGGTGGCATGCGGATCTGCAAGGTGCGGATCTACAAGGTGGCATGCGGATCTGCAAGGTGCGGTCTACAAGGTGGCATGCAGATCTGCAAGGTGCGGATCTACAAGGTGGCGTGCGTGTCTGCAAGGTGCGGATCTGCAAGGTGGCTTGCAGACCTTACCTGCATGTCCAGCTGCCCGCGCGCGTCCGCCAGCTCAACAGACAGCCTCTTCAGCTGTTCCTTGAAGCCAGTCCGCTCGTCAGCCGTCGTGCTGGTCTGGGCGGCGAGCTCAGCCTCCCTCAGCCGCATGGCCGCCTCCGCCTCAAGGAGTCTCGTCTGAAGACCGTCACGCTCCTGCGTCCTCGGGTTTATGTAAATAAAATAAATGAATACGGTACTGGTCATTACCGTAGATTTGAATTGGCTCAAAAGAGAGGAGTCGGAAGGTGCAAGGGAAGTGCACATTATTTGCCAGGCATAGCTGAAAGCACTGCACACGCTCGTCTCTGGGCCTGCCCTTCTCTGCCACTCACTTTGCCACTCGCTTTCTTGCCCTACCCTGTCTTCTACCATGCCGAGCAGTTCCCAACAGAGCCCCTGTGCCTTGCTCTGCCGTGCAGCCCCGCCCAGCCATCCAAGTATCCGACCTCTGATACATGCCCAGTGCCATCTGCTCCCTGCCACCCCCCTTCACTGCCTCCACTGCCTCCTGCCTCCTGTGACACACCTTGACTGTGCGCCCCCCACGCGGTGCCACCACCTGGACCCTTAGCCCCCATCCACCTAAATCCTGAACCCCCACCCTCCTAAACCCTCAACTCTCACCCACCTAAACCCTAAACCCTCAATCACCTAAACCCTAAACTCTCACCCACCTAAACCCTAAACCCTCACCCACCTTGACTGCGTCCTGCTGTGCAGTGCTGAGGTCCTCAGCGCGCTTCTGCTGCTGCCGAGACTGCCATTTGAGCTGTTCCACCTGAGAAACCACGCACACGTTGAGGGTTCTGGGTCTAGGTCTCCCATAACCTTCCTGAGGGTCTAGGTGTAGGGTTACCTTTAACCACCTGAGACCCCATGCGCTCGATTATGTTCATGGCTTTTTTCTGTGTCTCCTTAACGGTTTAGGCCCTCGTCCTACATCTAAATGTCTGTCAATCCCGCCAGAGGCACCACTGGGGGTTGGGCCCGTTTAGGCTTCAGGGTTGGGATAAAATACAGCGATGATGTTTGCGGCAACGAATCCACCTTCAGCGGGCTGCTGGAGCCTGAAACGGGCCACACATTTACCGGCCAACAGACACATGGCCCACGCAGCACAGCAGGCCGTGCATGGGGCCTCCGGCCAGAGGCAAAAACGCAGTTGAATAGAGGCTACGCCATGGAAAACAAAATGCTTTAAAACAATTCACGAAGGCCCCATTAGTACAAAAGCTTCCTAGGGCACAGTTAGCGGTTTGCCCTTTTAGGTGTTAGGGTAAGGATTGAATACAGGGATTATGTTTGCCCCAGCAAGTCCAATATCAGCGGACTGCCGAGTCCTTCTCCGGGTCAAAATTGTACCGGCCAAGGTACACATGGCCCACGCAGCATGGCTGGCCTTACATGGGGCCTCCGGCCAGAGGCAAGGAGTCAGCTGAAATGCGGCTGGAAAAATGCCGGGCCACGGAAAACTTAAGCTGGTTTGCTGAGGCTCCTGAACCCACCTGAGGCACCAAGCGTCCGTTCTCCTCCTCGACGGCCGCGAGCTGTGCTTGCGTGATCCTACAGCACATCACCAAGGTGGTGGTGGGGGATACTTTGGGATTTTGGGTGTTATGAAGCATCTACCGCGATCCTGCAGCGCATCGGCAAGGTGTGAAACAGGCGTGAAAGAGTTTTTAGGTTTTATGAATTATCATCTGTGGCCCTGCAGCGCATCGCGAAGATGTGAAAAGGATTTTAGGTTCCATGCCCACTGAAAAATACCGGGGGGCATACAAACATATTTGAAAATTGAAAGATGGACAGCTCCATGATTTGCCACCGGTATTCAGATTCTGCAAATTCACGCACCGGAGTTGCTCTTGGTGAGCTTGTGCGATTGAGCTGAGGTCATCCAGCTCTCGCTGCATCCCTCCGTTCTGGAGCTGCGCCTCCCGCCACTGCTCTAAAAGAGCGGTGACGGATGCCCGGCTCTGCAGCAGTGGTGATGGGATTCCAGGGTTTCAGGGTCCCTGGGTCAAGTTTCTGGGTCCTGGGGTTTCCAAGTCTTTGAGGGCTGGGGGGGTTCCAGGGTTTCAAGGTTTGAGGTTGCAAGGGTTGCAAGGCTTTCAGGTATTCAGTGTTCCAAGGGTTTAAGGTCTTAGGGGTTTTCAGGTTCCAAGGTAAATGGATTTTCAGGGTTCCAAGGTCTAAGGGTTCCAAGGTTTTATGGGCTTCAACAACCTTATATACTTAGGGTTTTATGTTTTAGGGCTTCCAAGGTCATAAAACCTTAAGCTTGTAAAACCCTATGGGCTCAGGGTTTTATGTTTTTAGGGCTTCCAAGGTTAACCGGTATCTGGGGTTCCAAGGTCGTAACGTTTCAGGGGCAGGCAGACAGGGATTGTGTGGATTGGAGGTTAAATGACTGACTCTTATTTCTTAAGAAGAACATGAAGATTGGAGAGGGGCCTTACATAAAGTGGAGGCAAGGCATGTGCTGTTACTAAGATGTACTAACATCATGATGTATCGCTGTAGTAATATACTAATGTCATGATGTACAGCTTAAGTAATGTACTAATGCCATGATGTACAGCTGTAAAAGTGTACTGCAACCGTGATGCAGACATGGACCATGAGGAGACAGCTGATGGTGCAGGCCATGCATTACACAACAACGTCCACGCTCCAAGATCCACACAAAAAGGCTCCACACCCCAAGTTCCACACCTGGACAGGCAGATTCTTCGCCAGCCTCTTGACATCTGCAATCAGAGCCTGTCCCGGTACGCTACTTTGCTCTGCCGCCTTGGAAGTTGTACCTGGTGTTGCATGTAGCAGGGTTTGGGACAAGGGCAAGATAATCAGAGCCTGGCCCGGTACGCGACCCTGCTCTGCAACCTTATACGCTGTTCGTCTTCCAGGGTCAAGGTTAAGGGTACAGCGATCAGAACGTGGCCCAGCAAGCAATAGGTCTCCTGCATTGCAGCTCAGCAGCTCTATAAATGCAGCCAGCGGCTCACGTTGGCGCTGTGGGGTCGGCCCATCGCGCTCGCCCTCCTCCTCCTCGCCCTCCTCGTCCAGCTGTTCCAGCATGCCGCCCGCGCCCGAGCGCCCGCGGGCCCCGCGGCTGTCCACGCCACCCTCCTCCCCAACGCTGTCCAGCCCGCGGCTCAGCGACCGCTTGCGGCCAGTGCCGCTCACGCCGCCGTCTGCCGAGTCCTCAGGCTCCTCAGACGCAACCGGAGCCAGTCCGGAGGGGGGGCCCGACCAGCCGCCCTTGCCCCCTGGACACCAGGTGTCGCGCCGGCTGTTCTTCTTGTAAGCAACATCACCGTCTCCAGAGGCGCTGCGGTTGTGACTGCCCAACATGATCTTCTTGGCCATCTCAGCCTTTGAGATGCAGGGAGGGAGGGGGAGGGAATGTGAGAGCAGGTTTGTGACTGCCTAGTATGGTCCTTGTTGAACAGGGGGAGCAGGGAGAGGGAGGGCAGGCAGGGAGAGGGAGGGCAGGAAGGGAGAGGAAGGGAAGAGCTGGGAAAGGAAGGGAAGAGCAGGGAGAGAAAGGGCTGACAGAAAGAGGTCGAAGAGGGAAGGGGCAGGGAGACAGAGAGAGAGCGAGAGAGCAGGATCAGCTCCAAGAAAGCAAGACATCCACCCCTCGGAGCACCAACTTCTGCGCCCTCTCTCTGGCCTCTCCTCCTCCGCCATCTCTGCCTTTATTGAAGGAAAATGGTAGGAATTACAAATCAATTCTGTGCCCCGTCACACATCAAGTCGCCTACCTCTGTGCAAGTCAGCTGTAACTCGAGTTTGTTTCATGTGTGTTGAAAGAAGATAAATGTCCCCCACACACACCTGTTTCTGCGCCTTCTCCCTCTCGCTCTTCTCCTCCTCCAGCTTTGTGCGCATCAGCTGCATCTCCTGCTCCGACCGTAGGAGCTGCGCACGCAGCTGGGCAATCTGACCCATAACCTCCTTATTCACCTCCTCGCTCCTGAACAGGTGGGAGGAGGGGGGCATCAGCATCAGCAGCATCGCAGTAGCAGCATCAGCATCATCAGCATCAGCAGTCAGATGGAGGGAATCAGGAAGCAAGAATACCAAGACATGAGCTGGACAAACAGGCGATGATGCATGTGCGCAACCTGGCCTCCCCTCCTGCATCCAGTTGGTTCAGAAGTCCCAACCCCCCCTCCACACGTGCAAAGCCGGTAGCATGATGTGCCTCACGCTCCTGTACCCAGTTAATGAAGACATCACCCCTCGCACACACATCCATGTGTGCACATTATATTATAACAGATAAAAGGGTATTATGTGCACAGCTGGCAGCGTGCTCCTCACCCTGACGTGCCCAAACGTTTCTTAAGGTCCTCTATCTCCTTGGCCTGCCTCTTGAGCACGGCGGCATCAGACAGCACCTGTCAAGGGCCAAGCACGGCAGGGCACGGCAAAGCTTAAGCACGGCATGGCACAGCACAGCATGGCAGGACTTAAGCACGACAGGGCACAGCACAGCACAGCATGGCACAGCACAACATGGCAGGACTTAAGAACAACAGGGCACAGCACGACAGGGCACAGCACAGCACAGCATGGCACAGCACAGCATGGCATGGCATGGTAAGGTACGGCAGGGCTTAAATCACAGCAGCATCTGTTAAGGATCTGTGAAGGGCCAAGCGCTTAGGGCAGGTAGGCCGCCAACATTTAGCTCTGCACCTAATTCCAGGGCTGCAGGTGTAGCGCAAGTCGCACAAACACCGAGGAAGAATCGCACCTCATTGACCACGGCGTTGTTGACCACGCGCTTTGCCCTGGAGGCGAATCGCAGCGTGCTGTGGCTCTCCTCCACGTGGCAGAGGGCAGGCGTCATGGCGCAAATGATGGCCGTCTTTGCGTTACCGCCCAGGGAGGGCTGCAGGATGCGGGTGAGCTTACTGTCCCGGTAAGGGATGTGGCCGCCTAGGGGAGGAGGGGGGGACAGATAGGGGGGCAGTGGGCAGGATGCAGGTGAGCTTACTGTCCCGGTAAGGGATGTGGCCACCTAGGGGAGGAGGGGGGAACAGATAGGGGGGCAATGGGCAGGATGCGGGTGAGCTTCCTGTCCCGGTAAGGGAGGTGGCTGCCTAGGGGAGGAAGAGGGAACAGATAGGGGGGCAGTGGGCAGGATGCGGGTGAGCTGACTGTCACGGTAAGGGAGGTGGCTGCCTAGGGGAGGAAAGGGAAACAGATAGGGGGGCAGTGGGCAGGATGCAGGTGAGCTGACTGTCACGGTAAGGGAGGTGGCTGCCTAGGGGAGGAAAGAGGAACAGATAGGGAGGCAGTGGGCAGGATGCGGGTGAGCTTACTGTCCTGGTAAGGGAGGTGGCTGTCTAGGGGAGGAAAGGGGAACAGATATGGGGGCAGTGGGCAGGATGCGGGTGAGCTTACTGTCACGGTAAGGGAGGTGGCTGCCTAGGGGAGGAGGAGGGAACAGATAGGGGGGCAGTGTGCAGAAAGATTATTAGCCAAGGGGCAACACCAGCCTGAACAACGTGATCTCTGTTGAACAACAGAAGCCATTTACTTCAATTCAACCGCAGCCCTTGTGTACCTCCTCCCGGTGGGTGAAGCTGCCCGCACCCGGTGTTGCCAGCATTGACACGGTCGTCCATTCGGACGCCCGGCCAGCCCCTCGCTACTTACAGAGCTGCCGGCCTGCTGCCTGCACTCCCTAAGCTGGTATGTGTAGGGATACTGGGATGCTGCCCACACATACCGGCTAGGTCTAGGATGGGAGGCAAGCCCTAAACCCTAGACCTTGCAACAGTGCTTAAACCTGTCACCAGTGCCCCCCCAGTCAGTTTATTGTAGAAGTTGCCCAGCGTGAGCAGAGACTTGTTAATCGCAGTGCCCCTCTTCATGCAAATATCCTGCAATTAACCCTACACCCTAACCTGGGTTCTAGCACACACCCGTCGCCTGTGCCCCTCTGCAAATTTATTGATGACATTGCCCAGCGTGAGCAGCTACTTGTTGACCGCAGTGCCTCCCTTCATGCAAATGTCCTGCAATGAACCCAACACCCTAACCTGGGTTTAGCACACACCTGTCGCCTGTGCCCCCTCTGCCAGTTTATTGATGACATTTCCCAGCGTGAGCAGCGACTTGTTGATCGCAGTGCCCTCCTTCATGCGGATGCCCTCCGCTCCGGTCTTGGCCACGCGCTCAGAGCCCGCGAGGTCCACCAGGGTCAGCGTTGACACCAGGATAGCGCCGGCGTCGTCCATCTCTGCACCGCGAGCGCGACTCTCAACGACCTGGGTAGGTGGAGGCGCGGGAGGGACCGTCGAGAGATCGGAGAAGGCCGGAGGCTAGAGGCAGCAATTCTTGGAAAGGGGATGCGCGGGAGGGCAGGTGGGTGCAGATGCCAGGTTCACCGGGGTCGGCATGGAGACCAGCTTGATGAAGAAGCTGCCCAGCTTGAGTAGAGACCAGGATGACAAACTGGCAAAGGCATCCTTCATGTTAACACCACGCGCCCGCCCGGCTCTCTACCACCTCATGTTTGGAGGCGCAGGCGGGCTGGAGGGTGCAGGCAGGCAGGAGGTAGGTAGAGGCAGCATCTCCACTGTTCATGCTCAGGTGACGGCGTCACCCATCTTAGCACCACCCGCCAGCCTGACTCCCCATGACCGGGTGGGTGCAGGCGCAGGAGAGCGGGAGGCTGCGGGCAGCCAGGAGGCAGGAAGAGGCAGCGTCTCCACTCTTTATGTCAGGAGCTGGAGCCACCATTTGGTTTCATCACGGCCAATGGCCTTGGGGACCTGGTGCAGCAAGGTGCCTGCCACTTGGGCCACCGACCATAGGCCGGTCCAGTCTTGGTCCGGCTTATGATCAGTGGCCCAAGTAGCAGTCATCTGCCCAGTGATTGCTGCCCAGCGGCCTGCTGAAGCTAGTCTGGTGTGCACAAAGAGTGACACCCATTTGACCTCTCACCATCTTGGCGTATGGCTGAGGGGACCTGGTGCAGCAAGGTGCCTGCTGCTTAGGCCCCCGACCATAGGCCAATCCAGTCTTGGTCCAAACATTGCACCTCTGGGCCATGCTGCGGAGGCTCGGCTGCATGGCCCAAGTAGCAGTCATCTGCCCAGTGATTGCTGCCCAGCCGCCTGGTGAAGCTAGTCTGGTGTGCACAAAGAGTGGCACCTGTTTGGCCTTTATCCATCTTGGCGTATGGCCGAGGGGAGCTGGTGCAGCAAGGTGCCTGCTGTCGGAGCCCCCGACCATATGCCTGCCCAGCTATGGTCCCCATCGGCCGCGGGGTGGCCGCCCAGTGGAGTGCCAAAAATTTGTTTGGTGTGCACTCAAATTCACACCCTTTTGGCCCCTCACCATCCTGAACAGAGTGTGGGACCTGCTGCTTGTCTCGTTCATCTTGGTCGACCCGACATGGCGGTTGTTCTCCCCCTCTTGGAGTAGCGCCAGCACCTGTTTAGATTCAAACGGCGGTTGGCGGCTGGCGTTAGACGCTTGACAGGGTAGCAGCAGGTTGAGGATGTGTGTGTTGCATCAGGGCATGGTGTGGCAGACGAGCGAGCCACCAGCTGTTCGACTGACCTGGTCGGGGCTGGTGACGATGTCTTCGCGCAGGCCGCAGACGTAGATGCCGTTCTCCTTGCTCTCATGGATGGGAAGTTTCGTGTTCTCCGGGGCCAGCAGGTCATTGACCTCCTCGTTGTATAGCTGCGTGGCAGAACAAGAGGGGTCATGCATCAGGTTGAATGATCACAAAAGATATGTTTTATATCTTGTGGGGGCCAGCAGGTCATTGACCTCCTCATTGTAAACAGCAGTAGCGAAAAAAGAGGTCATGCATCATAGTGGTTTATGAATACAAACAAATGCCATGAGAAATTTCTTAAGTTCTGTGGGCCAGCAGGCCATACACCTCAGCTGCGATTGCAACACGAGGAGTCGTGCATCAGGTTATGAAATGAATGCAAAAGGTCTGACTAGGACTTTGTTGGGAGCCAGCAGGTCATTGACCTCCTCGTCTTACTGCTGCGGTAGCAAGCCAGTGTCGTGCATCAGATCAATGAATTAATGAGTGAAAAACAAATGCAGCCTAGAAGCTCTCTATGGAAAAAGCAGGTCATGCTTCTCCTCCTTGTCTAGCTAGGATGTGGACATATAGGGTCATGCACACAGGCTTATGAAAGAGTATAGAGTAACTCTGTCCCTTGTGAATCCATCATTTCAGACCGAGCTCAAGACAGGGCGTGTGTCAGGTAGATCAGTTGACATAGGAGCGAGGATGCGCAAGAGTTGGGCACAGGACATGGTCTGCAGCGTCTGGGGCATGGAGCATGGCCCTGTTTTCATTGAAATTGATTCAGCTACAGTTCAGCTCCTGCACCGCTCATAGCCGTGAGGGTCAAGTGCTTCGTGCAAGCCCAGCTGCTTCGTCAATTGACCGTAGGCCGGTTAAGGTTTTGTCCCAATTTGCCCAGTGATGGCTGCACAGCGGCCTGCTCAATGTGCACACTAGAAAGAAACGCTGGGGAGCGTGGACAACGCCATGACGGAGGCAGGGCGATAGACGCTAGCCATGCAGCTGCTCCGGGCAATGCTAGACGCCACTCCATCCTCCACCGGGCGTAAGATAAGGAACCAGCCCCACACCTCGGTATATGAGACACGGATGAGATACTCCCGGTCCTGTGAGGCCTCGATTAGGTTGAAGACATCATGGACTGCGAGTGGCACAAGCCCTGCCTCATGGCCCGCTCCCCGCATGGTGAAGGTTTTGCCGCTGCTCGTCTGGCCGTAAGCAAAGACTGTGCTATTGAAGCCATTGACGACCTTGCGGATGAGCATTTTTGTCGTGGCCTCGTATATCTGCTCGGTCGTGACCTCGGGGCCGAAGACATGATCTAATGGGTATTTCACGTCCTGGCGATCGCCGAGCAGCTGGGAAATTGTATTGCCGTCGATGCGCCAGGCATCCTGCGACTCAGACTTACTCAGAGGCCGCACCCTGATGCTCACGCTGCTCAGGGATAATTCAAATGACAAGTTTCAGGTGCTTATGTGCAGCGGGGACAAAGACCTCTGTTGCGCGCGATTGAAATTACAAACCTGATATTCTCCATGTCGCTTGTTTTTGAACTACAACATGCAAGCTCTGCGCTTAAGTGTCTGACATAACCAGCTTGTCTAGTAGCGCCCCAGCAAACATTTGAGCTGTCGCAATTCGTACTTTCATTCCCGCTATTTCCACCACTTCAGATCTTTCGACGAGTCCGGATCCAAGACGAACGGAGCGATGATCGGCAGCGGCGATCAGCAGCCGAATCACGAAGGCCTCTCCTAAGAGGGCGTCAAAATGAATACATCCATGCCAGCCTTATCTTTTCGGAGTCGCCTCTCGATCCCCTCCCAGCGCCTGTCACATGTCGGAAAATATCCAGCGAGACAGCGAATAGCCACAAGAGGAGCCATGCCTGAGCTTCTGCAGGTAAGACCTCTGTATTCTGATAAAAGTCAAAAATGTACAGTCGAGCCCTGTCCCTCAGCCTGCGTTCACATGCACATCCATGGGCCACACTTTTCTCCTGGCACCTGCTGCGTTCACTGCCCATCACCTGCCTACACCCACCCACCGCTATGACCCGTTCGAACCTGGGGCATAAAAGGATGGCCTCTCAACACAGCTAGGAGCTTGTTTCTCCCCTGCTCTTCCCTCCGCTGCTGCCTCATGCACTCCTGGTCCATGCGGCCCATGTGGCTGTCGGTTTGCCTCCCACACTTTCCAGTTTCTCCCACACTTCCGATGCGTTCATTGCACAGGGTTGTCTCCCTCATGAGCCTTCTGGTGCCATTCCTCCATAAGAAGCCACCTACTCCCACCCCTCACGCATGCCATGCTTCAAACATTTGTGCAAGGTGCCAGCGCGCCCCTCCCGTGGTCCTTTATGGCGCCCAAACCACCTCAGCGTTCACCCATTATTCCCGTGATACCTTTGATGACCGTGCCCCTCATGCACCTCATGCCCCTCATGCTTGCCCTGTTACAGACCTTCGTGCAAGGTGCCAGTACGCCCCATCCCGGGGTCCTATATGGCGCCCTCTCCAACTCTGCGGTCTTCCTGCTAGGCTTCCCCATCCTCAGGAAGGGCCTGACGGTGGCGGGCATCGCAAATGCATGGCTGCTGGGGGCAAGCGTGTGGTCTGCTTTTGGGGCCACAGGCTACCTGCTGGTCTGTCTGTACTTTATCATGGGAACGCTGGTGAGAAATTCAAGGGTTAAGGGGGTTTAGGACATGACCTCCCCAAACCCTTGACTATTATGTCCCAACTTCATAAGGGGACCGGTGAGAAAATCGGAGATATTGGAAGGCGAGCCCCTGGGGTGTGGCTCGATGGATGGAAAGTATGTGGCCGTGGGGCGCGTTGGCTTCTGATTCTGTCATGTAACTAAAATATAGTGCAACGTATGGATGGGCCTTTTTTTATAATGGGAGATGTTTAGCAAAATATTTGGCTGTCTCAAAAGCTGAACGGTGGATGGCCCTTTTTGCTGCAGGTTACGAAACTGAAGCTTGCACAAAAGCAAGCCGAGGGGATCGCAGAGGCAAGGTCTGGTGAAAGAGGACCGGTGAGTTGATACAAACACATACACACATATATGCATGCATACACACACACATGCCCAAGAGACATATTCACATATTTCAGATATTTGTGTCTTGTCCCAAGAAATCCAGGCCTAGCCCACTTTTCATCACTCAGGGGGGGCTGGACCATTGGCAAAAATATGTATAAAAAAATCAAAATGATTCAAACTGCTTTTAAGTCTGCAGGCCAGCGTTTGGGGATCTGGCTCGGCCGCTGTCGCTTGTGCCTGCATCAGCCTGCTCAGCGGCCAGCCCGAATTGTGGCAGGTGAGCAGCAGGGTGCCGCTTTCATGTTGTTTGGCTCCAGCTGCAATTCAGCTGCGTCACGCCTCTCAACCTACACCACCCCTCTCAACCCACTGTGCCTCTTTCGACCCTTGGTGCCTCTCTTGACTTTTTAATGATAGCTTGCGTCCCTTTTCACCTCTTGGGTCCCATCTCAAACCTATCTCAACCCACTTTCGACCTATTTCAGCCCACTTTCAACCCATTTCAACCCACTTTCACCCCACTTGGATCCCATTTCAACCCACTTTCAAAACCCCTCTAGGTTGGCTTTGTGGCCAGTATCTGCAGCAAGCTCTCTGACACAGTCAGCAGTGAGGTTGGAAAGGTGAGCTCATCCAGAACAAAGTCAACATTTAGGTGGGGAGGTGGGTTTGTGCAACGTATGTTGTATGTTTATTTTCCATCTTTTTGTCATGGTCTGGCTGTCTGGCCCTGTTGAATGATCAGGGCAATTTATTGTCGTGACGGTTGACCTTATTGCGGTTTCATTAACGATTCTTCAGCCTGAATGTTACAGTGTCACTGCGTGACCGTTTGTTCCATTACACCTGAGTCCCTCTTCCGATGTCCAGAGAACCCATCACGCAAAATATTGGGAATCTTAGCAGCATTGGAGTTTGAATTTGAAAGTACCAGTTTGGTTAGAAATTCATCAAGAGGACTTTGAGTTAAAGGCTGTTTCCATTGAGCTGTAACGGGTCAGTTATTCTGCTGTCAATGTAGCGACAGCCTGGCGGAGCAGCTGCGGCGGTGACTTACTTTCTGTGTGCGTACCATGAAACACAAGTACAAATGAAGAAAGGTAGAAAGGGCAATGTAGACAACAAGCCTGTATCTCGGTTGTTGCGCCTCCGCAGGTCCACTGCTGCAAATCGTCACGTGCATCAAATCCAGAAGATCCAGCAGATCTAGACGATCTAGCAGATCCAGCGTGCAGGCAGGCGATGAGCCCATACCCCCACTATTGCTGTTCCGCAGGCCTACGGAAAGACGACGTACTTGATTACTACTCTGGAGCTAGTACCGCGGGGGACGGAGGGTGCTGTTAGCTTAGAAGGCACGTTAGCAGGCGTAGCTGCGGCAGCTTTCTTCGCTGGGATAGCGCTATTGCTTGGCCAGGTGTGTGTGTGGGGGGGGGGGGTATGACACGTTGGTTTTTTTGAGCTAGTACCGCGGGGAGACAGGGAGCTGTGAGCTTAGATGGCATCATAGCTGTCGTACCGCGGCAGTTTTGTTCGCTGGGATGGCGTTATTGCTTGGCCAGGTGGGTGTGTGGGGGGGGTATGACATGCGTTGATTTGTTTTCAGCTTGGACCACAGGGAGCTGTGAGCTTAGATGGCACCTTGGCTGGCGTTGTCGTGGCACTTTTGTTCGCTGGGATGGCGCCATTTGCTCGGCCATGTAGGGGGGAGGGTATGACAAGCGTTTTTTTGTTCTGAGCTGGTACCGCGGAGAGACAAAAGCTGTGAGCTACTAGATGGCATCTTGCCGGGCGTTTCTACGGCAATTTTCTCTCTTCGCTGGGATGGTGCTGGTGCTGGGCCAGGTGGTTTTCCACATGTGCATATTCATTTGGCAAGGAAAATTGTTTCGAAATTCTTGGTCTGGGCAGCTGCAGCTGCTCCCTCATATTGACATTTACACTGTGAAGGTGAAGGGAGGAATAGGCAGTATGACTGTCATGTGGGCATGTCCCCCGGCTCCATCCCACCTACACCTTACCATATTTTCCACCTCCACAAGTCAGCTCCCAGCGGAGGGTGCTCCGTAACCCTGTGAAACATTTGCTCAAAGCTGCAGCCAATTTTGTGCCACACTTTGCAGCCGTTTGGATTTACTTGAACGTAACATTTCTCCATGCTGCCCAACGGGCCGTGAATTACTGAAATGCAATTACCGGTAGAATATTCCGTAATTAAAATACCGGTGCGCTTCAATACATCTCCCTCACTGCAGGTCAGCGTGGCGGGTGCGGTGGTGGTGTGCGCTACTGCTGTTGCGGCCAACACGTTTGAAAGCTGGCTGGGTGCCACCGTCCAGGGCAGGGTGGATTGGCTGACCAACGACATCGTGAACGTGATCCAGATCTGTGTGGCTGCCGCACTCGCAGTGGCAGCAACAGCATTCCTGGCCATGGAATGATTGGGGGGGGAGCCTTGGAGTGACCGTTGGGACAGTTTTGAGCTCTGGACTACTTGGAGTCTTGGACTGAGCCTTAGAATAATTGGGTTTGCACCTTTGATTGCTAGGGTCGCGATTTCGAATGATTATGTTGAGCCTTTGAGTCATAGGGTCTGGCCTTGGAGTCAATGACGTTACACCTCTGGGCCCTGCTCAAATAAGGCTCGGCCACGTGGGGCCCCAATGGCCCATATACGGTACAGGCCGTTTGACAATTTGCTGATGAAGTGTAGCTGAGGCACCTCCAAAAAACGAGGATTGTCATTTTTATTGTCCCGCCAAGAAGCGTTTGTACAATTTTATCAGTCCAGCGGGGCTTCACATCTGATGCATGGGACAGGCGCCCGAAAACCGGTGCGAAAACAATATGAAGTACGACAGTGGGCGAGAAAACAGCGACCCCCCTGAGCAACATGAAGGACCGGGTGGTTATTCGTCGTTTGTAGAGCCTCAAACATTTATTAAGTCACTTGAAAAAGCCATATGAAGAACCTCGAAGCTTAGCAACAAATCATTTTTCTTGTTGATCATAAGGAATTTGAATAACACACGAAAGTGTGCAATAAGGTTTGTATAGGCTTGACATCCAATCGTAGAATGCCTATTATTTTGCATCATTGTTTTCGTCCCCAAGCTGTATATTGGTGATCGCTGTACTATAAAAACGCCTCTCTAACTTTGCGCGGGCCTGAGATGCCTAACGCTCACAGCGCGACGCTGGTTCTTCTGAGGTGGAACCACTGGGCTACTATAGCGGTCGACACCATGGCGATGGAACTGCACCAATTCCTGTGCCGTTCAATTCGAAGAATAACTAGCCACCCACTGCCCACTGGAATACACTGCATGTATTCATGCAGCAGCACTACCGCCCCCTGGCATGCATAGCCTGCAGCACCGCCCCCCTCCCCACCTAATGCGCTGCATGAATGCAGCACCACCGCACCCCTGCCTTCCAGGCATGCGCTGCTTGCATGTTGCACCGCCACTCCCCTGACCTCCTGGCATGTGCTGCTTGCATGCTGCAGGGCAGTCCATCTTCCCACCTATTGCCCTGCCTGCATGCTGCACTACCGACTCCGTCCACCATGGCATGCATTGCATGCACACTGCACTAAACCCTGGCATGCACTGCCTGCCTGCTGCACCACCGCCCCCCTACCCCCCCCTCGCTTGTGTCACCTGAATGCTGCATCACTGCACCCCTCCCCCTCCCAGGCATGCGTTGCCTGCATGCTGCACCCTCCCCCCCTACCACCTTGCCATGCGCTGCCTGCATGCTGCACCACCGCATTCCTCCCCCCACCCCTGGCATTCTCTTCGCCCCCTTCCCTCCCTGGTGTTCAGCCTTCCTGCTGCGCCACCGCCCCCTTCCCTCCCTACTGCGCAGCCTACCTGCTGCACCACTGCCCCCTTCCCTCCCTAGTGCGCAGCTCACCTGCTGCACCACTGCCCCCTTCCCTCCCTAGTGCGCAGCTCACCTGCTGCGCCACCGCCCTCCTCCCTCCCTAGTGCTCAGCCTACCTGCTGCACCACCGCCCCCTTCCCTCCCTAGTGCGCAGCCTGCTTGCTTAGCCATCGTCCCTTCCCTCCCTAGTGCGCTGCCTGCCTGCTGTACCACCGCCTCCCTCCCCTCCTTAATGCACTGCATGCATGTTGCACGCCTGCACCACCGTACCCCTCCCTTCCTAAAGCGTTGCCTGCATGTTGCACCACGGCCCCCCTTCCACCCTAATGCGCTTGGTTTAATTAAAACTTGCGTGGCTTGTCTATACCTAGGTGCAGTTGTAAGCAAATCACAAGGAAGCTGCTCCTGAGTGCTTTGAACTCTGATTCGATTGAAACTTGGCGCATACCTTGGAGATATATAATACAAGAGAATCCCAATAGCATGAGTCTTCTTCCCAAGTTTCAGGTTCACTGTTCTTCAATTACTTTCGCGGCTGGTCTTCATTGCTTGGGGTACTAGCTGCGCATGGAGTATTTTGAAGTCTGATTCAATTGAACCTTGGCACATGTCTTCGAATTACATAACACAAAATAATTCCAGCAGCATGAGTCTTTGTTTCAAGTGTCAGATCTACTGGTCTTCAATTGCTTTCACAGCTTGTCTGCCAAGAGACGTTCACATGCAAATCACACTTGGGAGCTCCTCACGAAGTGCTTTGAAGTCTGATTCAACTAAAACTTGGCATATGCCTTGGAGATACATAATATAAGAGATTGCCAGCAGCATGAGTCTTCACCCAAGTTTCAGGTTCACTGTTCATCAATTACATCTGTGGCTGGTCTACCCTACGGTACCTGCATGCATATCACTGCATCAGGCCATTACAGTACGTTACATGTGCGGAGGGCTGGGACACTATCCATACGAGGGAGCGCTGCCCATGCATGTCGAGGCGAACAATGTCGATACGGGGCGCTGTGCATGCATGTGGAGGGGGGACACACTATCCAAACGGGAGAGCGCTGTGCATGTTAAGGGGGAATACTGTTCATTTAAGGGAGAGATGCGCATGCATGTGAAGTGTGGGGCACACTGTTTATACTGGGGAGCAATGTGCAAGCAAGTGAAGGGGCACTTCCCAAGTTCCCATAGGGAGTGCAGTTCATGCATGTGGAGGGGGGCACACTCACTGTCCACACGGGGGATCGCTGAGCATGCATGAGGAGGGGAATGATACTGTCCATACCAGTGAGCATTGGAGCATTGCGCATGCGTAGAGGGGGTCATAGTGTACATATTAAGGAGTACTACGCATGTCTGCATGTGGAGGGGCATTGTGCCCACTGGGGAGAGCGCAGTGCTTGCATGCGGAAGAGCATACTGTCCATACAGGGAGCACTGCACATGCATACGGAGGAGCGTAATGCTGTCCTTGCAGAAGAGCTCTACGCATCTATGTGGATAGATAGTGTCCTGGCGTGGCTCATGTGTACCCCAAGCCATTTCGTGTGGCACTGTTGAACGTCCCAGCTAACCACGGACATGGTGCAGGTCCTTGTTGAAGTTGCTAGAGGGCACCATCTGCAAAAGACAAGACTAAATAGACAAGACTAAAAAGAAGCGAAGTCGAAAGCTTGCAAGTGTCGATTGCCTCATTGGTCAGCAGTGCTGTTCATAGAGCCTGCAATGAAGAACCCTCCTTGGACAGTTCATGCGTCATCCAGCGGGGACAGTTCGTGTGTCATCCAGCGGGGACCTTCACGATTGAATGCCCGAGGAAGAGATCCTCTCCGTTCCTCACGGGCTGTGTGGCGACGAGCAGGGTGATGCACGTTGTTCGAGCAACCCCGACGCCACGGGCGCCCTTCGCCAGCAGGCGTATGTTCGAGATCTTCGCCTGTCTGGGCAAGTAGCTTAGATAATGCACTGGCTGGATAGGAGCGCTGATGTTGCATTTGCGGCTGTCAAGCCTGGGCTGTTCTAGCGTGGACTCCTTTAACTCGCCAGCCATCTGTCTAGGCTATCGGATTCAAGGCTATCCGGGTCATAGTTGATGCCATATCAAAGAGCGACGTTTCAGCTTTAAAATGAGCTATCAAATTATCAAAGGATGCGTGTTTGACTTAAAAAGATCTGGCATTCTACGATTCTATTTCAAGCCTCTACAAACCTAATATCACACTTTCGTGAGGCTCTACAAACTATGGTTTAGAGGGTCGGTCTTAACTCCTGAGCAAGCAACCAACACACAACCGCAAGCAGGTGGCGTGGGAATGTACCCCATGGTGCAGAAGGTAAGCTCCAATCATAGAAGATGACGTGGGTGCAAAAGAATGAAGTCGAGCACCGCCTACGAAATTAAAAAGGAGAAAAAATATTTGGCAACGTTTACAATGTTTCTCCCTTTTCATCATGCATTGAAAGATAAAGGACCCCTATTTCCTCCAAAAAGTATAATCACAAACCCAGCATACAGCTTTTGCCCCTCTCCATTAATTGACCGGTTCATGGACCCATCCTCATCCTATGCAGACATCTGGAAATCAAGGTTGAACTCAAGGCAAAGGTCTGCATAAAACGGGCAGAAAATCATGTGAAATTCATCATCCCTATATTCAAGATTGCAGCATTCGCAAAACTCTCACTGCAAGGCACGAACGGCTTGTCAAAACGCCCCGTCTCAACATTCAGCCAACGAGAGCCCAACTGATAACGGGCTACAGCAAGAATGAGTTAAGGCCTATTCAAATTGAACCAGAACGTCCCTTTCATATCATGCTGAACCTGGAACCATTTTGAGAACGCAAATAACTTGAGACCCGCATGTCTTAAGTCAGGTTTTGACATATAGTACGCACTGACAGAGCCGTACGCGGAATCCCCAGACACTTCAGACAGCCATTAATTTCCTTTACTGAAATCAATACGACATCAACATTTAACACAGTATTGACTTCATAGGACAAATCAATGCCGAGGTTCATCAGCCTGGATGATCAAAAGCTGGCCCAGCAATTTGAAACAGCAGCCTTGGCCATTTCACAACTTTCCAGCATAGCCATTTTCACGAGGCCTCTCATGAATTATGTTCCAAAACCTCAGGGACGGTTGAAAAATACTAAAAACAAATTAACAAGTGGTTTCCTTAGGCAGTGCCTGGGTCTTCGCAAGTCCATGGCCGAGTCCATGTCCTCATGAGTGAGCTTCAGCGTCAAAACTTCATGAATTACCTATGAATCCCGAAAGTCAAAGAAGCCAAGCCTTAAAGGAAACAACCCTTAACCGGCAAAGAAACATTATCTACCAACTAAACCGGTACTGGCCACCCTGACTAGAACGCTAGTCAGAAAAAGAGTGGCCCGATGTTTGCCCCGATTTGTGGACAGGAGGGCCTCGCAGGCCTCTAGATAAATGCATGGAATGCACCATCCTCACACCTCTGGCCTCTTTTACTCATGTCATCCACATTTAAGCAGCTGAACATGTGCCTATAAAATCGATCCACCGACAGTCTTGAAAACAAAGTAGATACGCGTGAAAAATCACAAGCCTACTGAGCTATCCGACAATCAGAGAACTCTCCTCCGACCCGGGCCTCGTGGCGTAGCATTCATGAAAGGAGACCATCAGATCATGGTATCGAATTGCTCAGCTGGCCCTGAACCTCACAGACCATCCAAAATACTTAGCAGCTGAAAACTAAATAGTGGCACAACATCAATATAAGGACAGCACGCCGATACGTGTAGTGCTGTCATGATAGGTCATGGTGTAACATAAATTGACCTATCAAAAACAAATGCTACACCATTCTGGTGTGTGCAATGAGGTCAGGGTGTCTCCTCCCACTATGACGGGTAAAGATATCAGTCGTTTCAATAACAAAGAGGTTACAAGAAAACCGACCCCCCCCCCCCCGCTGCCTAGCTTTGGTTCAAAACAGCCATCCAGCAGCTGCGGTTCCTTTGGTAAGCTCCGTCAGCCACTAAAACACAGCTGGAGGCGCAAGCCCCCGTAGCTTGCATGACATTTCTCTTGTTATGTTGGTAACGGTGCGGACGCGGCCTCGGCCCATGCTGCATTGCTTCCTTAACCCTCACGCTCACGGCCCTGCGGAAGTCGTTTTCTTTCGTTCTCTGCCAGCTCCGCTTCATCTCTTGAAGCAACACACAAACCTCGCCAACACACCTGCAGGCTGCTCTTGTCACAGTGGTCTGCCTTGAGGAAGCAGAAGGACGCGTGCTTCAAGACTAGAGTGTGGGCAGAGGCCGCTCCGTTTCGACGCGGCTCCAAGCAGATATCTGTTGAGGTCGAGCTAGCCGCCACAACAGAAGCCCCCCTGTACGCACCGTCGCCCTCAGCTCCCCTGGTGGCAAGTGATGTCGAGTTGCCGCCGCTCGGGGCGCTGAGCACACCCACAGGGCTAGGCTGGGCCCAGCGACAGTGTACTCTGCCGCCGCGCTCTGCTGGGGGCCACGCTGCGAAGCATTGACTTCTGCTGGAGATATGTGAGGGGGCGGGCAGTCTGCAAGGGACAAGTGAGGGGTGAGGTGTGAGTGGTGAGAGATGTGTGTGTGTGGGGGGAAGCGTACCCACTAGCCAGACCAGGCAAGAGGGGTGAAAGGTGAGGGGTGAGGGGTGAGGAGTGAGGGGGAGGTATGTGTGTGTGGGCGGGGAGAGAGCCGGCCCACTAGCTTGTCAACTAGCCTGACCAGGCAAGATGGGTGAGGGGTGAGGGCTGTGTGTGGGGGGGGGGGAAGCCTGTCCACTAGCCTACCTACTAGCCAGCCCAGGCAAGAGGGGTGAGGGGTGAGAGGTGAGAGATGTGTGTGTGTGGGGGGGGGAAGCCTGTCCACTAGCCTACCCACTAGCCAGCCCAGGCAAGAGGGGTGAGGGGTGAGGGGTGAGAAATGTGTGTGTGTGGGGGGGGGAAGCCTGTCCACTAGACTACCCACTAGCCAGCCCAGGCAAGAGGGGTGAGGGGTGAGAGAGGTGTGTGGGGGGGGGGAGAGAGCCTGTCCACTAGCCTACCCACTAGCCAGCCCAGGCAAGAGGGATGAGGGGTGAGGGTGAGAGAGGTGTGTGTGTGGGGGGGGGAAGCCTGTCCACTAGCCTACCCACTAGCCAGCCCAGGCAAGAGGGGTGAGGGGTGAGGGGTGAGAGAGGTGTGTGTGTCGGGGGGGAGCCTGTCCACTAGCCTACCCACTAGCCAGCCCAGGCAAGAGGGATGAGGGGTGAGAGAGGTGTGTGTGTGGGGGGGGAAGCCCGTCCACTAGCCTACCCACTAGCCAGACCAGGCAAGAGGGATGAGGGGTGAGGGGTGAGAGAGGTGTGTGTGGGGGGGGGGGGGAGCCTGTCCAATTGCCTGCCCACTAGCCAGCCCAGGCAAGAGAGGTGAGGGGGAGGTCCGTGTGTGTGGGCGGGGAGAGAGCCCGCCCACTAGCTTGCCCACTAGCCAGCCCAAGCGAGAGAGATAATGCGCACCTGCATCTGTCTCGGCAATCAGGATCAAGAGGTCCTCCTTGCTGCCCAACGCCCCCTGGACCTCAAGGATCCCACTGGTACACACAGCCATGCACGCCAGATCCGGAAGATCCATCGCCAGATCCTGCAGATCCATCGTACCGGCATGCCTGTTGCCACAGTCCGCCAGGCGTGTCAGATCCAGTAGATCCAGCAGATCCAGCGCACAGGCAGGCCCAGAGTTGGAACCATTCATGCGTGTCAGATCCAGTAGATCCAGCGCACAGACAGGCCCGCCACTGTACTCCGTTCGGCACGTCAAGCCAACCAAATTTAGCGCGCTAACTGGACCGTCGTCGCTGTCTGCTAATCGCGCCAGATCCTGGAGGTCAAACGTGCAGGCTTGCCTGCTGTTGCACTCTGCCAGGCTCGCTGGATCCTGAGTGCTTTCAGTCCCGCTGCCGCAACCCTCTTTGCGACTCAAAGCCAGTGTGCAGGCTGCGGACCTTCTGCTACAATCCGCCAAGCCTGCCAGGTCCAGAATGCAGGCAGGGCTGCTGCGAAAAGGGGCCCGGCCAGCCAGGTCAAGCGAACAGGCAGTCTTGCTGCCTAAATCGGCCAGGTGCTTAAACCGCTGCGTGAAAGCAGGCTCGCTGCTCCATTCCGCTAAGCGCGCCAGATTCAGCCCGCGTGCAGATCCTGTGCCAAACTCCGCCAGCTGTGCCAGGTCCAACCTGCAGGCAGGCCCGCCGTTGCAATCCACCAGCTGTGCTAGATCCATCGTGCAGGCAGGCCTGCTGCCGCACTCCGCAAGCTGCACCCGGTCCTTCATGCCGGGCGTACCGCCGCTGCAATCTGCTGCGGACGCCAAATCTAGCGAGCAGCTCAGCCCACTGTTGCAATCCGCTAGTTGTGACAGGTTCATCGTGCTGAGCAGCCTCTTGTGCGTGGCTGTGATGTTCAGGTGCTGCGGCTTGCCGTATGACATCGAGTCGAGGGAGGTGGGGCCCAGGTCCTGATCAGGGTCTTGGTCGGGGTCCAGGTCTTCGCTGATGGCCTGGGGAATGGGAGAAGGGCTCGGGGTTGTGGTTTCCAATAAATTATTAGGGATCTCCTTAGGGGACGCTGACAAAAAAAGTGCCTGGCAAGAAAGAGGAAAAAGGGCATAGGCTTAAGCTAAAAAAATCGCTGGCTTGTTTGCCCCCCCCTAAAAATAATCAAAAAAAGTGCAAATATCCCCGGGCATTCTTGATCATGAGTGCATGGCACTTGGAACCTCTCTCATGACCTCGACTTCACTCTGGGACTTGAAAAGCATCCAGTGTTTGCTCCTGCTTGTGTGTGCTTTTAGGGTGCAAGTGGCCCTTTGTTGGTGTCGGCTGCCTCCTCCTCCTCCCCCCTGCTTGAACCCACCTGCAGGTTCCTTTTGTCACAGTGATCCATGTGGCTGAAGCAAAAGGACGCTAGCTTTTCAACATGCTTGCGGGGGGCTGCTCGGGCCATGCACAAGTCCGATTCCACAGCCGGCTCAACCTTGCTGATCCCCCTACTTGCATCCCCCTCAGTGATATCGTCGCTCCCGGCACCACCGCCTAGCGGTCCGGAATCGCCTCTTCCGCCCTGTGGCGTGGTGGGGGCTCCGATGCCTCCTTGCGTTTTTGAGGCGCCTCTGTCGATGCAGCCCCCACCCGGGGAGGTGTTCACCCACATGACTAGGCTAGGCGGACAGCCCAGGTACTTTGTAACAGAGCTCTTCTTGGGGGCCGGCTGCAAAGCCTTCATCTCTGCATGAGAAGGATTGAGGGATCCAGTGGGGGGGCAATGATTTGTGTACCGCAGTAACCATGAAACAAACACACTCAAAGTCAGTCCATTTCAATTTAAAGTTTTAAGACGGCAATGTTCCCCATCTTCATCAAGAAGCAGTACATAATCACTGCTCCCAATGGTGAACAGTAAACTGTTAAGCTCCCAACTTGAAACAGTACCTCTACCGCTGCACTACTCCCAACCAAGAGCATTAAGCCGTACAGCTGTAACACTCCCAACTTGAAGCATACAGCTGTACTGCACTGCTCATACGTCCATCATAAACCTGTACTGCAGTACTGCGGTACTGCGCTGGCAGCATGGAAGACCCTTGCCCAGCCTGGTCCACAAGGGTAGGAACAATATCAAAAATCCTTTCTAAACAATATCAAGCCCATTTAAAACAATATCAAAAGCCCTTTTTACACAATATCCAGCCCTTTTTCACAAAATCAAAAGCCCTTCTTACACAATATCAAGCAATTTTTCACAATATCAAGCCCTTTTTACACAATATCAAGCCCTTTTTACACAATATCAAGCCCTTCTTACACAATATCAAGCAATTTTTCACAATATCAAGCCCTTTTTACACAATATCAAGCCCTTTTTACACAATATCAAGCCCTTTTTACACAATATCAAAAGCCCTTTTTACACAAGTCACTGTCAATGCTTGTGAGTTAAGATGCTCACTCAAGTGGTGAATCGCTCGGGCGAGGTGCTTGCTGATGTGTCGGAGGGCCCCTACGAAGCTGCCGACTTGTCAAACGCGATATCATGCGGATCGTGCCCTAGTCCCATTCCTTGTACATGCTAACGAAATCCAGACCCCTAGCCAATGCCACTACCCTAAGTACCCTACCGACGTAGCAGACGTTGAAAGCTATTCAGGTGCGAGTCACAACAGAGTCGCATGGCTACAATCTAGAACCCCACCAAGCCAAGGCCCCACGGACAGCTGGCGTACAAGATGTTTCAAATACCCAAAGCGTCCCTAGGGGGCAAAGCTAAAATTAAAATGAAAATACTCCAAAATAGGTGGGAAGCATCCCCACGATATGCCTCCTGTAAATCACAACGACACATTTCCATTCCAGCCTTGCAGACACAGGTTGTCTTAATGAGCATCTCCCAACCAATGAGCACGGATTCTCCAATGCTGAACTGCTCACGCCTACTGCCAGCTTCTGGAATGCGGCAGGCAGCCAGTCCACGCCCAAGAGTGTGCACCGTGAAGGGAAACCAGCCTACCAGTACGTGTTCAAAAGCAGAAAGCGCACCCCAGCAAAAAGTAACGCGCGCCTGTCTAAACAAGAAAAGCTCCTCACCTTCCACCGTCTGAGTAATCAGGATCTCCTTGCTGCCCTCCTCTACATCAATCTTGGCGAGCCCACTGCTGCTAAACACCGCCTGGCGTGTCAGATCCAGTAGATCCAGCAGATCCAGCGCACAGGCAGGCCCATGGTTGGAACTATCCAGGCGTGCCAGATCCAGTAGATCCAGCGCACAGGCAGGCCCAGAGGTGGATCCATCCAGGCGTGCCAGATCCAGTAGATCTAGCCTGCGATCAGGACCGCTGCCGCGGGATGCCAAGCGTGTGGGGTCCATCGAGCGGGCAGGCCCGCTGCATTCAGACGCCAGGCGGGTCAGATCCATCGTGCGGGCAGGCCCGCTGCCTTCAGACGCCAGACGCACCAGATCCAACATGCAGGCAGGCCCACTGCCTTCAGACGCAAGACGTGCCAGATCCAACAGGCAGGCAGGCCCGTTGCCATCAGAAGCTGAGCGCATCAGATCTTGCGAGTGATCAGGACAGCTGCTGCCTGACGCCAGACGCGCCAGATTCATCGCGCGGGCAGGCTTGCTGCCTCCAGACGCAAGGCAGGCCAGATCTGGCGAGCAGGTAGGCCCGCATCCGCCGGACGCCAGGCGCGCCAGATCTAACGTGCCAGCAGGCGCGTTGCCGCAATCGAATGGGCGCACAATATTCGGCAGGTCCAGCATGTACAAAATTCCGCTGTTGCAATCCGCCAGCTGTGTCAGATCCAGCGCGCAGTGCGGGGTTGTTTGCGTGGCCAGGGTGTCAAGATTTTCCGGCTTGGATTTTGGGTGGGCTGCGCCTGGGTCTTGGTCGGGGAACGGGCCCCCGCTAATGACCTGGGCAGATGGAGTGGCAGCAAATATAGCAGGGACACTTCTTTACATATGGCACTTCACCTACACTTCAGCTACACTTCAGCTATATCACAGCCTATGGCGGTGGGGGCTTGGTGTAGAAACTAGAAAGCCCTGATGCTTGAGCCATTGGCTGTAGGTCGATCAAGGTTTGGTCCCCATTGGCCCAGCGTTGGTTGGGCAGCAGCCTATGGCTCGGTGCGCAGCAAGATGAACACTGTGAAAGCAAGCGTGTATACCAGTACATACTAAAGTACTAAGTACGCGCGGGAGTTTCCTGGCATATTCTTGACATCAGATTCTTGATATATTTTTTGCAGGCAATTTGCTGCGTCTAGAGCAAGACCAACATGTCATTCAACAACAGGCCAACATATCAATCGCGGCGTCTTGAATCGCTGCGCCTAGACATAACATGCTTCCGTGGGGCCTGCTACCTGCACATGTTTGGTGAGGTCTGCACTCACTCTTACTCCCACCAGGGAGCCCAGCATGGTCCCTGCGAAGAAACTGCTCCTGTTGTCTCTGCTGGGCAGCTGGCCCCCACTGAGGTGCTCGATAGTCAAGCTGTTCTTGCGCTGGAGGCGGGCAGGCCGTCCGGGAGAGATGTCGGGGCTAGCCTTGGCTGGCTGATCCTCGGGTATAGGCGGGGTGGCCAGGAAGTAGTATGGGGTGGTGCTGGCCGCAGATGCATGGCATGGTGGACCGGAATCACCGAGCTCCTGAACCTGCGCAGAGGAGTGGATGGAGGGGGCTGGTTTAGGGGACACAAATGAGTTTATGGTGCATGATCTGTTGTTGAGGGCTGTGTCCTTGATCCTCATGCCCTGATGCTCAGGGGACATGGAAATGGGAAGTTCCATGTTTTCGTGTGCACCTCGCAAAAAATTACCGGTACTGCTAGGGGTGATTTACGAGAGGAATAAACTAGCAAGTGCTCCGCGACTGCATGTCTGAAGCACAGTATGGTTCTGGTACCATGGAATTGTTTTGATGAACTAGTCCCAGCACTGTTACCGACACCCGCACTTGTTCAATGTGGTAGTTTGGACATGCTCCTCTGAAAGGTCAGTGCACCCAGTCAGAGCTCTTCTTTCTGGTTGTCAAGACCTTTAAACTGGGCGGTGTTACGGTGTAGCTGAGTATCTGTCCAGCTGGGATACAGGGGGCTACATTTCAGGGTGTTCCTGACACTGGTCACATGGCATGAAGAGCAATTTCGGCTCAGGCATGCATTTCAGAATGCCTGCACCTGATGACCCAACAGGATGACGCTCGATAAATGCCGGGAATGCTGCTGCCATTGTGGCTCACCGCGCATTCGGGCCCGTTAGTTGGAAACGGTAGAGCCTTAATCGTATCTCCACGTCGAGCAGATGTCCGCCAGTGTCATGAAGCGAAGCAGGAGCGAATAGTAACAATCCCTCGTGATCTGAGCTTGATTGCCTCACTGACGTCGAAGAAAGAGCCTCTTTGCTCCTTTCTCCAATCAGCTCCTTGCTCCCGGAGCGCGGAGCCCAGAGCCCGCAAATAAGAACGAGCAGGCGTGCAGTGGTGAACACGCCCAATTTGCTACGGTACTTCAGTTCTTTTCAGGGAACCTGAGATGCAGAAGGCATCAAGGGGTCGACGCCCTAACGTCCCTTACTACTTCGACATATAGTAGCGCTTTGGATGTCTGAACGAGTTAAGGCAGGACGAAGTGGAGGAACGACCCCCCGCAAACGAAGCACATTCGGCCGTAATACAACCAGAGATACAACTGCTAGAAACTGTCCGGAAAACCAGAAATCTGCGGGAAATAGGACAGAAGGTTGTGCTCAGAGGTTGTGTTGATGTGCACTCTTGGATTTGGGACCACCCAGAGACCACCCGATTTCAGACGTAAGTTCTGATTTCAATACGGATCAGCCATTCCTTTTGTTCCTTCCCTCCCCTCTTCCTTTTAGTTTCTTCTTTTCTCCCTTCTGAACAGTTGGGCGCCCAGACGGCCGGGCTTTGAGCGGGCCCAGAGGTGTAACATTAGTGACAAATGTCAAGCGGTGAAACAAAAGAATATACTATTTCTCTAGCTACCACCTGCCAGCTACCTAACTTCGCTAGAGACCACGAGGCTCCAGAAACGAGAGAACTGGAAGCGAGAGGCATGAAACTAGCCCCTAAGTTGAGCGTGCTGATGTGCTGCGTCAGAAACTTGTTCTTCCACTTCTTGGGTAGCTCCTTGCTCACCCACCCCTTTAACTCCTCAGCGCTGATGGCATATCTCGTCAAATCTGCCTCCGTCAGCTCCTGACCAGGGTGGGCTGACTCTGTGATAACTGCACACATAAGGGCGGATGGTACCCGCGATGCTCCTGCAGATGGTGCAAGCCACTGGTCTGTTGGTGCAAGTATTGGTGGCAGAACTCCTCTCAGCAGCCGCATATGACATCTTGTACTTCAGGGAGCAGCAGGACTCGACTACTGCTAGCGTGCCGCTGGTAGAGCCTTTGACCAAGTTCGTTTTGGACAGCACTGATGTCCTGTTGTCACACAAGGTAGCACAATACGGCAAAACCCTGGGTTCAATTCTTATTATTTTTCATGGGCAGGGGTGACCTTCCACTGGGATCTGAGTTAGCTGCGTTGTCCTCGGGTCTATTCAGAAAGGCGTGTCATCCTGAACCTTGGTAAATGACTAAAATGACCCTACCAAAAACCATGCCAGGGGTAAACCGTCATCCGTGATGCCCTCTAGTATCTTCTGCGACGTCACCAGCACCTGCATCAGACAGTTGAGGTCTCGAGGCGGGACGTCGTAAACGTCTAGGCCGAGCTGCAACGCAAGCAAGCCTGGCCGGTCGATTCGGCCCCTCAGGAGTCTCAGCCTCCGTGAAACCGACATCTAAAGCACCAGTGTATATCAGGCCATGCACAATATTTCAAATGGACAGACCTTCAGCAAGGAAGGAACGGTACCATTCCACAGATGTTTCAGGATCGGCACATACAGAAGGACACATGCATACACATCACGAATGGATAACGACAAATGTACAATCACGTAGTATGCAGGCATCCATTGACCTATTTACAGTTCATAAATGCAACACAACTCATCATTACACCATCGTCATGGCCGAAGCAAACTCACATTATTGCTCGTCACAGACACGTCTAGGAAGACCCCACCCGCAGGCTCGACACTTTGGCCCTCTCGAAACTCGTCGACGCCGTGCACGGAGCCAACCACATGGCCCACTTCCCCTGCTGGCACCGCGAAGGTAAACGCAGCCTTCAGACTAGCCTTCTGTGCGGCAAAAGCTGCGCTCGCAGACGTCATCGTTGCTTGGCGCTTAAAAGCAGACAAATTTAACATCCCGGTACGGCGGTACCCGACATGCGCTTCATTTGAAAGCAAGGAATTGGCAAACCTGGACTGCACCTCTTCTTCTAGCATAATATAACTGGCAATAGTATGACCTACTTACGAAAATACCGACTTAACTGACACATGACACATCTCTTAGTCAAGCGTAAAGCTAGCCACGTTCCCCCTAGCGCCGGATCCTACTACACACGTCACCAGAATCCACAAAACAATCACAAACTTTCATCCTAATTCAATCTAACTCCTTACGGCCCCCCTTAGTACGGCCCCCCTCACTACGGTCCACCCAAGTACGGCCCCCCTAAGTACGGTCCCCCCCCAAACGAAAGTACGCCCCCCCCCGAAAAAAAGTACGGTAATCCTAATTCAACGGTAATCCTAATTCAAAAAGGTACCGTATTACATTAGAAAGCACCGTATTAGACTCATGTCCCGACCATGCAGCATTCATGACTTTTATTATGGAGCCTCGTGTCTCAAAACTTTGGTTAGGAGAACAGTCATCGTGGGCATCGTGGGTGGGTGACACCCCCCTCGAATGAACCTATCCGTAGTTCCGTACCACCCGCATACCCCCAGCTGCTGGTGATCCAGGTTCCCCGCACCGGGTTCCCCGCACCAGGTTCCCCGCACCGGGTTCCCCAGAGGAACCTTTAGTGATAAATTCATATCTACGTGCGTGCGTGCGTGAATTTTACAAGCAGGCCAGCAAACGAAACCCCTCAATCCCATCTAAATTACTGCGAATAGACGCAGGACCGAGGCGTCATCAGCCTGGTCGTGCGTTTGTGATCACAATATGGACTATTTACTTAATGCGGACAGAGCGCATCCAAGCGAGTAGTCTGTGGCTGGCTGATAAGAGGGGAAAGATGGTGATGAGTGATTCAGTAGTTATTCATGATAATAATGACCACCACTACAACACACTACAAGAGGTGTAATGTAAACCTCAGTCGCCAAGCGTCTAATTTCCCGCTAATAATAATTTCCCCGTAATTTCTTATTCCGGAATAGGAAAACAAGATAAAAGGTGTCCAACAGGCATTACCTCTGTGAGTACTGCATTCCTGTGGAACAGGTGGGCACTTCCAAAATACGGGCACAGGCCATGGGCACAAGTATGTTGCAAAATAGGTGAAAACATTGCGTCATTGCTTACTTTCACAATGTGGTCTCCGTATACTACTGCTACTACTGCATACGTTGAAGGCACAGAAGCATGCGTATTAGTAAAAAAACAAACTTTGATTTCATGATCCATACATTCACACTCTAGGTGTGGTAATGAACAAAATATAAGACTACCGGTATGCTTATATAAATTGGATGTAACGAAATCTCCGACTATTTCGACCACGCGCCACAAAGAAGAGTACTCAATTTCAAGTTACTAGCAATATAATCGACTGATTATAAAGTGGTAATCTGGGACATACAAAGTGTATTTCCCTTCAGTCTTGGTTAACTTTTCGATGATTAAAAATCAATTTAGGTCGAAGGTCCTCATGCTGCCGAAGGTCATTAAGCCAGACCAGGGTTCTTTAACGCCAGCCCGAGGCGGCAGCACAGCTGCAAACAGGATATCAATTTAGGTCGAAGGTCCTTATGCTACTGGAGCACATGAAGGCCAGACCAGGGTCTTTTTAACGCCAGCCCGAGGCGGCAGCAAAGCCGCAATATAGAAAGCCTGCGAGTGAGGTTGAAGTTATTCAAATGTTTCTTCGAGCATTGGGTCATAAGATGCCATGTCTGGGCTGTTTAATGCCAGGCCTAGGGCGACAGCTACTCAGCAATTAAATTGAATCCATGCAGCTGAGATGAGGGAAGATACATGCTGGGCAAAGATCTTTTTTCCTTGCTTCAAGAAACGTGTTCTTGCAAAGGGGATCTTGCATACCTTGAAATGAAATCAAACTTCCGATCGCACAGCCAGATCAAGGGCAGAAGGGTTGTAACCAGTGCGAGACATCTGAGCTGCATACAGCATACGCACCTGATCATCAAGTGAAATTCAGTTGAGAGGTGGCTGGGAGACGCTGACAGTCTGAGGGTGTTGTAGCTCTGTCCATGAAATCTGGTGTTTGCATTTGAATCTGCCTGCCTAGCGAACAACCTATTCCTGTCGCATACGGCATGCCACGCGGCACAACCACCCGATCACCCGCCCAAAGCATGCAGGCAGACGACGGCATGCACTCCGTCAAGCAGTTGCGCACCGTAACTCGAAATTAAGCACGGGTAATGGAGCAGCCCTCATCCGTTACGCGGTTTATAATGCTTCGGTCTCGGTCAGGGCTGGGATGATCCCCAGCCCTGACCTCGACCTCAGCATTATAAACCGCTAACCGATTCGGGCAGTCCATTACCCTACACATGGTATTTTGCTTGATGAGCCTAGAGCCTTCAAACACAATAAACACAACAGCGTGCTCATGCAGAAACTAGTCTTCACCTGATGACCCGACGTGGGCTGACATAGAAACCACGTCGCTAGACAGCAAGTTGCTAACATCAGGGCTTTGATGGTAGCCTAAGCTAGCCGCAGCATGAGAGGGGGCTGTGGCATGCACATGCAGTAGCAGCCTGCCCCCTACCCTATCAGCTCCTCTAGCACACAACGCTTGTTTAGGTGCATGACATACCCCATTTCACCGGCTGAGCTAATAGGATAATAAGCATTAGACCTTGATCGACCAACGGTCGGTGGCTGAATCACCCTTAATACAACTGTGACAGCAGAGCATTCATCACTATTTGAGTGCTCACCAGACCGCTCAGGGTCAGGTTTGACAGGTCTGGCGCTGGTCGGCGACCACAAGGCCGATGGCGCTCAAACCTTGCCAGGCTGACGGCCAGCGGCTGAAGCAGCCTTCATAGAATAATACTAGCGGTGCATTCGTTACTTTCCCTGGCGCCGCCTGTTCATCACATGCTAACTTATCGTGCCGGCGGATTCGGCGCTGGCAGGCTCCTCTGCCGCCGCTGTCAGGGCCGGTGGCTGGCAACGGCCGATAGCTGAATCACTCTTCATCAATGGTGTCAGCGGAACACTTGTCACTATATCAGTGCTCGCTAGACTCCACAGGGCCAGGTCTGACAAGTCTGGCATTGGGCGGCCCCCACAGGGCTGACGGTAATCAAAGCTTGTCAGGCCTACTACCGGAAGCTGAATCACCCATAACATATTTTGTGAGAGCAGAGCACCCCTCACTGTGCATGGCGCCGCCTCTTCACACGCTGTCCAACCGTGTCGGCAGAATCGGCGCCGGCAGTCTCCTCCGCAACTGTCGCGTCCTTGCACCAGCACCTCTTCCCCGCACCCGCTCCAGAGGCACCGCCCGTGCCCTCCACCTCTTGCGTTGAGCTAGTAGGGGCCGTCATATTTGAAACCACCAGCTGAGGATCTGTTGCCATCACTGTTGCTCAGCCAGCGGCCAGGCGGCGACAAACCGCCGGCCGAGACACCTTCGGCGTAGTAGCAGCTGTCACTCTGAATCTCTGATAGGGGCCAGACGGTTGAACCGCCGGCTGAGGCACTTCCTGCTCAGCAGTCGTCACTGCTGCTCTACTAGCGGCCAGTTGGATTTGGACTGCAGGCTGAGGCACATGTAGGTGCTCCGCAAGCGCCTGATTGGTGGCATTGGGACCTGCCGCCCTCCTTTCTCTCCATCCAGATGTCGCCGGCTGCTGAGTCAAGGTCGCCGCAGATTTGACAGCAGGCCCAAGATCAGCAGAAGTCCCAGGCTCAGCGGGTGCCGGCGTCAAGGGGTACTGGACAATAATGGGCAGGGGACTTTTCCAGATGACGACGCAGATACAGTACCCTAATATGCATGACAGCGAATGGTATGTCGCGTGAGATGGCTGAGGACGGATGAGATGTCGTGCACCAAGCACACTGAGGTCTTTATCAGCATGACGAAAGAGGAACCCTGAGGTGCCCAGAAGGGGCATATGTGAGATGAAGGCGGGGAAGGAGGAGGGGGTGGAGTGTCGGCGGAAGATCAGCTGGGGGGTCAGGAGGGAGGACAAGTGCCAAGGATACTGTCCAATCATTATGTTTGAGGAGAAGCAAAAGTTGAAAATGTTGTATCGATTTTGGGGCATGGCACTGTTCGAAAGAAAGAAAGAAAACGCCTGAGCGTGAGTTGTGAGTTGAGGAATACGGGGGGAAATTTGGGTGGAGTTTCCACCACCCCCTTTGGTCTCGGAGCAGGGGTCCCGTCATACATCACGTTAAGTCAAGGAGCGGGGTTCGGCAAGACGCAAAGGTTTTCACTGCGCGCTTTGAATATTTTGGGCCTTATTCCACCTGTGCTCTTTTGGACCCCAAATCCCAGTTAAAGTCGGGGGCTCGATTCCACTTGGACCCCAAAAGTAATATTTTCAAACGGAGATAGAGTGTTGGGACCGAGGGGGGGCAAAAAAGCCAGGGACCCCATGCCCCCCCTAAAACGAGCACCCAACGAGCCTACCACCCACCCACCCGCATTCCCCCCGCCTCCGGAACCCATTGAAATTCAAATATCTCAGTAAATTAAAAAAAAGACAAGGCATGTAAGGGATGTTTTTCGACCAGCTCGTCAAGGCGCTTCCACTGGCATAATTTAATTCGTTAGGTGATGACATGCCAACAGCCAATTTTGGTACTGGGCTCAGCCAGGCTACTGAGTACCGACCTATGCTCGCTAACGATCACAATTCATGCCAACAGTCAATTTGGGCACTGAGCTCAGCCAGGCTATTGACTACCGACAACTGCTCGCTAGCGATCACATGTTTCCAGAAGGCAGATGACCTGCATGGCGGTGGCAATACGATGGCATCAGCCTTCATCTTGGCCATGAGCTCCTTCACTGCCTTCTTCCTCTCCCTCAGCGGGACTTCTTTGCCGGCTACTCCCTCTAAATCCTCCACCGTCACCGCGTATCTTGCCACATCTGCCTCCGCCAGCTGCTGATCGGGATGGGCTGTCAGCATGTGATCAAGGTAGTGATAGCTCCAGCCATCTCAGAAACACGTTGTTCGTGCGCGAGGTTGCCAAGTTGGGATCGTTCGCACGATGCAGCATGGACACACCAGCCTCTGATTGTCATGCACTCCCTCCCATTCTGATGGCATCTGACGTTTGCAGGGTCAGCAGATTTGAGGACCTTGCCACAACGACCACAAGCCATCGGTTCATTCATGCTCCACCAGACCAACACTACCATGTGTTGCGTAAAATACAGCTCTTTTTAAGGCTGACTCAGCTGGTTTCGGGGTGTGCCCAATGGAGCCAACCCCTCAGTGTGGGGGGGCAAGGGGTCACGTGGCAATTTAAGCAACATTTGAGGATGTAAATGGACTCATGTTGGCAAGAAGAACACATAGGTGCCGCTGCCAGCCTCAACAGACCACCAGAAAAAAAAATACGAAGTTTGAAAACAAACCAAATATTGGATTTTTTGGGAGACCCGTTCCCAACTTTGCCCCACCATATCTCCCATCCCCCTGGACAAAAAAAGGCCGGGGATCTTTGCACGTTCCCCGGTTTTCTATTGGTGTCTTTTCTTTTTCTTGAACCCTTCGCTGTTTTTCAGGCTTGTTATTTTCTGCCGGGTGCGAACAACCATCTACGTGTCAGTGCGATGACGCATGGTCTGCGATAACTTCTCTGGCAACGGCAGGTATCAAACTCGCGACCTCCGCTTGATCAGTGTCGTCGGTGCTAGGCGATAAGCGGCTGACACCCGTACGGTATCAGAGGCGAGAGATGTCATCGCCGCGCGGCCCAAAAAAAATTCGAATACATATCGCCTACACCCGACGTTGTGCACAATATAATCACATTGTTAATGCGCTTCTTTTTATCGAGGCCGCACTTGCGGTAGAAGACTACGTAGCAACCCACCCCGTGCCTGCGGACAGCCGTTGCGTCGGCATAGTAGGTTCTTGTCCTGCGTCTTCGTGGATTTTTTTTCAGCCACTGTTTTTCTTCTAGGCACACTTTTTACTGTCTCCCATGAGGAGAACCCTAAAAATGGTTTTAAAACAGCTATGGAACGCTCTAGTCAAGCTCTACACAAGGGGCATGGGGTCGGTTTTTATTGTTTTTGCCCCCCCCCTCGGTTGGGACCCCCAAATTTGAATTATATAGGTGCAGCCCCTAGGGGTGCCCCAAATCGTCAAGCGACCCCAAATGAGAGCCACGTCAGACGCGTGCCACGTCAGTCTGGCTTGATGTCCTCGATCTCGCCCTCTTCGACGCATCTCATGCCTCGATCACGTCCTGCGCGACGCATTCCTACCTGTTTATCGCTCTGTCCGTTTTATAATTCGTGAGGATTGGCTTAACCAATTTTATGATCGCCCGGAGATTGCAGGCAGACAGCATCATGCTGCCGTCCAACAGGCCATCACCTTTTTCGGAGGTCTGAAGCCTGTGGACTCGCAATACATTAAATCCTTGGACCCTTCGAAGTTTCAAAAAGTTTATGATGGAATGAGACCCCAACATAGAGCGACCACAAAGGCGCGTGTCGATCCCAAACCTTTAAGGGTGGATATGGGGTCCACCCCACCGTCCACCCTCAGGTGGAATAAGGCCCTTTATCTGTGTGACGTAATCGCTGGGAATTACACTTGGTGACATAAATATCGATCACGTGACAACCAATCTCCGTCAACCGCAACTGTACTACATGTACGCGTACATGAACGCCCAACTGGAGATACTGGCAAGGTGTCCCCGATACCCTCGACATCCCTGCATCTCGACACCCTGCATCGCCTCAGCATCCTGCAGCTCCCAGCTACCACACAGCCCAGGCGTAGCCTTTCTTACATGCACTGCTGGCAGGCCTGCCTTGCATGAAGCTTGTACCTAACGAGGGCGCCACCCCCTTCGACAAGCACCACATGACATCGACCCCTGGGTCGCATTCTCCCGGACACGCTGATGCCAGGAGCGTGGTTTTCAGTGCACTATCGTACGGAAAGATCGTGCATATTATGAATTGGGGGGAAGTATGCAGCTGGACGCTTCGAACTCTGCCATGGACAGTCATCGCGTGCGCCATGTGCTCTTTGCAACCACAGTTCAATTCAAAAACTGCATGGCTCCAACCTCGCATCGCATCGGCTCTCGCCCAAATTCTCCTCGCCGTCGCCACTGCGCTGTTCCTAGTCCTTGCGGGACGCATCCAGGTCAGCGAGCAGCGACGGTGGTCAGCGTTGCTGACAGCCGTGCCGGTGCTCCTTGTCAAGGCGATGGCAGTCTTGGGCTACAAATGGGTCTTGCACGGTGTGTTTATCAGACAGGCAGACAAAGGTAAGCTTCAGGGCATGAGAGGACAGGACGGGGCAGGGCAGGGGCTCAGGGTAGAAGAAGGAAGGTAGGGTAAGATCACGTGTTACCGAAAGGCAGATTTTAGTATTTGTACACATTAAGAACAGCATCTGCCTTCAGGGCTATCCTTCCTCTGAGATGAGGTCCAGGGCCTGAGGGAGGGACAGAGGGAGCACTTACGCGATGGCTGGGTTTAAACGCTGTGGCGTTATGACGCCACCAGCAACAACTTACAAATATTATGTAGTTGCGGTGACGGCAATTCAGGCGGACGGCAATACATGTCACTGCCGCAATCTGGCATTGCCTCATGACAGGCCCCTGGCACCGAACTACATCGGTACTTCAGCAGTACACATCATCGTCATTTATCTCACTGAGCCCTTTTGAAGCGGAGGAAGGCGCCTTACTCAAAAGGCTCATGCGAGACCCTGCATGGCCCATGCGAGACCCTGCATGGCACATGCAAGACCATGCATGGCCCATGCGAGACCATGCATGGCCCATGCGAGACCATGCATGGCACATGCGAGACCATGCATGGCACATGCAAGATCATGCATGGCATGGCACATGCGAGACCATGCATGGCCCATGCAAGACCATGCATGGCCCATGCGAGACCATGCATGGCCCATGCGAGACCATGCATGGCACATGCGAGATCATGCATGGCACATGCGAGGCCATGCATGGCACATGCAAGACCATGCATGGCACATGCAAGTCCATGCATGGCACATGCGAGACCACGCATGGCACATGCAAGACCATGCATGGCCCCTGTTGCACTCAGTGTTCTTCTCTCGTGGCTTGGCTACAGCTAAGCTACATTTCAACCTCCTGCGCACTGAAACAAGCACTGTGTTGCGCTCCGCAAAGGCTTGGACTCAAAGGGGGGCGTCCTGCTCTTGCTCTGCACGCACGCTGTCAGCGCGGCGTGCTCCCTTTTGCCCGCCGTCGCGGCTGTGAGCTGTGACGCATCCGTGCAGATGCGACGGAGTGCTGTGGCTTGGCTGGCTATGGAGGCCTGCCAGCTCCTCATTCCCGCGGCCATCACAGCGTGGCGCGGAGCGGACATGCTCGTCCTCATGGCAGCAACGATTGGAGGCGGAGGGGCACTGGCTGGTGCACTGGCATCGGGTTGCATGGCGGGCATTATGAGGCGAGTGGGTTGCATGGCTGGCGCATTGGGATCGGGTTGCATGGCAGGCGCATTAGGATCGGATTGCATGGCGGGCATTATGAGGCAAGTGGGTGGCATGGGTTGCATGGCGGGCATCATCAGGCAAGAGGCTTGCACGTCTTGTGCGGCGGGCGCACTGGCATCGCATTGCATGGCCGGCAGTGTCAGGCCTGTGGGTGCATGGGTTGCATGGCAGGCATAACGAGCATGGCAGGCATAGGCGGCATGGCAAACAGTGTCAAGCATGTGGGTAGCATGGCAGGTATGGCAGGCATTACGGGCTTGGCAGGAATGTGCACAAGTGACAGGCTTCATCAGGGCAGTGGCTGCCTGCTGCCCTTAAGGCTTGCATGCTCCCAATACACCTTCCAATATGGACCCTTATATGGCTGTGACTGACAGACTGAATCCCTCTAGGCATACTTGTCTTCTAGGTTTCTGCTGGTTCTTTTTCTCAGACCTCCCTCTTTACTTTGCCTTGCCTCCCTAAACAGTATATATTCGCTTACAAACGTTATGATATTTCATAACGTTTGAACCCTAAATCCTCAACCCTAAACCCCATGCTGTCATAATGGCCTGCGCATTTAGGGAGCGCTCCCTTGCTGAGTGAAGAGGCGCCCAACTCGGGTCGCTCAGCTAGATGCGCTACTCTAGAGGCTAGAGGCTAGAGGTGCTCAACTCGAGGCTTAACTTGAGGCGCTCAATTAGAGGCTCAATTAGAGGCGCTTAAGTAGAGGCTCAACTAGAGGCTCAACTAGAGGCGCTCATATCCTCTTGAAGAGCAGGTGCTTAGCCCCGAGCTCCCTCGCCGGGCGCAGGCACCTGGACCTCTTGGAGTCCTCGGCTGCTAGCGGCGGATCAGCTGCTGCCTTCGCCGACTTGCCGCCCTTAGCTGTCATCCAGGCCGCGGCAGGGTCGGCTGCAGTCTGCGGGGCTACATACACCCTGCAGTCGTGTCGCAGCGAGCTGGCCTCTCCGACTGCCAGGCCGCTGACAGCCGAGGAGATGCACGCGATATCTGCGCAGAGGACAATCAGCGATGCAGGTCTGCATGGGTGGGGGCTGGCATTGATGTGGTTGCACCTGCACCTTTACTCAGGGGGCAGGCAATGACCTGAGCCTTCCCTGTGTGGGCCGGTCATCACCTGAACCTGTTCTGTGTGGTCCAGTAATTACCTGAAACTGTTCTGTGACCGTGTGGCGTACAAATGCCGGTGTTGGAGGACGAGATTTAGGAGGACCAAGCCATCCTTGCCTCGTCGACTACCGAGTCATATATGTTGCCTGACGCCCCCTGGGTTTACTCGATGACAGACAGGCAGGCATGGCAGGCATAACGGGCATGGCAGGCATGCACAGTGAATGATGTGCATGCCTGCAATGCCCATGGTCAAGTGACATGCTTTATCAGGCCAGTGGCTGCCTGATGCCCCCAATGTTTGCATACTCAAGTACACCTTTCAAAATGGACCTTTTATGCGGTATGACCTGTAGGCGCATGACCTGAAGGCGCATGTCTATACCGGTAGTGTGCCTGTGGATCACGTTGCATTGCTCTTAAGGCTGGTCGCTCTTTTATTTTTGTTGTGTCTTGTTTGTGTGGTAGGTGCAGTTGTGGGCAATTCATGGTCATGACGGTCGGCCACATCACCGTACGGTGACATTATAATTGTGCGGTCCTCCAATCAGAATATTACTGTGTTTACTGAGTAACAGATGGTCTCTTGTGACACCTGAGCCCCTAAAATGGTGTCAGAGCCACCAACCATTTTTTATCTGGGATATAAAGTTGGTAAACAAAAGTGAAGTTCTGGCAGAAAGCCACAGGCGCCGAAATTGTCCTGATCCTAATTATGTATTGTTGTTTTTTCGTTACCGTGCGACCCAATCCTCGGCCTCGCCAATTAATTGTTTCGTCACCACTTTGGTTACGACTCACAACAAGTAACCATTAAAAGAGACACCGCCCAACAGCGCCGCAGGCGCTGATCACTGTTTTATTAAGAAGAAGGGCAAGGCCTGATACAGGTTGCCGGGCTGCTTGGGCTGCCGGGCGAAGGCCCGACAAGTTTTGACCCCCATCGGTCAGTAAGTGGTCATTGGCAGCCCCTAAGGTGGCCTGACACGCAATTGCTGAAAGGCATGCACCGCACGACGAGCGGGGTTTGCAGCCAGCCCTGGTCAGAGCTGTGAAAATGGAGATGATCCGTTCGTATATAGAAAAATAGCAACCCACGGATACCGGTACCGTAGATGAGCTTTGCTTTCCCTCATAATCAACGGATTTGGGGGTAAAATTACGCCAACAGCGTCATGTATGTGCGTAAAACATTAACGAATTGTTTACTCATGCCTGCCTGTCACTTGATCTGTCAATCTGAAGTCAATTACCGGTTACTGACCGTAATCAGTCAGAATTCGTTTTTCGGGTTTTTTTCATTAAAAAAGGACTGGTTCATTTTGATTACCGTACCGTATACTTGAAACCGAATCAAGAAACTTGCCAAAACGAATACTTTTGCCTCAAACTTTTGCCCTAAACCCTGGAAAGTGCTAAAACAGAACGTAGCGCCGTTCACCGCACTGGTGGTGGTGTGTAAGCTACTATGCTACCTTTGCATCAAAATGCTGCCGATATGAAAAGACAGCTTAGTTTTACCGAGACATTTGCTAGAGAGAAGGAAAGACTTCTACGAGCACACGCGGCACTTCATCAGACCGCACATGCCAGCTGATGTGGCAGGGCATCCACCAGGATCAGCGGTAAGAGCAGCCACAGCTCACATCTCCTGTGGCTTCAATAATGATAAGAGGACAGAAAGCCAACTTTTGATTGCAATTTTATCGGTTTGGGGGCAAACCAAGCAGGGACTGCGATCCTCTGGAGTGGTTCTGGAGCAAAATCGAACCTATGATCGTTAAAACATAAGCTTCGATTAAAAAAACGGACCATAAAACGAACAGCGTGATTTGAAAATAGCAGGCTTTCAGCTCGGAATAAATGAAATCCGACTGAAACGACGGTAGTCAATTGATAAATTAGTCCATTGATCGCCTGCCCGTCAATTGATCAATCATGCCTGCCTGTCCATCTTCTGCAGGCTGTAGTTGCGACCGCTTATGGATGGCCGCTTCCTCCGTCGTGGAGCCACTGGACAACATTCAGCAGCTCGCGTCGCCGTCCCCCGGGAGACTCATTCGCCCCACCCCCCCGCCGCCAGTCACGCCCAGCAGCTACCGCTCCAGCCTAAACCGTGCGAACGTTGTGATAAAGGTCAGGAGACGTCGTTGTTTCTAAGAAAACATGCGCCCTGCCAGCGTAAGCCCTACACCCTCGCAACTCTGAACCCACCTTCAGTCAATCTAGCGCATTGCTAGGACAAAAACATCAAAACACTCAGTCGATGACACGGCCAGCCTTTGCCTGCCCTGTTGCACAATCAGGCCTGATCTTTTAACCATGAAACCCACCCTGTCAGCCTTAACCCCAATCCCCAACCCTTTAACCTGAACCCCGCAAGCCGTCTCACTACACCGCTTTAACCTTCAACCTTCACTCTTAAACCGTGGGTACCAATGCAAGGGGACCCCCACGAAAACACCCGTGCCCTGCCAGCCCTGCCCCTGAACCCCGGGGTCTCACCCCCCCCCCTGTCAGCCTACACACAAGAACCTAAACCCTAAACACTAAACACTAATCCTGAACTTCAAACCATGTCCGCTGCACCGTATGACACTACCCCCACTCCATGAACTCTTGACTCTTAATTGTCCACCCTAAACCCTCAACTGTCAGCCATGATTTACGAATTACTTGCAATCGCCACGGTGGATATCCTGTTTCGGAGGTGGTTCTCCCTCAACATCCTGCTCTCACCTCCTTGCTTCCCTGACTATAGCTCCCTGTCCCCCTTCTCTCACCTCCCTGCCCCCCTGCCCTCACCTCCCTGCCCCCCTGCCCTCACCTCCCTGCCCCCCTGCCCTCACCTCCCTGACCCCCTGCCCTCACCTCCCTGCCCCCCTGCCCTCACCTCCCTGCCCCCCTGCCCTCACCTCCCTGACCCCCTGCCCTCACCTCCCTGCCCCCCTGCCCTCACCTCCCTGCCCCCCTGCCCTCACCTCCCTGACCCCCTGCCCTCACCTCCCTGCCCCCCTGCCCTCAACTCCCTGCCCCCCTGCCCTCACCTCCCTCCCCCCCACCCTCACATCCCTGCACCCCCTGCCCTAACCTCCCTGCCCCCCTGCCCCCCCACCCTAACCTCTTTGCTTCCCTGACTTTAGCTCCCTGCCCCCTCGCCCTCACCTCCTTGCTTCCCCGACCATAGCTCCCTGCCCCGCCTCCCTCACCTCCCTTCCCCCCCCACCCTCACCTCCTTCCCCCCTCTTCCCCCTTAACCCTCACCTCCCTGCCTAAATCCTTAACCCTGAGCTCGACCGCTGCACCTTGACCCCCCTGATTCATTAGGCACTCAGAACACCAATCAACTAAATTCTCTAGGCCCTTCAACCTTATCGCAGATCCTGAACCCTAAGCCCTAAGCTCTTCACCGTAGATACCTTCACCGCACATCCTTAACTCTAAGCCCTAATCCCTTTACCACAGATACCTTCACCGCAGTTTTGTAGGCCCTTCATCTTTCACTGCAGATCCTTAACCCTAAGCCCTAAGCCCTTCACCGTAGGTACCTTCACTGCAGATACCTACACTACAATTATATAGGCCTTTCATCGCAGATTCTGAACTAAGCCCTAAGCCCTCAGACGCAGATCCTGAACCTGAACCTGAGCCCTAAACCTGGTGGACTCCTAAATCCCTGATCCTATAGGCACCCCACTTGAACATCGAGGATATCTGCCGAGCAAGGATGTTGGACGTGGTGCCCAGGGTGACCAGCAGGTGGGAGGTTTGTAAGGGGGGGGGGGGCGACGCCGCGACAGAATCCTCGGAGGCATCATTGCTTCTCACATTGGCAAATAGCTCGATACGGCACGATATAGGTCAGGTTAAGCCGGATACGGGACAGGTAGCTGGATTGCACTACCAAGGTAGCACAATGCGGGACAGTACGGCTTCACACGGGACAGGTTTTGCCGGATTGTACTGACAAGGTTAGATACGGCACAATATGGCGCGACATGGGACAGGTTTAGCCGGATTGTACTTCCAAGATAGCAAGATAGCAAGATACGGCACGATACGGCACAATTTGGCGCAATACGGGACAGGTCCAGCCGGCTTGTGTGACCATGCACAGCGGACTGTCTAGAGGGGGACATCTAGGGGACCAGCGGGCGTCAGACCTTTTGGCGCCTCTTTGCTTCCGCACAAAATATCCAGGTCTGGCTAGTAAAACGAACCTCGTCAAAAGCCAGGGCTCAAAAAGATGTGAGCCTCGTCTGTTCCACGCGGCGTTGAAGGTACTAATGATAAATATAACCTTTTCAAATACCGGTAGAAGTTGCGACTTCTTTAATTTAGTGTTTATTTTTTATTCAGGTGACCAGCAGGTGAGGGACTTTCTTGCACCCTCTAGGGCACGCGATCTCCTGTGAAAGGAATCCGGAACTGGATGTGGGTGCACCTCGATTGCTTGACGTAGTACCAATGGTGACACCGGCAGGTCAAGGACCCCCTGGGGCCCCCTTGGATTGTATATAACCGATGGGTTTATATAGCCAATGGGTTTAATACACAAATGAATACCGTACATATCATGCACCCTGAAGTAAGGATTCAGGAAACCACCCATTCGGCCATAGCACCAGGTAGGCTGACATCCAATGGGTTTAAATAACTTCATGGTATTTAATACCAAAAACCACACAAGATTAAGTAATACATAAACTTGGGTATGTTTTTTACACCTTGTCTCTTCCTTCTCGAGATGTTTTGCAACTGCTGCTGCATGGCAACTGCTTACAACTCGGCCTAGTGGGAGAAAGCCCTTACAATTAAGTGATATTGTGTGCCAAACCACCTTTGGGGGGTTACCTACTGGGCAGCTTGGTGATGAGGCCCAGGCCTTGGCCGGCTGATGAGCGGAGGTCCTGGCATAAGCAATTGCTGCGCCAGAGCTTTTCTTTTTTCTGGACAGCTACATGTCAGCTATCTCACGGCCTCTGGCCGGAGGCCCCGTTTGTGGCCAGCCATGCTGCTTTGTTGCTTTCGCCATCAGGCGTAGGCCGGACTAGGTTTGGTCCCAATCTGGACCCTGGGCAGCCGCGGGGCGGCCCAAGGTGGCCTCGTAGTTAAAGAAAACCGAGATGTGATGACAAAGCCAAAATTAGTGGCCGAGGTATGCTGCGACGTGATCCGCGGCATACCTTGGCAACTAATAATCCCCTCCCACTGGCCGACACTGGCGAAGGTCGGCCAGAGGGAGGGGATTAAGTACCAAGCCAACAGTAGCGGCACAGGTGTGGCTTCGGCCCAGGCTGCGCTGTTTCCTTTACTCTCAGGCCTGGCATGGAGCGTAGCTTTCTTTCTTTCATTCTCATCCAGCTGACCGCAGCCTCCGAATGAGTCACCAACAACACAAGGAGTTGATTGGGTCATTGGGGTTAAGGAATTACGGCCTAAACCCTAAACCGATGAAGCTGCCAAGATGGGTTCATGGTCAAAGGTTTAGGATTTAAGGTCTTAATCCAAAATTGTGTGGGGACAAAGCGACGACGCTGTCTCTGCCTGGATCTTAGCTGTGGGAGCCAATGTTGATTTGAACACGCTTGAGCTAAAATTCAGCTACACTACGTAACACGGCCCAGGGGTCCTGGTGCCCAGTTTCGATATCTTGATATGTGCTGACATGTACCGGTATCTTGTTTTTTCAGCCCATGATGGCAGTGCGGTTACTCTTTCCTTTGGCACTTGCACTGCAGCCACCCCTCACAAGGTGTGATGGCCCCACAGTCCCTCTGGTTACACTTCACACTCTGTATGGGTTACACTTCACACCACCACTTGTACTGCAGCCTCCTGATGTGTGACCACTCGTAGTGCTCAACTCTGTGATTATCTTCACTCCACCGCTTGTGCTGCAGCCACCCCTCGTGGGAGGTGACAACGCTCCGTGTCCGGTCTGGTTGCGTCATTGTTGAGCTTGACGTGGTGGCGCAGCGGCAGCCGCAGCGGCAGCAATCAGAGCAGCTGCGGCAACCACAGCAGCAGGTGCAGGTGCAGCCCAGCGATCTGGGCCTGCAGAAATGGCTGGAGGTTATCAAGATGCAGGACGTTGCTGGAATCAGCGCCGTCGGAAGGGAGCTAGTGGTGTGCATCAAGGTGGGACGAAACCTAGTATTGGGAAACACGTTATTGATATTAATGATAAGTGATACGGTACTCGTGATACTCGTGATAAACACGATATTGAAACACGTAATCCTACACCTACTATTGGGAACTGGGAAGAGGGTCAAGGCTTAAACCCTAAACCCTCAACCTACTATTGGGAACTGGGAAGAGGATCGAAGGTTAAACTCTTAACCCTCAACCTACTATTGGGAACTGGGAAGAGGGTCAAGGCTTAAACCCTAAACCCTCAACCTACTATTGGGAACTGGGAAGAGGATCGAGGCTTAAACCCTTAACCCTCAACCTACTTTGGGGAACTGGGAAGAGGGTCAAGGCTTAAACCCTAAACCCTCAACCTACTATTGGGAACTGGGAAGAGGATCGAGGCTTAAACCCTTAACCCTCAACCTACTATTGGGAACTGGGAAGAGGGTCGAGGGTTAAACTCTTAACCCTCAACCTACTATTGGGAACTGGGAAGAGGGTCAAGGCTTAAACCCTAAACCCTCAACCTACTATTGGGAACAGGGAAGAGGGTCGAGGCTTAAACCCTAAACCCTAAACCTACCATTGGGAACTGGGAAGAGAGCTGGTGGTGTGCATCGAGGTGTGTAGAAACCTGGTGGAGTAGTGGGCGGTATCAAAGTGGGAAGAAACCTAGAGGGTAGGTATCGGGGTGTGGAGAAACCTGTTGTGAGAAGAAATACGACTATATCTGTACTGGTAGATTCAAATAGTTTCCCTTCAGATAAATGTTGTTTGGGGTCGAGGATCATAGGCCCCATGGGCGTAATTATACAAGTTTTCCCGTCTTGTTTTGAAGGTGGGCGACAAGTCTGGCCTGTTCAGCTACGATGCTGACGAGCTCTGCTGGTCTCCGGTCGGCCCGCAGCCGCAGCTGCCACCGCCCGAGAGCCGGCTGGCCGACGACCTTCTCCGCGGGCTGCAGCCCGGCTGCCTGTCGCTGCCGCAGGGCATCGCCAGCTGGTCGTCAAAGATCACCGCCGACGTGGCCGCTGCGTTGGCCAGGCTGCAGCAGCCGAGCGGTCACGGCGGCACAGCCGGGGGCGGGGGGATGTGGCGCCTGGAGGCGGTGCTGCATGGGGAGGCGCTGCCGATACGTGCTGTGCTGATCCCCGGGCCGCTTGCGGACGCCCCATTCGGGCCCTCGGCGGATCTGACCGGGCAGTACCTACCGATGCCGCCTGCCGCCCGCGGCAGCAGCGGGCAGCAGCAGCAGCAAGCGTTGTGCTTGGATGTGGATCTTAGTCGGGCCTCGCCAGGCCTCATGCGGTTTCGGGCCTGGTGTGGGCCTCAACTGCTGGCCTCGAAAATGGTGTTGCTTCTGGGGCCCACCTGGCGGGCCGCGGCTGAGGAGCTGGCAGGTGTGGTGGACCCGGAGGACCTCTTTTATGACATATCGTGTGTTATCAAAGCGGAAGGGGAGACGGCGGAGGAGGTGGAGGGCAGCTGGCGTGGGCTTGCCGCTGCGGGGCGCCTGACGGAGGATGAAGCGTCGCTGGTCGCGCTCCGAGCGGCTGAGCGGTTACGTAAGGGCGAGCAGTGCGGGGACGCGCTCGAGTGGTGCAGGGCAGTCCGCATGAAGGAGACGGCGGGCTTGCTGCTCTCGGCGATGATGCAGCACGGCTCGACGAGCGCAGCGCTGTCCGCCGACGCGGCGGCTGATTCCGCTGCCGCCGCTTCGTTGATGGCGGCGGCTAATGCCGTTGCCGTCGCGTCGTTGATGTTGACGGCGGCGGGGCGGGGCGGCGGGGCTGAGCCGAGGCAGGTGCCGATGGCAGCCGAGGTGGTGCTGCCTGAGCCTGGAATTCCCTTTGAGGTGGCAGCCTTCCTGCTACTACCGATCCAGCTGTTGGCCATGTGCTTTGCAGGCTTCTGGGTTGAGGATGGTGAGTGGGCTTAGAATCTTAGAGGCATAATCGAAGGGTGAGTGGCCTTAGAAGCATAAAGGGATTGTGAGTGGCTTAGAAGCATCTAAGGATGGCGAGTCGGCTTAGAAGCATGCAAAGAGAGTGGGTGGCTGAGAAGTGTGAGAGAAGGGTCAGTGACCTTAGAATCATGAGAGGAAAGTGATCAGCATGATAAGCATGAGAGGATAGTCATTGACCTGTAAAGGGTGATAAGTTGGTTACCGTAGTGGCTGCATCAAAGCTTATAAATGGATATTGAGTTACCTTCAAAGTGAGGGTAGATGGTGAGTGGCCTTAGAAACATGACAGAGTCGTGAGTGGCATTATAAAGGATACGAGGAACTGCACCGAACACCCTTCCTCAATCCCCCTGGTCCTCTGTTTGCCCAGGCTGGTTCCGAGGCCTCGTCACCTGCATCTTCTGGATGGCTCCGGTGTCCCTCCTCCTGCTGCTCCACGCGGCACGCCGCAACCCAAGAATGCCCGGCGCACGGCACGCCAGGACGCTGCTGGCCGCGGCGCGCCGCCGCGCGCCCCGGTGGCTATGCCGCGCCGCCGGCTGGGCGCTGGGTCCCAACTTTGGCATGCTGCTGCACCTCGCCCGCGTGTTCTGCTGGTGGTATATCCTAGTAGGGATCGCCCCGGAGACCTTCGGTCTGCTCGTGAAGAACTCGGTCAAGCGCCGCTGGTCCATGGTCGCCTTCCGGCTATTCTTCACGGTGATCGAAAACTATGACCTGCGGGCCGTCACGGCGGTCACTCTTTTCGTGGAGCTGCCGATCCACTACTTGACTGTGTTGCGGTGCGTTCAGCTCCCGCGGCCTCTGATGGTTTCGGTGCGGGCTTGTGCCTTGGGCCTCGCGGCGCACGCCGCCACGCGGTTCCTGCGCAAGCAGTGGCCGCTCTCGGGGCGCCAGGGTGGCGGTCCCACTGCTCTGCCTCTCCCTGGCAATACGGCGTGTTGCGAGGACACGTGCAACGAAGGAGTCTTTCGGCAGGACCAAGGCTGCAGCGGCGGCAGTGGCGGGCGGTGGAGTGCGCCCACTGGCAGGGTGAAGGCGGAGTAGAAGCATGCATCTGGGTGTGCTGGACTGTAGAGGGCAAGAGGGAGTTTAGGGTTTAGGATTTAGCAGGTAGGAGACTGGAGGAGTTCGGGGCAGTTCCCGCCCCTCTAGCGCGGGGCTCGCCAAGCCAAGAGATGGACGAACAACCTCTGGTGATGGTGCTTCTTTTATTCCGTCAGGTTTTTCTGTGGCTCTAGAATCCTGGATCTCGGATCCCAATGGAGGATATTGGAGAGCAGCGCAGGAGTTTCGGCGGTCATTCAGCGATTGCTTCTAAAAAAATGACGCACGCGGCTGGTCCTGTATCAGCGTGTGTTACTTTGTCCACCGTACTTCTGCCTATCCTGCCCTGTGTGCCTCGTTGGGCAGCAGACAAAAGTGTGGAGTCCTTTGCATAATTGATTATATATTAGTTTTCCTCCAGATTTCCATTCCGTATTTGGATTCTGCTGGTGGCCAATCTGGAGAGTTCCCCCCTTCCCCCGCGCCTCTTTGTCTTCAGTCATTCACCTCGAATTGCTCTGACACTGATCCGGAATTGTCATTAACTGATCCGGAATTTTTGCAGTGGTCCGGTCTTTTAATGTGCCTACTTCCAAGGCTGCGGCATGGAGCCATTGCTATGCTGTTCAAGGTGAAAAAACGTGTTTGCACTGGCTTCTAGATTTGTTTGCTCTGAATTGTTTTTATAGTTCTTCCTTTCATTTGTACAGGTGGGGTTGTGGGCAGCAATATGGCAATGGCTGCTCCTTATTGTTGTATTGCGTAACAAACACGGGACAGAGCCAACATGAGGCTCCGTTATCTGGTTTTTAACAAAGGAAGCTGTTGTTCCAGAGGTATGGGGAAAAGGAATGCTTATACGGTAGCTGCGTCCTCGCCCTCATAACATGAAAAATTCTTATGAGTTGGATTAAAGATGCGTTAGTATGCTTTTATACATACATAGTTATACCTCTTGTTCGTATGAGTTCTAGCGGCCGTGCGAGAGCGATTGTTCTTTCTGAGCCCTCCCCGAGTTCCTGCCCGTGCCTTTTCTCGGCTGATTATAGGGGCCAAAATGCCCACGCCACCGTTAAGCAGGGCCCAGCAGGTATGCACCGTTCCATAAGGGCCAAAAGGCCCACGCCACCGAATGTTCAGCAGGGCCCAGCAGGTATGCACCGTCCATAAGGGCCCAAAGGCCCATGCCACGGGTGTTCACCAGGGCCCGGCGGGTATGCACCGTTCCATGAGGGCCAAAAAGCCCACGCCGCTGAGTGATCAGCAGAGCCTAGCAAGTATGCACCATTCCATAAGGGCCAAAAGACCCACGCCGCCGAGTGTTCAGCAGGGCCTAACGGGTATGCAGCGTTCCATAAGGGCCAAAAGGCCCACGCCACCGAGCATTGAGCAGGGCCAAGCGTGTATTCACCGTTCCATAAGGGCTAAAAGGCCCACGCCGCCGAGTGATCATCAGGGCCCAGTGGGTATGCACCGTTCCATAAGGGCCAAGGTGGCCATGAGTTGTTGATTTTTTTTGCGAAATATGAGTCGTGGCAACGAAGAGTTGTTGCAAGTGTTACGAGTTGGGCATCAAGTGTAGTCACGGAAAAGTGGAAAAGTGAGAAACTGAAAAACAAGCAAATCGCGAACATCACAGATACTGTCCTGTCGCAGGTGTGAAAGATAAGAGTGGAAGTTAATGCTCATGTAAAGTTGTTGCATAACTTTCAAATAACCGGTAGGGGTGTGTTATGTAGCAAGCAAGTTTCCATCAACGAAGAAGTGTGCCCATGTCAGTCCCACTTGAATGGCTGCAGTGTGCACGAGACTACCAGAGGGAGGCAACAAGGATTTTGAGCGTGTTGGTGGCGACACTTGTGGGTGGCCTGCGACAGCAATGGATTTCAGATTCAGGGCTTAGGGTTCAGGGAAGCCCCAAAGGGGGGCAGGGCTAAAGGTCCAGTGCTAAGGGTCCAGGGCAGCGCCAGAGAGGGGCAGGGCTTACGGTTCAGGGCAGCCCTAGAAGGGTGCAGGGCTCAAGTTTCAGTGCTTAAGGTCCAGGGCAGCGCCAGAGGGGGGCAGGGCTTCCGATTCAGGGTAGCCCTAGAGGGGAGCAGGGCTCAAGGTTCAGGGCTTAGGGTCCAGGGCAGCGCCAGAGGGGGGCAGGGCTCAAGGTTCAGTGCTTAGGGTCCAGGGCAGCGCCAGAGGGGGGCAGGGCTTACGGTTCAGGGCAGCCCTAGAGGGGTGCAAGGCTTCAGGTTCAGTGCTTAGGGTCCGGGGCAGCGACAGAGGGGGGCAGGGCTTACGGTTCAGGGCAGCCCTAGAGGGGTGCAGGGCTTCAGGTTCAGTGCTTAGGGTCCAGGGCAGCGCCAGAGGGCAGCAAGGCTGAAGGTTCAGGGCAGCCCTAGAGGTATGCAGGGCTTCAGGTTCAGTGCTTAGGGTCCAGGGCAGCGCCAGAGGGGGGCAGGGCTTGGGGTTCAGGGCAGCCCTAGAGGGGTGCAGGGTTTCACGTTCAATGCTTAGGGTCCAGGGCAGCGCCAGAGGGGGGCAGGGCTTAAGGTTAAGGGCTGCCCTAGAGGGGTGCAGGGCTTCAGGTTCAGTGCTTAGGGTCCAGGTCAGCATCAGAGGGCAGCAAGGCTGAAGGTTCAGTGCTTAGGGTCCAGGGCAGCGCCAGAGGGGGGCAGCGCTTACGGTTAAGGGCAGCCCTAGAGGGGAGCAGGGCTCAAGGTTCAGTGCTTAGGGTCCAGGGCAGAGCCAGAGGGGGGCAGCGCTTACGGAACATGGCAGCCCTAGAGGGAAGCAGGGCTTCAGGTTCAGGGTTTTGGGCCCAGGGCAGCGCCAGAGGGGGGCAGGGCTTACGGTTAAGGGAAGCCCTACAGGGGAGTAGGGCTTGAGGTGCAGAGCTTAGGGTCCAGGGCAGCGCCAGATGGGGGCACGGCAAGGCTCAGCGAAGAGCCCGGACCCAACTGAAACTGCATGTGCTTGTCCACCAGAACAGACTGGTTGTACATGTGGGTGGCCTGCGGTAGCAATACATTTAAGGTTTAGGGCTTAGGGTCCAGGGCAGTGCCATAGGGGAGCAATAAGGTGTTCAGAGTGTGTTGGTGGCGACGCATGCGGGTGGCCTGCAGCAGCGATAAATGTTAGATTCAGGGCTGAAGGTTCAGGACAGCCTTAGAGGGGTGCAGGGCTTAGGGTTCAGGGCTTGGGGTCCAGGGCAGCGCCAGAGGGGAGCAATAAGGTGTTCAGAGCGTGTTGGTGGCGACACATGTGGGTGGCCTGCAGCAGCGATAAATGTTAGATTCAGGGCTGAAGGTTCAGGACAGCCTTAGAGGGGTGCAGGGCTTAGGGTTCAGGGCTTGGGGTCCAGGGCAGCGCCAGAGGGGAGCGATTAGGTGTTCAGAGCGTGTTGGTGGCGACACATGTGGGTGGCCTGCAGCCGCAATGGATGTTAGATTCAGGGCTGAAGGTTCAGGACAGCCTTAGAGGGGTGCAGGGCTTAGGGTTCAGGGCTTGGGGTCCAGGGCAGCGCCAGAGGGGAGCAATAAGGTGTTCAGAGCGTGTTGGTGGCGACACATGTGGGTGGCCTGCAGCAGCGATAAATGTTAGATTCAGGGCTGAAGGTTCAGGACAGCCTAAGAGGGGTGCAGGGCTTAGGGTTCAGGGCTTGGGGTCCAGGGCAGCGCCAGAGGGGAGCAATTAGGTGTTCAGAGCGTGTTGGTGGCGACACATGTGGGTGGCCTGCAGCCGCAATGGATGTTAGATTCAAGGCTTTGGATTCAGGGCAGCCCTAGAGGGAAGCAGGGCTTAAGGTTCAGTGCTTAGTGTCCATGGCAGCGCCATAGGGGGGCAGGGCTTCCGGTTCAGGGCAGCCCTAGAGGGAAGCAGGGCTCAAGTTACAGTGCTCAGGGTGTAGGACAGCACCAGACGGGGGCACGGCAAGGCTCAGCGAAGAGCCCGGGCCCAACTGAAACTGCATGTGCTTGTCCACCAGAACAGACAGGTGGTACATGTGGGTGGCCTGCGGCAGCAATGCATCTAAGGTTTAGGGCTTAGGGTCCAGGGCAGTGCCATAGGGGAGCAATAAGGTGTTCAGAGTGTGTTGGTGGCGACACATGTGGGTGGCCTGGGGAAGCAACTCGTATCCATGCACATGTGCCCGCATGCATTCCTATCCAGCCCATGCCTCCCCACCTGCTCGTCTGACAAATCTTGCTTGGACACCACTCCAAATGTCCAACCCAGATCTCATTACACGGCACTTGTGCCCCCATGCAGCCCATGCCTCCCCACCTGATCGTCTGACAACTCTAGCTTGGACACCACTCTGGCCCAAAACTCATGTCCAGGCGCATGCACCTCCCCGGTCTGCATGTTCAGGTTGTGCGCAAGGAGGGTCAAGATGCAGTGATAAGGGTTGAGGGTTTAGTGTTAAGTGTTCAGGCTACAAGGGTTAAGCTACGAGGGTATAGGGTTTAAGCTACGAGGGTCAAGCTGCAGTGTTATGCTTCAATCAGCAGGAAACAGGAGTCAGGCCTTGTCTGAGCCTGCCTTGAGGAGATACATCTGATCGTAATTCAAGCTCCATTTCAGATTTCCAGGACACTGGACAGGAGTCAGGCCCATGCTGAATTCGTCCTATTTATTTACGGGTAACAGCCTAACAGGTAAGCTTACAGTAATGATACATGTAACATAAGTAATAAGTACATACGACACATCCTTGTTAAGTACAAATTTGAGGCAAGGAGTGTAGGATTTGTCCCCACAATTGTTACACTGGCGTTGCCACAAACCGGTACCAGCTCCACACTCCCATCGGGTGTCATCACAGCATCCAGCACACAAATATACCGCATTCGCCAGCTTCCTCCTGACTTCCAACATATGCTACCAGCAGAAACAGGAACCACATGCATCAGCTTCCTCACAGCTTCCAACATACCGTCCCGGCAGAAACAGGAACTGCTTGCATCAGCTTCCCCACAGCTTCCAACTTTCGCTGCCCCTCACCATGACCTACATCACGAGCTTTGTCTTGGGGACGGACAGCGCCTAGCCGCCCTGCACTATTTCATGTTGCGGTCAAATACACTACAATTCTGTGCGCCAATAGGTCCAAGCAACAAGCAATAACATCAAGTATACAGGTGCATGAGGGGGTGCGGGCTAGGCTGCAACACAGACTGGGAGAAACCACAAGCGCTGCCCCAGTCCGGGTCTGGGTTACCACGCGTTTCCTCACCATTAGCCATGCGCTGCCCCCTATATGCAGACTCAAGCAGGCGGGAGCACCGGAGCGGGCCATGCGTACCCGCTAAGACGATGAGAGCTATGCCGTTGTCTTCCTTGTGTCAAATGCCGTTGATTGCATCGTAAAAGGTGGCATGCGTTAGCACTACCCCCCCCCAAGCATGCAAAATGGCATGGGAGTAGGATGCCGGCTCCGCAAACACAAGCGTGGTCGTTGTATAAACCATTGCACCATGAACGTGCCATTAAGTATGCTAAGGATGATTAAACTAGTGCGAGCTTTGTGAGAAAGTCTTAAACTTCGTAAATCACTCGGTTAGCCTTTAAGACCACCAAGCAGGAAAATATTGAACAATTAGATGAAGTTGGATGCTAGTGTGGTGCCCTAGCCCTTTCGTTTCAGGAGCGTCATGGTAATTAGGCTGAGAATGACTGTCTTCACATCAGAGTACAGGTCTCTGGTCTGTAGTCTACGGTATTTGACGACATTTCCTCACCATGGGCGGTTGAGCTCATAGGGGCAGGTACCCTTCATTGCCAAAGCTGGAGGACTGGGCAGCAGCAAGGAAGGCGATGGGCGCGGACTGCCATATGGCAAGCAGCCACCTGGCAAGGGGCACCATGCATGCATGATGGAGCCCATGCATGCGCGTCCATTCAGGGAGGCCGTGCATGCCCACCAAGGATGAAGTTGTGTAAGCAGTCCTCCTCATGGAGCTTGCCGTACTCAGCCGTGGGTATGATGCCCCTACGATCCAATCCACTGGCCAAAAGTTCTCAGCACCACGGGGAGGAGGCCTCCTGCGGTCGTCGCCCGGAAAGGCTCCAACTGTCCAGCCGCGTTCTGGCCTTGAGATTGACCTTTGTGACATGCATGCATGGGCAGGGATCTTTTCTAAATGGAGGAAGCGGAGAAGGCGCTTTATACCATGACTTCAGATGGCGAACCAGGCCTGCGCAGGAAGCCACAATGCGAATTACGTGGCATGTAGCGTTTGCCTTATTTGAACTCTCCTGGCCAGCCTCAAGACCTTATCTCGCCTCTCAGTCTAGGAGCGTGCAGGTTCAAAGATTCATCTGTTCGAAAACAAATGGCCAATCGGTCCACGGATGAATCACGGATGCATGCAGGCCCTCAGTTTCATGCTTGGCATGCAGGTTCATACTTGGCGAACTTGACACGGCATCGCCACGCCAGACTTTCAGCAGCATCGAATATATGCAGAATTACGTTCAATACAGAGAATCCCATCCATATTAGACCAAGCCCCCAAATTGGTAGATCTGGCTGATTATCTGGCCCCGTGGCTTCCTCCCCCAAGCTTTGACTTTTCGTCCATGACGCGATTTGTGTCCTTCAGTCTGCTGGTCTCCTGATAGCTGAAGAAGATAAACTTTTTCGAGATGGTGGACGAGGTACGACTGACTCAGTTCACAACTACGGTCGTGGCGCGACAGTTGCTGACGAGCGCTGTCGCAGAAAGTGTCAAATCCGATGAAACAGAGGCTGGCCAAGATCCTTAATCTCTTGAGCTGCCTTAGAACCGCAAATCAAGTGAGCAAACAAAAATCCCCACTTGAGCCATGGCCTCACTGGCTGTTGCATGGAACCTAAGTTGACTTTTCGTCACTCGGCTCTCAGGACACTCCAACAGGTCCGTCTGGTTCAGGCAGGGGCGTTTGGCTTGGGCCTGCCCTCTGGAGAGAGGTTGTGAGACAGCTTGAAAGCCAGGTGCGCAAAGCACCTTCTCATGCCATGTAGCCCAAGCTCACGTGGACACACCTTGGTTTTCCTCCGGGATGGCCCAGACACTAACGAAGCTGACTGGGCTAAACATCCAGGTCACGGAGATCCTCGAGTGGGAGAAGCTCTTGGTGACCAGTACCAAGGTGAGGGCTCGTACTGCCGGGGAGGGCATGCGTGTAAGACACAAGGCCACAGCCCATGAGCCCACAGGCTAATGCAGACCGTCCACCATATGGAGGGAGGAGTACATCAGAGTCGGGATCATCGCCACCCCTCAAACTCAAGTGAAGAACGCTTGAGTGATATTAGCCCACTCATACAGCTAGTAACCAGGACCCATCAAAGGATAAACCAGTCACACCACGCACCAATTAGCAGTTGGCATACAAAAATGGCGAGGAGTCCCTAGCGTGTCAGACAGTGGATGTCCTTCCAGCCTGCCAGCCTTGTTTAGACTTGTGCGTCCTCTCCTGTCAGGACGTGCACGAGGAACGATGCAGCGTCCAGGAGCTACGTCAGTCCCTGCGCAAGACGCAAGAGATTGCCAGCCAGCAGGTGGCTGCGCTTGAGGCGACCGTGGACAACCTTGTGGCAGAGGCGCGACTGAAGCAGCAGGAGTGGGAGCAACGGAAGGAGGACATGAGGGGGCAGGTGTGCGGGCTGGGGGCAGTGCCTCAGGGTTGCTGAGATGCCGATTCAGACGGGCAGAATGACTGAAATAACCGGAAGGAGGAGAAGAGGCTTGAAACAGTACACACATGTGAAATGAAATTAATCATCCTCATGAGAGCGGTATGCAGCAAAAGCAATATCAAAAGGATGGCCCATCAACCGGCCTCCTAAGCTTCCCAGTGTCCTTTTTTGTAGGATCCTCTTGATAATAGGAGCGGATTATAAAATGAGGGGCAGCATCGGCCTTGACTGTTACATAATCTGGCCCGACTGTTACAGCATCTGCCTTGACTACAACATCCACCTTGACTGTTACAGCATCGGCCTTGACCCTAACATCATCGGTAGTGCAACAAAGCACTGATGTACTGCATCCCTTTTGTTAATTTGAGACTCGGGTTAATTGCAACCTGGGCCCATGATGCAACCAGGGGATGCAACTGAATTCGGTTGACAATCCCTTTCCTGCCTTTCCTTTCAGTCAGATTCGGTGGGTATATTTTTGAAGAGGGGGGGGGGTATTTTTGATAAGGGGTGGGTGTGAGATATGGGCAGCTAGCAAGAAAATTAGATTAGAAGAGGCCATTTCCATAGGTAAAGAGCAGGTTCCAAGCTCGAGACGTCTCACTCATTGGCAGCTTTGAACTAGATTCTAATCCTCCACTCTCGTTTGCCCCAAGGCTGACCATTTGATGGAACTTCTGCAAGAGCGCGAGGGAGTGGCCGTCACAAACGGCGAGCTGCATGAACATGTCAAGGCCTCTCGTGCAGATGCGGTGCGACTTGAGGCGAGGGCTGAGGCGGCAGAGGCCAGCGTGAGGGAGCTCCAGAACCGACTGACGTACGTCACGGTGAGGAGCAATGGGTGTGAGCAGTCTGGGGTGCTTTGCAAATGTGTGATGGCCATTTTTAGGGGGGAAACAAAAGGAGCTGTACCGCAATGCAAGTACTGGTAGTGTCAAACATAATGGGAATCGTCAACGCGGTGACGATTGCAGGGAAACAATTTCAGCAGCATTGGGGTTGTTGAGCATGCCTCGATCCACCAGTGATCCTAACGCATCCAGATCCCTTCGGGGATCCACAATCCATCCGAAATTCCGCATCTTCCCTGGATTCAAAACTCATCCAGATTCATACCGGTACTGGATTTAAAAATTCATTAATTTATGTCTTGGATCCACAATCCATGAGGAATCTATCTGATTTGCTCCGAGCTCCCTGCTTCTCCCGTCCACTTGTGCACAAAGGGCAAGAGCGGCTTCAGCATCGCAAGCAAAGACGAGCTTCTATCACAGGTGGGTCATCCTGCTAATCTTAGTCTGTGTGCTACACCCTACCTTTGGGGGGGAGGCCACTGGACCGATTGGGACCAAACCAGGATGACCAGCGGGACCGAACGTGGTGGGACACACTTGAAATCAGGCATATCCATTCGAAGTCTCAAGTATAATCCCAGCCCCCCAATGAATTCCGAGCACAATACTGAAGTATTAACCCCATACCACCACACCACACCACACCATACCCCACACCATTACCCTGTACCACCATACCACACCATACCCCACACCATTACCCCGTACCACCATACCACACCATACCCCACACCACACCATACAACACCACACCACACCATACCCCACACCATACCACACCATACCACACACCATACCCCACACCATACCACACACCATACCCCACACCATACCCCACACCATACCACACACCATACCCCACACCATACCACACACCATACCCCACACCATACCCCACACCATACCACACCATACCACACCATACCCCACACCATACCACACACCATACCCCACACCATACCACACACCATACCCCACACCATACCACACACCATACCCCACACCATACCACACACCATACCCCACACCATACCACATCATACCCCACACCATACCCCACACCATACCCCACCCCACACCACCCCACACCACACCATACCCCACACCATACCACACCACCCCATACCACACCACACCAGGCTCTCGGTCGCAGCCAACTTTGCGTGTGTGCAACAGAAAAGTCAATTGAGTGGATGCGTAGCTAGACTTTGCAGGAGTTGCAACATGTGGCTTGCTCAGCAAGCCATATTGACTTATTGGAAAGCCGTAGTCAGATGTTATCAGGGGCTGTGAGAAGGTTTGCCCCCTCTGGACAGCCCTGTCTTGCATGACAGCTGCAACATTGTTTTTTTCCAGACCCCTTTTGGTGAGCTGCGGGGCAACCACAGCCGGCAGCCCAAGCCACAGGCAACTTGCTTCAACAAGAGATGCAAGATGTGGGCGTGGTTGTCGTTGAACTGCTGAAGTGTGCATGCAAGACTGTCGATGTGCTTGAGCTCCCCCTACGACTGGATTTGCTTAGGGCAGAAGGATACATTTCAATATTAATGATCGGTCGTCCAGGTGGAAGTCAACAGTTTTGGCCCAAACTCTGCCCTGAGGGCGGAGCGTTAAAATAAACAAAAAATCAATGTTTTGGCACCAGAGGGGTGGCAAATAAAATCTAGGGTACCCTCAAATCTAGGGTACCCTCAAATCTAGGGTACCCTCAAATCTAGGGTACCCTCAAATCTAGGGTACCCTCAAATCTAGGGTACCCTCAAATCTAGGGTACCCTCAAATCTAGGGTACCCTCAAATCTAGGGTACCCTCAAATCTAGGGTACCCTCAAATCTAGGGTACCCTCAAAGGGACAGTGATCTCCACCAGCACCTTGGATGCCAGGAAAAGGGCCATGACAAATTTCCCCCAATTTGCATCCGGCCGTCAGCACAAATCCTTAACCCTTACGTTTCTAAACCTGTACGTTCCCGTCCGTACATATCTCCCACTTCTTCTGCCAGGTTGGCCTTGACCCTGAACCCTACAGTGCCTCTCTCCTCCCCTCAGGTCCGTAGACTGGACATTGCTCTGGCAGAGGTCACAAGCCAAAACGAAATGCTCCGTACACAGCTGGCGGCCCGACATAACCCGGTCGAAGAGCTCCTCACTGACATGCGGAGGCTCAAGGTGAAATGCCCACTCTCCTGAAGGGATTTAGGCTGAGGCGGGGATGCCCACTCCCCTTATGGGTCCTGGATAGAATCTATAGGGTCCTAGAGTCGAATATTCTTTGTGGCGATTAATCGCTTAAAATAGCACAAATTTCAATGAAGAATTCCATGCTTCAGCTGTACATTGTGCCTGAGCTTCGGGGGCTTCGCCCCCAAACCCCCAGGCAGGGGGGCTTAGGCGACCCCCCACATACACCCTCCACACCAAGGCTTCGCCTCGGCGTTTGCGCATTTCCGTGTTTTCACACTTTTCCACTCCAGTTTGGATTTTAATTAATTCCAAAATATGAAAAGAAGATGACTGGACCTAGCCCCAAGGGGGGATGCCCACTCCCTTAAAAGGTCCTTGGTCCAACATGTGACGTGCCTGTTGCAGGCTGACAACGAACGAGTGGTGGCGATGCTAGCGGAGACCAAGGAGTGGCGTGGCATGGCCGCAGAGATGGCGGAGGGCTGTGGACTGCACTACATACCGGTACAGGAAGCCATGCTGCTTAAGGTGGGTGAAGGATCTGGTGCTGATAGGGGTGGGAGAATCGTCAAGGATCTGGTGCTGTTAGGGGAGGGGGTGACTGGCAGAGGCCGCAGTCCTCTGATTGTTTCAGGGTTTTGGCTGCATTGCATACGGACAATATGGTACCTTGACCCTTAGGTCTGCCGGTGGTGTTGTAAGAGCCTCAACATGATCTCCAACTCGTGGGCTGACCAGCTCCCTGCGTCTGTCAGCTCGGTATCTGGTGATCGCTTGTCAGCTCAAGCCAGAAGAGAGAAACAAGTGACTGTAATACTTATGGTTCATCAGCTGGAAATCTCGGGTGAAATTATGGGAGAGGGGAAGGGGAACAAGCGAGCTGCACTGCTTTCATGGCGCATTTTGTGTTCCAAAACGACTCAAGGTGAAAACAGCCCCAAGCAAGCCTGTATTGTTCACCAGCTGAACTTGAGAACAAATTAAAAAAAGTGGATGCCCCTCATATTGTCTGACCGAGGCCCAATACACACTCTCTAGGACCTCCCTGGTGCACTTTGGGGGCAATGCACGAGCTTTTGTTGTACAAGAACTGAAATGCTTTACAAGTGAACAAATAATATAATTGAGACACTGTCTTGTAGGGTGCCACCGAGGCCTATTAGAGTAGTGCACACTCCCGGACCGCCCCAGGGCACCCTGCGGGCACGGTATGAGCTTTTACTTTTACTGCACATTGCCATGCAGGGTCTGACCGAGGCGCAGTACACACCTCTGTTGGACCGTCCCCTGCGCCTGGCCCTCGGGCGCAAGTTGGCAGCGGCGGAACGCGGCAAGTCCGCAGGCGCCGACGCGAGCGGCACAGCAGCAGAGCCTGAATCCTGGCATTGGGTGCCGCAGCAAGCCGTTGATGTGACAGTGCGAGCCATAGCGCAGTCGATGCCGTCAGCGCCGATGCCTGCGCTGCTGAACCTGTTGTTGGAGCTGAACAAGGTGATGCGCTGGGTTTAGAGTTGGGCTTAGGGTTTAGGCCTGAACCCTAAACATTAACCCTGCCTGCGGCCTTGCGCTGCTGAACCTCTTGTCGGAGCTGAACAAGGTGATGTGCTGGGCTAAGAGTTGAATGGCTATTAAAGTTCTTGTCTGCGTCTCTTTGTGGCTGCAGGGGGGGGCGGATTTGTGTGCGGGGGGGGGGGGGGGGAATCCAGGGGCATCGCTTGTACGGTGTGGACATGACCGGTGGCAGGGTCGTCTCAAGGGCTGGCCAGACCTGCACGTGTTGGCTCCAAGTACAGTACTACGTCTGAACCAGTATCATAATTAAGCATGCGCGCCGCAGATATGGCGGAAGCGCGAGACGGAGAGCGTCGCTGTGTTGAAGCGGTCACATGCCGCTGAGGTGCGGGAGCTGCATGAGCTGTACCGGCAGCGTGCGCCCTACGAGGCCGAGGTCGGACGGACGCGTCTGGTGGAACTCAAGAGGCAGCTGAGGCTTCAGGTGAGGCTCTGGGTAGCAGGGGGGGGGGTACCTGAACCCTCGACTGCAAGGGAGTCAAGGGAAAAGAGGACGAAAGCCGGATCTCTATCGCGATGTGTGTGCCACTGCGCGTCTGCTCCCTGCTGGTGCCCAGGAGACTTGATTCGCTCACCTTGTCTCATTTGTTATTGACGCGCAGGTGGAGCATGCCCAGCACTTGGCTGTCAAGGCCAGCAGTGACAGCAAGGACCATGTGGACGATGCCAAGGTGTGCACGCTACCTGTGGGCCATTCATCAGGCATAATATAATAATATGAATAAGGAACATAGCACAAACAAGGAGGTATTTTGATCTTACGATTTTTTACAAGACTGCGCTTCGGCTACAATTCATCTACCTTGTGGGATACGGACATGGGGACATAGTGTAGCAGACCTCTCTGCTTGGCCTACCGGCCGTAGGTTGTACAAGGCCCCTGTCAGCGCAGTGCTTCCGTGTTGGCCGCCCGGCGGCCCCCAGTGGTGGCCTCGTGCACACTAAAACAGGCACTGCCCTCCTCCCTTCCGCTCGCCCTTGCCCCTCGCCAGATCATGCTCAAGCTCGGCCTCGACTCTGTCAACACGCTCAGCAACGAGGTCAAGAAGCTGTCACGCAAAAACACTCGTCTGAGCCACACCTTGGACCTTCACCAGCGCCGGCCGCCAGTCTGCACATCCTGCTTGGAGGGCATGCTACTGTCCTCTCAGAGGGACATGCCCACAGTCCAGACGTCTGCAGTGGGAGCAGGAGTGAGAGCGACGTCAAAGAGGCTGTCTGTGGGCGCGGCGCGGGCCTCCGTGCAGCCACCGGGGCAGGCCAGCCGGCTGCTAGTCAACCTGAATTCGCTGTTGCCCAAGCCTCGGGCAGTGGTACCGGAGAAAAGTGGAGGCGGCAGCATAGGGGGGGCACCGCATAGTTCGTCAAACATACAAGATACCGCTGATGCTCCTGTTGTTGCCGGCGTAGCGCTTCCTGGACCTCCACATGTTGTGCAAGGAGACACCGCCGCTGGAGTCCAAGGAGTTGGGAGCGCAGGTGCAGGTGACGCTATGCTCGCTGATGGCACCGATGGAAGGGTCTGGCAGGTGCATGTGCGTTCCGCATGGCCTCATGATGAGCCAGGGCGGGTGATCGATGAGCTCGGTGGCAGGCCCGCTGCCGCAGTTGCTGCAGTGGTGGCCAGCAGGCTAACCTGGAGCCAATCACCTCCTCCGCTCGGGCTGGAAAGCGCTTCAGGAGCATCTGACAGGGCTGTCGCGCAGTCAGCAATGACACTGCTGACCGGAGCGCCGGGGGAGGAGCTGCTGATGCTTCAGAAAGAGCAACAGCGTGTAGCGGGGGAAGGCCATGGGTCAGCTGCGGGGCGGGCGTTGGGGGCAGGCTCTGTGGTTGTGGGTGCCGCTGCCATGGGACCCCAGCGCTTTGCGCGTCTAGATGTGTAACTGAAACTTGTCTTGGATCCTGACTGTCTGACATGTAGGCATTGGACTGTTTTATCCCGACAGTCTTAGCGGAAATTTGCCCGGGGCTTCCACCTGTCATCGTCGCTGAGTACATAACGCAACGTTTGCCTTCGAATCGTATACTGCCACCTTTCTTGACAGGTGCTACAGGGGGCGCGATCAAGAATTCGGATTTACAAAATGCTCGTTGTCTCTATCCCCCTGCACCAATGCGTAGCCCTCTCATATATCACTGTCCAAGTCAGGGGTCTATGCCCATTTTTTTGTCGGGTCGATCCTACAAATTTCACCTAGAGTATGATGTGTAAGTATAGCGTTCACCGTCTGCGCCCAGCAGCGCATCATTCTAGAGCAAGTATTCACTGCGAATCGGACACACATTATCGGGAATCCCTCCCTCGGCTGCTCAGCCTTCTCTTATGAACCCGGCTTCATTGCGCGGATTTCCCCACGAAAGTGAGACAGCAGGCCTGTGGTGGTCCACCAGATCTTGCCTGATTTACCCTCCATCAGCTTTGTGGGGTCAATCAGGAAACCTGATCAGAGATCTGGTACGGTTAGCAGGATTCAGACACCCGCAGCAGCTCAAGCACTTTCCGAAGCCATGGCTGCCCGCATCCCCTTGTAGACCCAGCAGACAGATCATCACTTATCATCAGAAGATTGCTTAGATTGCCATCTATAATGCACTGAAAATTGCTGAATACATACTACGCCATCATATATGAGGATTAACTGAGCCACCCCTTCGGCGCAGGTAAAGCACTCATTATCTTGCATGCGGGTGAGGCAGCTGGCAGCAGGCTCCTTGAGGCCAGCAGCCCGACGCCACAGCAGCAGCAGCGGCCTTGACATCACACGGAACATAAGTAGCCACATCAGGCACCGTGGCAGCGCACGGCGGATTCTCCTGCTGACAGCGACAGTAGTTGCGGCGGCTTGGCTACTCTTGGAAGGCACTCCTCCCTCCAGTGGTAGGGGCCTCATCCGCAACGTCCAGGCTGAAACTGTGGGCGGTGAGCAACCGCAGCAACAAGAGAGGCAGAAGCAGAGGGACAAAGCTGAGTCAGCGGCAGGTCTAGTCCCCACTGCCGCTCGCTTGCTACAACTCATACAGAAGATGAGGGACGATCCTGCGCTGCAGCCGCCCACAGGCCCGACCCCCGGTCCCGGAATCGGACGGCGGGGCGTTCTGGGGGCCCTGCAGGGTCTTCCCAGGGGATGGCCTCGTGGGGCCTCCGTCTCCGGCAGCCAGCCGCGGAGCGGGAAGTCGCGTGGCAGCCGCAGGGGCCTCTTCGGTGTCCCGTGCGAAGATATGTCGCCGGGCATGAGGAAGCTGCTGTTGAGCGACCCATCGACATGTGGTGACGAAGGGAGTGACAGCGGAGGCGTAGGGGGATCCGCCTCTGGCGAAGAAGACCCCGCGGCTGACATGGCCAGTGGTACCTGGGACCTCGGCAGTCAAGGCGGTGGAGGAGGAGGAGGAGGAGGAGGAGGAGCCCTGGTGATCCTCCTGAACCGGGTCTCAACCTTTGATTTGAATGTGGGTCAATTGTGATTCGGTGAAGTCATGATCCTGCCCCTGCTTATAAGCTGCTGCACATCATTAATAGCCAACCGCTCTAGTGGCCTGTAGGGGTATACACTCCGCCACTGCCTACTAGTCTCAGCCCCTCTGGATCTCACCCCACCTCTAATCTCATTGCCTGGTCGAAACAGCATGGATATGGATATGGATACGGATACGGATCTCTGTATGGATCTGGATCTCAATCTGTATCTGGAATCTGGATACACATCCAGATATATATATGGATTTGTCCTACTTGTTGATTTCCGAGCTCCGCTGCACCCTGTGGCTTACACAGACTCAAGCGATGCAACTGGACATGGTATCGAATGGGCTCAGCATCACCTGTTCCGTCCTGTCCAATGTATCATCCGCGCTGTCCTTGGCAGCGGCGATCATGGGCCTGCCCATCACGCAGGGGGATGCGCTTGTAAGCCGCGTGGACGTACGGGTGCGGATACAGGAGTTTGTGCAGGTGTGTCACGAGTGGGGCTCAAGTGGGGTTACAGGTGGGGTTACAGGAGGGGTGAAAGGTGGGGTGAGAGGTGGGGTTACAGGTGGGGTGATAGGTGGGGTGAAAGGTGGGGTGATAGGTGGGGTGGAAGGTGGGGTGATAGGTGAAGTCGCATGTGGGGTAATAGGCGGAGTGGTAGGCGGGGTGGAAGGTGGGGTGATATCCTGAAAGGCGGGGTGATAGGTGGGGTGGGGTGGGGTGATAGGTGGGGAAACAGGTGGGGTGAAAGGTGGGGCTCAAATGCAGAATATTATTAACATATGCATAATCGTTATCTAAAATGCAGTTACTGCACCTGAAATGCAGAATGTGTACCTCATGGAAAATGATGCTTTTGACACAACTGACCGCCTTGGGGGCATAGCCAAGTCTCTCATGATCTGGAGTGAGATCAGGAGCCAGATCACTGAAAGTGAGTACCAAAGCTTGACCAGCCTGTGGCCTGTGGCCTGAGCAGCAGGGACTTTGGTATGTTAGACCTCGACAGCTGTACGCCATGATGTAGCTGAATCGTAGCTGAAGCAACCTGAATACAAGGTTGACTCTGCATCATCCTGTCCTTAGCTGTTGACCTGGGACGAATCTCGGTTCACAAGGTTTGGCGCAAAGCAACAACCTTATATACAGACTCTGTAAGTCCGTTGGCAAACTTTGGAATGTCAGAAACAAACCTTTACGCCGCAGGTGGAGAGCTGAGATTTCTCCTTGCTCCTCATGCTGCTGCTGGTGCTGCTATGGTATTCCAGAACCATCAAGATTTCGAAATTTTGAACCTAGCCGTCCCGCCGCTGCTACTGCTGCTCCTGTTTCGGGTGTCGAGATTTCTCCTGACTTCTGTCTCCTGCTGCTGCTGGTGATCCCGTGGTTGTCTGATACCATAAACATTCAGTTTTTTCGAACTGAGACGTCCAGCTGCTGCTGCTGCTGCTGCTGCTGTTTCAGGTGCCGACACCCTGGGGGTCAACGGGCAGGTACAAAATATGGAAATCGTCAGTGACATTCTGTCGGGTTTCAAGTCCTTCTACGGCGATTCGTCCAAGCCTTCCCCGACCGACAAAAACTGACAGCACTAGAAGCAGGCGGTGTAACACGCTGTTCAGTGTTCACCAGTGCTCATTAAAGTGCGCGGCTTGCTGTTGGGGCTCAAACTTTCCCACGGCGACTCGTCCGAGCCGCACTGACTGACAAAATCTGACAGCACACCAGAAGCAGCAGGTGCAGCAAGCTGCTCGCCATTGCTGGTTTCAGTGTGTGTGCCAAGTCACCTCCAAGCTGCTGGGCGGCTAGTGCTGGGCTGATGGGGACCAATGCCTAACCGGCCTATAGCTGTTAGCCCAAGCAGCAGGCACCGACCTATACCAGGCCCTGTTGGTGATAGACCGGCTTGAAGCTGCAGTGTAGCTGAAGCACCCTGATGTAGCTGAAGCACCCTGATGTAGCTGAAGTACCCTGATGTAGCTGAAGTACAGGTGGAGCAACGTTGCAGCACCCTAGAATCAAGGGTATCATGAACACTACTGCTCGCCCGTTGACGTGCCTTGCACATTGCCTGTGCGAGACACCTTGGGTATGCTTACTTGCAGTGGACCCGTGCTCCCACGTTGTTGGAGTCCAAGCAAACGCCCAGATACACAGCACTCTTTATTACTCCCGATCCCTGTTTGCAATCCCGTGCAAATGAATCTGGAAGCAACTGGAAAATGGAAGATCTGAAAAAGAAGGAAAAGACTAGTGGGATAGCCTTGGTGCTCTTTAGGCCCTGTCTTTTAGCTGTAGCGAGGAGATGATGGTCAGGGGCACCGCCTAATGAGTTCTCAGGTGCCCCTGGTGCGTTGCAGGACTTGGGGATCGGTCTGGGTCCATGGCCTGGCCCTGAATCCTGAGGGATCAAACCATCATACAGTTCGTATTTTAAGAACCAGACCACCAATTGGGCGATAAATAGTTCCTTCGGCAATGCTTGGGTCTTTGCAAGTCTGTGGCTGAATTTGTTCTCATTGAGTGAGCTTCAGCGTGAGACCCTTCATTGTTGTGTTTCTCAGCAATCTCTCTCTGAGGTTTTGGAACAGAACAGATGTACAGAATTCACCAGGGACCTGATGATGACCTTTTGAAAGTGGCTTTGCTGGAAAGTTGTGGGCTAGCGAAAGCCAGTGTTTCACTGTTGGGCTGGGGTTGTATCATCTAGGCTGATGGCCAACGGCATTGATCTGTTCTATGCTGTCAATACTGATCCGAATGTTGAGGTCGTTTCAAGTTATGATATGCAGAATTGCCTTCCCAAAATTTCCAGGCATATGCTGTGTACGTGATATTAGTCAGTACGTGATACACCTGACTCATAGCGTGTGGGGTTTCAAGTTGTTCACATTTCCAAGTGGTTTCAGGGTGTGGGGTTTCGGCGGGTTTTCAGCGGTTTGGGGTTTCAGCTTGTGGGGATGAAGTTGTTCACGTTAACCAGTTGGTCCAGGTGAATTGATCAGGTTTTCAAATTGGTTTCAGGTGAAATGTGATTTGAAGGAGACTTTCTGATTCAATTTTAGCAGGCCCAAGTCATTTTTGCAGTAGCCTGGTTACCTGGTATCAGATGGGGTCGCATTAATGAATGTTGAGACGGGACGTTTTGATCAATCTATCGTTTCTCAGTGACAGATTGTAAAAATGCTGCAATCTTTTGATGTAGGAAGGATGAGCTCCATATGATTTACTGTCTATTTTATACAGACCTTCGTTTGAGGATATCCTTCAACTATTGCATTTTTTCGTGCTCAAACCGGTTCATGGGCACGTCCCAGACAGAGTACATGGAACCCAGCAGCCTGATCCTTGGTGCAACCAAGCCTACATCTTATGTGGTGGATTTGGGGGGCTCAGATTGGCAATAGTCTCCGAGATAGAATCAGTTTGGGACTACAGTATCATCACTGCCCGTTTATGAAGAGTTGGGTGAAAACGTCTGTCAGAAAAGTCGGCGCTTTAAACTGCGGTCATCCTACTCCTCAAGCTTGCACAAGCAGTTCACATGCAGGTAGAGGGTCCTGCCCTCAGAAAGTGTAACCAGTGTCGGGGGGGGCCGGTTTCGGAGCAAAACTAAATCTGCTAGCACTGAACCGGAGACGACTCGCAAGTCTGCAGAGGGGACAAACTGACGGTTTTGTCATGCTGAATCAGCGCACCGCGCGTATTACTGAACTATCAGTTCCTTGTTTAAGGATTCTTGCAGCTTAACTCTTGTGTACGGAACTGCTGTTGTTACACTTTGTGTTTTCTCTGGGTGTCAGAGAAGTGTGTATTTTCACACTTTAGCCTCCTTCTTAGTGGCTGCTTGGTTTTCTGCAGCCACTATTACTTTCTTACTTGAAGCCCTGATTTCGTAATCACCCTTTAATCTGAAGTTACATAGTCACTCCTCATCGAGCAAGCACAAACACTGCTCACTTTATTCCAGCAAGCACTAACACTGCTCGAGTATCGATCCACCACACAGAACAAGCACCAAAACGGTTCGACCCTTTCAGTCTAAGCAAGCACAAACACTGCTTAGCATATAAGGTCTTCTCTTGATATTTCGGCCTTTATCAGGCATTCTCCAGCCTTCCAGCTGGTTTACCACCACCAACTCCATCAACTCTTCATCAACAGCCAGTCCAGAGGCTCCAAGTCGACTCCCTGATAGATCATCAAGCGAGTCTCCCCATCTGAAGATCGCCTACAAGCGACTTCCCACTGAAGAGCAGCGTACCCTGTCATCAGTGTACTACATCTTCGACTGCTGCTACAGTCACCTTCGGAAGGGTCGACCCATCAGGCAATCCTGTCAACAGTAGAGAACAGTCAGGTAAGTAGTCCAGGGGATACATATCTTAAATACATCGACTAATTCCCAGGTTTACAGCTGGGAATTCGAGTCTCAATAGCAGTGATCAGGAATCTGTCATATTCCTGAAGTCACAGCACTTTTCACGAATTTAACGTAGTTCAACTATTTCTTTCTTAGAAAAGTGTGAACAACAGTTCCGTACACAAGAGTTAAGCTGCAAGAATCTTTAAACAAGGAACTGATAATTCAGTATTACGCGCGGTGCGCTGATTCAGCATGACAGCTGTCGGGGCTAAGCGCTGCGCCTAGTAAATGACTGCGCAAGTACAGCAAACAGATAAAGCAAGTATCAAAGACACCCTTTCACTCCCCCCCCAGTCCGAAATAAGATACGAAGGAGAGACTTATAGAGGACTGTCAAAAAGGGTGAAAAATCCCGAGGGAGAATTCTTAAAAGACTACAGCTTAACCTTCATTAAGGGTCACGAATTTAACATAGTGAAAGGGTGTCTTTGAATACTTGCTCTATCTGTTTGCTGTACTTGCGCAGTCATTTACTAGGCGCAGCGCTTAGCCCCGACAGTTTGGAGCGCAGTGAACAGCCCAATAGCCGCTGGCCAAAGGGGTGCTCCAGGTAACCGAGGAGCATCAGAAGCTAAAGCGGAGGTTAGGGTGGGTGGGTTCGAAAGTTAGAGGGGCTTTAAGCTCAGACGTAAGAGGAAAAACTTTTCCGACTACCAGGTCTTTCAAAAGCTTAGCTCCTTTACGCCCCATTTAGGGGTTTAGGGTTACGATCGAGCATTTCCACTCTTTTAGCCCCCCAAATCCTTCAGGTTTGTGCATTACTATGCTCTAACCTTGCTCTTTCATTGTAACTTGTCCATGACATTACACCTCTGGGCCCTGCTCAAAGGGCCCAGAGGCTGCCGCGTGGGCGCCCAACTGTCCCGTTAGAAGATAAGAAACTGAAAGTTCGAAGGAAAGAAGGAGAAGAACAAGAAGGAGAAAGAAACATCCCCCCCCCAAAGGAAAAGGCAGCCCGAAGTATCTTTGCTCCTCTCAAGCCTATTCCCCAAGAAAGCAAAGAAAAACAACAAGTCTAGGCCTCAACAATGCGTACAGCGTCCTTAACAAAAGTCAGAGCCTCCCATCCAAGCCTGCCCTGGAACAACTGTTGAAAGTCTTTGGCGCCCTGCCCAACCTGTCCCCTAAGCCTCTTTTTCACGCTAGGGCACTGGAAGCAGACATGCAGCGCATCCTCCGCGCGCTCGCCATCTCCCCTTGCCCAACATTGTAACTCGTTTAGGATGCACATTGCAGGCACACATACTCCGTTTCGGGGCCGTTTTTTACCGGGGCAGGCTTGGGTGGATGCCCTGGCCTTAGTGGAAGACGTGGTAGACATCGTTGACGCGTAGACGTTTTCAGAGATAGGAACTTCCGTTGCCTTTATTTTCCAGCCTTCACTTTATTTCCCACTTTTTCCTCCTATCTTTTGTCCTGCCCCCTTGTGTTTGTTTCCATCTTCCCCCCATCTCTTAAGTTGGGCGCCCACGTGGCCGAGCCTTTTTGAGCAGGGCCCAGAGGTGTTACGTCACTAGCACATTCCGTTCCGGTATATTGTATAAGTTCTTATTTAAGCGTCAATTCACAACCATGGAAGTTCATTTGAGGCCATGCGGGATGCAGGAACGGGAATCCCCGACATCTAGGGATTGTGTGCACAGCTCGTAGACACGTCACACTGCGCAGTCTCGAAGAAACAGGTGCACATTCCAAGGAGCCACGGCTTCTGAGCTGATCTTATGGGGTCTAACCCTGGAGCCTTAACGTGACACTACACAGCCTTGAAGAAATGAGTGAAAATGCCTCGGATGCGTGGCTTCTTCAGGTCCTGTTCATGTGCCGCAGCCAGCGCAGTATTTGCGGCAACGGGCATCGCTCGTTTACCAGAGACGCCCCACATCACTCTTGCCTTCGCTGCTGCTCCAGCCGGTGACTCTGAATCAAACACAACGTCCTGCCCTGCACATCCTAGCATAGTACCACTCGCTTGCGCTGCTGCCAGGGATGTCTCTTGCGCCTTCAACTGCACCGGGTTCAGGGTTTTAAGGTTTAGGTCAGTCGAAGACTGTCTACAGATGGAACCTTTAAACAGCATGCACAGAATTAATAAGGGTGCCCAGCGCGTTACTTGTTGCGCTTGGTGAAGGAGCGTGTGCTGACAGTGGCCTTCAATTAACGCCTTTGGCTTCGCCGCGCCATACACGCATGCACCCATGTGGCGGCATGAGGAATCCCATGAAGTCCCATGAAGTCATCCTAGCCTCAAATCCTAAACCAACCTGCACCAGCGGTTGGGCCACCACCCTAACCCCTAGCCCCAAACCCTCAACCTACCTGCAGTAGCTGTTGTGCCTCCAGCGCCTCCAGCACCTCAGCGGCCCGCTGCCGCTCCCGCCCGGCCTTAGCGACGCCGGCAGCCGTGCGCGCTGCATCCAGACGGCTGAGTGTACACATTGCATTATGGCCCTCAAGCCGAACCTCCACCTTTGCAACCTGCAACTCAGACAGGGTTTAGGGTTCAAACTGGCCTTCAAACCAAACCTCCACTTTTTAACCTCCACCCAGACAGGGTTCAGGGTTCATCAAGGTGGCACTCCAGCGGGACCTCCACCTTTAAACCTGAAATCCAACAGGGTTTTGGATGTAGTGTCCAGGGTGGCCCCCTAGCCATACCTCCACCTCAGCGACGTTAACTCTAACAGGCTTCAGGGTTTAAGGTGGCCCTCCAGCCATGCCGCCAAGTTCGCAACCTGTGCTCATGGAGGGTTCAGGGCTAAAGGTCTATGTTCACCCTCAAGCTGCACCTCAGGAGTTCCTAGAATACCCCAGGCTTCATATATTAATCTATTCCAAAACACATATGCGTGAGCCTAGTCACAATATTCATCGTAAGATGTATGTTCAGCCCTCCCTCCATCCCCCTACCCTGACACACACTTCAACCTGCTTTCAACAGTGCAAGCATCGGGGTTACTCTGCTTGAGTGCCCTGAGGGCACCTGAGTAATCCCGATGATTATCTAAAGCGTGGTGCGGCACAATTAGGGTCCCAGAAGGTAGAGGCGTAGCTCCAAGAATTAAATTCGGGTCCCAGACGGTATGCGTCTTCAGAGAATCATCTGTATAGCTCAGGTGCCCTCCTCTCCCTCACTTTAGCCCTCCCTCCAACAGCCTCCCCCCCTCCCCCTCCCTCCATCCCCCCTTTTCTCACACTTTCAACTGCACCCTCCAAAGCAGCCGCTGCAGCCGCCAACGCCTCGGCAGCCCGCCGTCGCCGTTCCTCGGCCTTGACGGCAGCGGCTGTAGCTCGCCTGACCACCGCAGCTGCAGCCGCCCGCTCGGCGCGGCAACGCTCGGCACATTCCTGCTCCTCCCGCAGCGCTGCGCCGTCCCGCACCCGGCGGGCTTCGGCCTCTTCATTCGCAGCGACCGCCCGCTCCGCAGCGGCCGCCGCTGTCGTGACCGCTAACTTGGCACTGTCGGCCTTTGCCGCCAGCTCAGCCTTTGCGGCGGCCTGCTGTTGCACAAGCTCCTCTAGCAGCTTCCGTGTGGCTTCCTCCCTTTGCCTCTGCTCTCGAAACCGCCGCCTTCCGCTGCCAAACAAGGACCAGAGGTTGAACATGCCCTTCGTCTCTCTGGCAGCAGGTACTGGGCAGCTTCCGACCGCACGCCGCCCTGCAGAAGCTTCAGGGCAGCTTCCTTGACATCTTCCAGATCCCGCAGCAGCTTCCTGGAAGCTGCCACGTGCCCGAGCAGCTTCTGCTGCTGCCTCTGCCAGACCTGTAGGTGTCTCCATCGGACTTGGTAGTCTTACGGTGCTAGCAGGCCCGTCTTGCTCGTGGCTCTCCTCCTGCGCCTACAGGCCGCTCCGTCAGAATCTCATCAACAAAAGATATGATACCGCCACTGACCTCAATCCAGGAACTCAGCCTTGCACAGCTCACAAACAGGCTCCCTGCCATGCATTACCCATTGCCAAGAGGTCACTATTTATGAGAGATGGTTCCCAAATTCCTATATTCCTTCTCCTTTCCTCCGGCCCACACCGCTTTGCCTATTCAAGCAGTGCGGGCCTGAAGACATGAAGGTAGACGCGTTGAAGCTGCAACAATGACCCACCTGAGGCTCAGCCTTGACCGCCGCACCTTCCCCCGCGCCGCTGTCACATCCTCTGCCGCCATTCCCCGTCTGGACGTCACATCCCTCCACCTCACGCTTCACAAGCACCTCCCGCGTGATCAGGAAGTCGCACACATAGCTCTCCACCTCGAGCCTCTCTGGCTCTGACGCCGCCCTGTCGGCTGCTGTCAGGTCCACCCGATCAATCTCCAAAACGTCAGGAGCGCCCACAGCGCCTCTGCCTTCGCACAAACCGCCGCCGGAGCCAGCGGCACGGCCGCTGAAGACAGCCTGGGGGGAAGTCGCTGTCGTTGTTTGACCAGGGACTGAGCGCTTCCTTGGATTGGCGTTGGGGCCGCCTGCTGGGCATGGGACGCATGGGTCAGTATGAGTGAGCATCAACACGAATGGGGGCAGCATCAGGGTGCATGGAGGAACATGCGAGTGCATGGGGGCAGCATGAGGGTGCATGGGGGCAGCATGAGGCTGCATGGCGGCAGCATGAGGGTGCATGGGGGCAGCATGAAGGTGCATGGGGGCAGCATGAGGGTGCATGGGGGCAGCATGAGGGTGCATGGGGGCTGCATGAGGGTGCATGGGGGCAGCATGAGGGTGCATGGGGGCAGCATGAGGGTTCATGGGGGCAGCGTTGGGGTGCATGGGGGCAGCATGAGGGTGCATGGGGACAGCGTGAGGGTGCATGGAGGCAGCATGAGGGTGCATGGGGGCAGCGTGAGGGTGCTCGAGGGCAGCGTGAGGGTGCATGGGGGCAGCATGAGGGTGCATGGGGGCAGCGTTGGGGTGCATGGGGGCAGCATGAGGGTGCATGGGGACAGCGTGAGGGTGCATGGGGGCGGCGTGAGGGTGCATGGGGGCAACGTGAGGGTGCATGGGGGCAGCATCAGGGTGCATGAGGGCAGCGTGAGGGTGCATGGGGGCAGCATGAGGGTGCATGGGGGCGGCGTGAGGGTGCATGGGGGCAGCGTGAGGGTGTACGAGGGCAGCATGAGGGTGCATATGGGCAGCGGGAGGGTACATGGGGGCAGCATGAGGGTGCATGGGGGCAGCATGAGGGTGCATGGGGGCAGCATGAGGGTGAATGTAATCAGCATGAGGGTGCATGGGGGCAGCGTGAGGGTGCATGGGGGCGGCGTGATGGTACATGGGGGCAGCGTAACGGTGCATGGGGGCGGCGTGAGGGTGCATCCTGTCGCATCATCACCTCTATATAAGCCTCGCGTGCTTGCGCCTACTCAATTTATTCCAACACCTCTCCCTAGTCCTGCAGTCCATCATCCAACCTTCTATATGCACTTACCCAGCGGCCCTCTACCTGCATCTTCACACACACACAAAACAGCCATATGTGAAGATAAATTAAGTGCAATATTTTCAATATATGTATCGCAATTACCCTCCAGCCCGCATGATGCCAATCCAGCAAGTTTGCAGACACCCCCCAACCAGCTTCACCCAAAATATTTTAAAATATCATCTCCATAAACACACGCTTACACACCGTCACAGCATAAACACCTAAATATGAATACACACCATGTCGCACAATCTCCTCCGTTGCTCGTTGGATGGGTCCCAAGCCCTCATGACCCGACCTATGACACGTCGCTTCGTAGTCCGCCAAGCAGCGCAACACATGCATCAGGTCTGGTGGAGAGATGCGCTTGGTGCTGACAGCACAGTCCTTGCCACCTGGGTGCGGTAGGGAAGGCATGGGAGGAAGGGGAGGCATGGGATCAGGATCAGGATGTGAGTAGGTTGAAGATTGGACTATAGTTGGACTACAATGAGCACAGTTCTGATCGCACTGATCTGCACTACCTAAAAGCACTGCTGGGTTATAAACGTACACTAAAATGGAATACAATTACTAAATTTGTGTCCACACTAAAATGCACTAAAATGCACTAAATTATCACTGTTCAGCACTCAGGCATTCAAGCCGCTCCGTTGGTCAGCAGGTACCAGGCGCGCCTAAAACGCATCCCATATTTTGTTGCCCAACCGAATTCCAACTGACGAGGAATGTATGCCCCCTCTCCCCCCATATTCATGCCGCACCATTGGTCAGCATGTCCCAGATGTGCCTACATGCATCGCATGGTCTTGTTGCCCAACCACATTCCAACTGACGAGGAATGTATGCCCCCTCTCCCCCCATATTCATGCCGCACCATTGGTCAGCATGTCCCAGATGTGCCTACATGCATCGCATGGTCTTGTTGCCCAACCACATTCCAACTGACGAGGAATGTATGACCCCTCACCCTCCATATTCATGCCGCACCATTGGTCAGCATGTCCCAGATGTGCCTACATGCATCGCATGGTCTTGTTGCCCAACCAAATTCCAACTGACAAGGAATGTATGCCCCCTCTCCCCCCATATTCATGCCGCACCATTGGTCAGCATGTCCCAGATGTGCCTACATGCATCGCATGGTCTTGTTGCCCAACCACATTCCAACTGACAAGGAATGTATGCCCCCTCTCCCCCCATATTCATGCCGCACCATTGGTCAGCATGTCCCAGATGTGCCTACATGCATCGCATGGTCTTGTTGCCCAACCAAATTCCAACTGACAAGGAATGTATGCTCCCTCTCCCCCCATATTCATGCCGCACCATTGGTCAGCATGTCCCAGATGTGCCTACATGCATCGCATGGTCTTGTTGCCCAACCACATTCCAACTGACGAGGAATGTATGACCCCTCACCCTCCATATTCATGCCGCACCATTGGTCAGCATGTCCCAGATGCGCCTACATGCATCGCATGGTCTTTTTGCCCAACCGCATTCCAACTGACAAGGAACGTATGCCCCCTCTCCCCCCATATTCATGCCGCACCATTGGTCAGCATGTCCCAGATGTGCCTACATGCATCGCATGGTCTTGTTGCCCAACCACATTCCAACTGACGAGGAATGTATGACCCCTCACCCTCCATATTCATGCCGCACCATTGGTCAGCATGTCCCAGATGCGCCTACATGCATCGCATGGTCTTGTTGCCCAACCACATTCCAACTGACAAGGAATGTATGACCCCTCACCCTCCATATTCATGCCGCACCATTGGTCAGCATGTCCCAGATGCGCCGGTAGTGCAACCACAAGAGGCAAGGCACCTTCTTGCTGGCCACGCTGCTGTCGGCACTCCGCTTCACCCAGTGGGGGCTGAGGTAATGTGCGCGCAACCTTTGGAGAAAGAGGAGGGAGCTGGCATCTTTCTTTCTTGTGCCTGGGATAATGGAGCTTGAGGCTCGCCGCCCAGCCCATGGAAACCCGAGGCGCAAAAATCAGACAGGACAGCCTTAAACCCCGGATGTGGCCCTCGGCGTCAGCTCAGAAAAGGCGTGCAGCAATGGGGGCAGGTAGGTTCATGAAGCTCATTTGGACCTGTTTGTTCATCTAGCATAGTCACCCGTCCTGCCGTCCACGATCCCTCTGCCCTCACACTCGAAGGAGGGTGTGGCTTTATTACTTCCACAGCATGCAGTGTGGGGGCTTATGCAGGGCCTCCGTCGAGAGCAATTTTTCTAGGCACAGAAGCATATACCAGCTACGATAAGCATTTAAGAGAATAGAGAAATGAAGCCAATGCATCAAGGGCCATCCACTGGTGAAGTTTGCACTTCCGTCATGCCTGTCTGTCAGCTTTTAAACACCACCCTTGGGGGCTGTTGGGCAGAAATTGCTGGTCCATCTGGAACCCGATCTTGACCGGCCTATGGCTGGTGGCTGGTGCTTGGTGCACCAGTCCAGTCTGCCGTAGGTCATGATGTAGCTTAAGTGCAGCTGAGGTGTGTTAAATGACGCCTGTCACATCGGTTGCCCATGCAAGCATGCATGCATGCATGAGTGTCCACTGTCCAGTTGGAATCGCGTGCCAGCATACAGCTAACAGGCATGGCTACCTGGCTTATAACCTACCTGGCCAGGTTTTGCTCGTCGAATGGCTGCTCCCGCAGCAGCTCGCAGGGCCGTTTGAAGCCTACTGGGGGACTGCTACCCCTGAGGCTACTTTGACCCTCGCACTCCAGTTTGACATTCATAACGAGTGGTAAGGCAAATAGTGCATTCATTTCAATCGTGACTTATAACTCTGATCGCGGCGAGCCGGGCACAGGAAACGTTAGAGAATGCAGTCCTCTCAAGGTACAGTGTAGGGTCGCCCGGCTCTTGCGTAGAACATTTCAATATTCCATTCTGACCCTGCACTTATTTCTGACGAGGTGTCAGACTCAATTGGTTCAATCTTTGGTGTTTTGGAACAGCGGGGGTTTGGGAAGCTTTCGGGAAGGTCCTGTACGGCTGTACGCGTCAGCAACGAAATTCGAAACGCCGTACGCACCTGTGATCGTTAGAGGGAACAGCCCTCTCCGTCTTGATTCTGGCAGACAGCACTATATTCTCGAACTTGGTGGATCAGGGTAGGCTGCCAAGATGCTTCCTGAATCGTGAGGTAACGACATCAGGTGCATGACGTTACTTGACTTGAATAGGGGACAGGCCCGGGACCCGCTCTGGCCTCCTGGGGCATGCCCTGTTTATAACGTTTCGATGTTTTGGTGGTTGTTATGTTTGTGGACAACAGAACTTCCAGCTCCTCCCCTGGGTGGCATCCCTTTCTGCCTTTAATTTGAGCCTTGGGTCGTTGTTCCCCTTCTCGAGTTGTCGCCCCTTGTGTGACACTTTGACCTAGTCCCCAGTTTCGGTTGTGCCTGTCCTGATTGTGGTTTACTTCGTGCTGTGAGGGCCTCGGGGTAATTGGGGCCTTGTGGCTGCTAGTTTGTGAGTTGTTTCTTTGTAAGGGGGGGGGGTCATGCCTTTGGGGCTTCCTACACCCTTTGCCCTCGAAGTGTCCAGGCTGCTGAGCAGCTCCTTTTCTGGCTTCCTCATCTCTCGTCTCCTTCTGCATGTTGGACAATTGGTAAGATAGTTTTATCGGTTTTGGTGGAGTCGTTTGCAGCCGCTATTGGGTGTGATTCTGGTGTTAGAATTGTGGTGGTACGTGTGTAGAACAGTGTGTACCCGCTGGGCCCTGCTGAACGCTCAGCCACGTGGGGCTGGTAGGGAATGACTAGGCTCAATTCCAGCTACCATGCACAGCCTGGGCCATTGTGCAGCCATGCCATATTCCTATATGAGGGGGTAGGAACATGGAACCCGGCGCTCTAGTCGGTGGGAGAGAGAAGATCGTTTTGTAGTACGTGTGCTTTAGCTAGAGGAGTGTCGTGGCGAGGTAGCAGTTTCGTGTAGACCTTAATCGAAATTTTTGCGCATGAGTTATAGCAGCCGTGTGAGTGCTTGTTGGTCGTGTGCCTTTCCTGTTCCTACTCGCCTTTTCTCAGCTGCCGACGAGGGGCCCAAGCGCACCCGGGCAGTTTTTGTTTTAGCGTCTCAGGTTTTCTAGGGTTGGGCGTACTTTATACTGTACCCAGACATAATGAGAGGACTTTTGTCAAGATAGCCAGGGTCATAATACAGCCGATGCAGTATAAATGAAGTACCACCCGCTTTGTGACGGGTAGTTTAGGACACAGGAATGAGCAGGTTGCGTGATTGCCATGTGTTTATGACGCTACGCCTCTGTAGCCTCTGGTGTAATGTCATTCAATTGACTTCTGGGCCCTGCTCAATATGCTCGGCCACGTGGCCGCCCAACTTATCGGTTGGGGGGAAAGAAACAAAGAAAGGTGGGTCAGGAAAATAAAACAGGTGGTTTCAACGAATACATTATTTATGCACAAATGTGGGAGCCCTTTGGGGGGGCAGTGCCATAAAAGTGCAGTGATTAATTCATCTGTGGCACTAGAATAAGGGGCATGTCGGCAATGGTTTGAAACTGGCCGACAGACGGAGGGGCATACAACTGCCTTGATCCGTTCAGCCACACTTGACACACGCCCACACGTCCAACATTGATTGCATGCAACAGAATAAAACAGCTACGGGGACCATTGCCTGGCCCCTTGGCTGGCATTGATTGCCTTCTCCGCCCCTGAACGAGCTCTGTGCACAACAGAATCATCGGCGTTTACTCTTGCCCTTCTTGGGGGCAGCCTTCTTCTTCTTGTTGGCCCCTCCCCCGCCGGCTGTGGCTGCTGCTCGGCGGCCTGCATCCCCCGCAGCAGCTGTGGTCCCCTCGGGTCCGGCACCTCCCTCCACATTCAGCCCCAGCCGATCCCTAGCGACGTCCAGCACTAGGCGCAGCGGGACGAGGATGGAAGACTGCAGCCAATCGGCGCGGCAAGCAGCGTGCCCCTCGTGGCTGGAAGCATGCAGGTGGGCAGCACGTGAGCAGAGCCACACACATGCACACTTCATCGCTTATTATCACTCGAGGAACAAAACAGCTGGAGCAAGTCAGGGAGAGCAGCTTTCCGGCAAATCAAGCAATGGGGTACAATAAGCTGAAGCAGGCAAGGGAGAGCATGTTTCCAGCACATTCAAGGAATCCATCTCATCACAACCGTGTTTCCCTGCTCACCAGATCAGACGCCATGCACAAACAGGGGGAACAGTCATGCTCTGGCTGTGTAGGACCCTATACCCCTCCCCTCTAAACCGAGCTAGGTAGCTCCCGGCCTTTGTGCTCTACCTCGGGTCACACAGCTGCATGATGTTCATGATGTCCACTTGCAGCCCTTGTGCCAGATCCAGATCCGCCTCATCCTGCTCCTCGTCCTCCTCCCCGCCACCACCACCACAAGCCTTGAGCAGGCGCCGCTCGTACTCATACAGGTGGGAAAGCAGATCGGCTGCTTTGGCCTGGGGCGAGAGGGGAGAAATGCAGTCAGTGAAATACAGATTGTGGTCATGCACTGCTGAGTTTTTCACATGTGTCATGACGACGACAATTTCCATGGGGGTATCCATGGCGGCAGCATCCTCCTTCAGCCCTCTGCCTATAACTACATAGCTATATGCTATGGAAGTAGTGTATGCAGAAACTGCTGAACAACGCAGTCTGGCCTGTTTAACATCTGCACGCGTTAAGAAGACAGGTTGTGACCCCTCAATCTTTAACCAGACACGCCCCCTCCCCCAGAGTCACACACACACACACACACACCAGTCACTCATTAAAGTGCGCACCCCCCCCCCCTTCGGTAGGCCACCAGGAGGCAACCACCAGGCAAAAGGGGACCAAACTTTGACCTACCGGTGGCAGCGGCCTGATCATCATAATTGGCTGCACATATATAGACTACGACTGATGTGGCCTGGTGCATCGATGGCAGAGCGTGGAAGTGTCGCCTCATCACGCTAAAATAAACAGCAACACACACACCGACCTGCAGGGGGCACAGCCCGTCCTGGTAGAGGCGGATGTACACCTCTGCATCACAGCCGCTTGGATCTCCCGGCGTCCTCTCGACATGCGTCCTCTTGGCTGCCAGCTCCCTTCCAAGCGTGATGCCTGCCTCCCGCCGCAGCCTCTCCTCCCCCGTCAGCATCCCCGACAACGAGCGCCTGGCGCGTCCCAGCCATCGCAGGAGACCTCCGCCCAGTAGGTCCGGGCTGAGCCTCAGCAGCTCCACCACCCGCCCCTCAGACAGCGCGGGACGCACCGTGAACTGCAGCTCGCCCTCGCCTTCGCCAAGATCCTCACCTTGCTCGCCCAGTGGGAGCGGTGGAGAGGTGCCGTCCAGGCCATCTTCCCACTCAGCCTCCGCGGCGGCGGCATCGGCCCCGGGCCGTCGGCCCACCAGCTCCTCGTCAGTTCCTTCGGCCTCGAGCAGGGCTGTGTCCCCACTGCTTACGGTAGTAGTGTTAGAGCGCTGCCGGCTGCTCGCACTACTGCCCAGTGCTAGGAGAGCGGCCAGGCTGAAAATCACGAGGCGGCTACCGACGCTGTTTGCGTTGTCAGGGGACGTAGCAGCGGCAGACGCCTCATGTGCTGCCTGCATGCGATCCAACGCCGGGAAAGCCATTCAAATTTCAAATTCTGAATTTGAAATTTTACAAATGTTGCCTCAGCTTGGACTGAGGTAAAAGGCACCACGACATGACAGCAACAGCATACGGCTATTCCAGTTAAAGCAGTGCTGCGCACCTCCACGTCCACAGCCAGCACGCCCTTGGCGAGCCGGTGATATGTGGTGGGCCTCTTGAGATAGACCAGGCAGTCGTCCAGCTGGTTCAGGCAGGGCTGCATTCGATCCATTAAGGCGCGGGTGCTGGTATCAGCTGCGAAGCAGGCGCAAACAAGGTTTATGTGGCCATTGCGAAACATTGCGTACTCTGCACCAGTGCGAGAGCCGGGTCTTACCCCCTCACCCCACCGCCCCCCCACACACACGCACGCTTGAACAAATTCTCTCAGCCTTCAGGGCCCTTCCCAGTCTTTCTTTTTCCGGCTACGAGGCCATCTTCAGCAGGCTGCAAAGCGGCCGCCTAAGGCCCGATTGGGACCATAACTTGGCCAGCCCATGGCCATCGGCCCAAACAGCATACCTAGCTAGATCTGGTGACCCCGGCTGGAGGCCAGAGTGTAGCTGACAGGTAGCTGAATCACGAAAAAAGAAATACAGGCCCTCCCCCCATGAAGGGTCACAACCCACGGTGGTTGTCGAGCGCCAACTTGTTGACTAAGAAGCTCAGAGCAGGAGGTAGAAGGTCCAAGAGGGCGATTGGTGGCAAAGCGGATGAGCCGACAGCAGCTGCACCAGCAGCCGGCCTCGTCAGCGCCTTGACTACGCGGGCAATATCTGCTTCAATGCTGCACCTGACCCGTGGCTGATCGTTAAGACGCAGCGTCAGCAGCAGCAGCAGCGCCCGCGTGCAGAAGGCAGCGAGCTCGTCACGCTGGCCCGTTGCAGCTTCTGCGGCGGCGGCGGCAGATGCAGGCCGGCAAGCTCGTACCCACTGCTGCAGGTCCACCGGGCTGATCAGTATCGCAGAGAGCAGCCCGGCGGCCTGGGCCAGGCTGTGGCGATACTGGTTCCGGAGCTCTTGGGGCATGCTGTGCCGCAAGACGCAGGTCAGCAGAGCGCTCGGGCCGGGGGCCGAGAGGTGGAGAAGGGTCAGCGAGGCGGGGAGCACGGTCGCCTGCATGAGCGACACCGCTGCGACGGCCACTGCGCAGTGCCTCTCCAGCAGCGTGATGAAGGTGACGGGGCTGATGAAGCTGCCGCCAGTGACTTTAACATCGCTCCAGTCCTCAATGTCGCGGTAGGTTCGGAGCAGGCCACTGGGATGTGGCCAAGGGGGGAGGCAGGGCAGGCAGGGGCAGGGGGATGTGATCAAGGGGGGGAAGCAATGCAGGCAGGGGCAGGGGGATGTGGCCAAGGGGGGGAGTCAGGGCAGGCAGGGACAGGGGGATGTGGTCAAGGGGGGGAGGCAGGGCAGGCAGGGGCAGGGGGATGTGGTCAAGGGGGGGAGGCAGGGCAGGCAGGGGCAGGGGGATGTGGTCAAGGGGGGGAGGCAGGGCAGGCAGGGGCAGGGTAATGTGATCAAGGGGGGGAGGCAGGGCAGGCAGGCACAGGGGGATGTGATCAAGAAGGGAGGCTGGGCAGGCAGGGGCAGGGGTGTGTGGCCAAGGGGGGGGAGGCAGGGCAGGCAGGGGCAGGGGGGGGTGGTCAAGGGGGGGAGGCAGGGCAGGCAGGGGCAGGGGGACGTGGTCAAGGGGTGGTGGCAATGCAGGCAGGGGCAGGGGGATGTGATCAAGGGGGGGAGGCAGGGCAGGCAGGGGCAGGGGGATGTGGCCAAGGGGGGAGGCAGGGCAGGGAGGGGCAGGGGGATGTGGCCAAGGGGGGGAGGCAGGGCAGGCAGGGGCAGGGGAAAGTGGCCAAGGGGGGGAGTCAGGGCAGGCAGGGGCAAGGGGATGTGGCCAAGGGGGGGAGGCAAGGCAGGCAGGCACAGGGGGATGTGATCAAGGGGGGGAGGCAGGGCAGGCAGGGGCAGGGGGATGTGATCAAGGGGGGAAGGCAGGGCAGGCAGGCACAGGGGGATGTGATCAAGGGGGGGCGGCTGGGCAGGCAGGGGCAGGGGGATGTGGCCAAGGGGTGGAGGCAGGGCAGGCAGGCACAGGGGGATGTGGCCAAGGGGGGGGAGGCAGGGCAGGCAGGGGCAGGGGGATGTGGCCAAGGGGGGGGAGGCAGGGCAGACAGGGGCAGGGGGATGTGGCCAAGAGGGGGAGGCAGGGCAGGCAGGCACAGGGGGATGTGGCCAAGAGGGGGAGGCAGGGCAGGCAGGGGAAGGGGGATGTGGCCAGGAGGGGGAGGCAGGGCGGGCAGGGGCAGGGGGATGTGGCCAAGGGGGGGGAGGCAGGGCAGGCAGGGGCAGGGGGATGTGGCCAAGGGGGGGGAGGCAGGTCAGGCAGGGGCAGGGGGATGTGGCCAAGAGGGGGAGGCAGGGCAGGCAGGCACAGGGGTATGTGGCCAAGGGGGGGAGGCAGGGCAGGCAGGGGCAGGGGGATGTGGCCAAGGGGTGGAGGCAGGGCAGGCAGGGGCAGGGGTGTGTGGCCAAGGGGGGAGGCAGGGCAGGCAGGGGCAGGGGGATGTGGCCAAGGAAGGGAGGCAGGGCAGGCAGGGGCAGGGGGATGTGGCCAAGGGGGGAAGGCAGGGCAGGCAGGGGCAGGGGGATGTGGCCAAGGGGGGGAGGCAGGGCAGGCAGGGGCAGGGGGATGTGGTCAAGGGGGGGTGGCAGGGCAGGCAGGGGCAGGGGAATGTGGCCAAGGGGGGGAGGCAGGGCAGGCAGGGGCAGGGGGATGTGGTCAAGGGGGGGAGGCAGGGCAGGCAGGGGCAGGGGGACGTGGTCAAGGGGGGGTGGCAATGCAGGCAGGGGCAGGGGGATGTGATCAAGGGGGGAGGCAATGCAGGCAGGGGCAGGGGGATGTGATCAAGGGGGGGAGGCAGGGCAGGCAGGGGCAGGGGGATGTGGCCAAGGGGGGGTGGCTGGGCAGGCAGGGGCAGGGGGATGTGGCCAAGGGGGGGAGGCAGGGCAGACAGGGGCAGGGGGATGTGGCCAAGAGGGGGAGGCAGGGCAGGCAGGCACAGGGGGATGTGGCCAAGAGAGGGAGGCAGGGCAGGCAGGGGAAGGGGGATGTGGCCAGGAGGGGGAGGCAGGGCGGGCAGGGGCAGGGGGATGTGGCCAAGGGGGGGGAGGCAGGGCAGGCAGGGGCAGGGGGATGTGGCCAAGGGGGGGGAGTCATGTCAGGCAGGGGCAGGGGGATGTGGCCAAGAGGGGGAGGCAGGGCAGGCAGGCACAGGGGTATGTGGCCAAGGGGGGGAGGCAGGGCAGGCAGGGGCAGGGGGATGTGGCCAAGGGGTGGAGGCAGGGCAGGCAGGGGCAGGGGTGTGTGGCCAAGGTGGGAGGCAGGGCAGGCAGGCACAGGGGGATGTGGCCAAGGGGGGGGAGGCAGGGCAGGCAGGGGCAGGGGGATGTGGCCAAGGAAGGGAGGCAGGGCAGGCAGGGGCAGGGGGATGTGGCCAAGGGGGGAAGGCAGGGCAGGCAGGGGCAGGGGAAAGTGGCCAAGGGGGGGAGGCAGGGCAGGCAGGGGCAGGGGGATGTGGCCAAGGGGGGGTGGCAATGCAGGCAGGCACAGGGGGGTGTGGTCAAGGGGGGGAGTCAGGGCAGGCAGGGGCAGGGGGATGTGGTCAAGGGGGGGTGGCAATGCAGGCAGGGGCAGGGGGATGTGATCAAGGGGGGGAGGCAGGGCAGGCAGGGGCAGGGGGATGTGGCCAAGGGGGGAGGCAGGGCAGGGAGGGGCAGGGGGATGTGGCCAAGGGGGGGAGGCAGGGCAGGCAGGGGCAGGGGGATGTGGCCAAGGGGGGGAGTCAGGGCAGGCAGGGGCAGGGGGATGTGGCCAAGGGGGGGAGGCAAGGCAGGCAGGCACAGGGGGATGTGATCAAGGGGGGGAGGCAGGGCAGGCAGGGGCAGGGGGATGTGATCAAGGGGGGGAGGCAGGGCAGGCAGGCACAGGGGGGTGTGATCAAGGGGGGGCGGCTGGGCAGGCAGGGGCAGGGGGATGTGGCCAAGGGGTGGAGGCAGGGCAGGCAGGCACAGGGGGATGTGGCCAAGGGGGGGTGGCAGGGCAGGCAGGGGCAGGGGAATGTGGCCAAGGGGGGGAGGCAGGGCAGGCAGGGGCAGGGGGATGTGGTCAAGGGGGGGAGGCAGGGCAGGCAGGGGCAGGGGGACGTGGTCAAGGGGGGGTGGCAATGCAGGCAGGGGCAGGGGGATGTGATCAAGGGGGGAGGCAATGCAGGCAGGGGCAGGGGGATGTGATCAAGGGGGGGAGGCAGGGCAGGCAGGGGCAGGGGGATGTGGCCAAGGGGGGGTGGCTGGGCAGGCAGGGGCAGGGGGATGTGGCCAAGGGGGGGAGGCAGGGCAGACAGGGGCAGGGGGATGTGGCCAAGAGGGGGAGGCAGGGCAGGCAGGCACAGGGGGATGTGGCCAAGAGAGGGAGGCAGGGCAGGCAGGGGAAGGGGGATGTGGCCAGGAGGGGGAGGCAGGGCGGGCAGGGGCAGGGGGATGTGGCCAAGGGGGGGGAGGCAGGGCAGGCAGGGGCAGGGGGATGTGGCCAAGGGGGGGGAGTCATGTCAGGCAGGGGCAGGGGGATGTGGCCAAGAGGGGGAGGCAGGGCAGGCAGGCACAGGGGTATGTGGCCAAGGGGGGGAGGCAGGGCAGGCAGGGGCAGGGGGATGTGGCCAAGGGGTGGAGGCAGGGCAGGCAGGGGCAGGGGTGTGTGGCCAAGGTGGGAGGCAGGGCAGGCAGGCACAGGGGGATGTGGCCAAGGGGGGGGAGGCAGGGCAGGCAGGGGCAGGGGGATGTGGCCAAGGAAGGGAGGCAGGGCAGGCAGGGGCAGGGGGATGTGGCCAAGGGGGGAAGGCAGGGCAGGCAGGGGCAGGGGAAAGTGGCCAAGGGGGGGAGGCAGGGCAGGCAGGGGCAGGGGGATGTGGCCAAGGGGGGGTGGCAATGCAGGCAGGCACAGGGGGGTGTGGTCAAGGGGGGGAGTCAGGGCAGGCAGGGGCAGGGGGATGTGGTCAAGGGGGGGTGGCAATGCAGGCAGGGGCAGGGGGATGTGATCAAGGGGGGGAGGCAGGGCAGGCAGGGGCAGGGGGATGTGGCCAAGGGGGGAGGCAGGGCAGGGAGGGGCAGGGGGATGTGGCCAAGGGGGGGAGGCAGGGCAGGCAGGGGCAGGGGGATGTGGCCAAGGGGGGGAGTCAGGGCAGGCAGGGGCAGGGGGATGTGGCCAAGGGGGGGAGGCAAGGCAGGCAGGCACAGGGGGATGTGATCAAGGGGGGGAGGCAGGGCAGGCAGGGGCAGGGGGATGTGATCAAGGGGGGGAGGCAGGGCAGGCAGGCACAGGGGGGTGTGATCAAGGGGGGGCGGCTGGGCAGGCAGGGGCAGGGGGATGTGGCCAAGGGGTGGAGGCAGGGCAGGCAGGCACAGGGGGATGTGGCCAAGGGGGGGGAGGCAGGGCAGGCAGGGGCAGGGGGATGTGGCCAAGGGGGGGAGGCAGGGCAGACAGGGGCAGGGGGATGTGGCCAAGAGGGGGAGGCAGGGCAGGCAGGCACAGGGGGATGTGACCAAGAGGGGGAGGCAGGGCAGGCAGGGGAAGGGGGATGTGGCCAGGAGGGGGAGGCAGGGCGGGCAGGGGCAGGGGGATGTGGCCAAGGGGGGGGAGGCAGGGCAGGCAGGGGCAGGGGGATGTGGCCAAGGGGGGGGAGTCAGGTCAGGCAGGGGCAGGGGGATGTGGCCAAGAGGGGGAGGCAGGGCAGGCAGGCACAGGGGTATGTGGCCAAGGGGGGGAGGCAGGGCAGGCAGGGGCAGGGGGATGTGGCCAAGGGGTGGAGGCAGGGCAGGCAGGGGCAGGGGTGTGTGGCCAAGGGGGGAGGCAGGGCAGGCAGGGGCAGGGGGATGTGGCCAAGGAAGGGAGGCAGGGCAGGCAGGGGCAGGGGGATGTGGCCAAGGGGGGAAGGCAGGGCAGGCAGGGGCAGGGGGATGTGGCCAAGGGGGGGAGGCAGGGCAGGCAGGGGCAGGGGGATGTGGTCAAGGGGGGGTGGCAGGGCAGGCAGGGGCAGGGGAATGTGGCCAAGGGGGGGAGGCAGGGCAGGCAGGGGCAGGGGGATGTGGCCAAGGGGGGGAGGCAGGGCAGGCAGGGGCAGGGGGACGTGGTCAAGGGGGGGTGACAATGCAGGCAGGGGCAGGGGGATGTGATCAAGGGGGGAGGCAATGCAGGCAGGGGCAGGGGGATGTGATCAAGGGGGGGAGGCAGGGCAGGCAGGGGCAGGGGGATGTGGCCAAGGGGGGGCGGCTGGGCAGGCAGGGGCAGGGGGATGTGGCCAAGGGGGGGAGGCAGGGCAGACAGGGGCAGGGGGATGTGGCCAAGGAGGGGGAGGCAGGGCAGGCAGGCACAGGGGGATGTGGCCAAGAGGGGGAGGCAGGGCAGGCAGGGGCAGGGGGATGTGGCCAAGAGGGGGAGGCAGGGCAGGCAGGCACAGGGGTATGTGGCCAAGGGGGGGGAGGCAGGGCAGGCAGGGGCAAGGGGATGTGGCCAAGGGGTGGAGGCAGGGCAGGCAGGGGCAGGGGTGTGTGGCCAAGAGGGGGAGGCAGGGCGGGCAGGGGAAGGGGGATGTGGCCAAGGGGGGGGAGTCATGTCAGGCAGGGGCAGGGGGATGTGGCCAAGAGGGGGAGGCAGGGCAGGCAGGCACAGGGGTATGTGGCCAAGGGGGGGGAGGCAGGGCAGGCAGGGGCAGGGGGATGTGGCCAAGGGTGGAGGCAGGGCAGGCAGGGGCAGGGGTGTGTGGCCAAGGGGGGAGGCAGGGCAGGCAGGGGCAGGGGGATGTGGCCAAGGGGGGGGAGGCAGGGCAGGCAGGGGCAGGGGGATGTGGCCAAGGAAGGGAGGCAGGGCAGGCAGGGGCAGGGGGATGTGGCCAAGGGGGGAAGGCAGGGCAGGCAGGGGCAGGGGAAAGTGGCCAAGGGGGGAAGGCAGGGCAGGCAGGGGCAGGGGGATGTGGTCAAGGGGGGGAGGCAGGGCAGGCAGGGGCAGGGGGATGTGGTCAAGGGGGGGAGGCAGGGCAGGCAGGGGCAGGGGGATGTGGTCAAGGGGTGGAGGCAGGGCAGGCAGGGGCAGGGGGATGTGGCCAGGAGGGGGAGGCAGGGCAGGCAGGGGCAGGGGGATGTGATCAAGGGGGGGAGGCAGGGCAGGCAGGCACAGGGGGATGTGGCCAAGGGGGGGAGGCAGGGCAGGCAGGCACAGGGGGATGTGGCCAAGGGGGGGAGGCAGGGCAGGCAGGGGCAGGGGGATGTGGCCAAGGGGGGGTGGCAATGCGGACAGGTGCAGGGGGATGTGGCCAACATATCTCAAGCAGCCAGAGAAAGCACAATCGGGACCCTGCCCGTAAAACCCCAAGCCATCCACCCTGATACACAAGCCAACAACACAAAGCCCTAAGCCCACATCCCCAAACCCTGTACTCGGATATTTGAACGCGAAGCCCCAGGATCCTTATGCCCTGGACCCCAAAACCCCAGGGCTCACGCTATGCCATTGAGTGTGCAGTCAGCAGCCTGTCTGACCGCAAGCCTGGCCTGGTCCTTGTCCAGCTGTTGCCCCTCTGCCATGGTGGCGCACACCGCCTCTTGGAGATAGGCGCTGGTAAGTAGTCGCTGCCAAGGGGACAGCAGCTCAGAGGGCGTGGTCTCCGGGGGCAGAGCCCAGACTTTCTCCTGCTGAATCATGCTCCAGGAGCTCCGGCCGCCGGCATGGTTTAGGATGCCCTGGGCAGGAGACGAGCAGGGAGGTGTGGTGAGGGGGGAGGGATCAGGGTGGGGAGGGGGAGGCTGGTGGAGGAGGTCACGGACGTGGCAGTCAGGGATCAGGGGGGAGAGAGGTGGAAGGCGATGGAGTAGGATGTAAGGGATGAGGAGGGAGGTGGGTGGGGATGGACGTGACAGTCAGGGATCAGGGGGGAGAGAGGTGGAAGGCGATGGAGTAGGATGTAAGGGATGAGGAGGGAGGTGGGTGGGGATGGACGTGACAGTCAGGGATCAGGGGGGAGAGAGGTGGAAGGCGATGGAGTAGGATGTAAGGGATGAGGAGGGAGGTGGGTGGGGATGGACGTGGCAGTCAGGGATCAGGGGGGAGAGAGGTGGAAGGCGATGGAGTAGGATGTAAGGGATGAGGAGGGAGGTGGGTGGGGATGGACGTGGCAGTCAGGGATCAGGGGGGAGAGAGGTGGAAGGCGATGGAGTAGGATGTAAGGGATGAGGAGGGAGGTGGGTGGGGATGGACGTGACAGTCAGGGATCAGGGGGGAGAGAGGTGGAAGGCGATGGAGTAGGATGTAAGGGATGAGGAGGGAGGTGGGTGGGGATGGACGTGACAGTCAGGGATCAGGGGGGAGAGAGGTGGAAGGCGATGGAGTAGGATGTAAGGGATGAGGAGGGAGGTGGGTGGGGATGGACGTGACAGTCAGGGATCAGGGGGGAGAGAGGTGGAAGGCGATGGAGTAGGATGTAAGGGATGAGGAGGGAGGTGGGTGGGGATGGACGTGACAGTCAGGGATCAGGGGGGAGAGAGGTGGAAGGCGATGGTGTAGGATGTGAGGGATGAGGAGGAAGGTGGGTGGGGATGGACGTGACAGTCAGGGATCAGGGGGGAGAGAGGTGGAAGGCGATGGTGTAGGATGTGAGGGATGAGGAGGGAGGTGGGTGGGGATGGACGTGACAGTCAGGGATCAGGGGGGAGAGAGGTGGAAGGCGATGGTGTAGGATGTGAGGGATGAGGAGGAAGGTGGGTGGTGATGGACGTGGCAGTCAGGGATCTGGGGGGAGAGAGGTGGAAGGTGCTGAGATCATGTTAACCTGCACAACACAGATCTGGAGAAAACAGATATGGAGAATACAGATATGGAGGATACAGATATGAAGAATACAGATATGGAGAATACAGATATGGAGAATACAGATATGGAGAATACAGATATGGAGAATACAGATATGGAGAATACAGATATGGAGGATACAGATATGAAGAATACAGATATGGAGAATACAGATATGGAGGATACAGATTTGGAGAATACAGATATGGAGAATACAGATATGGAGAATACAGATATGGAGAATACAGATATGGAGAAAACAGATATGGAGAATACAGATATGGAGAATACAGATATGGAGGATACAGATTTGGAGAATACAGATATGGAGAATACAGATATGGAGAATACAGATATGGAGAATACAGATATGGAGAATACAGATATGGAGAATACAGATATGGAGAAAACAGATATGGAGAATACAGATATGGAGAATACAGATATGGAGGATACAGATTTGGAGAATACAGATATGGAGAATACAGATATGGAGAATACAGATATGGAGAAAACATATATAGAGAATACAGATATGGAGAATACAGATATGGAGAATACAGATATGGAGAATACAGATATGGAGAATACAGATATGGAGAATACAGATATGGAGGATACAGATATGGAGAATACAGATATGGAGAATACAGATATGGAGAATACAGATATGGAGAATACAGATATGGAGAAAACAGATATGGAGAATACAGATATGGAGGATACAGATATGGAGAATACAGATATGGAGAATACAGATATGGAGAATACAGATATGGAGAATACAGATATGGAGAAAACATATATAGAGAATACAGATATGGAGAATACAGATATGGAGAATACAGATATAGAGAATACAGATATGGAGAATGTGTACCTGGAGAATGCAGATCTGACCGATGCTCTCGTAGCCCAACGTCTTGTGGTACATCGGCTGCTGCCTCAGCTTCACCTTTTGGCGTGGACCTCCAGCAGCGGTCGGCAGCAATGCCGGCGGTTGCGGCATCGTAGGGGTCTTTGACAGCTCCTCGGCCACCGCTGCCAGGAACGTCTGGCCATCCGGATCCCCGCGGCATGCAATCATCTCGCAGAGGCCAGGAAGGCAAGCGGCCGCAGGGCCTGCTCCTCCTACTTGCCCGACCGCCTGCCTCCCCATGAAAGGGGCCAGCGTGGAGAAGGCCTGCGGCAGCGCGGGTCCCAGCAGGGCCCCAAACCTCAGCCGATCCAGATCGCGCGCTGTGCCCCGCAGCTTCTGAACCTCCTCAGGCTGCCTTTGCTGGCGCGCCTCCCGCCTGCAACATGCATGGATGCCGAGGCTGAGCATGCGGCACGCCAGCTCAAGCGGGTTGGCGATGCTGGGGGGCTCCATGCTGCTCAGCAACCCACTTGTCTGCTGACCGGCAGTGGCTGGGGAGAGACTGGGTTGAGGCTTTGGTGTTGCTCGCCTCGGCCCAGCTGCTTTTGAGAGGCACAGGTAGGCCGTGAAGGAGGGGAGCAGGTACACGGCGCCAGCACATGCCTCGCTGACCATGATGCCATCCAGCGCATCTAGACGCTGCTGCCAGAAGCTGAGGATAGTAGGAGGGGAGGAGGTACGAAGGTATGGATGTATGGACGTGGAGAGGCGGTATGGAGGAGAGAGGACATGGTGAGATGGGGAGGAGGCGGACTGGGGAGTCAGGGACAAAAGGAGTTCAGAAGGTGAGAACGTGACAGGGGCGTCTTCACTTTATTGATGCTGGCCATAACCCGTGCTCCTACAAGATGAAGGCGACCTTCACCTGAATGAGGGGCTCCCTCACATCCTGGTTACCCTAACCCCCTAAAATACCACAGGTCCTGGCAAGTGCTCTGGCCAAGCAGTCACAAGCAGGAAGAGGTAGCGATCCCTTCCCTGTCCCTTCCCTGTCCCTTCCCTAACCATCCAGTTTTGAAAAGGCTTTTAACAAGCCATAACACGATTTCGAACGGTGCACGTTGGCGCCAGCCAGCACTCACCTGACGGCCTCCCGGCAGAACTGCGGCAGCGGCAGCTCCACGCGTCCAGACACTGCCAAGGTGGGCGAGGCAGACGTTTGTCGCTGCTTCTGCTGGATCTGCGCCGACGGTACCCAGCCGCTTAGCTGCATGACGTGTGGTGTTCCCACCTTCCTCTTGGCACCCAATGCCTCCACGCCAGCGATAAACAGCGCCCGTCGCTTCCCTTCAACGGGCGCTATACCCTGGTCGGCAGCTGCTTGGAAGCTGCTTGCCAACTCGCTGTACAGCTGGCACGTGCGGCGGTACAGGTCCATGAAGAAGCCCATGGCTAGGGCCAGCGTGGGCAGCGGGGAGCGCCCGCCGCCGCCACCGCTGCCGCTGCTGCTGCTGGGCACGGTGCCTACCCCGCTGCCCCAAGCTACCTGGCCTGCCTGCTGCCTCCGCTTCATCTCATCAAAGGCAATCTTCCTCAGCCGGCCGCAGCAGGCGCTGGCAGTATTGACGCTCAGCTCCAGCAGCCAGATGCTCAGCCAGCTGTCAGCCACGCACGGCGCTGCCTGGCGACGGCTGACCTCCTGCAGCCAGTCCGCACAGGGTGTCCAGCTGCTGGGATCCGCGGGCTCCGGAAAGGGGCAAGGGCAGCCAATGAGCCACTGCAACACGCCAAGCTGCACACGTGCTGCCTTGAGTGAGGCACTCGGCAGCACACCAGCAGAAGAAGAGGGGGCAGCAGTAGGAGCAGCAGCAGCAGCAGAATCCCCAGCCGCAGCAGGAGCACTGCCACCACCACCACTAGCAAAAGAAGCGCCAGTGGCAGCAGATGGGTTCACAGCATTGCCAGCTACAACAGCAGCAGCAGCACTACCAGCAGCAGAAGGAGAAGGAGCACTTGTAGCAGCTAATGGGTTTGCAGCAGTGCCAGGAGCCTCAGCCGCCGCCGCCGCAACACCGCCAGCAGCAGCAGCACTACCAGCAGCAGCAGCAGCACCACCACCATCAGGAGCAGCAGCTGCAGAAGAAGAAGAGGCAGGGTCCTTGCGATGGACAGGCGAAACGAGGTCAGCGATCTGGGCAATGCATGCCAATGTCTTTTCGCTGAACACAATGCCGGTGCTTGCGTTGCCTTGGTGGCTGCTGCCTTTGGGCCACATCAGCAGCAGATGCAGATGAGCAACCAGCGCAGACACAGCCCTAGGAGTGTCACCTGTGATCGCAAAGAAGAGGAGCGGTTTGACAGAGGAGTGGTTCAGCTTCAAAATTTATACAATTTAAATTTGAGAATCCAGGTTCGAAAGTGTTGGAGAGAGATTTTGATATCAGGCACTTCATTTTGGGGGGTGGGGGGATAGTAGACCTAATGTCATCTGGCCATGGAAGCGCGTCAAGATGTGACGCTGACATCAGTATAGGAGTGATAGAAGTGATAGGAGTGACAGCCGTTTATTTGAGCTTTGTTCAGCTGCAACTCAGATGCATCTTATGTTAGTGTTGTCAGCCACAATTTAGCTTCGTCACATTTTAGCGCTGTTCAGCTACAATACAGATGGGTTACGCCATTTGGCCGGGGGATCCTGATGCGGGCAAGCCCTGTTCCGTGGGCCACTGGTCGTAGGCCGGTCAAGGTTAGGTCCCCATTGACCCAGTGATGGCCGACGGGAGGCCCCCCGGCAGCGGTCTGCTGCGCAATGAGACGAAGGCTGTCACCACTCAAAAGCACAGCGGTGTCCTTCCTCAACCCATCAAGGCCACATGGAACAGCACCTGGAAGCTGGGCAGTGCTATCATACATCTGGCCAGCACTCATATGCTGCTCTACGCATGACCACCTCAGAAGAACCAGGGGGCGAAGGAGTCCCTCCAGCTGCCAACCCTAATATCTGCTGCCCCCCCCTGATGTTCCAGCCACTGGGGGCATCCATACCCCAAAGTTGAGGGATCGAACCCGCCACACGATCCTCTCTACCCCCCAAGACCACCGGGGTCCATGCTCCTGCCCCCTTCACACAGCAGGTGGGCATGGCTGCACCATGCTCCGGGCTGTGCATGGTGACTAAATTTCAGGTTACTGGTCCCCTACCAGCCCCATGCGGCCCAGCCTTCAGCAGGGCCCAGCGTGAAGGCAGTCTAGGCACCATTCTAAACACTCCAAGCACTCACCCCAATATCCATTAAGCCCCCCCGCATGGCCACTTTGTGTCCCCCCTATTTGGACTTAGCCCTGTGGTGTGAGGATCACGATATTCGCGATTGATTATCCACACTTTCTCAAGCATAAAGTGTGGTCATGTCTACAGTCGCAAACATCACCTCCCTGCCAAGTGGCCTTTTCAATGCAATGCACGTCGGGAGTGCAAAACCTGTTTTGTCAGGTTTAAGCAACCCTAAAACCTAAAACCTGACAGCATATGGCCTTTTCAACGCATGTTGGGAGCATCTCAGGTTTGAACGACCCTAAACCTTAAAATGCGTGACACCTACCGGCTTTGAGGTGCATGGCGACGGCTTCCTGGACCTTGCCCTGCTCCTCGTAGATCCTGGCGGCAGACACATAGTCGGAGCGGATCAGGTACAGCTGCAACTCCTCGTCCTCAAGCGAGTGCCTGCGTGTAGCAGTCAAGGAGGGGCTGTGCTAGGGGGAAAAGAGGGGCAGTGATCGAAGGAAAATAGGGGCAGTGCTAGAGGGAAAGAGGGGCGGTGATAAGGGGAAAAGAGGGGCAGTGCTAGAGGGAAAAGAGGGGCGGTGCTAGAGGGAGAAGAGGGGCAGTGATAAGGGGAAAAGAGGGGCGGTGATAAGGGGAAAAGAGGGGCAGTGATAAAGACTGAGAAACAAGTCCCCTGCTCAGGTGAGCAGCTGCTGTACTAATTGGTGTACTAATTGCTGTTCTCTTCCATATTACATATAACCTTCAAAGGTCTGAGACTGTTGTGAGCCTCCGAGCCAAGTTTTGGATTGTAAGATTCGGGGCTGTCCGGATTATTGGTCTGGGTCAGGTGTTCCCGGTGCGCACTTTTAGGGGGCCATCGGGCGGCCCCCTAAACTAGTGGGCCATTGGGGCAATGGGGGCATTGGGGCAATGGGGCAATGGGGCATTGGGGCATTGGGGCATTGGGGCATTGGGGCATTGGGGCATTGGGGCAATGGGGCATTGGGGCATTGGGGCATTGGGGCTATGGGGCATTGGGGCAATGGGGCAATGGGGCAATGGGGCAATGGGGCAACTGGGACTTGATGCACCAGGCTCCCACGGCCGTAGGCCATGATGTAGCTGAAGTGTAGCTGAATCACCCTGCAGTAAAGAGTGTCCTGGGATGCAATTACACAGGTTCTGCCTCCCGTCGTACGAGCCGGCTTTGCTTCATGCAGTCATGCACGATGGACTGTGCCAATGATTCAATCCCTCGGGTGTGTGAAACATTTTGAACCAAGTCATCCCAAACACGCCCCCCACATGTTTGGGATGAATAGCCCTAGACTAATTCACCTCCCGAGCAGCGTGGCAGCAGTCAGGTCAATGACATAACGCCTCTGGGCCATGCTCAAAAAGCTCAACCGCGTCAGCATCCTACTGTCTGGTCGGGAGGATAGTAAATTAGATACGGCTTCCAGAGCCGAGCGGCAACTTTGTCCACCTCCCACAAGCCGTCCCACACACGCCAAAGGTCCAAATGGGGCCTGACCTTCCCCGGCCTACCGACACAGGCTAGGCTGTCCACACATGGAGCCCTCAGGAGTTGACTGAAATGTAGCTGAAATGTAGCTGAAATGCAGATGAAATACAGTTGACATGTAGCAGAAATGCTGCCGCCATCCCTAAATCTTAAACAGAACCATCCACCTGACCCCCACGCCTCTCACCGCCTGAAGAACGCCAGTGCGGCCTCCGTTTCCAGCATCGAAACGTACTGGCGCATCTGCGGCAGCAAGCCCCGCTGAAAGCTGCTACGCGCGGCCCGCTTGACAAAGCTGTCCAGCTCAGCATGCAGCTTTGGCTGGGCGACGCCGCCCTTGCCAACCCCATGTGCCCCGCTCCGCCCAGCAGGACGCTCCCCAGCAGCAGCAACAGTAGCAGCAGCAGTAGCAACAGCATGAACAGCAGCAGCAGCAGCAGCAGTGGCGGTGACGGACTCATTTGATTGCAAGATCCAGGACTGCAGCAGCTGGATACCCAAGTCCCAGTTGCGGCCCCGCGTGCAGGCAGCCAGGGCCTTGTCCTGGCTTCCGCAGGCCGCCCATGCTGCTGCAGCTTCAGGCCAGCAGCGGGCCTCCTCGAAGCACTCGGCCGCCCGGGTCGGCTGGCGAGGCACCGTTCTGTCCCGGTACAGCAATGCGGCGGCCAGCCAATCGCGTGCCTTGAAACGGCAGTTAGCCGCGCGCTCAAGCATGCTAGCGTCCTGGCAGTCAGCAAGGTGAGGAGAGATAGGGTTTACAATTGCCAGGGGCATGGTTCAGGGTATTAAGGGTGGAGGGTGGAGGTCATAGATAAAGGGATGTAGGGACCTGGTTAGGGTGGCGGGTTCAGGTTTAGGTTCCAGAATGCAAAGTACGTAGGCCAGGATTTATGAGTGGAGGGTTCAGGGTTAACATAGGCTGGTTGAGGGTTTATGAGTGGAGGGTTCAGGGTTTACATCGATTGGTTGAGGGTTTATGAGTGGAGGGTTCAGGGTTTACATCGGTGGGTTGAGGGTTTATGAGTGGAGGGTTCAGGGTTTACATCGATTGGTTGAGGGTTTATGAGTGGAGGGTTCAGGGTTAACATCGGTGGGTTGAGGGTTTATGAGTGGAGGGTTCAGGGTTTACATCGATTGGTTTAGGGTTTATGAGTGGAGGGTTCAGGGTTTACTTCGGTGGATTGAGGGTTTATGAGTGGAGGGTTCAGGGTTAACATCGATTGGTTAAGGGTTTATGAGTGGAGGGTTCAGGGTTTACATCGGTGGGTTGAGGGTTTATGAGTGGAGGGTTCAGGGTTTACATCGGTGGGTTAATGGTTTATGAGTGGAGGGGTCAGGGTTTACGATGGAGGGTTAAGGGTTTATGAGTGGAGGGTTCAGGGTTTACATCGATTGGTTGAGGGTTTATGAGTGGATGGTTCAGGGTTAACATCGATTGGTTGAGGGTTTATGAGTGGAGGGTTCAGGGTTTACATTGGTGGGTTAAGGGTTTATGAGTGGAGGTTTCAGGGTTTACATCGGTGGGTTGAGGGTGTATGAGTGGAGGGTTCAGGGTTTACATCGGTGGGTTACTGGTTTATGAGTGGAGGGTTCAGGGTTTACATCGGTGGGTTAAGGGTTTATGAGTGGAGGGGTCAGGGTTTACGATGGAGGGTTAAGGGTTTATGAGTGGAGGGTTCAGGGTTTACATCGATTGGTTGAGGGTTTATGAGTGGATGGTTCAGGGTTAACATCGATTGGTTTAGGGTTTATGAGTGGAGGGTTCAGGGTTTACATTGGTGGGTTAAGGGTTTATGAGTGGAGGTTTCAGGGTTTACATCGGTGGGTTGAGGGTTTATGAGTGGAGGGTTCAGGGTTTACATCGGTGGGTTAATGGTTTATGAGTGGAGGGTTCAGGGTTTACGATGGAGGGTTAAGGGTTTATGAGTGGAGGGTTCAGGGTTAACATCGATTGGTTGAGGATTTATGAGTGGAGGGTTTACATCGATTGGTTAAGGGTTTACGATGGAGGGTTGAGGATTTACAGTAGAGGGTTGAGGGTTAACGAGTCGAGGGTCTAGAGATTACGACTGGTGGGTTGAGGGTTTATGAGTGGAAAATCCACGATTTATGAGTGGAAGGTTTAGGTATTAGATTAGGCGATCCAAGGATCTAGGCAACATCCACGAGATCAGCCCAAAATGTGTGTAGTTCATTCAGAAATAAACAGTAGCTGGGCCAACGGGGAGGAGCAGGAGTGCCATCCCCTCAGAAGCTGTTGGCCAAGCAATCGACACATTTAGAGGCAATACCGGATTTGCAAGCACCGTGTGCCACATGTCTCACAGCAATACATCGATTGACTTTTCGATTCACGTGTCTCATATTTCCTAGTCAACACAGTCTTGCGCGTTCACACACTTTTTTTGTCTCATTTTTTCATGAATAAATTACTGGTATACCCCCCCCCCCCAGCTTTTTCAGTTAAAATTGCCAGGCACTTCAAAAATACACTTCTCTGTCAGATGCCCAGTGTCCAGCGTCAGCTCCCAGCGGAGCCCCGAGTACCCAGTGGGGCCCTCAGATCCAAGCTGTATCCAGTTCCTAGCATATCCCAGTTTTCAGTTGCAAGCAGTGCCAAGCAGCGCCAACACCAAGCAGTGCCAAGCGCCGTGTGGTGCTAAGCAGCGCCGGGGCTAAACAGTGCCAAGCGCCAAGCAGCGCCGGGGCTAAACAGTGCCAAGCGCCAAGCACACAGGGCCTTGTGACCAGCAGTGCTCAGCGTCCAGCACCCAGCTGTGCCCAGTGCCATCATAAACCACTCACCTGGACCCCTAGCTCCTCATATGCAACTGCTGCCTCCAGGAAAAGGGCTCGGGCAACTGCTGGCGCCCCGGCCCGCTTCGCTCGCTGGTTAAGTGAGGCGGCGTGGCAGCGCTTGGCGTTGGCCGTGTCGCCTGCTCTCTCAAAGCAGAACAGCGCCGTTTCGAACTGCTGGCCGTTGAAAAAATCATTGGCGCGGCGGGACCATTCTGCGGGGTTGCTCGCGCGCTGAAGCACAGCCAGCACGTCATCTCCCATGGGCTGCTGATCTACAAGGCCCTGGGCCAGCCAGAAGTCAACCATGGGTTGGGCCACCTGAAGAGGAGACAGGGCAAGACGGGTGCATTTTGGGAGGCGTAAGGGTTTAGGGTTGAGGTTTTAGGGTTTGGGGCGGCGAGGCAGCGAGTGTGTGTGGGGTGGTGGACAGACAGGAAGATAGAAGATCATTACCAGGAGGCATTACTAATCATTACCAGGAGGCATTACTCATCATAACCAGGAGGCATTACTCATCATTACCAGGAGGCATTACTCATCATTACCAGGAGGCATTACTAATCATTACCAGGAGGCATTACTAATCATTACCAGGAGGCATTACTAATCATTACCAGAAGGCATTACTCATCATTACCAGGAGGCATTACTCATCATTAGGAGAGCTCTCACAGTCTCTTCGGACACCCGGATGGGTTGAGGGTCTTAACCCTTTACCCTAAGCCCTATGCCTTCAACCTGTCCTCTCACCGCTTCATCTGACTCCCAGAACAGCACAACATCTTTGGCGCGTGTGGCCAGCACGTACCTACATCTCAGCAATGCAATGTCAATTTGTAATCAATTTGTGGTCAATTTGTGGTCAATTTGTAATCAATTTGTAATCAATTTGTATTAATCATTTATTTATCATGAAAGTGTCATAATGAGGAACTGGGTGCCACGTCAAGCACCAGCAACAAGAAATATGAATATATTCCTTTCCGTAGATTTAATTTGCCTTCCCTTGGGTTTGAAAATTGATTTCTTTGAATTCCGGTACTGCCCTGAGAGCAAACTTTCGACCCAAACTCAAGTTTCTGACTGAAAACTGGCGTCGACAGTCAATAAGTAGTATATTCGACTATCCCTCAACCCCAAATGAACGATGGTGTCCAGCGCATAACATGTTGCACTTTGTTAAGGAGAGCATTTTGGCAGTGGCCTTCAATTGATGCCTATGGCTTTATTTGCCGCACCATGCATGCAAAGAAAGAAAGACTCCTCCTCCGCCGAAGCAGGAGGCGTTAGAATGCATGCACCATGCACCATGCATGCACCTATGCGGTGGCATAAGGAACTCCATGGAGTCCTACGTGAGCTTGTGGACTGTAAAACTTCACAAAATTTCACATAAAAGATCAGGCCAGCTTGCGCACATACATGCATGTATGCATTGCATCGCAAATCCGCTCAGGAGACATGCATGCATGTACCTGCTTGCTATTCCACTGCTGTCATCCGGAGCATGCATATAGTATGAGTGAATATGCCCGCACGCAAGACCACTGAATTGAATCGGCCAAGCCCGCAGGATCCACTCACAGCTGCTTCAACTCGGAGCACAGCAAGTGGTGGAGCTGCGGGTTGAAGCTCGGATGAGCATACTGTGAGAATGAGGATGAGGAGCTGCCCGACGAGGTCCCCGCGCAGGCGTCCGGTTGTGCCGACGGCGGCAGCAGCCCGACCTCCTTCATCAGGCTGTACATCAGGCGCCACTTGCTGCCGAACTTCGAGGTTGAGAAGAAGTCGTACACCAGGACTGTCTGCGAGCGGTTCATCATTTAAAGCGGTCAATCAGTCAAATGAAGCGTCCCGCGGTTAAACACCTGGTTGATTATTTGCAGCAGAAAGCTGCTTTTCTGGACCGCCTGAATACCACGGTTGACTAATCAGAGAGGGATGGCATGGCAAAGGGGGCGTGGCAAAGGGGGCATGTATGGCAAATCTTGTTCTTCGGTGATGTGCAATTTTTTCTCTTTCCAGGCTTGGAGGCCCAAATCCTGGACAGGTGACACCCTTTCCAGTGATTTCCCTTATAATAAATAAATAGATAATGGCTATACACAGGTCTCCCATGCACACTTGTCAAACGGACCTGGAACTCAAGGCCCTTGCACTCGTGTACAGTCAGCACCAGCATGCGCTGTCCGTACTTGCGGAGCACCTGCCGCTTGGTCGCTTCGTCCCGCACGAGGACAGCCTGCTCGGCGCCGAACTCGCAGCCTGCGGCACCGATGCTCTTGTCGCCGCAGCCGTCCACGTTACTCAAGAGCGTCTGCAGCGGGTCGACTCCCTTGAGGAAGATCGGTGTCTTGCCTGGGAGGCCGGTGAGGTGGGACATTTTTTTGACGTTTCTGGGATTTGTGTGTGTGTGTGTAATCAGTGTTCTTGGTAAGGTGTCTCGGTATGGCTCGGTACGCCGTACTGTACCGTACTGCATTTTGTCTATTTGATTTAATCATTTCTATCTCTGTTCACTTGTTCAGCCAGTTGAATGGGTGCTGCTGCTGCTGCAGTTGCTGCTCCTGCTGCTGCTCCCTATCCCAGCTCATAACACTCGGCTGTTGGACGTTGCGGGAATCAAGGCCCTGCCTCACCTTCCAGTCGTGAGGTCTCTGGCTTGAGCTTGTCGACTGATGCGGGGAAGAAATGCATCAGCGCCTGAACGATGCTGTGCGCCAGCCGCACAATCTTCTGGTGCGTGCGATAGTTCTCCACCAGCTGGAACATGTCGGGTGCAGCGTGCACCTTTGGAGGGGCTGCCGCTGCCGACCAGCTGCTGCCGCTGCCACTGCTGGGGCCGTCACCGCTAGTACTGGCAGAAGCCGCAGTTTGTGATTCAGCTGCTGGCGGTGCTGGCATGGCTTTATTGCGGCTGCTTGCCGCGGGTGTGGGCGGGGCTGCCAGAGGGGGCTCCGCAATCTCCGCCAGCTTGCCCAGCGTTGGCCCAAGGAACTCCTTGTACACTAGGGACCTGCTCGCCACAACATGGAGGAGGAAGATAGGAAAGAGGAAAACAAACTGTCGGTAAACTAGTATCCTTTTTTAAGAGGAAAACAGACTGTTGGCATGCTGGTTTCTTTTTGTAAGAGGAAAACAAAAAGTATACAAATACCTGTTTTAAGAGGAAAACAAAAAGTATACAAATACCTGTTTTAAGAGGAAAACAAAAAGTATACAAATACCTGTTTTAAGAGGAAAACAAAAAGTATACAAATACCTGTTTTAAGAGGAAAACAAAAAGTATACAAATACCTGTTTTAAGAGGAAAACAAAAAGTATACAAATACCTGTTTTAAGAGGAAAACAAAAAGTATACAAATACCTGTTTTAAGAGGAAAACAAAAAGTATACAAATACCTGTTTTAAGAGGAAAACAAACTGTTGGTATGCTGGTATCATTTTTAAGAGGAGAACAAAAAGGATACAAATACCGGTATGGATATGACATCTCCAAAGCTATGGTTGCAGTATGGGTAGGATTCATCTCTTGGCGTCAGCCGTAGACAGGGGGGGCAGGATGGAAGTTGAAGGTGCTGCGGCGGCTGACAAGTGTGCGCGCCAATTTTGCTCTAGCGTCAAACATTCCAGAAAGAAAGAAAGAAAGAAAACTACGCCCCGCAGGGGCGTGAGGGTTAAGGAAACAGCGCAGCATGGGCCTAGGCCGCGTCCGCGCCGTGACCATTAAAAATATTCCAATAATATTTTCATTTGCACAATCTATTCATTTGAATGATAACTTGTTTAATCCAGACAGGCATACCGTAGCCTGCACAGTTTTCATTTATAAAATACCGGTGGAACTGATGCATATTAACCGAAGTGGAGGTGCCACTCCAAGTGGATTGAGGGCGGATCATGCACGCAGCCTTGTCCATTTTATTGCGTATGATACCACTGTTCGTTGCCACTACTGGGCCAACTGGGTAATGGCAACAACGCGGCTGCGGCTGCGGTCCCCAGCTGCGCTGTTTCCTCAACCTCCACGCCGCAATGGGGCGCAGCTTCCTTTCTTTCTTTGGGCCGACGAGGACCATACCTTGAATCAGGAAACAGCGCAGCATGGGCCTAGGCCGCGTCCGCGCCGTGACCATTAAAAATATTCCAATAATATTTTCATTTGCACAATCTATTCATTTGAATGATAACTTGTTTAATCCAGACAGGCATACCGTAGCCTGCACAGTTTTCATTTATAAAATACCGGTGGAACTGATGCATATTAACCGAAGTGGAGGTGCCACTCCAAGTGGATTGAGGGCGGATCATGCACGCAGCCTTGTCCATTTTATTGCGTATGATACCACTGTTCGTTGCCACTACTGGGCCAACTGGGTAATGGCAACAGCGCGGCTGCGGCTGCGGTCCCCAGCTGCGCTGTTTCCTCAACCTCCACGCCGCAATGGGGCGCAGCTTCCTTTCTTTCTTTGGGCCGACGAGGACCATACCTTGAATCAGAATCCGGCCGGTCGACCAAGGTCTCAAGCGACAGGCCTTCAACGCACCAGACCCCCACGGCCGTCACGTAGCTGAATTGTAGCTGAATTGTAGCTGAAGCCCTGGCTAAAATACTGGTTATCAGTGATCTGAATACGGTATATATGATGTAAGCACTCTATCTCTGCATGCATGATTGACCTTTGTAGTCTATCGCTGCAGTACGGTATGAAAATGAATAGATAAATCTTCGCAGCCAATGCTCCACTCTCTATATTTAACAATACAAGATACCGTATGGAAGCCATCCCCAGCCACAACCTCAAGGCCGGTATGTCGCCCACGGTCAGAAGTCAGCGTATGTGGGATGGAGCCCATCTCTTAGTCGAGCCTCACTCGATGACTTCATAACCCGAAACTCAATGTCCACATTTTTTCGTACACAAACGTTGTCACGAGTTGGTGCGCGGCCTATTGAACGCTTAATTACGATTGTCAGCAGTGGTTTCAATCTGTGAAACCACAAGTAAGCAAAGTGACACCAAATAGTAGTGACAGAACGGTATATCCGATATTTTGTGTATCCTTATTTCTAGCATTATTTCTCAAAGGCTAGAGCCAAGGCCCTTACCTCCTGACCTCACATCTGAGGTCGGAGCTCATGATCTCCATGGCCCTTAGTTTACAGTGGCCATGTCCCATGAATCGGCCAAAATGGGCGGCTTTCTTAATCCACGTACTCGTTTGCGGATCCATTGATTTATCAATTTATTTATCTCTTTGTGCCCTTAATTACCTGATGACCTCTCACACCACACTGGGCGATTTACTAATGACGTCATCTGTTTACTCCTTTACCAAAGTTGTTTTACGAATGATGTTGATTGTATCCTTCTTTACCTACGCTTTCTTATTTCTGTAATTTAGTCAAAGCCATACCTGATGACCTCAAATCTGAAGTTGGTGCCCCTTGCGATGGTCTGCGCTGTGTCCCCTGCCAGCAGCAGCCCAGTATCTGGCTTCAGGCACAAAAACTTGAACAGCGCTAGCTGCGCCGGCGTCAAGTCCTGGACCTGTGAGGCAATGTAATGATATCAGTGCTTTGCCGATTGCGGTCCTTACTGTGGCTGAATTGAACACCTGAGGTTCAGTCACAGAAGGCACATTTCAAGGCACATTCAGTTATTTTTACCATTAAGGGATCGCAATTTTGAGCCATGGTTCTGGATCACGGCGCAATTGCGAATCACTGAATGATATACCAGGAGTTGGCAGTTATTCGGACCGGCAGGTATAGATGTGTGCGCAGCATGCGTACAGGATTCAGGCGTGCATGCTACATGCTGTCTACAGAAAGAGTGTACAACACATGGTCTGAGTTGGCCTGAGAAAACAGACTGGCATGCGTGCAGGCAGGCTGGCATGCATGTAGGCTGGCATGCAGTCGTACATGCTCGCATGCAGTTGTACATGCTCGCATGCAGTTGTACATGCTCGCATTAGTTCATGCAGACTGGTAGGCTGGCATGCATGCTGGCAGGCTGACATGCAGATATACAGGAGCGCATGCATGCTGGCAGACGCGCAGGATACCTGGCAGGCGTGCGTGCAGGCTGGCAGGCTACGTCCGAGGACTCATACTAGTCAGCGGGGGATACTTACGTTAACTTAACAACCCTTAAGCCCTAAGCCCTAAACCCTGCAGGGAATACGTATGTATAAGCTACACAAGCTGGAATGGTTTGGAGAGCCGGTCAATCTGAGTACGATCCAGCTGATGGAAGGAGCTCCTTTGAGTTTATACATGTTGCTACACATCTGGGCCATGCTCAAAAAGGCTACGCCACGTGGGCGTCCAACTGATCCAACTGACAGGGAGCTGTGGGTGTAAAATGCTACATTGCTGACTACTGGCCCCTTTCTTGAAGATAGGGTGCGTGAACGCTACGGTAAGAGCCAACTTCCATTATTTCCTATTACCGGTATGAAATATTCTTAATTGAAATTAATAGGGAAATTTAATTGGTTGATAGACTGAACGGAAATTGATCATGGAATTGTGTGCAAGGAATGAAATAATCACGGCCATGAACAAAGGAATCAATACGTCCAAGGGTGAAGGGATGTGCGTGATCGACTGAGAAGCTAAAATTTAATTCAACATAAATTAAATTAAATATACGGTATGTATACAGCCAAACGTAGCGTACACTTTCCTTGTCGCCGGGGCAGTCTATCTGCGCACCTCAACAGGAACTAAAAGATGAATGGACCAGGGTTCGGATTATGACCAGGACTGGGCTCATTTTGGATCCAAAAGGTTCCTGCCTGAGGACACCTGGACCCTAAACCCCACCCAGGCTGTCCGCACACGTCATCAAGATGTATGTGTGAATCTCCACACATCGGAGTTTGGGCACATCGGGTTTGGATAATATGGGGTTGGGGCACATCTGGAATATCCCGATAGTATCCCGAAAGTTACCCAATAGGATCCCAATAGGATCCCGAAAGTATCCCGAAAGGATCCCGAAAGTATCCCGAAAGTATCCCGAAAGGATCCCGAAAGTATCCCGAAAGTATCCCGAAAGTATCCCAAAAGTATCCCAATAGGATCCTTGTGGATAATATGAAAGCCAATCATGAACACCTACGTAACTTTTTGACACAACCTTCCCGCCCCAAACTGTGTTGTCACTTCACCTCGACATCATACACTTATTGTAACGTGATGCACACATGGATTTGGATGAGACAAGGCCGATTATAAACCCCCAAGTATATTTTTGCACGGTACAGCCTCGGCCCATGCTGCACAGTTTTCTTAACCATCACGGCCCTGCGGGACGTATTTTCTTTCTTTTCTGAAACCCAGGTACTGAAACCCACTTACTGAAACCCACTGACTGAAACCCACTGACTGAAACCCACTGACTGAAACCAGCTATGCTGTCTCCGCACCTAAGAAGGAAAGAAAAATACTACCCCCTCCCGTCCTTGGAGCGCACGGGTGGAGGGGAAACTAAATAAATACGCAAACAAGTGTGTGGGTGGATGAAGGAGGAGGGAACAGGACAGCTCAGGGCCGGAACCGAATCTGCAACGACACCATCGCCACACCTCCTCAATGTGAACGTACAGAAACGTGACGCACACCGGGGTCTGGATAATGAAAAGGCCGATCATCGGTATGAACCATTCTATGGACCCAAGATGTTACTTTTGAACGTCAACCCTAATACCGTGCAGCAGGGAAGTTACATCCGATCGGCGGCCGACCAGAATGGCCAAAAAATAAATATGGCCGATCGCCCCGCTAGGCTTGTCTGCTTACCTCATCCACGTACACATAGTGAAATGTGACGCACACTTGGAAGCCTCCCTCCAAGCCCAGTTGCTGGTACACGTGCGAGGTGAGATCCGCGACATCCCACTTGTTGTTCTTCCCCTTCTTGTGCTCGTACTGCTCAAACAGCTTGTGTACCGCCTGAGGGGCAATGAAGCATGCTGGCTTGGCTGTGGCATCCAGGATTTCTGGTAGCAAGAAACAATCCTAAAACCTAAATCATAAACCCTGAAGCCGTACACCATGGGTTGTGTCTTAGAGTGTGCAGCATTTATAAAAGGGAGCAATTAAAGATACATGGAAAGGTAGATCCATGGAAAATCATGTTTGCCTGGTGTTGAACGTTATCTTGAGCGTGGCTTCCTATTTACCTGACTAGATTGCTGGATGACCCTGGCCTCCAAGCTTCCTGACCAGCTGGTTGGATCAACCACGGCCCTCACTATCGGATCTATGGTACAGCACTGCAGTCTGATACTCTCTGGAGATTCCTTCCTTCCTTCCTTATTTTCTTTCTTTCTTTGAGCATGTTCAGCACACCACAACGAAACTGAAATCAGAGCATTGGCTTGCCCCCCCCCTCCCTCCGGCCTGCCTGCACCCCAGCTGTCAGCACCCCTCAGACAGCACCAAAGTCTCCACCCTCATTCATCATACAGCAATGACCTCTTCGTCACTCATGAAGCCATCAGCAACTTCGTTCATTATTTAGCAATGGCCGCATTCATCACTCATTCACCACCCACCAATGACTTCATCCACCATGCATCACTCATTAATGACCCCACGCATCACTCATCGATAACATAATCACATCATGCATCACACATCAATGATCTCATTCAGTACGCATCAATGACCTCACCAGCCTCTGGCCTGTGGATAAATGCGCGCCAGCTCGGCTGCAGGGCAGACAGGCAGCGGGAGGTGTGACACATATCAATAGTCCAATGCTATCCAATAATTACACGGCTTAGCTTATTGCATGATCATTTGCATAACTTAGATTTTGCATGGCCATTTGCATGACTTCGATTATTGCTTGCATGGCTTGATAATTGCATGGTGTGGCTGCATGGCAGACAGGCAGACAGATGTTTGACATGTCTCAATAGAGGGATGGATGAGCGCATGGCTGAATTGGGCACGGAACTGTTTGGCATGCCTTTGCTGGACCCCCAAGAAGCACCCACACACGAGTACAGAGTTCTCCCAGGTTACTGGAGCACCCTCAGGTTACCGAAGCACCCTCCAGGTTACTGGAATACCCACATGGCTATATATTAAGTCCTACACCCCAGAACTAGAGCCATGCCCAGAATGGGTGTGCCAGGAATCAGGATGTGCATGGGGCCAGGCCAAGGCTGTGACGCTTAAGATGCCAGTCAATAGAGATATACACCGACCACGCTGACACGTGCGATGATAATGCCAGGAGTCTGGCACTTCGTTAAATGTGCCACGCAGAATGTCGAGAGCGGGCTATCCTACCAACTTGGATAGAGCTGCTGTATGTAGGTCAAGCGATTCTCACGCATCCTGCTTCGGCGGAGGTGTTGTCTTTCTTTCTTTGCCAGGAGTCAGACACTTGCGAAACCCTTGGAAACCTACAACTCTCGCCAACTATTCTTCACCAAACCATGGAAACACGGATATCGTAAGTGCCCTTGAGAACTTAAAACCCTCAGTTCTGGCCTTTCGTTTATCTCAAGCACAATGCACAAGTGAGGCATCTGCAGGGTAACCCGGTACGGAATACGGTACAGTCAAACAGTACGGTACGGGTACGGTACGGTACTGACATAATGGGATGGGGTAGTAAGAAAATGGATAATACGGTAGTTCCAAACCGTACGGTACGGTACGGGATACGGTACAGGATTTGCCAATACGGCCGTACTGGGTAACCCTGGTCATCTGCAGGCCCACGTTCAGCTGGGAAGTAACCCCTAAACCCTCACCCTAAACTCTAAACCCTAAGTTCGGATCATATAAATAAATTTGATGGCAAGAGAGTCCATATCTGGACTCACACAGCCCTCTAGCACATGTTTGTCATGCATTCTGAGATGCTCTTACCGTAATACAATTGTTTTGAAGTTTCTTAAAAAGTTTGTGTAAATTGTTCTTCTCTTTGCCCGCACAGGCCGTACCTCTGCGAAAGCGCCAAGTAGCTGGCCTGGTCCATGCGACCGCGTGGGGCATGCAGCGCCTCGATACTTCCCTTGATGCTGCTCTGGATCTCCGCCCACACAAGTGAGGCCTCCAGGCCGCGGCGACGGTCGGCGTCGAGGTGCGGCCAGTAAGTCCCCTCAAAGCGATCATAGTCCACCTCGTCGGATTGTTCCAAGCTGCCGCCGCCGTTGGGATCCACAGGATTCAGCCCGTGCAGCAACTGCCGAGCTTCCGAGCGCTTCCTCCACGCCTGCGGCTCCGAGTGGCCTTGAGCCATCTCCTCTCCGCTGCTGCTGCAATCCTCATCGCTCGATTCCCCGAAATCTTCGTCCTCAGACCCGCTGTCCTCTGGACAGGCCCGGCCATCGGCGGCGGCAGTGGTGCCGTTGTCACGGTTCCTGCGTGGCCTGCCTGTGAAGGGTAGGAGCAGGCTGTTGTTCATCATGGTGAGCAACTTCTTGAAGGTCAGGACCAGCGGGCAAAGCTCGTCGCCGACGTCAGCCAGCCTGTCCGGGAGACTCCCCAAAAGTTTGGCTTCTTCCTCCTCATCGAGCAGGAGCAGGTCAGGGGCTGTGAACGACAGCTCAGCCCCCCCCGCTGCTGCTGATGGTGCTGAGGATAATGACGCCCCGCCCGCCTCCCCTTTTTCATCCGAGGGTAGTCGCTGCTGCTGCGTGGGCAGCGCGAGCGACCGCTGCGTCGCTCGCGCTTTGCTGATGGAGCCTCGCATCGCGGCGCACAGCTTCGGGCTTAGTGTGACCAGCAGCTGTCGCAGCCGAGGGGCCTCACCCCCCCCGCCGGCGGACGTGGCAGCGCCAAGCACCTCTTGTGCCTCCTCCTTCTGCAGCAGCTTCTTGATGATGACGGTGGTCTTGCCGGTGCCGGACCGTCCCTGGATGAAGGCGCTCCTAATCAAAAGGGGAGCAGCCGTGTGTTCAGGTCAGAGGGTGGACAGGCAGAAATGTGTGTTTGTGTTTGAGGGTGGGGAGTGGCTGGGCGTGAGGGAGAGCGATCTTGCAGGTGCCGTACACTGGATGGAGGCGCTCCTGAGTAAAGGGGAGCAGCCGTGTGTTCAGACGAGAGGATGGGCTGGTGGAAGAGTGGATAGACATGCAGGAGCTATGTCCCATGCATGAGCTATGTCCCATGCATGAGCTATGTCCCATGCATGAGCTATGTCCCATGCATGGGCCAATATGTGTGGCTTCCTTAATCCGCATACTTGTCTGTGTGTATCTATTTTGTGCTTGACGGGCGGAGGAGTGTGCCGGTCATTGGGGGGAGGGAGAGGGATATTGCTGCTGTATGAACAGCCCTGAGTGAAGGCCATCTGATTGATAAGCAGAGGGTTTAGGGTTTAGGGTGAAGGGTTTGGAGTTTAGGGATTAGGGTTTAGTAAACCCAATACTCTAAATCACAAACCCTGTATGAAGGCCACCCTGATTAAATACAGAAGGTGGCACAATCAGTTTCTCATCAGGTGGGTGGGTGGACAGGGCTGACCAGGGTGGACAGGACTGACCAGAGTGGACAGGACTGACCAGGGTGGACAGGACTGACCAGGGTGGACAGGACAGGGTGGACATACCAGGGTGGATAGGACAATGTGGGCATGACTGGGTGGGCATAACTAGGTGGGCATGAATGGGTGGGCATGGTTGGGTGGGCATGATTGGGTGGGCATGACTGGGTGGGCATGACTGGGTGGGCATGACTGGGTGGGCATGATTGGGTGGGCATGACTGGGTGGGCATGATTGGGTGGTCATGATTGGATGGGCATGACTGGGTGGGCATGATTGGGTGGGCAGGCCTGGGTGGGCATGATTGGATGGGCATGACTGGGTGGGCATGATTGGATGGGCATGACTGGGTGGGCATGATTTGATGGGCATGACTGGGTGGGCATGACTGGGTGGGCATGATTGGATGGGCATGTCTGGGTGGGCATGATTGGGTGGGCATGACTGGGTGGGCATGACTGACTGGGCATGACTGGGTGGCATGATTGGCTGGGCATGGCTGGGCATGGCTGGGTTATGGGATGGATCCGGGCAGCTGTTAAAAAATAAAGCACATTCTGTGGTTGTGAACTATTATTTGTTGGTCCCATGTACCCTGTTGCTCCGGTATGGGATACAATGTTTGCCGAGTAGTGCATAGTCAGTTGTCTGCCATGGGTGCTCGACAATGCGCGTCACCTTCCTCTGTATTCCACCAGATTGTGTCCTTGCTCATGATTCCTACTAGATTCTCCTAAATATTTTTTTCTTCAACATTATCCTAGCTCATTTTCCGTACTTGATTCTCCTAAATTTCTTTGATTCCATATTGTCCTAGCTCTTGATTCCTACTAGATTCTCCTAGCTAATGTCCACCCTTCATGATTCCCTCTTACTTGGCATACTCGACAATGCGCGTCTCTTCTCCGTTGAGGTTGAACAGAAGCTCCAGAGGAGATCCCTCCTTGCACCAACACAGCGCGCTAGCCACTGCCGACGACAGCGAGAAGAACTTCATCAGCAAAACGCTGTCCTGCACCGAAGAGGCCTCCAGCGCGGCGACCTCCAGCTGCCCCGGGAGCGCCCCGCCCTCCACCCCGGCAGCAGCAGCCGCGCTGTCAAATGGCGCTGACGTCGAAGGGTCGGCTGCCGCTGCGGTCTTGTACCAGCAGAAGGGAGTGTCGGTCGACCACTCACACGGGATGAAGACGCGTCCACCGTCAGAGCTTGAGGCGTGACTTTGAATCATCTTGGCGCACCTGTTAGCATGGGACAAATTCCGGTAAGCTTTACTGCTCGGTCGATCCCCGCATCCTAAGCAGGATACCGTATCTTGCTTAGGATCGGGAGGAAGGTGGGAGGAAGGTGGGGACAAATAACAAAAATATCAACAGGGTGAGGGATTTCAGCAGAATGAAAATACTCCGCCGTGGGCGCAAGCCTGGCTGTAGGACATCCTGGCATAGCTGGTCTGTCCTTAGGCTAAGGTAATATTGAGGGGATCTTTAGATATTAAGAAAAGTTGCCCGCAGGGTGGTCTCGAGGGAATTACAAATATAGTAACCACCACATCGGGACCTTGCAATTATACAATTATACCGGTGTCCTCGCAGATCTACCAACGGGGGGATTCATAAATGCAAGGCTAGATAGGTCAGGTATTACCATGAGCATGCAGCACTTGCAGATACTTTTAACCTGTGTTTGCAGATACTTATATCTTGTGCTTGTAGATACTTCTAACCTGCCCTTGCAGATTCTCCTAACTTGCGCTTGCAGATATTTTGAAGCAGCACTTGCAGATACTTCTAACTTGCGCTTGCAGATACTTTGACCAGCACTTGCAGGAACTTCTAACATACGCTTGCAAATAACTGAACATAAGCTTGCAGATACTGGTACCTATAACCTGCGCTTGCAGATACTTTAACCTGCGCTTCCAGATACTTTAACCTGCGCTTGCAGATACTTTAACCTGCGCTTGCAGATACTTTAACCTGAGCTTGCAGATACTTTAACCTGCGCTTGCAGATACTTCTAACCTACCTGGCCCTGTACAAGCTTGAGTACACGCGGAAGGCCGAGGTGAGCCGCTTGACCCAAGACAGGACTTGCTTGTTGGAGCAGATGTCCCACACCTTCAGGATCTGCCTGTGATCATACGTAGGCAGAGCAATGCAAACAATGAAACAACTCAAGGAGCTGCTGGTTTCAAAAATCAGGGTTCAGGGTTGATTTAAGGCTTTGGGGGGTGCCATGGTTAAGTATTTCCACATCTGAGCATCAGACCGGGAAAGATATGAATTTCGCCAATCAAGGGACTTCCCGCAGTGCTCGCCAGATGACGGCCAGCTGTTGGTTTGCCAAAAGGCGTGCACTTGTGCACCTGGTACCTAGCAAGCCCTCTTGAATGTATAAATACCGGTACGCAAACAAGAGTGTGGATGAAGGTAGCAGCCCATGAGCTTAGGGCCATCGGTTGATCCCGGTTTGTAATGGGGCCAAACCGGGACCAGCCGAGGGACTAGCCGAGGGACCGGCCCAGGGAGATAATGGGGCCAAACCTCGCTCGGTTGGTCTCTCGGCTACTCCCTCGGCTGGTCCAGGTTTGTTCCCATGACCGCCCTTGCCTGGTTCCTCGGCTAGTCGGCTGGACCCTTGGCTGGTCCCGGTGTCGTCCCATTACCTGCCTGGGATGGTGCCTTAGCTGGTTCATATTTTGCCCCATTACCTCCCATGTGGTCCCATGGCACCCAGTGGTAGCTTCCAGGCAGCCCCTACAATTGAAAACTGTACTCTGCTGGTGCTCATGCAGTAGGGGTAGCTAAGTTTACCTGCCCTTGTAGTGGTCCACATCTATGCTCCAAACCAGGATCCTGCCGGCGATTTTCTGCACGTGGATCTGGTCCTGGTGTTCCGGATCCGCCAGGTTGCTCCTGAGGCTGATGGGATAGAGTGGCGGGCGATGGCCCGAGGACAGCTGCAGCAGCCGGTCGATCACCTGCGACAAATTTGCCGAAAATTTTGCACCGAGAAGGATATTCAAAATTCAAATTTGATGACCGATATCAGTAGTTGTTGTAACATCGAGGTCGCGTGGCCAATCATTAAAACCAACAGTTTTAGGTATCAACGAGAAAGTCAACCAAACAAACCAAATATTTCGGGTACCACCAGGTTTCCCCCCTCTTTTTCCTCCCCATTCTGCGCCATCGCGACCAATCTCTGTCTAGAATGAAGAGGCAGAGGCAGTCCAGAGTGAAGAGGCAGGCTTTTTTCATCCCCATTCTGCACGCACTGCGGCCAATCTGTACCCTGAATCTAGAATGAAGGAGTTCAGGTTATTTTAGTCATTCGCTAGAGCAAAGGCAAAGAAAATTGAAAGGGCTGCAAACTTTGTTTGGTTAGTTGATGAGGTGTTTTTGAGACCTGCACCAGGAGAGGCAGGCCCCAGCAGTCACAGTCCTCTTGTCCGTGCATTTAAGGGGGAAGGGGCAGTAACTGGTGAAGCATGTCCGATAGCCACTGACTGCCAGTACAGTACCGAATTCATAATTTATTTTATTTACCCGGTAGCAGATTCGGCTTCAGGTTCCTTTCTGACTCTCAGTACTATAGCTGCAGGGCAGAGGCTCTGTGTAGGGATTTTTCGGGTAATAAACCCAAATTCACAGACGATTCTTTAAGAACAGAAAAAAAACAGGACATTCGTTTATTTCAAGTACAAAAAATTAAGACCAACCATTACAACCAATCAAGGGCCTGTGTAATGTTGGTGTACCAAGAATAAAAACCGACTCAGAAAAAATCCAAATCCGATTGATACCATGGTATATGGTAGTCTAAAAGAATCAGCGAAGTGGAATGGGAGTCTGGGGTCGCCTCGTTGTTTGAGGGTCCACACAAGTGATGCAATTGGAATGCGAGGGTGGGGGCCGAATCCGTCATTGATGATTATCAGCAATTCATTTGGCCTGTCATCCATTACTACGTACCTTCGGCCTGTGCTTCGTTTCCATCTCTTGAAGGCTCCTCAGGAACTCTGCGCTGAAAACCACCTGGCAGCAGAACAGCAAGCATCATCTGTCGAACCAGGGATGGCAATGGTGTGGATATGGCTTCCATTCGGCCCCAAGCAAGCTGCGCTGCTCCCTTGTTCCTTTGGGAGGAACGAGCAGGGCATGCAGTTCTTCCTTTCTATCCATCGAGATCCATTCCGCAGCACTTTGCAAGTAAAAAAAAATATACTACATTTTTAGAGAGGGAGAAGTAAAGCAGCAGCGTGCACATCTGTGGCTGACCACCCAAGATACCCAAGTAACCCAGGTCTTGTTGTATCAAGGAATTGGACCATGAGCCAGGACACAGCGATGCATATGCGCATGGCCCAGGAATGGTAATTTGTGTGCAGCGTGAGGTACTGAGGTCCAACCCCGAGCTGCGCTGTTCCCTTAACCCTCGCGACCCAAGTTACTAAGGGAGGCCTACTTGTACCGTATACTTGTTTTGCCTCCGCGATCGAGAAATAAACATAGTTGTTGGCTAAAGCGCTTCAATGGAGAACTTTTTCCGACGTCCCAACAGTGGCGTTTTCCGCATAAGTTGGGGTTTTCACGAGGCGCGACCGCAAAACAGCATGAATTTCGTGCGGAGGCAAAGAGCGTCTACTTGTATACATTTATTTGTTCAGAGTGTCAATGGGTAGTCGGGTACAGTCCATTCACCCCAGCGTGTGACAGCTCAAGTGCTAAGGTCAACAGCATTGCGTGTGAGTTGCCCGGTACTGGCGATGGGTTAGAGGTTAGGGGTTTAGAATCATGGCCTACCTAGGGTGTAGGGTTTAGGGTTGTTGCATGGCACCAGCAATGAATGAAAGCATTGTGCTTATGGTGTAGGGTTTAGGGTTGCTGCCTGGCAGTGGCAACAACTAGTTCATTAATTTCCCAGCATGAAGCTTTTCATGTTACTGCACCCCAAAATCCCAGAGCTGGTTCATTCGTGGCCCAGCATGAAGCTTTTGAAAGGACCACACTCATCTCCCACAGCTGCTTTAGGGTGCATGGTTTGGGTTTGTTGAACCCTCAGCCTCAACCCTTAAGTATCACACTCACCTCACACATATGGTTTAGGGCTTAGTATTAAGTCTAGGCCTTATTTCTTTCTTTCTTAGTATTTGGGTTTGTTGAACCCTAAGCCTCAACCCTTAAGTATCACACTCACCTCACACAGCTGCTTTAGGGTTAAGTATTTGGGGTTTGTTGAAACCTTAAGCCTCATCCCTAGAATTTCACACTCACCTCCCACAGCTGGTTTGCAAACAAGTTGTGACCTGGTTTGGCGATCACACCCTGACGCTTCAACGTCAGCTGGCAGCGCTTAGCCTCACGCTTCAATACGTCGATGGACTCAGCGGAGATCAAGCAGCCACGGGACCCCGCGTCCTGGATCAGTTTGTGCCACACCTGGAGCGACAGGTGCGTGCAGGCATGACAGCTCAGTAGATACAAGTATGAAAACGCGTGTGGGGTGTGGGCTGGGCGCTTCAGCAGTACACAAGTTGGAAAGCTGCGTATCGGACCATTTGCGACAAAAACCTTAATTTATTCATAAGGCGTGCACGCACGACCTGCGGGGGAGGTCTATTACAAGCAGACAGGCCTAAATAAGTAAATAAATAAATGCCGGTGAGGCAAAAATAAATAGATTAAATAAAGGCAGGCCTACAATTTATACCGTAGTATCAGTCAATTTTCGTTTTATATTGAATTCGTTTTTGTTTGGAAACCTTCTAATTAACAAAATCACGCTTTCTTTTTAGTGGTTCGTTTTTTGATCGGAGCTGAAATTGTATACAATCACTGGTTCGTTTTTGCTCCAGAACCGCTCAAACTGCTTGCCTTTCCGCTGAATGGTTGCTGGGCGCGCAGCTCTGAGAGCCGCGACCTCCTTGGCCTGCCGGATAACTTACAGGAGTGGGACGCCCTCATATATAGTATCGAGCTGTAGAGGCCTGCTTTCTTCCGCGACTGGCCTTCGTTTTCTTCTGCTGCGGTTGCAAGACGCGGCGGGGCCGCTCGCCTACTATCTCGACATCCGGGTCTAAATCAATAATCACTGTGGCAGGAGTTGTGGCAGGAGCTGTGGCTACTGGTGCTGCTCCGGGTAGCTTCGTGTTTGCGATATGAACGGCGCTACTCTTTGTGCTGCGATTTGTTTAGGGTTTGGGGCTAAAACATTCGTTTTTATGGTTCGATTTTGTCCCATGGTACACATTTTTATCGAAATCAACGGTTCGTTTTCTTGAAAAACGATGAATAAAACGAAATCGGACTGATACTACGGTACCTTATATAAAACAAAGAATGAAATAAATGGAGATGCTCATGGGGTGCAGCTTGAGGTCACCTTAAGTGGGTTAAGGGCAGGCAGGCACCGGGAGTGCAACAGGAGTGACTGAAATGTGCACTTAAGCACACCTTTCAGTTGAGAAGTCAACGGGTGGCCACCACAGGGTCATTCGGAACCAAATTTGAAGTCATGTGACCTGTTCGGCAGGGCTTGCTACACCGTGGCGTGTTGTGGCTAAATTGTAGATGAATTGTAGATGAATTGTAGATGAATTGTAGATAATTGTAGATGAAGTGCTATAAATGAACACTGGAGGATGCAGAACAGGCAAATCATTCATCAGCAGTGGATGGCAAGATGTGAACTACTTAACCTTGAAGAAAGGAAAGGGAGCCCAACACCAGAAACAGGTGCATGCGGGAAAATCCCAGAAATATGGAAAGTTCCTGTAAATTAAATCCGTCTTATGGGCAATGGTACTGGTAGTACCAATACTTGTTTACCAAAATCGAAGAAAGAAAACTGAGCCATGCTGCCCATTGGAACCCCTTCGCGAACTTGCATTCACAGCATCCCTGGAGGAGCTCTGCTATAAGATAGAGACGTGATGCCACGTGGACTTCACACTTATAAGTTAGAACTCCTACGAGCCGGCGAAGGCGCGGATGCAGCATCGGCCCCGAGCTACTCTATTCTCTTCGCGTGCCCCTACCTGGAGAAACTTATCCGCCTGCCCCTAGTGCACGATGCATTTCTTTCCTTCTACTCGTACATACTTGCCATTGGCTGGGACAGTCAGACAGCGCGTCTGCTCACTTCTTTTGGAAGTCGAAAGGGCACATGTGCTGCAGCGCTGTGCACCTTCCGCGCTCCCACTCCCCCCCCCCGACTCCGCCCCTCGCACTGCCTGGGGCTGTTCAAAACGGGATATGCAGCCTTCTTACTTATGGCACATATTGTCCAGCAGTCCAGCAGTCCAGCACCCTCCTGCCTCAACCCACGAGTTCACACATGGGCTCCAGTGTTTAGGGCTCAGAATTGAAATTCTGTCATGCATTGTTAATTTTATGTTGCACCAGACCATCTTTGGGGGTCAGCCGGGCGGCCACCACTAGCGCAACCATTACCAAGGCCTGACGGGCCTATGCATGGTTGGTGGCTCAAGAAGTAGGGTCTTCTGCTCAAACCCCCCTCAGACATAGGCCATGACAAATCTGAAGCGTGCTGACATAAAAAGGTGATGCCTGTACCTTATCTGCCCGCGACAGCATATCTGCGTTGCCTAGGATCCATACCACATGCTTCCCACGCGTGATGGCCACATTCAGGCGCCTGCACAAAAATACCACAAGGGGGTTTGGCAGTATTATTTTTAGCGTTGCTCAGCTACACAATTCAGCTACATCATGGCCCCCATCCAAGGGGAACTTGCACACCAGGTCCTGCTTATAAAGGGGCCTCCGTCAGCCGCGGCCGTGGGCCGGTCATGTGCTTTAATGGTCTCAATCGGTCCAATGGTGGCCGTCGGGAGGCCGCCCAAGGGGGGTTCTGACACACACTAAAAACAAATGCTGGGGGCAGACCACCGTGATGTTGGAATCAGCTGTGAGCAGCACAGTCATAAACCCTAAACCCGAAACCCTTATATCTAAGCAGAGATATGTATCTGTATCTGAGTCTAGACTTCAGATTATTCCGATATTATTCGAGGCCCGCAACCCAAGTACGTAAAACTCCACAGGGACACTCTGCACCCACGTAATCACGTCAAGGATCGGCGGTTGGGCCCGTCAGGTTTGAATTGAAGGCGACCACTGATCACACTTATAGATCCACACTTGTGCAACCATGAGCAGCAGAGTGAGGCCCCCCTCGCTGCCCCCCTGTTTGAAGCACAAAAACCAGCCACTGCCACAAGCACAGCAATGCTTCACACACCTGCTCACCAGCAGACGCTAATCAGGCAAGCCATGCCTGCCTGATGTGAAGGCTGTGAAGTTTTTGCAGCCCAGCGGAGCATCCCATTTCATGCATGGGACAGGTGCCAGTAAACCGGTACGAGCACGAAATGAATTAGGACAGCAAGCGAAAATCTGGGCACAATTCTTGGCATCTCAGCCCATACTCCGGCAGACCTAAGAGCCATCAGGCATACAACGGAATATTATACCTGAACCCGTAACCTGAACCCTGGATCGCCCAAGACGCCGATAAACCCTGAACCCATACCTGGGTTCATAGACCCCACACCCTGAACCCTGCTTCCTACACCTCACCATCAGGAAGCCGATGAAACCCTGAACCAAAGCCTTAAACCCCTGTGATCCTCCAAGCAGGCAAGCAAAGCCCTGAACCCATATACCTTTACCCTAAATCTTGGACCTTGAAGCTGCACCTAAACCCCAAATCCTGCACCCTGAAGCAGGATGTGAACCCTAAATCCTGAACCTCGAAGCTGCACCCAAGCCCTAAATCGTGGATCTTGAAATCGCATCTCCACCTTATATTCTCGCCCCTGAAGCCGCACCTCAAACCCTGGACCCTGAAGTTGCACCTTCACCCTACATCCTGAACCCTGAAGACAAACCTAAACCCTTAACCCCGGACCCTGAAGCCGCACCTGGGATCCTTCAGGAAGCCGATGACCCCCTTCTGGTTGCTGCGCACTGCGCTTATGATGATGAAGTCCATCTCGCGGCCCTGGAAGCCATCCACTGACCGCACCTCCACCCGGCAGCCGTCCTCGTCCTCGGTCGAATACGACTTGGAAGAGCTAGCCCCGCACGCGGCCACAGCCGACGGGGGCTTGCCGGACAAGCTTTGCAAGCCCAGCCGGACAGCAATAGCCTCCACCTGGCCGGCGTAAGGACTTATGACCCCTATGGAGAGCGGGACTCCCAGCAGCGGCGGCAGCGGCGTTGCCGAGGCTTGGAGATTTGGCGTGGTAGGCTTTTCAGTGGTGGCGTCTACCTCAACTTGGCTGCTGCGGCGGCGGCTGCTGCTGTGCTGCTTCTGCATCAGCCGTACCAGTGCCGCCGCCATACCCGCCTCCACTGGATTGATCAGGCTGGAGCTTCCAGGCTCTTGCTCCTCCCAGCCGCCGGGCACGTCGAGGAAAGCAAAAGGGCCGAGGCCGGGGACCACTGAGTGAGACGGGCCGAGGGCACTGGCGTAGCCGCCGGCCAGCACGTTGGGGCCGTCAGTGACCTGGCAGTGTAAACGTGTGGGTGTGTGGCGGTGTGTGTGTGTGTGTGTGTGCCAGTGTGATTGTGTGACATACTGGCTGTAGGCCGGTCCAGTTTTTGTCCCAATCAGGCCTTTGGCGGCCCAGGGGCGGCCCGCTGGAGGTAAAAGATGTACGTTGCGCACGCATGAAGACCGTTATGTACACCCTAAGCATTGCTTACACATGGAAAGCCTAAACCCTATACCCTATACCCTCAACACTGTGTACACATGCAAACCCTTAACCCTTGACCCGAAACCTTGAACATCGCTAATACATGGAAACCCTGAATCCTGAACCCAAAACATTGCGCACACATGGAAACCCTGAACCTGAAACCCTGAACATTGCGTTCGCCGGCAAACACGAAACCCTTAACACTGCGCACACATGGGAACCCTCAAACCCTTAACACTGCGCACACATGGGAACCCTCAAACCCTTAACACTGCGCACACATGGGAACCCTCAAACCCTTAACACTGCGCACACATGGGAACCCTCAAACCCTTAACACTGCGCACACATGGGAACCCTCAAACCCTTAACACTGCGCACACATGGGAACCCTCAAACCCTCATCCTAACTGCTGACTCACCTTCCCATCATAGAATGCGTTGCAGGGAAAATTGCTGATCTCTGGGTGCATGCGGTACTGTACGTCCAGCAGGTTGAGCTTGACCCCTAGGACCTGCATGCGCTCAAAGAGGCTGCGCCCGTAGCCCTTGGACAGAGCCAGGCGACTGATGACGGTGGCCGCCAGTTGCTTGTGGTCCCCCACCAGCGCCAGGAGGCTTAGGCCCGGCCAGCCCTGCACCGATCAGTCAATCAGAGTAGGGCTCGGATTCGGTGGCGTTTTTTCCTCATTGAAGAATTTAAGATCTTGAATACGAATTTGACAGGTAGACCTGACCGATTTGAACGAAATACGTGCCGAAATAGAACCAGGTGAGTGGGCTGTCCCGATTTTTAAGACTAACATTTTGACACTTCGAATTTTTTGAACCCACCACAAACAGAACCCAAATTACCGTTTCTGTCGCATACCTGCAGGATGATGGCCGTCTCTGCCTCCACCAGCTGCCCGGCCTCGTCTATGATGCAAGCGTCAAAGACCGTGGTACCGCGCTGCCTCGCCTGCAGGAGGGACATGAACAGCCACACAACTGATTAATAGTTCCGGCACCGCGGAATAGTATCCCTTCGGCCAAAACGTGCGGCTGCCCTAATCATCACATTTGTTTGCGTCCTGGTATTTATTTATTTATCCCAGAATAATATACTCATGAAGCCCCTAGCTGATAACTGTTTAATTTGCAGTTTTTCAGCTACCAGGCCACCTTGGACAAGCCGCCAGATTTCCTTTTTCATAAGCACCCCTCACTGATTATCACCTACCGCTGAATCACTTACAGTCAATCCAGCGCAAAAACAATTCAAGGACTTATAAATTTATAACCAGGCCAGCCTAGCCGGTGTTCCTCCTACAACCCGCCTGCATGATTCCACGCCCCGCAGACGAAACGGTGCTGAAGACGATGCGAGCCCACCGCAGACACTCCTGCTGCAGCAGGAACTCTGAGCGCGTCACGCTTGCCGGGACATTGTGATCCACCTTCAGCGTCCAAAGCGCCTTCAGCAGCCTCTCCCAGACAGCGAAAAAGGCCGCCTGTTTCTGGTCCGCCACAGTAACATGTCCGGATCCCGCTGAATGGATCTCCACCTCCACCTCATCATCGTCTGGATCTGGATCTTTGTCCAGGTCATCGGCATCTTCCAGCCACGTATCCTTGGAGGCGGCGGCCACACAAGAAGCAGCGTCAGGAGGACCACCGCGGCTACCCTCCATCAGACACTTGGCCGGCATCCGCTCTGTCTCGCTACACATACGCTGCACCAGCCGCAGGCTCCTTGCCACGTTGGCCGCTGATTGCATGGGGAGCATCCCGCTGGGTAGGTCATGGACAAGTGTCTGGCCGACAGCGCGGAGTTTCCCGCCCAGAATTGCAAGCTGGCGCTGAAACCAGGCCTTGAAACCATCAGCCTCGACCACGACAGAATCCCGGACAATCCTCTCCGCCTGACTTGGCTCTTCCCAGCTGCTCTCCTCCCTCTCTGCTTTCCGCTGCAGCTCCACTAGGTGCTCTTCGTACTGCTGGACGGGGCAGCTTCCAAGCAGCTTCCTCAGCATGGACGTGCAGTACGGCCAGCCGGCGAGCCCCAGCGCGGTCAGCAGCCTCTGCACGCGCGCCGGCAGCAGAATGCATCCCAGCGGGCCATCCTCGTCAACCCGGTCCATGTTCGCAGCCAGAACCACATCGCCCAGGCCCAGCGCGAGGCTGCCGGGCAAGCCGCAGCCCGGGGCGCCGGCCGTCGCGAACTGCGTCCGCGGGATCTCCCGCAGCAGCCGGCCGGCCACCTCCTGAACGGCCACGTTGGTCGGGGCGCAGACCAGCGTCGAACAGCCGCTGCCAGCCAGCACCAGCAGCATACGAACAATGGTGGAGGTCTTGCCTGTGCCTGGCGGGCCCTGGATCAAGCGCAGGCTGCCGCACGCCTTCTGCAGCTGACTCTGACTGGGTGCCAGGCCTGGCTTGGAGGCAGAGGCCGTCACTTCTAGTACCGCGGTAGCCTGTGAAGGGTTGAGACCGCAGTCCAGGCAGTACTGATGTACAGCACGTTGAAAGCTATCCGATTGATCCCCATGTGCGCTGGGGCTCCCACCAACTCCCCAGTAGTCGTCACTTCCCGCGTGATACAGCGGGAAAAGCTGCAAGCTAGGTAGCGTCAAAGGACCTCGCATTAAGCTCTGGAGAAGCTGGGGCGATGCAACAGGCTGCGATGGGTAGCCCTCCTGCCCTGCCGCCCCCGCATTTTGTGCAAGCTTGAGCAGCGCCGCCCAAACACGCCCGGCAGTGGCCATGTTGCACAGCGGCGTCAGGTACCATCGGCGCCTGCTGCCACCTGGCCAGGAGGACGTCAGGGCGGTGCACATCGGGCTATCCCCGGGTGCGTTGACGGTCGCGACAAAAGCCTTCCCGCCGTACTCGTCGTCCTCGGTCTTGTAGACGAGCGCTAGGGAGTAGAGCAGGTCTACGGCCCCAAACAACGCAAAGCCGCCGTCCAGTGGCGCGGAGCTGATAAGGACCAGGTCTGTGGGGCGCACTTTGAGCGACTCCAGGCTAACACAGCCATCCATCCCATTGGATGCATCCACGGGCCTGCTGAGCTTCACAGCCTTGAGCTGATTCCTGCCGGCTTCGGCCGCTGCCGCCCAGCCGGGGCCGGCATGGCGGCTGTCACCTTCACCAGAGTTTGGCTGCGATCCTCGATCGTCCAGGTCCACGTCCAGCATCGCGTACGGCTGGTCCTCGATAGCTTCGAGTGCCTGTGCCACCTGGGCCCGCACCTCCTCGGCCACCAGCGGCATAAGCAGGCATGCATACTGCAGCGCGCCCTCGAGGAAGCTGTCTGGTAGCTGCTGATCCTGGCGGTACGCAGTGTGTCAAGAGCAGGGGTGGGAAGTGAGGTCTCCCTTGCAGCATTAAAGTACGGATAGCTGACAATAATAAATTTTTGATCAATCTGGCTTAATTGGAAACAGAATGCCTCCTGGCCAGTACCTCCCTCCCCTCTATCTCTGTGAGAACCTCCCTCATGGTGAGGCAATGATTGTGGCACTGATAACCAACCCGCCCACAGGATTCTATATATTTAGTCGACCAATTGTGTGACCCCTCATGTTTTAGTTGTGACCATTTCTTGCAGTGACTGCAGGGTTAAATGTTCCTCCCGCTTGCACTGGCTGCCGAGCCCTGTCGCCAAACGCTAGCGTTGGTTGATGCTGTTACTTGATTACTTCAACAGCCAAGATTCTGCCGGGCCTCATACGCCGGCCCGGCAGAATCTTGAATCAGGCCGACCTGCCACATCGGGAAAACTGTGCGTGGGTCGACACACGCCCACCCAGTGGTGCAAACGGCTGAACTAAGTGGGTTGCCCCATGTGGGCCCATCCTCCACCCACGCGGGTGAACGCTAAGAGTACACCATCGGGTGCACACTCGTGGGTGTCGCCACGGTGGGCGGACCCGCGTGGTGCGACCTGGAGGTGTGACCCCATATGGGTAACCTCGGTAATGCAGACCCGCGTGGGACGGCCCACCCAGTCCCACACGCGGGTCTACCCGAGGGGGACACCATACTACTCCTGGGCATTCCTCAATGAAGGAGCAAAGGCCTTGGATGGCTGGATCACCAAGATCCATACCTTCAGGGTCTAATTGCTCATAAGGAGCTAGTCATAACCGAGCTAACAGAGCTAAATAACAGCGCTAATAACAGAGCTACTCATGAACAGCTCACATTGCTTTGATACATCGTCGGGTTGCTGGCAGCCTCCACGCCCCACGGTAGGACGAGCGCCTCAAAAGAGGTGGTCGCCTCGAACGGGACTTCTTGCCGTTTCTTGCCGTTTGAGGCCGCGGCGGCAGCCGCATCCAGCGACAGCGCCTGCGGATCTGCGGCGGCAGCCTTCAGCGAGGTAGCGGCGGCCGCAGCAGCGGCATATGATGATGGCCCAGCGGTGATGCCGCCGCATGCTGAGGAGATGCTTGAGGGGATGGTGTTGCTGCCGCTGCTGCTGCTGCTTTGGGGTGGGCCTAGTAGTGGGCCACTGTGGTAGTGTGGCATAATGGAGTCCTATGTGAACAGGAAGGTCTTCGGGTCCACGTCGTTAAGATTAATGGAGAAGCTCGCCATCAGGGATCATGGCTCCAGCTTCTGCTGCCAGCTCAGGAAAAAAGCCGAGTGTGACTGAGCGAGTGCCTGTAGCCAGGATAGCCAGGACTCCTGTCGGACAACAGTTAGTTGTAGGAGTGTTCAAGCCTAAAAGCAGCCAGATCAACGTGCTCGCTCAGTCAGTTGCAGTGTCATGTCAGAGAATTATGAAGAAAGGAAGCTTGCACAGTAAGCTGCTGGCAAGTAGTTGGTGTCAATTTTAGCAAGTGACGTACATACCGTATGTAGGTATCGATTGTTTTGCCACTAGGCAGCAGGCCAGAGTCGATGATAATGACTACATACTACTCGGCGCTTTCAGCATCGCAACTAGCACAGCGCTGCCTTTATTTTTCGTTAAGCAATCAATCAAGGTATGTAGCTAGTACTAGCGAGAACGGCGACTCCTACCTGCTGCCGTGAGATAGAGTGAATCGAGATCGATAAGATCGATAGCATGCACTAGTGGTCCGGCAGTACTAGTAGTCCTTGGATTGCACGATTTATCCTAGTATCGATCGCGGACAGTGGCTGATGATGAAGGTGCCTGCGTGCATGACGACCCATGATGCATTCAGCTAAATCACCCAGGATAGAGCGATAGAAGAGACGAGCGAGGTAAATCGTCGACAGATTATTACCAAAAATCTCCGGACAGAAGTTCTTCTGGACTGGCATATCTGTTTGGACCCTCTTGTGATAAGAAATGTGAAAGCACCAATCAATCACCAATGCTACCAATGCGTTATATTGAGGATGTATGCATTCATGAATCCAGACTCCCGAGGCACTTTTGCCTCGACATAAGAAAGTGTAAAATAAGGCAGGCCGCCCAACCCTTCACTCAAAACCTGAGGCACGGGTGCAAAACGTGATGGCACGGTCGTATGTAGCACGGACACAGCAGAGGTTGTAGTATGATAGCTAGGGTTTACCCCACTGGGTTTACCAACCTGAATTTTACATTAGCGGGCTTTTCATCACTTAATAACCGGACTTAATACGAGGACTAGAAATACAGTCACAGCAGTATCAATGAAACTAGCACAGTGCCTGAGGGGCCTCGCCCCCTCGAAGAACATGTTCAGAATGGTGCTTACTGACCTGCTGGGCATTGTTGAAACTCGGCCGCGTGGGGCTGGTATTGGATGAGCAAGCTCAATTCAAGGTACCGTATCCTGTGGTAGCGCTGAAAAATCACTGAATCCCGTGGTAGCACTGAATCCCGTTGCAGCTCAACATCCCGTGGCATCTCAGAATACCGTGGCAGCACTAAATCCCGTGGTAGCACTGAATCCCGTGGTAGCACTGAATCCCGGGGCAACACTGTATCACGTGGCAACACTGGATCCCGTGGCAGCACTGAATCCCGTGGCAACACTGGATCCCGTGGCAGCACTGAATCCCGTGGCAACACTGGCGGATCCCGTGGCAGCACTGAATCCCGTGGCAACACTGGATCCCGTGGCAGCACTGAATCCCGTGGCAACACTGGATCCCATGGCAGCACTGAATCACGTGGCAACACTGGATCCCGTGGCAGCACTGAATCCCGTGGCAACACTGGATCCCGTGGCAGCACTGAATCCCGTGGCAACACTGGATCCCGTGGCAGCACTGAATCCCGTGGCAGCACTGGATCCCGTGGCAACACTGGATCCCGTGTTAGCACTGGATCCCGTGGCAGCACTGAATCCCGTGGCAACACTGGATCCCGTGTTAGCACTGAATTCCGTGGTATAACTGAATCCCGTGGCGGCACTGGATCCCGTGGCAGCACTGAATCCCGTGCTAACTTCCACCAGCTGTACCAGGCTGAGCAGGGGTGGGATGCACCTGACTTGCTTTTGTAGTTATGTGGACTGTGCTGTGGGCATTGTTGAGGGTTACTGGGTTAGTCTCTAGGGAGTCTGAGGCGCCGGTCTCGTTTGCCATCCCTTTTGATCCTTTTTTGCCCCCTTTTTAGTTTCTTCTCTTCTCCTATCTGTTCAGTGGGGCGCACTCGCAGCCAAGCACGGGTGGGATACGCTTGATTGCTTTTGTGGACTTTTCTTCTTTTTGAGGTTTTGTTGAGGGCTAGTCTCTAGTGGAACTCAGGTGTCGGACTTGGTCTTCTTTTCCTTCCCGGCCGTTCCTTTTGTTCCTTTCCTCCGCCCCTCTTCCTTTTAGTTTCTTCTTTTCTCCCTTCTGAACAGTTGGGCGCCCATGCGGCTGAGCTTTGAGCGGGCCCAGAGGTGTAACGTTATTGATTGAATCCCGTATTCCCGTGGCATCACTGTTTCTCGTGGCAGCACTGAATCCCGTGGTAGCACTGAATCCCGTGGCCTGAATCCCGCGTTTAGCCCCCTTTCGTGTGACTCGTACTACGGCCTGGCGATCAGGTTCCTCTTCCTCTTCACTCTTGGAGCATAGCACAAATGACCTCGGCCTTACGTTATGGGCTGCCTGTTCGAATCCATCAGACCTGGCCGTCAGCCCAACCTTCGTCATCAATGCCACTGACTTGCTAAGTATGACTTTCGTGGTCTGGTGCCGTCCTCCTGGCTCAGCCTTGCCTGTGCTAATGGTATGAACATATGAATTATGAAACAAGTGTGCCACCTGCTGGCCCGGCCCCCCCTGGTCCTGCCCTTGCCTCTGGTAAGGTATGCTGCTTTGGCCCCTCTCACAGGGTCTGCATGCAGCCTGTCCTAGCGGAAGCCGTGGGGATATATAGCGGTGGGGGCGGCCTAGCCTGCTCAGTGGCAATGTTCGTGGCCAGAGGTGCAGGCATGTGCTCATCCCTGATCCTGGGTGCTTGTCTGCAATCACGGGCCATGTGCGTAAAGCTCCCACACTGGAAGCACGCCTTGGGTGCCCCCGTGGCTCCCCCCACATTGGCGGTCAGCACGGCAGCTTGATCAGCCCACGTGACGCCTTTGGGCTTTCCCTCAAAACGCGTCTGCTGAGCACTGGCTGGGGCGATGGTGCCTCTGGATCCCTCTGGCTGCGACCTTGGTTTCTACGAGTTGCTTCTATCCCTCCTGCCTCGCCCAGCCTGGGGCTCTGCCTGCTCCTTGTGCACCCCTTCTGTCCCGCGTGCACCATGTCTTCCATTTCCAGGTTGAACTTCTCCTACAACACCACAGCCAACACCGTGATCTACTCATCATCAGTCTTGTTCATGTACCCTGTCACCTTGATCACAAACTCCTTGTCTGAGCCTGATGGGTCTAGGCAGCCCCTCACAAAAGCTTATTTTACAAATAAATCTCAACCTCGAAAATCTGCGTGATCTGAAGATCTCACTACATAGGGCAGGGCGAGGTCTTCCCAATGACCTCTTGTGCATGCTCAGTGGTCAACGTTAAGTACTCGGTCAAGAGGGTGGGGGTCCAAGCCCCTAAACAACCACGGTTTTCTTTCTTTCTCGAAGCCGAGATACCCTCCCAATAGTCCTTAGATGCAACTTCCATGTCAAATAAACGGAAGAGTTTTGGAGAAGTAGGGGTGATGGGGTCATTTTCCCCCCCTGCCTTCAGCCCACATACCATAGTAAACTTACGACAGTGCATGACTCATTCACCTCTCTAATATGAATCAATGATCTCTCATTCATGTGCTCCATATTAAGAACCGGCTGAAGGAGCTAGCGGGTGTGACGGCGACTTCCAAAGGAGATGGGCACCTCACGCTCATAATCCTGGCAGCGGCAGAGGTATGTAGGTGGCCGAGGTAGAGAGGCTTGGCTTCGCACACGGATGGGACAAACTCATGGGCCTCCGCATTATTTGCAAGATGTAGTAGCAACCTCGCAATGCAGGCAACAAGTACACGTTTCAGATGTTTGAAATGCACAATTTCTTGTTAATCAACATTTATTTAAGTGAATGATTCAAGCAACAATGGGCCTCATTTGATTCAGACATGTACCGATTGAGACTGGGTTTGATTCAAACATGCTTGAACTATTTTTCTGTTTGGCCGGTACTTGATTCATAATGTTATCAACCTCCTCACTTGATTCAGCCAAATGTCCGCATGCGAATGGGTTTGATTCAAACATGCTTGACATGCTTTTTCTGTTTTATTCGTAGTTGATTCAGATGACCCCCATATGTGCTAACCAGAGCTCATGCCATGAGATTGAATATTATATACTCCTCATTATTAACCCTCCTAACTAACCCTGCCTCTTACCCTCTGCATGTCCGTGCCTCGGTTGGTGCTCTCAAGTGCGTCCAGCTGCTCATGCATGTACATGGTCCTGGCCAGGTCCTCCTTGAAGACGAATGCGTCCTTGATGCATGCCAGGGCGTGCTGGTGAGCCGGCAGCACCTCGCTCAGTGATGCAGACAGGTAGGACAGGATGTGCCCGTACATGTTGAGGTGGATGCGCATGCCATTGGCTGAGGTGTGCTTGCGCTCTTGGTACAGGTACCAGCCATACCAGGCTTCCACATCCGCAAACATTGCCAGGGTGAGGGGGGGGGCGCCTGGGTGGGTGTGCAGGTACCAGCCTAGGAAGGAGCTGATGTGGGGACACATCTTGTTGCGGATTGTGGATACCTTCAAGCGGGGCTTGTCATAGGGGGTGGGATCCATCCTCCTGGCTAGATGGCAGCACCACCGCTCAAGGGCGTGGAGCTCGGGCAGAAGGGTTGCCCATGCCTCCTTGCTGTTCTGCATGCCTTTGATGGTCCCTTCCCCCACAGGTGTTGTTGTTGCATGGCTCTGCTGCATGTCATACCTCACTTCCTGGAGAGGAGGGGGCTTGGCGAAGTCCACGATTGCCTTAGCACGGAGTGGGACATAAAGAGTAGAGCCCACAATGCCCACCACGTCCTCCTCATCCTCATCCTCCTCATCATCTGACTCATCTTCATCACGCTCCTTCAAGAGCAAATCTAGATCCTGCAATGACAAAGGCTGAAAGATGAACCTCTCCCTTGGGCCCTCCACCCGCAGTGTTGACCCCTTCCGCACCCGTGCCGCCGTGCCAGCTGGCGTGTCAGCCAGGTCAAGCTGTACATGCCCACCCGCAGCGTTGTAGGTGCCCCATGCGCGTTCGACCCAGGCCTTGAGCTCCACCAGCTCCGTCAGCTTCATGACATTGCACAACGATGTTGTGTGGAGCTCGCTTAAGGGGATGAGCAATACCCTCGCACTTCTCTTATGGACGTTGGCAGCCTTCATAGCGGTGAGTTGTTCTGCTGAAGCGTAGATGATCTTTGACTCGAGGTGTCTCTTCATGGTGTTGATGACTACTGAGCTGCCGAACTCCTTCATGACGTTCTTGGCCACAGCCACTTGCACGTAAGGCTCCTCATCCGTCTTGAAGAGTATTGGGTAGGAGGCGTCCTTGTCAAAGTGTCCCCTGATACGCTCCACATACCACCTTGCTGATGCCTATATGATGGAGCGTGTGTGTGTGCATTTGTGGGTCAGCAAGTGGTCACGTCAGGGGTCAGCCACTGACAAGTCAGTAGTGAGGCCAGTGGTCAACCAGTGATCAAGCATGTGGTCATGTGAGTGGTCAAGTAGTGAGTGGACAGCCAGTGATCAAGTGAGTGAGGGGGGGGGAGGGTGTGATAACATGAGATGGCGTGAGAGTGTGTGCGTGAGAGTGCGTGTGTGAGAGTGTGTGCGTGGGAGCACGTGTGTGAGAGTGCGTGTGAGATAGAGTGCGTGCGTGAGAGTGTGTGTGAGAGAGTGCATGCGCATGTGTGTGTGTGTACGTGTGTGTGTGTAAGTGTAAGTGTGTGTGTGTGTGTGTGTGTGTGTGTAAGTGTGGGTCAACCAATGCTCAAGTCACAATATGCATCGTAAGATGCATGTTCAGCCCTCCCTCCACCCCTCTACCCTTACACGCACATGACATGCACATCTCGCTCGTAGCTCTCCTCCTGCGCCTACATGCCACTCCGTCAGACTCTCATCAACAAAGGATCCCGCCATTGACCTTGCTTAGTCTAGGTACTCAGCCATGCACGACCCATTGCCAAGAAATCACTAATCAATGTGAGCCCCCCAATTTCCTATCTTCCTTCTACCTTCTCCTTTCCTCCGGCCCACACTGCTTTGCGTGTTCAAGAAGACATGAAGGTTGACGCGTTGAAGCTGCAACAATAACCAACCTGAGGCTCAGCCTTGACCGCCGCCCCATTGTCCGAGCCGTTGACACGTCCTCTGCCGCCGTTCCCCGTCTGGACATCAGGTCCATCCACCTCACGCTTCACAGACACCTCCCTTGTGATCAGGAAGTCGCACACATAGCCCTCCACCTCGAGCCTCTCTGGCTCCGACGCCGCCCTGTCAGCTGCTGCCAGGTCCACTGGACCAATCTCCAAAACGTCAGGAGCGCCCACAGCGCCTCTGCCTCCGTGCAGACTGCCGCCACTGCCAGCGGCACAGCCGCTGAGGTCAGCGTGGGGGGACGCCGCTGTCGTTGTCTGTCCAGAGACTGAGCGCTTCCTTGGATTGACGTTGGGACCGCCTGTTGGGCATGGGAAGCATGGGTCAGTACGAGTGAGCATCAACATGCATGGGGACAACATCGGGGTGCATGGATGAACATGCGAGTGCATGGGGGCAGCATGAGGGTGCATGAGGGCAGCATGGGTGCATGGGGCAACATAAGGGTGCATGGGGGCAGCATAAGGTTGCATGGGGGCAGCAGGACGTTGCATGGGGGCAACATCAGGGTGCATGAGGCAGCATGCGAGTGCAAGGGGGCAGCATGAGGTTGCATGGCAGCAGCATCAGGGTGCATGAGGGTAGCATCAGGGTGCATGGGGGAAACGTGAGGATGCATGGGGGCAGTGTAAGGATGCATGGGGGCAGCATTAGGTTGCATGGGGGCAACTTGAGGGTGTATGGGGGCAGCATCAGGGTACATGGGGGCAGCATGAGGGTGCATGGGGGCAGCATAAGGTTGCATGGGGGCAACGTGAGGGTGCATGAGGGCAGCATAAGGTGAATGGGGGCAGCATGAGGGTGCATGGGGGCATAGGGGGCAGCATCTGGGTGCATGGGGGCGGCATGAGGGTGACTGATGGCAGCGTGAGGGTGCATGGGGGCAGCGTGAGGGTGCATGGGGACAGCGTCAGGGTGTATGGGGGCAGCATCAGGGTGCATGGGGCAGCATCAGGGTGCATGGGGGCAGCGTGAGGTTGCATGAGGGCACCGTGAGGGTGCATTGGGGCAGCATGAAGGTGCATGGGGCAGCATGAGAGTGCATGGGGGCAGCATGACATGGCATGGAGGCAACATGAGGGTGCATGGGGGCAACATGAGGGTGTATGGGGGCAGCATCAGGGTGCATGGCGACAGCGTGAGGGTGCATGGGGCAGCGTCAGGGTGCATGGGGGCAGCGTGACGGTGCATGGGGGCAGCGTGACGGTGCATGGGGGCAGCATGACGGTGCATGGGGGCAGCTGAGGGTGCATAAGGGCAGCGTGAGGGTGTATAAGGGCAACATGAGGTTGCATGGCAGCAGCATCAGGGTGCATGGCGGTAGTGTGAGGTTGCATGAGGGCACCGTGACAGTGCATAGGGGCAGCGTGAGGGTGCATGGGGGGAGCATGAGGGTGAATGGGGGAAGCATGAAAGTGCATGGGGGCAGCGTGGCGGTGCATGGGGGCAGCGTGAGGGTGCATGAGGGCAGCGTGAGGGTGCATGGGAGCAGTGTGAGGGTGCATGGGGGCAGCATGAGGGATCATGGGTTCAGCATCAGGGTGCATGGGGGCAGCGTGAGGAGCATGGGGCAGCGTGAGGGTGCTTGGGAGCAGCGTGAGGGTGCATGAGGGCTGCATCAGGGTGCATGGGGGCAGCGTGAGGGTGCATGGGGGCAGCATGAGGTCAGCCTGAATTCTGGATGTCAGCATGCATCTACCTTTCCATGTTTACCCCCCACTGGCCCACTCCCACCACCACACAAACCAAATATTTCGCATCATCTCTTTATAGCCCTCACGTGCCTGCTTTTACTCATCTATTCCCACACCTCATCCAAGTCCTGCACTCCATCAACCAACCTTCTACATGCACTTACCCAGCGGCCCTCTACCTGCATCTCCACACACACTTTTTCAACCACGTGTGAAAAAAATAAAATCACACATTTTCAATATAAGTATCACAATTACCATCCAGCCCACAAGATGCCAATCCAGCAAGTTTGCAGACACCCCCATACGAGCTTCACCGAAAAGAGAATAAATTAACATCATGTCCACACAAACGCTAACAGCATGAACACCGACATATCAATACGCACCATGTCGCACAATCTCCTCCGTTGCTCGTTGGATGGGTCCCAAGCCCTCATGACCCGACCTATGACACGTCGCTTCGTAGTCCGCCAAGCAGCGCAACACATGCATCAGGTCTGGTGGAGAGATGCGCTTGGTGCTGACAGCACAGTCCTTGCCATCTGGGTGCGGTAGGGAAGGCATGGGAGGAATGGGAGACATGGGATCAGGATAAGGATAAGAGTAGGTTGGAGACAGTTGGTGGGGAATGCATGCATCAGGTCCAGTGGAGAGATGCGCATGGTGCTAATAGCTCAGACCTAGACGCATGGACACGTCATAATAGTCAAGAGAGCAAAAGGGGTTATGGGAGTCACGGGCGGTATGGGGGAACTGGGAGGCATGGGAAGAAATTAGGAAGGGCAGAAGTAGGGTGTATAGGGTGGAGGCAACACGTGTTCCAGATGAAGCAGGGAGGTGTGCTTGGTGCGGACCGCGCCATCCCCGCCCCTGGACGAAGACAGGCAGAGGGTGCAGTGTGGACAAAGCGGGAGGGGGGCAAGACAAGGCACACCTGATCTCTGTGTTTATATTCCAACGTCCCCTCACTGTGCTTCCCTAAGCGTGCAAAATGTAGCCATGCACATGGGGCAAACGTGGCCACCATAGAGAGCACCATGACCAGGCCCGCCTAGAGCACCATCACCAGGCCCGCCTAGAGCACATGCATGGACAAGTAGTTACGGGTCTAGGGTGAAGGGTTTTAACCCTGAATCCTGAACCCTAAAAGCTGAACCCTGGAGCACATGCATGAACAAGTAGTTACAGATTTAGGGTGAAGAGAACCCTGAACGAATCCTGAACCCTAAGAGCTGAACCCTGGAGCACATGTATGGGCAGGCAGCTGCACAACAGCCCTTCTGCCACCAGGGGGATGAGCGCGTGGCCTCTTCAAAGCATGCAGTCCTTCCAAGCAAGCGTCTAGCAGCACCAGCCATGAGAATATACCATACCCTGTTTCCAAAATGTCTGCTTGTGCACTCATTCAGGGTTTGTGCACAGGGTTTGGCCGCACCATCGGTCAGACAGTCCCAGAAAGGTGCAGACCATGAAGGTCTGTGCTTGGAACAACAGTTTGCTTGCTGATAGTGCGGCTAGGAGCATTCATATATTGTAACAATTAAGTTGTGTGCATGAGGTCACTCAGGCTCCGTGTCACATCATCAGTGAGCAAGCTGTTGCCGTGGCAGCGTCTACTCATCCACCCAATAGCCAGCCTTGGATACTGCATACTGGCCCCCCTTGTCCCCTATCCCTATCCATGCCGCACCATTGGTCAGCATGTCCCAGATGTGCCTACATGCATCCCATGGTCTTGTTGCCCAACCGAATTCCAACTGACGAGGAAATGATGCCCCCTCTCCCCCCTTATTCATGCCGCACCATTGGTCAGCATGTCCCAGATGTGCCTACATGCATCGCATGGTCTTGTTGCCCAACCGAATTCCAACTGACGAGGAAATGATGCCCCCTCTCCCCCCATATTCATGCCGCACCATTGGTCAGCATGTCCCAGATGTGCCTACATGCATCGCATGGTCGTGTTGCCCAACCGAATTCCAACTGACGAGGAAATGATGCCCCCTCTCCCCCCATATTCATGCCGCACCATTGGTCAGCATGTCCCAGATGTGCCTACATGCATCGCATGGTCTTGTTGCCCAACCGAATTCCAACTGACGAGGAAATGATGCCCCCTCTCCCCCCATATTCATGCCGCACCATTGGTCAGCATGTCCCAGATGCGCCTACATGCATCTCATGGTCTTGTTGCCCAACCACATTCCAACTGACGAGGAAATGATGCCCCCTCTCCCCCCATATTCTACATATTCATGCCGCACCATTGGTCAGCATGTCCCAGATGTGCCTACATGCATCGCATGGTCTTGTTGCCCAACCACATTCCAACTGACGAGGAATGTATGCCCCCTCTCCCCCCATATTCATGCCGCACCATTGGTCAGCATGTCCCAGATGTGCCTACATGCATCGCATGGTCTTGTTGCCCAACCGAATTCCAACTGACGAGGAAATGATGCCCCCTCTCCCCCCATATTCATGCCGCACCATTGGTCAGCATGTCCCAGATGTGCCTACATGCATCGCATGGTCTTGTTGCCCAACCGAATTCCAACTGACGAGGAAATGATGCCCCCTCTCCCCCCATATTCATGCCGCACCATTGGTCAGCATGTCCCAGATGTGCCTACATGCATCGCATGGTCTTGTTGCCCAACCACATTCCAACTGACGAGGAAATGATGCCCCCTCTCCCCCCATATTCTACATATTCATGCCGCACCATTGGTCAGCATGTCCCAGATGTGCCTACATGCATCGCATGGTCTTGTTGCCCAACCACATTCCAACTGACGAGGAATGTATGCCCCCTCTCCCCCCCTATTCATGCCGCACCATTGGTCAGCATGTCCCAGATGTGCCTACATGCATCGCATGGTCTTGTTGCCCAACCACATTCCAACTGACGAGGAATGTATGCCCCCTCTCCCCCCATATTCATGCCGCACCATTGGTCAGCATGTCCCAGATGTGCCTACATGCATCGCATGGTCTTGTTGCCCAACCGAATTCCAACTGACGAGGAAATGATGCCCCCTCTCCCCCCATATTCATGCCGCACCATTGGTCAGCATGTCCCAGATGTGCCTACATGCATCGCATGGTCTTGTTGCCCAACCGAATTCCAACTGACGAGGAAATGATGCCCCCTCTCCCCCCATATTCATGCCGCACCATTGGTCAGCATGTCCCAGATGTGCCTACATGCATCGCATGGTCTTGTTGCCCAACCACATTCCAACTGACGAGGAAATGATGCCCCCTCTCCCCCCATATTCTACATATTCATGCCGCACCATTGGTCAGCATGTCCCAGATGTGCCTACATGCATCGCATGGTCTTGTTGCCCAACCACATTCCAACTGACGAGCAATGTATGCCCCCTCTCCCCCCATATTCATGCCGCACCTTTGGTCAGCATGTCCCAGATGTGCCTACATGCATCGCATGGTCTTGTTGCCCAACCACATTCCAACTGACGAGGAAATGATGCCCCCTCTCCCCCCATATTCATGCCACACCATTGGTCAGCATGTCCCAGAGGCGCCTACATGCATCGCATGGTCTTGTTGCCCAACCGAATTCCAAATGACAAGGAATGTATGCCCCCTCACCCCCCATATTCATGCCACACCATTGGTCAGCATGTCCCAGATGTGCCTACATGCATCGCATGGTCTTGTTGCCCAACCGAATTCCAACTGACAAGGAATGTATGCCCCCCTCTCCCCCCATATTCATGCCGCACCATTGGTCAGCATGTCCCAGATGCGCCTACATGCATCTCATGGTCTTGTTGCCCAACCAAATTCCAACTGACAAGGAATGTTTGCTCCCTCTCCCCCCCTATTCATGCCGCACCATTGGTCAGCATGTCCCAGATGCGCCTACATGCATCGCATGGTCTTGTTGCCCAACCGAATTCCAACTGACGAGGAAATGATGCCCCCTCTCCCCCCATATTCATGCCACACCATTGGTCAGCATGTCCCAGATGCGCCTACATGCATCGCATGGTCTTGTTGCCCAACCAAATTCCAACTGACAAGGAATGTTTGCTCCCTCTCCCCCCCTATTCATGCCGCACCATTGGTCAGCATGTCCCAGATGCGCCTACATGCATCGCATGGTCTTGTTGCCCAACCGAATTCCAACTGACGAGGAAATGATGCCCCCTCTCCCCCCATATTCATGCCACACCAATGGTCAGCATGTCCCAGATGCGCCTACATGCATCGCATGGTCTTGTTGCCCAACCGAATTCCAACTGACGAGGAAATGATGCCCCCTCTCCCCCCATATTCATGCCACACCATTGGTCAGCATGTCCCAGATGTGCCTACATGCATCGCATGGTCTTGTTGCCCAACCGAATTCCAACTGACGAGGAAATGATGCCCCCTCTCCCCCCATATTCATGCCACACCATTGGTCAGCATGTCCCAGATGCGCCTACATGCATCGCATGGTCTTGTTGCCCAACCGAATTCCAACTGACAAGGAATGTATGCCCCCCTCTCCCCCCATATTCATGCCGCACCATTGGTCAGCATGTCCCAGATGCGCCTACATGCATGTCATGGTCTTGTTGCCCAACCAAATTCCAACTGACAAGGAATGTTTGCTCCCTCTCCCCCCCTATTCATGCCGCACCATTGGTCAGCATGTCCCAGATGCGCCTACATGCATCGCATGGTCTTGTTGCCCAACCGAATTCCAACTGACGAGGAAATGATGCCCCCTCTCCCCCCATATTCATGCCACACCATTGGTCAGCATGTCCCAGATGCGCCTACATGCATCGCATGGTCTTGTTGCCCAACCAAATTCCAACTGACAAGGAATGTTTGCTCCCTCTCCCCCCATATTCATGCCGCACCATTGGTCAGCATGTCCCTGATGCGCCTACATGCATCGCATGGTCTTGTTGCCCAACCGAATTCCAACTGACGAGGAAATGATGCCCCCTCTCCCATCATATTCATGCCACACCAATGGTCAGCATGTCCCAGATGCGCCTACATGCATAGCATGGTCTTGTTGCCCAACCACATTCCAACTGACGAGGAAATGATGCCCCCTCTCCCCCCATATTCATGCCACACCATTGGTCAGCATGTCCCAGATGTGCCTACATGCATCGCATGGTCTTGTTGCCCAACCGAATTCCAACTGACGAGGAAATGATGCCCCCTCTCCCCCCATATTCATGCCACACCATTGGTCAGCATGTCCCAGATGCGCCTACATGCATCGCATGGTCTTGTTGCCCAACCGAATTCCAACTGACGAGGAAATGATGCCCCCTCTCCCCCCATATTCATGCCACACCATTGGTCAGCATGTCCCAGATGTGCCTACATGCATCGCATGGTCTTGTTGCCCAACCGAATTCCAACTGACGAGGAAATGATGCCCCCTCTCCCCCCATATTCATGCCACACCATTGGTCAGCATGTCCCAGATGCGCCTACATGCATCGCATGGTCTTGTTGCCCAACCGAATTCCAACTGACGAGGAAATGATGCCCCCTCTCCCCCCATATTCATGCCACACCATTGGTCAGCATGTCCCAGATGCGCCTACATGCATCTCATGGTCTTGTTGCCCAACCACATTCCAACTGACGAGGAAATGATGCCCCCTTCTCCCCCATATTCTACATATTCATGCCGCACCATTGGTCAGCATGTCCCAGATGTGCCTACATGCATCGCATGGTCTTGTTGCCCAACCACATTCCAACTGACGAGGAAATGATGCCCCCTCTCCCCCCATATTCATGCTGCACCATTGGTCAGCATGTCCCAGATGCGCCTACATGCATCGCATGGTCTTGTTGCCCAACCGAATTCCAACTGACGAGGAAATGATGCCCCCTCTCCCCCCATATTCATGCCGCACCATTGGTCAGCATGTCCCAGATGCGTCGGTAGTGCAGCCACAAGAGGCAAGGCACCTTCTTGCTGGCCACGCTGCTGTCGGCACTCCGCTTCACCCAGTGGGGGCTGAGGTAATGTGCGCGCAACCTTTGGAGAAAGAGGAGGGAGCAGGCATCTTTCTTTCTTGTGCCTGGGATAATGGAGCGTGAGGCTGGCCGCCCACTCCATGGAAACCCGAGGCGCAAACCACATAGAACAGCCTTGGAGCCTTGATATGGCCCTCGGCGTCAGCTCAGAAAAGGCGTGCAGGAATGAGGGCAGGTAGGCTCATGAACTTCATTTGGACCTGTGTTGATCAGCTAGCATAGCCACCCGTCCACGATCCCTCTGCCCTCACACTCGAAGGAGGGTGTGGCTTAAATACTTCCACAGCATGCAGTGTGGGGGCTCATGCAGGGCCTCCGTCGAGAGCAACTTCTCTAGGCACAGAAGCACATACCTGCTACGCTAAGTATTTAAAACAATAGAGAAACAAAGCCATTTAATCCAGGGCCATCCACTAGTGAAGTTTGCACTTCGCCATGTCTGCCTGTCAGCTTTTACTCACCACCCTTGGGGGGCGTTGGGCAGAAATTGCTGGTCCATCTGGAACCCAATCTTGACCGGCCTATGGCTGGTGGCTGGTGCTTGGTGCACCAGTCCAGTCTGCCGTAGGTCATGATGTAGCTTAAGTGCAGCTGAGGTGTGTTAAATGTAGCCTGTCACATCGGTTGCCCATGCAAGCATGCATGCATGCATGAGTGTCCACTGTCCAGTTGGAATCGCGTGCCAGCATACAGCTAACAGGCATGGCTATCTGGTTTATAACCTACCTGGCTAGAATTTTCTCGTCGAATGGCTGCTTCTGCAGCAGCTCGTAGGGCCGTTTGAAGCCTACTTGGGGACTGCTGTCCCTGAGGCTACTTCGGCCATCGCACTCTAGCTTGACAGTCGTAACGAATGGTAAGGCAGATGATTCATTCATTCGATCGCGACATATAATTCTGATCGCGGCGAGACAGGGAGAGGAAACGTAAGACAATGCGGTCCAGGGTGCAGTCTAGGGTCGCCCGGCTCTTGCGTTGGACATTTCGATATTATCGACGCCCTTTATAATTGTGCCATTGCTCCTTTCCTTATTTGTGAGGATGTGTCAGACTCAATTGGTTTAATCGTTGGTGTTTGGGAACAAGGTTTGGGAAGCTTTCGGGAAGGTCCTGTACAACAATTGCATTTTTGTGTCGTGGGCACTTTGCCCCATGCATGGCATGCCAATGCCGGGTGCAACTTGCAACTGAAGCTAACTTTCTAGCATGGTGACTGCAGCCCTGACGTCGAGCATATCATGCAGGTGTCCGCCCGCAGGTAATCTCCAATACTCCCATCTAGCGCTATCAGTGCGTTATTTGCTGCTGTGTGTGCGTCATGTGCCAAGCAGGGGCGCCAACTGCCAATTGCCGTGTTTCAAAATCAAAATCCTGGATCTGCCAAATTCCTGCAGTCCAATACGGTACATTGCTCCACCCTTGACCAAGGTGTCATAACATACATGGCATCTGTCTGGGGCACCTGGAATGGTCCGGATAAAGCCTCTACATTCGACGTACACTCCCTGGAACTGGTGGGGTGCACATGACATTTCGCTCCATGAAGGAATCCGAGGGGCTTGGGGGGTAAGTTGGGCTTGATAGGAAGGTCTTGGATCATGCATGAGGCTGCTAGGCTGCGCTCTTTGAAGGACTGATGGGATGGTGCACACAAAGTGATGCTGCATTTCGATCCCGTCATGAGCCATCACCCCATGGGAGTGGTGGGACTGGTGAGTGGGTAAGAGGCTGTGGCCATGGAGCGCGGACAGCCAGCCCTAGAATGCGTGAACGGCCCAGATAAGGCCGTGTTGTAGCGTGTCCAGGGATTCAAGTTATTGGGCATCATTTAGCATGAAAGCGGCAGCATGAGGCAGGCCTTGCAAGGTGAAGTGCCTCTGGCTGCCGCGGTGCAACGTGTTCCCCACATGGCCTACAAGGTGCGTCTAAGGAAGGGGGTGAAGGTTTTAGCTGAGGGGTATGGTCTGACCACCCTCCAAAAAATTTAAATACAAAAAACTAAATACACCCCATCCTCGGAAGTTGAAGAGCTTAACGAGGGCTTTCTGAACCTGGTCTTAAAATTGTTTTTGGCCGAGAGGTTTGGGAGATATGGAGGAACAAAGTGGTGGGGAGGGGCGAGGGGAGGGGGGTAAAAAAGAAAATGTTTTTTTTGAAAAATTTAGTGTTTTTTTTACACATCAGATTGAGACGATAGCTACACCGTTGCATTCCTAATGTCATTTGCTACAGATATGCAAAATAAAATATTCCACAAAAAATACCAGACTCTTCTTGGCATGCAATTTTGGCATGGGGGGCTGTCATGGCTTCGGAATCACATGCACCGTTGTGCGGACACCCATTATGGACTCACACGGTGTAGCTGCATTGGTAGTTGCTATGAATTAAGCAATGACAACCTGCAGTGAGCATTGTTTGAAGGTCTTAAAATTTACAGACAACCCAGTGGCCCTAAGGAATCACCAACGGGGGAAAGAATGCAAGAGAGGAGCTGAGAAGCTGGCCAGGAAGAACTTGACGAAGCGACAGTGCACAATCACATCATTATATTCATTTGTTTTCTTTTTTACTCCCATAACTCCTTGAGCTCTTGCTCATGCTGCTGCTGCTGTTGCTGCTGCTGCTGAGCATGCGGCTGTCGCCGAGCCTCTCGCTCTTGCAGCAGCTGCTGGTCCTGGCTTGGGGTGGGAAAGTGCTCAAGGTGCCAGCCCACAGGGCAGCAATGTCAGCCTCCCCTTCCCCGGGTATCATGGCGACGTGTGAGGTGTCGACCCTTGACGTCATCTACAGCTGCCTGCTAGCCCAGATTCTAGCCACAGCTTGAGCATGTCAGCTGAAATCCCGTACAGAGGCAATGATGCCAAGCCCTGGCCACTTTGCGATGACCCCCCCCAAGAGTTGGAGGATCTTCAGCAAGAATATGGACCACCAGTAGCTGGGGATGCGCCGACGGTGTTCAAGGAGCTTGGCTGTGGGAAGATAATCAAGCTATCAGCTATGCGGTTGCATGTCGGAGCGCACATCTTGCTGCGCCAATGTGGGGCAGCCTGTAGCTTGGAGCCAAGTTGTGCTGAGGCATTGTGTGGCATTGTGTGTGACGACAGGACATCAGGCCTCAGCAAATCAGACTTGGGCAGAGGCTCTACCAGCGGCACGCTAGCAGGCGAGTCCCGGTGCCCCCTGAAGTACAAGATGTCCTATGCGGCTGCTGAGAGGGGTTCCGCCACCAATCTCTGCACCAACAGACCAGTGGCTTGCACCATCTGCAGGAGCATCGCAGGTACCATATGCCCTTATGTGTGGAGCTATCACTTCCTAGATCACATAGAGTCAGCCCACCCTGATCAGGAGCTGACGGGGGCAGATGTGACGAGATATGCCATCAGCGCTGAGGAGTTTAAGGGGGGGGGGGCAAGGAGCGAAATACCAGGCTTCTGAAGCAGCACATCAGCATTCAGCACGCGCAAGTTTGATGCTGCTTTGACGCCACTCATGCTCAAGTCCTCTCGTCTCTGGAGCCTCGAGGTCTCTAGCGAGGATAGGTAGCTGGCAGGTGGTGGCTAGAGCAATGGTATATTCTTTTGTCTCACCGCTTGACATTTGTGAAGCAGCTACATTTATCGACACCATTAGAAGCGCACCGATGAGCTGATTGAAATTGACCCCGCTCCCTTCCTTGAATTCTGACTGAGAAATTAAGGTTTTACTGGATTCCGGAGGCGGGGATGAGGGGGTAGCCAGGGGTCGTTTCACACTTTTTGTAGGTTGGGGTGTTTGACATTTTTTTGCCCTCCACCCTCGCCCAAAGGTGTAACGTCATTATTATCTCCTAGAGTGCTCACAAGATGAACACATACGGCTTTGAGTGATTGCAATTTCCCTCCAAGTTTTATTATCCCTTGGATGCACACCGTTACCAAATTACCTCTGCAAAATCAGGTTCATGTCGGGAATATATATATAAAACAGTTAATGACGTTACACCGGTGTGCAAGCTGCCAACAGCTTGGTAGATTTACATCTCGAAGCTTGGGTACAACATTACATGCCAATCCAGATGCATTATGGCCTGCATGCAAGACCACACAACAGGCGGGGCGCTGATCATGACGATGCATGCTGCCGGTGAAATTATTTTGTCAAAGCAATAGCTTGGTTGCCGAGTCCATGGACAATGATAGGATCACGATTGGTGGTGTTGAAAAACACCGGTTTGGTCTCACGAGGCCTGTCAGACCTTTGAGAAACAGCGGGTGAGCTACTTAGGCCGAGGTGAACTTGGTGACAGCCTTGGTGCCCTCTGAGACAGCATGCTTGGACAGCTCTCCAGGCAGGACCAGGCGCACAGCAGTCTGGATCTCACGGGAGGTCATTGTGGGCTTCTTGCTGTAGCGGGACAGGCGGGCAGCCTCGGTGGCGATCTTGTCGAACATGTCGTTCATAAGGGAGTTGAGGATGCTCATGGCCTTGGATGAGACGCCAGTGTCGGGGTGGACCTGCTTGAGCACCTTGTACAGGTAGATCTTGTAGGACTCGACTGCCTTGCCGGATTTCTTCTTCTTCTTGCCATCGGTGCTCTTGACTGCGACCTTCTTTGAGACCTTCTTCTCGGCAGTGGCCACTGCGGTGGGCTTTTTCTCAGAAATTGTCTTGGGTGCCATTATGTTGATAAAAATTATAGCGTAATGAGTGGTTGTAAGGATACAGATAGCAAGACGCTTATGCTTATGTAGTGTTCAAATGCCCGGACGACCGGATCAGCAGGCGACACCAGCTGGCTGGTCTGCTGATCCGGGCTTCAAGCCGTCTATTAAATCAACGCAAGGCTCGAATGACGCAGAAACTTCTCTTCCACCTCTAATCCCATATTCATCGCGATAACATGGCAGGCAAGACTGTATCCGCTGGTGGTGGTCGTGGCAAGGCCGCTGGAGGCAAGAAGGCCGTGTCGCGCAGCGCCAAGGCTGGCCTCCAGTTCCCAGTGGGCCGCGTTGCCCGCTATCTGAAGAAGGGCAAATACGCTGAGCGCATCGGAGCTGGCGCCCCTGTCTATCTGGCCGCAGTCCTTGAGTACATCGCTGCCGAGGTGCTCGAGCTGGCTGGCAACGCTGCCCGCGACAACAAGAAGAACCGCATCGTCCCCCGCCACATCCAGCTGGCCATCCGTAACGACGAGGAGCTGAGCAAGCTGCTGGGCACCGTCACCATTGCATCTGGTGGTGTGTTGCCCAACATCCACTCTGTCCTGCTGCCCAAGAAGAGCAAGAAGGATGGAGAGTCAGCTGAGGTCTAAACGTTCGAAATCCTTAGCAATCAAATTCGACACAACCGGTGTTTTTCAACACCACCGCACACAACCAATTATCTTGACCGGGCAATCACAGACCAACTCTGGAGCCAGCAGCACAAAAAGGCCCAGCCGCGTGGGTGCCCAAGAGTCTGGTTCGGAGAGAAGAAACTACCAGCAGAAAGGAAGAATAATGGAGCATCAGATGAATCCTGACAGGTGGTCCATACCAGGAAATCAGTCTGAAGGGGACACTTGATGTTGAATCTGTTGCCAGCTCTCCTCTCTTGCTGAAATTGACAGGATGGGCACGAACAAGACGGAAGTGACTTTGACCTGGGTAGACCCTCATCAGTCATTTACATCATTACCCACTTGGACAAAACACAAAACATAGACTGGATTTGGGTGACAAGGGGGAACTAAATCATTTATCATAAATGGCATTGGGTGAGGCGGAGAGTCTGGAAAAGCTTGCCTGCTTAATTACAGCAGGTGGCACAATTTACGAGGGCGGATAACCAGCTAGCCTAGCAATGGCTAAATCAGCCCATGGCTTATAGGACGGCTGAGAGCCAGCTAAAAGAAACTGCTGCATACAGGGCTGTTGTAGCCACATCCGTCAAAGTCTAGTAGGAGGACTGAAGGACGGATAGTCTGCTGGTCTGGCAACAGCAGAAATCAGCCCAGGTGGCTAACCTAGCAATGGCCAAATCAGCCCATGGCTGTTAGGAGGATTGACAGCCAGCCGACAGTAGGAAACTGCCACCAGTGAGGCCATGATGGCCACATCGAATAGCGAGTTATGCCAGCAGGTCACGGATCAGAGTGTGCCAGACAGCAGCTAGACGGGAAAAGATAAACCGTTCAACGAGACAACAACACGTTTCAGTTTTGTTGCAAGTGTCAGCTGTCCGCTGCTCAGTTCACAAAGATGATTCCACATTCCTCAACCTCTGCCTCTCCCCCTCATCGTTTGTCCGAATCCACCCCGGCCCCGCCCGCCGCCGCCTCGCCCTCCTGAGCCTTCACCGCGGCCGCCGCCGCCATACCCACCTCGCCCGCCGCCGCCTCCCCGCCCTCCGAATCCGCCGCCTCGCCCCCCGTAACCCCCACGGCCTCCGTAACCGCCCCCGCCCCCGCCACTGCTGTTTCCGAAACCGGTCGACTGCTGCGGCCTGGCCTTAACCTCTGGTAGAGACGTCGCCACAATGACAGCCAGTCCAGTCTTGCCCTCTAAGTAGACAAAAGGGGTGGGGGAGGGGGAGAGAGGAGCTTGTTTATCCAAGGTTTAAGCTCAAAGGGACCTTTATTTGCAGTCCCCCCCAAAGTTTGTCTGAGAGTGCTTCAACCACAATTCAGCTACATTACAACCTCCTGCCGGAGTGGCTTGATGCTGCCAGCCCTGCTGCTGGGGCCACCGGCTCTAGACCTGTCAAGTTTCCGTCCCCATTGACCCAGCAGTAGCAGCCTCTCCGTCTGCCAAAATGGTTCAGATACTGTTGCACACAAGTGTGGCTGCCCATGCACCTAGGCACACTGCTGCCTACCAGGATAAGCCAGGTTTCCTCCTGACCAAGTTGATCAACCCAGTGCTGAGTTATATGTAATTCAACAGCCTTTGTGCGCACCAGACCGCTACCTTACAACAGGCAGCTGGTCAGCCACAACCGGGCTAATGAGGACCTAACCTACGACCAGTGGACCAAGCATTAGGCCTTGCTGAGGCAGGCCCCCCCCGCTATGGGTTGTAGGCTTGTGGCAGAGTTGTCGCCGAGCCGTAGCTGAAGCGCGTTACACATCACACTCACCTGCGCCCTGGCACACTCAACTCGTAACATGCACCCTGACACATTGCACAACACACTGACACATCACACTGACCTGCGCCCTTGACGAACGCATCCACATGCTCCGAGGGCACGTCGAACACGGCACCCTTGCCGTCAGCAGTGAGCGTCATCTGGTTGACGAGGTTCAGGGTGTCCTCTTCTACACGGCAGGCCTTCCTGCATGGTTCAGCGTTTTATACTTGAAGAAAGCATTCGACGGCAGTTCAAGGCAGGCGCTCGGGACCTGCCAGACCTCACCCATACATAACATACTACCGGTAGCTAAACTGCATACCTTGTACCCCCCCCCCCCCAACCCACCGCCCCCCCTCCCCCCAAGATAGATATTTACCTCAAGTAGCCCCACACCGCAGAGGGCGATGCCACTTCATGGTCGCACGTGAACAGCAGCGTCGTGCACCCCTCGTTTGCGTTGATTAGGGAGCGCGGTCGCATGGCGGTGATGCCCGTGATCTTGGCCAGGGCCTTGGCCAAGGCTTCCACTGGGGAGGAACAGCTCTCAAGGAACTGTGCGGCAGCGGTCCTAGCGGGAGGACACACGGGAGGAGGGGATAGTGGGTGATCTTGGCCAGGGCCTTGGCCAGGGCCTCCACAGGGGAGGAACAGCTCTCAAGGAACTGTGCGGCAGCGGTCCTAGCGGGAGGACACACGGGAGGAGGGGATAGAGGGTGATTAAAACCCTTAACCCTAAATTAGGCTAGTTACGGCCGAGCTAAACGTAAGTATGGAGGGGAAGCTTTCCAGGAAGTGCATGGCAAGGAAGCTTAGAGAGTTGAGGGGAGAGGGGGAGAGCCTTTTGAACAAACGAATGCCATGAGCGGGGAAGTGGCCGCCGCCGCCATGCAACAGACCCGTCTGATGGACGGCTGTGCTAGCAGTGTCGCAAAACCATTGCATGTGCACTCAAACAGGCTCCCCATTCATACAACTTCACACCATTTTCACTAAGGAAAACCTATCATCCACCCCCCCCTGCCCACCACACATATAACAAGTACAGCTTTCCCACTCCCTTCCCTGAAACTCAGAGGGGCTCCGCCGTCTGGGTTAAGCTTCAGTGTTCAAGGCTTCGACCCCCCCCTCTCCCACTAAATCTGAAACCCACCGTGCTCCCCCACTCAAAAAACCCCTCTCCCCCTCTTACCCAATGAAACAAGCCCTCTCCCCCGCCCCCCAGCTCAAAGAAGCCCTCTCCCCCGCCCCCCAGCTCAAAGAAGCCCTCTCCCCCGCCCCCCAGCTCAAAGAAGCCCTCTCCCCCGCCCCTCAGCTCAAAGAAGCCCTCTCCCCCACTGTCCCGATGTAACAAGCCCTCTCCCCCGCCCCCCAGCTCAAAAGAGCCAGCTCCCTCGCTCACTCAAAGAAGGGCACCACTGTCTGGTCCACATCGGCAAGCATCTCAATCGCGCGCTGAGCTGATATGGCCGCCATGTCCGCCGGTTGAGGGGCACCGATGCGCTCAAATTTCATGCGGCCCTTGGACTGCGGGTTGGTAGAAAAACATGTCGCACATGACGTAAGCAGGGGGCCATGGCATGTGTATGTATCAAGCTTTGTGCAGCTTAAGGCCTAGGAGAGGGACAGTATAACACACAATGCATGATGTGTAAACAGGCGGCCATGCTATGCCATGCCAGGCCATGTTATGCCATGGTGTGTAAACAGGCGGCCATGCTATGCCATGCTATGGGGAAGGGGTGGGGAAGGGAGGGGACGGATCAGTGCAGAGCCGCTACGGCCCCCTCAACAAATTGGCCCCTCATCAACCTCTGTGCTTGGGACAGAACATGTGGGGAGGGGAGGGGACTCAGGGGAGGGGAGGGGACTCAGGGGAGGGGAGGGGACTCAGGGGAGGGGAGGGGACTCAGGGGAGGGGAGGGGACTCAGGGGAGGGGAGGGGACTCAGGGGAGGGGAGGGGACTCAGGGGAGGGGAGGGGACTCAGGGGAGGGGAGGGGACTCAGGGGAGGGGAGGGGACGCAGGGGAGGGGAGGGGACGCAGGGGAGGGGAGGGGACTCAGGGGAGGGGAGGGGACTCAGGGGAGGGGAGGGGACTCAGGGGAGGGGAGGGGAGTCAGGGGAGGGGAGGGGAGTCAGGGGAGGGGAGGGGACGCAGGGGAGGGGAGGGGACGCAGGGGAGGGGAGGGTGTTTAGCTGTCCCAAGATCCCCAAAGTCGCAGTGGACCCCAACTCTTCATCCTCTATGTTATTACCTCTATCTGCGCAGGCATGTACTCCATCCTCCGCGTCACTAGCATGATGCTGACGCCAGTCTTGCCTGTGAGCAGGGTGTGAGCAAAGCGTGGACAGGGTGTGGGCAAAGCATGGGCAAGGTGTGAGCAGGGTGTGAGCAAAGCGTGGGCAGGGTGTGGGCAAAGCATGGGCAAGGTGTGAGCAGGGTGTGTGCAAAGCGTGGGCAGGGTGTGGGCAAAGCATGGGCAAGGTGTGAGCAGGGTGTGAGCAAAGCGTGGGCAGGGTGTGGGCAAAGCATGGGCAAGGTGTGAGCAGGGTGTGAGCAAAGCGTGGGCAGGGTGTGGGCAAAGCATGGGCAAGGTGTGAGCAGGGTGTGAGCAAAGCGTGGGCAGGGTGTGGGCAAAGCATGGGCAAGGTGTGAGCAGGGTGTGGGCCGGGTGTGGCCTCGGTGTGTGCAGGGTGTGAGCAAAGTGAGAGCAAGGTGCGAGCAGGGTGTGGGCAGGGTGTGGGCAAGGTGTGGGCAGGGTGTGAGTAAGGAGTGGGCAAGGTGTGAGCAGGGTGTGGGCAGGGTGTTCGTTAAATGTGAGCATAGTGTGAGCAGGGTGAGAGCAAGGTGTGGGCCGGGTGTGGGCAAGGTGTAAGCAAGGTGTGAGCAGGGTATGGGCAGGGTGTGGGTAAGGTGTGGGCAAGGTGTGGGTAAGGTGTGGGCTGGGTGTGGACACGGTGTGTGCAGGGTGTGGGCAAGGTGTGGGTAAGGTGTGGACAAGTGTGGACCGGGTGTGGACAGGGTGTGGTTCATAACGGGGCTTGAAACTTGGCGTTTGAGTGGGCATTCAGGTGTCTCAGGGTTGAGAGGGTTGACATGTGAGACAGGGGAACACAAATATGCTTAGGGTTTGTGGGCTAAGACTAAACAAGGTGATCAGATGACTGATAGGGGCATCAATTAGTGGGCTTTGCAAGTTCACAGGGATGAGAATGTTTGGCGTTCACACAGGCCCGCTTTGCTGGTTCATAGGGCAGATAATGTTTGGTTCATAGGGCTGACACTATTTGGCGCACACGCAGGGCCCGCTCTCACCAGCTCGCCCCGTTCGTCCGCTGCGGTGGATGTATGTCTCCCAGTCGGGCGGTGAGTCCAGCATCACCACCAGCTCCACGCTGGCAATGTCCAGCCCTCTTGCAGCCACGTCGGTGGCCACTAGGGTGTTGAACTTGCCTGGGGGCGGAGAAAAGGTAGGGTTAAGGATTCAGGTTTTATGGTTTGGTTAAGGATGAAGGGTTTATGATTAAGGGTTAAGGGTTCATGGTTAAGGATTCAGGATTCATGGTTCATGGATAAGGATTCAGGGGTCATGGCTAAGGGTTCAGGATTCATGGTTCATGCTTAAGGATTCGTGGTTTACGGTTATGTCCTGATGGTGTAGGTGTCAGGTTCGTGAGGGGTGTAGGGGGCAGAGGAGAAGGAAACGGGTTCACACTATTTGTTCTTCTCTTCATCGGGATTCAGCCTCCGAGCAGTTGACGAGCCGCAGCCCTAAGAGCTCTTCTACAGTGGGCCAGGTAGGGTTGAGGGTTCAACACTGTCCCTACCACATTAGAGATACAGCGGCTATTAGCCCCTGATGCAGTGGCATGCATTTGAAAGTCAAGGAAGATGAACAGCGGCAGGAGGGTGGTGTGGAGATGAACCAGCACTGTCCAATTGCGCCATGATTCAGAGATCGAGTGAGGAATGAAGGTCCCTTACTGGTAAAGTAGCTGAATTTGCCTTCAAATTATGGTGACTGAAACTCAAGTACGTAATTCAGCCACCGTAAGAGGCCCGTAATCGGCACAGCGCTGAGATAAATGTCAGCTGTTTTCCTCAGCTGTTTTCACTTATTATCTAATAGATAATAAGTGAACACAGCTGAGGAAGCAGAGTGGAATGGACAGAGGAGGATATAAGAAAGCAAAAGTTCGGCACTGTTGCGCTATGCATGATGACGTTCATGAGGTCAAGCCATAGGGTAAGAGGCGATGAGCCCTGGTGCCAGTGCAAAATAAAGGGAAAACAAAAGCAGCTGGATGATGTAGAGCGTCACTGGTCGACTTAGGAGGCAGGAGCCCAGGTATGAGCGGCAAAGTGACTCGTGAACAAGTGCATGAGCGACCAAGGGGTCAATGAGCGACCAAGGGGTCAATGAGCAACCAAGGGGTCAATGGGTGACCAAGGGGACAATGCGTGACCAAGGGGTCAATGAGTGATCAAGGGTCAATGAGTGATCAAGGGTCAATGAGTGATCAAGGGGTCAATGAGTGACCAAGGGGTCAATGCGTGACCAATGGGGTCAATGCGTGACCAATGGGGTCAATGAGTGACCAAGGGGTCAATGCGCGACCAAGGGGTCAATGAGCGACCAAGGGGTCAATGAGTGCCCAGGGGTCAATGAGCGACCAATGGGTCAATAAGTGATGAAGGGGTCAATGAGTGATCAAGGGGACAATGAGTGATCAAGGGGTCAATGAGTGACCAATGGGTCAATGAGTGACCAAGGGCCAATGAGTGACCAAGGGGGCAATGAGTGACCGAGGGGTCAATGAGTGATCAAGGGGTCAATGAGTGATCATGTGGTCAATGGGTGATCAAGGGGTCAATGAGCGGCCAAGGGGTCAATGCGTGACCAAAGGGACAATGAGTGACCAAGGGGTCAATGAGTGACCAAGGGTCAATGGGTGACCAAGGGGTCAATGAGTGACCAAGGGGTCAATGAGTGACCAATGGGGTCAATGAGTGACCAAGGGGTCAATGAGCGACCAAGGGGTCAATGAGCGATCAAGGGGTCAATGAGTGCCCAAGGGGTCAATGAGCGACCAAGGGGTCAATGAGTGATCAAGGGGTCAATGCGTGATCAAGGGGACAATGAGTGATCAAGGGGTCAATGGGTGACCAAGGGGTCAATGAGTGACCAAGGGGTCAATGCGTGATCAAGGGGTCAATGCATGATCAAGGGGTCAATGAGTGACCAATGTGTCAATGAGTGACCAATGGGTCAATGGGTGACCAAGGGGTGAATGAGTGACCGAGGGGTCAATGAGTGATCAAGGGGTCAATGCGTGATCAAGGGGTCAATGCGTGATCAAGTGGTCAATGAGTGATCAGGGGGTCAATGAGTGACCAATGTGTCAATGAGTGACCAATGTGTCAATGAGTGACCAAGGGGTCAATGAGTGACCAAGGGGTCAATGCGTGATCAAGGGGTCAGTGAGTGATCAAGGGGTCAATGAGTGATCAAGGGGTGAGTGAGTGATCAAGGGGCCAATGGTGACCAAGGGGTCAATGGGCGACGGAGTGACCAAGTGACTGCCTGAGAGACCAAGTGGCCAGCTGCATACACACTGTCCTGTCTACCCACTAGTCAGAAAGGCCATGGATCAGGCAATGCACCCCCCCCCCCTTCTCCCCTTCTCCCCTCCCACCCTGCCACTGCCGCCGCAACAGCAGAAGTAGCAACGGCAGCAATGGATCAGGTTCCGCCCAACTGACAGGCTCCCCTCCCCGCCTCCTACGGCCGCCACCACCGCCACAGAATCCCTCTCCATCCCCGTAAGCTCGCAGTTTGGGTCCCAGTGTTAAGGGTTACGTCACTCTTAGTAATGCCGGGACAAGATGTATCGTGTATGGTACAAAAGCAGCCCCGACTTACTCTTTTTAAAGCCGTCCAATGCCTCTTCTCGCGCGCTCTGGGGCATGTCGCCGTGCAGGCAGCGTGCACCAACACTGTAGGGGCAGTACAGGGTCGACACGTGAGCGGCAGAAGTGCGACACGTCGGCGGTATATGGGTAGACTGCAGAGATCAGGGCCCCTCATTCCTCGCGCCCTCACTAGACGGCAACACTTCAGCCTCCAGCACCCTGACGGCCCCAGGCACCCTAGATGGCAACACTTTAGCCCCGGGCAACACTTCAGCCCTTGGCACCCTGAAGAAAACTCAGGCTAAAAATGAAACAGGATAACGCCGTGCAGAAACAAATCAAGACCCATGCTAGGAACCCCAAGGGCAGACGTTTCCCGTTCAATCATCCCTTTCACCGCTGCGCTTCATTTTCCCGAACGCGCACAGCAGCCTTGTAGTTTTACAGTAGATACATCCCAGGCCACTCGGGAATGCAATGCCTCCGGGGCCCTAAACCACAACACGCCACTTGTACGCAACCCTCCCCCTCCCCCTAAGCCCTCAGCCCTCGACTTGCAAGCACCTTCCGTCCTTAAGGTGACCACCAGGTTGCTTGTGTGAGCCCTGGTGTTGGGGGAGACAATGTTTTGCCTGCTCAGGACGAAGCTGGCCACAAAACTTAACCCTGAACCTTCAACATGCAACCCACACACACCCTCCATCCGAAAGTTTGGCCACCAGATAATTTGCGTCGACCCTGGTGTCCGGGAGACAATGGTTCGCCTGCCCAGGCCAAAGCTGGCCACAACCCTTAACCCTGAACCCCTAACACACAACCTGCACCCTCAATCCAAGAGGTTGACCACCAGATAGTTTGCGCCGACCCTGGTTTACGGATAGACGATGGTTTGCCTGTCCAAGCCGATGCTGGCCACAACCCTAAACCCTTAACTCGCAACCCACACGCACCCTCCGTCCGAAAGTGTGACCGCCAGGTAGTTTGCCTTTGGGCTCTGTTGTCGGGGGAGGCGATACTTTGCCTGCCTATGCCGAAGCTGGCCAAGACCCTGAACCCTCAACCCCTAACATGCAACCCACACGCACCCTCCGTCTGAAAGTGTGACTGCCAGGTTGTTTGCATCAGCCTTCGTGTCCGTGAAGACGATCGTCCGCCCGCCCAGGCCATAGCTTGTGATGAGGTCACGTACCAGCTGGGGGCGCTGGCTGTAGTGGCAGGGCAGCATCAGGTGCCGCACCGTGGTGGCTGAGGCCTGGAGGAAAAGGTGGAAGAAAGGAATGAAAAAGGCCAGTGGCCAGTGGGGGGGGGGGCCGAAAAAGGCCAATGGCCAGTGGGCGGTTGGGCGTGACGGGTGCTTACTTAGTGGCAGGGCAGCATCAGGTGCCGCACCGTGGTGGCCAAGGCCTGGAGGAAAATGTGGGAGAAAGGAATGAATAAGGCCAGTGGCCAGTGGGGGGTTGTGCGGGTCGGGAGCTTGCTTTATATTGGCAGGGCAGCATCAGCTGCCCCGCACGAAGGTGGCTGAGGCCGGTGGGACAGAGATGCTTTTATGTATCTGCTGAGCCACGCCATTGATGCCAGGGGCAGGAGAGAAAGTGACGGTAGGTGGGTGGATGGGTGGATGGGTGGACCGGTGGGCGAGACTCGGGGAGCACGGACGGCGCCTGGGTCATAGAATGAAGCTGAAGTATACACCAAAAGAGTTACGCTTAAGAACTTATCGGGATCGTGGTCTAGGGTTTAGGTTTACAAACTAACCGGGATTGTGGTTTAGGGTCACACACCAGACGGACAGAAAGAAGTGCCCTAGGGTAGCTTGAGGAGCAGTGCTGTGCAATAGCGCCGTAATCCAGAAATCGTGCAAGTAATTGCGGTCTCTTGAACTGGCAAGAGTAGCTGAATTTGCCTTGAGTTACGGTGGCTCAAACTCAGCTACATAATTCAGCCACCGTAAGGACCGTAATCGGCACAGCACTGAATATCACACAATAATCACACTTTACTGAAACTCAGCTATGCAATTTAGCCACCAGGTTCAGCCACCGTAAGGTCCGTAATTGGCACAGCACTGTCGAGAAGTAAGGCACTGGTCCAGGTGCCTGGTTTAGGGTTCAGGGTCCAGGGTGAAGGGTTTAGCCGGACACACACTAGGCATCAAGGTAGGAGTCGCGGGATCATGAATTGACAGGATTAGGGGAGCACGCATTCACACCCGTACGTCCCTCCCTTCCACACTTCCATCCCAGACAGGTTCACACCTGCACGTTCCTATCGTCGCCGATGAGGTCGACCGACTTGTGATCCTTCTTCAGGAAGCGGGAGCAGAGGTCCTTGATCCACTTAGGCATGGTTGCGCTGAACAGCAGTGTTTGAATTTTTTCCTGAGGGAACCAAGCAGCAGCAGCAGTGGTGAGGGAGTCTCAGCAGCTAGAGGGGACCAAGCAGAGGCAGCAGCAGCAGCAGAGAGGGGGAGCAGTGGGGGGGGGACTGAGGCAGGTGTGAAGTGTAAATGGTGTGAACAGTGTGAGTGAGAGTTTTCAGGCAGGTGTGGATGGTGTGATCAGTGTGAGATTGGGGCCTTCCGATGGGTGCCGGGAGCCAGGCGCTCGGCCCAGAGAGGCGCTCAGCCCAGGGAGGCATGTGTGGGAAAATCATATCACGAGTTGAACAGAAGGCCTTGATGCCTTCCGAGCTCCTGACACAAACGATCATACACTCTACGAGTGTCTCATTGAGGGTTGATTCATTGAGGGACTAATGAAGATTTCTTTGAAAGGTTATTTGGGCGCTGAATGAAATAACAAGGCTTTCAATGAGTTTTGTTCAGGGGGTGATTAGAGGTTCGTTGAGGGTTCAATCAGGGGGTGGTGAGGCTTATATTCGGGCGATAACCAGCATTTCATTGAGGGTTCAGGGGGTAATGAGGGTTTCGCAGAGGGCTTGTTCAGGGGGTAATGAGGGTTTCGCAGAGGGCTTGTTCAGGGGGGCACGAGGGTTTATTCAGTGGGTATTGAGGGTTTATTCACACCATATGGCACACGAATATTGAAAACTGATTTTTGACAAGAAGAGTAACGTCTAAACACCCACAGGGCCTCCCCAAACCCTCAACCCTTAACGTAGCCCTTGTAACCTGCATCTCTCAACCCCAAACCCTGTCATTGCGTGACTCACCTGGTGCCCCTCCCCTGTCTTGAGGATGGTCTCGACATCCTCGATGAAACCCATGGCCATCATTCGGTCCACCTCGTCGAGAACTCGGTACCTGATTGACAGGAAAAAGGGTGGGAATTGTGCGTTAAGGGACAAATGGGGGTTTAAGGAGAATGGGGGGGTTAGGGAGAGTTGGGGGTTAAGGGAGAGCCTTGTTTACAGCAGCGACCTTCACTTTAATGTGCACTTATTTGCGTGGCACCGTCATTGCAGAGAACCTTGAAAGGAAAGTCAGAAGGAATCCCTTTTTTGTAAAACAAAATGCAAACAATGCCCGCACACGTACCCTCAGTGCATATGTCAATACCAACGCCATCACCTCCCCCTTTGGATCTTCAAGCCTCCAGCTCCCTTCTTCGTCCTCCCCTCCTGCTACCCATTCGACAGTACCCAGCTTCACGGCCCTCACCAGGCCGACCTGGTTGTGTCCAGCTCCATTCCCCCTCCCAGCTGCCTCCTTCCTCCCTTCTCTACCACGACCAGCCTGATTGTGTCCAGCATCAGCCCCCCTCCCCTCCTCCACCCCTCCCCTCCTCCACCCCTCCCCTCCTCCACCCCTCCCTCCCTCCCTCCCAATCCATCTGTTTGCGTCCAGAATCATCCCCCCTCACCCCTCCCTCCTCTCCCCCCTTCCTCCTGCCCTCCCTGCCCTCCCCTTCCTCCCCTCCTACCTCTATCCCTCCACTCCCTTCCTACCCCCCCCCCCCCCCCCCAAGCCCACATGATTGCGGCCAGCGTCACCCCCCCCTCCTCCCTCCCCTCCCCCAGCCCACCTGATAGTGTCCAACTTCAGTCGCCCGCGGTTGATCAGATCCTTGATGCGACCAGGCGTGCCCACCACCACGTCCACACCCTGTCCACACATTCAAGGGATGACCTCAGCTCAACATCCTTCACATGAACAGATTACATGGCGGGTGCGCATCAGCATTCCCTGCCTACCTTCCATGTCCATGCCCTTGTGTTTTTCTTTTCGTGACTGAGCTACTTCTCAGCAACACTCCAGCATCTAGAAGGAGGCCCCATATGGTTGATGCTTAATGCTCGAGGCTGCCCATATCGGCTCCACTTCAGGGCGGACAGCGTACCAGCAGCATTTCCCATGCTGCTGCCTGTTGGACGAATACCGCTTTGCACTGTGTGGGGCGATTTTCAGCCCTTGACCACTTGCCACGTCAGGCAGTGGTGCCAGAGAGACAGCATCAGCCTATTCAGACCTTGAGTCAAGCTCTCCCTCCCCCCTCGCCAATCCACTGGACTCATGCAGCACAACACAGCATGGTTGCTGTGCATGGTAGCTGGAATCGAGCTTGGCAATAAGCAGGGCCAGTGATTGTTTTACTGCTCGCCAGACCAGCTTAAGGCCACATTTTGACCGATTTGGACCAAACCTTGACCGGCCTACTGCTGGTGGTCCAAGCAGCAGGGCTTGATGCGCCAGCCCCTCACGACCTTGGATCATGATGTAGCTGAATTACAGCTGAAGCGCGCTAAATTAAGCACTGCTGCAGGGCCCAACGGGTACACACCATCCTAAATCCCTAACAGCAGAACATAGCACGTCATCTTGGCCTTCATCGTCTAGCTTTCTTTAACTTTCTCTCGGCGGTTTGAAGGGCCCCCGCTCATTCGAAAAAGGTTGTCGGGCGTCTGCACGGAGGCTATATACACCAACAGCAGAACATGGCACGCGCACCTTCCGCAGCGCATTCTCTTGGCCTTCGTACGGTGTCCCACCATACACCGTCAGCACCGACAGGTTGGCAGCCTGGCCCACATTCTGGATGACCTCCTGGACCTGAGCAGACGGACATGTAGAGGTTGACGGCTTGTTGGGCAAACAAGTAGCTACAACTGAAGACCATGAACATCCACCACCATCCCCGTAATGTTGGCGGCCTGGCCCACACTCTCGATAACCTTCCAAAGCTGAGCAGGCTAGCATGTACCCGCTGACAAATAGCAAGGAAGACGATCATTTATAATTGATGACAATTGGTATACATCACCAGCTCCGCAAGATAGGCAGCCTAGCCCACCTCAAGGGTCCAGGGTTGTAAGGGTTTAGGTGTATAAGGGTCTAGGGTGAATGGTTGTAAGGGGGTTCAAGGGTTCAAGGTACCATGGTCACAGAAACTCAAAGGACAGTCCCAACAACCAGCCGATCAACCACACACAGCAACGCGGGCCATGCCAGCATATGCTTTGGACCACACAGCCAAAAAGGGCCACACCACACACCTGCTTTGCAAGCTCGCGTGTGGGCAGCATGACGATGCAACTGGGTTGTCTTCCTTGACCCCTCCCAACGGAAAACTGCCCTCCGGCAGCATCCATGAGCAGCCGCTCGACGATAGGTAGTGCAAAGGCGAGCGTCTTGCCGCAACCTGGGGCATGTGGGGCATGTATGCAGTCAGTGCAGGGATCGAGAGGCTGAACCCTGCGACCTGCACCCTGCAAGTGGGCAAGCGTCTTGTCACAACCTGGGGCATGTGGGGCGTGTATGCAGTCAGTGCAGGGATCAAGAGGCTGAACCCTGCGACCTGCACCCTGCAAGTGGGCAAGCGCCTTGCCGCAACCTGGGGCATGTGGGGCGTGTATGCAGTCAGTGCAGGGATCAAGAGGCTGAACCCTCCGACCTGCACCCTGCATGTGGGCGAGCGTGTAACCAAAGCCTGGGCCGTGGGCGTGTCTTGTGTGCGCCCTGTTGAGGTTTTGAGAGTCTGAACTCTCCACACCTAACCCTGTCAGAGGGCCGGCGTCTCGCAGCAGCTTGGGTCGTGTGGTTCGGGCGCACATTGGAGTCAGTTCAGCATGGATGCTTCAGCCCAGCCCAGCTCAAATAACCCAGCCCAGCCCAGATTCACTCACCAGCCCAGACCAGCCCAGACCAGCCCAGCTTAAATAGCCTACCAATATCAGCTCGGTCTAGCTTAGCCTAGCTTAAGTAGCCTGCCTAGCTCAGCCCAGCTGAAGTAGAGCCTGCCAAGATCAGCCCAACCCAACCCAACCCAGCCCAGCCCATTTCATCCCAGCCCATTTCATTTCATCCCATTTCATCCCATCCCATTCCATCCCAGCCCAGCCCACCTCAGACCATCCCATCCCAGCACAGCCAAGTCTCACAGCCCAGCCCAACCCAGTCCAGCCCAACCCAGTCCACCCAAGTCCATACTGGTCTCACAGCCCATCCCAGCCCATCCCAGCCCGGCCTGGCCCGGCTCAGATCATGAAATAATCCAGCTCAGCTCAGCCCAGCCCACACTAGTCTCACAGCCCAGCCCATACTAGTCTCACAGCCCAGCCAAGCCAAGCCAATAATTTCCCTCCTCCGCCCCTCCCCGTGTGATGCTCCGGCCCCGCTTCATCCTCACCCGTTCTTGCACGTCCCACCACATCAAATCCTTCCAGCCCGTAAGGCAAGGTCTGCGCCTGGATTGGGAACAGCGTCTCGATACCCATGGCGCGCTGCAGGTGCAACCATCACACACAGCACAGGGACAGTCAAGGCCAGGCTTTTGCACCTTTGACAGCGCTGTTTGGGGGCTACGCGGACACCTCCAGCGGGCCGCCAAGGGCCCGATTTGGGCAAAACCATGACCAGCCTAAGCAAACGGGCCCCAAGTAGCATGGGCTGCATGGCTGTCTGTCTATGGGGCCTCCGGCCGGAGGCAAGGACATAGCTGAACCAAGGTTGAACAAAAACTGAGCCCTGGTAGAGAAATTACGAAGGACGCATCTACCCAGCGGGTTGCTGTTCAGAGAAAAGAGGTGTCATCATACATTAGCACCCATTTCTTGCACGACGTGGGCTTTATGGGGGAGGGTGGCTTATTTTTAGACACAGCGGGGGACTCCTCCAGCAGTCGGCAGCGCTTTTGCCGCACGCACTCACTGCAAGGGCTCCCCGAGTGCTGGCTGAAGTTTCTAAAGCTGGTCAAAGTTACCCTGAGCTACGTCATGCGGCGCCATACGCCAGGTGTGCGCACCAGTTCAACGATGCAGCTTTTCACCTAACAGTCTATGGTACATGGTCAGTCGATGCAGCTTTACACCCAACAGTCATGCAACGATGCAAGGATGCAGCTCTTCACCCAACAGTTGATGGTATGCGATCTATGGTAGAGAGCCTGAAGGCATGAATACCTGCCCGCAAGCAGTTTGATGTGTGCATGGCGTGCACACATCACCCTTCAAGATTTAAATAGGTGCATAAAAGGCCATACTATGGAGGGTGCCCATACTTGCATGCCCCCTGCCATGCATGAAGTGGTGTGCATGCATGCGTGCGTGTCTCCTGCCATGCAGACAGCGGAATCATGCAAGGGCGCATGCTTCCTACCATGCTGAAAGTGGCGTGCGTGCATGTTCGCATGTGACGGCGGGCTGCATGGGCGCGTGTTGGAGTCATGCCTGCAGGGCGTGTGTCGGAGCCATGCCGCCCACACAACAGCATATCGCAGCTCTCACCAAGAGCGTCTTGACGGAGGGGCTGAGCTTGAAGCTGTCAAGATGCAGTGACGGGTCGGACTCCTCAGGAAGGTTCGCGCCGTCGTCCTCTTCGACGATGTCTACGCCAACGGCATGTCCGTTCGATGCAGGCTCGCCGACTACCTCAGCGACAGAAGCCACTGTTTTCTTCTTCTTCTTGGCTGGCGGCTCCTCGGCGTCGCCATCGGCATCGCCGTTTTCCTCCTCCTCGACCTCGGAAATTTTCTTTTTCTTTGATTCTTTCTTAACCTTTTTTGCCTTAGCCTCGTACACCTCGGGCGACGGTAGATCGTCTATCACCTCGGCATCCTTCTTCTTAGACTTCTTCTCCTTTTTTATTGGATTCTCCAACGCCGATACCTTGTCATCGGCCTTCTTAGTGTCCTTTGTCTTAGCCATAGCAGTCGTTTAGAATCGGAATCGGCCACAGCACACTATCAATCGTGGTCGACGTACGAAAATGTCAAGTGTGACTCTCACACCGGTAAGACGGGTACATGCAAAGGTGGGCGACCGCAGCGGGCTGGGCCGTCACCTGGCAGGGCCACCACTGAACACTAGCCATGGACCTGGATCGAGGCCGTCCCGTGGCTAGCATTTAAAGCCCGTGCCAGCTGACAGAAACAACATGATGATAAAAGGATTAGATAGCCAAAAACCTACGGTACTCGGACCTTGCTCCGGAGTCTAGAGCACAAAGAAAATCTAGATGCGCAAGCAAATGCCCAGGCCTCGATCCGAGCTTCAGAAAACTTGAAAATCAAATAGCTGGGCTTTCATCCAGGACTTTGGCAAAGTCCAAAATTTACAAAAACCTGGGCTTCGAAAAATTCAAGCAAGCAAATACCAGTGCTCTGGCTTTGCTCTGGAGCTTCATTAATATGCAACAATAAAGGCAAAATCCCAGGCCCTTATCTATAAAAATTTAACTCGCAGATACCAAGGAATTGATTCGCTCCTCCAGAAAATCCATGCACGTACCCCGTAGTGTCTCCTGGGTAGTGTATGGTCTGTTTGGTAACCGTGCTCAATAAAAATGTACACAATTTTCTTACACAATTCAGTTTCCAGGCTCACAAACATTGAAACGCTCACGCAATGCTCGCAAATTCCACTTCTTGCAAACACAGGGAAGACAACACTACCGGTACTATCCGATCTCCATGTCCATTTGTGTGGGAGATACAAAAGGTTGGAAAATAAGGAATATCAAATCAATTGAATCCCCATTCCCCAGCCTTTAAGACTACTGTGCCTTAACAGTGGGTACCGTAGGCAAGTTTTTGCATACCCCTTATAAGTCATTTGGCTTTGCATCGACTTTTTAGTTATTTGGCATGAGCGGAATAACACGTGATTAGTTACAATCATTTAAGGGTTACGCAGCTTAACGTATGGTAGACGTTCTTCGCCTTCGCGTCAGGCAATTAATTACACTGGTAGTTTATTTAACAGCGGGGCCAAAACGTAGTTTTTATTAAGCCGCAGGGGCCATGAATAGTTCAATGATCATCCAGGAAGCCTCTTTCATGGAAACTGGCACTTCCAGCGAGAGAAGGCATAGCGGCTGCAGAGGTAGGTGAGTACGCCCAGCATGACGATGAGAACACGGGTATCGTTGTGTGAAAGTGTGGGGAATTTGTACTCACAGGCGAAAATTTCAGACTTCAGTATGTAAGTTAAGGCGCGCGGCCTTGAAATTACTCAATTACAAAACGTGTGTTATATTGTAAGTCAATAAGCATGAAACGGTGCGAAGGCAAAGAACGTCTACGGTGATGATTATGTTTTTTTTTTAGCTTGTTAGCTCCGGTACCATACAAATGCTTACACAGGTACCGGTACTTTTAACATCATGCTGAATGCGCGTTCCCACCTACCCCTGCAGTGCTACGCCTTATCTCTCTGGCGTAGCGCCAGTTTCGACTAAAGAGGCTTCTCGGAATAACATGAGACTATTTAGGGCCATGCAGCTTAGAACACATTACGTTCTGCTCATTCGCTTAGGAAACAACTAAGTTTAATTGCCGCTTGCTTAGACAAAGACGTTTACTGTACCTGCTAAGCCGTGCTTCATGCTTGTAGCTGGTAGGGGAGGAACAAACTCACTTCAGCCACTATGCACAGCCTGAACCATGGGGCAGTCATGCCACTCTCATATGTGAGGGGACAGGAACTTGCTCCTTAAAACCCAGCAACCCAATCCAAGGTGCAAGATGAAAGGCTTTCCATCACGGCTAGGTTTAGAATGGTGCATACCCGCTGGGCTTGGCAGAACGCTCGGCCGCTTGGGGCTGGAAGGGAGTGAATGAGCTCAATTCCAGCCACCATGTACATCCAGGTCCATGGTGCAGCCATGCCACCCTCCTGTGTGAGGAGGCAGGAATATAAATCCCGGCGATCCAGACAGGGTGAGAGAGAGGACCGTGAGGCGGGTCCAATCTCTCAACCTTTGAGTATGGATGCCACCAGCGCTGTGCCGCTGTACCATTTCCCCCTACCATGGCTTGGACATTCACCGCAGACTTATCAGTTTTGTCTTGGTGGATTGTACGGATACTCGCATGCTCCAACTCAGCAAGCACATGGTTGTGGAAAATGTGTATTTGCTGCAATTTACGTACTAACAGAATTGGTGACCCTTTCTCCAAAACTGAACAGCTAATCTTGGCTTTTCGGTATGTCTCACTACAGTTCTAAGAAAATCTACATCACATGAGGTATTCAAAACTCCACAATATATACCGGTCAGTATTTTATCCTAACTGCGCTACCTTGGCTGAAACAGGCCTACACAGTCTTAATGCAGCTGATTTTTTTTTACCGATCACTGATCCCCTTCCTACCCGCTTCTTCTTTTAGAAGGGGGCATAAGAGGAAGCGAGGGGGGCCGGCAGGGTCTTCCCCAAAATAAAGTTCTCGCCCGTCTGTTTATATGATGGCTTTTTCAGGTGCTAGAGGAAATATATCACAAGTTAGACAATTGGTTGGTATAGACCTGTAAGTGGAAGGTCGCCCACATGCACATTGCAAGCTCTGCGTGTAGCCATGGACAGTTGTGCGATAAATTGGTGGTGTTTAAAAACACCGGTTTGGTTGATGGCGGGGGCACGATTTACGAGCGCAGGAGAGGCTTAAGCCCTCTCGCCACGAATACGCCTGGCAAGCTGGATGTCCTTGGGCATGATGGTGACGCGCTTGGCGTGGATGGCAGCCAGGTTGGTGTCCTCGAACAAGCCGACCAGGTATGCCTCAGCTGCCTCCTGGAGTGCCAGGACGGCCGAAGACTGGAAGCGCAGGTCGGTCTTGAAGTCCTGGGCGATCTCACGCACCAGGCGCTGGAATGGCAGCTTGCGGATCAGAAGCTCGGTGGACTTCTGGTACTTGCGAATCTCACGCAGGGCGACAGTACCAGGGCGGTAGCGATGGGGCTTCTTCACGCCGCCGGTTGCAGGAGCGCTCTTGCGAGCTGCCTTTGTGGCCAGCTGCTTCCTGGGGGCCTTGCCTCCGGTGGACTTGCGGGCGGTCTGCTTGGTACGGGCCATCTTAATTAGTTGGATGAAAATATAAGCAACTTGTCAATGAAGTCTAATCGACGAAACTTTATTCTGTGGCCCATTGTCCGTGTCTGCTGATCCGGGTGTATGTGCACGCGGATCGGATCAGCAGACTCGGCTGTCAAGTTCATGTGAGGCCATGCTCTATTTATACATGGTCAACCTCACGGTAGACTAACTGTTTTCACCAATTCTCTCCATCGACATACATATCATACAATGTCTGGACGTGGCAAGGGAGGCAAGGGACTCGGAAAGGGAGGCGCCAAGCGCCACCGCAAGGTCCTTCGTGACAACATCCAGGGCATCACAAAGCCTGCCATTCGCCGGCTGGCTCGTCGTGGAGGCGTGAAGCGCATCAGCGGCCTCATCTACGAGGAGACCCGCGGAGTCCTCAAGGTCTTCCTCGAGAACGTTATCCGTGACGCTGTGACCTACACCGAGCACGCTCGCCGCAAAACTGTCACTGCTCTGGACGTAGTCTACGCCCTCAAGCGCCAGGGCAGGACTCTCTACGGATTCGGAGGCTAAACAGCTTCACATTCCCAAACCCACGAATCCCAACCGGTGTTTTTCAACACCACCAACCATTCCAAACCAAAATCGAAGGACTGCTTCATGAGCCCTGCTACTTCAGGGAGTTGCCACCAGCGAGATATGTGTAGCAAAAAGGGAACTCTAGGTGTAGCCCATGACCATAATTTGCATCCACTATTAGTCCATGAAAACGAACCACAACTCTCCAAACCAGGGCCAGGTATGCATTTGTATGGCAAATAATCACATATCAGAGGCTGGCCTGTTGTAAACAAGATGTGCATCGTCCAGATAATCAGTTGGCATGGTCCAAGACTGGCATGCGAGGTCCGGGCCAGCGCCGTGCATGGTCTAGATCAGCGTCATGCATGGTCCATGTCGGGGGCATGCATGGTCCAGACCAGCGGCGTGCTTAGTCCAGATCAGCAGCATGCATTGGCCAGGTCAGCGGCATGCATGGTCTAGATCGGCGGCAAGCATGGTCCATGTTAGGAGCATGCATGGTCCAGATTAGCGGCGTGCTTGGTCCAGATCAGCTGCATACATGGTTATGATCAACAGCATGCATGGTCCAAGTGAGCGGCATGCATGGTCAGATCAGCGGCATGCGCAGTCCAGATCAGCGGCATGCATTGTCCACATCTGCGGCAGGCATAAGCCAGGTCAGCGACACACATCGTCCTTATGAGATGCATGCATAGTTCAGATCAGTGGGGCATATACGGTATGGGTCAAATGAGATGCGCGCATCGTACACATCATCAACATGCGATGTCGGACATGCGATTCGCTGTTGGGCCCATAACAGGTTGTGGTTGGGTGCCATCAGCAATTGCATAGCCGCCTCGTCTTGCCGGCGGACCTTGCTGAGGGGACGAGGAGAGGCAGTGAAGGCGGTGAGGCGGCAGAGGGAGTGGAGAGAAGGTTGAAGACAATGCCGATCGTGGTAATGACCCAAAAGGCAAGGACAAAGGATCCATGAAGACTGGTGGCAGTTGTACTGGCTGCACGTGACATCATAACCAACGGGATGTACGGGCCCGGATTACGCCACTCACTATGAGTCTATGAGGAACTGCCGGCGACGTCATGCAAGGCCACTATCTCATGATTCCGTATGAGGCCGAGCAGGGCGTCTACCTGGGGGTGGGGGCACCCTGGAGCACGGCTGTCAGAGCCGTGCAACCGGTTGCAGTCGAGGGTGGCTAACCTGAAACCGCTGCGGGGTGCATCGGCTGTCCGGCCTAGGCGTTTACCGGCGGCCGTGGGGCTGGCTGGGCCCGCCTATCTCTTCGCCGGCTGTGCCCATCCCGAGCTGCCCGTCCCTGGTCCACCTGCTGCGGGGATGGGGGCGGGGACCGAGGTGGAGGCGGAGGCGGGGTGTTGAACGGCGTCTGAAGGGCTGCCCACTCAGCCCCCTCCTTTTCAGTCTGTATATCAGCGATCTGCCGGGCATGATCGCAGCCCAGTGGCATGCAAAGGCCATTATGCTGGGGGCGGGGCGACCACTCAGGTGCCTCTTATTTGCGGATGATCTCTCCCTGCTAGCCAGCAGCCCGGCAGGGCTGCAGCACATGCTAGATGCCCTGCATGAGTATGCGGCGGTGATACAGCTCCAGGTCAACGTTAGCAAGACTAAGATATTGGAGTTTGGCAGCCGCTTCGCTACGCAGTGCCGGCAATCAGCCCATCCTTGCATGCATGGCCCCGATAAGATAGTGCTAAAGCGTGTCCAGGATTTCGAGTTCTTATGCATCATTCAGCACGAGAGCGGCAGCATGAGGAAGGCCATGCAAGGTAGAAAGGTGTCTTTTGCTACCGCGTTGCACCGTGTCCGCCGCATGGCCGCCAAGGTGCACCTCAGGCATCTCCTGCCTACAGGCATCCGGTTGGCGTCTGTCTATGCAGCGCCTGCGGCCAACTACGGTGATGTGGTGTGGGCCACTGATCACCTTAAGCCGCGGCATTGCCTCAAGAGCAAGATGCAGTCCAGCTTCCTCCAGCATTTGCGCTTAGCTGCAGGGCTACCTCCGGCCGCTGTCGGTTGGGGGGTCATGAAGGAGCTGCAGATCCAGCCGTTACAGCGAAGTTGGTGGCAGCATGTACTTCGCTTCTACAATGCAGCGGTCGCACCAGCAGCACAGCAAGACAGCCCACTCATGGCGGAAGCCATGGCGGCCGACATGCAGCTCGCTGTCAGGCAAGGCACCGGAGGGCGCAATGGGTGCATTGATTTGCGCGGCGCCTTGCTGGAGCTGGAGCTGGGATCAGCAGATCCCAAACTGCGTCAGACAGCAACTGACCTACAACTGCTGCTTGTCAGAGAGGTGTTCGCGCTAGTTGATGAAGCATACATTGGCATTAATACTTCTCCAAGCTACTCATATAATTAATGCTAAGAAAACAAAGATTAAACGAGCGGGTGCAGCTGGATGCAGCTGGCAGAGGGACCCCAGTCCCCAGAGATCCTACACAGGTCTGCGGCCGCCTACCGCACCTGGTTTCAGTCTACGGCAGGCGCCGCTGGCGCAGGCCAGGGGCCACACCAGCCGAAAGGAGTGTGCTTGCGTGCGCACAAACTTAAGGCTGCGGCCCGGCGCCGTCAGTACGGCTGACACTAGAGGATAGCGCAGTGGTCAGCAGCATGACAGACGGTGCTGCCTGCGATGTTGGGCCATGGGAGATGGCGACCATGTGGAGGACGCGCTACATGCTTGTTTGCAGTGACCCAGCGTGCATGGTCAGCTTGTAGAGTGGGGATGGGCAGGTCCTCCGAACGGTGCTACCGTATAGACTTTTCAGAGTTGTACCGGGGCAGGCTTGAGTGGGATGCACTGGCCTTTGTGGACGACGTGGTAGATATCGTTGAGGCGTAGACATTTTTCAGAGGTAGGAACTTCCTTTGTATTGTGCTTTTTTCAGCCTTTTGTCTTGCCCCTTCACTTTATTTCCCACTTTTTGTTTCCTCCTCTCTTTTGCCCTGCCCCCTTCTGAGTTTCTTTCCATCTATCCTCCCCACTCTTTAGTTAGGCGTCCACGCGGCCGAGACTTTTTTGAGCAGGGCCCAGAGGTGTAACGTCATTGGCCTCGACTACCTGGGCCAGTCCAGCCTGATCCATGCCCAGTCAATCGTTGTCATTTTGGCCTGTTAGGTCATCCTGATTCCGTCCCGGCGGTGCCGCAGAGTCTGTTGGCCTCGAAGATCTGGACTATCTGGACACCCTGTACCCAGGTGGCCCCTTCAACCCCTTGGGCATGGCTGATGACCCCGACACCTTCACTGAGCTCAAGGTCAAGGTCTCAAGGAGATCAAGAACGGGTGCATGACCATGTTCTCCATGCTGGGATTCTACGTGCAGGCTCCCTGGTGCAGGCCATCGTAACTAGGAAGGGCCCCTTGGAGAACCTGACCACCCACATGATTGACCTTGTTGCTAACAACGCCTGTATCTACGCCACCAAGTTGACCCTCAGCGCATAAAGCTTTTAACAGTTGTATCGGGGCATTGTTGAGGCCTAGATTTGTTGCTTTTCTTTGCCTTCTTGGGGATTAGGCTTGCGAGGGGCAAAGATACTTTGGGCTACCATGTCCTTTTTGCGGGTGTATTTCTTTCTCCTTTGTGGTCTTCTCATTTCCCCCCTCTTACCTTGAGTTTCTTTTCTTCCAACGGGACAGCGAGGGGGGTGCAAAAAACAACTAAAACACCCCATCCTCGAAAAGTATGGATCTTGACGAGAGCTTTCCATATCTGGTCTTAAAGTGCTCTTCGGCCCAACGGTGACTGAGGTACAGAGAGCCAAACAAAGAGAATTTCGTAGATTTCACAAAAGCTTATTTTGCGAATAGCATCTCAGCCCCGAGAGAACTGCATAATATGAAGATCTCACTGCATAGGGTAGGGCCAGGGCTTTCCAACGACCCCCTATGCATGGTCAACGGCCAACGTTAAGTACCCGGTCAATGCATGTCAAACTAGGAGGGGGGGTCCAAGGCCCTAAATAAAACGTTTGCTTTTTTTTCTTGAAGCCGAGATACCCTCCCAAAAGTCCTTAGGTGCAACTCCCAGGTCAAACGGATGAGTTTTGGAGAATTAAAGGGGATGGGGTCCATACTTTTTTTCTGCCCCCCCCTCGCGGGACAGTTGGGCGCCCACGCGGCCGAGCCTTTTTGAGTAGGGCCCAGAGGTGTTATGTCATTGACTTATTGCAGCTCTACATTTTTGCCATTGAATTGTCATGATTATTTCAGTTGTATCCTTGTGCTCTGAAGACACAACCACTTGATTGAATTTTCCTGCTTCAGTTCAATCCTCGTACTCTGAGCACACAAACGCTCCATGCCTTGATGAGTATGCATGTGTTGAGACGAGTGATTGGTTTCGGGCACAGATTCGACGTTCACGAGTATTTTACAGTCCATGGCATTATGGCACGTAAAAACTAAAGGAAACTGGAACATCTTCTGATACCCCTTGGGCCACCAACGTGACGCCCAGTTGTCGGACTGAAAGTTGCAGCCTAGGTAATGGAAGGCAGCTATGAAGCAAATGCCGGCATTTGCTTCATAGCTGCCTTCCTTACCTGGCTTGCGTATCATCTCTCACTTTCAGTGTCTTATAGAGTTTTTGTAAACCGAATGCCTTGCATTTAGGTGCAGGCATGCTCCGTCGCTTTACATCAAGTGACGGCACTTATCATCAGCTCCATTCACGACAACAGATTCTGCTTTCAGACATGCACAACCCCAAAGCATACCAACAGCTAGACTGCTGAATCCTCTTTCCTCCTTTGCAAACCCCACATCACGGCCTTTCGAGCAGGGTAAAAAGGTGTAAATAACTGTAACGGTAAACAGCTTAGCCTGCTCTGATAATTGCTCTGACCTGCTTATTTCTGTCAGGTTCATTGATGTATAGAGTTAATGGTGTTGAAAAACACCGGTTTGGTTTGTGTGTGGATAGGTCAGATGCATGACAGTAGAAAGATTAGGCTGACTCCTCCTCCTTCTTGCTCTTCTTGGGCAGCAGGACGGAGTGGATGTTGGGCAACACACCACCAGATGCAATGGTGACGGTGCCCAGCAGTTTGCTCAGCTCCTCATCGTTACGGATGGCCAGCTGGATGTGACGGGGGACGATGCGGTTCTTCTTGTTGTCGCGGGCAGCGTTGCCAGCTAGCTCGAGCACCTCGGCAGCGATGTACTCAAGGACAGCGGTCAGGTAGACAGGGGCGCCAGCTCCGATGCGCTCAGCGTATTTGCCTTTCTTCAGGTAGCGGGCGACACGACCCACGGGGAACTGGAGACCAGCCTTGGCGCTGCGCGACACAGCCTTCTTGCCTCCAGCGGCCTTCCCGCGACTACCACCAGCGGATACTGTCTTGCCTGCCATGTTATCGATGGGAATATGGAGATGTAAGTGATATAGAAGCTTGTACCTGTCTAAAGCCATGCGCTGATTTAATAGACGACTTGAAGGCCGGATCAGCAGACCAGCCAGCTGTCGGTGCCTGCTGATCCGGTCGTCCGGGCATTTGAACACTTCATAAACGTCTCGCGAGCTCTAAATCTTCAACCACACACCACGCTATATTTTCTCATCAGCATAATGGCACCGAAGACAATTTCTGAGAAGAAGCCCACTGCAATGGCCACTGCCGAGAAGAAGGTCGCGAAGAAGGTCGCAGTCAAGAGCACCGATGGCAAGAAGAAGAAGAAATCCGGCAAGGCAGTCGAATCCTACAAGATCTACCTGTACAAGGTGCTCAAGCAGGTCCACCCCGACACTGGCGTCTCCTCCAAGGCCATGAGCATCCTCAACTCCCTCATGAACGACATGTTCGACAAGATCGCCACCGAGGCTGCCCGCCTGTCCCGCTACAGCAAGAAGCCCACAATGACCTCCCGTGAGATCCAGACAGCTGTGCGCCTGGTCCTGCCTGGAGAGCTGTCCAAGCATGCTGTCTCAGAGGGCACCAAGGCTGTCACCAAGTTCACCTCGGCCTAAGCAGCCCACCCGCTGTTTCTCAAAGGTCTGACAGGCCTCTTCCAAACCAAACCGGTGTTTTTCAACACCACCATTCTTGTTCCCGCAATCAATGGACTCATTCTTGCTCTTGTTTTGAAGGGCAAAATACTTTCACCTAAAGCTGCATGCATCGCATTGATCGCTCCCCAGGCAGGAATAGACAACTGAGCGCATGGACAGAAGAACTGAGCACATTACGTGTCAGCAGTGCCCAGCGGGTATGCACCGTTCTTAACATGACGTGACAGTTGTGAAAGTATGGGACCGAGATTCCCACGTATTATCAATAATTAGTTTTGCTTATGCTTTACCCCCATTCGTTTTATCCCCATGAAGGAGTCCTTGCAGATCCGTTTGAGTTGCTTCCAACTGCTCAGTTAGGTGCCCACGCGGCAGAGCCTGTTGAGCAGGGCCCAGAGGTGAAATGCCATTGACCTTGCAGATTCCAATGCCTCTGAGCTGCCATCAGTGATTCAGATGCAGCAAAATTCAACAGCATAAGGCTGCGTTGAGTTGAGTATGGAAGAAAGCTGAAAGGAGGAATATGGCTGACATTCGACGCATGTACTGCCTAGGTTTTTTTTGGTTAGCTGCCTAAGGTTTTTGTATGCCGCCTAGGGCTTTATTGGTATGCTGCCTAGGGTTTATCGGTATGCTGCCTAGGGTTTTACTCGCTTGAGCTGGTCCACATACCATTAGCTAAATGTCTTGCGCTGACTAAGCCAGGTTTCTAGAAGAACATGAATCTATGAAAGCATGACCAACATTCTCCAGGCAATGACACTACACCTCTGGGCCCTGCACAAAAAGGCACGGCCGCATGACCGCCCAACTGTCCGGTGGGGGGGAAATGGGTCAGGACAGAAGAAACAGGTGAATTGAATTAAATCACGGGACCGTAAGAAGGCTGGAAAATAAGGATAGTCGATGGATTCCCCAGCCTCTGACATGTCCAGCAGGCCTCAACCATAGCCTCCTACCAGGCTACCATGCAGGCCTATGCCGCATCTGCCACAACAGATCGGGCATCGCACCCATGCCCTTGGAAGCCTTTGGCGCCGTCCGGGAGTCTGTCTGTCCCCAGTAGTCATTCCTGGACGCTGGGGTATCGGAAGCAACCATTACCGGTCAGCTCGTTTGAGTGGTGAGGCAAGGTGTACGGCGTTGTGTGTGGTCTGGATCTGACCGGATCTATCAACAAAGATAGATCGAGGAGGAACAGGTGCAAGCAGAGCCTGCATAGTTACGAAAGTATGCAGAAACTGGTGAAAGCTATCGTGTTCGATCTAGATGGGACGATAATCGATACAGGTGAGAGGACAATGTGAGCGGCCGCACGGGCCGGAGGAGGGGGCTATTTCAGGGGTGTTTTCCTGTAGCTTCCCTATTTGATGGTCGGATTCTTTTGCCGACTGCGCTGCCGGCACTCTCTAACCTGGCCAGTGAGTAGAGAAGCTGCGACAACGAACACGTCAGACAAAGGCTGTAGCCGTACCTGCGCTTGAAGTCTGGCCACGAAGACGCCTGCAAGGCATAGCTTTCCATTTATGTCGCCTAGCTACAAGAAGAGTGATGCGGGTTGTGTTCCTACACCGCTCAATGCCCCTAGCCAATTGCCTGCCCGTAAATTGATATCAAATGTTGAATTGCTGCTTGCAGAGTCTCTTTGCCATGACATCTCCCGGCAGGTAGTTGCTAAACACGGCAAAGAGCTTACCCAGGATGTCATTAAGGTGCGAGAAGTCACTTAAATAGGAGTTACTTGGGCGGATTAGGAAGCACGTCCATGTCTTCGCGTGCATGCGCACGCCATGCTTTAACATGCATGTTGGTATGGCAGCGCTTTTAAGACTTGCACCTTACTGCCATGCATCGGTGCTTATGTGACAAAAGGTCTGTGCATGAGTGCGGGGGCCATGCCCGCATGGTCGCTGATCCCCGGTCCACCACTAACACGGTGCCCGGTTTCAATGGCGCAGGAACCATAGTTAAATCACTGACCCTGCCATGCACCTTATGGCATGCCTCCTGAGAGGCTGAAACACTTTCTGATCACCATCATTCCGTTTTTTTCAGCACCAGGTCGGCTGAAGTGCTGGGGCTGATTCAGGGCTGCTTTGGGCTGAATCTGTTTCAAATTCAAATTTAGTTTGGGGGCTTGCAAATGTGTTATCAGAATCGTGACACACCGTCTTTTTTTGTAAATAAATCATGATTTCAGGCAGGTGAAATATTGATGTCGTTCATACTAAACAAACCTGCCCCTGGCCTGTGCAGGTGGCCAGCGGGAAGCGGCCTTTGGATGCTTGGTCAGACGTTGTCCGTCTGCTGGGTATAGAGGCCTCAGCACAGAGCCTTTTGGAAGAGTCAGAGCCCCTCATGGCTGCACAGTGAGTTACCTTTCTCGTGTGAAGCAGAAAAGAAGGTACAAGCTTCCAGTTGTCAGCCAAGCTTGCTGTTACCTTCAAATTATAAGTTAGATACTAATATACAGGTACAGGTTGACATGCGGCGGCCTCTATGCCATGCATCACCCATGGGCGTTGTGTGCAGGCTAGGCAGTGCCAACAGAAAGGAAATCCTACTTCCCTGTCCCAAGGTCCCATCATGGCGGCCTTCCTAGTGCTAGGGAGTGTCCTTTTTGTTCCTCTCCTTCTTTCCTTTAGATCCCCTGACTCTATTTTCCTACTCCCAACTTCACTGTTGGGCGCCCAGGCGGTCGAGCCTTTTTCAGCAGGTTTTCCCAGTGGTGTAACGTCATTGACATAGTACTAGGCCTGAACGGATGGCTTCCTTAACCCACGCCTCACGGCTTATTGTTTGCGGAGGGACCAATGTATGACACCTGCACTCGTGTTTCGGCGTCAAAGCTTTTGGGGTGTAAGGTCATTTTTAGACGAATGTTTTTTCTTTAGCTATCCTCTATCGTTTTCTTCTCACCCCCCACACTGTGCGGCAGAGAGAAAAGGATAGCCGGCCGGCTGTAGACAAAACTGGGGGGATATCCTGGAGATGGGGGCAGTAGTGGTATTTTATATCCAAGTCACACTATCACTCCACACCTGTTAAAGCCAGGAGGTTTTCCGTGGTATATAGCAGGTAAGGTTGTGGGAAAAAGAGTGTAGGCCTAAAATAGAGCTCGCCAGCTGCAGGTTGCATAAGGTGTTCCGCGGGTTGCTGCAGGAGAGTTGTGTATTGGGGGGGGAGGGGCGACATCATCCCGTGCACCCCCATGCGCGCCTGCGTTTTGGGGGTTTGGGGGGCAGGTTACAGCCACATAGCGGCGCGGGCTGCCTGTCCTGTGAAACACTCCCCTGATCTGCGTCTCCCGCTGTAACCGCGCTCTCCCCGAAGGTTCGGCCCGGCCTGTGGTCAGCCCAGGGCGTTCAATGTAATTGATATTCAGGCAATTTTTGCCTGGTTATCAGGCACATATTGCTTATTACAATCATTTGCCACTCGCTCCAAAAATAATTCCCCAAAGTGATTGATCACCAGATAGGACGACTCTGACGCCGCCCCCCCCTCCCACCCCAGCATTGCAAATCATGATAGATGCCACTCCGCCACTCGCCCCAAACATACCGTTGACCGGCATATATATACTTATTTATATATTTCATGGCCACAGTCAATGACTATGACGCCCCCCCCACCCGCTCCTGCTCCTCCTCCCCAGGTGGGCAGACGCCCGCATGCTGCCTGGGGCAATGCGCCTGCTGCAGCACCTGAGCGACCACGGCATACCCATTGCAGTGGCCACAAGGTGAGCAGTTGAAATGAAGTGTCCGCTCTTCCACGCAGGCACGTCGAAAATGAACTGTACATTTAAACGCCGCTACCGTAGATTTGATTTGCCTTCCCCAGGTTTGAATTCTCTGTTATTTTCATGCTCTGCTCCCGGGTCAAAATCAGTTGTTCAATGCTCAACTCCCATTGAGTAGACTTAATTTTGTAATCTGTTTCCTTGGCAGCGAATTTTGCTTAATTTAAGCTCCGCAAGATTCCCTGCAGGCAGGTAGTGATGATACCTTCTTTCCTGGACCCCAGCCTTTGTATTTAGGGTTCCGAGTTTGGGCCTCCTGGAAATGGGAGCCTTCCTGACTCACGGTGTTTAGTGCCTTGCTGCTCAAGCCCCTCCACACCAGCACCACATACCACTCACCACTCACCAGCAGCCTATCTCCACGACTATTTTGCCCCCCCCTCCCCCCTTGGTCCTCTTTATGTTTTCATCGCTAAGCAATATCACACACCTGGAGAAGAGGTCCGCATGTGTTCAAGGGCGGTACCCCTCAGTCCCTCACACAGCCAGCCTGCGACCCCTCACCCCCTCCAGCCTGTTCATCCCTATCGCCGCAAACCCACCTCCCTTGCCCCTCCCTGGTCCTACTCCTCGTCCTTGCTCCCCTCTTCCCCACGTAGTTCACAGACTCTTGAACATACACACTTTTCACTCCTCCCTCCCACTGCTCCTTCCCCCTCCACTTTCACACCTCATTCCCCCCCCCGGCTGCGCCTCGCTCCACCTCACACCCCACTCCTCCTCTCCGCAGCTCCACCCTGCTCCTCTTCCCTGTTGCCCCTCTCCCCTCCACTTTCACGCCTCATCTCTAACCCCCGCTGCGCCACGCTCCACCCCTCACTCCACTCACTTCTGCTGCTCCTCTTCTCTTTCCTGTTGATACCTGCTTCCCCCTCTCACCCCTATACAGGTAGAGGCCTGTCGAGTTGGGCCCATAAGTATAACTTACGTAATTTCAGTATTCACACCACCCCGTGCCCCTTCACCGCTCCTATTTCCTGCAGCACCCCACGGGCCACTTTCAACCAGAAGCTTTCGAAGAAGCCTGAGCTCAGGCAGCTGTTGCAGCACGTAGTTTGCGGTGATGAGGTGGGCATCCTTGCTTAGGGTTGATGCTGCAGGGTTGATGCTGCAGGGTTTCTGTCCTATCGTTGAACAAAAGCTCTCGAAGAAGCCTGAGCTCAGGCAGCTGCTACAGCACTTTGTTTACGGTGATGAGGTGGGAATCTTCGCTCAATTTCAAGGATTTAAGCTTTAGGGTGAAGGGTTGAAACTACAGGGTTGAGGACTTAAGCTGAGGTGTCTCAAGCGATTTTAAAAACTCCTTTTCTTCTATAAAGTTTTTTTTTTTTTTTTAATATTTGTGTAGGGTTAAGGGTTAAAGCTTTTGAGAGAGGGGTTTAAGACGTAGGGTTGAGGGCTTAAGTTTACAGGTTTTAGCTGAAGGGAAAAGGGTTAAGCCTACGGTATGAGTTACGGTTTTCAGCTTGACAGATGAGGTCCGCGGTCCCTTGGACCGTTCGGCTGGATTGATGGGATCATTTCTGTGCCAGTGGTGCCTGACCTCGCAGCTGCCCTCATGATGTCGTGCCGAAGCGGAAGCCCCTGGTCAGTGGCACAGGGCACAATCCAAGAGCTGACAAGAAAGCACGCCTTAGCGAGTGTCCTGCCGTCTTGCAGCCTTTGGCTTGGCGGGCAGGAGCCGGTAGCCCGGTGCCGAGCCTTTTACGCACAGCTCAAAACCCAGGTCAAGACCCCGGGCAAGCCCAGCAACCCAGAGCTGGATCCAAACCGTTTCACGGTAACACCAAACCCTCAATCGTAAATTGAAGTTACCCTTGGCAAGCTGGGGATGGATCCAAACTGTTTTTTAAGTCCTGAACCCGGAACCTTGAACCCCATACCCTGCACCCTGAAGCGTGAGCACTGCACCCGGAACCTTTAACCCCATACCCTGAACCCTGAGCCTTGAACCCCAAACCCTGCACCCGAAACCTGGAACCCAGGTTACCCTTGGCAAGCCAGAGCCAGACCTGTTCCTCGCGGCTGCCAAGCTGTTGGGTCAGTCGCCGCAGGATTGCATCGCTGTGGAGGATGCGGCCAGCGGAGCCGAGGTGCGTTGTCCAGGGGCTGACGGCTGAGGGTTAAAATCCCAGATTTAAAACCCTGAGAATCGTGTCACAGTGGATGCAGCTAGCAGCGCATGATTACAGATCGGCTGGCTAACCGGAATTTAAGTTCAAGCTCAGAGCCTCTGCACTGGAGCGAACAGCCACTTGGACTGTGACCGTGAGCTGAACCCTGACGTACCTTGACTTTTGCAGTGAGGTTTGCGGGGAAATGTACGATGATGAAGTCCATAGTTGTCACCATTGGCATTAGGCTGTGCCAACGCCCTATGATCTATTGAGAATGTACATATTGTCGGCAAGTCTTGACATGGAATTAAAATTTAAACATGAGCCGTGACACATGTGTTTGCCAGCTAGGCAGTCTGCGTCCTGCGACGACATGCAAGGCAATGATATTCATTGCCGGTACACGCACGACCATCATCTGACCCCTGGCCGTCCTAGACATATTAAATGTCTAAATATGGACCCCGGTACATGCGTTTCATTGCTGCACAGCCTGCGTCGCAGTATGCACTGCAGTCATCACCCTCAGCAAGGCCACTATCTGGCCCCTTCGAAATAAAATATTAAACCGATATTGACCCCTCGCATGTGTGTTTGGTGGCCGCGCAGTCTGCGTCCCGCGCTGGGATGCGTGTGGTCCTGATTCCGTCTCAAGTGGACACTTCAGGGTACCCCCAGGCGGAACCTGACTGCTTGTCAGGTCAGTGACGGCACACGTCCGATGAGTGATGACAGCACTGTTGTCAATGAATGTTCACGCTTTTTAGCTGAAGGAAGTTTAGGGGTTAAGGCCTGCTGCTGCTGCGGCGGCGGCGGCGGAGGCGGAGGGTGACAATTATACGCTGGCCGTGACAATTGCTGACCATCAACGAGGGGCGACCAGTCATTCCAACCCATCAAGTATTATAATGCCACCCAGGACAGGATGGCAAAAATAGAGAAGGCCCCGGTCTGGCTTCGCATTGCATGCTGCCCTCCCTCCAGGTAGCTTTCCAGGTAGCTCTCCATGTAGCTTTCCATATGACCCTCTCTCCATGCAGTGCTTGACTACGTCTTCCACAGGCCTTGCCAGGCTTGCCACCTTGGCATTGCTGTTCATGAGAGAGGGTACGGCCCCTAAACCTGCCTCTAAACCTGCCCCTATACTTGCCCCTACTCAAACCCTATACCTGGCATCCAGTGAGCATGCTGGAATGGGCGTTGCCGCTGCTCTGCCTCACCCCAACCCCCCTCAGCCCATGCCCACAACCTACCTTCCCGCTTTGTGTTCCCCCTCGTTGCTCTCGTTATTACTTATCACATATAAATGTCATCCACCCACCCAGAATTGTATCTTCCTATCACATGCCTGCCTTCCCCCCTTCGATCGTCACCCGACGCGTAGGTGTGTGCCAGCTGTTGCCTTCCCTTCTGGCCTTCGAGCCCCAGTCGCTGGGCCTGCCACCTTTCAAAGACCTCATAAACGGGATCACGCCTATGGACGTACCGTTGCAAATCAAGGGGACCGTCGTGAAAGGCTTTGGCAGGGGGAGCCGGGTGGGTGGTGGTGCGGGGTGAGAGGTGGGGAGCAGGGTGGGTGGTGGTGCGGGGTGAGAGGTGGGAATTAGGGTGGGTGGTGGTGCAGGGTGAGAGGTGGGGAGCAGGGTGGGTGGTGGTGCGGGGTGAGAGGTGGGGAGCAGGGTGGGTGGTGGTGCGGGGTGAGAGGTGGGAAGCAGGGTGGGTGGTGGTGCGGGGTGAGAGGTGGGAAGCAGGGTTGGTGGTGGTGCAGGGTGAGAGGTGGGAAGCAGGGTGGGTGGTGGTGCGGGGTGAGAGGTGGGAAGCAGGGTGGGTGGTGGTGCGGGGTGAGAGGTGGGGAGCAGGGTGGGTGCTGGTGCGGGGTGAGAGGTGGGGAGCAGGGTGGGTGGTGGTGCGGGGTGAGAGGTGGGAAGCAGGGTGGGTGGTGGTGCAGGGTGAGAGGTGGGAAGCAGGGCGGGTGGTGGTGCGGGGTGAGAGGTGGGAAGCAGGGTGGGTGGTGGTGCGGGGTGAGAGGTGGGAAGCAGGGTGGGTGGTGGTGCAGGGTGAGAGGTGGGAAGCAGGGTGGGTGGTGGTGCGGGGTGAGAGGTGGGAAGCAGGGTGGGTGGTGGTGCAGGGTGAGAGGTGGGAAGCAGGGTGGGTGGTGGTGCGGGGTGAGAGGTGGGAAGCAGGGTGGGTGGTGGTGCGGGGTGAGAGGTGGGGAGCAGGGTGGGTGCTGGTGCGGGGTGAGAGGTGGGGAGCAGGGTGGGTGGTGGTGCGGGGTGAGAGGTGGGAAGCAGGGTGGGTGGTGGTGCAGGGTGAGAGGTGGGGAGCAGGGTGGGTGGTGGTGCGGGGTGAGAGGTGGGAAGCAGGGTGGGTGGTGGTGCGGGGTGAGAGGTGGGAAGCAGGGTGGGTGGTGGTGCGGGGTGAGAGGTGGGAAGCAGGGTGGGTGCTGGTGCGGGGTGAGAGGTGGGAAGCAGGGTGGGTGGTGGTGCGGGGTGAGAGGTGGGAAGCAGGGTGGGTGGTGGTGCGGGGTGAGAGGTGGGAAGCAGGGTGGGTGGTGGTGCGGGGTGAGAGGTGGGAAGCAGGGTGGGTGGTGGTGCGGGGTGAGAGGTGGGAAGCAGGGTGGGTGGTGGTGCGGGGTGAGAGGTGGGAAGCAGGGTGGGTGGTGGTGCGGGGTGAGAGGTGGGAAGCAGGGTGGGTGGTGGTGCGGGGTGAGAGGTGGGAAGCAGGGTGGGTGGTGGTGCGGGGTGAGGGGTGGGAAGCAGGGTGGGTGGTGGTGCGGGAGGTGAGTGGGGCAGTGCGTAGGAGAGATGCCAGCCTGCATTTTCTGCGTGCTGAGTTGTGTACCTTTTATGCATATTGGCAGTGGGTGGCGATGCAGGAGCTGGGTTGGCGCTCTGAGGTGGGGAGATGCCATCCAACGTTATCTGGGTGCTAAGTCGCATACTTTACGAACAGTGCTCCGCCGATTACAGTCCTTTTGTATGCTGGATCACGTAGCTGAGTTTCAGTCCCCCCACTTCCGAGGCAGATTCAGCTGCTTTAACGAGTAGGGGACGTAAGTACTTACACGATTTCTGATTACAGCGCAATGGCACAGCAGTGCCGAGGATAGATATTGGAAGTGGAAGTAGAGGAGAGGGATGCCACTCTGCGTTATCTGGGGGCTGAGTTGCATGCAGTAGGATGCATGTTGGCAAGGGGAAGCAGGTTGAGTGATCCGGGCATCCCTTCTGCACCATGACAGATTGGTTGTTGCATTGTTTGAGTTGACACGTTCACATTTGAATATTCTTCCCGCCTGTGTGTTCAAGGAGCTGGGCATCCTAACTGCCACCCGCTGAACTGAAGCATCAAAAAGCTGTGCGAGAGTTTGGGGGGGGGGTGCAGGAGGTAAAAATGGTTTGGCGGGGGGGGCACAAGGAGTGATACAGTGGTGGCAGGGAGGATAGTGTGACGCTGCATCCACCCTTGGGGATTTTTCAATCAATTTCTCCCCAATCGTGCGTAACAGGAGCTGGACAGCCCCTTTCTGCGCCTCAACAAATGTTTGCATCAAAACGTCCACACTTCAGTCTTTTATCGGCCTGTGTGTAGCAGGAGCTGTGCATTCCCAACAAATGTGTGGACGGTGCGTCGCTGCGTCCACACTTCAGTATTTTTTTATCAGCCTTTCCCCCCGACGTGTTTAACAGGAGCTGGGCATCCCCACTGCCAACGTGGATGGCGCGTCGCTGCATGCCAGCCTGAATGAGGCTGTCACGGGGATCTACGCGGGCTGGGCGTCCATTGGGGACTCCGATCAGGTGGGAGTTGGACTCGGATCAGGTGGGAGGTGGACTCGGATCAGGTGGGAGGTGGACTGGGATCAGGTGGGAGGTGGACTCGGATCAGGTGGGAGCTCAGCCAGGGTACTTCAGCTACCATCCAGCTTCATGACGACCGACAGCTGGGGGCTTGTTTGCAGCTTGCTCCATTGCCTGGGCTGCTGGTCTCAAGCCAGTCCAGGTTCGAACGTTGGTCCCATTGGCCCAGTGATGGCTGCTAAGCGGCTTGCCAAAGGTGGTCTGGTGCGTATTGAAAATAACATTGACAGCGAATTACCAATCAATATCCAGATCCAGGTCTAGTTTCTAGCGTTGATCCACAATCCAGATCCTGTTCCCAACCTTGGTCGACGACCCAGGTTCTGTTCCCAGCCCGGATCCATCATCCAATACCTGATCTTGGTCCTCATCCTTAATCCAGATCCTGTTTTCAAACCTGATCCACGATCTAGATCCAGATCTTGTTCCCAGCCCTGAACCACAATCCAGATCAAAACCTGTTCCCAGCCCTGACCCACAATCCTGATCCAGATCCTGTCCCCAATCTTGATCCACAATCCAGATCCTGTCCCCAGCCCTGATCCTCTATGTTGAAACCGGCAGGTTTACAAGACAGCCCTGAGCATTGGCTGGAACCCACACTTTGGCAACACACACAAGACGTGTGAGCCGTGGATCCTGCACTCCTTTGACGCCTCCTTCTATGACCAGGAGGTGAGAGGTTTGTGACGCCTGTTTACGAATAGGTTGCATGCCCCAGTCATCTTGGGGGGTGAGGGTTAAGGTTTTGATTGGCAACACGCTCGAGACGCGTGAGTCCTGGATCCTTGAATAACGCCTATTATTTTCATCAGGATGTGAGGAAGGCGGAGTGGAAGGACACGCCCTTTTATGACCAGGAGTCCAAGAGGGGATGGGGTTAAGGGGCCACTGGGCAGCTGCCCCTGGGCTGATGGGGATCTACCTATGATTGGCCTACCAATGTTGGCCCAAACAACAGCGTGTGTAACTGCAACAGGCCCTCAGGGCCCTAGGCCGTAATGTAGCTGAATTGTTTGTGATGGAACCCTCGAAATTTGAAGTGGATGGAGCCGATGTGTGCGGCCTGTTTGGTGAGCGCACGAGCTGTGCTTTTCCCCTCGCTGCCAGTCCGCCACGCACCAGCCAGGGCTTAGCTTGGCTTCTTCCCTTCCCTGTTGCTGCATGTGTCATGATGCCTGCTTGTCTGGCTGAAGCCCGGCTGCCTGAAACTTCCGCACTCGGAATTCTGAAACGCTGAAGCTTTTTGATGCGTGCAGATCCGGTTGTCAGTTTGTGCTTATGTGAGACCTGAGGCAAAGTTCACAAGCTTGCAGGTAGGCCGCTAGGGTCGGTACAACCTGAGCCTGGAAGGTCACACATTGCTAGTAGGATGTGGGGTTCACACTTCAGAAACCCTTCAAACCTCGACCTCACACTTTGAAGGTACCAGGGCAGGTGCAGGACACACAAATTCCTCAGCTTTGCAATTCTATGGTAGGAAACCTGCTGCAGACAAATATATGATATATATCAGTGATACCACACCTCTGGGATTCCTCTGGGCCATGCTTGCAAGGCTTGGCCGCGTGGGCGCTCTGACTGTGGCACAGACAAATAGATGTCGGCGCAACATCGATGAAGGCTGGGAGCTGAGTAAACGGTTCAGAGTTGAAATCGCCTACCCTGCTCAGCATCCATTGCAGCTAGGAGTATAGATCAAGGTTGAAGCTGCGGAAGTCCAAAGGCTGAAACCAATGGGTTTGAATGAAGGTTGAAAATGTTAACCCTAACCAACGGCGTTGGCTGCCGGGAGCTGAATGTAGGTAAATGGTTTCAACTGTCGACCCTAACCACCTCTGGATTTGAGTATAGGCCCATCGAAGCTGAAATTCCTTCTTGAAGCAGCACATGTCATTTCGGTCTGCCACTGAATTTCAATCGGCTGTTACTGAAATATCAAATGTTTGACATGTTGCTGGTGCTTCAGGCCCTCATAGACCGAATTTTGCTGGACGGGGAAGTGTCGAAGATCGCCTTGGAGGACCCACGACTGCAGAAGCACAGCTTAGACGCTTTCCTGGCACCCAGCACAACGGTTGAGGCTTAATGCGAGGGTTGCTTTGTCTAGGGCCAGAGTATAAAGAGTGATATGGTTTTCGTCAGGTTCCATTATTTTTCGTATCTGTTTTCTAGTGTGCTGGCTTAGGTTGAATCAATGATGTCAATTGTCACACCTCTGGGCCCTGAGCAGGACATAGAGGCTTAGGATGGCTCGGCGGTTATGTGCCGTCGAAAATCTCGGTGCCCTGCTCAATAAGGCTCGGTCGAGTGCACTGTCTGATGAGTGATGAGCATAGGGATAGCAGGGCGGTTCCTTCAGTGCTTGTTATTGGGCATTGCCTACCGAGCTTCAGCCCCTTGGCCAGTTGAACTTGTTGAACGTTGCATCCATCATGGAATGGATGGACTGGCCAATCCTGCGAGTGTTTTCTTAGGCTGTGAAAAATATTTCGAGATTATGGGTGTTCATACATCTGTTCCCTGAATGATTACAAACACGAAGACATTGTGTCGATCTCAGAAGTGCCCTTGGGGAAGTCCACTTTGTTTGCATGGCCTTATATTATCACCACTTGCAGTAAACAGTTGTTCTTACAAACCAGCTAAGTCCCCCGGTATCTATTACCCTATATATAGGGAGGGTGGTACCACTCCTTAGCCCCCTTGCTTTGCCTCCTGCTGTTGCTGTGCTGCTCCGGCTCATTTATCTGATTAGGCTCATCAGGTTCATCCCTATTTGCGCATTCTTAAGCATCCATTGCAGCCCAAATGTGAAGATGAGGGAGGGTTTGATGTCAGTTTAGTTGAATCTTTCGAAGCGGGGGCATTTCTGAGGTTCAGGCTATCAAATTTGCCAGGGTTTAGGGTTTCAAATGCTTTGTTTCCTCCGTTGGGCCTTGCAACATGTCTTTCATTGTGTATGTGACCTCTGCTGCTATCTATTGGGTGCTCTTACCGAAGAAAAAGCTACAGTCCAAGATATACCGGTATTCAGTACATTTCAAAAATCAAAGCATACCGTGCAGTCCATGTAATCTTCCTGGAGTACCTGTCCTTCGAAACTAAATATTTTGCGTGCAATAGTCACTATGCCCCCATGTTGCCCCCAGTCAACTCCCCAGCCTGGCAAAGTTTGAATTTCCGAAACTTTCTCAACACGCAACCATTTCAGTCGCTCTCCTGGATTTGAGTTTACACATGCCATGCATGCACGTAGAAAATCACGCTGCACACCATACAACCGGACACAGGGCCCTATTCGTTGACATACAATATCATTCTGTGTTATCAGATTGGCAGATTCCCGCCACAATCTGTACATCGAGACTGATATAGCTTGAGCACGTCGCTCCACAGTGGCACCAGGCAAAAATAACGATTGTGAATTGCGCAATATGCATCAAAACGGACCAAATCGAAGCAGGACCACAAAGGTCTCTGAGCAGGGCGCAGGGCGTACTGCATAACGAGCAGGCCGTACTGCATACGGCGCTTATACAAGCGTGTACCGGTATTGCGAACCCTTCAGTTGCCTCGCTGGCTAACTCGTCTGCCGGAGGTGTCAATGCGATAAGCACAGTTTATTTCAGCTTACCGAACGGAATATAGAAAGGCCTAGCGGGGATTAAATCTGCCCACCCCGTAGACGTTTGGCCTGAACAACACCCCTGGCTTGTGACCATCCCACAAGACGCGGAGCATCCCAGCTGAACTACAATGCATGTCCATACCGCGGCGACGAGCAACATGAGCGACCCTAGCTTCAAGCAAAGGTGCGCGTCCGATGTACCGTACAAGCGATTCGAGAATCTTACAGCGTAGACGAGCACTGAACCATTCCAGAAGTAACACAGCATCCCCAACCTTTCCACTCCCTCTGAGAAGCTGCTCCCGATCATGCATGTGCAGCAGCCGAGATACGGTATCTTAACTGGTTTTCCATGCATGAGTTTTCCATGCATACACCCCCATGTAGGATCGCCCCCACTGCCCCCCACCTCCCAACCAGTAGCAATGCGGCAGCCGCGAGCAGCACAGCGCGGCCAGCAACCACTAGCTGCATCCTGTCAATGCATATCAGCTCCGGTGCTGCCGCCGCCGCCGCCGCAGCAGGCCCCCAGCACCCCTCCTGGTGCCCTCAGCTGCCCTACCCGCTGCCCAGCGGTCCTTCGATGTTCCGCCGCGGCCTCCCACCCCCATTGATCCTCGACAGCCTGCTGGGCCCCAGCTGCGCCGGGGAGGTCTGGCACCGCGGCGGCACCGCACCCGCGCCGCACTCACCGCTGAAAGCCAGGCGACACCCCATGACCTGCAGCCCCAGCAGAAGCAGTGCATGGCTGCAGAGGCTCTCCCTGCAGACCGTCTTCGTCACGCGGCCTGCAACCTCGCCGACCCTGTCAACGAGCAGCAGTGGCAGCGGCAGCAGCTGCCTGCCGATGGGGCGCGGCTCCAGCAGCCTCTCTGCTGCGTCATCCCCCAGCCGTCACCTTTCTCCTACTAGGTCCACCACAGGAGTTAGTACTGCCCGCCGGCAGAAGGCCATTAAGCCCCTGTTGCGCATCAACCTGCGCCCAGACGTACTACACTTCCCGGCGGTGCGCAACCGAGGGCGCCCAGTAGCAAGCAGCAGGGTCACCGCCACCGATTGGTCCGGCGCCTGGGCGCTCCAAGGCAGGGCCGCAACGGGGGAATCTGAGGCAGCAGCAGCAGTAAGCGAGTCAGGTGGACGTTTTGGGAGCCCCATGCCCGGCTCGAGGCACAGCTCTGTCTTCGGCAACGAAAAGCTCGTGCCAGGCTCCCTAGCACTTTCGCGCCGGATGTCCCGTCACCGTCCCTTGCCGTCCGTGGACGACGTCACCCAGGCAGAGGACGCGGTGGCAGGGGAGGATCAGAGCAGGCCCAGCTTCGCGCACAGCCTTGACACAAATCCCCCCTTAATGTCTCATCCCGGAGCTGTGGATCTGGTCCCAGAGCCGGGTCATGTTGGCGCCAGCTTCCAGCCTGGAGCAAACGACGGCGATGTTGACCAGGACGCGCCTCTGCCCGAGCGGGATGATTCTCTCCGCCTGGAGAATTCCGTGCTGCGCCTGGAGCAGTCCACGCGGTCGCTGGCCACCACCGCCAACGAGGAATGGGAGCTAGAGACGGTGAGCTCCGGCGAGGAGCCAGAGGACGAAGAGGAGGCGCACTCAAGGATGACCAAGTTGCTGGGCAGGGCGAGCAGGAGCGTGCGGCGAAGGGACAGGGACGCGGCTGCGGAGCAAGACTGGCAGCTGGAGCAAGCGCTGGCGATGGAGCGTGCGCTGCAGCAGCAGCTGGAGGAGGATCAGGATCAGGACCCCGAGCTTCTCGCGCTCATGGGTCTGGCACCGTCACCTCAGTCGTCACCGCTGCAAGCCCTCGAAGATGCCACAGGCAACAGCCGAGGGAGCAGTGAGTGCGGCGGCAGCCGCCCGACCACGGCGAGGCTATCGCGCCTCCCGGAAGGCAAGCGGCCGCCGAGCAGGCTGGGATCGCCGGGGTCACTCGCAGAGCCAGATCTCGGGCTGCAGGACCCCAGTAGCAGCAGCCCTCTCCAGCCCTCGCCGGAGCACTCTCCTAGAAGCCCCATGGATGACGGCTTGGCCTCGCCCTCGGCAATGCTCTCTGATGCGACCTTCAGCCCCGAGGACAGCAGGGACCCCGCCGCCGCAGAAATGACCCTGATCATGCCCGCCTTTGCTTTCGGCGGACATCACGTGAAAGCCGCCGTTTACATCATGCCTGCGATGCATCCCAAGCAGGCTGCCTCGCCTGGGCAGCCTTCCAGGCACATCCAGACGAACGCGGACCCGCTCCTGCTGATAAGGCCGCATCTGAGCATCGTCCCGGCGATGCCACACGTGGACATTGGCCCGCTGAGCCCGCCTTCCGGCGGCTCGCCGTCCTCGCCCCGCAAGTCACCGACGCCGCACTGGACGCTAGCGCCGACTTCTCCAAAGGCACCGCCCGCCTCGCCGCTGCGGCAGAAGCAGAGGCTGTGGCAGGTTGGGCCTGCACAGACTCGAGAATCTCCAGGCCGAAGGAGTAGCCATCCGAATCTCCGTGGCATCCTCATGACGTCGCCGCTGGAAAGCATCGGGCTGGCTGCGCCGGAGGGGCATGGGAAGCCGATTCCGCGGGGCGCCCGGAGCTGCCTCGCTGCCGATCCAGCAGCTGTGGTAGGTGAGCGCTCACCAGGTACCTTCCAGAGCTCTGGCGCTGACTTGGCGTCTCCAGGGGCTCCAAGGTGGGGCAGCGAGCTCCGCACCATTAATGAAGCTGCAGGCGGGGATGACGAGGTTCAGGAGGGCGGGGACGCATGCACTGAGACGGTGCGGGCGCCTAGCACGCAGCTTTTGGTGCGGAGGGATGAGGTGGGCGGGGGCGTGCAGGGTGGGGTGCAGCCGCTCGTGGGCCAAGACAGTTTGCCGCAACCTCCTGCAGCCCTGGCTCCCTCTGTGAACGCTGGCGGCGTGCAACAAGGAGGTGCTTCTGGCAGCAGCGTGATGCAGCTGGTGGTGTCAGGCGAGCCGGGGCCGCTGCTGGCGGCCGCAGCGGCGCCGCCGTTGCCGCCGGGGCCGGTCGATCTGGTCTGGCACACCTCCAGCGTTAGCCCGCTGGCTCCGAATCCGCTGTTGGGTGTCGGTGCCCAGCTAGGCGGAGGAGGCATGAAGGTCCAGCGACGGCAGCAGTTGCTGTAGCGGTCCCTCGCAGGGGATGCCGTTGCCGCATACGGCGCTGCCCGCTGTCCCATTTGCAACCGTCAGGGCGGGCTTCCCCTCTGGGGTCACGGTCAGGAACATGAGCGGAAAATCTGAGGCTGGGGGAGCGCCTCTGCCGTCCGACTCAAGTTTTGGGCCTTGGCTCAAGTCATAGTTGCAGTGGGATGGGTAGGTGGTCGCTGCTCTCGTCATGTCATACTCTACATGGTTTAAGCGTTCACTCGAGATCTTCTGGTGTTTGGTCCGTGGGGCGCCAACAGACGTGGGATCTGTGCCCGCAATTAGAAAAGGGATCCAGACATCCAGTATGTCGCGATCTGATCCAGATCAGACCCACTACTCAGGTGTGATGCATGGCAAGAGAGGCGGGAAATCAAGTGTGACATCGTAGTCTGTGGATCAATGGGGCATGCCACACTCTTAGACATAACCCTTTGTTGGTGACGCAGGTCTTAGTCAGGTTTCGTATGTAGGCCAGGTTTCAGGAGTTGACAGCCTACGCATCTATGTACCGTACCTAAGAGTTGACAGCCTATGTACAGCCTATGTACAGCCTATGTACAGCCTATGGCCATGTACCGTATCCAGCTGCCATGTTTAGTTCATACTCCCGGTTCTTCAGAGGACAGGAATTCAGGTACGGTTTGAAGTGTCTAGCTGGCCAGTCCATCTGCGTTGGATATATAGTGACGACGCACTTCTTGCGTTATCCTCTTGTTTGGGAGCCATCGACTGTGGCTATTGATGCAGCAGATGGTAGTAGGTTGTCGATCGTAAGTACGGTACTGGCAGGGGTACTGGTGTAGGCAAAGAAGATCCCTCCGATGTCGCTATGTAGGTACCGCATGCATGTTACGAAACTATTTAGCGGTATACTAACTTTTAGTCATGTCACCATTCTTCTTCTTCTTCTTAGCAGACAGACAGACAGACAGACAGACTTAAAGCACATTAGGTTTTTTCTGCAGCTCACCGGGCGATGTAGTACCGAAGTACCGCAGTCCTGCTGCGATTTTGTGTGCGCATGTTGGGCTAAGGGTTTAGGGTTGAGGCCCATACATGGCCACGGCGCATAATAAAATGTCCGGAAATATTCCGCCCTCTGAAGCGTTGCTAGGAATGTTTCTGCCTATTTTCTTACCCGTCCACTCATTTACGTGCCGGCTGCAATGTGCAGGGAATGCCGGCTAACATCAATTTCATGCAATGAATGGACGGCCGACCTTTCGCATTTTTCTCACGTCCGGTATGTTTTCATGTCTTCTGCACCAGTCTCTTTTTGTTCTCAATTGCAAAGGCTGAGAAACTCGTGTCAGTTTTCGATTCTCCAGTAGTTTATCAGGGTAGCTGCTGGCTGTGAGCTACAGCTTTTGCAACCTAGTTTTGCAACAGCATGAATGCCTCCAGATTTTTGGGGGGCCTTGGGGGTCACTTATCATGCAATACTTGAGGATAGCAGATTCATACCGCCAGGATGTCATGTTTGTTCCTCATGCTTGTTTTTCTTTTGCCTTTTCAGACATTTTGTTGGCGTGGTAGTGTGGTGCATTGTCTTCCTAAGTTCATGTCCATGCAGGGTTACCCAGTACGACTGTTTGGGTCCAAATCCCGTACCCTTTACCGTGTCGTGTCACACCATTTAACAAAACAGTACCGTGTTGAACACCGTGTCGGCCATTTTCATACCAGTCCGGCCATTTTGACCGTACCATGTTCGTTTCTGCACCGTACCGTGTCACCACATCGTATTTTCGTACAGGGTAACCCAGAGCTTTGAGCGGGCCCTGAGGTGTAACGTTATTGACAGGGTAACCCTGTGTCTATGGGCACCAAGTTTAGGACGGTGCATACCCGCTGGGCCCTGCTGTATGCTCGTCCGCGTGGTGCTGGTAGGGAATGACCATGCTCAATTTCAGTCACCATGCACAGTCAGGACCATGGTGCAGCACTTGCAAATAGGACAGATGACCCCTGGCCAAGATATCAGGGTGGCCAGAGAGGGTGACAGTGTGTTGTGCATCTCATAAACTGATTGGCTTCCTTGTGCAATTCATCCAGGTAACAGTCTGCCCTAAATCATTTAACATAATTGCTGTCTAAATTCAGGATGCGATTTTTTCCATCAGATCGTATGCATGGGACAGATCACAGATGGTTGCAAAAGTTCCAGGATGTAGCGTGCAGGCTCACCAATCACAACCCTTGTCTCATGTCCTCGTGGCTGGACTGGCAGCTCGAAGGGGCACAGGTGCAAAGCAGGGCAAGTGCGATCTGACCACAAAATACGGACTGGTACCGGTATGCACACTCTGTCAAAAGGGTAATACAAATTTCAGGATCCGTCTAGTCCTAAACAGGTCACGCCTGCATGGCTCATCCCTTCCCATGCTTGGAATGGGTGATGAACTGTGCAGACCAGCATGCTTTATCGTTTGATAGGTGGTGTTGAAAAACACCGGTTTCAGTGGGAGCTCCCAGCAGCTTTGGGTCACTTAGCCTCCGAATCCGTAGAGGGTCCTGCCCTGGCGCTTGAGAGCGTAGACTACGTCCAGAGCAGTGACAGTCTTGCGGCGAGCGTGCTCGGTGTAGGTAACAGCGTCACGGATAACGTTCTCGAGGAAAACCTTGAGAACTCCGCGGGTCTCCTCGTAGATGAGGCCACTGATGCGCTTCACGCCTCCACGACGAGCCAGGCGGCGAATGGCAGGCTTGGTGATGCCCTGGATGTTGTCGCGAAGGACCTTGCGGTGGCGCTTGGCGCCTCCCTTTCCGAGTCCTTTGCCTCCCTTGCCGCGTCCAGACATTGTAACAGATTGAAGTTGAAGGAGGAAGAGAAGGGATATTTAGATTTGTTATATGTCTTCCAAGCCCTGTAAAAATAGAATATGCCCTTCGGTTGGCACGACAGCCAAGCCTGCTGATCCGACCCCTGTTCGCTTCCATGACCGGATCAGCAGATGTGGACGGTGTGTCGCATGCATAAAGTGAGGGCGTTTAAGGCATTAGACAACCTTCATATTTTTTCACCGACCACTTACAATGGCCCGCACCAAGCAGACCGCCCGCAAGTCCACCGGAGGTAAGGCCCCCAGGAAGCAGCTGGCTACGAAGGCAGCTCGCAAGAGCGCCCCTGCTACTGGAGGCGTGAAGAAGCCCCATCGCTACCGCCCTGGCACTGTCGCCCTACGAGAGATCCGCAAGTACCAGAAGTCCACCGAGCTTCTGATCCGCAAGTTGCCATTTCAGCGCCTGGTCCGTGAGATCGCCCAGGACTTCAAGACCGACCTTCGCTTCCAGTCCTCAGCCGTTCTGGCACTCCAGGAGGCAGCTGAGGCGTACCTGGTCGGCTTGTTCGAGGACACCAACCTGGCTGCCATCCATGCCAAGCGTGTCACCATCATGCCCAAGGACATCCAGCTGGCCAGGCGCATCCGTGGCGAGAGGGCTTAGGTTTCCGTTGTCCTGCCCCACCCTTACTTCACAGGACCCACACCGGTGTTTTTCAACACCACCAGCTTTTGACCCAATCCTCCATGCCTAGTATGTTATGCGCCTGATGCCATTCTTCAGACATGAGATGTCTCTAGCAGAGGCTGTTCTTCTGCTGACCAGATATTCAGCCTGCTGGTGGCTGGCCAAAACTGTGTGCCGATGGGGACCAGACCTTGACCAGCCTTGGGTTTGCAGCATGTAGCTTAGTACTGCCTACGGCCGTAGGCTCTGATTGACCACAGCTATATTATACCTGCAATACCCTAACCTGAGCCTGCTGCCTGTGTGGCGTGCACATGGAACATGATACCCTTACAAAAACATGGATGGGTGCAGAATTGCCCTGCTTTACTAAGGAGCTTTGTCATGTGGCACAGCAGCTCTCCGTATTTTCCTACCAAGCATGACAGCAATGCTGAGTTCATTGCATGCCGATGTTTCCAATGTAATGATGAGTGCTGAATTCTGGTGGCTTAGACATGTTGTTGGTGCTCTACATGCGTGCCAAGATGACTAGATTAGCAGTACCCAGTACCCACTTACACTTTTGCCAGGCTACCATAATATAATATGGGTTGTTAATATCTACGATAGTTATCTTGCAATGCAGTGCCGACCTGCCTATAACATCTACTCTGCTAGCTCCGCAAGTTCAGGACGGCGCTGCTGGCAACAACATGTCTCATACTCTCATGTAGTTAGCTGCTGCGCCGTCCTCTGGTGTCTGCCGTGCTACCCGCACTGAGCTGCAGCTGAAGGTTTGTACGCATACAATCAAGCACGTTCTTGTAATTCCCGGAATGCGCCGGTCGTATGCTGAAACCAGGCGTTGTAGGCGGCTGCCTACCTGTGCTCGATTTGCGACTGCGGCTCAGCGTGATGAGCACGGCTGACACAAGAGGACGGCGCAGCGGTCAACGGCGAGAGGCACGCTGTTGCCAACGAAGTTGGTCAAGGGGTAATGGCGAGCATGTAGAGGATGCACTGCATGCTTGCTTCCAACGCCCTAGTGTCAGGGAGCAGTTCCAGGGAGCGGGGGTGGGCAGGTACCCTGGACGGTGCCACGAACTTCCACCAGGTTTACAAGGCTGCTTGCTTTTGTGGACGCTGTTGTAGGCATTTTTTGAGGGCTACTTTCTAGAGGGGCTGAGTCTCAGCCGCTGAGGTGTCAGACTTGTTTGCCTTTCCGGTCTTTCCTTTTGTTCCTTTCCCCCCCTCTTCTTATCACCAGTATTTCTTCTTTTCTCCCATCTGACAGTTGGGCGCCCAGGCGGCCGCGCCTTCTTGTGTATGGCCCTAACGTGTAACGTCTTTGACCCGAGCTCGATGGCGGGGTCCCTAGGGTTCCCTTTGCCAGTCGCCACCAGTTATGCATGCGCATCTGGTATTGGTAGTGGCTGTAAGGCAGAGACTGCCAAACATAGTTTGGGGAGAGCTGCTCCCAGCTCCAACTCCTCCATTGCCCTTATCAGTTCACAATTCATGTGTGCCCTCCGGTTTTCTGTCAAACCGCAAGTTGCATGTCGGCCGCCATGGCATGCGTGGCCTGGCTTTTTGTGATGCCGTCGCAACTGCAGCATTGTAGAAGCAGAGCACGTTCTGCCACCAGTCTAATTTAACGGCTGAATCTGCCGCTCCCTCGGGATCCACCATCTGTCGGCGGGTACCTCCGCAGCGTGGCGCAGGTGCTAAAGTAGGCAGGGATGGACAACTGTTCAAAATACATGATGTATTTATGTTCCTTAGGCAGTTCTGTGGCCTGAGGTGACAGGCTGCCCACACCACATCTCTGTAGTTCACCGGATACGGTACGCTGCGTAAACAGCCGCTAACCAAATGTGTATGGGAAGATGACACCTCAGAGGTACCGTGCGGCAAACAAGCTGCAGCGCAGCAGCCATATATAGGCACCTCTCTACCTTGCACAGCCGTCCTCATGCTGCCACTTTCATGATATTCAAGGACTTGAGTTCTTCAGCAGTCCTACCAATGCAGTAGGTTCACAATCCACGTGGAAGGGCGCAACAGCAGTGCAGAGAGTGCCCTGAATTGTATCCCCTGGCAAAAACTCAGCCAGTTCATCATATTCAGAATTCAGACCAAGGATCAAGATGCAGTACATAGTAAATTTTAGGGTGCCTGGATTAGAAATGGACAATGATAGGATCAGGAATGGTGGTGTTGAAAAACACCGGTTTGGTCTCATGAGGCCTGGGTGACCTAAAAGAAGCAGTGTGAGCTGTTTAGGCCGAGGTGAACTTGGTGACAGCCTTGGTGCCCTCTGAGACAGCATGCTTGGACAGCTCTCCAGGGAGGACCAGGCGAACAGCTGTCTGGATCTCACGGGAGGTCATTGTGGGCTTCTTGCTGTAGCGGGACAGACGGGCAGCCTCGGTGGCGATCTTGTCGAACATGTCGTTCATAAGGGAGTTGAGGATGCTCATGGCCTTGGAGGAGACGCCAGTGTCGGGGTGGACCTGCTTGAGCACCTTGTACAGGTAGATCTTGTAGGACTCGACTGCCTTGCCGGATTTCTTCTTCTTCTTGTCATCGGTGCTCTTGACTGCGACCTTCTTCGCGACCTTCTTCTCGGCAGTGGCCACTGCAGTGGGCTTCTTCTCAGAAATTGTCTTCGGTGCCATTATGCTGATCAGAAATTAGAGCGTGGTGTGTGGTTGAAGATTTAGAGCTCGCAAGACGTTTATGTAGTGTTCAAATGCCCGGACGACCGGATCAGCGGGCACCGACAGCTGGCTGGTCTGCTGATCCGGCCTTCAAGTCGTCTATTAAATCAGCGCATGGCTGTAGACAGGTACCAGCTTCTCTATCACTTACATCTCCATATCGATAACATGGCAGGCAAGACAGTATCCGCTGGTGGTGGTCGCGGGAAGGCCGCTGGAGGCAAGAAGGCTGTTTCGCGCAGTGCCAAGGCTGGCCTCCAGTTCCCCGTGGGTCGTGTCGCCCGCTACCTGAAGAAGGGCAAATACGCTGAGCGCATCGGAGCTGGCGCCCCTGTCTACCTGGCTGCTGTCCTTGAGTACATCGCTGCCGAGGTGCTCGAGCTGGCTGGCAACGCTGCCCGCGACAACAAGAAGAACCGCATCGTCCCCCGTCACATCCAGCTGGCCATCCGTAATGATGAAGAGCTGAGCAAGCTGCTGGGCACCGTCACCATTGCATCTGGTGGTGTGTTGCCCAACATCCACTCCGTCCTGCTGCCCAAGAAGAGCAAGAAGGAGGAGGAGTCGGCCTAAGCTCCCCACACTCATCTGACCATATCCCAAACAAGCCAAACCGGTGTTTTTCAACACCAACAACTACAATTAATCTGTGATCCAGACTATACTAAGCAAGTCAAAACAGCTCGGCTGCTTAGTACGGTTATACCTCTATATAAATCCTGCCTGACCCAGGGGATCTGACCAAACCCCAGATCAGAGAAAGTCGTGTTTCGTCTCCCTGTCTCTTGCCCTGGACTTCCTACATCCGAATGAGACGCTTGGGATGCATGCCGTCTCTAATTTCACCTACGAAAATTCTTGTTACAGGGTGCAGGCCTTGCCTTGCTGGGCAGCTTGACTACATCTGCTCAAATATGTGTGCATGTCAGATCATTACCCCAGTAACCAGGAAATAAGTTCATTAAATCAAAAAGCTGGCATGACACCTAGTAAGCTGTTGAAAGACTTCGTGGTCTACAATGTCCACTATCGTACCAAAACCAGTTTCAAACTTACCAGTGCCTCCAATAGTTCCATGTACGTTGCTGTGGTCCCTGGCCTGAAAGGGAAACATCCACAAAGGCGAACACCATTGTCTTGAACCTTGCCTTCAAGACTAATGGTAGGGTGCCTACACAACCGAGCCATTGTGAGCAGCCAGGGCGCAGAGGTAAAACGTTTTTGACCATCGTCTCGACAGGGCAATTCAGTCAGGCTTGATTGCTAGGCTTCTAGGCGGCCTGGTCAACAACAGCTCATAATTCCACAACTGAATCCAAGATCACGCCCAGAAAATGTGACATCAAACTAAGGAGCAGGTTAGGGAGTACGGTATACCAGTATGAGCTTTTGAAATTAACCTGCCGGCATGTGAAAGTAACCTGCCAGCATGTGCAATCAAATATTCATGGGGGTCACCCACGATTGCATCAATGTGGCTACGGCCATCCAAAAGAAGGGGATCACAAGCAGATCTCGGGTCATTCATACCCCCTTCATACCCCACGCCAGGCCATGCAGCACAAACAAGCAAGAAACCTACAGGTGGGCATCAGCACATGATAATCATTTATGGGCGCATATTGCATGGACGCTCGCATGGATGCATATTTTTAATGACAGATCTTGAATTTGTGATGAAGCTTGCCAAGGAGCAGACCTCTGTGAGGCCAACCTGAGAACACCCACAGGCAGGTCTGAGCGCTCCCTAGGGTGCACACGATACATCCACAAGGTGTATGAAATACGTTGCTCACCGGTATATACTATTGAGATCCCTGTAAAACAACAGATTCCCGAGTTGCGGCCACACACCACGCACCCTCGCGCATCGTACAGAAACGGAGGTCTACACAATCATTCGCCTAAAAAGGATGAGGCATAGCAAACTGCAATTGTTGCGCTGCTGATAGATTTAGAAGCCTCGAGGCAAAATTGACTTTCCAAACATGACACTGCCGGGGACACACATTACACACGGCATTCCAGGCCAAGTGATGAGTCAGAGGAAGCTAAGGGTGCCACCCAGGGAAATCTGGTTCCACCAAATTTCAGAGTACATCTGCAACAACGTGCGCCCAGGAGCAGACCCCAGTGCAAATCGTGATCAGGACCGACGGACTGGAACACTGCATGCCTATGATGAAGCAAGGGAGAAAAAATAATAGAGCGCGTACCCTAATAGCAGGGTTCATAAACCCTAGTATAAGGTACAGTACCAGGGTATGCCAGCCCACGCGCCCAGGTCATGGCAGGCAGGGCAGGCCCAATCAAAGAGATTGTGTGCCAATAACGACGTTTATACCCCGAAGTGGAAAAAGGTTGTGTCAGCCGTGGGGTCATCAGGACTTCAGAGCTCTCCCATGCACAACACAGGTGAGCCATGAGCCATGGTCACACACTATTCTGTCACCGGGCCATGCGTCATGGATGGCAGAGCTGCAACACCGGTCCAGCTGCAACAGCAATGTTGCAGCCTCGCTACAGCTGCAGCAGGAGCGTTGCAGCCGTTATACAGCCACAGCAGCAATGATGCAGACGCGGTACAGCTACAACAGTGAGGTTGCAGCTGCGGTACAGCCACGCCAGACATGTTGCCGCATCGGTACAGCCACACCAGGAATGTTGCCGCATCAGCACAGTCACACCAGGAATGTTGCAGCCGCCCTATAGCCACACAAGGAATGCTGTTGCAGCCACGTTACAGCCACACCACGAATGTTGTTGCAGCCGCGGTACAGCCACACCACGAATGCTGTTGCAGACGCAGTACAGCCACACCAGGAATGTCGTGACTTGCACAGGATAAGCTTCCCAGTGTCAAAACTGCGGCCTTGGCGATCAAAACGAGGCCAGGACCCCCGCGAAAAACGACATGTTCACAAAGATGGTGACTGAGAGCACGACCAGCATGGACGCGGTGTCGTTAGCCTTGCTGGGAATGGCGTCCTTGGCGCAGTCAAGCAAGTTTGCCTTGTTGCTCCTCACACATGCCTAGGAGCAGGATGCAGGGAAGGGCAGGTAGGAAATGGGACATCAGTCGGGTCTGCACATCCAGAAGATCCAACTAGGCATGGCACAGTACATGACGGAATATGACTGAGAGCAGCTGCACACAGCCACACACGGCATATGGGGTGGCGCAGCACAAACTGTGCACTGCAGAAGAAGAACGGGTCGTAGATTTTGGTCAGAAGCATGCGAGCATTACCGTAACCCCCTGATCACTTTGAGCGAGAAAGGTCCAGGAGAGGCACACAGCTTGCACCCTGCTCCCATGCAACGCCGCCATGCAGCCGACGCGTACGCAGTGGCCAGTGTGCCACCCATCGCAGCCAAAACATTCGCAGAGGCTGATATGCCCCCCCGATTGAAGCTGACGCATCCGCCGCAGCCTAGTTTACAATCCGGGGTTTAGAGTCTTAGTGGCCCGCCGGCCGGAGTGTCTCTCACCTGCTGTCTGAGCACGCAGGCCAGCGCGCAAAAGGCAGCCACCGCCAGCAAGTCTGCGGCACACGCGCCGATCTCTGCCTGGGACCACGTGAGCAGCGCCAAGCACTCGGGGCCGAGGAGAGAGACCAGGGTGTGCGCCACGCAGCCGGCCACAAAGGAGGCAAAGGCGGCGCCGTCCAGGTCGCTAGGGGCCAGCTGCTGCCTCTCCTTGAAGCCCTGATCTCAGGACGGGAAATGGGTGTAGGTTCTTTAGGGAGGTATGAGGGCACCCAAGGCTCTGCTGGTATTGAAAGGAGTGGGGGAGCTGCTGCCTCTCCTTGAAGAACTGATCTTAGGAAGGGGGGCGGACCATGAGAGGGATGTTGTTATAAGCACACGACCAGTAATGGCGATGTTATAAGCCAAGGCGACATTGTAATGGATGTCTTTTGGGAATATTTGAATGCGACATACAAAAATCAAACCAGCATGGAATGACAATCCGGTAAGGGAACTTTTCAAACGAAAACAGCATTCATGACCAGGTACGTTCAAGCACCGGTGGTTGGCTTGGACCATTGACGGGCACCGCAGGCAGCCCATACGTGTAGTCATATGATCCACGGCCGTCGTGGTAAAGTAATCCAAGACAGACGTGGACCGTGACTGCTCCCTTGAGGCGCCTCAGGACACACACAGGACACGGGCGCATCCGCAATCCATATGAGGAGCATTCCGCAGAAGCCTGATCCGTCAGCTAAATGGCGCCATGGCGGTCCAGCTGAATGCAGGCAGAGTCCATGTGGTAGCAGTGTGCGGCCACTGCTGCTACTCGTGCTCCCAGGGGCGGTTGCAAGAGCCAAACGGCCAAACTTCCCCCCCATAATGAAATGAAAAATGCTATGAAGAACCCCGAATTTAGAATCACACAGAGGTCAAAGTATAACCCAAAGCTTTGCGAGAAAGGTGGAGGTCGCCCCCACCCCCCTGCCTCCAGCACGAGGACTAGGACTGCCAGGTCGATGCAACGGCAAGCTGTAATCACTAAGCCAAGGGCCGTGCAAAACATTCGGCGTGGCACTTGCCTGCCACGCGTCCCAGAACACGTACGCAATCCCCAACGCGCTGAGGAGGAAACATCCGGCCTGCAGGTAGCAGCAGCGAGCAGGGAAGTGTATGCTGATATAAAAGCAGTCAAAACAAGGGGTGCTTGAAGGTGAAGAGGCTTCCGGCATGGATATTTGAGCCTTTTTGTTTAGATTTTAAAATCTTAAAACATATTTCCTCGTATGCTATTTGTATGAATGAGCCGAGAGTCCCTGACATGCACCTGAGTACAGCTGACAATTGCTCCAGTAGCGCTAGTATAGCATCTGAGACTCGCTACAGTGCCACAGCACAAGTTTAGCTTGTACTGCTCCTGTACTGTACTAGAGGTACAGCTCTGATACAAGAAGCAATCAACCCACGCGAGCACAGCTTGCTGCTCAGGCCATCAGTCATAGGCCGGTCCAGGTTTGGTCCTAATTGTGCCTGTGGCAGCCGCTGGGCGGCCTGCTGAAGATCAAGTTATCGCCGAAAAAAGAAACACTATTGAGTACTTTTTAGCTAGGTCATTGCTATTTGTCTATACCGGTCATAGACAGAGAAAGCCTTTCCCTTTTAAAAGGGAAGCTTTCTACCAGGAGGTACCTAAAGGGTCATCCATTACCGGGAGGTATGGAGGCAACGTACATTCAATTTGCATTCCTCTGGGTATCAACCGTAACTTCTATTCATGCTGTCTTCAGGGCGAAACTCCCAATTTTTTTAATGAAAACTCGAGGGGAGGCAAAGCAAATCAACAGCAGGCTGTCTGCAGGGCCCCCCCCCCCTTCCACCCCTACCCCGCATCGTCCCATCCCACATCTTCAACCTTCCTCAGGCCCTGTCAGGGTTTAGGGTAAAGGGCTAGCCTACTTTAGGAAAAACTTAAGGGTTTTAGGTAAACCCACATCGCCACTCTGCCCCCCCCCCCCACAGCCCCTCCGGCAACCTGCAACCCTAGGATCTCCCTAGGGTGCAATTACTTCATGGTTCATGGTTCAGGGTTCAGGGTGCAAGGTTGACCTACCTGGACAAACAAATCCGATGCCACTCGTCCCAGCAGGTAAATCGTGATGGCCGAATTCCCCATAATGATCGAGTAGATGTTGCCGTGAGTGAAAAGGGAGCTCTGGCCAGAAGGGTCCGCCATGATGGCCAGCACAGCCTACACATTGAGGGGCAGCAGGGGGGCGGGCAGGGGAGCGTTGGATGCAGCGCCATGATGGCCAGCACAGCCTGCACAGCAAGGGGGCTGGGGGGCGAGCAGGGGCAGCTCAAGTACATGGGTGTGGAGTGTGTGGACAAAGAGCTCTGGCCAGACGGGTCTGCCATGATGGCAAGGACAGCCTGCACAACTAGGGGCAGCAGGAAGGCGGGCGAGGGAGCATGTGATGCAGCGGAAATGTAACTCATGGCCAGGTTGCGGGACAGGGGGGGGTATACCGCCTTGTCTCGCTCTGCAGCGACACAAAGTCTTGAGGGCTCTCGGGGTCGCACCCATTTCAATCCCTAAACTCACACACAAGTAAAGTGCAGGTGCATCCTCTACTCCGACTCCCCCTCACCCTTGGTCAGGGTGAAGCCTCCTGCTAAAACACTGGCCTCCCTGAACTGAGCACCCTAGGGGTTCGGGTTATGTGGAAAACATAAAACCCCTCAGCTCAAACCCTTCAGACCCAAACTACGGCCAAACAACAAATTAATTGCCTGCTCCGCGAATTAAATACGGGTCCCAGCCGGTAAAGCGTTAAGCTTCACGCTTTACCGTCTGGGACCTGAATTTAGTTTTTGGGGCAACGCCACCGCGCTCAAGAGAATCAGCGGGATTGCTCGGACGAGCAATCCTGATAGCTCAAAGCGTGTCACGTCTTTAAAGAGTTGAAGACTCCCTCCAACCCCACACACACACGGCATCCTAAACGCTGCCCCCTCCTTTGCAGGTCTCCTGCTCTCCTTCCACGACCGCCACCTGCCCACTAAAGCCCTGCCACCTATTCCCTCCTGTCACGTCCTCTCTTTACAAATAGTTTCACCGTGGGGTTCACAATTGTTAACCCAAACATCGCTACTATACTGAAAAAGAATAAACCCTTCACTAGAGGTTCAAAGTAACCTCAAGAAAGGATAAACACTGTACTCGAAACTCAAAGTCAACTGAAGAAAGAATAACCTCGTTACTAGGAACTCCAAGTCACCTCGTCGAGCCCAAGTCCCAGACAGTTTAGGTCAGGAGCCCGTCCGAGACAGAAAAAACGGGTGAATCCAAGAACAAGCATGAGCCAGGGCACCGCAGCCCTGCCACGTATGCCCTCCTTAAATGACCGCCGCCTGCCCACCACAGCCATATTCCCCGCAACAACGCCCCGCGACACCACAACCCACCGGGAAGCAGAACAGGCGCGCCAGGTGGCGCAACATTGCGACGACGTTGCCGTTGGACAGGTACACGGTGATGGGGGATTTCAGATGGTCACACATCAGGGCAAAGGAGTAACACGTGACTGCGAGAGGAGTGAGAGTGTGATGCAGGTGGCTTAAGTGTGATGTGAGGGTGAGAGTGAGATGCAGCCTGTGAGTGTGTGATGTAAGGGTTTGTGAGTGTGTGATGTGATGGGTGAGAATGTCGGTAGTATTTCTGGCAAGAGCTCTGCCTTCCAACGCTGCATGTCAGTAGTATTTTTGGCAAGAGCTCTGCCCTCAAACTCTGCAGACCAGCAGCAGCCGTACTCACAACTCACAAGCGAAGCTTAGACAGCGCCAGTTGCAATTGAGCAGCAGCCCTATTCACAACTCGCAAGCGAAGCTTAGAGAGCGCCAGTTGCAAGCAAGTCAAAAGTCGTCAACTGCGTTACTACTCTCGAGGTGGCCCTTATCACGGTTCCCAGAAAACATAGCACATTTCACTTTCCACTTGACACTCTAATGCACTGCATTTCCGTGAACCGTGATCATGTCCGCTAGTCCCAAGCGAGCTACACGTTGTTAGCTTGCGGGACTATTCAACAGTGACGCTTGGTATGTCCATGTGAACCCCCTCCAGTGCACAGGGTTCATGATGTTTAGGGTTTAGGGTCTAACCCTCAGCCGAAGTGAGGCTGGCGATGCCCACACTGGTAAGTAAGGCTGGCCATGCCCACACTGACAGGTGAGGCTGGCGATGCCCACACTCACAAGTGAGGCTGGAAATGTAGACCGACGACCATGTCCTGACGCTAGGTGCCAGCACCATCACACTCACAGCTTCAAGAACCATGCTCAGCAGAGAGGTTGTACATCATACTCACAAGTGATGCTGAGGATGTACACCGACTCCCAAGACACTGCGCTGGGTCCCAGCACCATCAGGTTGTAGAAGCTGTAGGCACACAGCAGGTACGCTGTGCCAAACATGACCCACTGGCACGTCTTGACAAAAGAGTTCTCCTTCGGGGTGCCTGCATACGGAGCAAGACATGCCACACATCAGGCACGGGATCATCTGAAACCTCCACATCCAGCCGAATCTCACCTTCCACTGTCACCTCTCAAAACCCTTCGATTTGGCAAAACATCAGCCACAGTCACATCATCAAAACCTTCACATTCAGCCGTATATCACCCCACTGACACCTCTTAACCAATAAGATTCGGCCAAACATCACCCGTGGGCACCTCTTAAACTCTAAAAAAACGGCAGAACATAACGCACTGGCATATCATCAACCTTCACATTCAGCCGAATATCACCCTCTGGCACATCTTAAACCCTCAATTTGCATTAAGCCAAGCATCACCTACTGGCACATCTGACACCCCTTACATTAAGCCAGACATGACAGACTGGCACGTGATAAACCCTAACATGACAGACTGGCACGTGATACACCCTAACATGACAGACTGGCACGTGATAAACCCTACAATTCAGCCATGGGGCTGCCTGACAATTAGGTGAAGAGGGAAGGCACGAGCGATGAGCAGCTCCGGCAATGCATGCCCTCCGAAATTTGAATTTAAATATAGCATTTAAATTCGAAGACGACAGCGAGAAACCAAACACGAGGGAGAGAGCTCGCCACGCTTGGCGACGTGGGGCCCGGAGACCACACATCCTTGTTGTTGTCATTGTAGCAGCGCATATACCGTAGTCACGGACGTGTTTCGTTGTTTTCGAAGTTCGTTGTTGCTTAAAAAGTTGCTGTTTTAGCGTTTTGTTTTATTTTGTTGCACCTTAACATGAAAATTCCAATCAGAAACATTTTCACAATTGATTTCGTTGCTCCCTGAACAATGATTAAAACAGCGAAATACGTCCGTGACTACGGTTCAAGTCAAGAGGTTCGTCCTGGACTACCCCCGTGCGGTCCAGGTACGGCATGCCTGGGCCACCGGCCATGGGCCGGTCATCGTCTCGTCCCAATCGCCCCATAGTCGCCACCAAGATCCCCCCCAAAGCTTGTCTTGAGCACACAAAGAACAAGGCAGGCACGAGGGCTGCGCAGAGTTGGGTGCTGCGCGGCACAGACAACAACCCTGAAATGTCTCTGAGAGCAGATCGGGCTGCTACGAGGAACGTTTTACTCATCGGATTATGGATACTAATCCATGAGCTGACTGGGGAGCCACCTAGCCGCAGGGCGTAAAATTATTATTTATATACAAGCTGATCTGATCATTTACAAGAGACAGCTGCTTGGGCAGGGGCGTCCGTTCACCACGTCCACCCATCAAAAAAACAAGGTCAACCTGTCACAAAGCAATGCAGCACCAATACAAAACACCGTCTCTCTCCTCGTCCTCTTTATTTCAGGAAGGCAGTGAAAACGGAAAGAAGGACAGGGCCAGTGACGCCATCAATAGAGAGCGAGAGGCCCCGGCATCCAGCCTCTCTTCTTGTTGTCCATGACGATCCACCAGTAGGCAATCGGGACCAAATCTTGACTGGCCTACAGCCGGTGGTCCAAGCATCAGGGCTTGCTGCACCAAGCCCTGCCGGCCATTGGCAGCTGAATCACAGCTGTTTTGTTTCTAATTATTGTTTAAGAAAATGGAGCATCCTCACTGTTTCTCTTCATGTGACTCAGCTACATGTCAGCTACACTCCAGCCTCTGGCCAGAGGCCCAGATTTGCAGCAACAGCCATGCTGCCTTGGACATCAGTCGTAGGCCGGTCCAGGCATGTACTTCATCGGGCCTTCAGTGGCCACGGGACGGCCTGCCGGCGGTGGACTCGCAGCCGAAAAACTTGTAGCCAAAAGTTGTGGCCGGAAAACATAACACTTGTAGCCGAAAACGATAACACTGAGCATCCTGATACAAGCACTAGTGGCATCCATCCCACTCACTCCTGTCGTTGTACCAGGTTGGGCAGTGGCAGCTGTCCGTAGGCACCCTGACCAGCCCGCCGCCACAGAAGACAGAGGCGTCCACCGGGCCGCCCTGCCCTGCCGCTGTCATGTTGAACCCCGGCACGCCGCCGCCGCCACCAGAATGGACATCCCGTCCGGCCAAGGCGCGCAGCGGCGCGTGCGCCGAGATCGGGACGGCGGCCGAGATGCATGCGTCCAGGGCCTCCTGCGAGTACGGCCGGCCGGGCGGCGCGGCTGCCGCCGCCGCCGCCACGGTGCGGGCCGCCTTGAGGCGGATCAGCGGGAGGGACAGCACCAGCATGGCCGCGAGGATCAGAAGCAGACCCCAGAAGACGGCTATCGTGCGGAACGCGCTGGACTGCTCGTGCTCCGCGTCTGCAGCTGCGGTCGCGGCGGCCGCCGCTGCGCCCCTGATCTTTGCCGCAGCCTCCTGCTTCTCGACGCTGGTCCAGGAGGCGCTGTCCAGGGAGGCACGGCCCGACTTCGAGCCTGCGGCGCCGGCCACTTTGAAGGCAGTGACCGACTTCTCATGGTAGTGGCGCTACGAGGGACGCGGTAGGAGGGGCGTGGAAAGGGCGGGGAGGTTGCATATTGCTGCGCCAAGGAGAATGACAAAAAGTTCCAAACATTTTCAGGCTTCAAAGATATTTCCAGTTTTCATTAACATTCCCTACCTTCAATTGGATTCCTAACTTTCAAATGTTTCAATAAGTAAAATAACACTACACAGCTTTCCAAAACATCTCATAGTTTCCAAACTTTTTCAAGTCTTGTGATCCTCGCACGGCAGGGCAGAACTCGCACATTCCCACCACACGCATGTCTCTCAACGCACCACCCCTTGAACAAGATTCCTGCCCGCTCACCTGCACCCGCAGCAACGTGACCAGCGAGCAGTAAAGCACCTTGGCCACCAAGTCGGCGAAACAGCCGCCAATCTCCGTCTGGTGGGTGTTGAGCCATCCCCATGATTCTGGGGCAAGCGTGGAGAACAGCTGGATGGCAGAGGGAGGCAGGCGGGGGCAGGCAAGCTTGCATACTGGGGGGAAGAGGGAGGCAGGCGGGGGCAGGCAGGCTTGCATACTGAGGGGAAGAGGGAGGCAGGCGGGGGCAGGCAGGCTTACATACAGGGGGCAGAGGGAGGCAGGCGGGGGCAGGCAAGCTTGCATACTGGGGGGAAGAGGGAGGCAGGCGGGGGCAGGCAGGCTTGCATACTGAGGGGAAGAGGGAGGCAGGCGGGGGCAGGCAGGCTTACATACAGGGGGCAGAGGGAGGCAGGCGGGGGCAGGCAAGCTTGCATACTGGGGGGAAGAGGGAGGCAGGCGGGGGCAGGCAGGCTTACATACTGAGGGGAAGAGGGAGGCAGGCGGGGGCAGGCAGGCTTACATACAGGGGGCAGAGGGAGGCAGGCGGGGGCAGGCAAGCTTGCATACTGGGGGGAAGAGGGAGGCAGGCGGGGGCAGGCAGGCTTACATACTGGGGGGAAGAGGGAGGCAGGCGGGGGCAGGCAGGCTTACATACAGGGGGCAGAGGGAGGCAGGCGGGGGCAGGCAGGCTTACATACTGGGGGGCAGAGGGAGGCAGGCGGGGGCAGGCAGGCTTACATACTGGGGGGAAGAGGGAGGCAGGCGGGGGCAGGCAGGCTTACATACCGGGGGGCAGAGGGAGGCAGGCGGGGGCAGGCAGGCTTACATACTGGGCGGCAGAGGGAGGCAGGCGGGGGCAGGCAGGCTTACATACTGGGGGGAAGAGGGAGGCAGGCGGGGGCAGGCAGGCTTGCATACTGGGGGGCAGAGGGAGGCAGGCGGGGGCAGGCAGGCTTACATACCGGGGGGCAGAGGGAGGCAGGCGGGGGCAGGCAGGCTTGCATTCTGGGGGGCAGAGGAAGGCAGGCGGGGGCAGGCAGGCTTACATACCGGGGGGCAGAGGGAGGCAGGCGGGGGCAGGCAGGCTTACATACAGGGGGCAGAGGGAGGCAGGCGGGGGCAGGCAGGCTTACATACCGGGGGGAAGAGGGAGGCAGGCGGGGGCAGGCAGGCTTGCATACCGGGGGGCAGAGGGAGGCAGGCGGGGGCAGGCAGGCTTGCATACTGGGGGGAAGAGGGAGGCAGGCGTGGGCAGGCAGGCTTACATACCGGGGGCAGAGGGAGGCAGGCGGGGGCAGGCAGGCTTACATACTGGGGGGCAGAGGGAGGCAGGCGGGGGCAGGCAGGCTTACATACTGGGCGGCAGAGGGAGGCAGGCGGGGGCAGGCAGGCTTACATACTGGGGGGCAGAGGGAGGCAGGCGGGGGCAGGCAGGCTTACATACCGGGGGGCAGAGGGAGGCAGGCGGGGGCAGGCAGGCTTACATACTGGGGGGCAGAGGGAGGCAGGCGGGGGCAGGCAGGCTTACATACTGGGGGGCAGAGGGAGGCAGGCGGGGGCAGGCAGGCTTACATACTGGGGGGCAGAGGGAGGCAGGCGGGGGCAGGCAGGCTTACATACTGGGGGGCAGAGGGAGGCAGGCGGGGGCAGGCAGGCTTACATACCGGGGGGCAGAGGGAGGCAGGCGGGGGCAGGCAGGCTTACATACCGGGGGGCAGAGGGAGGCAGGCGGGGGCAGGCAGGCTTACATACAGGGGGGCAGAGGGAGGCAGGCGGGGGCAGGCAGGCTTACATACAGGGGGGCAGAGGGAGGCAGGCGGGGGCAGGCAGGCTTACATACCGGGGGACAGAGGGAGGCAGGCGGGGGCAGGCAGGCTTACATACCGGGGGGCAGAGGGAGGCAGGCGGGGGCAGGCAGGCTTACATACCGGGGGGCTGAGGGAGGCAGGCGGGGGCAGGCAGGCTTACATACCGGGGGGCAGAGGGAGGCAGGCGGGGGCAGGCAGGCTTACATACCGGGGGGCAGAGGGAGGCAGGCGGGGGCAGGCAGGCTTACATACTGATGTAGTGGTATTTATAACTGACTCTGGCAAATCGAGAAGAGTACCAGGCAGCAGGGAGGCAGGCAGGCAGGTGGGCAGGCATGCAAGCCAGCGAATGGGCAGGCAGTAGGCAGGCAGTAGGCAGGAAGGCAGGTCAGGCGTATTAGAACGTGACTCCGGGCAAGTCGACCAGAATAGCAGGCACTGGGCAGGCATGTAGCAAGCAAGCAGGCAGTAGGCAGGAAAGACCTACATGTTAGGACACAGCTCATATCCATGTGTGGAGAATACCAGGCAGCAGGCAGGCAGGCAGGCAGGCGGGCAGGCAGGCAGGCAGACAGGCGGGCAGGCAGGCGGGTAGGCGGGCAGGCAGACAGGCGGGCAGGCAGGCAGGCAGGAAGGCGGGCAAGTTGGCAAACAGGCAGGCAGTAGATAGGAGGGCAGGCAAGGTGAACATATTAGAGCACGACTTGGGGCCGTTTGAGGCGACTACCAGGCAGCAGGGAGGCAAGCAGGCCGGCAGGTGGGCAGGCGGGCAAGTTGGCAAACAGGCAGGCAGTTGGTAGGAGGTCAGGCAGGGCGTAAGTATTATAACACAAATTGAGGCCAGTTGAGGAGACTACCAGGCAGCAGCGAAACAGGCAGGCGGGCAGGGAGGCAGGCGGACATGTGGGCGGGGAATGTAATGACCGTATGGAGGCTCCAGCCGCAACCCTGTCATGATCCTCACTATCATTCCCCACTTCCCACTGACCGTATGCAGGTTCCATCCGATGAAGAAGACGGCGATCAGCCAGCGGACCGTTGTCTTCTGTCCACTCGTGGGCACCTCAGCTTCCAGAGTCCATAGGCACTGAGGTCCAAGAGAGGGAGATGTTTAGAAAGGGAGGAAAAGGGAAAGAGAGAGGGGGGTGAACAAAGGGAGAGAAGGAGGGAGAGAAGGAGGGAGGGAGGGAGGGAGGAAGGGAGAGAGGGAAGGCCGGAAGGACGGAGGGAGTGAGTTTGAGAGAGAGGGAAGGGAGGGAGGGACGGGGGGAGGGAGAAGGGTAGAGAGGGAGGGAGAGAGGACGGGAGGGAGGGAGAGAGGACGGGAGGGAGGGAGGGAGGGAGGGAGGGAGGGAGTAAGAGAGGAAGGCAGGGGTGAAGGAAGGGATCTGGGGAGGGAGAGAGATATTGAGAGAGAGGCAGGGAGTGGGAGGCTGCTCAGTTAGAACTTGGGAGGATCAGGGCTTCAGGCTGTAGATTCAACAGGTAGTGGCACAACCTGATTTTGACTGGGTCGGGTAGGAGCAAATTAAATTTACTTACATAAATCAAAACTAGAAAACAAAGGAATAAACTAGCAGGACAGAACATCTTGATACCTTAATCAGTCCTTCACATAAACTCAGCAGGATGTCTCATGATGCTTTCCTTTCCAAAAGATCGGCTCACTGCATTTGTTTTCTTTTCCGTGACAGCATGCTGAGCACACTTGCTGACTTGCCTCGTGTGTCGCTTGCTGCCTCCTCCTTTGCCGTTCATGCAAACAAAAACACTCGCAAGCAAGTCCCCCACCCCCCTTCCAGCACGCTTCAACCACACTGCAGCTACAACACAGCCGACATCAGGCCGGGGGCCTGGTGCAGGAAGCCCTGCGGCTTGGGCCACCAGCCGTAGGCCGGTCATGAAATTATTCCCGTCCGCCCAGTAGCGACCACCCCATGGCTCCTCCAAGATGGTACCGCCAGTGCTTCTTTTTCCACCTAAAGGTTCAAAATCACCAGGCTGCCCAGCGGCCGCCAAAGGCACGATTAGGACCAAACCAGGACCGGCCTGCTATTGGTGACCAAAGCAGCAAGTCTGGCCACGAAAGAGGTCTCTGGCCAGCGGCCAGATTGCAGCTGACATGTAGCTGAGTCGTGTTAAAGAAGCACTGAGTATCACGTGCACTGAAATGAACACAGGACCATATCGCATTTCCCTGCAGTTTTCTCACCTTCCAAGACACGTAAAACAGATAGAGGAAGCCGGCCAAGGCAAAGTAGTAGCAGATGGCCTGGAACACACACATAGGGGTCACACTTCAGCGCGTTGGGACGGCAGTCACACTTCAGCGGGGATGCAGACAGGCCCTAAAGCAGACAGGCCCCTTTGCAGATCGGCCCCTTTCTAGACAGTCCCTAACGTTGGAATATGACTAAAAAATAGTTCATACTAGTCCCTTTTGTGTGTGACCAAGATGTCCTGCTGATGTACATTAGTGTGTCTTCTAAGACTGGTCGTTTAGAGATTTCCCTACTTACATGGGGAATTACTGAGGTGCAACTGAACTACACAGCTGGGCATTGTATAGGCACTGTCATTGGTTTGACCAAAATCTTAGACCTGATACAGACAGGTCCCTATGCAGGCAGGTGCCCATGTTGACACGCCCCTAAGCAGGCAGGCCTCTCACGATGAGACCGGAATGGGTCCTGATGGACCTTGCCTGACAGGCTAGCAGGCAGCTGACCTAGGCAGGCAGCTGACCTGGCCTGGCAGGCAGGCGGGCCTGACCTAAGCAGGCATGCATGTGTCTTGCCCCTAAGCAAGGCATGTGGCATGCCCCTAAGCAGGCAGGCATGTGGCTTGCCCCTAAGCAGGCAGGCATGTGGCATGCCCCTAAGCAGGCAGGCATGTGGCATGCCCCTAAGCAGGCAGGCATGTGGCTTGCCCCTACGCAGACAGGCATATGGCTTGCCCCTAAGCAGGCAAGCATGTGGCATGCCCCTAAGCAGACAGGCATGTGGCATGCCCCTAAGCAGGCAGGCATGTGGCATGCCCCAAGCAGGCAGGCATGTGGCTTGTCCCTAAGCAGACAGGCATGTGGCTTGTACCAGCAGGCAGGCGTGTGGCTTGTACCTAAGCAGGCAGGCCTGTGCCTTGCCCCTACGCAAGGCATGTGGCATGCCCCTAAGCAGGCAGGCCTGTGGCTTGCCCCTAAGCAGGCAGGCATGTGGCTTGCCCCTAAGCAGGCAGGCATGTGTCTTGCCCCTAAGCAAGGCATGTGGCATGCCCCTAAGCAGGCAGGCCTGAGGCTTGCCCCTAAGCAGACAGGCCTGTGGCTTGCCCCTAAGCAGACAGGCCTGTGGCTTGCCCCTAAGCAGGCAGGCCTGTGGCTTGCCCCTAAGCAGGCAGGCCTGTGGCATGCCCCTAAGCAGGCAGGCCTGTGGCTTGCCCCTAAGCAGACAGGCATGTGGCTCCCCCCTAAGCAGGCAGGCCTGTGGCTTGCCCCTAAGCAGGCAGGCCTGTGGCATGCCCCTAAGCAGACATGCATGTGGCATGACCCTAAGCAGGCAGGCATGTGGCATGCCCCTAAGCAGGCAGGCATGTAACATGCCCCTAAGCAGACAGGCCTGTGGCTTGCCCCTAAGCAGACAGGCCTGTGGCTTGCCCCTAAGCAGGCAGGCATGTGGCTTGCCCCTAAGCAGGCAGGGATGTGTGTGGCTTGCCCCTAAGCAGGCAGGGATGTGGCATGCCCCTAAGCAGGCAGGCCTGTGGCTTGCCCCTAAGCAGACAGGCATGTGGCCCCCCCCTAAGCAGGCAGGCCTGTGGCTTGCCCCTAAGCAGACAGGCATGTGGCTCCCCCCTAAGCAGGCAGGCCTGTGGCTTGCCCCTAAGCAGGCAGGCCTGTGGCATGCCCCTAAGCAGACATGCCTGTGGCATGCCCCTAAGCAGACAGACATGTGGCTCCCCCCTAAGCAGACAGGCCTGTAACATGCCCCTAAGGAGGCAGGCATGTGGCATGCCCCTAAGCAGGCAGGCCTGTGGCATGCACCTAAGCAGGCAGGCATGTGGCATGTCCCTAAGCAGGCAGGCATGTGGCATGTCCCTAAGCAGACAGGCATGTGGCATGTCCATAAGCAGGCAGGCATGTGGCATGTCCCTAAGCAGGCAGGCATGTGGCATGCCCCTAAGCAGGCAGGCATGTGGCATGTCCCTAAGCAGACAGGCATGTGGCATGTCCCTAAGCAGGCAGGCATGTGGCATGTCCCTAAGCAGGCAGGCATGTGGCATGTCCCTAAGCAGGCAGGCATGTGGCATGACCCTAAGCAGGCAGGCCTGTGGCATGCCCCTAAGCAGGCAGGCATGTGGCTTGCCCCTGAGCAGGCAGGCATGTGGCATGCCCCTAAGCAGGCAGGCCTGTGGCATGCCCCTAAGCAGACAGGCATGTGGCTCCCCCCTAAGCAGGCAGGTCTGTGGCTTGCCCCTAAGCAGGCAGGCATGTGGCTTGCCCCTAAGCAGGCAGGCATGTATCTTGCCCCTAAGCAAGGCATGTGGCATGCCCCTAAGCAGGCAGGCCTGAGGCTTGCCCCTAAGCAGACAGGCCTGTGGCTTGCCCCTAAGCAGACAGGCCTGTGGCTTGCCCCTAAGCAGGCAGGCCTGTGGCTTGCCCCTAAGCAGGCAGGCCTGTGGCATGCCCCTAAGCAGGCAGGCCTGTGGCTTGCCCCTAAGCAGACAGGCATGTGGCTCCCCCCTAAGCAGGCAGGCCTGTGGCTTGCCCCTAAGCAGGCAGGCCTGTGGCATGCCCCTAAGCAGACATGCATGTGGCATGACCCTAAGCAGGCAGGCATGTGGCATGCCCCTAAGCAGGCAGGCATGTAACATGCCCCTAAGCAGACAGGCCTGTGGCTTGCCCCTAAGCAGACAGGCCTGTGGCTTGCCCCTAAGCAGGCAGGCATGTGGCTTGCCCCTAAGCAGGCAGGGATGTGTGTGGCTTGCCCCTAAGCAGGCAGGGATGTGGCATGCCCCTAAGCAGGCAGGCCTGTGGCTTGCCCCTAAGCAGACAGGCATGTGGCCCCCCCCTAAGCAGGCAGGCCTGTGGCTTGCCCCTAAGCAGACAGGCATGTGGCTCACCCCTAAGCAGGCAGGCCTGTGGCTTGCCCCTAAGCAGGCAGGCCTGTGGCATGCCCCTAAGCAGACATGCCTGTGGCATGCCCCTAAGCAGACAGACATGTGGCTCCCCCCTAAGCAGACAGGCCTGTAACATGCCCCTAAGGAGGCAGGCATGTGGCATGCCCCTAAGCAGGCAGGCCTGTGGCATGCACCTAAGCAGGCAGGCATGTGGCATGTCCCTAAGCAGGCAGGCATGTGGCATGTCCCTAAGCAGACAGGCATGTGGCATGTCCATAAGCAGGCAGGCATGTGGCATGTCCCTAAGCAGGCAGGCATGTGGCATGCCCCTAAGCAGGCAGGCATGTGGCATGTCCCTAAGCAGACAGGCATGTGGCATGTCCCTAAGCAGGCAGGCATGTGGCATGTCCCTAAGCAGGCAGGCATGTGGCATGTCCCTAAGCAGGCAGGCATGTGGCATGACCCTAAGCAGGCAGGCCTGTGGCATGCCCCTAAGCAGGCAGGCATGTGGCTTGCCCCTGAGCAGGCAGGCATGTGGCATGCCCCTAAGCAGGCAGGCCTGTGGCATGCCCCTAAGCAGACAGGCATGTGGCTCCCCCCTAAGCAGGCAGGCCTGTGGCTTGCCCCTAAGCAAGGCATGTGGCTCCCCCCTAAGCAGACAGGCATGTGGCTCCCCCCTAAGCAGACAGGCCTGTAACATGCCCCTAAGCAGGCAGGCATGTGGCATGCCCCTAAGCAGGCAGGCATGTGGCATGTCCCTAAGCAGGCAGGCCTGTGGCTTGCCCCTAAGCAGGCAGGGATGTGTGTGGCTTGCCCCTAAGCAGGCAGGGATGTGGCATGCCCCTAAGCAGGCAGGCCTGTGGCTTGCCCCTAAGCAGACAGGCATGTTCCCCCCCCCTAAGCAGGCAGGCCTGTGGCTTGCCCCTAAGCAGACAGGCATGTGGCTCCCCCCTAAGCAGGCAGGCCTGTGGCTTGCCCCTAAGCAGGCAGGCCTGTGGCATGCCCCTAAGCAGACATGCCTGTGGCATGCCCCTAAGCAGACAGACATGTGGCTCCCCCCTAAGCAGACAGGCCTGTAACATGCCCCTAAGGAGGCAGGCATGTGGCATGCCCCTAAGCAGGCAGGCCTGTGGCATGCCCCTAAGCAGGCAGGCATGTGGCATGTCCCTAAGCAGGCAGGCATGTGGCATGTCCCTAAGCAGACAGGCATGTGGCATGTCCATAAGCAGGCAGGCATGTGGCATGCCCCTAAGCAGGCAGGCATGTGGCATGCCCCTAAGCAGGCAGGCATGTGGCATGTCCCTAAGCAGACAGGCATGTGGCATGTCCCTAAGCAGGCAGGCATGTGGCATGCCCCTAAGCAGGCAGGCATGTGGCATGCCCCTAAGCAGGCAGGCCTGTGGCATGCCCCTAAGCAGGCAGGCATGTGGCTTGCCCCTGAGCAGGCAGGCATGTGGCATGCCCCTAAGCAGGCAGGCCTGTGGCATGCCCCTAAGCAGACAGGCATGTGGCTCCCCCCTAAGCAGGCAGGCCTGTGGCTTGCCCCTAAGCAAGGCATGTGGCATGCCCCTAAGCAGACAGGCATGTGGCTCCCCCCTAAGCAGACAGGCCTGTAACATGCCCCTAAGCAGGCAGGCATGTGGCATGCCCCTAAGCAGACAGGCCTGTGGCATGCCCCTAAGCAGGCAGGCATGTGGCATGTCCCTAAGCAGACAGGCATGTGGCTCCCCCCTAAGCAGACAGGCCTGTAACATGTCCATAAGCAGGCAGGCATGTGGCATGTCCCTAAGCAGGCAGGCATGTGGCATGCCCCTAAGCAGGCAGGCATGTGGCATGTCCCTAAGCAGACAGGCATGTGGCATGTCCCTAAGCAGGCAGGCATGTGGCATGTCCCTAAGCAGGCAGGCATGTGGCATGTCCCTAAGCAGGCAGGCATGTGGCATGCCCCTAAGCAGGCAGGCATGTGGCATGCCCCTAAGCAGGCAGGCATGTGGCATGTCCCTAAGCAGGCAGGCATGTGGCATGTCCCTAAGCAGGCAGGCATGTGGCATGCCCCTAAGCAGACAGGCATGTGGCATGTCCCTGAGCAGGCAGGCATGTGGTATGCCCCTAAGCAGGCAGGCATGTGGCATGTCCCTAAGCAGGCAGGCCTGTGGCATGCCCCTAAGCAGGCAGGCATGTGGCTTGCCCCTAAGCAGGCAAGCCTGTGGCATGCCCCTAAGCAGACATGCCTGTGGCATGCCCCTAAGCAGACAGACATGTGGCTCCCCCCTAAGCAGACAGGCCTGTAACATGCCCCTAAGCAGGCAGGCATGTGGCATGCCCCTAAGCAGGCAGGCCTGTGGCATGCCCCTAAGCAGGCAGGCATGTGGCATGTCCCTAAGCAGGCAGGCATGTGGCATGTCCCTAAGCAGACAGGCATGTGGCATGTCCATAAGCAGGCAGGCATGTGGCATGTCCCTAAGCAGACAGGCATGTGGCATGCCCCTAAGCAGGCAGGCATGTGGCATGTCCCTAAGCAGACAGGCATGTGGCATGTCCCTAAGCAGGCAGGCATGTGGCATGTCCCTAAGCAGGCAGGCATGTGGCATGTCCCTAAGCAGGCAGGCATGTGGCATGACCCTAAGCAGGCAGGCCTGTGGCATGCCCCTAAGCAGGCAGGCCTGTGGCTTGCCCCTGAGCAGGCAGGCATGTGGCATGCCCCTAAGCAGGCAGGCCTGTGGCATGCCCCTAAGCAGACAGGCATGTGGCTCCCCCCTAAGCAGGCAGGCCTGTGGCTTGCCCCTAAGCAAGGCATGTGGCATGCCCCTAAGCAGACAGGCATGTGGCTCCCCCCTAAGCAGACAGGCCTGTAACATGCCCCTAAGCAGGCAGGCATGTGGCATGCCCCTAAGCAGGCAGGCCTGTGGCATGCCCCTAAGCAGGCAGGCATGTGGCATGTCCCTAAGCAGACAGGCATGTGGCATGTCCCTAAGCAGGCAGGCATGTGGCATGTCCATAAGCAGGCAGGCATGTGGCATGTCCCTAAGCAGACAGGCATGTGGCATGTCCCTAAGCAGACAGGCATGTGGCATGTCCCTAAGCAGGCAGGCATGTGGCATGTCCCTAAGCAGGCAGGCATGTGGCATGTCCCTAAGCAGGCAGGCATGTGGCATGCCCCTAAGCAGGCAGGCATGTGGCATGCCCCTAAGCAGGCAGGCATGTGGCATGTCCCTAAGCAGGCAGGCATGTGGCATGTCCCTAAGCAGGCAGGCATGTGGCATGCCCCTAAGCAGACAGGCATGTGGCATGTCCCTGAGCAGGCAGGCATGTGGTATGCCCCTAAGCAGGCAGGCATGTGGCATGTCCCTAAGCAGGCAGGCCTGTGGCATGCCCCTAAGCAGGCAGGCATGTGGCATGTTCCTAAGCAGGCAGGCATGTGGCATGTCCCTAAGCAGGTAGGCATGTGGCATGTCCCTAAGCAGACAGGCATGTGGCATGTCCCTAAGCAGACAGGCCTGTAACATGCCCCTAAGCAGGCAGGCATGTGGCATGCCCCTAAGCAGACAGGCATGTGGCATGCCCCTAAGCAGACAGGCCTGTAACATGCCCCAAAGCAGGCAGGCATGTGGCATGCCCCTAAGCAGACAGGCCTGTAACATGCCCCTAAGCAGGCAGGCATGTGGCATGTCCCTAAGCAGGCAGGCATGTGGCATGTCCCTGAGCAGGCAGGCATGTGGCATGCCCCTAAGCAGACAGGCATGTGGCATGTCCCTGAGCAGACAGGCCTGTGGTATGCCCCTAAGCAGACAGGCATGTGGCATGCCCCTAAGCAGGCAGGCCTGTGGCATGCCCCTTGGCAGACAGGCCTGCAACATGCCCCTAAGCAGGCAGGCCTCTCACCATGAGGCCCGAATGGGTGCTGATGCAGGCCACGATGAACATCACAACGGCGAAGATGTCTGCAATCACCATAGTCACATGCTCGCGCGTGTAGCCTTGGCCACGCCCCATCACGTCCGCCACATTGACCAACAGAACCTGGGGGGGGACAGCAGAAATGCCTCTTTTAGAGTGCTTCAGCTACAATTCAGCTACAAATTGCTGACAGTATGATATGCCACATCGTTGACCAACGGAATCTAGGGGGAGGAGAGCAGCACTGTCTCTTTAGAGTGCGTCAGCTACAGTTCAGCAACATTGCAGAGAGAATGATTTTTGACACGTTGACCAACAGCACATTCACCTACAAAGCTTGAGGGAGGAGAGCAGCTCTGTATTTTCTGAAGTGCTTCAGCTACAATTTAGCTACGTCGCACACAGCTTGATTTGCCGCATTGTTGACCAACAGATTTTGGGGGAGAAGAGCAGCACTGCATGTGTAAGAGTGCTCCAGCTATATTTCAGCTACAAATCGCAGACATTTTGATTTGCAGCTTTGCTGACCCACCAAGACGGAATCTGGGAGAGGAGAGCAGCACTATAAATTTTAGAAACCACAGTGGTATCAATGCCACCTCCTATAGAGTGAACACACTGCCAACTCCTACCACCTCTGGTTTGGGAGGACGGGGCCATGATAAGTTGAGAGGGGGGAAATAGGCAGGCAGCTTTGCGTCAGGGTTGGACTAGCAGCAGTTGCAGCAGCAGCAGTGGCAGCAGGAGCAGTGACAGGAACAAGAGTAGCAATGACTGTGACGGTGGCAGTAGCAGCAGTAGCGGCGGTTTGTGGTCAGGGGCTCAGGGCCCATGGGATGAAAGCGACAAAGTATGGCCACAGCTATCCCGTCTTTCAAGTGCTAGCTATCCCTTTCTGGCAGCATCCAGTCACTCTTGTGGCAGCACCCAAACACTCTTCTGGCAGCACCCGGCTACTCTTCTGACAGCATCCGGACACTCTTCTGGCAGCGTCCAGCCACACACTGTTTTGGTCAGGGCGTGTTGGATGTACAGCAGGAGGGGTGGCTGAAATGTAGCTGAGCAGTAGCAGAGCCAGGAAAGTAAGATAAAACTCGATTGAATCACATGTATGGCCCGGGCCCACTGGGCGACTGAAATATAGCTGAACAGTGGCCCAGCCACAAGAAATAAACACGCAACTCTCTCACAGGTGTGGCCAGGGCCCACTGGATGTACCGCAGGAAGAACAGGAGGCAGCTGAAAAGTAGCTGAACAGTGGCCGTGCCACGACAAAATAAACCGCAGACCACTCACAGGCGTGGTCAGGGCCCACTGGATGTACCGCAGGAAGACAAGGGAGTTGCCAGTGCTCAGGTACACCGTGGCCGGGGTGTCAAGCGGGGCCGGGAAATCAAAGACGTAGAATGCGACTGAAGAGAGGTGGGGGGCGATGGGGGGGGGAGAGGGACAGTTAGCAGGCAGGTTGGAGGAGATAGGGGGGGAGCAGGCTGGGGGGGGGGAGGGGGGGGGGGTAAGAAGTAGCAGAACGGGGGAGGAGCCAAGAAATGGTGGGAGGGAAGAAGTGGCAGAACGGGGGAGGAGACATGGGGGGGGAGGAGGGAAGGGTGAGCAAGCGGAGCAGATGGTATGTGGCGGTGTGGCACATGGGAACGGCAGGCCTGAGTCTGCAGTACATGTGCGGTACACGCCCAGGTGCCCCAGGTATTGTGCAGCACCAGCAGGTCCGCTCCTGAAAATACCGTGACACAAAAGGAGCTGGCAACGCAGTGTTCACACAGCACACACAGAGTTCACATATCGTTCACACTGTGTTCAGACAGTGTTCACACAGCAGCACACACACAGTGTTCACACAGTACACACATAGTGCTTACACAGGCACTATGTAGGGGCAGGGGGCAGCGTTTCTTTTTCCGGCTACGAGTTCAACTTCGGCAGGCCGCCCGGCGGCGGCCAATGGCCCAGTTAGGACCAAACCTGGACCGGCCTGCGATTGGTGACCAAAGCAGCAAGGCTGGCCACGAATGGGGTCTCCGGCCAGCGGCCAAGTGTGGTGTGGTCCCAATCAGGCCATCCACGGCTGCGGGGCGGCCACGCCATAGGTGGACTGTTAGCAGGGGTACAACACTGCCAGTACCTGCAGGGGAGTCCCAGCGGTACCTTATCCCTGGGGAGATACATGTGGGAGTAGAACCCTATGGGTAGGCAGCACCTGCAGGGGAGTCCCAGCGGTACCTTGTCCCTGAGGAGATACATGTGGGAGTAGAACCCTATGGGTAGGCAGCACCTGCAGGGGAGTCCCAGCGGTACCTTGTCCCTGGGGAGATACATGTGGGAGTAGAACCCTATGGGTAGGCAGTACCTGCAGGAGAGTCCCAGCGGTACCTTGTCCCTGGGGAGATACATGTGGGAGTAGAACCCTATGGGTAGGCAGCACCTGCAGGGGAGTCCCAGCGGTACCTTGTCCCTGGGGAGATACATGTGGGAGTAGAACCCTATGGATAGGCAGTACCTGCAGGGGAGTCCCAGCGGTACCTTGTCCCTGGGGAGATACATGTGAGAGTAGAACCCTATGGATAGGCAGTACATGCAGGGGAGTCCCAGCGGTACCTTGTCCCTGGGGAGATACATGTGAGAGTAGAACCCTATGGGTAGGCAGTACCTGCAGGGGAGTCCCAGCGGTACCTTGTCCCTGGGGAGATACATGTGGGAGTAGAACCCTATGGGTAGGCAGCTCCTGCAGGGGAGTCCCAGCGGTACCTTGTCCCTGGGGAGATACATGTGGGAGTAGAACCCTATGGATAGGCAGTACCTGCAGGGGAGTCCCAGCGGTACCTTATCCCTGGGGAGATACATGTGGGAGTAGAACCCTATGGGTAGGCAGTACCTGCAGGGGAGTCCCAGCGGTACCTTGTCCCTGGGGAGATACATGTGGGAGTAGAACCCTATGGGTAGGCAGTACCTGCAGGGGAGTCCCAGCGGTACCTTGTCCCTGAGGAGATACATGTGGGAGTAGAACCCTATGGGTAGGCAGTACCTGCAGGGGAGTCCCAGCGGTACCTTGTCCCTGGGGAGATACATGTGGGAGTAGAACCCTATGGGTAGGCAGTACCTGCAGGGGAGTCCCAGCGGTACCTTGTCCCTGGGGAGATACATGTGGGAGTGGAACCCTATGGGTAGGCAGTACCTGCAGGGGAGTCCCAGCGGTACCTTGTCCCTGGGGAGATACATGTGGGAGTAGAACCCTATGGGTAGGCAGTACCTGCAGGGGAGAACCAACGTGCCATAAACCACGGGGGGTATCTGTGGGGCCTGAACCATAAACCCTACCGGTTGGCAGTACCTGCAGGGGAGCACCAGCAGGACCTAAACCCTGGGGGGACACTTGTTGGACATAAACCCTAAACCCAACACAAAGGCGGTACCTGCGGGAGAGTACCAGTATGACCTAAACCCTGGGAGAGTATCTGAGCGACCTAAACCTTCAACCCATCCGAAAGGTAGTACCTTCAGGGGAGCACCAGCATGACCTAGATTTGGGACCCTTTGGAACTTCAGCCCTAACCCTTTGGGAGTTAAACCCTAAACCCTGGATCAACCGGGGCCGATCGACTCACACACAACAAACATAACGTAGACGATCTCCCATGACACGGTGGTGGGACCGAGCGCCACGTAGTTGTAGTAATTCCACATCAGCACGCACATGCAGGACGTCATGACCATCCACTGTATCGGAGAGGTTAGCGACTGCTCAGCGGCGGTGCCTGAGGAGGGGGGCGACGGCAGGAGCGTGAGTTGCAGCGGCGAAGTCATTCGAAATCAGCACAAGCACATACATGCAGGAGGTCATCACCATCCATCGCATCGGAGATGGAAGCAACTGCTCGGCGGCTTTGCCTGGGGAAGGGGAGGACGGCAGAAAAGCATGGGTTGCAGCAGTGTGGTCAGTGTTTCTTTTTTTTGCTACAGGTCCACCTTTGGCAGGCCGCCCTGCAGCCGCTAGGGGCCTGATCTGGAGCGAACCTGGCCTACGGCTGGTGGCCAAAGCAGCATGGCTGGCCAAACACAGGGCCTGCGGCCAGAGGCCGGCATGTAGCTGACATGTAGCTGAGTCATGAAAAAGGACCGCTGAGCGTAGTTAGTCGAAATCAGCACAAGCACACACAAGCAGGAGGTCATCATCCACTGTATCGGAGATGTTTGCAACTGCTCAGCGGCGGTGCCTGAGGACGGGGAGGACGGTAGGAGCGTGGGTCGCAGCGGCGTGGTTAGCCGAAATCAGCGCAACACACACACACAAGTACAAACACGCACGAGAGCAGGATGTCATGACCATCCAATCTATCGGAGAGGTTAGCGAAAGTTCAGCGGCGGTGCCTGTAGGGGCATGGAGGGGCGAAGAGGCGGGGGGCAGCGGGGAAGGTGGGATGCAGCGGTGATTTCGAAGAACTTTCAGCAGCTGTGCCTGCGGAGCCGAGGAGAGAAAAGGCGGAAGGCAGCGGGAGAGGTTGGTTGAAGGTGTGGAATCAATGACTGCTGACTGCGGCGGAGCCTGAAAATTAGGAGCAAGACGGCGGAAGGCAGCGGGAAACGTGGAAGTGCCGCCGGAGAGCTACCCTAACCTCCCTGGCATGGACCGGAAATGCCGCCGGAAAGCTGCACCTCCCTGGCATAACTACGGTAATGCATGTGCCGCCGGAGAGCTACCCTACCTTCCCTGGCATGGACCCGATGTGCCGCCAGAAAGCTGCGCCTGCCTGGCATAAGTAATGCATAGGTGCCGTCAGAAAGCTACCCTCCCTGGCATGGACCCGATGTGCCGCCAGAAAGCTGCGCCTGCCTGGCATAAGTAATGCATAGGTGCCGTCAGAAAGCTACCCTCCCTGGCATGGACCCGATGTGCCGCCAGAAAGCTGCGCCTCCCTGGCATAACTAATGCAGAAGTGCCGCCGGAACGCTGCGCCTCCCTGGCATGGACCCGATGTGCCGCCAGAAAGCTGCGCCTCCCTGGCATGGATATGGCCCTATTGGCAGCATTGTCTACCCACGTCAGATGTTGTTGACATGGTATCTGCGCTGGTGTGGAACCGATATGGCCCTAATGGCACTCTGGCAGCAGATTCTGCCATGGCAGACGCAGCACATCCGCTTAGCTCTTTTTGCTCATGCGACTGCTTATCCAGAGGCGCGTTCAGCCTAGCTGCATCACTCACTGCATGCACCCCACCCTTGCACAAGGGGGGGGTAGATGCAGTGATGCACTGATGCGGTTAATGCAGTTATCGCCCCTTCTGTGCGTTCAAAGCCGAGGGCTGTTCTGGAAGATCTTTATTAAGCTGAGAGCTGCTCTTGAATAACTTAATAAGCTGAGGGCTGATCTGGAAGAGGGAGGGGCACCTCCACCCCACCCGAACCCACCCTATCCCAGACAGGGCCAGGGCAGCAACTCACAATCTCGAGGGAGGATTTTCCATACCGAGATGCGAAGATCGATCGCTTTCGGTGAAGATCATTTAATTACCTTTAGGTGCGTACCATCCAGGACAGTGACACGCATCGGAAGGGAGCACAGCGAAGCCTTCGCTATAGTGCAGCGCCGGGCTGAAAGGACCTCCCCCAGGTGGCGATTGCGATGCAGTGCACGCGCTGTCTGACGCAGCATATGAGGCGAATATAACTGCAGAGGGGGAAGATGGACAGCAGGATTACCCTCATGACAACATCGGGGGGGAGGGGATGCCATTGCCACGTCATGGCCATGCCCCGACTCGAAGCAACCCACCTAATGTCGCAAATAGCCAAAGAGCGCAAGCGAGCCTGCCGCTGGTAATCATCATTGATGCAGGCGAGCTCTTAATTATGAGGCGCTCGCGCTGCTTCCTAGGAGGTCAAAGCCGGCCTCGAGAGAACACGGATGGTCGTGTCGATGCAAGCTGATCCGAAGCAGTCTAATTGTCGGTATCGTAGTTTTGAGCCTAGACAACTTCGAAGCGGTTATGATAGGTTCGTCGACCCTGCTAATACTGTTTGTTGGTGCATCATGATTCGTGGGTGAATCAGGTAGGGGGTGAATCAGGGGGTGACTTGGCCAGGGCATGCCATATGTGGGCAACTAACATGTCAATAACGTTACACCTCTGGGCCCGCTCAAAGCTCGGCCGCGTGGGCGCCCAACTGTTCAAAAGGGAGTAAAGCAGGAACTAAAAGGAAGAGAGGGGTAAAGGAACAAAAGGAGAGGCCGGGAAGGCAACGAAGACCAAGTCCAACACCTGAGTTCCACTAGAGACTGACCCTCAACAAAGCCTCTAAAAACAGATAAGTCTATCCCACTTCTGCTTGGCCGCGAGGGCGCTTCACTGATCAGAAGGGAGAAGAGAAGAAATTTAAAAGGGGGCAAACAACAACAACAACAACAACCCCCAAAAAGGACCAAAAGAGAAGGCCGGAAAGGCCAAAGACACCGGCCTCAGAAACCCTGGAGACTAACCCTCAATAATGCCCACAGCACAGTCCACAAAAGCAAGTGCGTCCCATGCTCAGCCTGGTACAACTGGTGGAAGTTAGTGGCAGCGCCCGGAGGACCTGCCCACCCCCGCTCCCGTAACTTCTCCCTGACACTAGGGCACTAGAAGCGCACATGCGGCGCATCCTCTACCTGCTCGCTATCCCCCCGTGCCCAACACCGCTGGCAGCAGCGTGTCTGTCGCCGCTGACCGTTGCGCCGTCCTCTAGTATCAGCAGTGCTGATCGCGCCAAGCCGCAGTCGCAAATTGAAGCGCTCACAAGCACACTCGTTCTGACTAGTGCGGCTCTCTAGTGCGGCAACTAACATGTATACGTGGACGTGCCATGTGCCCCCATCACGATGTTTTGCCGTCAACGCAGTGAACGCAACCTCGCCCGTCCACATCACACACTGTAAAAATCATGATTCAGTTGGGTAACAGATGCACACACTTCCTGCGGTGGTCTCCGAGAAAACGCTGCATGTGATTGTGACGATTTTGATACTGGACAGTGAGACTTCGCAGTCATGTTTTTGTGAAGGGTTTAGGGCTTACGGTTTAGGGTTTATGGCTCTAGATTAACAGCGCGTGACACTCAATCTCCCCAATTATGGCACAGTGGTCATCGTAGGAACGCGCCCCAAGTCATACAAAGGCCGTGCGTACAGCATGTGCGACAGTGGCCTATATAACCGAATTTAGTCACGGCAAGGTACTGGCTTCTTAAATAATTTGGATTCTGGGTAGTTAGACTGGTACTTCTTACACTTCGAGGGCATGTCCGTTAAATGGGACAAAGTGAGACGACTATCGGCTGTTGGGGGATATGTACTGGCAGGCCTGAATAAACTATGCACGGCAAGTTCTGCCTCATCGCAGCCCGGAAAGTCAGGCTGCGTGGTTTCTACTCAGAACTCGGAGACTCCGTGATTGGAACTCGGAGACTCCGTGACTTAAACTCGTAGACTCCGTGACTGAAACCACGGGATATGCGGTAATGTCACGTACACGGGAATATAGTGTGACAGCGCTTCAACTGGCATGGCGGGTGGTGTCACGAAGGATCATAACATAAATCATCACATTTCGCCAATAAGGACAGCTCATGGAGCGGCATATTGAGGAGGCCTATCATGGGGCGGCCTACAGCCTTTGGCCGCATGCCATGATGTAGCTTACATGTAGATGAAGCATTCTTGAGTGTTTGAGTGGGCAGTCCTTAGATTACTGCGCTGGGCAATAGATCATGACCCTGAGGTGTAATGTCATTGACTGCGCTGGTAGGGTAGCAGATCATGACCCTGAGGTGTAATGTCATTGACTGCGCTGGTAGGGGTAGTAGATCATGACCCTGAGGTGTAATGTCATTGACTGCGCTGGTAGGGGACAGTACATCATGGCCCTGAGGTGTAATGTCATTGACTGCGCTGGTAGGGGCAGTAGATCATCTGAGACCTGAGGAGCTGCAGGAGTTCCAAGCTGTATTGGGTACATCCACTTAAGCTGGCATTTGTCATAAATTGCTCCGTCGAGGTCGAGGGCCTCTGGTCCTGCCCATAACTCTTGACTCGGAATCTCCAGGTATCTGGGAATCTGCCTCCAGCCGGCATATAGTATTTTAATTGCACGCCAGTGTTATACAGTGTAACATAAGGTACACACTGGCACTTATTGAGCACGCACTCTCTTCCACCATGTTATAGGACCCTCACTGCTAACCTCTTGTAGGGCGGGTCTCTCACATAATATGGACAGTCTCAAGACCAGTTTCAACTTTCGAGTTCAGTCTCAAAGCGGGGAAATCGCATGGCAAATTTTCCACATCTCCGGCAGCACTTGGACATGACGAATATGCAGTATTGGGCTCCATGAATGGCAGGCAGATACCAGGGACAGGCTGCTCTCGTGGTGTTGACAACGATCATCATGATGAAACACCCGTTGAAAATCCCCGTTCAAATTCCAGCAACAGCCACGTGCCAGAGCACTGCATCAGTGCAGAACACTTATCGGCATTAATCTCCCTTCTGAACAGTTGGGCGCCCACGCGGCCAAGCTTTGAGCGGGCCCAGAGTTGTAACGTTTTTTACTTATCGGCACTAATTATTACCCAAAAGGTTGAGGAATCGGGCCTCTAAGGTACCCAGGTTATGACTGTCTCTGCATGATACTTCATAAAAATTGAGGGCATCAGACCTGTCACAACCTTAACACCCTAGGACAGCAAGATGAGAATGCCTTCCCAGTTATCGCAAATTAGCCCTCGTGTGGGCACGCCCCTGGCCCTGGTTACCAGTATGCTCTTTTGTGAAAAAACTAGCGAGCGAGCACTTCAAAATAATCTGCGCATGGCGTCCCCCCCCCCCCACACATCCCGTTCCTGTGCTCCTGAGCTTCATAAATCATAAATGCTATCCACAGGCAAGCCCGCGCCCACAGGACTGGCGGTGGGCTCGCTATCAAGAGTCTGTTCAATGTCAGCGGCAACCCGGATGTGGGCTGGTTCCGCACAGAATATGGACAGTCTCAAGTCCAGTCTCAAAAAAGGGGAAAACGCGCGGCAAGAAGTTCCCCATCACCCCCCTCCTGCTAATTATTGGCTTCTTGCTGGTTGCCGTGCCGCGCCACGGCACTACGCGCCACTACAAGCCCCTGCCATCCCCTCCATGTGTGTGGTTAGGGGGCGTGCAAGCACGGCGCTGAACAGCAGGCACCTGTGTATGCCAAGCTTGGCTGATCAAATAGCGACCCTGAGCGCCTTGTGGGGAAAAGTTGAAGCAACTGGAGGGCGCCCTCTAGGGCTTTATAAGGATACGTGGCTGGCCTGTGCTCAGATGAAGATCCCTAGGATCCCATAGATCAAACCTGACCGGTGCTCAGGCGAAGATGCCACATAGAATGGATCATAGATCCCGGCAGAGATCCATTCAGGAACAGAGCACGCATGCATTCTGCACAGCTTGACCCTGAGGATCGGGAATCCTGTCTCTAGTGCAGGCTTAGGGGCGGCGGCAGGATTGGCCACAGCAGAGCAGAGGCGCAGGGGCCTCATTGCTTGGCTGAACAATGCCCCACAACCTCCACGTGTACCGCTTATGTCTCCCCAGCAGACGTGGGATCGGCGGCGGCACGGTCGGCCAAGGCAGGCGCTGCATCTTCGTTGATTGGTACAAATCTCCGCGAGCCGCTCACGCAGGCGATCCTGCGTCACCAAAACTTGGCGGGACCAAGACGTGCGCAAGCTCCAGCGCACCGCTTACGTCTAAGCCGCAGGCGCCGGCTCGTTTGGCGTCAGCGTCCACACTATTTTCCGGGACAGAATCCTGTGTCATATCTCACGTACCGCTCAAGTTGCCTTGTGGGACGACGCCCTATCTGTCCACGCTGGTGATCCGGTATCCTCATTTTTTGGTGGCTGCAGGGTAAGCCTCAGCAGGCGCAGCGTCATCATTGCTTGATGGGGCAACGTCCTTACTTGACGGGGCAACGTCCTTGCTTGTCGGGGCAGCGTCCTTGCTTGTCGGGGCAACGTCCTTTCCGCTCACATTGGAGGTCCTGCTTGACATCCGCCCGGCATCGCCGACCGCTGTGGATCCTGGTGGCACGTGGATGGAGCCGGAGGACTGGCGGATGTTCTCCATCTTCTCCTCCTCCTCCAGCTCCTCGTTCAACACAATCTTGCGGATGCCCAGCAGGAACTCTGGAAGCAGACAGGAGGGGGGGGGCTTAAAGCTAAGTACGGTACACAAAGTTTTACAAAAGAAGAAAACGAGCAATTTATCTAAATTATTATTTACGCGTTATGGCTTGTCAGATGCACGTCGAATCATACAGAAAGTCTAAGCTCCGCCAGGAGAGTGAGGTGTGTGCACATGCATTGCGAGTCGAGAAGGACAGGGGGATTCCTTCGCTGCAGGTCGGGATGATAGGCAGGCTTGAGATATATATATAGGTGTATGTGCACCAACAGGATAGGGGGATGCGTACATATTCTTAGCAGGACAGGAGTACATATTCGTAGCAGGACAGGAGTACATATTCGTAGCAGGACAGGAGTACACATTCTTAGCAGGACAGGAGTACACATTCGTAGCAGGACAGGAGTACATATTCGTAGCAGGACAGGAGTACACATTCGTAGCAGGACAGGAGTACACATTCGTAGCAGGACAGGAGTACACATTCGTAGCAGGACAGGAGTACATATTTGTAGCAGGACAGGAGTACACATTCGTAGCAGGACAGGAGTACATATTTGTAGCAGGACAGGAGTACACATTCGTAGCAGGACAGGAGTACACATTCGTAGCAGGACAGGAGTACACATTCGTAGCAGGACAGGAGTACACATTCGTAGCAGGACAGGAGTACACATTCGTAGCAGGACAGGAGTACACATTCGTAGCAGGACAGGAGTACACATTCTTAGCAGAACAGGAGTACACATTCGTAGCAGGACAGGAGTACACATTCGTAGCAGGACAGGAGTACACATTTGTAGCAGGACAGGAGTACACATTCGTAGCAGGACAGGAGTACATATTTGTAGCAGGACAGGAGTACACATTCGTAGCAGGACAGGAGTACACATTCGTAGCAGGACAGGAGTACATATTCGTAGCAGGACAGGAGTACATATTCGTAGCAGGACAGGGGTGAAACCGCAGACAAGATATGTGCGCATTGATTATTGCTGGTTCAGCAAATGCCTCTGTGCACCGACAGATCAGGTGTGTGTGTAAATGCAAGCTTCAGGGAGCTGGGCACTAGTATTGAGCCGTCAATAGTTACATCAGTGATGCGAGTCTCGATCCCCCCATGGGACAGCCATCAGCGGGACCGGCACTAGCCTCCTCCGTATTTTGTGCCTCACTCAATCCATCTCACTCAATCCACCTAATTAAATCCATCTCACTCAATCCAGCTCACCTTTGAAAGAGACCTCTCCAGAGTTGTCCAAGTCCAGCACCTGCACACACATGACAGCAGAAACATCATCAGTCACGGATTTATTCCGTTGATTTGTTTGACTTTTTTCTGAGCGTGCCATTCGGCTACAAGTCCACTCTTGTTACAAACCGGAGGCCCCAGATGCTACCAGCTATGCCGCTCGGGCCGTAGGTCGCTCCAAGTTTGGTCCCAATCGGTCTTTGGCGGCCATGTGGTGGCCCACCAAATGTGGCACGGTGGCTTAAAAGTTAGGCAATACCGTATGGCATAGGCGTATGCAGCCCTTGGGACACCAAAGGCCGTGTGAGACCTACTGGTTTACTACACACATATACACAAGTGCTGAAACTTCAGGCGCAACCTATGCCTCAACTCAAATTTCGCCTGTAAACCTCAAGCCTGACATCCTCATGAATGCGGACTAAAACCCAATATCCTCCAACTCAACTCGAACATGACATCTTAACCCTTCACCGTACACACTCTCCATTGCCAACCTAACCTTGTTCTCTTCCGTCTGACCTTGAGCATCGCGCCTGAACCCTCAAACCCTAGTAAACGCTGGCTCAACCCTGGTATTCCCCACCTCACCTTGAACATGATCTCCCCGACCCCTATTCTCTTGACGCCCTTGGCAGGCTTGGCATGGTCATGGCTGGCAGAGGAGTTCTGAAGGGCTTCGATGATCTCTGCTCGCTCCAGCGTGCCGTCGCAGCTCGAGTCAAAGTAGCAGAAGGATTTTTCCTGGCAACGAAAAGGGTGTTCAGGGTTCAGAGTCAGGGTTGAGGATATATAGGGTTGAGACCAAGCGATTGAGTCACACAGCCAAGCCTCCTGTAATTTGTGCATCAGGATTTCAGTAGCTGCACGTAGCAGCTAGAGGGACGTTGTTCAGGGTGAAAACAAGTCATGCCGCCATATTTACTTTCCTGGCACACGCAGCCGTGGCTCAGCTCGGGGCTGGGCCAGTGCTGGGCTGGGCTAGGCCAGTGCTCAGCTCGGGGCTAGGCCAGTGCTCAGCTTGGGGCTAGGCCAGTGCTCAGCTCGGGGCTAGGCCTGTGCTCAGCTAGGCTAGGCCAGTGCTTGGCTCGGACAGGGCAACATGGTGAGGGAGGGCAGGCTGTGTAATGAGGGCGACGAAAAAATATGAGCGGTTCGAGAAAAGGATGGAAGGCTCAAGGAGTCAAGGCTGACATTAGGTATATTTCAGATGCGGTGACTTGAGGGATGAAGGCCATGCACTTACTCTCGTGCAACCTTGCTGTGCATGGGTAGAGCATCCCTCATGGCGTACCATGATGAGCGGCAGTGCCAATGTGGTCGCATGGGTGTGTGGGCCGTGGTCGGAAATCGACCGGTCCGGCGCTGTTTTTTTAATGTGCACTACTGGCGGCATCCGTCCAATGCCAGTGGGACATGGTTGGGCTGATGGACAGCGCTTGCATTCGCAGCCAGTGCTGTTGAGCTGGCATTCGCAGCCACTGCTATTGAAACCGTTTCTATGACTCGTAAGCTCCTCCTTGTAGTCTGGTACTCTCTACTCTTTACATTACCATGCTTTACCCAAACTTCGGCGTCATCACTTCAGCTACATTACTTAAATTTGGCTTCATCACTTCAGCTACATCACTTAACTTCTGACTACATCGCGGCCTGCATGCCTAGGGGGGCCTGGGGCAGCAAGACGTGCTGCTCATGCCACCAAGCGGCAAGGCTAGGTCCTAATTGGCTGATCAGTGGTCGCCCGGCGGCACCCCTCAGGCGGTCTGACGAACTGGCAGTTTGGGTAACCCCTGGCAGGTCTAGGCAACCCCTGGCAGGTCTAGGCAGCCCCTGGCAGGTCTAGGTAACCCCTGGCAGGTCTAGGTAACCCCTGGCAGGTCTAGGTAACCCCTGGCAGGTCTAGGTAAACCCTGGCAGGTCTAGGTAACCCCTGGCAGGTCTAGGTAACCCCTGGCAGGTCTAGGTAACCCCTGGCAGGTCTAGGTAACCCCTGGCAGGTCTAGGTAACCCCTGGCAGGTCTAGGTAAACCCTGGCAGGTCTAGGTAACCCCTGGCAGGTTTGGGTAGACTAAAAATACCGGTAGAGTACTACCGGTACCGGTCCTCTGGTTATCTGGTGCCCACAATCCTGCAATTACTCACTATTATGTCCAACGCCATCTTGATTTCAGGGTACTGGACGACAGTGTCCGGCTCCATAAGGTGTAGGACGGTCCAGAAAACCAAGAAGCTGCAAACAGCAGGGCGCAGGCCACAGTCAATCCACTACCAGGAGGAAGGCCACAGTAAATCGACAACCGGGTGGGAGGCCACAGTCGATCAACTACCAAGAGAAGGGCCACACAAAATCAACAGCCAGGAGGATGTCACTGTCATTTCCAGGTAGGACAGGACAGCGCATGACTGTGCCTACGCATGGCTGCACGCATGTGGCCAGTGTGACACCAGGCTGCGCTGTTCTCTCAACCCCATGCCCCAAGGGATGCAGCGAGGAAGGTTTGTTTGACAGGTTTTTTATTTGCATGTTGCACACGGTTGAGCAGTAACAACAATTGAACGGGTCCAGCCGATATGTGGCTCCTAGTCAGCATGACGGGGCGTTTTAGAGTTCGACAGGTGGCCACCATCTTGGCTTCTCTGCATGGCATGAGCATGGGCCTCTGCTCTTGAAGGCATGGGAGGCATGGCTCAAGTGCCGCATGGCAGCTCTTCATTTGAACATGTAGGGGGGGGGCTGGCGAAGGGAGGCGGGAGAGAGGAACAGGGTGGGACCTGATGTGAGTGGTCATACCTAAGGCCTGGGGGGCGAAATGTTGGCAAGTGGGCAATTGCTTCCGCGCTAACAGCTGACAACAACTTACTCGTCACCGTCGATGCCTCCTCTTCCCTCCATGCGGACGGCTTCGACGATTTTGGCCACTGCGGGACTGGAGGCATCGATCAGCAGGATGTCCAACTTGCTGCCTATGGTGCCAATGCGTCCAGAGGAAGGCAAGGCTAGCGTTGTGAATAGCTCCCGCATCCGCTCGAACCCGGGTCGCATTCGGCCGAACATCATGAGCAGCGAACTGAACGTGTGCACCTTGCCCGAACCAGTATGCTTCCCAATGCGGTCCTTAGCAGACTTCACAGCCTGAACCAGTAGACCCTCTAAGGGGCCATACACGGGTTTGCTCTCCGTGCAGCCCATTGTATAGCAAGAGGGAGCGAGAGGGAAGGGGTCTTCCTGTCTAAGCCGTCAAGGTCGAGCATCGCGCCATAAGAGCGTCATGACAGTGCATCGGTCAATTAAAGCAGATTGTGCAAGATTCGAAATAGCTTAACTCAGGATGTGACTTCAGGAGGGCAACCATCAGTAATCTTTTCTTAGAACAGAAATGTACGGCAATTGTGGTGGAGCGATCAGGCCAACACTGATCCGTACGACCAAGTGTCCATAAAGCATAAAGTACACAGAAGCACAAGCCCTATTCGCGCTCAATAATTTGCTGTGCGGTGTTTGGAAACGCCGTCTCGATGGAATAAAATAGCCCCGTAAGTCCCGTAACCCTGGTTGCGGGTGCCCATTCAGCCAGGTCCACTTTCGAGAGGCGAACACCCAGTACCGGTGTGTAAGGCGAACATACACCCAACACGCCTCGCTCCTTACCGCAATCCACGATTCAAAGGGCGTTCTTCATATCACCTCATTCATGTGCGGCCCGTGCGTGCCTCTTGGGTTCGTACGAAGTCATGCATGTGATATTGTGATAGGATACCGCCCGGCGACCGACTGTTATTATCGGGATACATTCATACATATATCGAACGCAGTTTTACACGCACTCGCGTTGGCATTGAGTGTACGAAGTGATCGCGGAGTGCGCGCGCGTGTGTGCAGCGGGAAGCGTTGAAGTTATTACCGTGCGTCGGCGACACCGCATCTGTTCCCCGCCCCAAAGTGGGGTGATACAGTAAATCCTGCTGAGACTGGTAGGTCATCCAGCCGGCCTATCTGCCCAGCGGTGGCTCCTCAACCATGGTATGGCACTCACTGGCGTTCTTTCTTTCTTCCTTTCTATGGCACTGACGAAAATAAGTCGTTGTGTAACAAAAGCGTTATGATTTCTTTGGCTTGGACTTAAAAGAGTGTGAGGCTGGCAGCCCAACCCTAGAAAATCCGAGACTCAAACTTAGAAAAACAGCCCGGGGGTGCTTTTGACCCTCGTCGACAGCTGAGAAGGGCGAAAGAGGAACAGGAAGGCACACGACCAACAAGCACTCACACAGCCGCAGTAACTCATGCGTAGAAATTTTGATTACCGTAGAGCCGATTTCACTTGGCATTTCAAATTATTTTGGGGGGTAAGCAAACAGCATGCGCGGTAAAAAGAATTTAAAATTTAAAAATCCCATTGCGTGAACTTAGTTGTCAAAGGCCCCAAAAATGATTTGAGGGGGTGCTCGAACTAATTACCGGTGCGAAATATGAAGATTATGTTCGGCATAACGGGTACTGTCGACTATCTAGCAGGTTTTTCTAGGAGGGCTGTTGAGTTCACCATCTGGGGCAGTCGGCCTCTTCCTCTTCTGACTATTTGCCTTCCGCGAAGCTGTTGTTTTGGTAGCTGCACATACCTGAATTTATAAGATCGTATTGGCTGCGTGCTCAGAAATAAAATGATTTGCTCAAATTGGTTGCTGCACGGTAAATGCGCCGTGCGCGCACATGGCTTATTAGCCTACGTGGACGATTTGCTAAAATACCCAAACTTGAATCCGGGGTGTGCGAACCTTATCCGGTTCCATGTTAAGGTCTGAACAAAAGAATTGGTACCCCACCTCGGCACACCCCTGTAGCTAGAGCACACTGCAACCAGAATCCCACCCAAAAGTGGCTGCAAAGGTTACCAGAGTCGGAAAAACGGTAACCAACCTGCAGAGGGAGACAATAACTGAAAAGAAGGCAACGAGTTAAGATTGGCAATATGTGACAAGTGTGACCTCTGACACAGGCATAGCTCAGCTTGTGACGTTGTGTAGCTTAGGCATCGTCTTCATAACCTCTGCACCCGGCTCTGCACCATGGAGTTCATTACTTTATTCCCACACCATGGTCTGTAGCTTAAGGTTGGTTGGTTGCTTGTGTGAGCCACTGTCTTTCCGCCAGCTGACTAAATTTCGGCGCCCAGACCGGTTTGTGGTCGAGTTTGATGTCCTCAGTTGAAGTTTTACAGTAAAATCCACATAGAAGATCACGAGCCTCCTCAGTCCGGGTTTGAATCCAGACTGATGATTGAGAGCCAGCCACCTCAATCCCCAGCGATCATCACCCCCTCTAGGTTCTGCAGCTAATCAAGCACCAACGCATCCCTGGGATCCATCGTAACATCTTCCCTTCTTCCAGGTTCAAACACGAATAACGGAGGAGGACTGAGTATTTAACCCTGGGCAGTCATTTTATCATGTCAAGCCAAGTACCGAGCACCTGCATCACCCCATGCGTGTCCTGCAGCCCATCCCGCACCACCACATCCTAGTCTACGTCGCCTCTATATCTTTCTTCGTCGAGATTAAAAACAGGATTTATATTGGGTGACCAATCCTTAGGCTGGCCTGTTCTTCCATTCATGCCTAACCGAGCACCTACATCAGTACATCACTCTCTGTGTCCTGCAGCCCATCTAGCACTTCCACATCCTGGCTTCCATCGCCTTTATATATTTTCTCCGTCCAGATTAAAAAATGCGTTACCCGCATAGGGACAACCCTCAGACCCGCCTGCTCCTCAATTCTCATGCTAAACCAAGCACTTGCATTACTCTCTCAGTGTCCTGCAGCCCGCCCAGCACCACTACATTGCTGGATCCTGGCACGACTGCCTCCAGTTGCTCCCTAGTGAAAATACCAGTCGCCACCCCAATCGCTACGGCACCAGCGTCCAGCGCCGCAAGGATATCCTGCAACACGATGACAAACGGGCAACGGTGGACCTGTCAGCCAAAGTGTCATCTTAAATGAATATACCACCTTTCTGGAGCCATCATCCAGCGCTGCAGTTATGTCCTACAACACGGCGAGGACAGGCATGCAACGGTGGACATGTCAACTGAAGTATGCTATCTTTAATGGACATCATACCACCTTATTGGAGCAAGCAGCCAAAAATGCAACGATATCCTGCAGCACGAGGGCAGACGGGCAACGGTGGACATTTCAGCCCAGCATTATCCTGCAAGACGCGCCAGCGTCTAGTCCTGCAAGGACACCCTGCAGTTCAAGGGGTCCCATGTGGACGGGAGGCAGGCACTGCACAAATGTCAGCTCAAGCATGAACTATAATTATATAACACTGTACCTCCTCACTGGCCGTGGCCACGCCTTTTTTAGAGCAGGGCCCAGAGGGTGTAATGTCATTGACTGTACCTCCTCACTGGCCGTGGCCACGCCTTTTTTAGAGCAGGGCCCAGAGGGTGTAATGTCATTGACTGTACCTCCTCACTGGCCGTGGCCACGCCTTTTTTAGAGCAGGGCCCAGAGGGTGTAATGTCATTGACTGTACCTCCTCACTGGCCGTGGCCACGCCTTTTTTTGAGCAGGGCCCAGAGGTGTAATGTCATTAACTGTACCTCCTCACTGGCCGTGGCCACGCCTTTTTTTGAGCAGGGCCCAGAGGTGTAATGTCATTGACTGTACCTCCTCACTGGCCGTGGCCACGCCTTTTTTTGAGCAGGGCCCAGAGGTGTAATGTCATTGACTGTACCTCCTCACTGGCCGTGGCCACGCATTTTTTAGAGCAGGGCCCAGAGGTGTAATGTCATTGACTGTACCTCCTCACTGGCCGTGGCCACGCCTTTTTTTGAGCAGGGCCCAGAGGTGTAATGTCATTGACTGTACCTCCTCACTGGCCGTGGCCACGCCTTTTTTAGAGCAGGGCCCAGAGGTGTAATGTCATTGACTGTACCTCCTCACTGGCCGTGGCCACGCCTTTTTTAGAGCAGGGCCCAGAGGTGTAATGTCATTGACTGTACCTCCTCACTGGCCGTGGCCACGCCTTTTTTTGAGCAGGGCCCAGAGGTGTAATGTCATTGACTGTACCTCCTCACTGGCTTACAGATGCAAGTGCATGTGCCATGTGCATTATTTGCGCCCAACAGACTGGAAAGCTGGACTCCGGGGATTCAGAAAGAAGGTGTACCCCAGAGGCTGGAGGCCACCACTGGGCCAATGGGGCCATGACCGGCAAATGGCTGTTATCGCAAGCAAGGTCCTCGGGGATTGCTGAACATGGTCCCTTGGCCATAGACCGGGATGAGTAAATAAAATGAAAATACGCTTTGAGGCGTATATTAAAGGAAAAGGAATAATCATATACCGTACTGATAACGTACATCGGTACTGGTACCGGTACTGTTTTGTAAAGATTCAACCCAGCCCAGGGACCCGCCTATTAAGCTTGGATTCATTGCTCCTACCCACCTGAGGCGTGTCGCCAATATGGAAACGCCGGGGCGGGAGGCCTGCAGGGGGCATTAGACGGTGCTTATTTTAGCTCAGTTTAGCCACAATTCAGCTACATCACGGTCCACGGCCGTGAGTGGCTGGCGCAGCAAGCCCTGCTGCTTGGACCACCGGCCATAGGCCGGACAAGGATTGGTCCCAATCGGCCCAGAGGTGGCCGCCCGGCGACCCCCTGAAGGTGGTCTGGCGCACATTAAAAGAATCACTTCGGCCACAAGATAACACAGCTGAGTGCCTTGTGAAGGGGGCAAAAAGGCGTTTTGGCCCCCCGCCTTCCTCTTCTGAATGGGGACAAGGTTCACAGCAGCAGACGGGTCCCTTGCGAGGCATGCACCAGCAGGCATCTGGTTTTATCTGCAGTCCTCGGGGCAAAACAAATGCACATTATTGCGAGGGGGGTGCACTATTGCACCGAACCTGAAACACCTGGGTGGGCGCAAGGGTGCTGATGCAGCGCTGGCGGCGGATGGAATGGGTTAACCGTGATAGCATGCAACAGCAGCGAGCACAATGCTTTACTAACGCCTCAGCTCCACACTCCAGGAAGATGTGCACGCTGACGCCGTGATGCAGCTGTCTGGAATGCGGGCGGGGGCGGGGCTTGAGAATTTGGAGGCACGGAATAAGCGGGCCAACGATCGGGAGCGGGGGAGCAACCACACAGCCAAGCTCCCTGTCTTTTGAGCATCGCAAGATCAGTGGCCATAAGTATACAGCCAGAGGGGAGTTGTCCGGGGTGGGGATGCTTGGGAGCATGTGCTCACCCTCGGGATTCAGCGCACCAAACTTGTTCGCTGCCACCCGCACAAACTCCGCCCGGTCCCGCCAGGTCTCCTCGGTGTTCCCGCTGCAGTGATCAGTCCCAAAGCCGCCAAAATTATGCGTGGTGAACAGCGGCAGCACGCCTAGCGCCCTCATCTTGCTCCATCCGATCGGCTCCAGGTTGCCGGTGACGAGGCAAGTAGATGCTGTGCCGCACGCCTGTACCGGCAGACGCACGAGCAGGTGCGAGGGTGGCAGTAATGCAGTGGTTCTCTTCAGCATAGTTGAGCTTCAATTCAGCTGTATCGCCTATGGGGACGGGGGCAACAGGCCTCGCTGCTTGGGCCGCTGTCGGTGGTTTGGTCAAGCTTTTGTTGTAACCGGTACATGCTATCGGATGGGACCCCAAATCGAGCGCTCGGAGACACCTACTTGTGGCGGACTGCAGGGATTTACCCCCTAAACCCCAAGCGCTCTCGGTCCCAACAGTGTATGATGCATTGATTCGTGCAAACAGGGTTTCACTCAAGTCACACAATGTAGGCGTATCATCACGAATGACGCGAAACCCGGCGGTGGCCTCCTAGCAGCCTGCCGAAGGTGGTCTCGGGTGCACTAAGAACAATACTGAAGGGTCGCTCCTCTTAGATCTTGATCGGGTCTCAGATAGTCAGATCTTGACCGGGGGTCAGGCATTCAGATCTTGACCGGGGCTCAGGTAGTCAGATCTTGAGCAAGGCTCAGGCATTCAGATCTTGACTGGGACTCAGGCATTCAGATCTTGACCGGGGCTCAGGCATTCAGATCTTAACCAGGGCTCACTTAGTCAGATCTTGCCAGGGGCACAGGTAGTCAGATATTGACCAGGGCTCAGGCATTCAGATTTTGACCGGGGCTCAGGCAATCAGATCTTGACCGGGGCTCAGGTGGCTGCCACAACAGCCCGATAGAACCCTGGCTTAAAACTCTAAAACCTGATCTTGAATGTGCGATGAGCCATGCAGCGAAGAAGGCTTTACGGTATGTGGCTGAACGGTTCTTTTTCGGAAACTAGACCCCTACCTTAAACAGGCCATCAGGTAGACACCGCTAGGCAGATGAGGACACAAATCTAGACCGACACCAGACCACTACCTAAATAGGCCATCAGGTAGACACCAGGCCGATGAGGACAAAAACTAGACCGATGGACAGGCGGTGGTTCAAGTAGCAGGGTTTGTGTGCCATCTGAGCCTTACGTCGTGATGTAGCTGAACTGTAGCTGAAACACCCTCGGAGAAACAGTGCTGTGCATGCTGCCAGGGTTGAGCAATTGATGGTCTGGACGGTCGGCCTCATAACAGTGTCACGAGAATTTTGACGGTTCTTCAATCAGAATATTACTGTTTTACTAATTACGTAGAAGACCGTCTTACGTCACACCTGGGTTTTACTAATTATGTTATAGACCGTCTTACGTTACACTGATTTACGTAGAAGACCGTCTTACGTTACACCTGAGTCCCTTGTACAGCGTCAGAGCCAAACACAGGCCACTACACTACCCTTCATGCAGAATCGTGCATGAGGCATGGCAAGTCGGAGTGGACATTGGCTGTGGACAGGGCATGCGGATGGTGCGCGGTAGGTGTGTGGGAGGGGGGAGAGGCAGGAGGCACGGCACTGAGCGTACTCATGGAGCAACTGCCAAACTTCTCACATTCAAATAGTATCATCGGGCTGTGTCAAGCACCCCACACAATAGCAACACCGCACCGGCATTGTTGGATTCAAAAAACCGGCAATGGATCATTCATAACAAAATAAAAAACAAACAGCTAACCATGCATTCTGTGGCCTATGCAAGCCTTTGTCATGACGTGAAAAACAGACCCTGCAGATCCTCAAAGCCAGGGTTTGAATCATCAGTGCACAGAATGCACGCCCTCCCCATGGCATGATACGGTTACCTGCAGCCGCTTTAGCAGATCCTCAACGCCAGGCAAAATCTCGATCCCCTCAGCAGCCTCGCTACTGTTCTCTAAAAAGTAGTCAATCATGACCTTTTCCATCTCAGGCATGCGGGCCAGAGCCTGTTGAGGGTGAAGGGGTAAGTGGTGCCAGGGTATATCTTTGCCTTAGAAAGTAGTCAATCATGGCCTTCTCCATCGTAGGCCTGCAGATCAGAGCCCGGTGAGCGATTACAATACATGCTGTGCATGCGCAGCGAGTGCCTGGGTGGTGGGCGTGAGCAGTGCACCGAGCAGGGTGGGACCTCATCTGTTCTGAGGCCGCATCAGGTATCAGCCCTTGACAGTGCCCACATGGCTTAGGTGTGCCCTAGCTGTTCCTAGCTAAACCCTAAACCCTAAACGCCAGCCCTCAACCCAGGTACATGCCCTAGCTGTTCCTAGCATCACACTGAACCTTTAACCCTAGCCCTCAACCCAGGTACATGTCCTAGCTGTTCCTAGCTTCACACTGAACCTTTAACCCTAGCCCTCAACCCAGGTACATGCCCTAGCTGTTCCTAGCATCACACTGAACCTTTAACCCTAGCCCTCAACCCAGGTACATGTCCTAGCTGTTCCTAGCTTCACACTGACCCTTTAACCCTAGCCCTCAACCCAGGTACATGTCCTAGCTGTTCCTAGCTTCACACTGACCCTTTAGCCCTAGCCCTCAAACCAGGTACATGTCCTAGCTGTTCCTAGCTTCACACTGACCCTTTAACCCTAACCCTCAACCCAGGTACATGTCCTAGCTGTTCCTAGCTTCACACTGACCCTTTAACCCTAGCCCTCAACCCAGGTACATGTCCTAGCTGTTCCTAGCTTCACACTGACCCTTTAACCCTAGCCCTCAACCCAGGTACATGTCCTAGCTGTTCCTAGCTTCACACTAACCCTTTAACCCTAGCCCTCAACCCAGGTACATGCCCTAGCTGTTCCTAGCTTCACACTGACCCTTGAACCCTACCCCTCAACCCAGGTACATGCCCTAGCTGTTCCTAGCTTCACACTGACCCTTTAGCCCTAGCCCTCAACCCAGGTACATGTCCTAGCTGTTCCTAGCTTCACACTGACCCTATAGCCCTAGCCCTCAACACAGGTACATGCCCTAGCTGTTCCTAGCTTCACACTGACCCTTTAACCCTAGCCCTCAACCCAGGTACATGTCCTAGCTGTTCCCAGCTTTACACTGACCCTTTAGCCCTAGCCCTCAACCCAGGTACATGTCCTAGCTGTTCCTAGCTTCACACTGACCCTTTAACCCTAGCCCTCAACCCAGGTACATGCCCTAGCTGTTCCTAGCTTCACACTGACCCTTTAGCCCTAGCCCTCAACCCAGGTACATGTCCTAGCTGTTCCTAGCTTCACACTGACCCTTTAACCCTAGCCCTCAACCCAGGTACATGTCCTAGCTGTTCCTAGCTAAACAACGCAGCCTGGGCCGAAGCAGGTACCGAGCACTTCTCTGCGGCTACCACAGTCTCAAAGGTACATTGGTGCAGGCGGCCAAAAAGGGCTGGCTGGCAGGGACGGTGCTGGGAATGAGCTGATCGGATCAGCCTCCTTTCATCCATCCTCCAGACGCAAACCCTGCTTTCCGATCGCTGCTGCATCGCGGCCTTCCCTCAATTTAACCGGATTTGGTTTCCATATTGTCAGAGGCATCATCTGGCATGTAGAACGCTTGTCCACTATTGCCGCATGTTGTTATGGCATCCAGCTCAAAAGCTGTTGAAAGCTCAAGGTTCCATGGACAATGGACCAATCAGCATTTTTGGAATGGTGACTATATCTTGCCGTTAATTGGCGATGGCTGCGGTGCATGGCACCATCATGTGCACAATGTCTCGCAGTTCACCCGTAACTCTTAACCCTGGTGGTTAACCCTAAACCTGGTGGCTGACCATGGTGACTCAAACAAAACCCTGATCCCTGGTGGTTCACCCTAAACCCTGGTGGCTGACCATGGTGACTCAAACAAAACCCTGAATCCTGGTGGTTCACCCTAAACCCTGAACCCTGGTGGTTCACCTAAACCTGGTGGCTGACCATGGTGACTCAAACAAAACCCTGAACCCTGGTGGTTCACCCTACACCCTGAACCCTGGTGGTTCACCCTAAACCTGGTGGCTGACCATGGTGACTCAAACAAAACCCTGAACCCTGGTGGTTCACCCTACACCCTGAACCCTGGTGGTTCACCCTACACCCTGAATCCTGGTGGTTCACCCTAAACCCTGAACCCTGGTGGTTCCCCCTAAACCCTGGTGGCTGACCATGGCGACTCAAACAAAACCCTGAACCCTGGTGGTTCACCCTACACCCTGAACCCTGGTGGTTCTCCCTAAACCCTGACACTGGCGCTCACTTGCTCTTTGGACACTCCATGATGTTCAAGGACTTTGATGACGACGAGGGGGTCGGTGGATCCTGGGGGAAGAGGATGCAAAGCCAGAGTGTTGCAATGAAAGTCAGGGTGCCATAAAAATCAAAGCCAGGTCGTTGCAATCATGGCAGACCGAGGAATCTGCGGGAGGAGGGAGCAAACCAGAGTGTTGCAATCATAGCCAGAACTTTGATGTCAGCAAGAAGTTACATGGATACTGATTGAAGAGAGCAAACCAGAGTGTTGCAATCAAAGTCAGGGTGTAACAATGAAACCCTGGGTGTCACAAAAATAGCAGGGCCCCTTAGATCTTGAGGAAAGAGGATGCAAAGCCAGGGTGTCAAAATCAGATTGAGCCTCTCCTTTCCAAACCAGGCCACCCTCATTCTCAGAGCAGCAGCGTGGCCTAGAAAGCATTAAACAAGATGGATATCAGGAGAGCAGAGGCCACAGTTACAGGAACATCATATTGCACCACGTCCAGCGTAATGCTCATGCGCTAGCGCTGCATCCGCCCCATGCGCACCATCATGGCGCATTTGCGCCGCTTGCATGCTTGATCGATTTAATGCGCAGGGTTCTGCCACAAACCCTTATTCCTTAGCACAACTGCGACCCTTGATGACATCCATGCGCCGAATGGAACCCTAAAACGTACCACCATGTTTCATGACATTAATGTAAGAGGTTGGGCGCAAAACCCTGAACCCTCACATGCATGCCGCATTGCTTGACGACATCGATGCAAGTGGTCTGACACCAAGCCCTAATAAACCCTAAACCATGATGCATAATGACGCTGACATGCTGATTAAAGCACTGTTCTGGGACCCTTAACTTACCGTGGTGCTTGATGACGTCTATGTGTGTGTTCAGGCCGTAAACCTGCTTGAAGCCGTGTGTGAAGGCATCCTTGTGCAGCTTATTCGCCCGCTCCCCGACAGAGTGGATCAGGGTGCCATCCACATCTACAAGATTGCACAGTGGATCAGGGTACAGAGATCGGGATACAGAGACCAGGGATCAGAGATCAGGGTACAAAGTGGATCAGGGTACAGAGATCAGGGTGCGGAGTTGATCAGGGTTCAGAGATCAGGGTACAAAGTGGATCAGGGTACAGAGTGGATCAGAGTGAAGAGTGTATCAGGGTACAACGTGAATCAGGGTGCAGAGTTGATCAGGGTACAGAGAGGATCAGGGTGCAGAGATCAGGTTGCAGAGAGGATCAGGGTGCACAGAGGATCAGGGTGCACAGAGGATCAGGGTGCAGAGAGGATCAGGTTGCAGAGATCAGGGTGCAGAGAGGATCAGGGTGCTGAGGTCAGGTTGCAGAGAGGATCAGGGTGCAGAGAGGATCAGGGTGCAGATATCAGGGTGTAGAGATCAGGGTGCAGAGATCAGGGTGCAGTGTGGAACAGGGTACAGAGATAAGGGTGCAGAGATCAGGGTGCAGAGAGAATCAGGGTGCAGAGCGGATGAGGGAACAGAGATCAGGGTGAAGAGTCGATCAGGGTATAGAGATCAGGGTGCAGAGATCAGGTGCAGAGATCAGGGTGCAGAGAGGATCAGGGTGCACAGTGGATCAGGGTGCAAAGAGGATCAGGGTGTGGAGAGGATCAGGGTGCGGAGAGGATCAGGGTGTGAAGAGGATCAGGGTGTGAAGAGGATCAGGGTGTGGAGAGGATCAGGGTGTGAAGAGGATCAGGGTGTGAAGAGGATCAGGGTGTGGAGACGATCTGGGGACGGAGATCAGTTTGTAGAGGTCAGGGTGCAGAGAGGATCAGGGTGTGAAGAGGATCAGGGTGTGAAGAGGATCAGGGTGTGGAGAGGATCAGGGTGTGGAGAGGATCAGGGTGTAGAGAGGATCAGGGTGCAGAGAGGATCAGGGTGTAGAGAGGATCAGGGTGTGGAAAGGATCAGGGTGTACAAAGATCAGGTTGTAGAGGTCAGGGTGTAGAGAGGATCAGGGTGTGGAGATCAGGGTGCGGAGTGGATCGGTGTGTTGTCAATATCTGGCAGGTTGCAAAGCCACATCGTCAGCAGGTGAGAGGTCATTAAACAGAATCAAAGAGAGAGTAATAACTGTTCCCGCCTTGGAGCGCGAGAGGTTAGGGAGCAGTGCAGCTTGGGACCAAACGAGCCTCGTCTGCACCATCACTATGAGCCATTGCGAGGTTTGGTTATGCAGTGAAGGAGACGAGCAGCTGGTGGCATACAGTAATAGGCTGATAGCTACCCCGTATTTGGATCATGGTTCATTCGTTACCATAGCAGGCGGCAGAATTCCATGGCAGCAACTACGCTGCACACACACACACACCCATAGTTCATGCACACCACTTATGCTAAGAAAGAAAGAAACTACGCCCCGTGGGAGGCGTGAGATTTAAGGAGACAGCTCAGCCTGGGCCGCAGCCAAATCCGCACTGTTACTGACCGAGCGCAGTGACCAGTTATGCTGACACATGCCCCAAGAGCAACACCTTCTTGTGATCTACATCCCATCGCAACGCCCATGCTTTACACACACACACACATATCCCATGCTGCACGCATGGCCCTCCCATCGCAGCGCAGCGCCCATTCTATACAGTATACACACCCACAGATCCCATCGCAACGCCCATGCTACACACACACACACATATCCCATGCTGCACGCATGCTCCTAGGCCCTGATCCCATCGTGATTCAAACTTCCTTGAGGCACCCTTTGTGATGAACATGCTATTGAAGCATCGGTAGTGACTCTCCTCGATAAACAATACAGAGTGGTAGCCTTAGCTTAAGGATTGGGCAGGTAGGCCAGTTCAGGCTATTATTCTGCTGTTCTTTTAAGGCTTCTGCCATGCCACTGGCACATTAAGCGCAAGATGCAACAGTGGGCAGTGGCACTGCAGAATGAACCCTTGAAAAACCGACACAGGGTGTGGTTGGGTAGCACTGCGGGCTGTCTGCAATGTTCTGGTTCAGCTTGGTGAATTCAGTGGATCAGAGTGGACTGCCAAATGGTTTTACGTCTGCCACTGTGTGCCTGTTGTCTATCAAAGAGTAGGGGTCTAACAAAGAAACACACAGGCAAATGCACGAGACGTACAAACGCAGAAAATGGGCGATCAACCGGACTCATGGTACCGGTAGCACCCTAAAGACCTCTCAGATTCAGAGTGGTGCTGCCCATTTGAGAGGTTGCATCTGTGAGGCAAAGGGAATTGCTGGTGTCCAGTTCCCGTCAATGCATGTAGGCACAGTGGCCCACAGCCATCCGCCAAGGTCTTGTGTATGAGCCTCCGAAGTTTTCTTTCTGTTCGCATGAGTACACTGTTAAGGCTTTCTGGCTAGGGCGTAATTTCATGCGCACTCCCTCCGAGTCCCAACAGCGGAAGGACTGCCATGCAGCTGATGACTGTCAGTGGCCAGATTAAGAGACCATGCCCCATATAGATGACGCATAACAGTGGCAGCAGTGCTGTATCGACCTGTCGTCTCTACCGATTTCGGGTCTTGGCTATCGGGATTCACAGCGGACTCACCGAAGCTAATCAGCGTTGGGGCCTGCGCCATGGTTCGAATGCTCCCGCTGGCTTCGCTTTCGACTGGGGTCGGCGATCTGAAGATGCAGAATCTATTCCGGGACGTCGAATGTTGTAAGAAGCAGCTTGAGTTTGGGTGACGTGTTGATATCATGCGCTGAACGTACGTTTGAGTTTCGTGTAGTTCCAAGGTTGGGCCCAGAACCAGGGCCAGAGCCGCGGGCCCCTGAACCACAATGACACCAGGTGTTCCATGATGTGCCTACAAGTCCCAAAATGAGCTGTGATGCTCCGTTGAACTAAAACCACACGTACACAATACAAAAATATCAGCTGGCATGTCTGCTCAGATCTCTGCTGCCATGTTACCTTGAGATTACCAGTGAATCATCATAGACACACAGCATGGGGACCAACTAAGTAAAAACATCCCTTACTTCTTAGTCCCTACACCAGCACACCAACCTCGTTCAGCTACTGGTCTTGAGCGGGAACCAACGAAAGCAGATTATAATCATTATCATCATGATCGGCACATCTGGCACCATTTATAATGAGCATACGATTATTTAAGTCATGACCCTAAGGAGCTATGCGTTCCATGCTAAAAATTGCGCACAGAAGATGCACGTCCATTCGGTGAAACTCTTGTATAGCATAGTACAAACAAAACGCAGACAGAATAATTTTCAATACAGCCTGCCACAAGGCCAACAAAGCATAAGAGAATACCGCCGTGAGGAAGTTGCTTTTTGCTTACTAGTGCCTCATCATGATGATGGCGCGGCTGTGGGTATGGCGCCAAGCTGCGGTGTTTCCTTAACCTCCACGCTCCAGTAGAACGTAGCTTTCTTTCTTTCTTTCTTGACCTCCTGCTGGCATTAGTAGCTGCCATCCCCATCGGCCCACCAGTGAGCAAGGTCGCAAGGAGGCTTGCTGATCTGAGGATCTACCCGGTTGCTCCCGACATCAATTAATTCAGGCCTTGCCGGAGCGGCAGCGTTGTTGTTAGTAATTAATTTAAAGACGCTGTTAGCCCCTCCAGAAGTCCTTGGAGCTACCAAGCAGGCGCAGTCGGAAGGACACTCCCGCCCAAGTGAATTTTCATCCTGTTTTATTCTAGCGGCCGGAGCATTGTGTCATGCTGATAGAGCGCACCGTGCGCATTACTGAATTATCAGTTCCTTGTTTAAGGTTTCATGCAGCTAAGCTCTGTGTACAGAACTGCTGTTGCAGTTACACTTGTGTGTATTCTCTGATCATCAGAGAAGTGTATATTTCACACTTTCGTCTCCTTCTTAGTGGCTGCATGAGTTTCTGCAGTCACTATTTCTTTCTTACTTGAACCCCTGATTTCGATCTTACCAGCTTTCCGAGAATATTTGCAACAGAGCACAGAAACTCTTCCTTGCAATTGATAAGAGCACTGTATTCACACTTGAAACATGACCCTCTTCGCCTTTTGAAACGGCACTCTGTACTGATACTTGAAACAGCACACTGCATCCCATTCTCAGAGAACGACCTCGATCGCCTCACCTCAAGTTAACTGACTGCAGCCACACGATATCTCGGCCCTTATCAGGCATTCTCCAGCCTCAACAGCTAGCCATGCATGACAGCAGGGATTCCAGCTTCGTGATATCCGGCCTGCCAGAGGGTGGTCTGGGGGAGGACTGTGCGGCTCTGGTGTGTGAGACAGTGTACAAGCTCATGGGTATCACTATCAATGTCAGTAGCGCCTTTCGGATGGGCAAGCCGGATCCCAACAACAAGTTCATGCGAAAGATCAAGTTCCGCGTGGGCAATCGCAGCGAGGCCGAGAGCATAGTGTATGGGAGGATTCAGTTGGCAGGGAAGGGTGTCACCATCTGGGATGATATGCCCCCTGCAGAGTTGTCGGCACAGCATGAGCTCTGGCCCAAGTTCCAGTTTGCTAAGGAGATGAAGTCGAGGGTGTTTTTCACGCGTGCTCAGCTCTTTGTCGATGGGGTGGAGCCGTGGAGGTTGCCGCATGAGTTTTGCTTTCATTTGTCAGGTTAAGGGGGAGTCTTGACTTAATGGGATGAATATCACCTTGATTATCACAATTCCTATCTCTGGTCTCCATGTGTTTGAATCATCGTTTCTGAATCACTCATTTAACATTGAAATGGCTCACTTACAGAAGTTCTACATACATTACTGATCTCAATGATTTATACACACACTTCACACTTTTCAAACACTTAACTTACTTGAGTTATGTGTCACACAGTTTCATACCAAGTTCACACATTTTAAAACACTTAAATTCACTGAAGTTTCGCTTCCGCATCACACATTTTTACACAGACTCATGAAATTCCACTCAAACTTTCTTGTTTCCTTCTCAAATTTATAGGAGGCGTCCAACTGAACTCTTTTGCACCCACGTCATGTTTTATGGCTGGGGCTAATCTGCTGCACTATGGGGTTCATTTCCACGCTACTGCTCAGTGGTTGAGTGTTGGTTGCTTGCTCAGGGGGGTCACTGGTTTTCGCTCGCTGTCCTAGCGTATTTAGTGCCTGTACCGATTTACGGGCACAAGTCCCATGCATCAAATGTGATGCCCCGTTGGACTGTAAAAACTTCACAAAACTTCACAACAGCTGGTTTACCACAAACCAACCTATTAACTACTTCATCTATAGCCATCCCAGAGGCTACAAGTCGACTAACTGATAGCTTATCAGTGAAGTTCTCCCACCTGAAGATCGCCACCAGCGACTTCCCACCAGAGATCATCGTACCCTGCCTGCCAGAGTACTACATCTCCCAACTACTGCATCAGTCACCTTCGGAAGGGTCGACCCATCAGGCACTCTATCTTATCAACATTATTGAATAGACAGGTAAGTAGCCCAGTGGGTACTTGTCTTGTAATAGTCTGGTTCCCAGGTTTACAGCTGGGAATTCGAGTCTTAACAGCAGTGATCAGGAAGCAGTCATATTCCTGAAGTCATAGCTCCTTAATAGTGAAAGGGTGTCCTTAGCACTGCTATATAGAATATATATATATTTATTTCCACTATTTGCGCAGTCATTCTGCTTGCGCAGTCCTGAGCCCCGACAATTGTAGAGTAAGCACTGCCCAACTCCTTTGGGACATCAGGAGATACCCGGAAATATCAGGAGGATCCGCTGAGCGTGAACAGTGGTCGAGCAAGAGCCCTTATCCTCCACCAAGCAGTCTGATCCATCCATCCCGCGCTGCCACCTTCTAGAAGCCGCTCCCGGCTGCATTGCAACACCCCCGGCTGCAGATTTCACTAGATCTAACAGATTTCATCCCGCCGCAACTCCCTTCGCCGCCTGCGCATGCCTTGGCTTCCCATACCTCTCCGAAAGTACCTCTCCGCAACAGTAACACAGGATACGGAATATGGTAATACGATACGGTGTGGGATTATTTCGCCAATCAGAGACAAAAGTGTGGATTTCCAGGCGGTGCACCGGAGTGACTGCATCGATAACAGAACAATACAGTTTTTTTTTACCAAAACGGCCCATATCCATTGTCCCTGCTCCGCAAGTGCCTCTGCTCCAACGGACCAACGTGTTCTGCACTACTCGTTTCCTCTCGAGAAGAGACAACGCTCAGTCCCCACCGGTGAGCACCGGGCAGGTAGCGATAAGCTTAACTAATGATTGGTCTCAGGAACTGAGGAGAATTCATCTGACGAGCTATCCGGCCGCCCCCGACGTCAATTAATGAGGCCTTGCCTAGGAAGGCAGAATCTATGTTCATTAATTATAAGCGCTACTAACACACCCAGGAGGGCTGGCTGGCGCAGTCAGGCGTAGTCACCCCCCCAAGTGAATTTTCCAGGCCAGATAATCAGCTATTTTCTGAAGGCGTGGGTGAGCACTTGTGCACCCGTCACCTGCTAAGAGGCTTGATTAATCTCCACTCGGTCTGTCCGGCTTTGGGCACAAATCGGGACCAGCGATATTTTATTCGGCAACCACTGCCTGAATAACATTAATTCAGCCACCTCGGTTAACGGCGTAACCTCCTCACGCCAGCGCAGCTGCCGCGCAGCCCCTGGCACTGGATCCGGATTGATCCAAGAAGCCGCTGCCCCAGTAAAAAAATTCAGCAGCCGCTACCTGATTAATTAATTCAGCCACCACCTACTCCAGCCAATGCAGCTGCAGGTACAGCAGCCCCCTGGTTTTAGATCCTGTCTGATCTTAAGTAACCGCCAACTGAGACCCGGCGGAGCCTGACATGGCTGCCTGCTGTTACCATGATCTCAGGCTGGAAAGCAGGCTAGAGAATGCTGCCTACGCTGTTCACACCACCCCTTGTTCATACTGCATGACTTTGATTCACACCCTCCTCACCCACACCACCCCGTGATTCATACTGCAGGACCGAGATGAACTGCGTCCATTATATCTGCCATGTGTAACACATAGTCGCCGTGACCCTTGACCAGCCTCCCCACACCTACATTCTCCACCCCTACCACACCCTGCACCTGCATGGACACCATGCAACACGATGTAAGGTCAAATATATGTCACGATGCAAAGATCAAAAATAAATGTCACAATGCCACGATATGTCAGAAGGTCAAATATATGTCAAGATGTAAAGAAAATAAATAAAAGGTCAAAGTGAGTTGCGGCATGACATTGCTGAATAATGACAAGTTCATGACCTAACACCTCTAGCTATAGCTCCTTCTCAAAAGGCCCATCCGCAACATGATCAAGCAAGTTGCTGCATGCCACAGCAAAAGAGCCAATGCAACCTGTACACTGTACAGTGATACGCTTAATTACACGTGCGGTGCTATGATACTGGTATACAGGCAAGTTGCTCTACGCCTCTACGGCACAACTGAACATTTACGTTTATTTCCAATTTACATGCTTCCCCCGGGCAAGCCCGCCATGGACCACCCTGGGCGAGCCCACTGCTTCTCACCTGGGCCAGCCCACCGTACACCAGGAGCCCACCACAGCTCACCTATGCCAGCCAAATGTACACCAGGAGCTCACCACAGCTCGCATGTGCCAGCCCACCGTACACCAGGAGCCCACCACAGCTCACCTATGCCAGCCAAACGTACACCAGGAGCTCACCACAGCTCACCTGGGCTAGCCCACCGTACACCAGGAGCCCACCTCAGCTAACCTGGGCCAGTCCACCGTACACCAGGAGCCCACCACAGCTCACCTATGCCAGCCCACCGTACACCATACGCCCACCACAGCTCACCTGGGCCAGCCCACCAACGCTGCTCAACATTGCATTAGCACTGTGACACCTGGCATTTCAGTGAAAAATTTATGGTACGTTAGGTGTCTTAACTTTGCTTCTTCTCAGCACATCATATTCTGTAAGATAACTGCTACGCCAAGCTTGGTTAAAGAAGGCTGACGAGGACATGCACAATACAGAGGGATCGGCATACAAGCTTATGTAATTATATGCCCAAATGCAAAAGCTTACATAAGCCTACATTGGCAACATATCAATCTCCTTGAGAGAATGACAAAGGAACAATTCTATGCAGCATCAACATCATTTTCCCCAAACATTTCCAACACATTCACACATACCTGTACAGCAGTCCCAAGACCCAATCGTCTCCGCTGTACACATTGATAAATCGCCCCGAAACCACAGAGCGGGCCTTTTGCCACCTGCAGTATGAACGTGCAAACATCCTTGGGCTAGACGACCACACATCCACAGCCATATCAGCAGCCGTATCAAATGTCATCTCAACTATCTTGACACGAACTGTCATCTAAACTACCATCTCTCCAGACATCTCAACTGTCGTATTAAAGGCCATCTCTACTGCCATCTAAACAGCCACCTCAACTGCCATTTCAAACGCCATCAGAACCGCTACATCACCTCTTGTGTCAACAAATATCTCAAACTGCCATCTCAACAGCCATCCCACCTTCTGTCTAAGCGTCTACCTCGAGGGCCATGTTGACTGCCATCTCAACAACCATCTAATCTGCCGTCTCAACAGGCGCTCCTGAGGCTCCGGCCATACCACCGTTTGTCGGCTGTATAGTAAGAGGGTGTAAACATAAGAGAGGCCGTTTGCGTACCATCATCCATTCAACAACAATTGAGTCGCCAACCTGCGGTTTATTTGGGGGCTTGCCCTCGGTTAAGTGGAGGGGTACCGGGATCTCTTCCAGTTTCCTCTCATGACGAGGGTTACACCTGACGAGGGTTACACCTGACGAGGGTTACACCTGACGAGGGTTACACCTGACGAGGGTTACACCTGACGAGGGTTACACCTGACGAGGGTTACACCTGACGAGGGTTACACCTGAAATATGTCCTCACATTGAGAGGCTGACGGAGTGAAGCGTAGCCTGATACGCTTCATGCCCTCTTGTCTAGCTTCGCCTTGTCCCGCCATTAGTTTTGCCCCAATATTTAATAAATGAATCGATCCATTAAAAAAAGGCTCACAATGCTTAAGAAATGAATCCATCCATTAAGAAACAAATCCCCAATATTTAACAAATCAATCCATCCATTAAGAAATGAATCCCCAAAATCCCTCCCCCCCTCCCCCTCTCCTTCTCTCCCCCCCCCTCTCCCTCCTCTCCCTCCCTCCCTCCCTCCCTCCCTCCCTCCCTCTGTCCCTCCCTCCCTCCCTCCCTCCATTGCTTCGGAGTGATCCCTCACCTCTCAACGTCCACGCTGAGCGGCGCGCCCATGAGCACCGCGTTCTGCACCACGCCCCTGCATGAACAGCGACACAACTGAAGTGACATTCATTAAAACGCCCAAGGCCGAAACTCTCTCCGGCTTCTTGAATGTGCGTCAGCCTGTAGTAGCTCACGCAAGTAACCTGCTGCTTGGGCCCCTGGCCTTGGGCCGGTATAAGCCTAAACCACTGGCTGTGGGGCGGTAAAAGCTTCAGTGGTGGGGGCCTGGCAAGGGCCTTGTCACCTAGGGGGTCAGACCAGCCCCCCAACTTATAATGTAGGATATGCTGCAACAGGCCGACGGCCCACGGAATATATAACACATTTCAGCACCATACCCCTGCGTGTCAAGGGCACAGCAACACCTTCCTTCCTGAACCTGGACCTTCAGACACTCATGCTTTTCAGCTACCCCCGAATGGGCGTTAGGCACCTATTTTGTTACCTATCTTTGTTCCACAGCAGCCAAGTATCTCCATAGTATCTAGGAAGTATTCAATGCTACGCAGGCACCCACCTTCCTGCAACCCATCCTCTTCCCTAGGAAGTATCCCGGATTCTTTAGAGCTATCTCCAGAATATCTAAAAAGTATCAGAGGCGGGCCAGACACCCACCCACCCACCTGCGACCCATCCTCTTCCCTAGGATGCATCCCAGATTAATTGCAATTATCTCCATACTATCTAGTAAGTATCTGAGACAGGCCAGGCACCCACCCACCCACCTGTGACCCACCCTCTTCCCTACGAAGCATCCCGGATTCTTTATAACTATCCCCATAATATCTAGAAAGTATCTGAGGCGGACCAGGCACACACCCACCTGCGACCTAACCTCTTCCCTAAAAGCATCCTGGATTCTTTAGAGCAATCTCCATAATATGTGGAAAGTATCTGAAGTGAGCCAGGCATCCATCCACCCACCTGCTACCTAACCTCAAAAATCCTGGATTCTTTAGAACTATCTCCATAATATCTAGGAAGTATCTGAGGGGGGTCAGGCACCCACCCACCTGCGACCTATCCTCTCCAGCTCCAGGAGGCAGTGGAAGACGAGCCGCGCGCCAATGCTGAACCCTATTAGCGTCACAGGGCGGCCGCCGGCACAGCCGCGGGCGAGCTGGTGAGCCAGCAGCTTCCCTGCAGCCTGGCAAGCAGGGCGGAAGTTGGGTTTACACGCAGGTGTCACACCTATGGTTGGATTTAAACGCAGGTGTCACAGCTATGGTTGGGATTACATGTTCAAACGTTTTCTGGAGGGTACAAGGCCACCATTGGTAGGCGGTCCAGCGCCGTCAAAGGACCGGTCTTGAACAAAACCTGAACCGATGGCCCAAGCAGCATGGCTCGCCACACCTTAGGCCAGTGTTTCTCTGTGAATCATCTACATGTCAGCTACGGTACACTCCGGCCACTGGCCGGAGGCCCCATTTGTGGCCAGCCTTGCTGCTTTAGCTAACAGTTGCAGCCAGTCTAGGTTTGGTCCTAATTGGGCCTGTAACGGCCGCTGGGCGGCCTGCCAAAATTGAACCTGTAGCAAAAAAACTGCCGGCCGGTGGTCACACTGCATCTGATATGTAGCTCAGTCACGGGAAAGAAACTCTGGGTTGTGCACAAGAATACCTCTCGGACACTTCTAAATCCAAATGGGAACAAGCTATAAATACATGAACGGTGACATGTGCATAAAGCGAATGCCCTCCTTCCTTAACACACCACCACACCACTGTTTAGATAAAGTGCGCCATACTTCTACAACTCAGCTACATCTAGGCCGCCTATGGCCATGGGGGCCTGGTGCTGCAAGCCCTGCCGCTGCTTGGTCCATCAGCCGCAGGGCGGTCAAGGTTCGTCCCCAGTCTACCAGTCAACCTGGGGTTGGCAGTTCGGCAAGCCTATTAAGGTGGTCTGGCACCCCTGGTCTGGCACCCCTGGTCTGGCACACGCAAAATTGCACAGACAAAATTGCACATACCTGAGATCTGGCACACACCTGAGATCTGGCACGCATGAAATTGCACATACCTGAGATCTGGCACACACCTGAGATCTAGCACGCGTGACATTGCACACACCTGAGATCTGGCACACACAAAAATGCACACCTGAGATCTGGCACACCGAAATTGCTCACACCTGAGATCTGTGCAGTGCCCGCGACCACTGGTCCCCCAGCAGTAGCTTCATAGCAGCCAACGCGGCCATGGGCAGCGCGAAGGCAGCAACGACACTTCCCAGGGCCACAGCCTTGAGCAGCTGCGATCAAGCGAGCCGGGGAACAAGGCAGTGAAGGCATTAGGTGCAGCTGCGTACAAGCAAACCGGGGAACAAGGCGGTGCACGCATTAGGCGCAGCTGCAGACAAGCAAACCGGGGAACAAGGCGGTGCAAGCATTAAGTTACTGAGCCTGGTGCGTCAGTGGCAATAGACGTCACTAAAATCGCAACGGACAGGAAAGGAATTTTGAATAAACTTGTTGATAAAGGCTTTTGTAGCAAGCCTTTATCAACAAGTCTCTTTATCTGGAGCAGCCAGCCGCTTCTTAATAAGATGAAGATTCTGCAGGACACGTGCTAAAACCAAAAATAAGATTCTGAAGATTTTACCTCCTTGAGGCCAGTAAAAAAAACTAATCTGGAGCAGAAACGCATCGAATCTCTAGGCATTTTCCTGATGCCACCGTGCCTCCGCGACGTTAGCTTGCAACATCTGGTCCTTCAACATCGCAAGGATCAAGCAAGGCAAGGCAATCCCTGACAGCTGGTGCAACCCGCGAACACTATACCACAGCACCAGTGTGCCCGTAGCTTGGCCAAGGCTGACCCACCGTACCTGTGTGCCGGTAGCTTGCAGCATTTGGTCCTTCAACATCGCAGTTAGTGTGGAGCCCAGTCCCCGCAGCATCTCATCCTCCCATATCAGTGCGAACCTGAGCAACAGGCAACAGGCATTTTGCATCCCTCCAGCGCTTCAGTCCTGAGGTAAGGGTTTGGTGTTGAGGGTTCAGGGTTCAGGGTTTAGGGTAACCAAAGGGTCAAATTTAGAACGCTGACGAAATGATCATAAGAGCAGCAAGCGATGCTTTCGCAGCCTGGTATCGAGAGGCCTCCTGTCAGAATACCTCAGGTTCGGGAGGCCTCCAGGTATCGGGAGGCCTCCAAGTATCAGAAGTATCGGGGGCCTCCTGTCAGAATACCTCAGGATTGGGAGGCCTTCAGGTCTCGGGAGATCTCCTGTCAGGATACCTCAGGATCAGGACCTACAGGTCTTGCGAGGTCTCCTGGTAACGCGAGGCCTCAAGGTATCGAGAATATCGGGAGGCCTCCTGTCAGGATACCTCAGGATCAGGAGGCCTCCAGGCATCGGGAGGCATCCAGGTATCGAGAGGCATCTGATATCGGGAGGCCTCCAGTCAGGATACCTCAGGATCGGGAGGCCTCCAGATATCGGGAGGCCTCCAGTCAGGATACCTGCATAACCCAGTCACCTGTTATCAAAGCTGTTTGGGCAGCTGCTCCAAGGCGTCACAAAATCCTGGGGCCCGCCGTCTGCGGGCAGCCAGCCATTGACAGCCACCGTGCACGTTGCAGCGCCGTCTTCCGAGCGATCCCTGCTGAAAGGGACTGGCAGCATCACAACGCGGGGAGGCTCCTCGGGAGACCGCCAAAGCAGCGGCGTCGTTGGCAGGGCCGTAGGTTGCGCCGGCATCAGCTGCTTCTGCGGCTTCTGCTGTTGTTGTTGCAGTGACGACTCAGGCAGGGCCTGCAGGCCCGCCAGCTTTCCTTCCCGGCTTGAAGACGACAACCGCACAGGCGAGAGCGAGGGCGAGGGCGCTTGCGGGCGGGGGCGCGGAGCCTCCTCCTCCACCTGCTGGGCATGTCCCTTCTGTCCTGCCTGGCTGCTCTCATCCCTTCCTGCCGGCCCGTCCCATTCCCCCATTGGCCTCTCGCTGCCCCCAGCCTCAGGCCGGTGACTCACCGCGCTCCGCGACGTGCCAGCCGTTGCCGAGAGAGCGGAGGACGAGGCGCCAGAGGACGGACCGCGGCTGTGCTGCCCGCTCAGCGCCTTACGTTGGGTGTCCGCTGCCACAGACTTGAGCACAGGCCGGGTCAGCGGGATGTACCCGAACTGGTCGACTTCGGACACCATTCCGTGCATTCGGGAGCCTGCCGTCGCGGCCCCCGCAGCCCCAAACACCCCAGAGATGGTTGCGGCGCCGCCCGCCGTTCCTGAAGCATGCCAAGGGTTCACGAGCTTGCGTTATGGTTTGCATTTTTTATTTGAAGGTTTGGGGTTAGGGTGCATTTTAGGATTTCGGTATTAAGGTGCGTGACAGACCTGCATTGGGGGGCCGCCGGTCGGCAACTAGTGGGCCCATTGGGCAAGCTTTGACCATCTTCAGGCTGGTGACCCGAGCAGCAGGGCTTGGTGCACCCCCCCTCGGCCATAGGCCGTGATGTCGCTGAATTTTATATATAATTCAGCTGCTGTATTGTATAGGAGGTGCGCTCGGGCAAACACTGGGGACGCTCCAGAAAAGGATCGCAAAGCTGAAGGGCGGAGTGCTCATGAGTCATGATCCAAACCAGGCAGGGCAGCGGCACCGGATAGACTAATTTTCCGTTTTTACGCCCTGCGGCAACCAACGGCGAGATTGAAACCAAACCGATCATAAAGTTAAAAGTCCCTGAAATACCTAAAGGCATACCGTCAGAGAAAGACCCTTGTCCGATTGGGTAGATGATAAAAACAGCAGTAGCTGCTGCAACTGGTGCAGAGTAAGCTACAGCAATCCAAGGACGCATACAGCTGGCGGTCCAGGCAACAAGGCTTGCCATACCTGGGGCCTCCGGTCAGAGTGTAGCTGACATGAAGCTGAGTCACGGAAGGAAATCGACACCAAGCATTACACCAAAGCAACAATGACGGCAACGAAGGTACGCGTCTTCGGGAAAAAAATACAATTCCATCATAATAGGATGTGGGGCACTAAGGCCGAAGGAACAACAACCGAGAGAGACCGTCTTACCCGCCGCGCCTGCAACGGCTGCGCTTGCCACTGCACCCCCTCCGGCCACCGAGACCAAGCCTCCGAGCCCCGCCGCAATGGCTGGCGCTGCCAACCCCCCTGTGATGGCCAGCAGGGCCCCCGCACCCAACGCGACTCCTCCCACCTGCACCATGGGGTAGTGCAGGGCAGTGAAGGTTTTAAGCTTTAGGGAAGGTTTTAGGGCTTTCAGGTTAAGGAAATGTTTTAGGGCTTTAGGGAAGGTTTTAGGCTTAAGGCTTAAGGGAATGTTTGAGGTCTTTAGGGAAGGTTTTAGGGCTTAAGGGTTGAGGGATGGTTTTAGGGCCTAGAAGGACTCAGGACCCACCAGGTGCAAGGGCCTCTGAGCAGTGATGCTTATTGGATATTGTAGTGTTCGTTGAGATTTCGCCCAGGTGTGGAGAAGTGTTAGATTGAGTGGAAAAGTGTGAGGGCCGAGGCGTAGCCGAGGTGTGGGGTGTGTGGGGGGCCTATGAGGAATCCGGGTCTCCGGGGCCCATGTGGCAAAAGCGGTTTAGGGCCTAGGAAATTAGGGCTTTAAAGGAACCAAGATACGGAAGGGCCTGACCCATGTGGCAAAAGGGAGTTCAGGGCCTATGAGAAATGATGTCTATGCCAGTTTTCAGTAGGAAATTAAGAGTTTTTTTGTCGACAAATTGCCCTGAGAGCAGCATTAAAAGGAATCATGTCTTAATGCCCGAGACAAAACCAATTCTACGGGATGAGAATTCAGGGCTTAGAAGGGATCAGATTACGTAAGGGCCTGAAATGAATCCAGGTCTCCTGGGCCCATGCGACAAAGCGGGTTTGAGGTAAAAAGGAACCAGGTTACGGAGGGGCCTGAAATGAATCGGGGCCTCCAGGGCCCATGGGGCCAGTGACGGTCCCTGAGCATAAACCCTGCGTCATGACCCTGCAACGAAAACAATCACCACATCAGCTCCCTTGCAACTGATGTCAACAGCCCTGAACCCTTAACCCTCAAGGCAAACAAATAAAGGATCATTCATCCAGCGCACCGGATATGTTGGATGCGAGACTCCCTTGCAGTCAAATATCTCCCAGGTCCCAGACTCTGATGCTAGCATGTTGCAGACTCCTTCAGCACGACACCCCCAACATGAGGAAACTAGCAACAGGTTTATTCATGTGCCAACTCTCACTCCTTCAAGCACACACACCAGAACACCGGGACCTGGTATGCAGGTTTGATCTGATTTCCCTCGGGTATGAATTAATTATTTGATTTCTTGCTGCCCCCAGGGCAAAATGTCAACATAAAGACTTTCGATTCACTGTGGAAAACTGACGTGGATTATTCATCATGACTAAATGATTCAGTAGTATTTTCATATATATACTGCAGTCTTTGTCCAGTTTCACGTACCGCTATTGTTGAGTTAATTACCGGTCAATATCACTTTGTGTAATGACTGACCAAAAATCATGTTTCAAGACTCATCCGCCCCTCTAGTCACCGGCAAATGACACGCTTTCATTTGCCTTGTTTCCTCAGTGTCCTCACCAAAAAGGATCCAATAAACCTCATCAACCCTATCCTATATTAATAAATGAATACCGGTATACCGTACCATAGGTTTGATTTGTCTTCCCTCAGGTATACAAAAACGATTTCTTTTCATGCTGCCCTCAGGGCAAATTATTGACCCAAACTGGAAATTTCTAACTGAAAACTGGCGTTGACGATCGATAGTATATTCGTACATCCCTCAACCCCAAACAACGTCAATTATGAGGTAAGGCAAAGCAAATCTACGGGATACGGTACCAGCATAAATACCAGCATCTTCAATCCCTTACCCTACATATACCTTGAGCGCAGAGACAAGCTTGCCCGGCCCGGCCGCAGCAGCGGAGGCACGAGCAGCGGCTGCATGTCTCCGCCCGCTGGCGCCTCCGTCCCTGTCCTCGTCGTCGTCCTCATCGCTGTCAATACCTCGTCCCGCGGCCTCTTTCATCTGCATTCGTTGCAGGGTCATAAAGATTCAGAGCATGGCAAGAGACTTAGGCCCAGGTTCTGGTTCAAGTCCAAGGTCCAGTTCAGGTTACAAATATCAAGACAAACAGGTTGGGTTTTTAGATCGGGGCCTAGGCATAAGGTTTTGAGGCTTTGCATGAGTGCAGTGGTTGGGGGACGAGGCCGGGGTCATGTTTAAATGAAGGGGAAAGAGCTTAGAGGTCAGGAGGTTGCCTTGAGGAGCCATGCATGCAACCTACTCTCATGCATCCGATGCCCCCTACCTGCTGCCATGCATCCGATGCACCCCACCTGCTGCCATGAGGCCCACCTGCTCTCATGCATCCCACGCAACCCACCTGCTGCCATGCGTCCCATGCATGCTACCTGCTGCCATGCATCCCATGCAACTCACCTGCTACCATGCATCCCATGCATGCTAACTGCTGCCATGCATCCCATGCAACCCACCTGCAGCCATGCATCCCATGCATGCTACCTGCTCTCATGCATCCCATGCACCCCACCTGCTGCCATGCATCCTACGAGTCATGCATCCCATCCACCCCACCTGCTGCCATGCATCCCATGCACCCTACCTACTGCCATGCATCCCATCCACCCCACCTGCTGCCATGCATCCCATGCACCCCACCTACTGCCATGCATCCCATGCACCCCACCTACTGCCATGCATCCCATGCACCCCACCTACTGCCATGCATCCCATGCACCCCACCTACTGCCATGCATCCCATGCACCCCACCTACTGCCATGCATCCCATGCACCCTACGTCCCCACCTGCTGCCATGCAAGGGAGGCATCGCCCAGCTCCGTGGGCAGGCCCTGCGCCGCATGGAGCCTCTCCATCTGCCTCATATGGCTGTCCTCCACGCGCAGCCACCCCGCGACAAGGTACAGCGCGGTACGTGCACGGGCGTCATACCGCTCCAGCTGTGCACACAGGGGCGGTGGCTTCGGAGCGCTGCTCCGCAATTTGTTCAGGAGGCGGGTGGTGGTGCCGGGCTGGTCGTTGTCACCGCGATGATCACAAGCTACTGGTGCGGCCATGCAGGCCTCCATGAGTAGGGACATACCCATGAGGCACTTGGGGCACGGCCCGACAGCAAAAGCCGCCAGGACAGTTTCCGGCAAGATCGTGGGCTCAGCGGCGGGCGGGACCGTGGGCATTGCAGCGACAGGGTCACAGGAGGGATCAGCAGGCTTGCTTACTCCTGTCAGCGCTAGAGATGCCACTAACGCTTCAAGACCCGCTGCCACGTCCGCCCCATCAACCTGGTTCACCGGCAGCGTGCCACCATCGTTCACGGGTTCTGTTTCTGGAGCTGCTGCTGCCCCCCAGGACCCATTACCCAACGCTGCCCCCCCCGGTGCAGCCACTGCTCCACATCCCAAGGGCCCGACATTGTCTGTCGGCAGCGGGCCGGGCGAGACACCTCCGCTGACGAAGGCCATCAGCGACGCCTCTGGATCTGGATCCGGATCCGAGGGGCCTGCGACTGGAGCCCTCGGATCTAGATCTGCCTCGAGCAACGCCAGCGACCCTGGTGAGCTGCTCGAGGGCACTTTCGGAGCTGGGCGGGGGGCGGGCTGTAGGCCTAGAAAGGATGAGTAGACACCTACAAGCTTGCGCTGCTCTTGCGGATCCATCTGTAGCAGAATCGGGAGAGATCTGGAAGTCATCAGGATGTCACGGAAGCTATCAGGAAGCTAGACATGACTGATTTCACCAGAATATTATGGGAGTTATCGGGAAGCTCTGCGCTGATCTTGCGCGTCCATCTGCAGCAGAATCGGAAGAGATACACACATGCCTGATTTCATCAAGATATTATGAAAGATATCGGGAGGCTCTGCACTGCTAGCACAGGTCCATCTCTAGCAGCATCGGAAGTGATCAGGATGATCTGGACGCTACGGAAGTGATCAGGATGTTCTGGAACTTATCGGGAAGCTATAAGACGTTACGAAAAAAATGCCAAACAGTACAGCCTGAATACAAGCTCTCTGACGAAGTTGGAGAGGAGAAGCGGTCACAGCTTTGATGCGGTGATGCGTGCGGTACCCTTAGGGTCAAGGTCAACGATGCCTCTTGTACATTCCCCCCGCACAGCCCGGACTGCACCCGGGAAAGCAAGGAACTAACGCCGGGCTGATGCCGGGGAAGTGGGCCAAATGCCCATTCCTTCCGGCCATTTGCGCCCCCCCTCTCCGGCAAACCCTGGCAAAAATGGGGGCTTTGCTGCAGAGGAGGCGGTCTGTAAAATCAACAAAGATATAAGGACTAGCTGCATCTCCCTGCAGTGGACTGGCAACGTGCTATGTCCTAAAATCCCTCGTTAAAGGTTTTAATGTTTCAATTTAGGGTTCAGCGCAGTTTCAACGTGCCATCACCTACGATCCTGAGGCGAGTGCTTGCTGGCTGGGGGGCAAAAGTTGAAGCAAACCCGAAAACGTAGCCCACCAAATCAGTGCGCACTCAGCCTAGGGTGTGTAAGGTGCGGGTCAGGTAAGTTCAAAGTGGCATTTCATTATTTAGACCTTAAGCCCGCATTGCAAGCAAGAGCGCTGACCCTAGGGTTCAAGGTGGGGGGGAGGGGGGGGGGGGGGGCAGGTGGCTTTGTATTTCAACCCTCAAACCTCAACCCCAACAATGGCACTAACCCTAGGGTTCAAGGTGGGGGGGGAGTGGGGGGGGGGGGCAGGTGGCTTCTTATTTTAACCCTCAAAACTTAACCCCAACTATGGCACTGACCCTAGGGTTCAAGGTGGGGGGGGTCAAGGAGAGCGCATACTGGCTTCACTGTTTGAGCCCTCAAGCCCAACAAAGGCACTGACCCTAGGGTTCAAGGTGGGGGGTTCAAGGAGATGGCATACTGGCTTCACTGTTTGAACCCTCAACTCCAACAAAGGCACTGACCCTAGGGTTCAAGGTGGGGGGGTCACGGAGAGCGCATACTGGCTTCACTGTCTGGACATTGAACCCCAGCAAGGGCACGGACCCTAGGGTTCAAGGTGGGAGGTTAACCAGCCGTTACAACACACTGAATCAATGGATGCTGAAGGTCAATATATACTGGGTTCGGTTACAAAACCACTGAACCTCAACCCCAGACTGTGTGCACTCCCCCTTAAGTTCAATGTGACTGCGCACAGGCTTGATTTTCAACCCTCAGCCCTCAAACCCAGCCAGGGCACACAAACACGACCAGAACTCTTGACCCCCTCGACACCAGAGGGGTCTACATCCCATGCATGAAATGTGACACCCCACTGAACTGTGAACACGTCAGACAGGCTCAACACTGGAGTTGAAAGACCTGAAGCCTGAACCCCAGCCAGCACGCACTCGCCTTGGCGAGCATCAAAGGCAGCTGCAACAGTGCGGGCCAGGAGTGACGCGGCACACCCAGGCTTCCATACACATGAGCCATCAGCCCACCGTCGGGGGACAGCAGGTCGATTGCGGCCGGGGGCAGCATATGGTGCAGGCTCTGAAGTGAGGTGGAGGAGGAGGAGGAGGGGCCCTGGCCAGAAGGCGTGCCCTCCTGCAAGCAGCCCATGAGGACCTCGGTCACGTTGTCGGGCTTGCATGCCCTGCACTAGGAAAGCACGCATGGGGAGTGAGGTGCATGGGGAGTGAGGTGCATGGGGATGAGGTGCATGGGAGTGAGGTGCATGGGGTGTGAGGTGCATGGGAAGTGAGGTGCACGGGGGTGAGGTGCATGGGGAGTGAGGTGCATGGAGAGTGAGGTGCATGGGGGGTGAGGTGCACGGGGGTGAGGTGCACGGGGGTGAGGTGCATGGGGAGTGAGATGCATGGGGGGTGAGGTGCATGGGGAGTGAAGTGTATGGGGAGTGAATTGCATGGGGAGTGAGGTGCATGGAGAGCGAGCTACATGAGGAGTGCGGTGCATCGAGGGTGGGGTGCATGGAGAATGAGGTGCGTGGGGAGTGAAGTGCATAAGGTGCACATTATTGTTTGCAAGCTTGCATGGAGTGAGGTTTGTGCACTCTGAATCCTAGGACCCCTGATAAACAGGATAGCATGTTGGGCGATGGCAGGGAAAAGCAAAACGCTGTAATTTTTAAGGTGGAAATACCGTTAACCGCAAGGGAGGGTAGTCAGCGGATAATTTTTCTCATTTTTGTCCCAGATGCTCCTTCAAAAAAGAAATAGATGCTGCGCATTGCTGGCCTGGCCTAATGGCCTGTCTGTTTTCGAAGCAGTGTCTACTGCATGATCCACACACTAGCTTTTTTCTGAAGGGCTAGGAAGTGCGAACAGGCAGAACAGAGGAACAAGAGGTAAGGTAGAAGAGTTAAGTGGACATGACATGGTTCTGACTGTTGACACTGTGAATGTGAAACCGAATAGGTATTTTCACGTTGGTTTTTGCTTTGTCTGATGCCGGGGTCTAACAAAGCAGCCGGGCAGCAGTGCCTGCTGACGCTGCCTGGACTACGGCCAGGAGTGCTAGCACTGCAGCCTGCAGCCATGGCCTCGTAGACCCGCATGAGGCGACTGTTGTGTTTTGACCGAGTAGCCCCGGTGCCATACTCATGCGCAGGCACACCCAGGTGTCATGCTCATGTGCATGCGTGTGATGTGGTGAGCTCTTGGACGCGGGGGAGACTGGGAGGTATGTGAATGCCCGTTTTATTTGAATTGTTCATCAGCTACAATCAAGCTACAGGCACAGTCAAGGGGTCCTAGTGCAGCATGCTCTATTGCTCCGGCTACTGGCCCCCTGCTGGTCATGGCTTTGCGCCAATTGGAGTGGAGGTGGCTTCCCAGCCCCCCCCCCCACCAGATGTTCTAGTGCTCGCTGAAATCTAAAAAGGTGCTTGCATGAATCGATAGGCATGGGCGGCAGAGTGACAGCGCACACTTACTTTTGATGTAACGCTTGAGCCAGATGTGACGAGGTCGCGGTGGCCAGGGTGAACAGCGCAGCAAGCGCATGCACCTCCGGGGCATCGATGCCTGACTTAGGACCCTGTGCACTCATTCGATGAGGAACAGCACTTGACGAGCTCGGTGCGGTCCAGCAAATGGGAGGGCTGCCTGGAAATAAACAGAGAGGAAATGTGCTAACTAGCGTGGCTCTTGACTCGAACTTCCTCTAGTGTTTAACAGGGCTAGAGAGTTGGAGCTGCAGGGAAGAAATTCACCCTGGCTGGTGTCGTTCTGTCCTGGAGTAGGGAAGACGCTCACCCGGGTGGAGGACGCTGCACCTCTAGATCTAGAGGCCGGTCGTGCACTAGGGTTTCAAATTAGCAGATGTGCCCCAGATAGACAGTGCCGGATGGATGCGAATCAACTTCAGGAGGAAAATTGGGCAATATAAACTTTTGGTTCGACCTATATAGAGCGTGGTGTATACCGGTACAATCAAAGCGTGGACTGTACGTTTCTATATAGGACTGAGACTACCGGCTGCAGGTCTAGGACTGCGGCAGTCCTAGCTTGGGTTAAACATTCCATGCCCAGCCAGTATGTCAGGCAGTCGGCCTGCCTGACATACTGGCTGGGCATGGAATGTTTAACCCAAGCTAGAGCATTGTTGCACCCCAAAGTTTTAAATCCGCACAAATGTAGGCAGCATGCATAGCTGCCGGCATACCTCTCAGTCTGGTTGCATACTGTCCAAATGACGGGGTATTGCACGAAACCTATAATTAAATCTGTTTGTTATTCCATATGCGTGAAGGGACTAATTAGAGGATTTTTTTATTGCACGGTACTTATTCACACACAGGAAACAAAGTACCGGTATTCACACAATGACACATGGCCGCAATTGATCACTCCAGGCAGGTAGCACTGGGTCACCTTTGACATGCCACAGGGCCTAAGTTGTCCACAATTGGACCGTCCAACAGCTAGTGGCCCATGCAGCAGAGCTTGTTGCACCTATATTTCCCCATTCTTACCTGTATGGCGGTATCGTTAACGTCTTTTACCTTCGCGTGAGGCAATTAAGGTAATTACCGTATAATTGGTTTGCCCCCGCGAACACCTCCAACAAGTAGTCTGCATAAGTAGGAATAACGGTGTGCCGAAATCATGATTTGTTAAGGCGCTGAGGGCCGAAATGAATTGTCAATAAGCCGCGCACCCGCTAGAAAATGGCCCCTGATCGCGTTCATGGTCTAGGTGATCCGCATTTCACTGCACAGTGCACACTACTGTTGCCTGGTCTACCGTCGCGTTGTCGATTGATCAAGTAATCAAGTGTACCGGTAGTGCCATAAATGTGTGGAGCTCTAAGTATGGGACTCGTCAGCAATTGTTTAATAACGCGTGCTAAGCCGCAGCAACGTCTATTGATTGTTGGTTAAATTATTTATTAAGCCACGAAAGAAAATTAATGTTTATTTCTTGCGGAGGCGAAGAACATCTACAGTACCGCATACTAAGCCGCTGGGGCCATCAATGGTTTTATGTTAATCCGCAAAGCCTTTTCAATGTAAAGCTGGCGGTACCGCAGCGAGATCAGGCATAGCATCTGCATGAATAGGTGGGAACACATACAGCATGATGATAAGAATGCTGGTACCGGTGTGGGAATGTGTGGGGAACTTGTTCAGTACCTGTATGATACTCGCAAGCAAAAACTGCAGAATGCAGTTTGAATTTCAGCCTAGCCACCCTTCAATGATCACCGGTTATTAAAAAGCCACATATTGTTCCGTGCGGGACAATTAACAAAAAACGGTGCAAAGGCAAAGGATACGCAGCGATGTAGCATACGTTTTACTGGACCACCATCACAAAAACAATTGCACCTCGGGGCCCTGCATGTGATGAAGGTCCACGTGCGTGCACCATTTCTTTCACTTGTATGGGGTGCAGGAAATGGGAGAAGGAATAAGAAAGTGTGTGGTATCATGCGCCAGCACGGCGCCCACCATCGGTGGAAACCATGCGTGGTAGGAAGCCGCAGATAAATAAACAGTGATGGCTTTTATGTACGGTTGTCCGGTATCCATACTTCACCGCCGCCTATATAACATACCGTAGATGTTCTTTTAGTTCTTTGCCTTCGCATGAGGCAATGAATAAGTTGCTGTTTTTTAAGGCGGGGCCTTCGCGGGGCCAAAAAGTAGTTTCTATTAAGCCGCAAGGGCCACTGGCCATGGATACTTAAATGTTAATCCGGGAAGACTCTTTCATGGAAACTGGCACTTCGCTAGCGGCAGTAGGTGTATCACCAGCAAGGGTAGGTGGGAACGCACAGAGCTGGACGATGAGATTCCAGTGCCCGTGGGAAAGTGTGGGGAGTTTGTATGGTATTGGCAAAGATACCTATGGGTATTGGTACTCACCGGCAAAATTCCAGATTTTCGTAATTAAGTTGAAACGCGCCACCCAGAAAGGATTAATTCATAAACCGTGTGTTATTATATTCAACATAAAACGGTGCGAAGGCAAAGGACGTCTATGGGATTGGCATTAGCTGTGGAATCAGATATGTTGTATAGGGTCCAAATGGCAGTAGCTGATATCACACTGAGCATCAGCGTGTACACTTGACACAGAAAGCATTAACATTATGATCATCATGGCAGTACTTGATGTTGAATCTCATGTCAAACAAGACCAGTGATCAGAGGTGCTACTGCACTGCATGAAAACGGCAGAGCGCCACGCGCGCCGTTCTTAAGAAATAATGGCTGCAAGACGGATTGGTAGTTGGGCCTAATGCATTATCAAGCAGAAAATAATCTTGCTAAATTCCAACTGACGGCATGCCCAGCCATTCCGTAATCTCTTGCATGACTTATTTGCATGGCTACGTGCACTCACTAGTCACACCCTCTACATCCACCACTGAGAGGGCCGTGAAAGGTCATGAATCAAGCCAAATCCAGCTGATTTGAGGTATGTACCGTACCGTCAGTCTCTGGTTATTTTTGCTTTTGGTGCCATTTCAAAAACGTAATAAAGCTCTGTATTGATTGTCACGAGATGGTTTGCCCAAAATTGTTTTAGGCACAGAATTTGAAGTACCGTAGGATCAAAGCTTCTTGCTGTAGCGCACAAAGTCTCTTGGGATAGCCCGGAGCCAAGGGGTACCTTAATTCGTGGATGACTCCAGGGGCAGAGGTCCAGCCTTCGGCTCTGCCAAAAACTCCAAATACAGCCGAGGTGGAGGAACCCAATCATGAATCTGGATGCACAGTAGGCTTTACTAAGACAGTTTTGGATGGGTATGCTGCTCACCCAATTCAGTTTAGTCGACACTGGGACACAGCACTACAACACGATTGATATCTTTAGAATCTTCTGATCGCTGCCCGCCTGCTGGTATTTATTTCACATTTATCACCTCCTGAGGTCTGCAGGCAATCATCCCTGGGCTAAGGGTGACATTGACTCCATTACCATCGGTGGTTCAGGCAGCTTCGTTTGTTATGCCAGGGTGTAGTTGATCCTCGGCTGACCTGTAGATGAGGCCCCCTAAAAGTGTTCGTTGCACAATGCAGAGTTGTGTCAAACATTGTTGGTGTTGAAAAACACCGGTTTGGTTGGTGGGGATGTAGGGGAAGGCAAGAGACCTAAGCCCTCTCGCCACGGATGCGCCTGGCGAGCTGGATGTCCTTGGGCATGATGGTGACACGCTTGGCATGGATCGCAGCCAGGTTGGTGTCCTCGAACAAACCGACCAGGTATGCCTCAGCTGCCTCCTGAAGTGCCAGGACTGCCGATGACTGGAAACGCAGGTCGGTCTTGAAGTCCTGGGCGATCTCACGGACCAGGCGCTGGAAGGGCAGCTTGCGGATCAGAAGCTCGGTGGACTTCTGGTACTTGCGGATCTCACGCAGGGCGACAGTGCCAGGGCGGTAGCGATGGGGCTTCTTTACGCCTCCGGTGGCGGGGGCGCTCTTGCGAGCTGCCTTCGTAGCCAGCTGCTTCCTGGGGGCCTTTCCTCCGGTGGACTTGCGGGCGGTCTGCTTGGTGCGGGCCATTGTAAGTAGTCGGTCGGGAAAATATGAAGGTTGTCTGATGCCCCAAACGCCCTCACTTTATGCATGCGACACACCGTCCACATCTGCTGATCCGGTCATGGAAGCGAACAGGGGTCGGATCAGCAGACTTGGCTGTCGTGCCAACCGAAGGGCATATTCTATCTATACAGGGCTTGGAAAACAAACAGATAACACAGTTAAATATCCCTCCACCTTCAACGTCAATCTTTTGCAATGTCTGGACGCGGTAAGGGAGGCAAGGGACTCGGGAAGGGTGGTGCCAAGCGCCACCGCAAGGTTCTTCGTGACAACATCCAGGGCATCACCAAGCCTGCAATCCGCCGCCTGGCTCGTCGTGGAGGCGTGAAGCGCATCAGCGGCCTCATCTACGAGGAGACCCGCGGAGTCCTCAAGGTCTTCCTTGAGAACGTCATCCGTGACGCTGTAACCTACACTGAGCACGCTCGCCGCAAGACTGTCACAGCTCTGGACGTCGTCTACGCCCTCAAGCGCCAGGGCAGGACTCTGTACGGATTCGGAGGCTAAACAACTCCCAGCTTGGAGCTCCAATATCACCCCTTCTGTCCAAACCGGTGTTTTTCAACACCACCAACCACATGCCAACGTAACAGAAGATTTCATGCAGGCGCCCTGCTCCGTCATGATAAACCACCCGTCAGAGCAGTCACCTGTATGCATGGTCCAGGTCGGGCATATGCATGGTACAAGTCTGGAGTCTCAGTATGAATATTCAAGGTCAGCCTCGTTCAAGGGATCTATCACCTGCATGCATGTGCTATGTCAGCTGAATGCCTGATCAATATCTGTGCATGAATGGTCACAACCACATGTATTGGCAAGATCATTCATGCATGGTCTATGTCAGCCGCACACATTCCGTCCAGATTAAATGCGTGTAACGTACAGATCAGCCAAACCTACGGTACAGATCAGCTGCATGCAAGGACTCAGAGGCAAACTCATGCTCAAGATCAGTGACATACTTGTTCCCGATCAGCAACATGCATGGTCGAGGTCAGCGACATGGAATCCATGCATGGTCCTGGTCGGTGGCATGCATGGTCCAGGTCAGTGACATGCATGGTCCAGGCCAGTGGCATTCATGGTCCAGGTCAGTGGCATGCATGGTCCAGGCCAGTGGCATGCATGGTCCAGATCAGTGACATGCATGGTCCAGGCCAGTGGCATGCATGGTCCAGGTCAGCGGCATGCAAGGTCCAGGTCAGCGGCATGCATGGTCCAGGCCAGTGGCATGCATGGTCCAGGCCAGTGGCATGCATGGTCCAGGCCAGTGGCATGCATGGTCCAGGTCAGCGGCATGCATGGTCCAGTTTAGCGGCATGCATGGTCCAGGCCAGTGGCATGCATGGTTCAGACCAGTGGCATGCATGGTCCGGGTCAGTAGCATGCATGGTCCATGTCAGTGGCATGCATAGTCCAGATCAGTGGCATGCATGGTCCAGTACAGTTGCATGCATGGTCCAGGCCAGTGGCATGCATGGTCTAGGTCATTGGCATGCATGTTCTAGGTCAGTGACATGCATGGTTTAGGTCAGTGGCATGCATGGTCCAAGCCAGTGGCATGCATGGCTCAGGTCAGTGGCATGCATGGTCCAGATCAGTGGCATGCATGGTCCAGGCCAGTGGCATGCATGTTCCAGGCCAGTGGCATGCAAGGTCCAGGTCAGCGGCATGCATGGTCCAGTTAAGCGGCATGCATGGTTCAGATCAGTGACATGCATGATCCAGACGACTGGCATGCATGGTCCAGATCAGTGGCATGCATGGTCCAGGCCAGTGGCATGCATGGTCTAGGTCATTGGTATGCATGTTCTTGTAGTTCTAGGTCAGTGACATGCATGGTTTAGGTCAGTGGCATGCATGGTCCAAGTCAGTGGCATGCATGGCTCAGGTCAGCGGCATGCATGGTTCAGATCAGTGTAATGCATGATCCAGATGACTGGCATGCATGGTCCAGGTCAGTGGCATGCATGGTCCAGGTCAGTGGCATGCATGGTCCAGGCCAGCGGCATGCATGGTCTAGGTCATTGGCATGCATGTTCTAGGTCAATGGCATGCATGGTCCAGGTCTGTGGCATGCATGGTCCAGGTCAGTGGCATGCATGGTCCGAGTCAGCAGCATGCATGGTCCAGGTCAGCAACATGCATGGTCCAGGACAGTGGCATGCATGGTCTGGATCACCAGTTCGCATGGTTCAGGTCAGTGGCAAGCATGGTCCAGTCCAGTGGCATGCATAGTTCAGGTCAGTGGCATGCATGGTTCAGGTCAGTGGCATGCATGGTTCAGGTCAGTGGCATGCATGGTTCAGGTCAGTGGCATGCATGGTCCAGGTTAGCGGCATGCATGGTTCAGATCAGCGGCATGCGTGGTTCAGGTCAGTGGCATGCTTGGTCCAGGTCAGTGGCATGCATAGTTCAGGTCAGTGGCATGCATGGTTCAGGTCAGGGGCATGCATGGTTCAGGTCAGTGGCATGCATGGTTCAGGTTAGCGGCATGCATGGTTCAGTTCAGTGGCATGCATGGTTCAGGTCAGTGGCATGCATGGTCCAGGTCAGTGGCATGCATGGTTCAGGTCAGTGGCATGCATGGTTCAGGTCAGCGGCATGCATGGTCCAGGTCAGCGGCATACATGGTTCAGGTCAGCGGCATGCGTGGTTCAGGTCAGTGGCATGCATGGTCCAAGTCAGTGGCAGGCATGGTCCAAGTCAGTGGCAGGCATGGTCCAGGTCAGCGGCATGCATGGTCCAGGTCAGCGGCATGCGTGGTTCAGGTCAGTGGCATGCATGGTTCAGGTTCGTGTCATGCATGGCCCAGACCAGCGGCATGCATGGTCCATGTCAGCGCCTCAGTGGCTTGTATGGTCCATGTGAGTCGCATAAATACCGATTCTCATTCACCATGCTTCCATACTTTTGGGGTCCTAGAAAAGCCGATGGATTCGTCAGGCCCAATAGCAACTTGCACTTCATCCTCCCCTCTCCAATTTCAAGAAATACTAGAAATGTCTGCCCTCATGAAGAAGCAGACTATGTACACCATGTCCAGGCGCTCCACCGTCATGGTGCAGGCAGCCAAGAAGACCGTGTCCAAGAAAGTCTACTCCGACTCAAGGGTGAGGCACATAATATATCGACAATATACAAGTCGTTGTATTAGAGGTTACTCAAATAGGCATCAGCTCTTAAAAGTGAACCAGGGAACCCTCCCGCAACCGGCTCCCAGAATAATCGACTGGAGCCACTGCACGCTTCTTAATAAATATCCCCCACCTTATTCCGCACGCCAGATTCCAAATTGCATGCCCATACTCCCGGGATATATCCCCGCCTCGGTCGCACGCCTGCTCCTCTCATCAATCCATGCAGTATACGGTACTAGTGGATCCTGAATCCACGTCCCAAGGTGTACAAACATGGTCCACATGCCCCTGTCCCTGCCACAGTCGCACGCTGGTACAGTGGTCGCCCCATGCTGCCTATGGGCTGGTAGATCCTGAATCCAACCCCAGGGTGCAACAGCACAGTCCATATGCCCCGATCCTTGCCTTTGTCAGTCTGTCGCAAGCTGATACTGTCATTAATTAATGCTGGCATTAGACTGGTGGATCTATGAATACATCACGCGGGATATACTGTATTGGCAATACTGTAGTCTTGCTTTGCCTTCCCTCAGTCGAGTATGAAAAACGTTTTCTTTTAATGCTGCCCTCAGGACTCTGTTGCATTTTTGCTGACTGATAACTCACATCTGACCCCTCGCTGCCCCACTTTCTCCCTCAGTGGTATGGTCCTGAGCAATCCCTGGCCCTGGGCCCCTTCAACGCCTCCCCCTGGTACCTTACTGGAGAGTTCCCTAGCGACTACGGCTAGGTAAGTGCGCCGCAAAACCAGTTGATAGTATGCATGCACAGCACTCATGGCAGTCGGACACATGTTACTCTGCTTCTTGCTAGATTTCACGAGGCCCTTTCAGAGGGCCCTGGGCGGTGCTGCAAATACCCAGCAGCTTGATCGGCTTGCTGGTGGCACATGAATGCATATGGGGGCTCTTGTGTCCAACATTTATCAGGATTCCTTCGAAGAAGTCTCGGATATGCCTTGGCTTCTGAAAGCTTATTGATGGCAGGGCTAGCATGCAATGCTCGTCTAGTAGGTAATGTCACCACGTAATGCCCCTTCTCTCCCCCCTGCAGGGTTTAGGGTTCAGGACACAGCAGCCCCCAGGTTAGGGTGTAGGGTTTAGGGTTCAGGACACCGCAACCCCCAGTTTAGGGTGTAGGGTTTAGGGTTCAGGACATAGCTGGTCTGTCTGCTGACCCCAAGACCTTCTCCAGGTACCGCACCACTGAGGTCATGCACTCCCGCTGAGCCATGCTTGGCGCCCTGGGTTGCCTGGTCCCCGAGCCAGACCAGTCCCCCAACGCCCACTCCGTCTGGTTCAAGGCTGTTGCCCAGATCCTTGCTGACGGTGGCTTGAACTACCTGGGCCAGTCCAGTCTTATCCATGCCCAGTCCATCGTTGCCATTGTGGCCTGCCAGGTCATCCTGATGGGATAGGCTAAGGCCTTCCGTGCTGGTGGTGCCGCCGAGTCTGTTGGCCTCGAAGATCTAGCTCCTTCGACCCCTTGGGCTTGGCTGACGACCCCGATACCTTCCCTGAGCTGAAGATCAAGGAGGTCAAGAACGGACGCCTGACCCTGTTCTCCATGCTGGGCTTCTACCTGCAGGCCATTATGACCGGAAAGGCGGAAAGGGTCCCCTGGAGAACCTGACCACCCACCTGGCTGACCCCGTTGCCTGCAATGCCTTCATACACGCCACCGAGTTCACACCCAGCGCATAGCCATGCCCTGTGGCATGTGCCATCCCTGAACAATCCATTTTTCTCTTCCACCCTGGCTTGTATGGTACCGAGTGATGTAATGCTGAAGTGTTGGATATCAGGTAGCAAGTGCTGCACCTTGAATTCAAGTTCTAGCTGAAAACATATCACATTAAGTGAGGGGTACTTACGGCAACACTACATTTTGTCATTGGATTTTAAAGTTTGTCTCAGTTCAATCCTTTTACTCTGAACACTAACATGCTTCATCGGATTCTACTTTTCAGATCAATCCTGATGCTTTGAACGCACGTGCTTCATTGCATTTGCGTGCATCAGTACAATCCTCAAACTCTGAACACATGCACGATGCGCATCTTTAGCAATATGCATGTCAATGACGTTACACCTCTGGGCCCTGCTCAGAAAGGCTCGGCCGCATGGGCGTCTAACTTAAGGGCACCCAGTACGGTATGCATCTGTTGAGAAACGAGTGAAATGAGGTTCGGGCAAATATCCTATGTTTACCAGTATTTTACAATGGCGTGGCAATATCAGATGGCATGTAAAACAACGGAAAAGGGAACGTCTACTTTTTCTGATACCCCTTCAGCTACCATCCAGATGCAGTATTTGCCACCAACAGGACACCTCAGCTGTCGGACTGAAAGTGTCAGCCAAAGTTGCGAGGCAGCTGTTTCGCAAACTGTCACAATATCCCCCTGCTACAAGCCCCCTTGCTCTTAAAGCGCAGGCCTGCCATGTGGCACTAGTATGCAAAATTTTCGTATGATCAGCTCCATCATGTTTGCAAATGGGTAACCACAATGGCTACCGTCAGCTGAATTTATTCACAATCTTTCCCTCCTACCCAACTGAAATACGCAAACTCCTCAGTACAGCCTTTCGAACAGGACAGTTATAACGATATTAATTAATTGATTAATATTAACTGGTTAATTGATTTATTGTACTTGTTGGTGTTGAAAAACACCGGTTTGTTTGTGTGTAGATAGATCAGATGACAGAAGAAAGCTTAGGCTGACTCCTCCTCCTTCTTGCTCTTCTTGGGCAGCAGGACGGAGTGGATGTTGGGCAACACACCACCAGATGCAATGGTGACGGTGCCCAGCAGCTTGCTCAGCTCCTCGTCGTTACGGATCGCCAGCTGGATGTGGCGGGGGACGATGCGGTTCTTCTTGTTGTCGCGGGCAGCGTTGCCAGCCAGCTCGAGCACCTCGGCGGCGATGTACTCGAGGACTGCGGCCATGTAGACAGGGGCGCCAGCTCCAATGCGCTCAGCGTATTTGCCCTTCTTCAGGTAGCGGGCGACACGGCCCACGGGGAACTGGAGGCCAGCCTTGGCGCTGCGCGACACGGCCTTCTTGCCTCCAGCAGCCTTGCCACGACCACCGCCAGCGGAAACTGTCTTGCCTGCCATGTTATCGACGAGAATGTGCAGATAAAAGTGATATAGAAGCTTGTACCTGTCGAAAGCCATGCGCTGATTTAATAGACGACGTGAAGGCCGGATCAGCAGACCAACCAGCTGTCGGTGTCTGCTGATCCGGTCGTCCGGGCATTTGAACACTTCATAAACGTCTTGCGACTTCCAATTGTGCATCCACACACCACTCGCATTTCATATCACTTTTAAATGGCACCCAAGACAATCACCGAGAAGAAGCCCAGCGCAGTGGCAACTGCCGAGAAGAAGGTTGCGAAGAAGGTCGCAGTCAAGAGCACCGATGGCAAGAAGAAGAAGAAATCCGGCAAGGCAGTCGAGTCCTACAAGATCTACCTGTACAAGGTGCTCAAGCAGGTCCACCCCGACACTGGCGTCTCCTCCAAGGCCATGAGCATCCTCAACTCCCTCATGAACGACATGTTCGACAAGATCGCCACCGAGGCTGCCCGCCTGTCCCGCTACAGCAAGAAGCCCACAATGACCTCCCGTGAGATCCAGACAGCTGTGCGCCTGGTCCTGCCTGGAGAGCTGTCAAAGCATGCTGTCTCTGAGGGGACCAAGGCTGTCACCAAGTTCACCTCGGCCTAAACAGCTCACCCGCTGCTCTTGCAAGGTCTCTGCCTCACAAGGCCAAACCGGTGTTTTTCAACACCACCATTCCCGATCCCGACCAATAAACTTAACCAGGCTCTCCCCTAAGGGCAATATCATTTACCTTGCTGTCTACATGATTATTGTTCCGCTGTGTTCAGCGGTCATGGCCGCAGTGTAGGCCTTGCCGCATCTGCATTGGTTGAGCTAGGTATGTTGAACCCAACCTGTCCCAAATCCTGCACACCGTCAGAATGAGGGTCAATGCCAGATACCGGGTATGAACTGGATTTATCATTCCGCACGAGCATGGATCATGGAGAAGTAATTATGAAGAACTACAAAGAAAGCCGGCATCTACTCATGGCAGATGATCGGTCAGACCCTGTCCAGATTTTGATCGGCTAACAGCCGGCGGCCCAAGCTGCATAATTTGATTCACCTGCCCCGTCAATGATGCATTGTGCTGTACCTGGATTGCAGCTTCATCACCATAACATACCTACCACATCTCCCACAAAAGCTGGGGCGTCCCATCCATGCCTTCCGCGATAAAACTTGGGAAAGTCTGTGGCACCGTCCAGAGGGGCCACCCTGCCTCCCTCTCCTAGTTGTTCTGGACGTTTGGTAATGAGGCGAGCCTGTCAATGACGTTACACCTCTGGGCCCTGCCCAAGAAGGCTCGGCCGCGTGGGCGCCTAACTTAAGGGTGGGGAGGAATGAATGATACAACACAAGGGGGCAGGGGGGGGGAGTGGGAAATAGAGTGAAGGGACAGACAAAAGGCTGGACAATAAGGACAAAGGAAGGTCCAGCCTCTGAAAAACGTGTACACCTCAACGATATCTACCACGTCGTCCACAAAAGTCAGGGCATCCCACCTAAGCCTGCCCGGTACACCTAGGAGAAGTCTCTGGCACCGTTCGGAGGACCTGCCCATTCCCTCTACATAAGTTGATCCTGCACGCTGGGGCATTGAAAGCATGTACGGTATGCAATGTGTCCTCCACATGCTCGCCGTCTCCCATAGCCCAGGATTGCTGGCAGCACCCTCTGTCACACTGCTGACCGCTGCGCCGTCCGCTAGTGTCAGCCGTGCTGACAGCACCGAGCCGCAGCCTTAAGTTCGGGCGCATGCAAGCACACTCCCTTCGGCTAGTGCGACCCCTGGCCTGCGCCAGGCACCCACCGTAGACTGAAACCAGGTGTGGTAGGCGGCCTTAGACCTGTGTTCAGTGGCAGGATCTCTGGGGTCCCCTCTGCTAGCTGCATGTAGCTGCGCCCGCCCATATGCTGCATCAACTAGCGCTAGCACAGTATAGCACCTCTGTGACAGGTACTTTAGCGGCTGTAGGTCAGTCGCTGTGTGACGCAGTTTGGAGACGGCTGATCCCAGCTCCAGCTCCAGCAAGGCACCTAGCAATTCACTGCACCAATTGCATCCTCCGGTGCCCTGCCTGACAGCGAGCTGTATGTCGGCCGCCATGGCTGCCGCCATGAGTGGTCTGCCTTGCTGTGCTGCTGGTGCGACCGCTGCGTTGTAGAAGCGAGGTACATGCTGCCACCAACTCCGTTGTGACGGCTGGATCTGCTCCGTCCCTCATGCCCCCCAGCTGGTAGCGGACGGAGATAGCCCTGCAGCCTGGCGCAGATGCTGGAGGAAGCTGGACTGCATCCTGCTCTTAAAACAATGCTGCGGCCTGAGGTGATCGGTGGCCCACACCACATCACCGTAGCCCGTCCTTCACATGATCGACGTCTCCCCTAGCCCAGCAGCGTGCCTCACGCAGCTGACCGCTGCGCTGTCTAACAGTGTCCGCCATGCTAAGTGCTCCGATCGCCTATCACTGTCTCCCTCGACTTCCCCGACAATAGTCTTGGTCATTGTGTAGGGTCCTTGTCATATTTTTATAAGAAATCGAGCCTTATGGCAGCACACATGGTGCTCTGGGAGATATATTTAACGAATAACTCATTCAGCAATGCCCCAAGGCGATACGACCTACGATAACCTACCTCACAGAAACTTAGTACGGCTAGGCAAATTATACATTACAAAACCCTACTTGGTCATGGGCACGAAGGAAAGCTTGGTCCAGAAAATAGCTTATATCCTCACAGCTGCTTTAGTGCCAGCTGCCTTCAGCTATCTGATCTGACCAGGAAACGTTGGCTTCTCTTCCTTGCCCGGAAAAAGTTTGACCCCAACAGTTCAGCACATGTGGCACCCGTCGGCCACCAACACAACTGCAGATCATGTCAATATTAGTGGTCCCGCTTGCAGCCCATTCACTCAGATGCAATACTGATGCATCCCTTCAAACATTTGTTGATTGGCTGCCTCTTGCACAAAAATAGCGACCTATAATATAGTTACGATGTTTAAGACTCGGCAATAATACTCAGAGAAAGCAGGGGGGGAAGGTGTCCCCTGTAAAACAGTTTATGCCGTTACACCTCTGGACCTTGCCTAAATAAAGCTCGGCCTCGTCGGCAGACATAAAGTCTGGTAGGAAATTCAAGGGAGAAGATTCAAGAGGAAAGAAAGGAACGCAAGTTCACCTTCCAAACAACAAGAACAACAAGAAAAGGTCAGGCAAACCGTATTCCCATGCGCCCGAGCCCCTGAAGAGACTAGCCTTCAAAAACACTCAACTACAAGTTCCACAAAAGCCAGGGCCCGTCTGAGGGCCATCCTATTTCATGTCGCATAGGGAGGAGAACTAAAGGAAAGGAACTAAAGGCAAGAGCTCTCTGGGCAACTAAAGAGGAAAAACAGAGATGAGCATTAGGGATGAGGGAAAAGGACTCCGGGGGGCCTGCCCAACCTCTCGCCCTCAGCCTCTCCTTCACGCTAGGGCACTGAAAGAACACATGCAGCGCATCCTCCACATGCTGGCCATGTCCCTCAGCCCAGCACATTGCGCCGCAGTAGCATGTGTCACGCTGCTGATCGTTGCGCCGTCCTCTATTATCAGTTGTGCTGACCGCTCCGAGTCGCGGCCTTAAGTTAGTGCACACACGTGCGCACACCCTTTAAAACAGTAAATCAAATTTGATAATTAAATAAATGTTGTGATCAATAGCAGAGAGCAATATAACTCAAAGAGTTTCCAACTTGGGTTCTCCTCCAACGCACAGCTATAGCGAACCTATCAACCTACTTGTGAGCTGGGAAACTCGGATCATTATCTCGATCTTGGATCTTTTGATCTGGACTTGTATGCAGTCCAGATCTTGATCTTGGTTCTATGATCTTGGCTTGTGTACAGCACAACGATCCTGATCCTTGTCAGATTTAGAATCTGCATCCTTGCCTGGGCCGAGCAACAACAACGCCCTCCTTGTCTAGTTTTTCAATGCGGGCAGAGCCACCCGTGCTGCCATGGTCAAATTGTCAGGCTACCTGCCTAGCCACATCAGCTCCCATCTTGGCATCTGGCTCAGTACTAGCATGACCACTACACCCACGGGTGGTCCGAGTCAAACTTACAGGCTGCCGGCCTAGCACCACCTGCACCTTCCTCGGCCGGTGGTTCAGTCTTAGCAGCAGTGCCATTCGCACGACCCACGTAAAAATTTAATGCCACAGCCGGCAGGGCAAAAGCTGCGCCTTCCTTGGCCAATAGTTCAGCACCACCTAGAATGCTTTCCATCCTAGCGGGTTGCGCCAGTTCCGTGCTCCCTACAGCATCCGCCCTTGTCAGTGCAACAACCGCTGCCGATGCATGGGCGACGATGGGCCCCCCCACACGCTCGCTGTACAGGCCCTAGGTGCTGCCGTCCCACGACGCAGTCATGGGCTCATGGCTGCAGATCTGTCAAAGAGGTCCTTGCAGTGTCGCGGTATAGAGTCCAGCAGTCAGGGGAAGGACCGGCATACCCCAACAACCGGGCTTGCTGCACCAGGCAGGCCCCACGGCCGTAGGCCGCCATGTAGCTGAATTAGATGAAGCTTCCAAACATGAAGAGTGTTTAGGGTTTGAGATTAAGCCCCAATAACTCAACTTTAAAGACTTTTAACCCTTACATTAAGAGTGGTTTTCACCCCATCTGCCGCCCCGGCTACAAGTCAAGGATTCTGTCAGCTGTGACCCTGACCGGCCGCGCCACACGCCGTCACGCCGGCTGCGGATCTCCCCCAAAATGACTAACGGTATATGAGGTAAATATCAGAATGCACGCGGATGGCTGTGTCATTCGCACCGGAGCATCCAGCTGCCTCTGAGGCGCAGGCAAAGAGGATGTGAAGTATCGTGAAGTGTTTACAGTCCAGCAGAGCATCACATTTGATGCATGGGACATATGCCTGCATACCGGTGCAAGCATTAAAAAAACTAGGCCAGCTAGAAAAACAGTGCCCCCCTTGGGCAAGCAAGCAAGACACGTGGGAATGAACCTCAAAGTGCAGAGGATAAGACCCAATCACCATACATGATGTCAGGATAAGAGGCGTGGCATCAGAGTTGTCAGTTGGTTAACACGACAGGCCCGATTTAAACACCCTCCTGGCTGCGACAAAGGTACTGCAAGATCTTGCAGTAATGGAACAGCTATTAGAGCATGGTTAGTCTGGTACGGTTCCATACATTGCCGTTAAGAGGTTTGGGACTTGCCGGGACCTCCCATTGAGGTCTCAGTCAGAAAATAACGACTTCCGTAACTCCTCTGTCCTACCTTATCTTAGTAGGTGTGCTCCTCAGCCAATCCTCCTACAGTAGGCATGCAGCCGAGAAGTCTTGCGGCTTTGCAGGGTCTGCTTGGCCCTCCCCCTTGTTGCTGCCCCGACCTCACCTGTCCTGTCCAGCCCATGAAGACAAGGTGTTGCGCCTTAATTAGTCAATAGCCGTGTGCCACTTTATGGAACGTAGCATGTGCGTGCAAGTTATATCCATCATGACAACGTCAGAAGGCTTTGCATGCAGCAGCATGCTTGCAATGAGCGTCACACTCCCACAAACATGCGCTAGCGGATATTCCAAACAGCCCAGCTTCTCTTAGACTACCCCATAACGATAAATAAATATAGTACATTTGAAAAACGGTGGTGCTCTGATGATGATGTACAAGAGAAAAGCCTATGAAATACTGCTGCCTCTCTCCCTCCCCACCACCCTGCTTAACGTCGCCAGTCACATCCATTTCAATAGTTGCCAGCCCCCTTTCCCACCACTGGTTGCCAGTCCCCATGCCCACCACTGGTTGCTAGCCCCCCTGCCCACCACTGGTTGCTAGCCTCCCTGCCCACCACTGGTTGCTAGCCCCCCTGCCCACCACTGGTTGCTAGCCCCCCTGCCCACCAGGCCACCACTGGTTGCCAGCCCCCATGCGGCCCTGCCCACCACTGGTTGCTAGCCCCCATGCACAGTGCCTACCACTGGTTGCTAGCCCCCCTGTCCACCACTGGTTGCCAGCTCCCTGCCCACCACTGGTTGCCAGCCCCCCTGCCCACCACTGGTTGCTGGCTCCCGTGCCCACCACTGGTTGCCAGCCCCCCTGCCCACCACTGGTTGCCAGCCCCCCTGCCCACCACTGGTTGCCAGCCTCCCCGCCCGATACTAGTTGCCAGCCTCCATGCCCACCACTAGTTGCTAGCCCCCCTGCCCACCCCGATCGCAGTGCCCTGGAGAGGACATGGGTAGAGCAGGAGCGCGGACGCACACAGCAAGACATCAAGTAAGGGCACACTTCAGATCAGGTACGGCTTGCAAATTTTCCTTGGACATGTTTCCGCTCACCTGGCGGACCATCTTGCGCGGCTCCTGCAACTGCACATTTTTGTCCCTCAGCAGCGGGCTCATGCACATGTTCCTGGCGGGCTCATGCACACGTTCCGAAGCCGGGCTTTATCCAAGCATGGCCCAGAGGTGCAACATTATTAACACGTTCCTGGCTGTGCATGGTGGCTGGAATTGAGCATAGTCATTCCCTCGCAGCCCCACGAGGCCAAGCATTCAGCAGGGCCCAGTGGTATGCACCGTGTTAAACACGTTGCTGATGCCTGCCTGAGGGGATCTGCGGGCCCATTAATCTGCACAACTTCTTATAGTTCATCAGCCAAACCATACAAGGCCGGCCATGCGTGATGGCCACTGTGGCAGGAATATCAGAGAGCTTTCAAAAAGTTATCAGCCTGCCGTCACTGGTCCAGGCAGCTAAATTACTTCATTAGTCATTACCCTTCGACGGCCATTGGCCTTGATGTAGCTGAATTGCCCTAAAGTGGAGGGTAACCCACATGCACATTGTAAGCTCTGCATGGACAGTTGTGCCGTAAATTGGTGGTGTTGAAAAACACCGGTTTGGTTGGTGGGGAATGAATTAAGAGAGCATGTGAGGCTTAAGCCCTCTCGCCACGGATGCGCCTGGCGAGCTGGATGTCCTTGGGCATAATGGTGACACGCTTGGCATGGATGGCAGCCAGGTTGGTATCCTCGAACAAGCCGACCAAATACGCCTCAGCTGCCTCCTGGAGTGCCAGGACGGCCGATGACTGGAAACGCAGGTCGGTCTTGAAGTCCTGGGCGATCTCACGGACCAGGCGCTGGAAGGGCAGCTTGCGGATGAGTAGCTCGGTGGACTTTTGGTACTTGCGAATCTCACGCAGGGCGACAGTACCAGGGCGGTAGCGATGGGGCTTCTTCACGCCTCCGGTGGCGGGGGCACTCTTGCGAGCTGCCTTTGTCGCCAGCTGCTTCCTGGGAGCCTTGCCTCCGGTAGACTTGCGGGCGGTCTGCTTGGTACGGGCCATCTTGATTAGTCGGATGAAAATATGTGCAGCTTGGTTGACAAGTTAAACCGCCCATACTTGTATCCTGCGATACACCGTCCATATCTGCTGATCCGGGTGTGGACGCGCTCATAGATCGGATCAGCAGACTCGCCTGTCAAGTTTTCGAGTTCCAATCTATTTATACAGGGTGTGATTAACAGCCTGGTAACAACAAATCCAACTCATTTCGCCAACATCATTATCATACAATGTCTGGACGCGGCAAGGGAGGCAAGGGACTCGGGAAGGGAGGTGCCAAGCGCCACCGCAAGGTCCTTCGCGACAACATCCAGGGCATCACCAAGCCTGCAATTCGCCGCCTGGCTCGCCGTGGAGGCGTGAAGCGCATCAGCGGTCTCATATATGAGGAGACCCGCGGAGTCCTCAAGGTCTTCCTTGAGAACGTCATCCGTGACGCTGTGACCTACACAGAGCACGCTCGCCGCAAAACTGTCACGGCTCTGGATGTTGTCTACGCCCTCAAGCGCCAGGGCAGGACTCTGTACGGATTCGGAGGCTAAACAACTCCCAGCTTGGAACTCCAATATCACCCCTTCCATCCAAACCGGTGTTTTTCAACACCACCAACCACCCCCCAGACAAGAAATCGACGGTTTGCCGCAGGAACCCTCCTCGGGCTATGTATGGAGTGAGTCTTCAGAAAGGGAACTCTTCTGGGTCAAGGTTAGGCCCTTGACCATCATTTTAATACATCTGCTATACCATGTACAACCCTTGAAGGCCTGTCCAAGACCAGCAGGTCTGTGCATGCATGGCCAAGATCAGCAGGTCTGTGCATGCATGGCCAAGTCAGCCGCATGCATGGTCCGGATCAATGTCTTGCATGGTCCAAGTTAGCCAGCCTGAAACATCTCATAGCAAAAGGGCGCGTTGAGCCATGATTTGCTTGTTAAGTCAATGACATCACACCTATGGGCCATGCTGAGATGAAGCTCGGCCACGTCGGCAAATAAAACGACAGCAAGGCATAAGAGGAAAGAAAGGATAGTAAGTTCTACCACCAAACACAAAGCAAAGGTTGGGCAAACCTTATCCCTGCCCCTAAAGAGGCAGTTTCAAAAAGCTCAACTGAAAGTACAAAATCCAGGGCCTCCCTCCCCTGCCTGCGGGCTCTCCGACGTCCTGCCTGGTTGGTAGGAAAGGAAGCAAAGGCCGAGGGGGGGGCAAAAACAAAGAAAAACACCCCATCCTCGAAAAGTATAGAGCTTGACGAGAGCTTTCCATATCTGGTCTTAAAATGCCTGTTGGCCCAACAATGACTCAGGTACAGAGAGCCAAACAATGAGGATTTCGTAGATTTCACATATGCTTATTTTGCGAATAACATCTCAGTCCCGAGAAAACTGCATGATATGAAGATTTCACTGCATAGGGTAGGGTAAAGGCTATTCAACGACCCCCATGCATGGTCAACAGTCAACGTTATGTACCCGGTCAACGCATGTCAAACTAGGAGGGGGGGGGGTCCAAGCCCCTAAAAGAAACGTTTGATTTTTTTATTAAAGCCGAGATACCCTCCCAAGGGACATCCAGTCCAAAATCCCCTAGCCCTTTGACATGCCACTCCTCAAGAAGGAGATCTGAGTACTGAAGGCATGTCTCACAGCGTGCATGGTCAGAGGTTGCAGAGTGGTATGCCAAGTCTAAAACCCGAACAACAAAGCTACCAGTCAAAGACGGAAAGCAAACCTAGGGACACATAAAAGGCTGGGAAAAAGGAGAACATGAGCCCCAGCCTTTCAAACGCCTATGCCTGGTGAACTCTGTTTTCTCCTGTTATTTTATGCCCGATCCTGTTTTTAGGCATTTGCCATAGGATAACCCGCAAGCATGCAAGCCAGTCTCAACTGTGGTAAATCCCACCCGTTAACGTTTATGACATCACACCGTTGGGCCATGTTGCAAAGGCGCGGCCACGCGGGCGCCCAACTGTGTGGTCCCACCCTAAAAATTAACCGTACAGGGAAAATTTCTTGGTACCAGTAGTGGGTGAGGACCCTCCACCGCCAGCTCCCCAACCCACCCTCGCACAAACCCTGGGGGGAAATGTGATACGAAGCCCCCAGTACCCCAATATTCCAACCTGCATTGTGCATCCCTCGCCACTAATTTTCCGCCTGGCCAACTAGCCGACAGCAAGCGCACACTCAAATATGGTAGGAGCACACACATGGATGCAAGCATAGCTTGTGCGAAAACTGCACGATTAACCTATGCTATGAAGCTAGCCATATTTAGCCATGGTCTACGTTTTATCCCAAGCAGAATCTATGACATGAAACCAGCCCAGATGATGAGTTTCATATGCGGTACGAAGGGACATGAATTATATTTTCAACAAGCGTACGGCACGATGTGCTGCCTCTGCCACTCCGCGTGCACTCGACTCGGTCAACGCCGCCAGCTTGAAGATAGCAAGAGGAATAGCGAGGATCTTGGCGTTGTTCTCCACATTGTTGTCAACAAGATTGCATATCGCCATCGCCGCCTTCTGTTGTACTCCCATTGACCTGAAGCTCAGCAACGCAACCAACGAACTGCATGATCGCGCCGGAAGCATCGGCAATCTTGACCTGGTTTGCCGCATTGGCTGCCAGGTTGCAAAGCGCCCCCGCTGCTCTGTCTTGCACCTCCTCAGACCTCGAGCTCAGCAAAGCAACCAGCTGGTCGATGGCACCAGGAGCATTGGCAATCTTGGCCCTGTTCTCCTCATCACCGGAAAGGTTCCACAGCGCCCCTATAGCATTCAATTGCACTCCCGGCGAGCTCGAGCTTGACAAGACAACCAGCTGGGTGATGGCACTAAAAACATCGGCAATCTTGATCTGGTTAGCTGCATTGCCGGTCGCAAGGCTGCTTAGTGCCCCCACTGCCCGTTCTTGCACAGCCACCCAACTCGAGCGCAGCAAAGCTACCAGCTGGTCGATGGCACCAGGAGCATTGGCAACCTTGACCCTGTTCTACTCATCACCTGAAAGGTGCCCCTATAGCATTCAATTGCACTCCCGGCGAGCTCGAGCTTGACAAGACAACAAGCTGGATGATGGCACCAAGAACATCGGCTATCTTGTTCTGGTTAGCTGCATTGCCGGTCGCAAGGCTGCTTAGTGCCCCCACTGCCCGTTCTTGCACAGCCACCCAACTCGAGCGCAGCAAAGCAATCAGCTGGGTGATGGCGTGAGGAGCATCCCCAAGCTTGACCTTGTTCTCTGCATTAGCCGTCACAAGGTTGCTGATCAGCCCTGCTGCTCGCTCCTGCACCACCTCCGACCTCGAGCTCAACAAAGCAACCAGCAGGGGAATGGCACGGGGGGCGTTGGCGATCTCGATCTTGTTCTCGGAATTGGCTGCAAGGTTCCACAGCACCCCCACTACATTAGCTCACACTTCCATTGGCCCTGAGCTCAGCAAGGCAAACAGCTGGTTGATGGCATGAGGAATAGCGGCAATCTTGACCTTGTTCTCCATATGGGCTGAAAGGTTCATCAGCGCACCTGCTGCCTCGGCTTGCACCGCCACTGACCTCGAGCTCAGCAAAGCAACCAGCTGTGTGATGGCAATATTCTTAGATGATTGACTGCAAGCTTTCCCAGCGCTGTGGCTGCCGTCTCCTGTACTCCCTCCGATCTCGAGCTCAGCAAGGCATTCAGCTGGGTGATAGCATCAGGACTCCAGGAGTAGCGGCAATCTTGTCGCTTCCCTCTGCAGTGTTCATTGCAAGGTGATACAGCACCCGTGCTGCATTCTCTTGCACGTCCGCCGAGCTCGAGCTCAGCAAGGCAACTAGCTGGGTGATCGCACGAGTAATCTTGGCCGGGTTGCCCTCTTTGTCCAAGAGGCGCCATAGCACCCTCGCGGCCGTTGCCTGCACTGCTTGGGAGCTCGAGCTCAACAAGGCCACCAGCCGGGTGATGGCGCCAGGAGCATCGGAGATCTTGGCTTTGTTCTTGGCAATGTACGCGAGGTTAAACAGCGCACCCGCTGCTGTCCTGCACCGCCTCCCGCTTTGAGCTCAGCAAGCCCACGAGCTGCGCGATGGCTGCAGGGCCTTCCACAATCCTGACCGCAATATCTTCGTTTGCTGAGAGGTGACCCACCACATCCAATGCTCCCGCCTGTACGGCCACTGAACCCAGCAAGCCTAGCAGCCGAGTAATGGCTCCGGGAGCATCAGTGACCTTGACCGCGTTCTCAGCGTTGTTCTCCACGATGCTTGCCTTGTTCTCCACTGACTGTTGTTCTCCACAATGCTCATCAGCAACCTTGCTGCATACTTCTGAACATCCTCTGACCGCGAGTCTAGCAAGGCAAGCAACTGGGTGACGGCGCCAGGGGCAGCGGCAGTCTTTACTTTGTTCTCTGCATTGCTGTCTGCAAGGCGGGCCAGCACCAGAGCTGCGTTCTGTTGTTAAGTCTCTGAAGAAGAACTCCGCGAGGTGACTAGCTGGGTAAGGGCGCCGGGCACAGCTGCAATCTCAACAATGTTGTCTTCATCCTATGCGAGCTGGAAAAGCAGCGCCGCTGCACACGCTTGCTTTGATTCCGTGGGTGAAAACAGCTTGGCCACCACTTTCTTGACTGTAGATGGCACCTCCCCCACGACCTGGTGCAACAGGGGTCATTAGCACACTTCAGCTACAATTCATCTGCAGCATGCCCTGCTGCCTGGGCCACCGGCCGTAGGCCGGTCAAGGTTTTGTCCCCATCGGACCAGTGGTGGTAGTGGTGGACCCCCCAGCTGTCACTCTCGAAAGGTGATCAAGGCACACACTGAACAGACTATTGTATGTTGGCAGGCCCAAGTGATACGACGAACAGGGCGATGCTTATTTGAGCAATGTGAAGAGTCGGTCCGAAACTCACACGCAGGGCTTGTGCATACGAGCACCTGGATTTGGACCAGTATTGGAATGCACCCTCCAGCCACATGCCCCCTCCATGCAATCCATGCATGGGGAAGCCATGCGTCGCCACTCCCATGCGGTGATTAGCGAAGCGACTTCAGCCATCTTAATCAAATCAAAACACAATTTGAAAACTCGAATTCAAACAATGCTGTTGTGTTAGAATGCAAGTTTGTAATTAGTTGTATGGAAGAGGTTATAGGCACTGCACCTCTTTACCCTCGATCAATAAACTTGGCAGTGCAAACAAAATATTGTCAAACAAATCAACACATAAGCAACAAACACCAGGTCATACCACCTGAGGTGTGGAGGCAGGAAGCTACTCAGCCTGCCGGAGCATTTAGGAGGCTACCATCAAGACATTGTGAATGCCCCAATGCAAGGGAAGCTGCATCATCCTTAGTTTGGATCATTTAAAACCAAATCGTGTGAACTCACACCCGCATCGCAACTGGTGTTGTGTTCATCAGGCTTGCCTAGGTCTCTGCCCCTGCACCCCAGCATGCCTGACCTGGACCCTCGACGGGCCGGCGGCCTTTCCATCGAGCAGGTTAATCTGGCTGAGGGGCTTGAGCTTGTGGTCGGTCAAATAGGTCTTCAACTTCTACATCATCTTCACGAGAGAGGATGGGGAATAAGTGAGGAATTAGGGCAGGGCCAAGGCCTTTAGATTCAAACTGGTCAATATGCTAGCCTAACCATTTTCGGAATCCCATCAGCATCTCTATTTCCCCTAAGTGTGTGCTCGACCACATTTGGTGGGCCGCCGGGCAGCCAACACCAAGTCAATAAGGATCAAAGCCTACAGCCAGCTCGCTGCCTCCGGAGCCGGCTGCATTTGGGGGGCTGCTGGGCAGCTACCACCAGATGGATGAGGAGCAAGGTATGACTGGCCTACAGCTCCGAAGTTCAATCACAAGCGTTACATCTTTTTTTGTAATCATGGCCACCTGCAGCAAGTTGCCCAGTGGCTGTCAGAGGCCCGATTGGGGGGCCGCCGGGCAGCCACCACCAGGTCGATGACTACCAAAGCATGACTGGCCTACAGCCGGCTCGCTGCACAGAGCCTTATCAGACGATGGCCATGATGAAGCTGAACATGCTGCTGAAGCCCTCTAAAATAATCAGCAATTCAGCATTATGATCGAAGTCAGGATCAGGCTATCAAAATATGGACGGGATATCCGCTCAGGCTAAGAAGGCAAGCTAGAAGGGCAAGCTCATCTTCCAGGCGTCAGGTCAAGCTTTGAATGCGAGGTCACTTCGGCCCTAAGTTCAATCACGAGTGGTGTTTCTTTTTTTTGCTGCAGGGCCACCTTCAGCAAGCCGCCCGGTGCCTGTCAGAGGCCCGATTGGGACCATACCTAGACCGGTCGGCGGCCGGCGACCCAAGCAGCATACCTAGCCACGCATGGGGCCGACAGCGGGAGGCGGGATTATAGCTGACATGTAGCTGAGTCACGAAAAAATAAACACTGACCACGAGCACCAGTGACAATAATTATCTGTCTTACCCCTCCATCTCGCCGGTCAGGATGAACTGGAATGCATGTCCCTCCAAACCCGCCTTGTCCTGTAATATTAATATTTCTGTGTCTAGACGTGTGCACCTTCGCTGGACTGCCCCGTGACCTCCAAAAGCCGGTTTGGGGCTAAACCCTCGAGCGGCCTACAGACGGACAAGACGGGTTCAAGCAGCATGGCTGGCCGCATATGCTGCTACTGACATCAGGCCAAGAAGTAGCTGAATGTAGCTAAATTGCGGCCAAGCAACGCTGAACAACGCTGGTCATTTCTGCTCAGCAATTTCGTGCTCAACAACACAGCATGTTCACCTCATCAAACCAGGCATCCCCTCCTCGGCATGCCCCGCTCTTGGGGACGTACTGAAGAGACAGCATCAGTGGCTCCAGATTTGGCGGAGGGTACACGCCGCTGTGGAAGACTGGGATCAACATCTGTGAGGAACAAGTCAAATATTGCAAGTGTGCACGAAGTACAGTACCTACCGCCGTGCAAAAAGTGTGACAAGTGAATACAATCGCCATGGACATGGTGAGGAAGATTCACACTTTGGCCAAGGCGTGGCACATGGCGGCCGTGACACGCTGGGGTCCAATATAAGAGAGACAGGAAAAAGGAGAGGGAAGTCCCGCAGGGTTGAGAGGCTTCAGGAACTAGCACGGCATGGCCGCAGGCTGTGTCTGCAGTCCACACCACAACCATACGGTGTGCAAGTATCAAGCAGAGATCTATTCGGGCATTGCAGAGGGTGCGTGTCCCTACAGCCAAGCATTATATGCCAACGCAGGAAACACCTAAGTGGTCATTTTGTATTTCTTTCATACACGTGCAAATTCATCTGAGACAGCCGGTAGCCCCTACCTTTCCCCTCATGTGAGCCAGGATAACCTCCGCCCGCTTGTACTGCGATCCGCTGTAGTGCACAGAACAGACGGCGATGAACACCTTGCACTGTTTCAGTGCGTCACGCGAGACGCTGACCCAGTCAACCTCACCCTGAGTGCGACATTGAGGCAGGCAGGACAGGATTCCAACAATGAAACAAGCAGGCTGGCCGGTATGGAAAATAATGCTGTTTCTCTCTCTACACAGATGTTGGTACTAGAAACAGCATTTATAAGTAAATCAAAAGAGGGAGGGTGGGGAATTTAGGCCTACAGCTTGAACCAGTGCACCCCTACCTCCCACCTGCTGTTTGGTCACTTTTCTCCCGGCTTCTAGATCACTTTGGATGGGCCAACCCACGGCAGCCAAAGGCCCGACTGGCGTTGAATCATCACTGGCCGGCAGATGCAGACCATGGAAGCATCGACTCCATGAACCATGGGAGCATCGACTCCATGAACCATGAGAGCATCGACTCCATGAATCATGGGAGCATCGACTCCATGAATGCCCGCCATGCACGACAGAGGAGCAGGTCACTAAAGTTGTGTAAAAATGCAGCCGAGCCATGAAACAATTACCACCGTGTTTTTGTGTCGTGGTAATTGTTTCATGGCATGGCCTAAACCTTAACCCTTAACCCTAAACCCCAAACCCTTAACCATACAACCTAAACCCTATACCCTAAGCCCTATACCCTGAGCCCTAAACCCTCACCGGCAGGACTGCTTCATCGAGGAACACAGACCAGCCCTCTTCCACCAGCTCTGCGTACATCTTGTGTGCCAGGCCGTCCTCATGGAGACCCGTATCTTTTGAGCAATGTGACATCACGATGTCCCACTGCACCCTGCCAGGCGAACATCACAAGCACTTTGGCAAAAGGCACTTACAAAGATCTAGGCGTGCAGGTATGCATCAGGAATTTGTTTAGTGGCATTCGGAATTAAATTTGGTTACTAGAAGCAGCGAGTTCTGACGGATTCTTCTGTGAAGAGTCCGCCGCAAGCGTTCAAATTTTCCCAATCCTAACTATTTTCGTCGTTTTTTGGCACCGCTCAACTGAACCTCGGCTTCGCAGGATTGATTGTTTGGTAACCACTTTGGTTACGACTCCTAACCACTAAAAAAAATCTAGTATGCATGCGTTCAAAGCAATCTACCAGGTGGGAACATTAACACCGCTTTTGGCAAAAGCCTGGACCACACTGTTTATTGAAGAGGTCGTTTCAGATACTTTTCAGCTGCATCACGACCTCCGGCTGTGTGGGCTTGGTGCAGCCAGCCCTGCTGCTGCAACCACCATCCAGCCGTACACTAGTCAAGGTGACATCTTCATCAGTCCAGTGGTAACCGAGTAGTGGTCTGCTAAAGGTGGTTTGATCATCGATGTTATCTTCAACTGATCCTACTTTCAAAATAAAAACGCTTTCGCCTGACTGAGTGACTCACATTTCCACCCTCGTCTTGTTCCTTTGTCGAACGGGGACGGTATCGCTGGGTAAACTGCTCTAGGGAGTGGGGTCCACTCTTGAAGTCCAGCGGTTGGAACGTTCGATCGTCGCCCCTCGCTGACTGGATCAGTATCCTGAAGGGAACATACAACTCTCATGCGTGCTCTTCAGTGCTATATAGAGTGTGTGCAACTGACAACCTTTGGCAGGCTGCTGAGCAGTCAACAGTCACCACTGGGCCAAGGGAGAGCTATCCTTGACTAGCCACAAGCCCGTCACCAACAGCCCAGCAAAATTATCTGACTGGCCTTCAACCAGTGGCCTAATTAGCGGGGCATGAGACTTCAACAGGCGGCCCCCAGCCACGACTGCTGGCCTATTTGTAGCTACAGTCAGTCGCAAGCAAGGAAGTCAGCTAAGAGAGGTTGGCCTTAGCAAGTTTGCTTGAAGCCTTTCCCTCCCTGGGACCAAGCAGAAGATTTCCACACCGAAACCCGCCACCCCACATAGATAGTGGGGTAAGGGTTTCGGTTGGAGGGCAGGTTTTGGGCCCCGGTACAATCAGCAACGCTGATTTTACCTGAGCATCTTGAAATAAAGTAATTTTGACATCCTGGGCTATGGTAAGACGACAAGGGCCTAGGGGGTCAATGACGTTACACCTCTGGGCCCTGCTGAAATTAATAAACTCGGCCACCACGGCAAATGAAAAGCCTGCTAGGAAACTCTAGAGAGAAGGCACGCGAGAATAAAAAGGAATGAGGGGGGCCTGGGGGCAAGAGGCGCTCCTTTTGCACTATCTGGTACTGTGTTGCTCAGGCTGGCTTACTGCCATGCATGCATACTGGGAGAGCAATTTTGTAACTGCTGTTAAGTGGAACGCGGCAACTAATAATGAGCTCTCTTCCCTCTTCGTTTAACAAGCTAGCATGTTATTAGACAGGCATCCATGGCGCCAGTTCAGGTTAATTTGCATTGTTTTATGGCCAGTGGGTTGCTTGGACTTCACGACTTGCGTGGCTGGATGGAGCAGCAGGGCCGTGCGTGCTTCGTTACTTAGTTCGTTTGCTCCGTCATCAGCGTGCCGTGCGTCCGGTCGTTGGCGTGGATTCTAGCGGTGTAGGTGCTACAGTCTTGAATTATGAGCAGATGAGAGAGCCTCCGCGCAAAATCGGTTGCTGCACGCTGTGGAAAAATAAGCCTCTTGTTCAGGGACGGGAATTCTTGGGGTCGCCCGGTCGGACCATCGGTGTGCATGTGATGATGTGATGTAGCAAACCGGATCGATTAGTTGCTTTGCAAATAAAGGCGTTTGTTTTGAGGCGAGAGGTCGGTGGGTCACACTGCTGGTCTGTCACGACTGAGCTGGATCTCCATCCAGTCGTGTCCGGGTATGGGTTCATTCTTTCCGAACGTTCCCTAGGGCGTACCTTTCATTGTCCCAAGACGTCAATCAATGTTAAGGGTCTCCCTAGGGCCTTCCTCTCAGCTCTTCATTGTATACAGGTTGGATGTCGTTTCCCTCAATTTCTAAATTTCCACAGGCCCCCCTTAACCATGTACATCTACTCACAATAATAATCCTGTCTTCATCTGGACCTTGTTCTGGCCACTGAATCCAATCCAAAGCCATACGTGATAACCTGATATCCTCTGCTAGTCTGCTGTACAAACACAGCCATCCTCCTCAGAGTGAAATCTCCTCCTCTTCTGGTTGGTAGGGACGCGCGTTCGTTCCTCCTCTTTTACTGAAGGTTCTACGCCCCAGCGTTCATGATCAACCTAAGGAGCGGGGGTGGGCAGGTCCTCCGAACGGTGCCAGAGACTTTTTAGAGTTGTACTGGGGCAGGCTTGGGTGGGATGCCCTGACCTTTGTGTACGAAGTGGTAGATATCGTTGAGGCCTAGACATTTTCAGAAGTTGGAACTTCCTTTGTATTTTTTTTAGCCTTTTGTTTGTCCCTACACTTTATTTCCCACTTGTTCCTCCTTTCTTTTGTCCTACCCCTTGTGTAGTTTCCATCTTTCCTCCCAACTCTTTTTAGTTAAGCACCCCCGAGCCTTTTTCAGCAGGGCCCAGAGGTGTACAGTCATGGATCTCAGGAGGTTCATTGTTGATTTGTCCCCTCTTCCTGATAGTTTCTCCCATATGAACATTTGGGCGCTCATGCGGCCGAGCCTTTTTGAGCAGGGCCCAGAGGTGTGACGTCCTTGACAGGGTGGCGTCCCTTCCTGTTTCTCTGAGCTGGCATTGCTTTTGCCTATAGCTCGACCGGTTTAGGGGTTTCATGCCGACTTGGGAATTGTGGTATTTCGTTATAATAACATCAACCATCTGGGGGAGACTAATTTATACTTTTTAGTGCTTTCCTTTCATGCCTTCAAAATCCCGGAACTCTTATTATTCCCACCCCCCTCCCTTTGCATTGAGTTTCTCACCGAACGCGACCACTTCAGGTAAACGTTAGTGATAGCGCAGTCAGGAATGCTACGCTTACAATTAAATTTACGTGCTCTCCGACATGACGCCACTCACCATTGGAGTGGGCATTCGAGATCACTTCATCACGACACCCCCGAAGTGGAGGCCCTTCGGATTTGAAGATGGGCTGAAATCCAAGTTCCTACGTGCCAGTCGAGACGTCCGGTTACATGGCTCGGCATGCTTCAGACATGCCATGCGCGCCCACACGAAGACACGCACAGCGCTCAACATACTTGCTAACAATGGAAACTAGTCCCCGCAATGAAACCCAGAATGACAAACATCGGCGGCTCATGACATGAGTTGAACCCTGATGAATCCACCCTCTGGCACTCTAACGGGTACAACAGCTAGATACACCCAGAGGTTTTGTTATTGACCCAGAGGTAATAAAAGCAGACAACAGTACATTTGTTCTCCCCCTGCTGAACATACTGCTGCCCCTAAATACCTACCACTTGGGCCCACACTACAAAGGGTGAAGGCGTGGACATAAAACGAAATCCAAGAAAGTCAATGACACTACACCAAACTCCAGGAAAGGGCTGCCTCCACTGTCAATTCCTACGGCCTTCCTCCACACAGGTAAGGGCCGGGGAAAATGGGATTTGCACATTCCTCGAATCACAGGGCAGGCCTCCATAAATTTGATCCAAGCGCTCGCAACGTCCAGAACTCTTCATGCATATGCCGTCCGGCTGGGCAGCGTTCATTTTTCGCTACAAGGCCCCCCTTGACAGGCCCCCCCATGGCCGCCAAGGCTCGAAGGGCCTACTGTTTGGATCAGCTTATGGCCGTGGGTCCGAGCTACTAGGCTGGCCTGGCAAAGGGCCTCCAGTCAGAAGCCAAACAGGAACTAAATGTGGGGGAATATCAAAAAATGACAAAACACTGCCGAGTGGAAAGCGGCAGACCCGTCTTTTTCTCTGAAAAGAGGCCTTGCAGCACGTATAGTTTTGTGGGGTGCACCAAGACCCTAATGTGAGCAGACGCATGTTGCAACCACAATCTAAGATGTTCAGATGCTTCTATTGCCAGCCTTGCGCACCATTGGTGCACCAGGACACTAAAGAACTCAACCAGATGACAACTATCCCAAATCCCAATGGAAGCTGAATTCAGTGGGCGGGGAAAGATGCGCAAAATACCCCTCCCCCCCTCCTCCATGTACCCTTATGATGATGACCCTAACCCCTACCATCCCTCCAGCCCAGTACTCCCAGCAGCTTCAGGCTATCGACTACCAGAGGGCCCCAGCCCTCTCCCAGCCACACCGCCAACAATACACACCCTGGCACTACTGAACGTTTAGTGAGACCGAGAACAGCCCATCCCAAAGAAGAGGAAGGCATCATCATCATAATGGATCGTTTGTTCACAAAAGTGGTACTTGTTGAAACACAGCCTCGCCCCCAGAACCCCAACCCCTGAACCTCTCAAGTGACACAACCTCACGATCTACTAATACCAGAAGCCCCTGCACACACATGCACAAAGCAGGGACTCAAGCCAGCCCTCAAGTCATGGTCATGCATGGTGCGTTCATTATACCCAACCCTTGCAGTCACCGTCGTTTGGCCCCTTTGACAAGCGGCTGGCTTCCTTCCCTGCTCCGCCCACTGAAGGCCGAAACAACCAATCTGCAGCACACCCTCCCCTCCCCTGGACCACACGCACATACTCATATGAGCTGCGGCCATCCGACCCTCCAAAACGCAGGTCTGGCCACACCATCAGTTGCACATACGTGACAGACATCATGTCTATGCTTTCTCTCAAGTGCACCAATCTATTTAGAGCAGGTCGCTAGGAGGACAGAGATCAAACCTTGACCGGACCCTGGCCAGTGGCCCAAGCAGAGCAGGCTGCTTGTTGCTCCAGGCCCCCCTCACCATCGGCTGCACGCCAGGACGTGGCCAGATCGCAGCTGAAGCGAAATGAAATAAACTAGCCCCCCTGATCCCTAATTGCTCAGGTACTGCGACACTCCTCACCGCCGTCAGACATTGGAGGGGAAAGGTGCGCAAAAAGCCTCTCCCCCCCCAACAGACATGGCAGCCACCATCATGCTGCAGGCCATGCGTCATGCCCAGCTGTTGCAGCCAAACTGCTGCTGCTTGTATTCTTCCTATTGCTACTGCTGCTGCTGGTACTCCAGATGCTGCTGCTGGTACTCTAACTGCTGCTGCTGCTGCACTGGGCTCAGCATCACCCAGCTTCGCGAGTTGCCGCTGCTGCTCTCACCCCCAATAGCCGTAGAGTCAAAGGCAGGGTTCCCGACTGCTGACCGGACCGGCGCAAACACTGCTGGCATGCGTACCCCACCGGGCCTCATCTGCATCTGTTGCTGGTACTCCATCTGCTGCTGCTGGTACTCCAGTTGTTGCTGCTGTTGCTGCTGGTACTCCAGCTGTTGCTGCAGCTGCCACTGTTGCTGCTGCTGAGGGTGTTGTGTGCTAGGAGAGCCGGGGTAGGGGGATCCTCCGGGGTAGGCGGCGGAGGCGTCCACCAGCCCACTGCTCATCCCACCCGTCTTGAACATCAACGCTTGCATCGCCCGGAGCAGCTCAGAGTCCTTGGGCGGAACCACCAGCCCGCGCTGCTGATGCTGCTGCTCTGCCGCGGCACTGCGCTGCTGTTGCTGCTGGCCGAAGCCCCCGGCAGTGGTGCTGTCGCCGCTGGAGCGGAGGCGAGCGGCGCCGGCCTGCGAATCTACGACCGCCAGCGCCTGCATCGCCCGCGCCAGGCCGTCAGCCGGGTCTGCTGCCTGGCTGCCCTGCAGCCCAAGGCTCCGGCCGTCTGCGGCAGGCTGGGGCCGCTGCTGCTGCTGGTAGTGTAGTTGCTGGTGCCCCCCTCCTCCTCGGTAGCCGCCTCCGGCCATGCTGCCGCCGCCGTGCCAATTTTCCACAGCCTGCATCGCTGGAGGGTGGGAGGCGCCACCTGTGAGCGGTGCCGGCGGTGGGGCCATCATCATCATCAAGCCGTGCTGTTGCTGCTGCAGCTGCTGCACACCAGTGCCAATGTCAGGGATTGAGCCACCACTGCCACCGCCGCCGCCGTGCTGCATCTGCTGCTGCTGCAGCGCTGCTGACGTGGCGGGCGACAGCGGGGAGTAACCAGACATGGCTCCAGAGGCGAGAGTCAGGGAGATCGCTGTCTGGCGGTACAGGTTGGAGTACACCTGTTCACGCAGGTCAGGGTCAACAGCTCAAACATCATAATCATAAGCCCTCCAGGGTGTAGGGTTCCAGGCACCATCGTCATCAAACCCCAAGCACATGGGTTCTGACCAGTGCGATCAATACCGACGATTGCAATCATTACCGACGATTGCGATCATTACTGACCAGTGAGCTTATTTCCGACGATTGCGGTCGTTACCAACGATTGCGGTCATTACCGACTACCGTAGTGCGGTTTTAACCGACTACTGCGGTCATTACCGGCTATTGCGGTCATTACCGACGATTGCGGTCATTGCCGGCGATTGCGGTCATTACCGACCAGTGCGGTCATTACCAACGACTGCGGTCATTACCGACTAGTGCGGTCATTACGGTAGCTGAATTACACCATTCACCGTATTTTAAGGCAAACTCAGCTACTTTGACCAGTAATGGTCCGTAATTACTTCCACGATATCTGAATTACGGCGCAATTGTTCAACATGGTTCAGGCGACACTGTCATTCGAGCCACTAGCCTCCCCTGCATCTCTCACCTGCTTGCGGGCCAGGCGCTGCGCGACCCGTAGTGCCACGGTGAGCTCCGGCGTGGACAGGTCGTCATACCCTGTCATGCGCGCAAGCATGCTAGGCCAGAAGGGCACAGCGCCGCGCATCCGCCTGCGAAGACACGCAGAGGGCGCAAATCAGCAAGCACGTGTGTACATCCCTTCAGCGTGGCAGCAAGCAAAATCTTCGGAATCTTATTTTTGTTTGGGAACCAGCACATGCAGAGGGCGCACATTGGCCATAAAAATTGTGCACCCGCATAGCATTTCTGTTCAGGGCCGCATAAGCAACGGAGCACATGCAATGCAAAGCCAATGGCCAGCTCCCTTTTCATGTAAAACTTGGGGCGGAAGACAGAACGGCATGAGAGAGCCGTTCAAAACAAGGCATAGTCCCCTGCACCTCCGCGCTCTACGCCAGTGGATCGCCATCGCGCACTGCGTGCCACGTTATGTGCTCGGTGAAATGTATGACACAATGTGGTAACATTCCATCCTCAAATCCCCCACTCTACCTTGCTACACAAAGCACTGCTGCGGCCACGTGGGCGGCCAAGCCCTGCAAACTCACTCCGCGCCAAAACGCCCCCCCCACCCCCCCCTCGCAACACCTCTCAGCGCACAGTAGCGCTGAGGCCAGGTGCGCTCGTCAAAACCCTCAACTCTCACATGTCCCCTGCTCAACCCTCATCCCTCCCTCCCCCCCCTCACCTCTCAGTGTACAGCAGCGCTGCGGCCACCACGCTCGGGCGACAGTTGAGCAGCGACAAATCATATAGCGCCTCCACCGACAGCATGATGGCCAGGCCAGCCATGCTGTACACGCAGTGCTTGTCCAGGTAGCGGAACCCGAGGCGCTCCAGGTAGATCTTGAGGCAGCGCAGCGTGGAAATGGCCGACGTGTCATCCGCGAGCAGGTTGCGCACGTTCCACTCCATCTGGGCAACCTTGGCCGCCGCAATACCTGATCATAGCCGCGGGCACGGACGAGTGCGCTTCAGTGTGGGAGTGTGGAGGGAGATGTGTGGAGATGTGTGCAAATATAGAGAGATACGGTGTAAGCGCCGTGTGCATGTGTATGTGTTGAGAGCTGTTTGAGTGTGTGCGTGGAAGTACATATATATGTGTGGAAAATGTGTGGAGTACATGTCGAGATGGCAAGAGCCGCTTGAATGTTAGAGAGACAGGGGAGTCCCCGGCCAGGACATGACTCGCCCACCCTCCAAGGGAATTCAAACACCGAGACCGGGAGGCTGTCCAGCTTCAGCTACCCCTTCACCCAAACCTCACCAGAGAAGCTTTCCAGCACCAAGGCCGAGGGCACCCCCTGCACGCTCTCCCCCTGCTTGGTTGCAATCATCAGCGCCGCGACGCCCAGTGCAGGCAGCACCTCCTCGGGCAGCTGCTTGGCCTGCGACGCGGCTCGGTCCAAGAGCAGGACAGCGTCGTGCCCCACCTTAAGCCGGGGGGGAGGTGCGAGAAAAGGGTAGAGAGGTGAAATGAGTGGGTAAGGCGGAAAGAGTGAGATATCGTGTAATGTGTGTAACGTGGTGAGAGGGGGGAGAAGTGTCATATGTGTGTTATGTTTGCCCTCCGGTCCCCCCCATTGCCCACCCCTCACACCTCATCGCGTAGGCTCAGGCTGTGGCTCAGCTGCAGCAAGCGCGACACCGAGGCCGGCCGCGCGTCAACGTACGACGCATGCATGTTGGACAGCACCAGGCCGTGCGTGGACTCAAAGTGGGCCACGGCGCCAAACGCGTGCTCGCAGTCTGCGGCGGCAGTGCTGTCGCGCGCGCCTCCGATCTCGTCGCCTGAGGTAGACAAGGTCAGGAGGGAGCTAGGGGTTCAGGGCGGATCATGGGTTCAGGGATGTTGAGGATTGTTTGTACAGCTCAGGGTACACTCTGTGCGTGTGTAAATGTGGACAGAGGCCAGTGTTTCCTTTTTCTTGACTCAACCACTAGTCAGCTAAACTGGCGGCTGGCCACAGGCTTCGGCTGCGGCAAAAGGCTTCGGCCAGCCGAGCTGCCTTGGGCACCAGTGGTAGGCCGGTCCTGGTTTGGTCTCAATCGGGCCTTCAGCGGCAGCGGGAGGGCATGCCAAACGCTGAAGGGGCATGAAGCAATCGACCAGTGTAAGAGAGAGAGAGAGAGCAAAGTCCCCCCCCCCCCCCCCCCCAAATGCTGTTCGCATCTGCTGACCGATTGAGAGGGCACAGGTAGGTAGTTTCCCACATGACGGGGCAAGGGAGGAACAAATGCTCCTCCGCCTGCCAGCTTAATGGGTCAGCACGCTCAGCAGGTTCAACTCAGGGTGTGAAGGTAGGATCAGGCGGGTAGGGTCCCAAGCGCTATGGAGAGAACAGGACGGAGGACATGGTCGAAGCTACAGGATAGGACGAACACCAGAAGGCAATGTAGGGCTAAGGCTAGAGTAGAGGGACAGAGAGAGAGGGAGAGGCTGCCTGCCCATTTTCTGCGGCTCACCTGTCCCTCCGACGCCGCCGCCGGGGCCTGCGGCAGTCCCCCCTGCCGCTGCACCGCTCCCTCCCTCCATTGCGGGTGCCAGCGGGAACAGGCTAGCCAGGAGAGCGACGAACTCTGCGGTGCCAGTCCAGGCAGCAACCTGCACCGTACTCCCCTCAAAGGCCGAGGTGTATGCGGAGGATGCGGAGTGCGGCACAGGCCTATGGCAACAGGGGCGAAATGGGAGGGGGGGGGAGGGGAATGGTATGTGGAAGGGAGGGAGGGACATGAGCCAGCGTCGACAGGGGCACAAGACTTAAGCGGGGCGGGATGGGGGGGGGGATGTGGAGAGGACAAGCATGTAGACGACTGAATTATTTGACTATTTCCTCTCTCGACAGCATGGCTCATAAGATCATCATGGGTCAGAAACATATCAACTCTGGGCCATGCTCAAGAGGCTTGGCCGCGTGGGCGCCTGGCTGTATGGTTGGGAGGAAAACAAACCAAAGGGGTGTACCTGCCTCCGTGACTTCCCAGCCTGGGGTTCATTTCATACGACTCATCGGTCTCATCATTGAGATCGCGAGTCCGTATTGCTGCATGGCAGGGCTGAAGGACTGTTTGCGCCCCAGGGGCGCAATCCACACAACCTTTTCTTCTCACCTGACAGGCGTGCCCCAGAGACCTACCCAGTGCTACGTAGAACGGTGGCTTCCTAGCCACGCCTCAGAGCTTACCAGTTAATCCTTATTGAACCCATTCTTCAAACCTGAGCAGGCGTGCCCCAGAAGCTTTCCACATCCTGACCTGCCCACTCCCTCATCACACCTGAACGGTGTGTCCCAGAAGCTCATCATGGCTGTCACTGCCTCCTTGATGATGCAGTTGCCTTGCTCGCGGCTGGACTTGCCCATGTCCGTCACGATCAGGAGCGTCGGGGGCAGGCCCTCCACGCCGCGCTCATTGACCAGGCGCCTGTTGGGGGGAGAGAGGCAGGAGGCGGACCAATGTGTCAACACACCGAGTTTCTGATTCTGGGCTGAAGGCGGTTGGGCTTCGGCCGAGCAGAATTGAAGGTCAGTAACTGACGTGATGTGAACCCGACACCATGACGAGCCTTCAAGCATATTTATTTCTAGAACCTGCATCCTCACCAGCCACAGCCCTGACACATGGCACTCAACCTGCAACCTTTACACCCCTTCCCGCAGCCCTGACACTGGTCGCAGCTTACTTGAGGTCATTCAGCCACGAGTAGAGGCTGAGCATCGCGACGCCCGCAGTCATGGCGTGGAGATTCAGCTCCCCGCTCCCACCCCCGCCACCGCGTTGTCCCTCTGTGCCCGAAGAGGACGACATGCCACCCCTGTAGCATTAAAATTGGGGTTGGGGTTCAGGGTTAAAAATCCTAGATATATAGCGGAAAACAGCGCACAGGAAAAGATAGACCGATACTGTTACCGGGCATGGTATCGGAACTATCATCGCATTTTTACCCCACGTGAAGTTCACCCTACACAAACCACAGTTTTTTTGTGTCAACCCGCAACATGTTGGCCACACTCCAGAGCCTTGGGCCAAGGGGCCTATTCATGGACAGCCATGCTGCTTTGGACGCCAGTCTAACTGGCACAGATTGAATCAAAATGGGGCCGTACTCGGCCGTGAGGCGGCCTACTTAAGAGTGGACTTACAGCCAAGAAAAGAAACACTGACAAACAGGTACACACACCTGCCACTGCCGCTGTGGCTGCCGCTACCACCAGCGTTATGCCCGCCGCTGCCACCCCCAAAATGATGCACGTCCCGCCTGAAGTGCCCGTGCTGCGTCGCCGCCCGGAACAGCTGGAGCGCACAGCTCTGCGCATACACCACGCCTGTGCCCCACAGCGTGTCGATGATCGCATTGTACACGATCGCGTCCGGCTTGCAGCCCTTGGCGCACATCTGCTGGAATGCGCGCAGCGCGCGCTGCCACTGCCCGCCGCGCTCAAACGCGCTGATCAACGCAGTGTAGGTGACGACGTCGGGCGCGCAGCCGCGGACGGACATCTCGTCGAACACCTCAGACGCACGCTCCCACTGGCAGCCTGTGAGAAGGCAACGGAGGAGAGACGTGGAATGGCGGCCCCCATAATATAAAACTACAACACCTCCTTGCCCCTGAATATAAATCGGGCACCTGCCTCAAGCCATGACCACACTCCATGCACACCTTCCAATTCCTGCAGCCCCTTCAGACTCAAACCTCACAGCCCAGACCCCATTGCAGGCATACACCTGAACCTAACCTAGGAGCTGGCCTTCGGAGCCCAACTCGGGAGCTGGCCTTCGAGCCATCAAACCACTCAACCTAACCTGGCCTTTGGAGCCCAACTCGGGAGCTGGCCTTCGAGCCATCAAACCACTGAAGTCACCTTTTCAGGCCCTGAACCATCCACTCTCTTTGGGCACATGAACCCACCTGTTTTTGTTTCAACAGGACAAACCCCTGGGACAAAACACTGAGCAGCTATTATCCCTACTGCTAGATCTAGAGAGGCAGATCCCAGACAGACAAGCAGAGGGGATGAAACGAATCACTAAACTATTAACTCAACTAGAGTGAACACCTCAACACCTTCAAAAACCCGCTACCGCTATGCCTAAATGCACGAGCTTCACGTCATCATGCTTTGCGTGCACCTGTTTGCCAGAACCTCCAAGAACACACACACACACAGCCGTCTGCTCCAAGGCTCACATCCTGAAGCCTGGAACTGAAACCCACTCAGGCACCCGCCTCTGAATGAATAAAGAAACAATACCCCTGAGGAGGCGTGAATGAAAGAAGCCACTCGTTCTCCGGTACCACTCGGTGAGCTACCATAATAATGACCGTCTCTGAAAACCCACCTTGCGCACACGCCGCAATCAGTGAGTTGAAGGTGACCGTGTTGGGTGCACACCCGTCCGCCTGCATCTCTGCAAACACGCGCAGCGCCGTCTCCCACTGGCCTGCCTTCTCGCAGGCACTGATCATGGAGCTATACGTGATGACAGAGCGGTCCAGGTTGCCGCGCACCATCGTCTGGTACACCTCAAGCGCCTTGTCCAGCTGCAGGGGTTCAGGGTTCAGGGTTCAGGGTTTCGCTTCCAGATGGACACCTCAAGCGCCTTGTCCAGTTCCAGGGGTTCGGGTTCAGGGTTCAGGGTTTTGCTTTGAGTTTGACACCTCAAGCACCTTGCCCAGCTACAGGGGGGCAGGGGTCAGGGTTTGCCCCGAGTTGGCACCTCTCTAACGAAGGGCAGAAAATCAGAGGGAAAGGGGGGCACCACTGAGTGGGACTCTGGGGAGTGGGGCAGTGTTTCTTTTCCTTGGCTACAGGGCCGCCTGAAGGAGGCCGCCCCACAGCCGCGAAAGACCTGATTGTGACACAACTTCCGCCGGCCTATGACTGGCGGCCAAAGCAGCATGGCTACTCCATGAATGGGCCCCCCGGCCAGAGGCCACAGTGTAGCTGACAGGTAGCTGAGTCGCGGAAGAATATACAATGGAGCGGGGACATCAGGTACGGCTGGCGTCACTTTGGCCACTGGGGGCAGGGGCCGTTTACAGGCACATTTTTGACAGCCGGGGGTACATTTCGACCACTGGGGGCAGGGGCCGTTCCTGGGCTCATTTTGTGTGGAATGATCAATGAGTTGCGGCTTTCGTCCGCCCCCCTTGATCGTCCTCGTATTAAAACAATCCCCTGACCACCCCCAAATGTGGCAATTTGCTGGAAGCACTCGGATGAGAACCACGACATGCTCTACACTTTTCCCCACGTTAACCGGAAGCACTCCCTGCACACACACACACACACACACCTCAGCCAACACAGGCTGGAGATCCCTGGTGTGGCCAGCCCTGCTGCTTTGGCCACCAGCCTTAGGCCTGTCCAGGTTTGATCCCAATCGGGCCTTTGGCGGCTACGGGTCTGCCTGCCGAAAATAGACTCCCAGCCGAAAAAAGAAACACCGAGGAAGTGCTGACAAGGGCCCCCGTCATCTCTGCCACTGCCCACGGCAACCCGCCCCATCAAGTTCCTTTCACACGCACACATTCATACCTGGGCCAGCTTGCCGTAGGCACTGATGAGGGCGTTGTAGGTGGTACTGTTGGGAGTGAAGCCGTCGGCAGACAGCCACAAGTAGACATTGAGCGCCTCGCGCGGCTGTCCGCACATGTTGCACGCGATGATGAGCGTGTTGAAGGTGCGCAGGACGGGCTCCACGCCCTGTAGTGCGGGAAATGGGTGAAGGTGAGGGTTTAGGTATGGGTGTTCACCCAAGCCAGCTGCACGCCCTGTGGTGCAGGAAATGGGTTAAGGTGAGGTTTTAGGTGAGGGTTTAAACATGAAGCCAGCTCCACGACCTGGAATGCAGGAAATAGGTAACGTTGAGGGTTTATATCCTGCGCCAGCTCCACTGTCTGCAGGAAGGAGTAGAAGAGGATGGGAAACCAAGGGGAGAGACATGTTTCCTTACGTTTCATTAACCATCTTTTTCGTGCCGACACACGGTTAAAAGAAGGGGAATGCGTCGTCGGCTGAATAAACTGGGGGGCAACAGAAACACAACCCCCAGCATGTCTTTCCTGAACAGAGGGATTGGCATTCGGAACTCAGCCTACCAGTTGTGAACGATCGCCCTGCTTTCACACAAAGGACGGAGCAGCTTTCACCATGACAGATTACAGGACATCACGCAGGCCCCCCATCCCAGGGACCCACGCAGGCCAGGGACCCACGCAGGCCCCCCATCCCAGGGACCCACGCAGGCCAGGGACCCACACAGGCCCCCCATCCCAGGGACCCATTGCTGTCCCCTCACGCCAAGGGCAGCAATCGTAAAATAGACAGACATTGGCATTACAGGGCCACAGGTCCTCCATCATCCCAGACCCAGCCGCCATAGCTTTTTCCCCAGCACCACACCCGAACCATGTCGACACTGGACAGCATTCATACAACCTAACCTGTCAGGTTGCTAGGAGGCCGCACCTCTTTCTTCATGCTGGCCACCACCTCCAGCGCTTTGTCCCACTGGCCAAGCTTGCCGTACACATCGATCAGTGTGTTGAAGGTCACGACGTTAGGTGGGCACTGCAGTGGGGGCACACGGGGGGAGCACGGATTTTGATAACGCTTTGGCTACATTGATTAGATACATGAGGCATGGTAGAAAGTCATTTGAAAACTCCGGCCAGCTGCTAATGCTGACAGCAAGAGATCTAGAAGAAACAGGTCGGAAGCAGCGGCCCAAGAGCCCAGCAGAGCCTTTCTGGCAGTGGACAACTTCCACAAAAACCTTGCACCAACATCAGTTTTCAAATTCAAATGCAAACACATATCGGCTTTTGAATCAGGAAACAGGGTGTGGCTAGATGGCAGCCCACGACGTGCTCCTGACGCTGATGTATGGCCACACGCGTCAAGAGCAAACCTAAATCCTAACAAGCAAAACGCACCCCTGCTGCTGGCGGATGGTCGCACGTGTCCAGAGCCAACCGACATCATGGCCCCTACACTAGCGCACGCACCCCTGCTGCTGGCGGATGGTCGCACATGTTCAGAGCCAACCGACATCATGACCCCTACACTAGCGCGCGCACCTGCTGCTGGCGCATGGTGGCATACGTATTGAGCGCCAGCGGCAGCCTGCCGCACTTGATGCATACGTTCATGAGGGCAGTGTAGGTGTGCACGTTGCGTTCCACGCCACGGAGGCGCATGTCCTCAACCAGCTCCATGGCTCGATCCACGTCCTTTATACATGGCACAAAGGATAGCCGGAAAAAATATAGCAAACCCAAGTTCCGGGGCAGGTTCGGAGCAGGTTTAGGAGCAAATGGTCTATCGGAAGGCAGCGGGCAGCAGCCCTGGACTCCCGCTTTTGTGCTCAATGCAGCAGGCAGCAGCCCTCAATCGGCCTGGGCATCATGCATGATCCCCCCCCTGATCTGACAGCTGCCTGGCTGCCTGCCAGGACGCACATGCTGACAGATGCACGTCGGGGCCCTGACTGTGAATGCTTGGCAGGCAATAGGCAGCAGCAAACAATGAGACTTGGCATGACGCCTCACCCCCTCCGCCCCTGCCCCCCTGCCCACCTGCCTACCCGCCTGCCTGCCTGCCTGCCCGCCCCTGCCTACCCGCCCCTACCTGCCTGCCGTTCCCCGCCTTCCTGCCCGTCCTGGACTACCCGCCTGCCTGACTGCCCCGCCTTCCTGCCCGTCCCGGACTACCTGCCTACCCCGACTGCCTGCCAGCCCACCCGCCTGCCTGCCCGCCCCTACCCGCCTGCCTGCCCGCCATTGCTCACGTGCCTGCTCACCCGCCCCTGCATGCCCCTTCCCACCTGCATGCCAGCCATTGCCCGCCTGCCTGCCCACCTGCCAGCCAGCCCTTGCCCGCCTGCCTTCCCGTCCCTGCTCGCCTGCCTGCCCGCCTGCCTACCCGCCCCTGCTCGCCTGCCTGCCTGCCTGCCTGCTGGACACACCTGCTGAAAGATGCACATTGACACCATGGCGGTAAATGTGAATACGTCACAGAGCGATCGGAGCGGGTGGGCGTCTGGTAACGACCGCAGCGTGTCGAACAGCTCCACTGCGCGCTTGTCAGTGCCAACACGACTCAGGTCCTGCACACATGTGGGCAGTGGGCATATTAATATCGGTACTGCCAAAGGTACACAAAGTGGGGGGGCCCGCCCTAAAAGCGCATTTAGGGTCCCACTCACCGAAAGTTGCATCCACACAGTGGGGGGGTCCCAAAAACACCTCTCCACTCCGTTAATGGCGACCCCCTCGAGTACAATTTGGGCCCTGATTCTCTACAGCGGGCTACCATCTGGTACCCAAATTGACCTCATAGATGATTCACACTGTGTGGACGGGGGAGGTTTAAGGGTCTCAGGTTAAAAACCTTTTACCTGAGCTCAGGCCGCGTTTTCATGTAAGCAGTGAGAGGGTGTCAACCTGGTATGAGCATAGATACCAGTACCGCCAAAACCAGTATAAACAAGTACATTTGTACCCCAGTACATCAATGTCACACTGATGCAATGATAAGCAAGCCACTATTCCTGGGTTCAACGACCCAGAAATTAAGCCCAGGATTCATTTGTTGATTCCAATCATCCAAGCAGCGTTGTGTACATCCCGTGTGCACACACTCGAGCAGGAGAGGCCTCCCGCGCACTCCTGGACACAGCCGTTGGGGGCAACAGCATGCGCGTGCATGGGAACTGACATGAGCGATGTGTGCAGGGCCGGCACAGCGTCGCGTTCAACGAGTAGCAGCAGTACATCAATGCTTATTGCTCTATTGAGGAAGTACCTAGGTCTCCCTTGGGAATGATGGGGCCATAGCCGAGTGTGATCATCGCAATCCTCACCTCTAGGCCTTCTTTCTATCAATATGGAACGACAAGGAGATATCGAAAGATCTAGCATGTCTCAGCCATGCGATCATTCCTGCCAAGATCGCGACAAATTCGCAGTTCACCTTGCCTCAGCAGGGGCATATCTTACAAGCAAGGGGGCTCTTAAGTCTTGCACTTGACTCCTTAATAGCAAATATGAGCATACCAGCTAACGATGATCTGTGTCGGAGTGCTAGGTGGTTTAGGAGCGCCAGCCACCGATGCAGTTGCGTAGATAGTGCAGTTGCGTAGATTGGGAACTGAATGAAGTCATTCCGGCGTATCCTATGGTGTCTGTCTCAAGCTCAGTTGTGCATGACGTGTCCCTACTGTGGCCATGCGCTGTGTTCCCATGCGCCACATGGACTTAACAATCTGCAAATCCATAACATCTGCAAGGGCGTGTGCAAGCGCACCATCAATCGGCTCCGCTAGGCTAAGGGGCCCTCTGCACACCTCTGCACGGCCATTGCTATCCTTCCGAGGGAGTTCATGGTGTGCATGCCTCTGGTTAGGCGCATGGTGACATGATTAGCATGCCGCTATGCTAGTGCATGGCGTTTATAGCACTGAGTTGGTATAAGGTGCACTAGCCTCTGGGCCGCGGCGGCATAGCGTTCGCCTACGAACTTGCCTTGAGCAGCAGGGCCGTAGCACGGCTGTCTAGGTGATGCAGTGCCCGGTAGACAGAGTCTGGCAGGGGGTCTCTCCAGGGCAGCTTGTGAATCATGGAAACGAGCTCCTCGACGGAGACGGGACGTCCGACGTCGGGGCCCTGTCGCTGGAAGCCGGCGCTGTCGCCTCGACTCGCTGCATGGTTCAGCTGACGATGCTGATCACCAGAGGAGCTACCGGAACCTGCACCGGCAGCGGAGTCCTCGCGGCTGTTGGCCGAGCCTCGTAGTCCTCCCCGGGGACGCGCTTTTCCGAAATAGGGGACGACGTTGCGGCTTTCCGGGATCGCCTGCGGCAAAGTTGCAAATGATGGTGGGGGGTAAGAAGAGAAGGTCGCAACGGCGGAGGAGGGGCTGTGGGGCAGGACGAAAGGAAGAGCGAGGGGCGACAGTGAGCCGACGAGGGGGCAGGCGTGTAGGAACTTGAACCGAGAGGTGGGGCAGAAATATAGAAGGGTAAAATCCATCCAAACGCTACCATGTCTTCATGGTGCATTTCTGCTTCGGGGGATGGGAAAGGGTCCTGTCCTAGAAAGGGCTAGTCAAGTTTGCTGGCCGCGTCGTGTACACAGCGCAACGGAGGAACATGCGTGTGTCCAAGCATGACAGCAGACGCAAGGTGGATCATCTATGTGGACAAAGACAAAGCAAGGCTTGGTTGAAACAACGCGGGCAAGGTTCGCTCAGTGCATATTTGCTGGGGGATAGCATCTCAAACGATGCAGACCTTCATTGCCCGCTTCTCCCATTCTGCACCCACATACCTGCCCGCCCCATCCCATAGCTTGCGGCTGTTGGGCAGCGACACTCGGCTCGGGTACATGCTGACCTCCTCGATACGGGCCGTGGCGCTCCATGGATGAGTCAAAAATCAACACGCCGTTGGTAGGCGGTTTGCGAGAGAGAGCTGCACCCTTTCCGGCCAGGGAGTGTTGTATTGCAGGTGATTCTGCGGTATCGCTGGAGGCAGAAAACAGGGCAGCGCTGTCGAGGCGAAACTGCTCCCTCAGTCGCTGCTGGTGCTCTGGAGAGGAAGCTGGGGGCGGATATGAATGCACACTCAAATTCCAGTTCATGACGACAAGGCGAGAGGGACTGAGGGAGGGCCAGTTTTTATCGCTGTGCAAACTCTGTGCCTCGATGACATGAAGGCAGCGCCTTGTTCACCAACTCGCCCTAATAGCTGTACACACTACCTGAGTGGAAGCAAAGCTTAAAGATTTTCTGGCCAGGGCACATCGGGGGGATTTTGTGCTTGGCCCTCTGTGGGAACTTGGCTAGCGAACAGCAGTCAGTGGATTGTATCAACACTGACGTGTGCTGCTGGTACAGTCCACCCTTCCGGAGTTCGTACCTCCCCACAGTCAGTTATGTGCGGGTGACGTAAAATACTTCTACCGTCAGTTCCACCTCGTGTCAAGAAAGTCTCGCAGGAACGGAAACCGTAGTGCCGGGTTCGGGTTTGTGAACTCAAATGTTTCTTCCTCCAAACCCATTTGCTACACGCGCGTTGATAACTATATAAACTGAACACCGAATATTGGTCACGTATTTTTAAAGACATGTCGTCTTGTTCGTTGTAGGTCTCGGTGCAAACCTTCGTCATCACACGTCACCTATCAAAACGAGGTAGGTAAGCTTAAGTGGCCAGCAGAGAGTAGCCGGTGCGTGACAAGGACTGGCAAAATCAGGGGTGGCTGGGTCCAAGGTACGCTAAGTGGTACAGCTGGTACAGCTGCTCCATGATGCATGGTCAACAACTGCCCCACAGGCTCATCGTGCTGCACATGAGGAAGGGAATGCCGGGCAGGGACTAGCTGTGTGTCCTATTCAAGCAGGACTGCATGCATAGCGCATAGAGCACTCCCAACAGGCAGCAGCGCGGGGCGGCCTCAGCCGACCTTGTGGCCAGCATGGGCACTAGGTGCCCAGCATGGGCTAAAAAACTCGCATCTGACAGACGCTCTGTGGGGCAGAAGCTCAGTAATGACATGTTCAAGTGACATGATGTATTACTGAGCTAGATAATCTGTGTCAAAACTTGTTCACGAGTCTACTTGTGCCCTGCAGTCAAGTCACTCATCATTGAAATTATGTGGAAAGCAGGTCACGAGCCATGAGGGCCTCAAGGTATTCGAAATCCTGCTGCTCCACCGGGACCAGCGTGGCCATCCTCTGTCTCTCCACCTATGCACTCCTCGTTCAGGATGCATCAGTATTTGGAGCATATGCACAGGCTGCATAAGGAGCTCTCGCAGGCATCGGGTGAAAAACGGTCCCGTCTGTTGTGAATTAATCACGCATAATGACATTCAAGAAAGGCAATTGCGATCATTGCCTGTCCGTCACTTCGGATGAAACAGCTGTTTTGCTTTTTTGAAACCCTGATGCAGAGCTGTATATATACAATTGTAGGACCCTGCCTGCTTTGCAAGCAATCAACAAGTCATGGGGCCTCTTCACCTGCTTCTCTGCCTTTCTTACTCGGGGAAGTCAATCAAGAGCTTGGCCATGTACGGAACAGGTTGCATGCAGCTGCCGCATAAGGGTAATTCAAGTATTTTAATTATCCCTCCTGCCCTGCCACCCGTCCTGCCTCCTGTCCTGCCTCCTGCCTTGCCCGCTGTCCTGCCTCCTGCCCTGCCTCCTGCCATGCCTCCTGTCCTGCCGCCTGTCCTGCCGCCTGCCCTGCCTCATGTCCAGCCTCGTGTCCTGTCTCCTGCCCTGTCTGCTGTCATGCCTCGTGTCCTGCCTCCTGTCATGTCTCCTGCCCTGCCTCCTGCCCTGCCTCATGTCCTGTCTCCTGCCCTTCCTCCTGGCCTGCCTCCTATCCTGCCGCCTGCCCTGCCTCATGACACGCCTCATGTCTTGTCTCCTGCCCTGCCTGCTGTACCGCCTCCTGCTCTGTTTCCTGTCATGCCTCATGTCCTGCCACCTGCCCTGCCTCCTGTCATGCCGCCTGCCATGCCTCATGTCCTGCCTCATGTCTTGTCTCCTGCCCTGCCTGCTGGCATGCCTTGTGCCATGCCTCCTGATATGTCTCCTGCCATGCCTCCTGCCATGCCTCCTGTCTCCTGTCCTGCCTCATGCCCTGTCTACTGTCCTGTCTCCAGCCCTGCCTCCTGCCCTGCCTCATATCCTGTCTCCACCCCCCCCTCCTGCCCTGCCTCATGTTCTGCCGCCTGCCCTGCCTCATGTCCTGCCTGATGTCCTGTCTCCTGTCCTGCCTCCTGTCCTGCCTGATGTCCTGTCTCGTGTCCTGCCTCCTGTCCTGCCTCGTGCCCTGCCTCATGCCCTGCCTCCTGTCCTGTCTCCTGCCCTGCCTCCTGTCCTGCCTCATGCCCTGCCTCCTGTCCTGCCCCCTGCCCTGCCTTCAGCCTGTCTCCTGCCCTGCCTCCTGCCCTGCCCCATTTCCTGCCTGATGTCCTGTCTCCTGCCCTGCCTCCTGTCCTGCCCCCTGCCTGCCTCCAGCCCTGTCTCCTACCCTGCCACCTGTCCTGCCTCCTGCCCTGTCTCCTGTCCTGCCTCCTGTCTTTACTCCTGTCCTGCCTCCTGTCTTTCTTCCTGTCCTGCCTCATGCCCTGCTAAATGCCCCGCCTCATGCCCTGCCTCATGCCCTGCTAAATGCCCTGCCTCATGTCATGCCTCCTGTCCTGCCTCCTGTCATGCCTCCTACCCTGTCACCTGTCATGTCTCCTGTCCTGCCTTGTGCCCTGCCTCATGCCCCGCCTCATGCCCTGCCTCGTGAATTGTCTCCTGCCCTGCCTCTATTCATGCCTCCTGCCCTGCCTCCTGTCTAGGAGAACAGGATGAGGCATGGCAGAAAGGAATTGAAGCGGCTGACACGCAGCAAGTGCGCTTGTTGGATGCCGCATGCTTGGGCTGGCAGCTGTTAGTTGAGTCTTGCAGCAAGTTCAAGCATGACAGGCAATGGAAGTACAATTGCAGCAGCTGGCTGCCTTAAAGCGTCATTAACAGGCGGGTGCCTGGCCACAACTGCAGCTGGCTGCCGGACAGTAGCAGCGGCAGGAGCAGCAGCTGCAGCTCGCAGGTGCATCACCGCAGCTGCGGCTGGCTGCCCGGCAGCAGCAGCAACAGGAGTAACAGCAGCCTCGCAACCGCTGCAACTGGGTGCCCGGCAGCAGCGTCAACAGCAGCAATAGCAGCAGGCTGGAGCCTCGCATCAGATGCAGTTGGCTGACTGGCGGCAGCAGCTGGCTGCATGGCGACAGGAACAGCAGGCAGGAGCCTCACAACTGCCGCTACTGGCTGACCAGCAGCAACAGATAGGAGCCTCGCTTCAACAGCAGTTGGCTGCCTGGCAGCAGCAGCAGCAACAACAGGCTGCCCGGCAGCAGCAGCAACAGCAGCAGACAGGAGTCTCTTGAGTCTCCACAGCAGCGGCTGGCTCCCTGGGAGCAGCAGCAGCAGCAGCAGCAGCAACAGGCACGTGCCTCGCAGCAGCTGCAACCGCCAGGCAGAAACAGGAGCAGCAACAGACCGGAGCATTGCAACAGACGCAGATTCCTTGTTTTCACTAGATGAGCAGCTGCCTGGCGACGTAGCTGGGGGGGATCCAGACACAACAACAAGGGTGTCGACCCCCTCTCATGTCCCGTTGCTGGTTGCACTGTGAGGGCGCACGGCTCTCAAGAATGCCGCATGTGCTATGCGGAGCACAGCCGGAATTGCGGTGGTGTGGGACAGCCAAGCTCCCAAAGATGCCTCAAGGTGTTCCCTGGCTTTGGGGGCCCCCTCCTCCTCATGACCGCTTTAAGCTCTTCTGCGACGGCGAGTTAGCAAGGTCCGGAGGCAACAGGAACTGCCCGCACGGCTTCTTCTGCATGCGTGTCTGGGCCCAATTCATGCCTAGGGTGCCTTAGGATGTAGTGACACACGGGATGGTGAGCTGGCGTTCCAAAAGCCTGGTGTGTGCATGCTGTTTTACTATTGTAGCAAACGCTGACTCCTTGTTTATGTCTTGGAGCTTATTTCCTGCAATAAAGGATTAATTCCTGCGCCACTCGTCGCTCCCTACCGTAACTTAGTTATACATGATGCTCCGATTGACTGCAATTTCAACAAATGCCTGCCGGGGACACCTGGCCATTGCCTTCTGTTACCTTACAGGCACAACCTTCTGTGAACTCCGATTTTTAGGCACTTGTCACATCTATTTTAGTGACCTTCCGCTGGACTAAATTTTCTAAATAATTTTCATAATTTATCTGAAGTCAAATTTGGGTACATCCTACCGGTTAGGTACATCCTACTGGTTACGTACATCCTACTGGTAATTGTCTGTGCAATTAGTTTTTTTACTGTTAAGCTCAACTGGAATGTCCACAATATTGGTCAGGCCCCAGGCCTTGAACCACCAGAGCCACAAACTCGTTGGCCTCGACAAAAAGGTGTACAGCTGAGCGGAACTTGTCTTACGTAGATTGTGGAACAAGATGGTAAAATCTGGCAATTTGAAAAACTAGGCACACATCACTGACCAGAGACTTCTTGCAAAGGCTCGGCTGAAATAGGTGCGGGCTTCTGGTGGGCTGCATGAGATGCATGTTTGCATGGTCCTGCCCATGTGACAACATTGCAGGTCGCAATCCAATGGCACCTCGGTATTGATGTTAAGGCAAGATCAGCAGAAGCCTGCTCTAATCTTATCTACGAGTTTGAATTCGCGAGTTATGCCCAGATGCCCTGCAACGGGAGGGGTCGGGCGAGACAATCAATTCGATTATGGCGTTTGGAGTAATAGCTGAATCGCGATTCTCCCAACCAAAGTTTTGGGACACGAGGCTCCGGCCTTGCAACAGCATTTGAAATGGCTAACCCGAACCCGGCACTACGGTTTCCTGCGAGACTCGTTCCTGCGAGACTTTCTTGACACGTGGCAGTTCCAGGGTCAGTTCCGTAATGGTTCCGACCCTAGTTCCGAGAGGGGTAATCTGCCGCGTTAACACCCTGACACTCGATTACTAATGATGGCTTCCGCGCACTCTTTCAGCCCGTTTCTGATTGGTGGAGGAACTTGTTTCCTCCGTGGAGGAACTTTTCCTCCACCCGATCTCGCGGAACAGGTGTGGAGGAACGGGTGGAGGAACTTTCGAAAGGGTGGAGGAACGGATTCTTTTCCGCGGAGGGGGGGGGGTCCGCGGAACTATTGAACTATTGAGCTCATTGCCAGCGTGGCCGAGATAATTCCCGCGTCCTTTCCTTTCTATATGACGTTAATCAAAATTTGGTTCTTTAACTTTTGATGTCTTTCCGGCGACTTGCTTGGCGTGGATGGGGGCAGCAAACGACGGCTCTTTCGATGATGGGGCGAGCGATCTACAGGCACACAAAACAGCGAGCGATCTACAGCCACAAACAAATGTGATACTTCCATAGTCGGTCTGTTAGGGAGAGTGACAGAACGATATGCAGAGATGAAATACACTGCGAGGAAGAATGCACTAATGAAATGAAACAGGCGGTAGGAACGAGCGCTGCAAAGATCTCCCGTACAGAACTCACACATTCTTGACGTATGGCTCGGGGCATACAAGTGAACGACGAGCGAAGTTCGTGCTGACGTGGCGGCGTCAAGTGAACGAGGAGCGAAGCTAGCAACCGACGTGGCAACGCCACGAGCGAAGCTGAAGCGAAGTTGTGTATGAAGATGGCCTCGCGAGCGAAGTTCTCTGGCCCGATCCTGCTCGATTTCTTCTCATTCCCAGTGTTCCCTGAGTGCCAGCAGTGGAGGATGACAGCCCTCAAGACGATCGACAAAATAATACAGTGTCCGAAACTCTCCGTAAATGGGCGCTTAGTAAGGTAGAACCAGCCCAGCAAATCACTAAGACAACGTAGCTTTATAGCCATCCGACAATTTACGGAGCCCAGATGGATTACGAACGAGAAGAAAATTAGTAGTGTAGAGGGGCTCAGCCCACTGCAGTTCCATCTGCGTGGCACGAACTTCTACGTCTTCAATCCGTCTTTCTACAGGAGCGCCTGGCAATGTGGCGACAAGGTGTATATTCATCATGCTTGCTGCTGCGGAATGCAGGAGATGTTCTGATGCGTTTCTATCGTCAGATTCCATGCCCCGAGAACTGCGGCGGTCGACCCTGCAATGGGCGCCTGCATGACGATGGCTGGGCGCCAAGGCTTAGACGCGTCTTGGGGATGTCAAGGACGCACTTCTTATTGTACAGCTTGCTTCGCTGCAGCCAGTGCCACGTTCCATGGCCATCATGTTGCTCCTTGGGGACTTGACCCTTTCATCATTTTGCTCCGTCCATGCATGGCATGCATGGGGCCTTGGCCTCGCTGGCCCATTTATGCATGGGACCTTGGCCCTGAGGCGGCATGCTATTCTTTATTTGCAGAGCAACAGAGCTCTGTCAATGAGGATATTCAGCTACTGCTGGGACCAGCCGTCACATGCTCACTGCCTCTCATCATAACCCGCAAGGGGGCCATGGAGCGCGACGTCTTCAACCTTGTCAGTGCAGCAGTGGGGACTGGCACCAGCTTCTCAGCCATAGCTAACCAGCTGAATGAGCTACAGAAAACCAGCTACTGGCAATGTTACGGCCATTACACGGAGCTTGCGGGCGTTCGGGAGGAACGGCTGCAAAGTGCCCTGGCTAGGTCCATGCATCGGACCGAGGGTTACGAGGTGGTGCCCCATGCCTCTTTTGCATGCATCGATGACAAGGTGCGGTTCTGATAGGAGTGCCTAAAATGATGTGAGCTCTGCTTGATTGGGGGTCATTAGGACGACGGGAGGGACTGATCATGTCCACAATTTCCAACTTCATTACACGCGACACATGTTCCAAGGGCTAATCACACACATGACACATGACACATGCTGTGATGTTTCCACTCAGGGTTCACCCATGAAGTTCTGGCAGGCAGCAGCCCAGTACATCCAGGAAGTGTGGCAACAGCGGAGGCTGAGCGTTGGCAGCATAAGCGCAGTCGCCATACCGAAGCAAGATTACCAGCGGCTGCAGATGTCTTTAGTGACGGGGGATACATGGAGAGCAGATCACAGTTTCAAGCTCCCCAGGTATGCATGTTACCTTGTTTGAGACCACGAGGCCATTCAAGTCGTAGGCCGTGATGTGGCTGATTTGTAGCTGAAGCCGTAGGTTGTGATGTACCTTAATTTGTAGTTGAAGCAAAATAAGACTGCCATCAATCATAAATGACTTTTGCATTGCCCTGCCATCAAAGACATGCCTCTACTCTGCAGTGTTTACTGAAGTGCACAATAGACCACCTTGAAGGTGCCACCGCTGGGTCGATTTGTAAGAAATCTTGACCAGCATTCTGTCTGTGGCCTATGGGCGTGTTGCACCTGCCTTGCAAGGCCTGATGCATCTGAATTATAGCTTCAGCACCCTAAAATAAACTGTGTTACTCTGCTTCTGACTTCCAAACATTATTTACCCCTGTCTCCTTGACTGCCTCAGGTATATATCTGCGTCAAGCACTGAAGGTGACCGAGCATTCAGTGCTGCCTACAGCGGCATGAATGAGCATGGGGAGTTTGGCGCCCTGTACCTGACACAATCGCAGTCGCCTGACGAGGTGGAGGAGGAGATCGCGCGCATCGCTGGCCGCTACCTAGGGGACAGTGGCATCAAGCACCTGTATCTGGACAGTCATCATTTGGGTGCTCCGTGGCTGCGGCAGTTCCCCGGCAGAAGGGAGAAGAGAAGAAACTAAGAACCATACCAGGTTAAGTGCACATCTCTGATTCGCATGGTTGTTATCGTTTAGTTCATGGCTTGTGCACAACATGCATGGCTTCGCCATGTTGTGTCCTTGCCCTGTTCATTTTCTTTTCTCCTTAAAGTCCAGTTAGCTAGACAGTTGGGAGCCCACACGGCTGAGCCTTTTGAGCAGGGACCAAAGGTCAATGACGTAACACCTCTGGGCCTTGCTCAAAAATGCTCGACCGAGGGCGCCCAACCGTCCTGTTTGGAGGGAAAAGAAACGGAAGGCAAGATGAGAGCTCATTGGTGTAATGGCATTGACTCATGGGCACAACACTACTATGACTACGGGCTTTGAAATCGCATATCGTTATTTATTCTCGGTGCATACCGGTACTGTCAGCCAACACAGTGTGGTTGTAACGTAGGTTGTCACACCTTCATGACATTTTTTCTCCTCTCGTTCATTTTCACTCTAGAGGGGATGGGGACATCTTTCATATGCCTTTCATTTTTTGTAGGGGCTCCCCTCTCTTTTGTGCTCCTCTCCTTCTTTCATTGCCCTGTCTGCCTTAATTTATCTTTCCCCTCAACCGGACAGTTGGGCGCAGACGCGGCCGAGCCTTTTGAGCTGTGCCAGCATTGGTGTAACGTCATTGACACCTTTATGATAGGGATCAGTGCACATGTCTGATTCGCAGGATTGCTGATACTGACCAGTATGGGCACAGCAATACTATGACTATAGGCTGTGCAATCGAAAATTCTTGGTGCATGCTGTCAGTCAGCACAGTGAGGTTGTAGCATATAAAACTTTCATGACAGTCACCCATACCAGGTTCAGTGCACATTGCAGAATCTCAGGATTGCTGGACTTTCATTTATGGCATGTGTGCAGCACTCTTCGGATAAAAACTCACAAATCACCATATTCCAAGACCGTACCTCAGTACCTGATCGTACCATAAACCTGATCATGTAATGCGAGTTCAACCTCCTCATCTGATATGCAAAGTATCAATTCATCTTGAATAACGCATTGTTTGCTAAGGAATGATGGCGTGCTGCTGCTGAAACTTTTCGGGGGATCCGCCCCCGAACCCCCCTACAACCCGACACGGGAGCTTCGCCCCCGAACTTGTTTCTTCCCCCCGGCTTGCTATTTTTTATTTATTTTATGCCCCGGTATATAGAACCTAAGCCCACGAAATCTCACGCCTCGTGGAACAGGGGTGGAGGAACTGCCGGAGGCACTTTCGAAAACTTTCGCATTTTTTCTCCACACTTGTTTCCTCCACCAATCAGAAACGGGCTGTTGGGGAGGAAGGGACAAATAAGAAGTTGTGTACCGTCAGAATGATGTTGCATTGTAGATAGATTTTTGATGGGAGCTTTCCAGATATCGGAAGGAAGACCTGGCCTTCCAAGTCTTGTTGGCCCTGGGTGTGGCTATCAATCCATGGGGGCAACTTGGGGGAAACGTGGGACGTGGGGGGCATTACACCGGTATAATAATGCAGACATCTCTCGGTTAGCCTGACCTTTGTGCTCTTTTTTGTTTGGTGTGTGAAACCTCTCGGCGTGAAATGCCGTAGCTGGTAGTGAGGGAAATCGCAAAAGATTACTGAGGTACCGTCGAGTGATTGATCCACAATCGCAATGACATGGGGGAGGATGCGCGTATCCTGTACGGGAAGGTCTGTCCCTCGGGATCACCTACACCTAGGGATTCGTTAAGTAGTTAACACGCACGAAGGATTGGAAACCATACGTAGTTCTTACTTCTTACTTGGTGTGTGAACTTGCTACCTTTGTTTCCTCTTATGCCTTCTCCCTTGACTTTCCTAGCTGTCATTTTGTTTGCCGGCGTGGCGACGTGGCCGAGCTTCATGAGATCCAGATGCGCTTGCTCGTAGGCTCTGTGCAAGAGCGCCAACACGCCAGCGACAAGTATTAGAGCCAGGCTGTAGGTCAGTGGCTGCCTGACTCAGTTGGGGGACGGCTGCCCCCCGCTCCAGCTCTTCTAGGGCACCAGGCAATTCAGTATTCACTGCACCAGTTCACTGCACCAGCTGCGTCCAAACTAGGCTGCGGTCTTGAAAGGGCTGTCTTGTTGTGCTGGTGGTTGTAGAAGCGGAGTACGTGCTGCCACCAACCTCGTTGTAACAGCTAGATATGTGTCCCTTATGACCCCCAACTGGCGGCGGATGCAGGTAGTGCACTGCATGTCGCACCATAAAGCAGTAACTGCAATACTATGGTAAACACCGTAAACTCCGGTCAGGACACCTTAGAGAGGTGTCCTCTACTCACAAATACGGTACATCACCGTACACTCATGCTCCTTGTACTTCAGACAAGAGCTTGTTAACAAGATAACTGTAACTGGAAGTCCCTAACTGGATGTCTCTGCCTAGAAGTCTCCGTCTCGTGGGTACCGCCCCTACTACTTTACTCGCGATGTGCGCTTCAGGTCCGTGGCGGACTTCTTTCCTCACGGCAGTGACGGACGCCTACGGGCAGACTCAGTGACTATACACTGGCTGCGAGTGCTCAACGAGTCAAGCAGCAGAGTCGGATGTTTGTATGTCTAGCAATTGACTATGGTAGCGTAGGCCTTCTGGCCGTCTGGGCGCGATCCAGCAGGGCTATGTTAAGGGGCACTTACCGCGCGACTCGCGGCGGAGTAGCCGAGGCGTAGACTGCGTACTTCTTCTTCTGCAGTGCCTCGGTCCTCTTTACTGGGTACTTGTCTCCAGCTATCTCAGCTGAGGCTGAGCTAGTCTTGACTCGGGTTAAGGTACTGACTTAAGTGTAAGCTGTAGGTCTCGGAGACGGCCGGTGCTTGTTACAATTAGAGGTCTGTCCTTTAGAAAGGGACGAAGTAACTAGTTTGGGCAACTGCCGGGATACAGGAACCCGGCAGGCCCAATTCAGAGTACGGTACAATCTGTCAAATCAACCTGCGTAAGCGGGTTTCTAGGTCTCAGCTTCAAATCCGAGGACTCCGCAGAGAAGCTGCGGAGGCCCCGAGGCCGCTAACTGCGGTCTGAACGGTTCTGTCACGTATACTGTAATATACTGTGACAGCTGTCGCACCATAAAGCAGTAACTGCAATACTATGGTAAACACCGTAAACTCCGGTCAGGACACCTTAGAGAGGTGTCCTCTACTCACAAATACGGTACATCACCGTACACTCATGCTCCTTGTACTTCAGACAAGAGCTTGTTAACAAGATAACTGTAACTGGAAGTCCCTAACTGGATGTCTCTGCCTAGAAGTCTCCGTCTCGTGGGTACCGCCCCTACTACTTTACTCGCCCCCCGCTCCCCAGCGTTAAGCCCTCCAGGCGTGCGCGGGGAGCCGGAAAAGGGGTGGTACTGAAATAAACTTCTGGAAAAATATGTACGGAGAAGCTCAAATCATCATCTACAAACATGCCTGGTTCCGGACTTCTACAAATCTGCCTGGTTCCAGCCTTCTACAAATCTGCCTGGTTCAGGCCTTCTTCAAATAAAAAAAATCAACCGAGTTTCAGCTGAAGCGCAATGCGCAGAACCCTACAAATTCAAGCTGTTCAGCCCACTACCGGCTAGCAAACAGAGGAATTTCAAAGTTACCAGGTCAGGCTAAGAACAACCGCTGCTCTCGCCCCACTGCGCCATAGCCGCCTGGTCTTCAAAGGCCACAGAAAATGTGCGCCGTAGCAGCGTGATTCGCCCCCTGCTGTGCTATAATTGCCCGAGTTGACTAATTCTTCTCGCTCATCATTTTCATAACTTATGTACTACTGTAGCCTTGCTGCCACGGTGTTTTGAGAAACAAATTTTCACTATGCTGCTGCGATAGCTTTAACTCCACTCCTGCATCTTCAGTCTTCGGTCCGCTGGCTGCCGGCCCACTGCCTGCCGGGTACTAGGACAAGCCGCGCTGCGTCTGCATTTCTGCTCTGTAGGTGCCTGCCCGCTCCTTGCCAGTTACGGCGTGGGTGACGTCATGTGCTCAGCGGCCTTGCCGCCCTGGGCTCGGCCTCAGGTCTCGGTAAGCTCCTCAAGAGCTGACTCCTCTTCCTCCCTTGCTGCTTCTTTGGCCACCTTAGCCCTTCTCGTAACTGCTCTCGGGGTGACATTGGCCTCTCCCCGGCCAGTGGTGTACGAGATGTCGTACAATCCGTTCGCCATTGGTCTTGCGATGCCCCGCTCCATCTGCCTGGTTGCTGGGTTGGTGGCCATGACTTCCACCTCAGGCCTGTCCATGACGTTGGCCTCCTGGGCTGTCCTGGCAGCCGCTCTGGCTGCCGGGCTCGACCGCCCCTGGACCTGCACACTGCAATCCTCTGCAGCGGTTCCAGCCCTTGCTGCGGGCTCAGCTCCCTTGTCCTCAGGCGCGCAAGTTGGGCACAACCACTCGCCCTCAGGCACCTCCTCAAGTACTGGTACCAAGCAATACATGTGCCAACCTGTATTGCAGGCATCACACAAAAGCATCACCTCTCCGCGGTCTGGCAGCTGGCACACCTCGCATGACAGGCTGTTATTGGGTCTGGTTCCACTGAAATCAACCACTCCCCGGAGGTTGGGCAAGTGGCATGGAGAACAATTGACTGCATTCTCTGTAACGGTGAGGCCATCTGCCCCTTCCAACACTAAGGTTCCCGTCGCCCCCAGTGTTTGTACCCTGAGGATCTCAGGCCTGGCCTTGGGATCGAGGCTGCGTAGCTCTGATGAATACTTCACATACACGTAATCTCCCTCTGCAAAACGCCTGACCTGGGGGACATACCCTCCCCCACGAATGCGTGCATATCGCAGCTTGTCGCGGTGCTGCGCAATTTTTAGATGCTCACCCGCGACTGGCAGTGCCTCTTTGATCCTGGCCACTCTGGCCAAGAGCAGGTCTGCTGCCTCCTCTGCTGTTGCCACCTTGGCTGTGCTCCAGAGGTCCGCCCCCACTCTGGAGGGGAAGGTGGGTCTCTGTCCGAACAGCACCTCGTACGGCGCCATGCGCGTGGCCTGCTGCGGCGAGCATCGGAAGCCTAGGGCTACCCAGGGCACCATCTTGTCCCAGGACTCGTCGCTGCTGCCCTCCTCGCAGCACTTGCGCAGGCCTGCCTTGAGGGTCTGGACAGCCCTCTCTGTTAGCCCGTCTGCCTGGGGGTGGTTGGCAGAAGTGGTGCGGTGGTCAATGAAGCAGTCCAACAACATGTCCTGGAACTCACCCTGGAACTCTGTTCCCTGGTCTGTCACCACTTCTGCGCATCCCCCGAATCGTGCAACCACATTTTGAAAGAATGCCAAGGCTGTCACATCAGACGCCTTGCTTGGAATGGGGATCAACTCCACCCATTTGGAGTAATGCTCCACACAAACCATCACAAACCGATTGCCCCTGGAAGTGGTCGTAAATGGACCACACAGGTCCACTCCCCACCGGAAAAACAACCCCTCAATGGGAAGTGGGTGCAGGTTGGGCTGTATGTGATTGAACGTGGACGCCCTGGCCCTGTCACACACACCACATTCCTGTACGGCCTTCTTGACCGCTGCTCTGAGTCCCCGCCACCAATGCTGCTGCATTACCATGAAGGCCGTGCGGTGGCTGCCAAAGTGGCCTGTACCGGCATGGGCTGTCTGGATCACTGCAAGCCTGTCCTCTGGCCTGGGCACCACACATCGTCTACCGTCAGGCATGAGTCGCATCAGTACTCCTCCCCTCTCTGATTCCCACTGGAATGGCGCCGCTCTGCGCTGTATTCTGGTCTGTTCTCCTAGCTCTGTTCCCTGAACATATGTCTTCTCGCGGAGAAACCTTAATACAGGCTCGTCTGCCCACACATCAACCCTGACCGATGGTCCTGCAGGGCATCCTGGCGGGTCCTTCTCACCCTCTGTGGTCCTGGTCACCACGCTTTCAACCACAACTTGCCCCTCAGGCGTGTTCCCACCTGGTTCCTGTGCTGCGTCGGCCCAGTCTGCCGCAGCCGATTCTCCCAGGCACTGCCTGTATGACGCGGCCATCTCTCCACTGCCAGAGCATGCGTTTCCTGCAGTAGCAAGGGCATAGTGGCTGGACATTAAGGTTGCACCCAGCACTGGGTCCCTGTCCGGGCCTGGCAGCTTTGCCCTGCGCTTCAATTCCTCTGGTATGATTTTAGCACACTCAAGTGCCACATTGAGCCATGCACCTAGTGCCCATGAATCCATGCACCTGCCCAAGGCTGCCCTCCTGGCCGCCTCTGGGAAGTCTGGGCGCGGCAGTGTGGACCCCACAGCGTACCCCATGGCACGCTCACGCTCGTTTGCATTGGGCTCCTGCAAGTCCCCCATGGATCTGTACACCATCCCATTCTGTCCGTTCCGAAAAGAGTATGACGAGGGTGTGGCCATCAGCACGGCAGCACCTTCCTGGGCTGTCCTGTTACGTTGATGCGATACCCCCCATTGTCCGGGCATGAGACGACCTGGGCCTTGCTACCCTTGTCTAAAATGTCGTCTACTATCCCCCCGTGGGGTCTGGTTGACGCACGAATCACAAACTCAATATCTGCTGCAGGGGCGATATTCCCCCAATAGTTGCGGGTGCGGTGGGCGTAAGACCCCACCTGCGCTGCGTCAAACAGCGCCGGTGTTCCCAGAATCCTGCACACCTCCTGAAAAGCCTCAACACTGGCCTTCACACTCTTCTGATTCAACTGCATTGCCACATTCTCAATCAGGTACGCTGGCGGCCTAGGCCCCTGCAGGAACTGCAGTGTACCCAACAGCTTGACTAACGGGAAGAAAGACTTGCTTCTCTCTCCCTCGAGCCCACGCCCCTTGCCGGCTGACGAGAGGTCCTGGCACTCCCAGCCTGCTACCATGAACCACTGGCGCCCATCCTGGGCGCCCGCCTCCTGGAGGTGTTCTGCCGTAATGGCATACACATCCTGGGGCAACGCTCTGAACGCCTTATCAAACGCTTTGACCGGAAACAACTGAGGGTATCTCCTGTGCAACTGCACCAGGCGACCCCCTGCGATCTCTCTGACTTCCTCACTGATATCAGCATACAAGTACTGCACAACTGGGATACCCGCCCTGAGCACCATTTCCAACCCTGAACACATACCTCCAAAGGGCTCGAAAAGGACGACTCCCTCGGTCTCCATGGCCCGCACAGCCCCACCCGACAGGCAAGCTGTGTCCAGGCCCTGCGTGCCGCAGTAGCCTGGTAGATCCTCCATGGAGTAAGCGAACGCTCCTTGGCGATCCCTGAGGCTCTGCTCCAGGCTCTCCTGCTGTTCCGCAGTGAAGTCGGGGTGCTGGCCCAGCAGCCACCCCTCCTTGGTTTTGACGTACTCCGCGGGCGGCTCCACGACTCCCCCCGGCTGGAACATGTCGATCATCTCAGCCGCCTGCGGGTCGTCCTCCGCGGGCGGCTCTTCCCTGCCAGTGTCGTTGCTGCTTTGCCAGCTCTCCTGCTGGCTGCAGGCACCCCTCCTGCCAGCACCCCCCATGGGAATGACTGCTGGCGGGCGCAACCATCCAGACGACAGCTTCGCTGCTGCCTCCTGTCCCGACACAAAAGCCCCTTGGCCTGCTGTAAATCCTCCTCCTCGTACCCCCTGCTCGGTGGCTCGCGCTCCTGGCACACACACCGACAGCAGGAGCCACACCAGTATCAGCTGGAGCGTCCCCGTAAGGATCCCCTTAAATGCTGTACAGGTGAGGAGTCCTCTGCAAGCTGGCATCTGCCTCGTGGGTTTCTGCGATAGGTGTTCTGCGGGCTGTACACATGGCTCTGCGCTCTGCGCTGGCCTCTGCTGCCCACTGGCCCAAGTGATCTCCAGATCCACCTGGCTGATCCTGAGTGGCAGGACTGGGCAGTCCATTCCTGGTCTGCTGCCACGGTTCCTGTCCTCGGCTGCCCTCTGCGCCTTTCCCTCGCGCCGCCTAGCCTTTTTTGACTTTTTCCCCCGCAACTCGGCAGTGTCAGCCCAAGCCGCACCGGCCCTTTCTGGCCCTGCTCCTGGTATCTGACCTGTGCTGCCCTGTGCTAGCCACTCCTGTCTGTAAATGGCGCGCTGCACAGTCTTGCTGCTGCCGGCACCTGCGGGCTCCTCTGGCCCACAGCCTTGTCGCATGGTTGCCCGAGCGCTGGCAGCCCTCCTTGCCAGGTCCTCCCCCCTGCTGGTTCGGGCCTGGCTGCTGCGGCTGTCCGAGGGCTGTTGGGTGTCCACTCCCTTTGCTCCAATCTTGTTGAGGGCTGATATTCTCTCCGTCAGCTCCTCCTGTAGCTCCCTGACCGCCCTGCTGTAACCTCCCAACCTGGGGTTCGGATCGGGCTGTGGCAGCATTCTGAGCCTGAAAACTAGGCTAGCCTCCTGGCTCGCCTCTTGCTGCCCCATTTCCTGCCTTCTTAGCACGTCTAGCTCATCCACGAAGTGCCTGAGCACTGCCACCCAGCGTTCCGTGCTGTATGCTGCTGGATCACCCCAGGGCTCCCCTGTTGCTGCCTGTGCTGGCGGGCTGATCTGGGCGTCCCCTGGGCTCCTGCTGCTTGCCTTGCTTGCTGCTGCCCCCTTGGGCTCGCCAGCGCACTGGTCTGCTGCCTGCCGCGGGTTGGACCCCGCTGCGACCTTGTGTGCCTTCTCCTCTAGCGCGACCTTGCTGCTGCGCTCTATCTCGGCTCTCCTGGTTCTGCGTTCTTTCATGGCTGCTTGCTCCTGAGCAACATCGCGCATCCACTCCTGCCGTAGCTGTAACAAGTCCTCCTCGCGGCCCCACACTGGACTCCCTGGTCCAGGGCCTGCGTTGGTTGGCTCTTCCATCCCATCTGCATCCCCGGCATCAGCTCTTGTGAGGCTGATCCTTGCTGGGCACGGGCTTCTGTCAGCGCCCCACTCATCCTCCGACTCTGAATCCTGCACCAGTGATGGTGGCCCTTCCGAAGGGTCTTCATTCTCCTCTCCTAGCAGTCCCCTGCCCTCATGGCTGGGGCGAAGCGCATTGCTGGACCATGGCTTCCTGCTGTCCAGGTCTCCTACAAGTGGTCTGCTGGTACTGTCCGGGGCTGTCTGGGGCTCTGCCCGATCCCCGATCTCAGCCTCCAGGGCTGACACCTCCATGTCCTCCATGGGCTCCAGCCACTCCCAAGAGGATGCTGTAGCCCCGAGAGTGGTGACAAAGGCGACGTGGCCCTGCTCTGTTGGCTCCTGGTATGTGTCCTGGATTGGTCCGTCACTGATGGCAGCGGGGTCCCAATAGCGGGAACCCCATCTGCCCACCCTCCAGCGCCCTGGTACGGGCTGAGTCCTCAGCTCCTCCAGCTCCTCCATGTAGGTATCCGACCCTGCTCCTCTGAACAGGGGATGCAGAGTGCGCGCCCCTGCCGGGTGCGCCTGCCTCCACAGCTGTACTGTCGTGCTGTTTGCCTGCCAATACGGGACCACGCTGCTGGCCCTGTTGTCGCGCCACGCTCTTCTTTCCCAGCGCACCCACTGGTGCACGCACGCTTCCAACCGTTCCACTGCAAACGGCGAGCGCGCGAACTCCTCCTCGTCCTCCCACATGGGTCCATCCGCTGGCGACCTCTGGGCCCCATATGGCCATGTGGGGCAGTCTGTCATTTCCAGCGGCGCCCACTGATCATCCACGCCCCAGACGTGACGCATGGCTGCTGACAGCTGTCCCGGAAGCAGAACCCTTTGCAATGCCATGAGCATGACTGCCCATGTTGCTGGGTCTGCTCCCCTGGCGTGCGTGTGCGCGTGGAACTCTGCCTCGTCGACTGATGCACACCTGGTGATCGCCACATTCCCTTCGCACCTGGCGAACAGGAAGACTGGCATATCATCCCGCGACGCATGCATGTGGATCCATGCTGCTGAAACCGGCATCTCTCCCTCTTCCAGCTCCTCGTAGTAGTAAGTTACCAGCTGCTGAACTGGGATGGCTGCCCTGGCCTCCCCAGGGTCCATTCCCCATGGTACAGCTTGCCCTGCGACCATTCTGGGGATGGTGACCGACGCCTCAACGGTGGCCTCACACCGCCGTGGCCTATCGGCATGGCGCAGCCCTGCCTCGCTGTAGGTTCCGTCCTCGGACCTGTCACCCCCTCCGTGCCCTCCTAAGGCCTGCACTGGCACGTAGAAAGCGCGGTCTCTGAGAGCGGGGTGCTCCATCAACTGGCGGACGCAGTCCTCCGCCCATGGTGTGCGCATGAACCCGGGCTGCGCGCCCTGCCACACCCCCTCGGTGCGCGCGCTATCCGGCACGTCTGGGTGCGCCCTGTCGGCTGCGGCTACTGCTGTGATGCCCTCTTTGACGGCTAGGTCCACCATCTCGCTGACGCTGTATGCGTAGATGGGGTGCCTTGACCATCCCCTCTGCATATAATCCTCCATCCTTGTGCTGGGCTGTATGAACCCCTTGAGTGCTGCACCCAGCAGGACTGCTGTCACCGCGTCCCATGGAAAGATCAGTCTGGCCACTGCCTGCATGGTTGCCGCAATGTTGACACACGTTTGCGACCTGCCCTCCAGGAGCCTGTGGTTCTGCAACCTACACAGCCCATCTTTGGACTGTGCCGGCAGAGTGATCATAGCCTCTGAAGACGATGCCTCTGGCATTTCTTCCCCCAGACGGTACCATTGCACGAAGCACCTGCTTTCTGGCAATCTCGGCGGGTCTGGCTCAGAGCGAACCCGTCCTCTGCTGTCCGACCTGCCCCGGCGCCCTGTACCGGCCTGGGTGAACTGGGAATCCTCATTCCCTGCAGCGGGCCTCTCGCCCCTGCTGTGGCTGCTCTGCAGCCCTCTGTCCTCCTCTTCCCATCTGGCAGCGCTGGACCGAGAGGTGGTACTGTGATGGGTCCTAACGGCCCCCGCCGTATTGTCCTCTGGACTCATAGCCGCTGCCCCCTTGGCCCCTGGGCGGTGATCCTGCCTGCTGAGCCCATTCCGGGTTCCAGCGGCTGCTCCCGCTACCTCGCCGCCTGTGACCGCGTTGCCCTCCGGGGTACCTGGGCAGAGCATGGCAGCTTCCTCCTCACTCACTGTTAACGGAGCTTGAGGCTCATAGCCTTCCTCTGAGGCGCTGGTGCCATCCCCACTGGAACTGGTTTCCCATTCGTCTACCCTGTGCTGGGGTCCTGCCTCCTGCTCAAACCTTTCAAACTCATCCATCTGGGCATTGTAGATGTCCCATTCTTTGTCGAGAAACTGCTGGAGAATGCCAGGCCATCCCTCACATGGGGCCGGGCATCCCCTTTGCTGGAGGTTCCTGAGAAACTCCACTGCATGTGCCATGGACCTGGCTGACCCTGCGGGCCGAGTACCATAATGATTCATGGCTAGGGCCTCTACCACCATCTGCCAGTGGTGCCTTTGCTGGGCCACCTGCCCCTCTGGCACCGCCTGGAACGTTACAGGCATTGCTGCGGCCTGGTAGCTCACAACCTGAGTTGCTGCGTTCTGCCCAAACCCTTCATGGACCGACATCATGCACGTGTGCCTCTCCTGGCTGACCCACCTGGAGTTGTAAGACTGCCCCGCTGGGCCCGGCCGTCCTGGCGGGCCTGGCAGCTCACTTGGTCCAGCTGCCTCCTGCTGCCTTTTCCACTCTTCAAAGGAGACCTCCTTGGCGGCCTCGTAAGCTCGCCTCATGTTGTCTTCTGGCGCCTCCTGGCTCCTGCCTGGTCCCCTGACTCCCCAGCTCCTTTCCGGGCCTCCTGCTGCCCGTGACCGGTCAAACTGGCTGCTGTCCCCAGGATGCGAGGCCTCTCCCTGCTCTGGGCACGCGTTAGCGAAGTGCCCTGGCTTCTGACAGTTGAAGCACACCCCCCCATCGTGGGGTCCGAGGACATTCCTCTGTCCCCCCATCCAGCTGCGCCCTGCCTGGGCCCTGCCCGGCGGACTCTGGCCGGAGGTTCCCCTTCTATCCTGCATTCTCTGTTCTAGCTGGTATGGCCTGGCGTGGCTACCTGTGCCTCGCTCTTGCGACCTGCCCCTGGGCTGGCTCCCACGATCCCCGCTGGGTGACTGCTGCCTCCTGCCTCTAGGCCGGTCGAAGCTATCATCTCGGTCTGGCCGCTGGGTTCGCGCCTCCGGTGTAGGCACCGCCCCGCGGCGTTCTGCACTGCGAGCCCTCTGCGCGCTCCTGCTGCGCTCTCTGGTTTCTGTATGTACAGCGTCATCTGGGGTTGACCCCCTGTGCCGCACTCGCGTTTCCCCGCTGGCCTGCCTGGCTCCGCCACTGCCCCCTGGCTCTTGCTGACCGGTGGCTTGCTGCTCCTGTTCCTGCAGCTTCTCCTGGCTCAGGTCCTCGTCCTCCTCTGCGAACTCGGCCACGGTTTGAAACATGGCTTCCATATGCTCTGCCAGCGCTGGGTCACCTGGGATTGTGGACTGCAGCGGCTCTCCTGCCTGCTGGTTCCCCAGGTTGACGTACAGCGCTCGCAGCTGGTCTGCACGCAAGATGTACTGTTGTTGTACCTCCGTGAGTCGTATATTGGCGTCCTGGAGGCCTGTCCACCTGACCTGCTGCAACCTCAGGTATTCAATTGTTGCAGCTGCCTGGCGGAACAGCAGCTCTTCCCTTGCCCTGACGTCTTGCTGCAGCAACTCTACTTGTTGCTGCAGCCTCAGCACATGCATGTACTTTGGGGTCCTTCGATCATGGACCTCTTCCTCCTCTGACTCCTCTGATACTTCACTCTCCTTCCTGCCGGCAGGCTCCTCCTGTCCGCGGTTTGCTGTGATCCCTTGCGTTCCTTCTGCTGCTGCTGGGGCGTCTTTCCTAACGCCCCCATCAGCCGCACCGGCCCTCTCGCCTTTGCCAGGCACCTGCACCTCCGAGCGCCTGATTGATCCTGCTGGTGCAGCTCTTGCTGCTGCGGCTCCTCCAAAGTCCACCCGCTTCCTGGCTCCTGGTGACGTCCCCTGGGCTGTGGGAACTGCCGCAGGCTTCTGCAGTATCCTCCGGATTCTCTGGTCACACGCCTCTGGTGAGTGCGGGCCAGGTTCTCCGCACAAGACACATGGGTAGCGTGGGCTCGCCTCTAGGCACCTCCTGATGACCTCCTTTTGGTATGGCGACTTCGCATCTGCCTTGAGTGCCATTGCTACCCCAGCAGCGGTCTCTGCCTGTGCTGCTGCCTGGCTTGGCTGTGACGCAGCGGCCTTGGCATCCACCTTGCTCTCCCTGGGCACTGCAGCCTGCGCTTGCCCGCACTGGCGCGGCCTGGAAGCGGTCTCCTGTGGTTCCTCACGGCTGCTCCTGCTCGCATCTGCGGTGCTTCTGCCTGCACCTGCGGCTGTTCCGCGACTCTGTCCCGCCTTCTGGTCTGTCCTCATGGCGGCACCTGCGTGTGTGGCCATGGCGTGCTGTAAGAGCGGCTCGTGTTCTTCCTCTACCCTGGCCGCGGGCCACCTTTCACGTTCTGCAAATCCACACCGGATTCCTGCCCATGCTACTGCTGCTGCCTGGTACCCCCCTGCTGGGGATGCTAGGACCAACGGCAGCGTCAGGTCCCTGACCCTTCGTACTGTCTGGGGACCATCTCTGGGGCGTAAGGTCAGCCTTCCTGCTGCCTCTAAAACCCCATTGTACTTGAGAAACTCTGGGTTCCCCACCAAGTGTTCGTATGCATCGGGCGGTGTTTTTACGACCCTGACCACCGTGGGTTCCATAATAGCATTGGGCCCCCCATATCCGTACACCACATAAATGAACAGCACCCCATACAGATCTGCCCCTGCATTGTCTGTCGTGCGGATCTTCTCATCCGTCCTGATCAGCTCTGCCCCCATGGCGACTAACTGTTCTGCAATGTTGACTGTGATCACATGACAGGAGCACGCTGAGTCCATGAGGGCCTTCTGAGCCACCAGGACCTTTCCTTTGACCATTAGGCCCACACATTGCTCCAGGTTGCTTCTGTCGTTCTTAAAATACTGCAGCCTTGGTGCAGCTGTGACCACCTTGCTTTCCTGCCTGCCCTTACTGGCCTTACCCCTGTGGTCTTCTGAACCCATGGGCATAGTGGTGAATGACAGCGCCGTCAGCCTCTCGTTCAACTTGAACACCTGCAGTCGGATGTCAGACATATCGTCAGCTAATTTGCTCAAAACCAGTCTCTTTGCTCCCTTCCTGGAGGCAGGTTCCACGAGCCTTTGCTCAGGTTCCTCCTGTGGACAGGGTTCTGGCAAGAATGACCTAGGACGAGCGTTGTGAGCCGCCTGCTTGAATCCTGCGGATTTGGGCACTAGCCCAACCTGCGTCATGAGTGCTACAGACTCGCTGAGCATCTCTGCCATAGTCTGTTGCCAGCCCTCTGGCTCGGCCTGCCCCGTTGGGCTGCTTAGGTGAGACACGTGTGCTGCTTGCTGAGCCTGACCCCCTTGGCCAGGCCCCGGCCGTTGGTACTGCCTGTTGTTCTGATTCCGCTCGTACGGTCTGCCTGCAGGCTGACCCTGCTGTGGTCTTGGTGGGAGCGGGTACTGCTGCTGCTGCGGCCTTGCCTGCCCAGCTGTAACGTCAGCAGCGAGTGGCGCCGGCCTGCGCTCATCCCTGGGCCTGGGCGCCCTGCAATCCCTGGCCAGGTGCGCCGTGCTACCACACTGGTAGCATGCCTTGACTGCCCCTGCAGCGCCTTCTGCGCTGTAATTTGGTGCTCCTGATTGATCTGCCCAGGTAACTCCTCTGGGTTTGTCACTCCGCTGCTGCTGGGCAGCTGCTGCTCCTGCGGGGTTCCCTGCCCCTTCAAGGCGTGTCCGCATCTCCCACTGTCCTGTTCTCTCCTTCCTCGTTCTGTTGGACTGCGTCTCCCCCTGGCCAGGCCCACTGGCCATCTGTTTGAGGCTTGCGCCTCCTAGATCCCCCATTTCCAGGGCAAACTTCTCCCACAGCACCACCTGCTGTGTGAGTACTGCAATCTGATCTTCGTCTGTCATGCTGAGGTACCCTGGGACGGTCATAACAAACTTGCTCAGTTTGGCCTTAGCGAGCGCTGGAAGTCCATCATGGAACAGATGCGAAACCGAGTGTCTCCTGCCAAAGTGGTCCACTGCATCCCTTGAGATCTGCAGCAACTCTGCTGTCGACAGCACTCTGTGAGCAAATGCTTCCACCGTCTCCTCTGGCTTGACGTCAGGGTCGAGAGTGGTCTTCACCCCTAGCCTGAGGTTGGAAATGGCTGTCCTCTCATCCGAGGTTGGCTTTCCCACTTCTGCTTGAACCACTTTGATCCACAAGGTTAGCAGTGAGGCTTCACAACACTGCTCCTCTGCTGGGGCAACCCACATCCCCCTTATCCTCTCTGCTTCTTTGGCAGCCCTGTCTCCTGCATGGGGCGCCGCCCTGATGGCTACCATCAGTGGCCCCACGCTAGCCGGCTTGCTGTCCCATAGCTTGACCAGTGATTTCACCAACATCGTCATGGCTGATGGCGACTGGCACGACCCAGCTATTTCTCCGGCCACCACAGCCAGCGCTGGCGGGTCATCTGACAGCGCCAGCCTGTTGTGCGATCCCCAATATCCACATGCCTGGCAATATTTCCTGGCTGCAACCGCGCCTGGGTGCGACATATCCAACACTGGCACGTTGCCTTGGATGGCTGGGATTTTGGTGAATTTGGCTACCCCTGCCAGCTGCAGGACCATCTGCTGCTGCAGCTGCAGGTTCACCCTTGCCTGCTCCCTCTCGAGCCTCTTCATTTCCTGGTCGCTGGACTCCTGCCTGGCTCCTGGCCTGCGTCTGTCCGCTCCTCCTGGTCCCGAATCAACTGATTCTGACCGCGACCTAGATCCTCCACCACCGCCCCTCGATGGGCTGCGACCTGAATGGTATCTGCCGTGTCTGTAATAATCCTCCTCCTGATCATGATCTTCTCGTGATGGCTGCCTGCCTGCCCCTCCTGCAGAGCTTCTACTTCCCTCGGGTGGCAGCCGTTCTGATTCGCTTCTGCCTGGTCTGCTGTCAAAGCCAGGTCTCCAAGACTGTGCTCTGCTGTGCTCTGCCTGTCCCCTGGGCAGCTCCTGGTCTTGCCGTTCCTGCCTCACCCCTCTGCTGTGTTCCGCTGGTCCCCTGGGTTGCTCCTGGCTTTGCTGGCTTGGCTGTTCCCTGCCATCTGCCTGCTCTCTGGGCGGCTCCTGGCTATGCTGGCTTGGATGTTCCCTGCCATCTGCCTGCCCTCTGGGCTGCTCCTGGCTATGCCGGTTTGGCTGTTCTCTGTTGTATGCCTGCCCCATGGACGGCTCCTGGCTCTGCCAACCTGGCTGCGTCCCGCCTGTGTAATTCCTGGCATAGGAATCAGACTGCGTTTCCTCTCTGGCTTCCTGCATTCTTGGGCCACTGCTCCGTGCGCTGCCTGCAGGCTCATTTCTCCTGGTTCCACCTGCTGTGCCCGTCTGCCTGTTCCTCAGGAATTCCTTGATGTAATCCACCTGGTTTTCCTGGCATGTGTTCTCTTTGTCCTCGACTATGCGTAGCAACGCATAAGACTCTTGCCTGCTTGCTCTGCGTGTTGCTGTGCCTTGCTCTGCCATCCTGGCAAGTGATCGGCTAGTCAACTCCGCCCTTTCGCTGGCGGCTGGACTGTTGGCTCTGGGCGCTTCCCTGCCCCTTGGTCGCCCTCTGAGGCTTGGCTCGCTGCTGACCTCGAAGGCCTCTGATCTGAGTGTTGGGGTTGGCGCGGCTCTTGCCTGCTGCTGCCACCTTTGCACCTCTCTGAGCTCCTCCGGCCGCTGCCCTGCTGTTTCAAATCCTTCCCATGCCTGGTCCTCCTCCTCTTCTGGCTCGGATCCAGGTTCCACCTGATTTCCTGTTACATCGTTGCACCACTCGTCTGCGAAGGCCTTAACAGCCAGTGCTGTTTCACGGCCCGCCCTTCCCTTGGACACCTGTCCAAGGGCGGCTAACAGTGTTGCCCTGTCCTGCCCTGTGTGGGGGATACCCAGCATGGCCTTTGTTGCCCATCCCCGCAGATGATGGGCCTTGAACTCCTCAATAGCTGTGACCTGGTCCTGGAAATGCAAGAACGTCCTGGAGCAAACTTGCTTCCACAGGTCCGTTGCCCACTGCAAAATTCCTGCCCAACCGATCGGTTGCATCTGTCCTTCTGACTCCCTTTCGCCGCACACTGCTCCCCCAGTCTTGGAGCGCTCTGGCTCACAAGGGCTGGTATCCTGCGCTCCTGATGGATCGTGAAAAAACCCTCGCAGGGTTTCCTTGTGGCTGTCGTCTTTCTGCGTCAGGCTGCTAGATCCCTCCTTGGATTTCTGCACAGGTCTGCCCACACTGGGCGGAAACCTGGACAGCGGCGTCCCATAGATTGTGGATCCAGCTCCTCTTCTAACTAGCACCCTGCGCGGTCGCAGCTGCTGCCTTGGGCGCAGTCCTGTCTTAGACTGCTGCCCCTTCTCTTCTTGAACTGGGTCTGACAGTTCTTCCTCGGATATTTGGTCAGCCCAGGGATTTCCTACCGGCACAGCTGACTTTTCCCTTTCCTTGCTGACCTGCGAGCTCTGCCTGCCCGCTGCTGGCTGGGGCTCAGCTTCCTCGTGTTTGACCCCTGCAGGCATACTCCTGGCCTCCACTTCCTCTGCTCTCATTCGCGGTTTGTCTGGGCAGGCTTTATCACAGCTGCAACCCCTCTTGGTGCTGCAGCTTCCTCGGCCCTTTGATCCGGCTGACTGGGTTCATCTTTGACCCGTTGCGCGACCCTGGCCACCCTGGGCGGATTCTGCTGGGGCGCGGCCTCAGGCTCGCAGCTCTGCCGCGTGTCACAGCTCTGGGACACTTCTGTTGCTTGATCCAAAATCAGCTCTGGTGTTCCAGCTTGAGTCTGCCACTGCTCGAATTCCAGGCTGCCCCTGAAATCGGCGGGCACTGGACCCCCTCGGCCGATGCCTTTACGCGTCACTAGCGCTGAGCCGTCTGCCTGCGCCCCTGCCTCTCTGGGCGGTACGCGACCCGGCTCTGGCACCTTGCAGCTTCCTGCGGGCGGTTCCACTGGCCCTGCCAGCTTTGCCGCCACCAACAGTGCTTCTGCAGCTAGCTCATCACTAGCCTCCATCAGGTTTACACCCGGCTCCAGCCCCCTCAGACGCCCACTTCTCCGTTGGGCATCAGGGTGCTGGTGCCTATCGGGATTTAGATCTACGTCTGTCATTCTACAGGCAATTAGCGAACCACACGGTCCTGCAAGCGTGCTGGCGACACCCCCTACAAGATCTGCTAACACTAGGCTTCTGCCCCCTTGTTCCTACTGCAATCTGGTGAGGACTTTGCAAGTCAAGAACGGATGGCAGGTACGGCACTATGCAGGGGAGGCCTCGCCTTCCTGCTTTTCTGCTCACTAGTTTTAATCTGGCGGAATCCTCCTTCGCCTTCTCAATTCTTCCCACCTTGCTGGCCGGGCTGCTTCTAGATGTCTCACGTCCCGCGTGGATGTCACACGCCCTGCGTGGGTGTTGCCTTTTGCGCAGTGTCCGCTCAGCTCCGCGTTCCTGCGGGGATCCTTTGGCACACCCACAAGATTTCAACCTTGGATGTTCTATCCACAAGTTCACTTCTGTCAATGATGACAAATTGGATCCACCTGATCTCAATCCGCAGTCACACAGGAAAGTATCTGCTGGGTGTATAAATCCACAGCCAGATCTTCAAGCCTCTTCTGGACTCAACACTAAGCTGCCACGCTCAGTGATTCTCAGAGTTTAACTTGGCAATCTCTCTCTGGAGATTACCACAGCAAAGTGCAGTTCAAATGCTGTCCAAGGTCGTTTGCATGCAAACAAATTTCCAATTTTGCTACACAAGCACCTTTAGCAGGAATTGGCAAATCAAGCTGATCAGGCTAAATCCACTTCGTCCCTTTCTAAAGGACACGCGATGTGCGCTTCAGGTCCGTGGCGGACTTCTTTCCTCACGGCAGTGACGGACGCCTACGGGCAGACTCAGTGACTACACACTGGCTGCGAGTGCTCAACGAGTCAAGCAGCAGAGTCGGATGTTTGTATGTCTAGCAATTGACTATGGTAGCGTAGGCCTTCTGGCCGTCTGGGCGCGATCCAGCAGGGCTATGTTAAGGGGCACTTACCGCGCGACTCGCGGCGGAGTAGCCGAGGCGTAGACTGCGTACTTCTTCTTCTGCAGTGCCTCGGTCCTCTTTACTGGGTACTTGTCTCCAGCTATCTCAGCTGAGGCTGAGCTAGTCTTGACTCGGGTTAAGGTACTGACTTAAGTGTAAGCTGTAGGTCTCGGAGACGGCCGGTGCTTGTTACAATTAGAGGTCTGTCCTTTAGAAAGGGACGAAGTAACTAGTTTGGGCAACTGCCGGGATACAGGAACCCGGCAGGCCCAATTCAGAGTACGGTACAATCTGTCAAATCAACCTGCGTAAGCGGGTTTCTAGGTCTCAGCTTCAAATCCGAGGACTCCGCAGAGAAGCTGCGGAGGCCCCGAGGCCGCTAACTGCGGTCTGAACGGTTCTGTCACGTATACTGTAATATACTGTGACATGCATCTTGCTCTTGAGGTAATGCCGCGGCCTGAGGTGACCAGTGGCCCACTCTACTTCTCCGTAGGTAGCCGCAGGCGCTGCATAGACAGTCGCTAGCTAAATGCGTGTACAATAGGCAGGTGATGCCTTTGACGCAGCATGGTGGCCATGAGGCAGGCTCAAGGCAGCCAGAGGCACCTCTCTGCCTTGCATGACCTTCCTAATGCTGCCGCTTTTGTGCTCAATGCATGCTGCCCCAACTCAAATTCCTGGACACGCTTCAGCACAGCCCTATGTAGGTCGCAAAGGCATGGGCTAGCTGATGACGCTGCGCTGCCAAGCGGCTGCCAAACTCAAAAATCTGTCTTCCTGGCGTTGAGCTATTTGTCCGCAGTGTAGTCATAAAGGGCATCTGGCATGCTCTGTGGCCCTGCCAGCTGCGGGCTAGCAGGGAGAGGTCAGCCCTGCTAACTAAGCGAGGGCTGAGAGGGTAGACCTGCTTGATGCGTCTGGTCCGAGCCTCCGAGGCACAGGTCCAATACTTGTGTGGCCGCCTGTGAGCGAGTAGACTGCACCTGCATAGAGCGCTTGCACAGCAAGTTACAGGCTTGAAGGCATGCGAAGGTGCTCATATGAATGGCGCCACCTGCCTCAGCAACTTTGTTACTTCAAATATATTGACTCGCTAGGGGATTAGAGTTGCCGCTGCGGATTGCTCAATGCTCATGAGTTATTGAGTTGACGGAATGACGGCTGAGTCGTCATGCTGCATGGTAACCAACTAGTTGGTTAAAGCACAATTGAGTGTGGTGGTCTAGAGTCTAGACATCCAGTAACACCAGGGACACCATGCGTTCTTCCGTGGAGCTGTCAGTCCGATATCTTTCTCACATTGTGCATGTGCAAAATTGTCTATGCTTGGGATGAAAATGGCAGCACAAAATCAAGGTGTAGCAGCTTAAGTACCGTAACGTTGATTGTGATTTATCTATCAATACATGTCCACTCTCAAGGCCTTTCGTTTTGTGGGCGGTTACGACGCTTATTGACAAGATACGCCGCCACGGCAAATCTTTGCGTTCCTCGCAGAGAGATTCCTCGTCAAATTCATGCTAAGACTGCTGTTTTTGTACAGCACACCAGTCTACACTATTCCAAAGACATTGACGTGGCAGCTGAACTTACGCCAAGGAGAGGAAACTAGCGAGAAACTAAGCAAGAAACTAGCGATGACACCATCATAGATAGAGGCGCTCTACAGATTATTCAGCAGTTCAGAAGCCCAGAGGCCAATGAACAGGATTTCAGTTTCAGCTTAGTCATGTCACAGATCATGTCAGGAATCAGCAGGAGCAGAGGCACCGAATCGGCGAAGCACGCACGTCCTGCCTCCTTGGCTTGGACTTATGTCTGAGGCCCAGCAGTGAGGAGACTGTCAGTCCAACGCTCCTACGCTTCAAGGCCGTAGTGGGTTTATCATGCATGGTGCCCCTAGCTATCTATATTATCTTAGTTCCAGGCAGATGCCCACTTTCTTGGAGGCCCGTCGGCTGGGCCTTTTGGCCCAGTCCCACCGGGCCAAGCTGGTGGTCACCAACTTGGGGACCAAGAGGAAGTTCAACGTCTGTCTTTGAACCTTTGGGTCGCTGTACCCCTTCTCGCCCCTATGTAATTTAGTCCCTGGTTTCGGAGGTGCTTGTCCTGTTTTGCGTTGTTTGCTTTGTGCTGCGGGCCTCAGGGTAGTTTGGGCCTCTTGGCTGGATGGCTGCTAGTTTTTGAGTTGTCTTTGTGGGTGGGGGGCCATGCCTTCAGGGATTAATTTGCCCCTTGCCCTCTCAGTGTCCAGGCAGCTCTTTTTCTGGCTTCCTGTCGGCTCTTGTCTCCTTTTGTAGGTAGGGTACCGTTTTATCGGTTTTGGTAGAGACGTGCAGCCGCTTTCGGGTGGAATTCTGGTGGTAGTGTGCTTTAGCTAGAGGGGTGTCGTGGCGGGGTAACAGTTTTTTATTATACCTTAATCTAACTTTTTACGCATGAGTTATTGCGGCTGGTGAGTGCTTGTTGGTCGTGTGCCTTTCCTGTTCCTGCTCGCCTTTTCTCAGCTGTCGATGAGGGCCCGATGCGCACCCAGTTTTTTTTTCAGCGTCCCAGGGTTCCTAGGGTTGGGCGGCCAGCCTCACACCTTGTCAACGACGTTACACCTCTGGGCCCTGCTCACACCTTGTTAAGTCCAAAGAAAAGAAGGGAAATGCAGTAGCAGACCACAGTTATAAACGCATTTGCAATTGTCTCCCCTCGCTCTTCTGTGCTAGCTACCGGACTACTACTGGTACTGATACAGTAAAAAACGTTACACCTCTGGGTCTGCTGAAAGCTCGGCTGCATGGGCGCCCAACTGTTCAAAAGGGAGAAGAGAAGAAACTAAAAGGAAGAGGGGGGGGAAGAAACAAAAGCAGAGGCCGGGAAGGCAAAGAAGACGAAGTCCGACACCTGACTTCCACTAGAGAGTAGCCCTGAACAAAGCCTCTCAAAAAAAGTCTACAAAAGCAAGCGTATCCCACCCCTGCTTGGCCGCGAGGGCGCCCCACTGATCAGAAGGGAGAAGAGAATAAACTAAAAAGGGGGCAAACAACAACAACAACAAAAAACAAACAAAAAATAACCAAAAGAGAAGGCCGGGAAGGCAAACGACACCGGCGCCTCAGAATCCCTATAGACCAACCCTCAACAATGCCCACAGCACAGTCCACAAAAGCAACTGATACAGTACTATTACAGTTATTTAACGGTCAAATAATTGTACTGGTACTCAAAAAGACAAAAACACATGCCCCAGACAAATGGAAGTCCAGATCACCCCAATGGCGCCAGAACAAGACAGTTGGGGAAGTGTGCATGTATGGTAAGCCTATTAGCATGGTTGAAGCAGGTCACTGAAGCACACTAATTTACTTATTTTTCTTTATGGGGGGAGACCGGTATTCAGGGGTTCCATCTGTCCAGAAGGTGGGTCCCCCAGCCCTGGAAAAAAATGCACATTCCAAAGGAAGGAAAGAGGTCGGGAACAGACAGAGCCCCCAGAACTCTCAGGCCAACCACTAGCACACTTGCAACTGCAAAATGCATGGGATTACTCCACTACACATGACTACATGAGTAAGACTGACGAGCCAAGGGCGCAGCCCAAAGAAAGCATGGCTAATAAGGAACCCTTTAATGAACCATATCACCGCTTTGTGCCACCATGTGAAAGTACGGGCCGGAAAAAGAAGAAAATACCAGGCAGGCCTGGTTCTGGGGGACTCAAAGTCGATCGGGGCTTGAGCCCACCCACACCCCTCCCTTCTTCCCCGAAGTGGGCGACCCAGGAGCATGGGCATAGCCTTGGTAACCAGAACAAATGAACCAGGACACCCGGAAGCAGCAGCCCAAGCCACTGGCCGTGCCATTGAAGGCCGCTTCCTGTTGGGCTCAGGCAGAACCTTTGGCACCTCAGGACGATAAAGACATGGGTGGCCACATTTGGGGATGTGCCACTACTACAGGCAAAGGGACCACATCCCCAAACAAATCCAGGCCACTATGTAGCGGGCGAAGGGTTTCCCAAGCCACCTTCCAGTGAGCGAGGGGGAGAAGGGGGGAAATAATCTGCGGCAAAACCTAGGGGAAGGGCAGAAGGAGCATGGGCAAGACACACAAACACGTGTCTCCGCTTGGCGCTTGCGACCGCTTAGATCCGGGCGGGATTTCACCCCCCGGGACCGACCAACAGCCGATCAACAGCCGACCTACAGGTGGGCAAATATAAAGTTGTGTTCGAATACAAGATGTCCCAGTGGCAGTGCAGCTCGTACCAATATTCTAACAATCAGCGTATCAAGAGTGTCTGAGGGCTAGATAGAGGCGAGCAAGAGAGGAAGGGCAAGGGGCAAAATAAAAACGAGGACGATGGACTGGGGGGTGCTTGGGCAGTGGCGGCCTTATCAAGGCATTTCTCAAATAATCCACCGACGTGGCAGTCCCATCCTGCTGACTACATTTGGCAGGCTGCTGGGCAGCCACCTCTGGGTGGATGGGGTCCAGACCTTGGCCGACTGTGGCCGGTCGATCGCCCATGCACCCTGGCTCACTTCCTCCACCAGCCCCCCTGCATGGACTGAGGTGCAGCACTGTAGCTGAATTCGGACTCGGAGGCAACCTCACTAATAAAGACTCGAACTGTAGGCATTAAATGGGTGGACAAATGTGCACCATGCCGGTAATCACAGTCCCGATCTAGCGCTCGGCGGAATGAATAGTGAAAACAGGTTAACGGACAGAAGCATGCACTGCTGCTGCTTGCGCACACATATAATATAAAATCGCCCCGAATCGAAACCACCCGAATCTTGATTCTTAACCCTACGCACGGACATCCAGAAGCGACGAACAATGAACCATAGCTGAATCGCAGCGGAAGATCCCTGCAAAAAATAGTGCTGTATGATCTTGTGCTCGGACTCACGGGGAGTCACAATTCCAAATCAGTACTGCTAGTCGTGGAGAGAAAAACTGGGTGCACACGAGGTGGGTTAGATGGGAGCATGCGCTGTCTCAGAAATCTCCCCCTGGTTTTAGTCCCCCCGCTTTGCAACAGCATCCTAACCTGCTTCAATACTACCCTGCTACCCTCTAGGCTAGATGCACCTAGCTACCAGGCTTGGGCTGCCCTTAGGCTACCTGTCTCTACATTCTGGTAGACCAACTAAGGAGAGGGGCTCAAGATTTCAAAGTCTTGGCATAGCAAAACTAAGACACGGGATGCCATCGCTGACAATTTGCAGGATTTGCAGTTGCTTCATTCTGCATTGGCTACGAATAAAAATGGCGAAGCTATTGAAAAAATGAAAGAACATCCTGCCCGGCAGAATTCCTAAAAACAAACACAGAGAAGCCTTTGAAAACAGGTGCCACTTTACAGTAAAAGCATATAAAATAAATCGTCAAGGTAAGAGCCCACATATTTACAGATTTTTCACACACTTGATGACAAACACTGTACAGGAAGAGCGGTGCGTTTATGGATGCGTGACTGCAATGAAGGGCATGGATGGAGGATGGATGGGGTAGGAGACTAGGAGGTGTCTGGTGGTGAATAAATCGAAACCATGTACAAAAAAGCAATGCAAGCAGATTGGGCATGGGAATTTGCATGGGCAGAATGTCTTCACCCACTGCGGGCCGGAATACACACGGAATGCATAGGCTTCCTCATGGACCACTGCTACGTCTGGCAGGATCACACCATCATGGATTGAAATAAATGCTCCCCGATATTCCTGTTTAAGGTCAGCTTTTATAATTGTAATGATCCTAGGACATCAGAGCTCAGACGAATAGAGAGCCTTCGACCGATATAGTACCGTTACGCTACCAAATTGGCAAGCGACATTCGTTGCAGGGCCAAGTCCACTATATAAGGAGTTCACGGGTTGTGCCGCGTTCAAATTGGCAATGCTCTGAAACTCTCAGTCTCAAACCTACCGGTACCTGTGAGCATGGTTATTCCAGGCAAGTCGATGCTTGTATCTTGAGGAGCTGGCATCATCCCATTCATGGTATTGGATGCTGTGATATGTTGCTCACAACCACAAAGCTGTTCAATCCTGGAACTTTGTGCGAAACGGACGGTATATCATCCAGCATGCGTGTTATCGGCTGAACGTGGTATTAAGTGAGCAGTCGCACAGCCATGTCATCATTGCAGCACCAGCAGTGATCTGTCTAGTTCAGAATCGGCGTTTTATCTAACTGCCACCCGTATGGATGACAAGGCGACACCTGGGCGACACTAGCGTGATGTCAAGAATTTTTGGTTCGGTCCAATAGTTCAAGCAAGCCGACAAGAGCTGTCTCGACTAGGCAATAAATTTGCACTCAACCAACTCGACGCACGACTTGCTTTGTGCCCGCACGACAATTCTTTTTATTCTGGGACCCCGTCACGACCCCACCTAAAGTTGTGCTACCATCAAGTCTTCAAAGGATAACGTGATGAACAAAGCAAGGACAGCACCCAGTAGCATGGCGAGCCTCCGATGCCCCGCTTTTTCAGCCTGCAGCATCTCGTCCGCCAGGATCAGCGGCAAGGTGCCGTGTCCCCTACAGTGCGCAGATCTCCAGCATCAATCTCCGCATGATAGCTTGCTGTCTTCAAAGGGACGCACTAGTCGGGCAGTAGCTGCGCGCAGCAAGAAGGACAACATCGGCGACGAACTTCTGGATTTCATTCAGGCCGGTCGCAAGCTGCGACGGTGGTATGGGGAAGAGGAGAGGGAGGAGATGATGGCAGCTGTGTCTGAAAAAGGCAGGAAGGTACGTGAATGCCGCCATGCATGGGCCTTGCAGAGTGCATGGTCCCTACGGCCATGCATGGGCCATGCAGCGAGCTCGAATTGAGGTGATATCATCAGCACCTGTATGCTGCAGCCTTGTTCCTCAAGGCAGCTGACCATGCCAGAGGGGTGCGTGCATTGTGTGCAGCATGCAGCCCTGCTTGGGCCCTGCAGTGTGCATGAGCTGGGGCTGTAGCGTTCACACTTCACAGAGCATGATCTGGTGAAGCCAGGGATATTTTAGGTTGTCATTGGTAACGAATCGTAACCAAAGTGGTAACGAAACAATTGATTTGGCAAAGCCGAGGTTAAGTCATGCGGTAACAAAATACGACGAAATCAATTAGGATCGGGGAAAATTTCAGCGCCTGCGGCGAGCTCCTTACCATGAACTCGCAACTTCTGGTAACCGAGCATAATTCCTTATACCAATTCCAAATGTGTCTGGTGGGTAAAGAGCTGTCTTGACAGCATCAACAGGGCATGAGTCGCTGTCATATGCTCAGCAGTGCATGAGCTGTTGTTACAGTATCAGGGCGTCTACACGCAACCTTTTTCGAATGGGCCAGGCTGTGCAAACCGAACAAAACCAGAGGAAGGCCAAGTTTGGTGACTTGGTAAGCATCAGGCTGAGGGTTTGAGTCACATTGTTTGCACCTGCTACAGAGGCCCCTATGCATGCGGTGGACTGCATGCACTCCAGGACAAAATGCCCTCTGGAACTTTCTCTCTGTGCCTCCAGTTTGAACTGCCTGGGCCTTTCATAACAGGCTGTTGGGTGGTTGTATGGATGCTGGAGCACCAAGATGCGGTAGGGGCAGCCCAGCTGCCGCGTGCATGGGACAGGCAATGTTGCCTTTTTCTCACTGAGCTCCTCGCCCATTCACTGCAAGTGCTTGGGCGTGGTGTGTGGCAGGTTGCATGACGAATGGCTATGTGCCGAGCCTGAGCTGGCAGCAGCTGTCCGCCTTAGATGGAAAAAATGTAGCACGAAGGTACTATGCTGCAGCTTCCAGCTAGCAGGCGTACTTGTGAAGTGTAAAACGTCGTGATTCGTACCGCACGTGCTAGTGTTATGTTTATCACACTTCAGCTATAATTCAGCTACGCGTCCCGACCATGCCGGGTCATGTTATATTGCAAGATGACCCCTCTTGGTTGGTCTATTAGCTGTAGGTAGATCGTGGCGTGGACTGGAGGCATGCTCAAGATGCTGGGTATCCCATGGTCTGCACTCACATGGCATGAAACACTTCCATTACCGTATCTAGGGGGAAATAAGAATCATTATAATCGCATAGTAAGCATTAGAAAAAGAATGACATAATAATAATAAGAAGAATAAGAATCGCTTAATAATAATAAGAAGAAGAAGAATCGCATAATAATAATAGCATAATAATATGAATTGCATCGTATCATCTAGTGGTAGAGCAGGTGCCTATTTGTCTGCACTGCATGAGGAGATGCCCAGTGATTCTTTTTTTGTGACTCAGCTACATGTCAGCTACACTCCGGCTGCTGGTCGGAGTACCCATTCGTGGCCTACCTTGCTGCTCTTGCCACTAGTTTTAGGCCCGTCCTACTTGGGCCTTTGGCGGCTGCTGGTCGGCATGCCGAAGTTGAACTCGTAGCCGAAAAAATAAGCATTGGGCCAGATGCCTTCTTTCCTGCACTGCGCCATACTGCCCACACCGCTCTTACCACTCATCCTTTCACCCCCACCTCCCAGGCTGCCCAGGAGGAGGAGGATATGGGCGATGGTGACGCTGTGCTGGTGACGGACTCGGACGGTGCCTTAGGGGAGCAGGTGGTCCTGCAGCTCATCTTGGCAAGGTGAGATCATTGGGGTGCGCACCAGACCACCTTAGGTCCGCAGGTGGTACTGCAGGTGGTATTGCAGGTGGTACTGCAGGTGGTACTGCAGGTCATCTAGGCAATTAGGGCGCCCTGGGCAAGCAGGTGGCACTTGAAGGTGGCTCTGCAGCTCTTTCTGCCCAGTCAGCGCTCCTGCACGCAGCTGGGTGGATGGGCTTTGTTGGTGGGAGGGTGGCCTAGGGGCAGATGCCAGGTAGTACTACAGTGCGTGCTGACCACAGTGTTACTTTTTCCGGCTACAAGTCCACCTTTGGCAGGCCGTCCCGATTATGACCAACCCTAGACAGGCCTACGACTGGTAGCCAAAGTAGCATAGCTGGCCACAATCAGGGCCCCGGCCGGGGGCTAGATCGTAGCTGACATGTAGCTGAGTGACGAAAAAATAAACACTGGTTGACCAGGGGGGTGCTTGCCAGGGTTTTCTTCTTTGTGTAGCATGCCACTTCCAGTAGGCCGCCGGGCATCCACCACTGGGACGATGGGGACTGAACCTTGACCGGCCTAGGGCTGGCAACCCCAGCAGCAGAGCTGCTGTTAGCAGGCCGCCCCAGCTAGACTCTGTGATGTAACTGATTTGTAGCTGAATCAGCCCGCAAAGCAGTGTTGCTGGTTCTCGCAGCTTTGTGGACGGGTCGGTGCGGATGTACTTGCGCAAGAGGGCTGCATGCATGGCATATTGGCATTGGTTTGTGCTGTTGCTGCCACTCGGAGTCCAATGGTCCCTGGGTGTTGACAGCCTGGTCCAGGGAGTCCAGGCAAAATAAGGATGAGGGCGGATCAGTGCTGTGCCGATTATGGTCCTCAATGGTGGCTGAACTACGTAGCTGAGTTCCAGTCACCGTAATTTCAAGGCAGGTTCAGCTACTTTTACCGGTAAGAGATCGTAATCACTTGCATGATTTCTGAATTACAGCAATGGGGGGGGGGCATACAGCCATACAGTGTTCGTATTTTCGGCCATAAGGCCACCTTCAGCGGGCCGCCTAGCGGCCATTTCAGGCTCGACTGGGACCAAACCTTGACCGACCGACGGCCGGCGGCCCAGACAGCATAAATAGGGCCTCGGGCTGGACGCTGGAGGAAATCTGACCTGTAGCTGAATCACGAATGCTGGGTGGATACACCAACGCAGCTGAGAAGGGTGCACTGGGAGGGTGAAACACCAGAGTTGAATAAACCCTGGCAATAGGACACGGGGATTCACTTGTTGCAGCAAGTAACTGTGGTATTGCATTGGACTGCCTGCGGGGCAGCTGCCTGGCAGACAGCATAGGATGATGGAAACCAACTGTTACAGGCCATAGCTGGGGGGCTCTAGCCCTAGGGCTTACTGCACCTGTTCGCTCCCCCTGCTGTGCAGAAGTCTTCCCCATGCATAAAATTCGGAGATTTTGCTGTTCATCCTTTTTGCTCTGAAAAAACAAAATCATTGTTCCTGCACTTTTACCTCTGCGCTTATACCCGTGCCCTCTCTATCACAGTCCTGTGGCCCCTGTACTTTGGCACACTCAAGGTTGTGGGTGGTTGCGTCAATTATGTAACAACAGCATGTATGCACATGCACATGTGCACATTTAGGACCAGTGTCAGGCCCTTGGTCTGTCTCTGGAAAATGTCTCGACACATACCGTAGATTTGCTTTGCCTTCCCTTGTCATTGACGTTGTTTGGGGTTGAGGGATACCGTACATGAATGTACTAAAGATCCCTTGTTAACGCAAGATTTCGGTCAGAAATGATGAGTTTTGGAAGGAAGTTTGCCCTGAGGGCGGCATTAAAAGAAATCTTGTTTTAATACCCGAGGGAACTCGAAGGGAAGGCAAATCAAATCTACAGTACGCGCACATGCACTTCCACTGACTCATGCACATGTGCCTGCACTTTTGCACATTTAGGGCCAATGTCAAGCTTTTAGTCAAGGACACCGTCGCAGCAAAGACTGCGTACGGGCCCTATGTGACGCCCATCTCTGGAGACATTGAGAGCGTTTCAGACGTCAAGAAGGCCCTGCGCGGCGTCGGGTCTGTGGTAGCTGTAGGGAAGCTGGGTGCGCTGCCGAAGGTGAGGAGGTGACTGCGGTTCAGACGCGTGCGTGCGTGTGTGTTAGCATGGTGGGTTCATCTGAAATGGTGGTTCTGGGCATAGGGTTACTAAGGCTGTGACAGTACGGGTCGGTAGTGGTTTGCTGCCGTTTTTGTCTATGTGTGTGTGTGTGTGTTTTGGAGGAGGGTTTGTAGGCAGGCAGGCAGGCATCTAGATTGTTGCATCAAGTGGGTTGCGCTGTTGCAGGTAGTAGGGTACGAGTCCCGTGCGTCTTTTTTATGCCCACTAGATTATGAAAAAACGAAATTGAATTGCCTGAAGATATGAATGCTCTGAAGGGCCTGCCTGTGTGCCAGGCTTGTTGGTCTCTCTCCAGGGAAGTGTCTCCTCAAGCTGCCTCATTGAACTGGCCAGGAGGGTGGTGTGGTAAGGCCTGGGAGGGTGTCCAAGCCATAGGTGGTCCTGATCCTCTCATCCTCATGCCATCAGAGATGTACACCACTTATTAAGCTTGTTTGATTTGCCTCCCCCTCTCGCACCTTCATGCGTTTTATTAAGCTTGTTTGATTCGCCTCCCTCCCTCACACCTTAATGAGTTCTATTCTACAACGGTAGTGGGCTGAAAATTTTGACACTTCCCACGGTATGGCCGTATCTATGCAAGTTCCACCCTCACGCCAGCCATTGTATATTTCATGTTTTGCAGGGTCTCCAGGGCAGTGGAGTTTCGCATGTGGTCCTCCTGTCCAGGGCAGGCAAGTGGATGTTTGAAAAGGATCTTGCCTGAGACCTAGCTGCGAGCAGTATTTCTTTTTTCGTGACTCAGCTACATGTCAGCTACACTCCAGCCTCCGGCCGGAGGCCCCGTTTGTGGCCTGCTATGCTGCTTTGGCCACCAATCGTAGGCCGGTCTAGGGTTGGTCCCAATCGGGCCTTTGGCGGCCGCGAGACGGCTTGCCAAAGGTGGACTCGTAGCCGGAAAAAGTAACACTGGCTGCGAGCTTGAGCTTCATGACAGGGCTGCACTTTCTGTCTCTCCTGATACTCAGGGATGCTTGTTTCGTTGTGTCAGGCTCATTTCTCATTGCAGTTCCCACCTTAAGGCACCATCTGCTACTTCATATAATCATCATATGATCATCATATCATACTGGTGTAAAACTGGTGTTACCTTACCCCGGGATGATACTAAAATATGTATTTTGCCGGCATTGATACTCAGTTTCCCGCTGGTGTGCACCAGGGGGTGTGCACCGCTGAGCTAGTAACAAACATAGGTTTGAACCGACAGGATCACACTTACATCAAAACATGATATGATGCCTGGAGAGCCCCTTTACCGCCACTCTGCAGTCCTCCCCTTCTGCAGCGCAACGTCTTGTCCCTCCTGTTTGTTATACATTTAGTCATGGCTTCTGAATGCAACGCGCCCCTCCTGACACATGTCCACCCTGTGGAGGTTAAGGGTTAAGGTTTTGTCCCCCTGTGGAGACGTGGTGGCATTCCTACTACACCGCTGCATGTTGACCCTGACAGCTTGCCACTTGCAGGCATGGCGTCTGAAGGCGGGCTGTTTGGGTCTTTGTTCCAAATGCCTGAGGTGAGTGCATCTTCTGCTTTCCTCCCTCCTGTGAATGTGTCCCCCTGTGTGTGCATGTTTGTCTTCTTCCAGCTGAGCGACAGCTCGATCAGTCCCCTGACTTACCTTGTGTGTGCACATGCATTTATGAGTGCATGGTCAAGAACGGTGCATACCTGCTGGGCCCTGCTGAATGCTCGGCCGCGTGGGGCTGATAGGGAATGACTAAGCTCAATTCTAGCTACCATGCACAGCCAGGACTATGGTGAAGCCATGCCACCCTCCTAGGTGAGGAGGCAGGAACATGAAACCCGGCGATCTAGACAGGGGAAGAGAGAAGATCGTGTTGCAGGTTCGATCTCTCAACTGGTGGCTATGGATGCCACCAGCGTTGTACCACTGGACCATTTCCCCCTGAGTGCTTGGTACTGCTTCATGTGTGTGCATGCGTTCTTTCGCAGCCGGGCTTCCTGGCCTCATCTAGGCATGGTGGGATCTCAGGCTGCGGAGTCTCTTTTTCTTCCCTGTCTGATTGTAACCTCCTGTGTGTGTATGTGTGTGTGCGTGTGTCTCCTCGCAGCTCGGTGTCCTTGCGGATGCATCTAGGGAAGCCGGGGTCTTGGGCTGCGGGGTGCCCTACAGCATCGTCAAGGCTGCAACTATTAGGCAGTCACCGGGGGGGATGTCCGGCATAGCATTGCAGCAGCAGCTGACGGGCGGGGCAGCCAAAGCAGGTGAAAGGGGTACAGGCAGTTCAGGTGTCTGATCAATCTGTTGTTTTTAAGAAACATCGCACCCCTCTGACCTGTGCTTGTCAGGGAGTGTGGTATCGTTACCCTGGGTGTCCATACCTTCGAATCTCAACAATTGGTCTGGCTCTCTTTAGGGCATTTGGGATGCCCTGTTAATGACGTTACACCTCTGGGCCATGCTGAAAAGAAGCTCGGCCACGTCGGGAAACGAATAGTCAGCTAGGACAGTCAAGGGAGAAGGCACTAGAGGAAAGGAAGACTAGCAAGGGCGTTTGGGATGCCCTGTGATGCCCTGAACCCTTTTCACGGAGCTCTGCATGGAGGGAAGGGTCTTGTGTGCGGATCTTAAGCCTGCCCCCTTTGCCCCTCCATCTCTTCAGGGAGTGCAGTATCCTGTGAGGACCTTGCAGCTGTACTGGTAGCCACACTCCGGCGACCCCCCTCAGAGGGGCGGGTCTTCACGGTGAGAGGGCCGGGTGTAGCCTAGGACAGCCTGGTGTGGCCTGGTGTTGTAATGATGTACCTAGGCGTTAAGGTGCCTATGGGTAGGGGGACCTAAAAAAGCCATAAGCTATGGTTTTGAACCAGTTGGGTGGAGAAGCAGTGGTTGCTACACTGCCATCGACCTGGAACCTGCTGCGTCAACCTGGGCATTTCCCCCTGCGGCAATGAGGGTTTTTAAGATACCTAAGTTGGTGATGTTACACTCAAGGGCTCTGGGCCTTGTTCAAAAATGGCTCGGCGTTTGCGACCAACTGAATTTACAAGCGATCCAAATATTCATGGGCAAGGAAAAATTGAGTGAATTAATATGCTTTGAAGTTCACTCCTTTTGAAACATGATTGTTTTTGGCAACAGAAGTCTGTGGTTTCCATGAGCAGGGATCAGAGGCATGTGAAGTGCCAAGACATGTTAATGACGTTACATCTCTGGGCCCTGCTTAAAAAAGCTCGGCCGCGTGGGCGCCTAACTAGAGAGTTGGGAGGAAAGATGGAGACAAACACAAGAGTGCAGGACAAACGAAAGGAGGAAATAGCCGAGACATGTCCGCCTGCCTGCTTAATGCACCCAATACAGGAAGACAAATTAAAGTAATCCTCCCTTGCCCTCTCTTTCTCGCCTCCTCCATCCTGCCCCCTCCAGGTCTCCAGCTCGGGTCCAGGCCAGCTCCCTGAGGATTGGGCGCCATTGTTCAAGCAGATCCCAGAGGTGGCTGGTGCTGCTAGCTGAAGGTGGACAGAGAATGATCGGCTTTGGGGTGGTTGCGTAAACGTTGTTACGACAAAACCATCAAACGGCAGATCCTGGAGCTGGTTGGAGTTGCCAGCAGAAGGCCGGGACACAGTTTTCTTTTTTCGTGACTCAGCTACGTGTCAGCTACACTCCAGCCTCCGTCCAGAGATCCCGTTTGTGGCCTGCTATGCTGCTTTGGCTACCAGTCGTAGGCCGGTCTAGGGTTGGTCCCAATCGGGCCTTTGGCGGCCGCGAGATGGCTTGCCAAAGGTGGACTCGTAGCCGAAAAGGTAACACTGCCGGGACAGCCGGCTTGACTCAGCTGGACATGGAGCTCTCCCTTTGTAGCTTACTAGCAACAATATTAGAAGGTCCAGGGGGGCACAAGATGCACTGGTAGGAAAGAGGCATGCACCAATACAGTAGTCTGATGCAGGGTTGGCTTGAGAAAGCTCTAGCTGAATGTGCTCAACAATGCACCTAAGTGTTGCAGACGATGCTTTTTGTAGCACATTCAAAGAATGTGTGCGTACCCTTGCCCTGGTTCTGTATGGAGTTCACTAGTTCTGTATGGAGTTCACCCTTTACCCAGTAGCAGCCTACCAGCTCAAGTTGAGCAATGATTGCAGAGCCTCCTCCGTAGCACAGTAGGCGCACGGGCCGCTGAGTGTGGGGGCTGCTGGAAGCTTCATTGCATTACAGACCCCCCTATGGATGCCTGCTCTCGTTGGGACCTCAATGGGTTTAGGGTGGGCTGCATATAAGCCTTACCGTACCCAGTCTGTGCTGAATACATGGTTAATGTGTTTGATGGACTGATGCTGAATGGGCTATGGGTGATGAATGATGGGCCATGCAATTGATGTGGCTAGCTCAATGCTTAAGGTGTCAATTTGTTGTGTTGGGGGGATGTGGCACAGTAGGAAAGAGGTAGCCAGTAGCAGGTCACCTAAATGAAACCAGAGGTTGGAACATAACATTTTAAAACGATTGAAAACGATTAAGACGTCTGCAGTCTGAATATCCTCCGTTGGGGCAGAAGATACTTGCACATGGCCTTTTGTCTGTCCCCCACCTTCTATTTTTCCTGCCCCCGTCTTTCTATCTACTTTCCTTTTCAAGTAGGGCTCAGAGGGGCAAGGTCATTAACACGCACATAACTTCTAATTTTGGTTACATTTGTGTGAATATGGATCAGATACGCCGCCACGGGTGGGACCGGGTTTAGGGGGGGGGCAAAGACAGAGGGCGTACAAGCAAGGCTCGCAGCTAGGTGGCCATGCTGACCCCAGCCTATCAGGGTGTTCATTGGTGGGTGTCCCTAAAAGGTGGTGTGGTCAATACAAAGTACACAGGTCTTCAATGAGTGCTCCATCTATCAAGGGTAACATAAGAAGGTGCAGCCTACTCGTCCATGGGCCGCTGGTCTTGATGTGGAAGATGGCCTAGACCTCTCCCTAGGCCTCGTAAATCGACGTGGAGACCACTGCGAAGGGGTGGCTCTGGAGATGCGATTGCAGCGCATGTACACCGTCTGACGAACTGCTACAATGGCAGCTCCCCGCAAATAGGCCAGGGGGCAGGGGTAGCTCCTAAGTATGGTAAATATGCGGTTGTAGCACATTGAGCCTGTCTGACCTAATTCCCTAAGGCAGCAACCTACAATCAGCATGCAACAGCCCTTCCTTTGATAGTTGACCAGCGAGCTCCTGACCCCAACAGCACCACCCACCATCCCCAATCGGACCTTGAGGTGAGGATACAACGCCTGACAACCACTGAGATAATTAAACCCTGAACCTACCTTAGCCCAGCGGAGGGTTAGGATGCAAACACTGATGACCACGTCGGCGGCCGGCACTTGCACGATGTTGGATGCCGACGCGGCCGAGCTTTGCAGCATGGCCCAGTGGTGTAACGTCATTGACTTGCACGATGTTGCACATTGCCTGCCAGGCATGGAAGACATGGTCCAGGGCATACAACACGAGGCCTGAAACAGTTCAGTTGGCACTTGGCAAGCTTGTTGTTGTGCATCAGAAGAAACACGATGGTCGCGAGGAAGCCCCCGATGTGCGTGTAGTACAAGACCTGTGCACATGATACGACGGGAGAGCTATTGCAGGAGGAGGATTTGACATGGCAGTTGGAGAGGGGACCGCTTGCTTACATTTGGGTGTTCTGCATCCAGATCAGTTGGGCCCAGGTTCGATCAGGCTAGTGCAGAAGGGGGAGCAAGGTGCATGGTGCCATCACCAATCAGAGCCATCATGCATGCAGGAGCCATAAGGTAATGCAACACGCACACATGCTATAATTTCATGAGAACCTAAAACAGTACATGTAATGTGCAGATAAGGCTCTGACCCATGCTGCGCTGTTTCCTTGACTCTCAAGCCCCCCACATGGTGTAGCTTTCTTTCTTTCAGATACCCGGATACATTCTGATATAGACGGTGGCCCACACATGGGCAGTAGTGGCCCGACATGCTGCTTGGGCTTCGGGCCATGAGCTCATCAAACTGTTGGCGTTATGCATGGCAGAACGTACCACCTAAGTTGCACCCTCCCCCCTCCATCTTAGAAACAAAGAAAGCTACGCCCTGGCCCCATGGGAGGCGTGAGAGTTGAGGAAACAGCACAGCCTGGGCCGAAGCCAAATCCGCGCTGTCACCGTTTACTTAAATAATACTATGATATGCCTGCAGCTAGGGCATTCGAGCGCAACATTCTTCGTTCAGAGTCTTCGGCCATAGGCCAGACATGCCTCAGTTCCAATCGGCCCCTCCGTGGCCGCACAGAATCCCATAAAGGTGGTATTGTGCGCACAAAACAAATTTGGCAAAGACCTTGGGGTGTTGACCTGGGGCACAAGGAAATCACGGCTAACAGGCAGTTGGCAAATGGGAGAGAAAAGAAGGATTGCACACCAGGGGCGCATCATGGTTGGCTGGCAGGAAAAGATGGAAAGGGGACTCGGCCGAAAGTATCAACCTGAGGCACTGGGGCATAGACCCAGGTAACCTAGGAAAGAGATGCGAAGATGTGCACATGGACAGAAACCCACAGGAAACTATCCGAGTGTTCATAGAAACCCAGCTGTAGTACCAGGTGGACGCTCACTGGAATCTTGATTGGCCTTATTTCCCTCCTTCGACAGCCTGTCTGCTGCCTCCTCCTGCAGCTCCGAGACCCACATGAATGAATACATATTTATTCGGTTAGCTGTGGAATCATGGCATCATGTCTTCTGAATGTGGGAAACAGGGGGACATGATAAGATGGGTGAGGGAGGCTAGGCACTCATGGAAGGCTTTGTCACAAGTCACTGGCTCACTGCATGGAGATATATATGAGGACAGTGCCACATGAAAGATGTCTAAATGCATGAATGCATGAAGATGAAATCAGCAGTTTTTACCACTGGCTGAGCTGGATGAGCTACAGGGCCTACATGCCTGGTCCATACGTTGCATGGGCCGCATGGGCGGCCGGATTTCCTATGCTTGCATATATCACTTCCCGGCCTTTCTCTGATGCTGGCGAGAGAGATTGCTGCAACAGGCTGTTAGAATCAGAGGTTCCATGCCAGGATGGTGAAAAGGCTGCCTGGATCAAGGAGTTATGGGGTATGGTTTGGTTCTGGAGCAGAGAAATGCTCACTCACTTAACGTAGATTGCTCGCAGTCCACACCCGCACGCGCTTCAAGAAATTGCACGTTTGATTAAATTCAAGAAACTTATATGCTTCATCACGCTTATCGTTCCAGCGATCTGGGTCTACATTGACGGACCTCCTTCAGGTTTCACGAGAAGGATCATGGATTGGCGAACTCATGCTGGTGTAGATCTAGGTATGCCAAGTCGGTGCTGCACATTCGTACCCTTCATCGACCCTCAAACACCAAGCCAAGGAACATGTATTCAACTTTCGTTGTCAAAGTGACAATCATGTTGCATGGGGGTCCCCACTGACAGGACCCATGATGCATGCATGAATCCAGTGATGGGAGCTGCTCCTGATGACCACCGGTATCCTGGTTCCATGCATGCCTAGCGACTAATTTGCCAAGGTGTTTTCTGGTTAATAGAGTGGATACCATGATGATCTATGCCAAGCTACGTATTTGCTGCTAACACCTGTTTTGGCATTTCCAGGCCCGAAGCAAGCACAGTCTGAGGCTGCAGCCCCCAGAGCGGGACGGTCCGACGCTACGGTTGAGACAGGTGGGACATTCAGCATGTATGGGCAGATGTGTGTCAAGCACTGATTGATAGGAGGGAGAAACAGGATTGTCTACGAGGCTACGATGGCTGTTGGGTCCAATTCCTGGACCCAAAATAAATTGTCTGGTTCATCAGGTGACATTATGATTTGACTGCTCTCTTGCACTGTTGTATTTAAGGAATAGAAGCTACTATGGGGATAGCTAGCCCCCTCTGCCTTGGATTACTCCATCATTAAGTGGGGTTGGGGATTGGTAGCTTGCAGGGAGCCGATCAGGTCCTGAGCCCAGATCTGCCAAAGCGGAAAAAACTGAAAACCATGGTCGCGGCGCCAGCCGACCAGATGACGCAATTTAGACCAGTGGCTCGTCTTAGCCGGATAGATTTTACTAGCAGCGCGGCTCATCGGCTTACCACTTAGTAATAATGCCGAATGCAGAGATATTGGAGGGCCCCATTGTAATTGATGGCGAGGTCAAAGCCCCAGTTAAACCGCAGCAGAAAAATGGCGAAGATGGCTAGCTTGTGGCCCTTGATTTGAACAGCCTTAAAGGGTCTGGCAGCGACCCCGCCAGAGACTCAAACAACTTTTTACACTTTCCAGTTCCGAAAAAAACAGTTGAGCTCTCAGAGTCTGAATAATGCTGTTCCGGCCAGGGTTATGGCTTAAGCCTAAGCCAAAAATTGAGTGGTTTGGCTGAAACCAAGGGAAAGGAAAAGGCCCCCAGGACCCTGGTAGCTTGCATTCAAGGATGGGCTGTGATTTTTTAAATATACTCATCGGCTTACCACTTAGTAATAATGCCGAATACAGAGATATTGGAGGGCCCCATTGTAATTGATGGCGAGGTCAAAGCCCCAGTTAAACCGCAGCAGAAAAATGGCGAAGATGGCTAGCTTGTGGCCCTTGATTTGAACAGCCTTAAAGGGTCTGGCAGCGACCCCGCCAGAGACTCAAACAACTTTTTACACTTTCCAGTTCCGAAAAAAACAGTTGAGCTCTCAGAGTCTGAATAATGCTGTTCCGGCCAGGGTTATGGCTTAAGCCTAAGCCAAAAATTGAGTGGTTTGGCTGAAACCAAGGGAAAGGAAAAGGCCCCCAGGACCCTGGTAGCTTGCATTCAAGGATGGGCTGTGATTTTTTAAATATACTCATCGGCTTACCACTTAGTAATAATGCCGAATACAGAGATATTGGAGGGCCCCATTGTAATTGATGGCGAGGTCAAAGCCCCAGTTAAACCGCAGCAGAAAAATGGCGAAGATGGCTAGCTTGTGGCCCTTGATTTGAACAGCCTTAAAGGGTCTGGCAGCGACCCCGCCAGAGACTCAAACAACTTTTTACACTTTCCAGTTCCGAAAAAAACAGTTGAGCTCTCAGAGTCTGAATAATGCTGTTCCGGCCAGGGTTATGGCTTAAGCCTAAGCCAAAAATTGAGTGGTTTGGCTGAAACCAAGGGAAAGGAAAAGGCCCCCAGGACCCTGGTAGCTTGCATTCAAGGATGGGCTGTGATTTTTTAAATATACTGGATAGAAACGGTCACGCCGTACACACTTGTCATGAGTACAAGTTGCTAATGAATCTCCGTGAATTGCACCTCCCAGTGGTTTTGGGTAGCAGCTTTGTGTATGGGTTTGACAGATTTGGCCATGGTTTGGTTTGTGCTCATGCATGCTTTGCTTCCATTACCTTTTAAGGTTGGTGCGTATCATTGGCAGATGCCACCGGTTGAGCCTCCCGTCACTATTCACGGCCAGGGTGCATCATTGCCCTCTGAAAACCAAACGACACCCCTTCACCAAATCTAAAACATGGGAGAACATAGGTGCCCAACTACCGGAAAGAAATGATAGCATCAAGAAGGCGAGAAGAGAACTGGGCACCGACCTGGTTTCGACGCCAGAATGGCCGGGGCAGAAATATCTGACTAAACTGAAACTCAGACCGCGCTGAGGCTACTCCCCAAAATTAGCCGAACGTATAATTACGGAAGTACGGCTGAGGCAAAGACAGTGAAATGTCAAATTCTGAGATCCAACAAGGCCATAAGGCCATGCATGAGATTTATGTGGCCATGCACAGGACTTTTTTGTGTGTTAAGGTAGAGTCCGAGGAGGAGGAAGACTCTCTTAAAGATCTGCCTCTGGCTGCCCTGTACATGCAGCTTTTCGAATACGTTATTATCAGTACGATGTTTCCACGCTGTTTTACTCTTTCTATTGCTGGAAAAAGGACGTGAACACTGAACGGCTCCTTGTCACCCGACTAAAAAAAAGGGAGAGACAGGATTTTTTCAAACAGCTATGATCAAAATCCCCCCATGTCTCTGGTGCCCAGTGGATTGGCTGCCAGACTGCCAGCATATTGTCAAGAATAAAAAGTATCATGTGGTTTGGTGTGTATATACCTTTGTCATTGGTTCAGGATTCGAGTACATACACATGCGGGCGAGCAAAAACGTCAACTCAACCCAGATTTGTTGTATGCCCCCCCCCCCAGGTATCCTAGACCTTCCGCTGGGAGTGTGGGCCACCATCCTCTCCAAAGTTCAAAGGCCTGGAATGGCCTCAATATGGGCAGCCAGTCGCACTTTGCGCAATATGGTCAACACTGCAACTGTAACTGCTCGTGGGGTTGAGGACATAACGCTTCTGGCCGCGTTCACAGGATTGCAAAGTCTTAACTTATGCTGTTGTCGTCCCCTTACCTCTATGGCTGCATTTAGTAGACTGCAGAATCTCAGCTTCGACAGTTGTGAAGTCGAGGACCTGACCCCTCTGGCTGCATGCGCTGGACTGCAGACTCTCAGCTTCTGTTATTGTGATAGGGTCAAGGACCTGACCCCGCTAGCTGTGTGCCCAGGACTGTTAGCAGGCATCACGTCCTGGTAAGTTGGGGTGGCTGGGTTTGAATGCTAGGGGGGGAAATCTTAACTGCCAGTTGGGCTTGTTACTTATGTGGTCTGGTGGTCGTGTGTTGCCTACGCTGATGGTACCTTCAATAATGCAAGCGGAGATGACACATGTTTACCTACGATGAGGCGTAGACGTTTTCAAAGTTTGGAACTTCCTTTCTCCCGTTTCCGACCTAATTCTCCAGGCGGTGCTCAATCGAACTCTTTTGCACCCGCGTCATGTTTTATGACTGGGGCTATCTTCTGCACTATGGGGTTCATTCCCAAGCCACTGTCGTGGTTGTGTGCTAGTTGCTTGCCCAGGGGGGTCACTGGTTTTCGCTTTCTGTCCTAGTGTATCAAATGCTTGTACCGGTTTACGTGCACATGTCCCATGCATCAAATGTGATGCTTTGATGGACTGTAAAAACTACACAAAACTTCACTTTGTATTTAGTTTCCAGCCTTTTGTTATGTCCCTTCACTTCATTTCCCACTTTTCCTTTTTTTTTGTCCTGCCCCCTTGTGTTTGTTTCCATCTTTCTCCCAACTCTTCAGTTAGGCGCCCTCGCGGCCGGGACTTTTTGAGCAGGGCCCAGAGGTGTAACGTCATTGACCTATGTTTACTGTAGGAAGTGATGCATGCAATCATGCTTTTGGTGCATTCTGACTCGGTGACTTTCATTGACCTTCTGCTTTTTGATAAGACTGTTGAGTGGCTGTGGCTGTGAAAATGTTGGGAAGTAGATGGGAAGCATGCTGTCTGATGATGGCGGTCTACTTCGGAGTGCCGGCTCGTGGTATGACTACATGTCTAAAGTAGCCCGCCATTTTCTTAATTTAAAACAACCCGAATGTTGCCCCCCTGAGTGATATTTCATGGTTTAGCGGATGTTTTGTCCCTTGTTCTTAATTCTGAGTTCAGAATCCTTTTGTTTGAGCAAGACAGCTTGTGGACATTTCCATCCTCTATTTTGTCCATGGGAAAAATAACTACCGGTCAATCACTTCCACATCTTCGCCCTGCTCCAGCAAAGGCTCGCCCAACCTTCTCTTTAGCATCAAAAGGAAGAGAAGACGAATGGAAAAGACGTTTACAAACCAATAGACAGCCCCTCTAAAAATATAGGCCTCCAAAAATCGATGTCATTGCACCTCCGAACTCCGCTCAACAGCTCCGACCTTGGCAGTCCTACATGAGATTCACCAGTCCCTTCAGAATCTAGCCTACAACAAGTCATAGATAAGAGGGGAGAGAGATTCTCCAAAGGAGGTCTGGTGCACTCTTAAAAAACCAACCAGTGATGTTTTGAGTCAATGACGTTGCACCGCTGGGACCTGCACAAGAAGGCTTGGCCGAAAGGGCGCCCAAAAGTTCGGAGTAAGAAGAAACGAAAAGGTAGAGGAGGAAAAAAATAGGAACAAAAGGAAAGGCAACCAAGTCCGACACCTCAGCTCATGTAGCTACTAGGGTAGCCTTCAACAATGCCTACAACAGCATCCACAAAAGCAAGTGCATCCCACCCCAGGTCGGCCTGGTACAACTGGTGGAAAATAGTGGCAGCATCTGGCAGCAGACCTGCCCACCCCGCTCCCTTAACTGCCTCCTGACACTAGGGCATTGGAAGCAAGCATGTAGTGCACCCTGTACATGCTCGCCATCACCCCTTCACCAACATCATTGGCAGCATCGTGCCTCTCGCCGCTAACCGCTGCACCATGCTCTGGTGTCAGCCATGCTGATCACGCCAAGTCACAGTCAGGTTAATCCGGTACGGAATACGGTACGGTCAAACGGTATGGTACGGGTACAGTATGGTACGGACATAATGGGATGGGCTAGTAAGAAAATGGACAATACGGTACTCCCAAACGGTACTGTGCGGTCAAACGGTACGGTACGGGATATGTAATACGGCCGTACTGGGTAACCCTGGCCACAGTCGCAAATTTGTGCACAAACAAGCACACTCCCTGGTGCTGGTGCGGCTCTTGGCCTACGCCAGAACGGCGCCCGCCGCGGTTCGAAACCAGGCGCGGTAGGTCGCCGCAAACCTGTGCTCAGTGGTAGGATCCCTGGGGCCCTCCCCGCCGCTTGCGGCAAGCTGCGCCTGCTCGTTGGCTGCGTCAAGGAGTGCCAACACCTGTGTGACGGGTAGGCACTTTGGATCACCTGCTGCCTCGCGTTCTGTGGGGACGGCTGACCCCCATTGCAGCTCCTCCAGGGCGCATAGCAGATCAGAGCATCCTTCGGTGCCATGGCTGACTGCAAGCTGCATATCTGCTGCCATGGCCTCAGCAATTAAGAGGGCTGTCTTGCTGTGCTGCTGGTGCCACTGCTGCATTGCAGAAGCGGAGGATGTGAGTCAACCAATCTCGCTGTAATGGCTGGATCTGCAGCTCTCTCAGGACCCCCCATCTCGTGGCTAATGAGGGTAGCCCCGCAGCCTGGCGCAAGTGCTGAAGCAAGCTGGGCTGCATCTTGTCGTGGAGACATTGATGTTTGAAGTGTGCACCTGACCAACTAAGGGAAATCTGCCGAGCAAGGACCACTGGGCCCATGGGGACCAAACCAGAGCCAGCCAACAACCAAGCTTGTTGCACTTCTATCCCCTTTAGGGACTAGCTAATCGCGCACACACTTGAAAGGCAGGAAATACGGTTTGCCTGCCCTCTGTTTGTTGTTCTTATTGTTTGGAAGACAAGCATGCTTTCCTTTATTTTCTCTTATGCCTGATCTCTTGAGTTGCCTAGCAGACTTCTTGTGTGCCGACGCGGCCGAGCTTTTTTAAGCAAGGGCCAGAGGTGTAAAAAACGTTACACCTCTTGGACCTGCTCAAAAAGGCTCGGCCGCGTGGGCGCCTAACCCTAAAGAGTTCGGAGGAAACATGGAAACAAACACAAGCCTCAAGGGGGCGGGACAGAAGGCAGGGGCCAGAGGTGTTGCGTCATTCAAACTGTAGCTGACTGGTAGCTGACAGCCACTGAAATAACACTGGTGGCGACAGCAGGGAGACATTTCCACTTCGACCTCTCAAGTAGCACTGCCATCGCAACCTAAGGTTCCAAACCTCAGAGGACTTATGCTCAGACGCAAGGGGGAGATTTTGCAGCATGCCCTAGGGAAGATGTCACCCCACATGACTCTCCCACAAACCCATGGTGCCTGCATACAAACTGACATGGAAATGCTATCAAGAAATAAGGGTGCAGCACACGAAGGCAGAATTTACCCACATAAGGGCATCGTCTGCATTATATGTTATCATTATTTCAGATACATTTGAGCTTTGTCAAGGCTATGACATGGCCTAGGGCCAAGGGGACTTGGTGAAACAAACCCTGCTGCTTGGGCCAACGGCCTTGCACCGGTCAAGTGTTGGTCCGTAGGTATCAGCTCCGTGGTGACCGCCCAGCTGCCGCCCCTAGCTGGTATGACTGGGGCAATAATGAACACCGCTTGACGAAAAGTATACAGTCAGGCACTAGGTGCACGCTTCTCCAGCAGCCATGATCAGTCGACGTGAACAACAGGATGCACAAGCAGCTTGTATGCAAGGTACTGTGAGGAAATGAAATGCCTGAACCATGGACACTGAATAGGAGCCGGACCGATCTGATCCGAACCACTTAGTAGTGGCACCACCAAGATATATGGCGGTTTGGATACACAGGCGCGAAGCCTGGACACTCTTTTAGAGCGTTGCATGCACTCGAGTTATTCTCGAGTGTGCTGCTCCCATTCTAGTGTGCGGTGCTCATGTATGAGCATAACTAAACCATGGACACCCCATGCATCACCCTCACTCATGCTTCACGGACCGTACGTACAAAACGACAGAACGGAAGTCAGGAGGTCATAGGGCGCGCCGGACGTGTGTAAGGCATGCAACAACAGGGCAGTGGCAACCATGTTGCCGTGCAAGGTATTGCTCAGAAAAGTGCAGCTACCTACATTCTTTAAAGCATCCCTGAACCCATGTAAACCCGGCCCCAACTGAAGCGGCCCAAAATACCCCTGCCCCAGCCCCGGAGGTGCTAGCTGAAGGTCAAGGGCGGACAGAGGATGATCGGCTTTGGGGTGGTTATGTAAACGTTGTAACGGCATCAAAAATGCGGTAGATCCTGGAGCTCGTTGGAGCTGCTAGAAGGTGCTGAAGACCGGGAAGGACAGATTGATTCAGCTGGACTCGGGAGCTCTCCCATGGCTGCATACTAGCAGCAGTAGCATTAGGGTCAGGGAGACACAAGGTGCAACGGACGGATGGAGGCGTGAGGCATGCACCAATGCAGTAGTAGTATGCAGGGATGGCTAGTGAAGGCTCTAGCTGAATGTGCTTAACTTAGCACCTAAGCATACAAGAGTTGCATGGGATGGGGTTTGTGGCACATTCAAAGCAATTTTGCGGACCCTTGCCCTGGTTCTGTAGGGAGTTCACTAGTTCATACCCTTTACCTAGTAGCAGCCTACCAGCTTAAGGCGAGCAATGCTTGCGTCGCCTTCTCCATACCACAGTAGGCACACCGACCGCTGAGTGTGGGGGCTGCTGGGGGCTTTATTGCATGGCAAACTCCCCTGCGGATGCCTGCTCTCGTTGGGACCTCTATGGGTTAAGGGTGGGATGCATACAAACCCCATCTGTGCTGTGCTGAATACATGGGCAACGAGTTTAATGGATTGATGCTGCATGGGCAGTGTGTCTGAAGGAATGGGCGATGAGTGATGGGCCATGTAACTGATGTGGCTAGCCCTATACATCCACTTCCCGTTCGTCACAACCGGACATTGGGGCGCCCACACAGCCACACGGCCGACCTCTCGAGTAGGGCTCGGAGGGGCAAGGTAATGAAAATGCGCACAGATAGTTAAGTTGTGTTATTTTTTTGTGTGCACTGCATCATATACCGGTAGTCGATTTGGATAAATATGGGGGGAGGCAGCGACAGAGGGCATTTAAGCAAGGCTCAAGTTTTGCAGGTAGTTGGCCATGCAGACCCTGGCCTAGCAGGGTGCTATTATGTGGCTGTCCCCCAAAGGTGGTCTGGTCATACAAATGTACACAAGTCTTCACCGAGTGCTCCATCTATCAAGGATGAATTAAGACGATGGGGCGAGGATTCAAAGATCTGTGCAGCGTGGGCCAAGGCTACGCTGCTCCTAAAAAGAACGAAAGCGAAGCCCCACCAGAGCTTGAATGTTGAGGCAAATATATATTTAGGGTGCAAAGAAAGACTCGGCTTGCAACTGGGATGCCAGTCTCTGTTCTTGCTTAACACATCTACTGAACTTGAACCCAAGGTGCCCACCCTCAAACGACTTGCGCTCTGACGCTAGGTGGAGATTTGCAGTTTGTCCCAAGGAAGGCGTGACCCCACACGTGTCTCACATAACTATGGGGCCTGCATAAAAAATGGCGTGGGGATGCTTATCATGCTATCAAGAAATAAGGGTGCAGCACACAAAGGCAGAATATACCAAGAGAAGGGCATTGGCTGCACTAAATATTATCAACTTCAGCTACAATTCAGCTACAGTATGTCAAGGCCATGTCATGGCCTAGGTGCAACAAGTCCTGCTGCTTGGGCCAACGGCCTTACACCGCCCAAGTTTTGGCCCCTTTCAGCTCCGTGGTGATCGCCCAGCTGCCGCCCCTAGGTGGTATGACTGGGGCAACAATGAACACCGCTTCCGACCAAGACGCAGACAGGCACAAGGTGCCCGCTCCTTTGACGGCCATAATCAGACGACAAAAACAACAGGATGCACAAGCAACTTGTATGCAAGGTGCAGAGAGGAAATGAAATGCCTGAACCATGGACACTGTATAGGAGCCGGATGGCAGCGAGATCATGAATGTGCTGCGTGATTTAGGCACATTCATTAAGCTGATCCGAGCCACTTAGTAGTGGTCCCCACTTAGTAGTGGTCCCCACTTAGTAGTGGTCCCCACTTAGTAGTGGTCCCCACTTAGTAGTGGTCCCCACTTAGTAGCGGGCATGGTCCGAACCACTTAGTGGCACCACCAAGATATATGGCGGTTTGGATACATAGGCGCGAAGCCTGGACACTCTTTGAGAGCGTCGTATGCACTCGACTTATTCTCGAGTGTGCTGCTCCCATTCTAGTGTGCGGTGCTCATGTATGAGCATAACCAAACCATGGACACCCCATGCATCACCCTCACTCATGCTTCACGGACCGTCTAAGAAATGACAGAACGGAAGTCAGGAGGTCATAGGGCGCGCCGGACGTGTGGAGGCTTGCAACAATAGGGCAGTGGCAACCATGTTGCCGTGCAAGGTATGGCTGGGATCAGTGCAGCCACCTACATTTTTTCAGCACCCCTAAGCCCACGTAAACCCGGCCCCATATGAAGCTGCCCCAACGACACCGGCCTCAACCCCGGCCTGAGCCCCAGTCAAAAGGGAGCATTCCATTTGATGTGCATTGTAAATACTGCATTATTGTGGCATTTATGGGTACACTTCAAGAACAAAACAATATTCACCGCACACGGGGCTGCTGTCCCAGGCTGCACTACTTCTTCTATCTTATGCAGTTATGTTCTTATGGTTCTAGGCGTACAGATTTTTCATAGCTCATGGGCCGCTGTGTGTGAGGTGTTGAGGTGTTGAGATTCTGTGTCCAGCTTTTTCGCACGGACGCTACTGGTACCATACACAGGACATGGTCATGCACCTTTCCACTTGCTAGCAAGAGTTGGCAAGGGAGCTAGACCAAGTAGCATTAATGGAATAGGTACAACTAAAGGAACTAAAGAAACTAAAACACCTACAACAAGTTCGTCAGCAAGAATGTTACCAAAAAGTCGGAAAGATAAAGATAATGGTTTAGTAAAATCTTCTAATACGTTCATCGGTAAGCCTAAGACTTTCGTTTACCTTCGATACCCCACGACATTTTATTTATGCCTTGTCAAAAAGCAACCAAACTACAGTTGATTATGCCTGTCTTCTTTTTGTACCGGAATCTTAAAATCTTATTAAGATTTTAAGATTCCGGTACAAAAAGAAGACAGGCATAATCTCAACGCAAGACTTTTCTGTTGAGATTTTGCATGGTCTTTTCGCTTCGCAAAATAACGAAATCTTTTCAAAAATGGCAGGGGGATGCTGCCATGAGATTTAGCATCATCTACCCAATCGGACGAGGGTCTTTCTCTGACGGTATGCCTTTAGGTATTTCAGGGACTTTTAACTAATAAAAATCAATCGATGCAAGGTCTTTTATTAAAAGAAAAAATTAGTGCAGTGTCAATGTCACGTGAAATTTTATATAGAAGTAGTAAACATTTATTAAGTCACTATAAATTCTCAGACAGCAAGAAGTGAATGCCAGCCTTGAGCCCAAAGGAGGAAATGAAGCAAGTTTGATTTGTGCACGGGCTAGATCAGGCGGCCAAACAGACGAAGAGCCATTTGACTGCTCAGCAGTGGTACGAACAACCCTTAATGCTGGTGACGTCGGTGGTAAACCGCAAGGTGCAGGGGGCACATGTGTCGAAGGAAAAGACAGAGGCCGCGATGCAATAGATACGAGCCGGAGCGGCAGATAGAAGGCCGGGGATTCTTTGCTCAACTACGGGTACCAGTATATGACGATCGAAAAATGAGGTTGGCAAAATTTTGGCGGGCAATTTTGAGCAGCAAATTGAAGCGGTCACCTAACCTGATACCACTTCCGTAGTGAAATCGACCGTGTTCCTGCTCGTAGACTGGCGAGCTTCCGTTGGTGGTGGCCTGAGAGGAACGCTTGCAATTCCAGGGCTCCAGCTGCTTCAGCGACCTGTGTCGTAAATGGCGGGAACTTGGTGGAAAGGAAGGAGCAAGACACACAGGGGAGGTGTATGTAGTAGCCCGAGAGCCTGTTCATATTACATTGTATACAAGTGCACAATCTGAACGAAAGTAAAAGGGTATGCGCAAAATTATTTGTGTTACGACTTTTCAACGTGGGAGGCAGGCCAGCCAGGCACCCAACCCTAAAAACCCGAGGCACTACCACCGCAGTACCGGGTGACCGGTAGCACAAAAACCAGCCCGGATGCGGCCAGAGATGGGTGAGGCGGTGGGCATGTGGGCATGTGGCCCTTGTTGGCAGATGAGACTAAACGAGCAGAAACTGAAAGGGCAAACAGCCAGAAAGCGCTCACGAGGCCGCAATAATGAACTCATGCGTGTAATTTGGATTTGGGGAAGAAAAATCTGCCCTGATAAATGCACCCCACTCTCACTCCATCAGTTGGACAGGCCTTCCCAGGAAAACGGCTGCAGTGCCTACTCAACCGTCACCAATCAAAAGGCTGACATTCAACCTCCTAAGAGGGGAACGAGAGCAAAGCGGGAGCCAAGAAAAAAACTGTCTGGACAAAAAGATGGAGAGCACGCTGGCTCGGGCCTTAGTATTCACCCTGTGACATGCCCCCCCACCCTCAAAGACACAGCTCAAGCACTTGCAAACCTGGGGTTGCAAACCCTATAAATTTGATACATGAAGTTACAAAAGACCCTCTTGACCAGCAGCGAGGCCACAACCTGGAGCAAGCAAAACGTAGCTACTAGGGACTACCCATACATACCAGCCATACACACAATCAGCGGATGCACTCTTTCTAGGCTTCCAGCCATTCGTTTTAATCCAGCCAGGGACCATCAGGCAGCCTGCCCCGGGAAGCATGATGACAGTAATGCGGGAACCAGAGTAGCATGATGCGGCTTTGCGGCAGTATATGGTACGATACAGAACAGATTTAGGGTTGAGTGTTAAGACAGACTCTGCCACCAAGGTAGCAAAGGTACGGCAGGACATGGGTAAGGTACAGCCGGATTGTGTAACCATGTGAGGAGCAACGTTCCATTACCTTTAATGATACAAGGAAGCAAGAGAAATGCCAAAACCATGGACACTGTATAGGTAATTAGGAACTGGATGTCGGGATGAATGTGACTATTAGGCACATTCACCACGCTATCCCAGGCAGACATGGCCGCATCGATCGCCGCCACTTGATGGCTGTGGAGACATCGAGTGGCTAGGATCCAGGAACCGCCAGTCACTGGTGGCGCCTCTGGTTCCACGAGTAACAGGTGGCCCAGACATTTGCAGGCGTCAGCCTCAACACTCGCTGCGAGTGCAAAAGTAATTGTACAGTTGTCCCTTACAGTTGCATGCTTTTGAGTGTTGTGCTCCTTACCCTAACTGGTGTGTGGTGCTCATAGAGCAACCGAACCATGGACACCCCATGCACCACCCTCACTCCTGGGCAGGCCATGCATGAAGACGGCACATGGGCTGTAAAGAGGTCATGGGGTGCACCGGACATGTGGAGGCATGCAACAGTATGAGGTGTGGCCATTTGAAGGGCTTTCTGCCTTCGTCTCCTACATCCAGGGTATACAGAACTCCAGACTAGGCATTGCTACAAATTTGCAATCATGTACCTTTGAGCATTGCTACCAGCCATCTAGCCCCAGATAGAAAGCATGGGTAATAACCGCAGCTGTTGACGATTGATTTGGATGCCAGAACCATGGACACCAAAGGGGTTGCACACCCAATCCCCTCCTGGTGTGCGTGCGCTGCTTGTGCAGCAACCTCAACCATGGACACCCCATACGACGTCCCGCATCCACAACATCCATGGTGCATTCGTGTGGCAAAGCGGCAAGCTGTTTGGCAATCAACCATGTCCAGACAACAGTACTGGACTGCAGCCCTGAATATGTGGTATGGACAGGCTGCCAGCAAGTCATACCGCTCGCCGGAAGCCCTTTCAGCAGGGCTGGGGGAGCAGTACGCAGAGTTGTGTGGAGGCATGCATCAATATAGCATTGGCGATAATGCTAGGTAAGGCTGGGAAACACACAGAGCAGCTTGCAAAATATATCCAGCGCTTCGACAAATGTTCCGTAGTAGATGGCACAGCTTCCACAGTTCCGTAGTAGATTCAAGCATCCACGTTAATGCTGTTTGGCTAAGGGAAGTAAAGTGAATGGGCATGCTTATAGGATTGTATTTTGTGAGGCATAAGCTTCAACGCTGCCTGCCTATGCAGTCTTGTCTGGTATTAAGTTATCGAAGTGGGAAAAGTAAACGGTGAAACGGCGCGTGTGGAGCATAAACATTACAGGAGGGAGGACTGGAGGGAACATATGGATCAAGTGAACCACACAAAGAACCCTAATATTCCCATTGCCATGAACCAATACGATGTAACAATGCCAGTGATGTTGCATGCAAGACGTAGCACTTACTCCATCAATAGCTAGGGGGGAGGTTTGAACAGTGTGGACACATCTTTCACACCCGTTCATACCGTTATATCCCAGGTGCAAGCCAAGATCCAGAAGATTTTCGATCCGCATGCACGTCTGCATGGATCATTCTATAAACAAAGGGATACGGCTCAGACAAAATTTCCGGGATTTTAGACCAACATCACGGACTGGGTCAGCTTAATAAATGCAACAGGCCCCTTGCACCAGCAAGAGGGGCATCAAGAGCAAGCTAGGTAGGGGGGATGTCCGTCCCTCAATAAGCGGATAAGCACAACAGCCCCTCCTCACCTCAACTTGGCGCAACAGCAGGGACAAGCACCCCTGTTTCAGTTCCTGGCCGCAACAGCAGAGATACCCCCCCCTTTCTTTTGGCAGAAGTGTGCCAGCCCGAATAATGCCATGAGGCCCCTCCAAAGGAATGAGGGTACAGGATGCAGTGGAGTTATGGTCCAGGGTTAGGGTGATGCCGAATGCCTCTTGCGAGGCCACTCGTGCTGCATAGGCCTATGTCTGTAGCTCAAGGTTTGACCCCATTGGCCTTTTGGCGAGAAAGGAAGAAATAAAGAAAGCTACACCCTACTAGGGAGTGGTGGGGCCTTTTGGCAGTTGCATTCTAGCCTCAGCGAATTGGAAGGTAGAATTTTAGCTAAGCCACTTATTTATATTTTCCTCATTGCCTGAATGGATCTTTCCGGCCGCACACCACAGACTAATAATAAGATAATGGAAACATGTAACCCGTACCGGTTGGATCGATGCTTTGCTTGTTCAGTCATGGCCTCATGGGAGATAGCCAAACTTGAGTTGACGAGCAGTTGAGACACTTTCGGGGTTCCAGATGCAGAAGCAGCCAGCCTTGCCTGGCACACTGGGCAAATCCATTTACGAAGAAAACATGTTGAAACTTGTTTTCAAAAAAGAGTGGAACATCCAATACAGTAAAAGGTCAGCATTCGAAGAGAGTATATTGGGCGCTTGCCAACAGTCTAGTGACCTGCTCCTGGCTCCTGCCCAGGCCATCAAGGCAGGCAGGCTACCCAAGCACACTTGATAATACAACTGATGATATGTCTGATAACATGACAACTGGAAACATACGTGCAGCAATCCTGCAATGATGAATAAAGAGGAAGTAAAACGCCAGAGCCATGGACACTGCTGTGGACCTTGTCCTCGAAACACCGTGCGTGGCGCACATGTTTCTGAGTAACGCGAGCAAGGTCTTGAAGATATTGCTCGCTGGTTTGCAAAATGAACGCTCTGCATTCATGATGCTGATGGACAGCCGATTCCTGCTAAGCAGGCTGATCGGCTGCCTAAATCCTAGCTGCATTCTGGCGATACCAGTTGCAAAAAGGTGCTTTACACCCTGACCAAGCCCCGAGGGCCGTCAGGATGCTGTGCGCAGTCCCAGCAGTGTGTGGTGCTTGTTGAGCGACCGAACCATGGACACCCCATGCAACTCACTCGCTCAGGCTTGCCAGTCCATACACAAGAGTGATGGAAAGGCAGTCAGGAGGTCATTGGAGTGCTGGACGTGTGGAGGCTGAATAAACATGATTCCACACTTAAATAAGCATGGAAAAGAACTCGGCCATCAAGAATAATATTCACCACGGGTTATTGATCACTCAAACAGACGGAAGTAATATGTATTCGAATTCGAATTTAAGAAATAACCGGCAGGTATGGATACCGCCACATACATAGCATAGCCATAATCTCAAGCTGTACAACACCTTAAACGTCCCTGCTTGAGGCATCCAATCATTCCACATCCCATAGGCCACCATGAGCGAGGTGCATTGAACAGGTTCCCACGTATGACACCTGACACATAGACACTTTGAAGCTCATGACACCCTTAAGTCCAGCCAGCATATGATGTACAGGCTGTACATGCATATACATATTATGCTGTACATACAGGACATGAACATGGTCATGCTATGCGGTACAACCCATACAGACATGTGCATATTATGCAGGACAGGCATGTGCACGCCTGCCAAACAGCCGAAATCGTACTACAAAAAAACATTGTACACTCAAATTACCAAGCAGGCAACGCTACTGAAGAATATGATTGCCACGAACCATGGACACTGAAGAGAAGCCCCACGATGCATACTAGCTAGGCCAGCAGTGTCCCAAGGAATGATCAGTACGACAGTACCACGAACCGGAAGACCAGCAGTGTCCCAAGGCATGATCAGTACGACAGTACCACGTACCGGAAGGCCAGCAGTGTCCCAAGGAATGATCAGTACAACAGTACCACGTACCGGAAGACCAGCAGTGTCCCAAGGAATGATCAGTACGACAGTACCACGTACCGGAAGGCCAGCAGTGTCCCAAGGAATGATCAGTACGACAGCACCACGTACCGGAAGGCCAGCAGTGTCCCAAGGAATGATCAGTACGACAGTACCACGTACCGGAAAGCCAGCAGTGTCCCAAGGAATGATCAGTACAACAGTACCACGTACCAGAAGGCCAGCAGTGTCCCAAGGAATGATCAGTATGACAGTACCACGTACCGGAAGGCCAGCAGTGTCCCAAGGAATGATCAGTACAACAGTACCACGTACCGGAAGGCCAGCAGTGTCCCAAGGAATGATCAGTACGACAGTACCACGTACCGGAAGGCCAGCAGTGTCCCAAGGAATGATCAGTACAACAGTACCACGTACCGGAAGGCCAGCAGTGTCCCAAGGAATGATCAGTACGACAGTACCACGTACCGGAAGGCCAGCAGTGTCCCAAGGAATGATCAGTACAACAGTACCACGTACCGGAAAGCCAGCAGTGTCCCAAGGAATGATCAGTACGACAGTACCACGTACCGGAAGGCCAGCAGTGTCCCAAGGAATGATCAGTACGACAGTACCACGTACCGGAAGGCCAGCAGTGTCCCAAGGAATGATCAGTACGACAGTACCACGTACCGGAAGGCCAGCAGTGTCCCAAGGAATGATCAGTACGACAGTACCACGTACCGGAAGGCCCAATAAGCAGGGGGTAGCGCAGTACCTTGCCCTGGCATCACCAAGACAGTTACTGATTTTGGCACCCTGTAGGCCTGGGGGATAACCCTCAGACTTTCGAATCTTGTCTGCCGCCTCCCTCCTAGTGTGCGGTACTCAAAAAAGAGTAACTGAACCATGGACACCCCATGCACCACCCTCGCTCTCTGGGTGGTCCATGTGCAGAAACAACACACAGGCAGTAAAGAGGTCATGGGGTGCGCCGGACGTGTGGAGGCATGCGACAATATGAGGCTCAGAGTGGAAAAGGAAGTCATGGACGAAAGAGGCGCAGCCAATGAACTGCATACCATACATGACCGGTATCTGTGTTTTAAAAGGCTGGGTCGACGAAAAATAATCATAGAAGCTGTTTGTTTCTCATGTACGCTACCTGACAGAGTGGAAAAGCGCCTGAACGCCTTGGCCAGGTCCCTGGGCACTCACCACTGGGCTGCCTGGGACCTGCAGCAAGCCTTTTTGCCGAGTCCACTGGCCTACTGCCGGTGGCCCAGGCAGCAGGGCTTCCTGCATCAGGTCCCTAGACCTTTAGCCTGTAGGCCGTGATTTTCTGAATTTTAGCTGTATTGTAGCTGAATGTGAGCTGGATTGTAGCTGAATGTGAGCTGCATGTGACCTGAAATGTAGCTGAATTACCCTGGAATGAAAATCCTGGGTAATGCATGATCTATATTTTTACAACGTGGAAAATACTGGTCAGTGTCATTGGAATTATAAATACGAGTTTAGCCGTCACTGGGGATGGACAGCCACCCAAAGAGTCAAGTTGGAGCAAATTATATTGCCATGACTGGCCTACCGAGCCCAAGCATCAGGTTTTGCTGCTACATCAAGTCCACTTCTGCCCACCCCGTGTCGTGTGACAGGTATGCGCTATACTATGTTCCCTGAAGCATAGGATGTGCATAGGATGTGTTCCCCTCCTGCCAAGGAATGGCCGCAAATCGTACTTCAACAAATACCGCACACCTGAATGTATCCATCATTCCCATGGCCCCATGCCATCACTGATTGCTACCGAAGAAAATATTGTGCCGCGAACCATGGACACTTTGAAGAGGGGGTCAAACAGCCCCATGGGGTAACAGCCCCATGAGGCAAGAGCAAACGGACATGTGTCCAATTGCTGGATGCGTGCTGTTGCATTGGAGGACTCTCCAACACCAACAGTGTACAATTGTACAAACGCACCGACCTTGATTTCAACGCATGGCGGCCACCAGGGTCAGATTTCTGACTGGTCTGGCCGTCAAGGTAAGCACCATCCACTACAATAAGTGGCGGTGTGAATTTGTCACCATGAAGGGGATGCATCCCCTTCATGATGACGCGCGCGCGCACGCGCCACTCACACGCGCGTGCGCGTTCCCCTCCTCTCCGTGTTTGCTGCTCAAGTAGCAGCCGAACCATGGACACCCCAGGCAACAACCTCACTCAGGCCTGGCAGTCCATACGCGGGAGTGATGGAAAGACAGTCAGGAGGTCCTTGGAGTGCTGGACGTGTGAAGGTACAAGGTGAAATGAATTGATAAAATACAGAAACGAGAGAACACGCCACCAAGAAGCAATTCCAAACGCTATTTTTAGTTTCGCTCCATCAGGCAGTGGCAAACAGCTGCAGTCCCCGCCCTCAGGCTGACATGGCGCCTCCTCCGGCGGCTAGACCTGCTGCTCTTAGGGTTAAGGGTTAAGGGTAAAGCACCTTATGCTGCATGCCTTCCAGGTGAGCAGCAACAGGTCCAGCAGCAGGTGCAGCCTGGAGGGGGGCGCTTCACCAGCAGGAGGGCTGTCAGTCTGCTGCACAGGGGGCCGCAACAGGCTCCCTCTATCCAGCTACCCCATTGATCTCACTTCATGATTGCATGTACAGATAGAAACATGGGGTCGGCTAGGCTGATCCGAATGTGCGCGTGGTTTAAATGTGCAGAGAATAATGTGTTAAAGCTCGCAAATTGACGGTACCCACTGATCCACAGTACTACAGCACTACAGCCACTGATCCACAGCACTACAGCACAACAGCCACTAATCAACAGCACTGCAGCCACTGACCCACAGTACTGCAGCACTACAGATGTCAGCAATAGACAGCGCTGCAGACAGGCTGCGTCCTGTAGTCTTATACGGTCTGGCCTGGGACTACCTGTATGAAGTTGGGAAGAATTGAAACAACTCCTAGAAACAAACAGAAGACACGGCCATATGGACACGTGGTGTCATAAGCCTTGGAGAATACCACAGAGGCCATATGCAGCTTGCTAGGGCCTCCTGCTGCCCCCTAAACCCTAAACCCTAAACAGAAGACGCAGCCACATGGACTGGTGTTTGCTCAGCAGTGTCAGCAACTCATCTGAAGCGGTGCAGCTTGAGATGGGATGCAAGGAAAGGTGCTTCCCCATCAGCGACCGCTAGCTCGTTGAGACTTGGCTGGATCCAGACTGAGTAGGAAGGATCTGAACCTGCATCGGCCAGCAGGTACAGCAGGCGGGAACAGCCTCGGGGTAAGTGCTTGATCGGGAATTTGTAAGGTAGGATGTGCCTGGACGGCAGAAGATTGCCCACTGCAATTTACGGTGATAAAGAAACAAACTGGGTGCAATAAAGGGGCATAGATTGGGTGGGCTGCATGCGTAATGAGAGCGTGTCAGTGGTGGTCAGTGGATGGCAAAGATGACAGTTGGGTCAAACTGCAAAAGGTTGGACTGTGCAGCAGTGACCGAGCTCACAGGCACCAGGCCGTGTTCTGAAGGTTTTGACACTGGTTGCTGTTCAGCTGAAATTGACAGGCATACCAGCCAGGGACCCAGAAAACCAAAAGTTTCATTTATTTGCCTTCTTGCTTGCCTTGCAGGCTGCTGCCTGCTCCTTGTAGGCTTGTACATGGGTGACTGTATGTGTGCTGTGTGCTCAATACTCAATAACTCAAGGGGCTGCTGAACTAAGGCATAAACAACTGCTCATCAAGCCACTTTGCTTCATGTCCTTGATAGAGTAGTACGCTAGCTTTCCTACTTACAAGCAAGCTGTGGGCTGTATTGCATCCGGCAGGCAGCAGGCATGATAATGAGGGAGAAAATTACCTCTGCTGAAAGCCCTTCCGTCGTTTATGAATCCTGAGATTTAGTTCTGGCACAGACGTACGCTGACAAATAGCCCATTTATCCAGCAGCTGACGTAGAAATGAGCTCGCTGCTCGGTATGTTGAACATTCGTCGAATCCAAGAAACACTGCTGACGCTTGATAAAATATGGATTTCATCCTTTCTGTCAGTCGGTATTGTGATTGATGGTCGGTGGTAGGGTGCACGGTTAGCACGGTCATGATTTTTTTTAAACCGGCGAGCCAACTTGCGGAGGGGCGATAGGATCAGGCAGCAGACACACGCACACGACGCTGTGCGAACTCGAGATTCAACATCGACCCTCACGCCGAAAGCGAATGGACCAAGCGCCGCGGCCGGAATATTCGCAGAAGAGCGAACGGTCCGTCTACGCAACTCTAGGAAGGAGAGCTAGGATGGGCCGACGTTGGATCGATCAAAGCAAGCACACTGAGGCCCAGCCCTGTCCCAGCAAGCAAAGGCTTAGCTCAAGCTGCAAGTCAGATCCAACCCTGGCTCTACTTCTCCAGTCCTAGCCCAGTCCCACCGCCCCCCCAAGATAACAGCAAATCCAGCCTGCCTAGTTGCCATTCGTCCATCCAGGCAATCAGGCGCCTAGCGCCTCATAGCAAGCTGCCCTCACTGACGATTACAAGGCCATGAGCAGCAGCTCATTCAGTCAGTGATGCAGCATTGCGAGTGCCACGTCGCCCGCACACATCCGCTGCTGCTTTTGCTGCTGTTGCCGCCGCTGCCACGTGTACTATTTAGTGGACAGCAGTATAGCTCTACTGTCTCACTTGGCAACCTTTGCTCACTCTCGTAGCCATGAAGGATTGACAGCCCTGCTGGTTACTAAACTCCTCCCAGTGGATTGAGGGCCCTGCCTCCTGGCAAGCCTGACCCTAGATCTCAGTAATTCGGTATTATTGGCCTGCCACCCGGCTGAATTCCCTATACGCTCAAACAGCCAGCGGACTTGAGTGGGGGCTTCAGGCAGGGTTGGTCGGGTGTGCGCAAGCATCAAACGGGCTTCAGCAGTGGCATCACGAGGTCAATCCACCTCCAGAACTGCCCCCCTGCATCCCCCCCCTGGATCCACCCCCTGGATCCGCCCGCTGGATCCGGCCCTCTGGTGGAGGAGTCGGAATGGCCTCTACTGCCGATCCTGCTGCTGGCGAAGGAGGGGAGGGACCCCTTCCACTGCCGCTGTCTGCCTATCTCGTCTTGGGAGGGGCGTCATTGCTCGGAGGCGTTGCACGGGTGGGAGTTGGGGACTGTTAATGTTCGTGGGCAGCTTTCTGGGATACAAAGAAAGAAAACTACGCCCCGTGGGGGGCGTGAGAGTTAAGGAAACAGCGCAGCCTGGGCCGAAGCCACATCCGCGCCGTTACCGTTCTGGGATACATTATCTTGTAGTGGTGCTGCTGGCGTTACTGCAGGACAGCTGCACCTCAGAACTGGCACTCCGTCCTCACAACCATTTATTAATGGTCAAGGGTTAGGGGTTAGGGTTAAGGGTTAAGTGTAAAGTAAAAAGGTTCTAAGGCTTACAGTGTTCGGAATGTCAACTGTACATCGTTCAGGGTTCTGCTTGTATGTTTCCTCAGCATGCATTCCCAGGGAGCCTGTCATCACCCGTTCCTTTCAGGGTATGTCCGGATTTGGGAACGCCATCATCCTGTCCATGGTGTGGGTGCTATGCTCATCCGCCGGCGTGGCATCCGGCCCCCTGCAGCTCTCCGTGGCGGTCGGCTGCGTCAACGACGTCATGCTGGCGCTGCCCCTGCTCGTCACCACTCGTGCCTGCCGCACGGGAGACCCCAAGCTAGTCTTGGCCATATGCATCACGATGGTGGGGAATACGGACTGATATGTTAATTGAAGTGGGTTCAGGGTTTAGGGTTCAGGGTTTGGGCCATTTGCATCACCATGGTAGGGAATGCGAACTAATGTGTTAATTGAAGTGCACGACAGACCACCCAACAGGTGCCGCTGGGCGGTGAACCGCCCAGCACAGGGCCAATGGGGACAATGCCTTGGTCGGCCTTTGGGTGGCGGCCCATGCAACAGGGCCTGCTGCATTAGGTCCATTCGGCCGCGTTTGTAGCTGACTTGTAGCCGATGCATGCGCAATGAAACATTGTCAACCCGTGGTATGTTAAGTTTTGTGAAGTTTGTACAGTCCAGCGAAGCATCACATAAGATGCATGGGACAGGTGCCCGCAAACCGGTACGAGCACTAAACAAAGTAGGACAGAGAGCGAAAAAACAGTGACCCCTCAGTGAGGTATGTAGTATCCTGGTGGCGGGTCCCGCCTTGTGGCTATCAGCCCCTGAAATTACATATGGGTCCTAGTCCTGGATCTTCAGACTTTCCTGTGCCACAGGTTTTATAAGAACGTCCGTATGCTATGGAAGGTTTGTTTCATTCTTGTCGTGGCGCACTGCAGACTATTATTGCCTGAGGCACATTATCCAGGACTCTCCTTACCACATGCATCATGACTTGCATAGCATGATGGCTGCATGGGTGGCAGATGTGTTACCCTGGTCCCTTCAGGCAGCAGGGGATATGCGCGGCCCTTCTCGTGCTTTCACGCCATCCATCTAGTTTAGGGTCGAGGGTTTAGGGTTAAGTGTTTAGGGTTATGGGTTTAGGGTTAAGGGTTGAGGGTTTTACGCCGTCCATCTAGGCCAGGCACAGAGCTTGCTGAGGGGACCCAGTGGCCCCTGACATAAATCAAATAAAATAGTACCAAGTACTCCCCCTCCATGCACAGACATCAGCTGTTACTCACATGCACACATGCCTGCTGTAAACATTTGTGTTGGCGGAAGTGTAGGCAGTGCACCTGCCCCTTGTACCGTAGATACATATTTTGGTGAAATGCTCAGGCAATGTTCTTCCCCTGTAAGTCCCAAGGGGTCCTAGTAGGCATACTTTGGTGCATCATCGGCTGTGGACATTCTAGCGCAGAACCTGGCACGAGCAAACGTACTCAAAATCCCATACCATACATGGATATATTTGTTGCGTACAACAAACGCACACCAGTGCATGCAAGTGCTGGCAAAAATGCGAGCACACGTGAGTCGATTACATTCACTAACAAGGTGTGTGTGTGCGACCAACAGGCTGCATGCTCCCCCATGGGTGCCTGGCTGTTATTCCGTCAGGACGCTCGAGCCGTGGAGCTGACGATGGGCTTGATAGTGGTCGCTGGAGTAGCGCTGCAGCTGGGCATGCACCAGAAGGCGTGGATCATCACCAAGGCGATCGTTGACAGGTGGGTGTCAGTGACTAGTACAGGATGCTTGAGTTACAATTCCATCCCTGGGCTGGGTATCAGATGCCCTTCTACGTGTGCCCACGGCCGCAGGCCAGAGGTGGCTGCAAGGCGGTCTACCAATGGTGGTTCGGTGCACACTCACGTGTGCAGTGTGTGTGTGTGTCGGAGGTATTGGCTGATGAGCCGCAGGGGAGCGCCGGTGACAAACTGACATTTGTAATGCTGCTAAATGCATGCTGATGGAAGCTGCCTGGGTGAACCTTCATCAAGCATCTTCATCGATCATACCTCCCTGAGCCAGCAACAGCATAAGCATCAGCATATGTATAAGCATCAGTGATGCTAATTTTGTTCATATGTCCCGTCCGTTGGAATTGGCCTGCCCGAATGGGCAATCCATGCTAGTCTGAACCTTGCGGGATGTCTGCCAACAAAATTCTCTGGCTGGTTTTGTACTTATGTTTATAGATGGCGAAAAAACGAGTGTCTGGTGCTGCCGGCAGATGAGGAGCTAACAGCTCTTTTGGGCGTTGCAGTCATCCCTAGCTCCCCGCGCACCTCTTTGCCCTCGCCCTCTTGCGCGGATACGTCAAACGCAGCAGCATCTGGGGAACATGCCCCACGACACATTGAATGTAACAGTGGCGGAGTAGCGGCTTCGGCATCTGTTGGATCTATATCTGCTTCTCCAGATCATGGATCCAGATCTACCCATGATGATCAGGGGACCAGGCCTGACCCTGCAGATCATCATCGGCCCTTTGCATTCAGCCCCCTTGGGTCAACATGTGCGGTTGATGAAGAAGCTGAGAGGATTCCTGCAGCGGCAACCACAGCAGCAACAGAAGCAGAAGCAGAAGCAGAAGCAGATGCAGAAGCAGAAGCAGAAGCAACACCAGCAACACCAGCAACACCCACAGCATCTGCAACACCAGCAACACCAGCAACACCAGCAATGCCAGCAACACCAGCAATGCCAGCAGCAGAAGCAACAGTAGCAGTAGCAGCAGTAGCAGCGCATCCAGGAGCATGTCACGTTGATCAGTTGATGATGGTGGCAGATTCATTGACAGCAGGCATCGAAGCCACCATAAAAGCGGCCATGCAGGCTGCGGACCACCATGCTCAGGATACCGGTCTGCTCTCAAGGGCCGCACAGATGCCATGTGGTGTCATTATTAGCACTCCCAAGTCCCTCAAAGTAGCTGTCATTCCACCACCTCTCACCCCCAGATCATGGGCTGCGGACCGAGGCCGTGAGTGCCGCCCTGCACAGCATCCGCTTGCTCCCTGCCCGGCAAGCTTGCCGTCACATGCCGGACGTCCTGATGAATCCCAGTTTAATGCTGTTGGGGGCCAGACTCTGTGGATCTTCGGCTGGGGAGGCTTGGCTGGAAGCTTCAGCGGCTTCATGGAGGGGATGACAGGTCAGGGTTAAGGGGGATGGGTCCAGGGTTTTGGGTTGCTTGGACACTCACAGTGTGATAGTGTGAAGTAGCTGAATGGTAGCTGAACCACTGTTCACACTAGTGTGCATGCACTGTGTACCCTCCACCGTAGGGATGGGCAGCCCTCCCCTCATACTCCTCTTCAGCGCTCTTCGAGTTCACCCAGATGTGGTGAGGGGCACCAACGCATGGATAAACCTATTTCAGGTGAGGCGTGGTGTTTGGGTGGGGAGGGTAGTCTTTCCTTCTTTAAGGGCAATTCCCCAAATTTTGTATTATTTGTGCGTTCTCGGGGTGTAAAGGGCCTCCTGAGGTTTCCCCCTCACGGATGCGCATGTTCCAGGTGAGGCTGTCTTGACACCTCATTCCTAGACTGCTATTCTGTCAGTATTGTAGGCCAGTGGAGAGAGAGGAAGCGCTAGCACCTGGCCTGGTCTTTTTATGATTGCTTGCCTGGGGGTGTCACTGGCCTTTCGCTCGCTGTCCTAGTTAATATCGCGATGTAACCGGCTTACAGGCACCCGTCACATGCATCAAAGTTGATGCTCCGATAAAACCTCACAGGAAACTCTGTCAACACCTCACATTATGCTGTTCATCCCTTTGCCACTAACCCGAAGTTGTGTTGTGGTTGCTTGCCCAGGGGGGTCACTCTCTTACCCAGCTCATTTCGTGCTAATTCCGGATTACGGGCTCTTGTCCCTGTGCATTAAATATGATGATCCCCCACTAGATAGTAAAACCTACACATGCTGCCTTTAGTGCCCCCCTGTGTGTGGGCTGATGTAATTCAGCTGTCCCTGTCGCAGATCCGGCTGTTGGTTTACATTCTATTGGGCATCGTGCAAGTCACTGCTGGCTGGCCCATCTTCCTGTCCAGCTGCTGCTGCCATGCCGCCGGGCTGCTCCTTGGAAACCACTACAGCACTGCTCTCAGCCCGGCCGCCTTCAGTCGAATGCTCAGGGGGCTCATGGTGGCATGTGCACTGTTGCTGTTCATGGCGGCAGCTGGCATAGGGCGATGAACTGCAGATGAACTGTCAGATTCTGTCATTGCAGTTCATGGGGATCGAATAACGCGCAGGACAGGCCTTGTACCAGCATAACCCTTTTCCTCTCTTTTTGTCTGCCCCTTTTTAGTTAGGCGCCCACGCAGCCGAGCTTTTTGAGCAGGGGCCCAGAGGTGTAACGTCATTGACCAGCATACAAATGTGAGATCTGTTGAGGCTTCCAACAAGGCCGGATGAAGGCAAGCTCAGCCTCCAGTTGCGCAAACGGTACACACTTTTGAGGACATCTGATATACAAGCCATGCGTGCATCAGCCCAGCTGAGGAAACAGAAAACCACGAAGCCAGGCTAGAAGTAAAAGTCGTTAAGCTTTGATGGCAACACTGGAGCTGCATGCAGCCCCCCTGAACGAGCTGTAAACGGTCATGTCCTGCACCCACCATGAAACAAGCTAGATCCATGCAGAGTTCGGAAGGTGTATGTGCAGACTTTGGGGAGTTAAGCGGCGCGTGAGCCCTGTGGCTGCAAGCCAGCGTGTATCTCGTGTGCAACAGTTACCAGACCACCTTCAGCAGCCACCACTGGGCCATGGGGGACCTAACCTGGACCAGTCTGCGGCCGGTGGCCCCCCCAAAACAGCAGGGTGGCTGCACCATGCCCCCATAGCCTTAGGATAAGATCAATGACATAACACCTCTGGGCCTCTTAGGATGTGTCAGAGGTGCGCTGAATGAAAGAGTGCCAAAACCCTCTGGAAGTTAGAGAAATAAAAACAGGAAAGCCCGACCCGGATCCTTCCTGGGGGTCGTGAGTGTGGTAATAGCTAATGGCTCATGTAATGCCCACCTGAACTCACTGTAACCTATCCCGCAACACGAGGTAACGGTGGTCACCTTTTGCATAATTACGCAAGAATGAATGAATGACCGCTGCCGCCAGAATATGGACGCATGCGTAGACCAACAGTTTGTGTCAAATCCATCCACTGGCTCATGCGTTGGCTGCCACGGAATTCATCTTCCCCAAAGCTAGTTCCTATCACATCCCTCTCAGCCGCCACGGAATTCAGGACCCAGTTATCCCTTGGCAGTCACGAAGGCCACCACTACCGTCACGTCATCCATCTTGCCCCCGCCCTTGGGGAAGATCCTCGCAAGCAGCGAGGAGAGCCCGCTACCACCCTGGTCGTTGGCGGATTCGACAGACCTGGTGATTGGGATTGAAGGGACGGATGGGTAACAGGCTGGCGAGAGGGAAGGGGGGGGAGGGCTGTATACAGGCTTACAATAATACCGTACAGGATTGACACAATTAGACTGATTCCGGGATTTCTTCAGCCCTAGGGCCCGACTCTGTTTAGAATTATCAAAAACAGACCTTCCCTAGGCATGCCACAAGTTATGTTGGGGGGCGAAGTTAAGCCTGCAGCCCTTACCGGTACATCCCACCAGGGTTCAGGGTTTAGGGTTTTGGCCAGTCCTCCACCTACCAAGGCGTGCGTGCCACTGGGTCCCGGGCTGCGGCGTGCGCTGCTGCCGCTAGAGATTGCGCCAACGACTGCGCGGCGGCAGGGGTCGGCCGGGACAGGCCCTGTGATGCAATGTGGTGAAGGGGACAGGATCGGCAGGGTCCGGGTTTGAAATCCAGAGAGCAGGGCTTAATTCAGTTAACACAGGTTCATTAAGCCCTGCTACCAACCACCAGCGTTCGGAATAGTTAGCCATGTTGTTAGTTTTTTTCACAAACAAACAGTATTTGGTACTATTTCTATGCTTCAACTAAGCTTGTGGTTGGTAGCAGGGCGGGTAAAACGTTGATGCCAATTGTTCAGTGAGTGCAGAACTGTAGATTTAGAGCTAGGTGTTTGAGGTGTGCTTGCTTTCCCCATTCATTCCAGAAGTACACGAAACCATGGACGGGCCGAACCCGGCATCGGACGGGCCAAAAGCCGGCATCGGACGGCCCAAGAGCCGGCATAGGACACCACCATGGCTGAGTTTCCAACCTCCTCCTTTCGACCTCCAAAGCACACACAGAAACCACATCCAGCCATCCTCCTTTGGGGCCACCACCATAAGGAACACACACATCGGATTTGGGGCTCCAAAAGCTTTGGGGAGGCAGTCGCATGGAGAGAGAGGCACAGCATTGCCTGGCACTGTCGGTCTCCAGCCATAGCCCAAGCCCAGTTCTTTCATCGGCCAGAGCCTCCCGCCCTATCCATGAGGTGAGGATGCACCCAGCAACGATGCAAGCCAGCCACCAGATTTCCAATCCGCGAACGCTCACCCATCACAGTCTGCCCATCTACCCAGCCTGCCTATCCACACCAGCCTGCTCATCTGTATGTGCCCGTCAAGCTCAGGAGGCCCATTCGAATTGCCGTTGACAAGTGCTGAACCGGCCAGCCTGCCGATCCGGCTCAGACTTCTGATCCGAATCGGAAAGCTGATCCGCCCCTCACCTAATTCTAGCCAGCCTGGAATGCTGATCCAGTCTAGTCTGTTGATCCGCCCCTCACCTCATTCTTGATGCATGCCAGGCAGGAAGTTAGCCACCTCCTTATCCAGCCTGAACTGCTGATCCAGTCTAGTGTGTCGATCCGACCCTCACCTCATTCTTCATGCCGGACAGGAAGGCGGCCACCTGTGCGGTCAGCTGCTCGTCCCAAAGGTTGTCAAATAGACCGTCTGTACCCAGGAGCACAACGTCACCCTCTAGCAGCTGGAAGCTATGGGGAAGGTGGAAGAGGGGGCAAGCAGGGGGAGGGGTCACCCTCTAGCAGCTGGAAGCTACAAGGAAGGTGGGGCAGGCAGGGGGCAGACAGGGGAGATGGGACGCCTTCTAGCAGCTGGTAGCTACAAGGAAGGTGGGGCAGGCAGGGGGCAGACAGGGGAGCGGGGTTGCCTTCTAGCAGCTGGAAGCTACAACTAAGGTGGGAGAAGTATGGAAGGACTTCAAATTCCAGACGGGCAATGTAGTTAAGCTGCATCTCCAGTTGAAAGTGCACAGCACAGCGGCGTGTGCCCCCCATTAGTGTTGTTTTTGTGCGCCAATGTTTGCATGCGTATTTGACCTCCACCAGTCTTGTTTTCCTGCGTGCACTTGATTATATTTGGCAGGCCACCGGGTGACCAACACAGGCCGATTGGGATCAGGCAACCCCATTCATTGGTCTGCCTACGGTGCATAGCCCAGGCAGCAGGACTTACACCTGAAGGCCTCCCCCTGTCTACAGGCCGGTATGTAGCTGAACTACTGCTGAAGTGTAGCCAGTAGCCACTGAGTGCGCAAAACCTCACGGTGGCTCCTTCAATCAATCAATCAATCAATCAATTCATCAATCAATCAACCAATCAATACACCCTGGGGCGTGGATTAAGGAGGCCACCCGTTCGGCCGTAGCACTAGGTGGCCCCTTCACCTTAACTCCTGCCCACCACCTGTACTTCTGCCCCCCGACCTGTACTTCTGCCCCCCCCGACCTGTACATCTTCCCCCCGCCTGTTATTCTGCCCCCCCACCTGTACATCTGATCCCCACCTTTACTTCTGCCCCCCACCTTTACTTCTGCCCCCCCCGACCTGTTATTCTGCCCCCCCACCTGTACATCTGATCCGCACCTTTACTTCTGCCCCCCACCTATACTTCTGCCCCCCACCTGTACTTCTGCCCCCCACCTATACTTCTGACCCCCCACCTGTACTTCTACCCCCCACCTATACTTCTGACCCCCACCTGTACTTCTGCCCCCCACCTATACTTCTGACCCCCACCTGTACTTCTGCCCCCCACCTATACTTCTGCCCCCCACTTATACTTCTGACCCCCACCTGTACTTCTGCCCCCCGCCTGTTATTCTGTCCCCCGTCTGTACTTCTGCCCCCCCACTTGTACTTCTGCCCCCCCACCTGTACTTCTGCCCCCCACCTGTACTTCTGCGCGTCCTCGGCGGTGTCTGTTTCTGGGAGGACGTCCAACGAAGCAAGCTGGAAGGGCATGTTGAACTGATGCTCCTGCAGGGGGACATCAGGGGGGGGGGGGCGGCGTTTCCTTCTGCGCAACTCAGCTACATGTCAGCTACACTCGGGCCTCGTGTCTGGGGCCCCATTTGTGGCCAGCCATGCAGCTTCGGCCACCAGTTGTAGGCCAGTCCAGGCTTTGTCCCAATCGGGCCTTTCGCGGCTGCAAAGCGGCCTGCTGAAGGTGGACATAAAGCCGGGGTAAAATAAGCACCGAGGGAGGAAATTTCACACCGTTCACACCAGCAGGGCTTTACCCCCCCCTACTCAGCTACACACATCTAGAGGCTCTTGGTGGAGGCAATGGGCCCGCCTTGCAGGACCCACAGGCCGCTGTCACCCATGCCCCCCCCTACACATTAAGGCTGAATCTACACTTGTGCCAGTTGCACCCACCTGCCCCCTACATACAGTGAGGCTGAACCTTCCCTTTCCCCTGTTCGCTCCTACCTAACCCCTGAATGCAGGGGGGCTAAACCCTCCCCTTCCCCCCTTTGCACCCCCCTGCCCCCTGCATGCAGCGGGGCTGAACCCTCCCCTCTTGCCAGTTGCACCCACCTGTGGTCTAGTGGTGAAGGCAATGGCCCCGCCCCTCAGCACCCGCAGGCCGCTGTCACCGAGGTTGGCCATCTCCAGGGTGCCCCGCTCCGAGTCCAGGGCAGCCAAGCAGACGGTGCAGCTGCCCGGCACCTGCACCTGATCCTGGGCGTAGGCCATGCACGACACCAGCTTGTCTGCGGGGGAGAGTGATGAATCGATTTATAGAACGCCTCAATGCCGGATCCATGCGTGCCGGATCTATGCGTGCCGGATCCATGCGTGCCGGATCCATGCGTGCCGGATCCATGCGTGCCGGATCCATGCGTGCCGGATCCATGCGTGCCGGATCCATGCGTGCCGGATCCATGCATGCCGGATCCATGCGTGCCGGATCCATGCGTGCCGGATCCATGCGTGCCGGAACAACTGTCAATTTTCAGGGGAGCAACAGATCAATGTATAGAGCAACACTAAAATGCTGGTGACACCAGCTGGGGTGAGGATCAGCACTGTGCCGATTACGGTCCTAACGGTGGCTGACTTTCAGTCACCGTACCTTCAAGGCAAATCCAGCTCCTTTTACTAGTAATTGACCGTAAGTACTTTCAGTACACGATTCCTGAAGTACGGTGCAGTGGCGCAGCACTGGCGAGGATACAACTTGGTACACACTGGTATATCTTAACCCATGCTGGGTCCCCTATCCCTGTTCCCGCCTCTTTCCCCCTCCACCTTTCTGTATCTTTATTACCTTAGTTCCGCTCAGCAATTTTGCATGCTTAATAAGAACAGCCCCCCTACGCTAAGGGACCACTAGCGGAGGCGCCAAGCTGGTGCATGCCGTAGTGATGAATTGGTGAGTTCGGGGTTTGGGCGGGTAAATCGCGGTAATTGAGACTGGCGATTTTTTTTTGCAGCATTTTACGTGGTGATACATTTGGTGAATCCAATCACCAATCGGTATCACCAATCTGTCTGATCACTGTGGAATAATCAGTGGCTGGAGGTGTGAACACAGCGTGTGAGGCAGGCTGGCAGGTACGCACATAGTCCTCCTGGTTCGTGCCTGAGGAGATGGTACGGTATGGCCTGTCAAGGTCACAAATAAAGACATTGAGCCCCTTCACCCCGTGGGGACTGGTGCGTGACAGTAAAACAAAAAACCGCATCTCAAGGCTGTATGAAAGCCCAACCTGTACCCTGGACATGCGGTACACATCACGCTAGGCTTTTTATTAGGTTTAAACGGTACTTTGGGGACTTGCAGGGGCAGTGCCTTACTCTCAGGCATTGTTGGGTTACTTTGGGACCTTGTAAAGGCGGTGCCATAGGCTTGTACCTCGCAGGCATCAGGCTGCTTCGGCAGGCTATACCTACTTACTCCATGCCCTACTCCTCCTCTGTCCTTCCCTCATGGCCTCCCCCCACACCTGTAGTGAAATTTGTTCCCACGCACCTGCGGTGAGGTTTGTCCCCTGCTCCCTCCCGACGGCTTCCGAGCATCGCTGCATGAAGGTGCGAGGGTACAGCGCTGGGTCCACGTTGTCCTCAGCCCAGCCACCCACACCATCGGCCACACCCAGGGCGGACCCGCCTGCGGCTATCATGAAAGCATCCTCCCCGCCTGTCTCCACCTAGGGGGGTGCAAGGCAGAGGGGGGCCTCAGAGGGGGGTCCACAGCGGCAGAGGCGTAGAATGAGCCTCAGCCTCAGAGACAAACTCAGCCTCAGCCTCAGCTGCAGAGGGGGGGGCAGTGGCACAGGGGGTGGGGGGGCAGTGGCAGAGGGGTAGGGGCCCAGTGGCAGAGGGGGGGGGCAGCCGCAGAGGGGGGGGGCAATGGCAGAGGGGGGGGGGGGGCAGCCGCAGAGGGGGGGGGGCAATGGCAAAGGGGGGGGGACAGCCGCAGAGGGGGGGCACAGTGGCAGAGAGGGGGGGGGCACAGTGGCCGGCGCCAAGCGCAGAATGAGCCTCAGGCTAAGCGGGTGCCTCAGTGGGCTGCAGGGTGGGCTGCCAATATTGCCTTGAAGCAACCTTCATAGTAAATTTCAGACTGATCCTCAGAGTGAACTAGGCAGATGTGTAGTCTCACAGTCAGCTGCAGATACAGACCTTCCGAGTCAGTCTTCAGGGTCAGCCATAGAGACAGCCTCACAGTAGGCTGCGCCCCCCCCGTCCCAATGCGGAAGCCACGCCCCACAGGAGAACAAGCAAAGATGTACGCCCGAAGCGTGGAATCAGGCAACCAGACAGGTCGGCTGGTATGCCCCCCTGGATCACCATGTCAGGCACCCCAACACCCCTAAACCCACCTTAGCTATATGAGGCATCATATGCGCTCCCGATACTAGTAGCAGGGGTTGTACCGCCTTTCGACCTGTCGCACTCGGCCGCTGCTGTTGTTGTTTTGAAGCCCCTGCCTGCTGCTGCTGGCTGCTGCTGACACCTGCTTCCGAGGAGGCCGAGCCGCGCTGCACCAGGGCCTACAAGCAGGGGTACAGCTCAGTCTAGGCAGGCAGGGGGGGCTGGTATGGGGCTGGTATGGGACCAGGCCTAGGGCTAGGGTGTGAAGTGTGTGGAGGGCCACGCTGCACTAGGGCCTACAAGCAGGGGTACAGCTCAGTCTAGGCAGGCAGGGGGGGCTGGTATGGGGCTGGTATGGGACCAGGCCTAGGGCTAGGGTGTGAAGTGTGTGGAGGGCCACGCTGCACTAGGGCCTACAAGCAGGGGTACAGCTCAGTCTAGGCAGGCAGGGGAGGCTGGTATGGGGCTGGTATGGTACCAGGCCTAGGGCTAGGGTGTGAAGTGTGTGGAGGGCCACGCTGCACTAGGGCCTACAAGCAGGGGTACAGCTCAGTCTAGGCAGGCAGGGGGGGCTGGTATGGGGCAGATGGGGTAAGCAGAGTGCTAAAAGGGGCAACAGGGTCAGAGGTGTGAATGTTTGAGGCCTGGTTGAGGGCGAAGGTGGAGCGTGAGCTGGGCTGGCTCGGGGGCAGGCTTGGGGCTGGGTCTTGGGCTAGGTTATGGAGTGAGTAAGGGGCCCTGACAGTGTTCCGTCAAACACTGGTGTGTACATGCTATTGGGGGGGCATCAGGTCTCCACCTCCTCACCTGCGTGCTCCTCATGATCTCACACTTGTGTGATGTAGAAAATCTCACTTGTGATATGTCGACTATCTCACTTTTGTGATGAAGAGTATCTCACTTGTGTGATGTAGAAGATCTCGCTTGTGTGATGTACACGATCTCGCTTTTGTAATGTAGAAGATCTCACTTGTGTGATGTACAAGATCTCACTTGTGTCAAGTAGAAGATCTCACTTGTGTGATGTAGAAGATCTCACTTGAGTGACGTAGAAAATCTCACTTGAGCGACGTAGAAAATTTTACATTTGTAATGTAAAAGATCTCACTTGTGTGATGTGGAAGATCTCACTTTTGTGATGCGGAAAATCTCACTTGTGTGATGCAGAAGATCTCACTTGTGTGATGTGGAGGATCTCACTTGTGTGATGCGGATGATCTCACTTGTGTGATGTGAAAGATCTCACTTGTGTGATCTAGAATATCTCACTTGTGTGATGTAGAAGATCTCACCTGTGTGATGCGGAAGATTTCATCCCCCAGCTCATCCTCAGATGGGAAGGCCGATGAGGTGCTGGACACGGACTTGGCTGCAGCAGGAGGGGCAGCTGGTGGTGGAGCAGGCTTACTACCGGCAGCATTACCACTGCTGCTGCTTGGTGGTGTATCAGAGGATGGGGCTGGGGGGTCCGGGACGGGCACGCCCCTGCCCCAGGATGAGCTGGGGGACCTTCCAAAGGTCTTGGGTGCAGCCTGGCTGCCTGTCCTCTTTGGCGGGGCGGATGCTTGAGATGATGCAGAGGGCGGAGCGGCAGCCGCCCTCCTTTCGTTCGGTAATGATGGCTGGGCGGCGGACGGTGGCAGGACGGGCGGAGGGGTTGTGGGGCGCGGGGGCGCAGGGCGCGCGGCCTGTTGCGCTTGCACGGGCGAAGGGGGGGCAGGTGCGGTTTGGCGTGGGGGAGGCGAGGCGTTCGTCCAAGCGCTGTTTCCGGCCGCAGCTGCCGCAGCTGAGGAGGGGATGACCCGTGGAGCAGGCGCCGCATCGGGCAGAGACGCTTCCTGTGCGGCTGCGGCTGCGGCTGCAGCGTACCTGCCTGCTGGCAACGGCGGGGCAAGGCGCTGAGGCAGGCCATCCACGCCTACCCTGGCCGTGCCTCTGCTGCTGCTGAGCGTGAAGTCGGGGTTCAGGGGCGTCATCGGAGCGATCGGTTCTGGAGCTGCAGCGCCAGCCGGGCGTTCCGAAGCTGCGGCGCTCCTGCCTGCAGAGGACGGCTCGGCGATGGTGCTGGTCCCAAACAAGCCGCCGAGCATCGCCCCGGCGGCTGCGGCCACAGTGCTTGCGGGCTGGCCTGCCTCCTTGCGTTGCTCAGCCGTGCCGGGGAAGGAGGTGGTGGTGGTGGTGGAAGGGGGGGCTGATGTTCCAGGCAGCGAGTTGAGCAGAGACCCTGCAGCAGAAGCCGCAGTGCCTGCCGGGGTGACTGCTGCCGCTGCTGCTGCTGCCGTTGCGGCCGCCATCTGATCCATCACAGACGCGGGGTTGAGCAGTTGAGCGGCGCTTACTTCGGGGAGCAAGTCCAGCAGGGCGCCTGCCGCTGCTGCGGCCGAGCTTGCATAGCCAAGCAGCGAGAGCCCATTCGCTTCGCCTTCCTGCCCGGGGGCAGTGGGAGAGGGGGCGGCGACGGAGGTGGCAGGCGATGCTGCAGCTGCAGCGACTGCGGTTGGTGGCTGGGGCGTCGGGCGCGGCTTAGCAGCAGGTGCTGCCTGGCCCCAGGGTGATGGTGGCGGCTTGAACTGGGCCTTGTGCTGATCCTGCTCGGCCTGCCTGCACCGGAAGTCGGGAAGCGCAAGGGCTGTGAGCAGGGACGAGTAATATTTTTACTTTTTGTAGCACTTGACCACCTTAGGGGGGCAGCCGGGCGGCCATCGCTGGCCTGGAGGGTGGCACAGCATGACTGGGCAAAGCATGCCTACGGTTGGCGGCACAAGAAGTAGGGTTTGCTTCATAAGGAACCTCTAGCCGCAGGTCGAGATGGTGTTGAAGTGCTGTCATGTAACAACGGCTGCGCTCAACAACCAGCATGGGCACAGCTTGCATACTGATGGCAGAAAGGGACAGGATATCATTTACACTCTACATAATATAATTTACGTTCTTCAAGAAGACAAAGCTCCCTTTTTTGTTATTCGGTTTGCAGCAACAAAGCCTCAGGTACCAGTATGTCATCTTCCGATACCAGTCAACGAGTTTTCACGAAATTTGAAAAACCCGACGAGACGCACATTGGTACCGTACAAGTGTCATGTCATTGTCCGTGTTTTTCCTGACGTTTGAATATGTTTCAATTGATTCCAGTTTTGCAGACCCCTTCCATTCTTTGTTATGCTTTCCTTCTTCATAGCTTAACAAGCCTATGGTTCATATTACCTGCGTTCTGTCTCTTCCCGTTCCGACATACACTCCAGCCGCAGCCGCTCCCGGGCCAGAGCTGCCTCCTGATCCCTCTGTCGCTCCTGCTGGGGGCCATACGCGGATCAGGCACAGGGTCGCATGCGGCCATGCGGGCCTCACATACCACTTGCCAGCGCCGGATGCATGGTGCATGCTGTTGTGAGCTGCAGGATGCATGGGCCAGGGGCATTCTGCTCTGAGCTGCTGTATGCATGGTGCAGGGGGCATGCTGCTGCGTGTTGATGGATGCATGGGCCGGACGCAGGTTGGCATGCGGGCGAGAGTGTGCGGCTTTTGCGTCTGTTGGCAGGTCCCGTTGTGGCTCAAAGGGACGCTGGGGACGGTGGACACACGAAGATCTCCTAGGTGCATCTATCTCCAGGCTTTGATCCATGCTCTAGGCAAGCTGCATCAATCCTGGCTGTTCATGTGGGTCGTGGGACCGTCCGATTTCATAGCATGGGGAGTGTGGGGACGCGGGTCTAAAGTTGGTCAAGCCATCCCTTTTTCCTTACTTGGGGCAGGGGGCTTGGGGTCATCCATGACTTGTTTCTTTCCGGGAATTGCAGCGTTCCGAGGGGTCCTGGGCCTGAGGCACCATTGCCCTTAGCCCCACTCTCCCATTCAAACTGACCCAAAGCTTGGCAGCTCTTCCCCACTTCCAACTTCTCCTGAAAACCGACCTGCAGCTGAACCCTCCTCCCCAATGGAATCCCCACTGCCCACTCCTCCTGCAAACTGACCTGCAGCTGAGCTGCCAGCTGTTCCTGTTCCTTTACGAGAGCATCCTGCTGCCTAGTCAGCTGCCGGGCAGTTTCCTCAGCTGCCATCTTCTCCTGCTCCCGCTCCTGCAGCATGGCCTCAAGGTCCTTGACGTGAATGGACAGGCTGGCCACCTCCGCCACAGAGTCCTGCACAATGGATTAACAACAGGTATGAAGAGTGAGGCATAAAGAGTGAGGCATAAAGAGTGAGATTTGAGGGTGTGAGGCTTGCGGCAGGAGTACAATGGAGCAAGACCTGAGAGCTGAAATACGTGCTGCAGGAGCCAAGTGAAGCAATAAATAACCAGGATATGAAAGCAGTGCAGTCATAGTTCATGTTGTCATACTTGCACAGAGGAAGAAATTTTAACCTGCACACTCTTCTACGCCAGCTCCTGCCCACCCAAATGCTAACCTGCACACTCTTCTGCGCCAGCTCCTGCCCTCCATCGTATGCCGCCCTGAGATCCGCCAGCTGCTGCGTCTGGCTAGACAAAGCATCTCGCAGCGCCTGCATCTCCAGCAACTGCTGCCGGACCTGAGAGGAAGCGGAGAGAGTGAGGGGTGGGAAAGGGTCAGGGGAGGGAGAGTGAGTGAATGGTGAAAGGGGAGCGAGTGAATGGGGTATGGGGGGCCAATGAGTAGATGAGAAGACAAGTGAGGGGGGGATGGATTCTATTGAAGCGAGGGTAGGGAAGGTGGCGAGTGTGTGGGTGAGGCTCCCTGATGAGGAGATCCGTCCACTACATACACATTGTGGGAGCAGGCATTCCGGTTCTCCCCACCTGGGTCGGCACTGGCCACGTGTGTGCATGGATAGCACACACACACCAGGCTTCCCTCTTGTGCTTTCTCCCTTGGCTTTCTTAGCTGACTTAATGTTTGCCGACGTGGCCGGGCCTTATTTAAGCAGGGCCCAGAGGTGTGACGTCAGTAACACCAGGGTTAACTTGTACGGAAATACGGTACTGACAAATGGACGCACTGGTCAGACAATGGCTGGTGCCGTGTTTCAGCACGGTACGGTCGTGTTAAACGGTGCGCTACGGTAGGGTAAAAAGTGCGGGATAGGGGCCCAAGCAGCCGCTCTGGATCACCCCCTTACCTGCACCGCACTGATTGTTGCCTGGGCTGCGATGCTCTGCTTCTGACTTGAGGCCTGGGACAGCGCCGCCTGGTTGGCCGCCAGCTGCAGCTTCCACCCCTCCTCCATGCTCCGAACCTGCATCAGGTGAAGCGGCCATGATCCCATGTCAGGTCCACACTCGAGGTGTCCGTGCAGGAAATAACTGTTCCACACTCGAGGTGTCCGAACAGGAAATCTGGACATAACTGACAATAACCGGTGTGGATGTAGAAGCCTTATAATGTCGGTGGCCGGCAAGCTATCTTCACACCACCTCTCCGTGTTGGAGCACTCCCTTACATCATCATTCACACCCGATTTCACCCTAATTCCCACACCATCTCCCCCACTTTTATTCATGGGGGCGAGGTACAGGTCAAGGACCACTGCAGCGATTATGCAACAGTGATTAGTTGGCAATCTCTGTGGAGGCGTACTGTCTCTTTGTATGTTTCTGGTAGGCAGGGAAGGGCTGGGGGTCAACCAAGGAGCATTTTTAGCCAGGCAGGGTATTTTCCGGCTGATCAGGGCCGGCCAGGGGCAAAGGGGGTCGAAAAGTGGCCGCGGCAGTGTGGACGAATTTTTGTTCACACTTGTGGCCTACAAGTTGTAGGTACCTCCTGCACCGCCGCTTGGCTGCTGCATGCCACTGACCTGCTCCGCCAGCTGCTGCTGAGTTTGCTTCATCTTTTCACGGTATGAAGCATCCATGGCAGCAGCCTGGGCCTGCAGGCATGGACACAGGGGAAGGGAGGAGTCAGCAGGAGCCAAAGTATTGAAGTAAGACAAAAAGATCATGACTAAAAGTTAGCACTTCTAAAACTTAATCCAGGCCCGCAGACAGGGACCAGGACAGGAACGCAGGGGCAGGGGGGAGTCAGCAGGAGCCCGAGCCAAGTTGCTCATCACCAGTAAACAAAATAGCATAATTAGTAGTATAGCAATCTACAAGCTAGACTCCAAGTTCTCCATTGTTCAGGGCACTGTAAGAAGTGTCACTCTCCATAAGATTCCTGGGCCTGCAAACAAGAACACAGGGGAGTCAGCAGGAGCCTTAATATTGAATTAAAGCAAAAACACTTGGAAACAAAAACTGGAACTCCTCAAGTTTGATCTATGCCTGCAGACAGGGATCAGGACAGGGACACGAAGGGATGTGAGCCAGCAGGAGCCTGTACCAAGGGATGTGAGTCAGCAGGAGCTGGGCTTTGCAGCTGGGTTGATGCACGGGTGCGGGCCTGATAGCACTCTATAGCTTGCTGTAGCGTTTTTTTGCAGCTGCTGCTCTGACAATAATTTCTCATATCTAGCAGATACCTGGTAAAGTTACGGAGCTGCTTTTGTTAATTTTGGTCCTAAGTCAGGAACAGGGGTTGATGCTCCCCCCCCCCATCCCCAAACTGGCAGCTCCACACCCCCCTGCATGTCCCCCCTACCCCCTTGACCCCCTACCTGCACCACCGTCTCCCGCCATCTGTCCCCCACGCCCGGCCGCAAAGCCCCTCACCTGCACCTCCGCCCCCCCCCCCCCTGTCTCCCTAAACCCCGCACCTGCATCTCCGTATCCCCCCCCCTGTCTCCCTGAACCCCGCACCTGCATCTCCGTACCCCCCCCTTGTCTCCCTAAACCCCGCACCTGCATCTCCGTATCCCCCCCCCTATCTCCCTAAACCCCGCACCTGCATCTCCGTACCCCCCCATGTCTCCCTGAACCCCGCACCAGCATCTCCGTATCCCCCCCCCTGTCTCCCTGAACCCCGCACCTGCATCTCCGTACCCCCCCTTGTCTCCCAAAACCTTCCACCTGCATCTCTGTATCTCCCCCCCTGTCTCCCTGAACCCCGCACCTGCATCTCCGTACCCCCCCTTCCCTGTCTCCCTGAACCCCACACCTGCATCTCCGTACCCCCCCCCCCCTGTCTCCCTGAACCCCACACCTGCATCTCCGTACCCCCCCCTTGTCTCCCGAAACCCCGCACCTGCATCTCCGTACCCCCCCCTTGTCTCCCAAAACCCCGCACCTGCATCTCTGTATCCCCCCCCCCTGTCTCCCTAAACCTGCATCTCCGCATCCCACCCTCTGTAAACCCATCCCCAACACCCACACCTGCGCTGCTGTGTCACACTCCCTGTCAACCTAATCCTGACCACCCCTGTCACTCTACGCCTAACCAGCTCACCTGCATCTCCGTGTCCCGCCGTCTGTCGCTTGCCGCCCGTGCCGCTGCCTCGCCGCTGTCCCGCTCCCGCAGCAGGTCACGCAGGCGGTCACGGATCTGCAAGGCAGGCCCGGGGCAGGGCACTATTCAATATTGGGTGCTTCAGCTACACTTTCAGCGACATTCTCATCTACACTTTCAGCTACACGTCAGCTACCATCCGGTCTGCAGCCGTGGAGGCTTGGTGCCGCAAGGCCAGTTGCTGCTTGCAGACAACCAATCCTTGCTAGAGCTGTCAAAATTAATTCCCCATCCACATACTTTAAGATCATAGCTAATAATCGTAGCAAACAGAATCATAGCGGAAGATCCCGGGACTCAGACACACGTGCAACCAACCTGTGTGGCCGTTGAGGCAGCGGCCTCAGGGCCAGCGGGCGGCCCGCTCCCCCCCTTGCTCCCGCTTCCAGATCCTGCCGCAGAGGACTTCGGCAGGCGCTGCAGGCGCGAGATCTCCGCCACCACTCCTCTGAGCTCCGTCTCTCTGTCCTGCAGCTCGCCACGCAGCGCCCGCTCCCGCTGCTGAGCCTCACCAGTCATTGCGCCGCGGTACACCGCCGCGGCATCTGAGATGACCTAGACATCAGGGTTCAAGGGTAAGGGGTAGGGGGACACCAGCGCCACTCGAGATCAGAGCTACACCTCTGTTAAGGTCTGGGGCACACGGCCGCAGCATCGTAGATGACCTGGACATCAGGGTTCAGGGGTAAGGGGTAGGGGGACACCAGTGCCACTCGAGATGAGAGCTGCACCTCTGTTAAGGTCTGGGGCACACAGCCGCGGCATCGGAGATGATCTAGACATCAGGGTTCAGGGGTGAGGGGTAGGGGGACACCAGCGCCACTCGAGATCAGAGCTACACCTCTGTTAAGGTCTGGGGCACACAGCCGTGGAATCTGAGGTGACCTGGACATCAGGGTTCGGGCTTGGAAATCGGTGGACACCAACGCTACTTGGGAATAGACCTGAGCTAGTTTAGAGTCAGGGCTTTGGAAGCAAAATGTAGCGGTCTGTATAAGGGTGGCACCGTGGCAGCAACGGAGCAGACCTGTGCACAAGGGTTCAGGGTAGGGGGTAGGAGGACACCAGCGCCACTCATGAGTAGAGCTGCACCTCTGTAAAGGTTTGGGGAACACTCCCGCGGCATCACTGCTGACCTGAGCTAGGCACCAGGGACAAGTTGTAAGGTTAAGGGTTGACTGCCACAGCATCAGAGTCCACCTGAGCCAGGTCAGGGCAGGCCTGCACCAGGGTTTAGGGTTGAGACCACACAGCACACACCTGAGCCAGGTCAGGGCAGACCTGCACCAGGGTTTAGGGTTGAGGCCACACAGCACACACCTGAGCCAGGTCAGGGCAGGCCTGCACCAGGGTTTAGAGTTGAGGCCACACAGCACACACCTGAGCCAGGTCAGGACAGGCCTGCACCAGGGTTTAGGGTTGAGGCCACACAGCACACACCTGGGCCAGGTCAGGGCAGACCTGCACCAGGGTTTAGGATTGAGGCCAAACAGCACACACCTGAGCCAGGTCGCGCTGCAGGCGTGAGACTGTCTGCGCGCCTGAGCCCTGCCGCTCCCAAGCCTCCTCGGCGCGGGCCAGGTCCACCCGCAGCTCTGCAGCCCGGGTGTCCAGACTCCTCGCCTGAACACATGAGGGGGCGGGGAGGAGAGGAGAGAGAGGAAGCGTCATTGGTGCTGAGTAAACCCATGTATGTGAACCCATGTATGTGAACCCATGTATGTGAACCCATGTATGTGAACCCATGTATGTGAACCCATCAGTGTGAACCCATGTATGTGAACCCATGTATGTGAACCCATGTATGTGAACCCATCAGTCCGTTTGAACTCTAAGGCCAGGTACACCCGCAAACCTGATCTCAACATTCTAAAGCCGAAACTATTTTTACCAGCAATTTCCTGGAAGACATTTAAAATACAAATAAAAAGGTTTTGTAATTATCTGTATGTGTACGTGGGCACAGCGACAGGACAGATTATCTACATCAGAAAATACTTGTGTGAAAGACGGTCTAAAACACGACCAAAAATATCTCGGGGAAAACAGATGATTGTGGTGTCTTGGTGCTCTTAGGGTGCCCTTAGGGTGCCATGGGCATCTTGGCAAATCAGACAGGCGTATGCTCCTACCTGCCTGCTGGACACCCAACAGGGGATGTGACGTGCAGGGGGGGAAACAGGGGGGGGGGGAGTCAGTTGTTGTAACATCCAATTGCAACACCTCAAACTCGCAACATCTCAAACTTGCAACACCTCAAACTCGCAACATCTCAAACTCTGAGGGAGCTACCTGCGCATGTGCCCCAGGATGATTTACACAGCTGAATTTTCAGTTTCCTCAGGGGGAAATTGACAGACGGGTGGGCATCAAGCAGGCACATGCAACCCTGGGACTGCGAGGCAGCTGTCTGTGGCTACCGTAGTTTTGCTTTGCCTTCCCTCACAATCAATGTTGTTTGGGGTTGAGGGATCCATTCATTTACTAGTTATCGATCATCAACATCAGTTTTTAGTCGAAAATTGAGAGTGTTTGTCGGCAGTTTGCCCTGAGGGCAGCATTTAAAAGAATTAGATTTTGATGCCTGAGGGAAGGCGAATAAAATCTAGTGTAGTCTGCTGCCCGGACTGTTGCAGCACCTGATTTCATATCATTGCATGGTATGTAAATGTACCATACACCGCTTTTGGAGGCTCATGATGTGAATTTTCCTCTACCTTCCTTTCCCCAAACTTCCTCTACCTTCCTCTAATCTCCTTCCCCCCACTTTCCTCTACCTTCCTCTACCTTCCTTTACCTTCCTTCCTCTGCCTTCCTCTACCTTCCTCTACCTGTGCTTGCGCCCATGGCTCCAGGCGCGGCGCGGCCATCTGATGCAGCCTCTGCAGCTCAGATTGACGTACAGCCACCTGCAAGCAGAGGGCAAAGAGGGAAGAAGAGGGGAGCACGGCAGCTTTTGAGCATCAGCACGGTTCCTGGGAAGAAACCGTGCGGCCTGCTGCACAGCCACCTGCAAGCACAGGGCAAAGAGGGAAGAAGAGGGGAGCACGGCAGCTTTTGAGCATCAGCACGGTTCCTGGAATAAAACCGTGCGGCCTGCTGCACAGCCACCTGCAAGCACAGGGCAAAGAGGGAAGAAGAGGGGAGCACGGCAGCTTTTGAGCATCAGCACGGTTCCTGGGAAGAAACCGTGCGGCCTGCTGCACAGCCACCTGCAAGCACAGGGCAAAGAGGGAAGAAGAGGGGAGCACGGCAGCTTTTGAGCATCAGCACGGTTCCTGGGAAGAAACCGTGCGGCCTGCTGCACAGCCACCTGCAAGCACAGGGCAAAGAGGGAAGAAGAGGGGAGCACGGCAGCTTTTGAGCATCAGCACGGTTCCTGGGAAGAAACCGTGCGGCCTGCTTCACAGCCACCTGCAAGCACAGGGCAAAGAGGGAAGAAGAGGGGAGCACGGCAGCTTTTGAGCATCAGCACGGTTCCTGGGAATAAACCGTGCGGCCTGCTGCACCGCCACCTGCAAGCACAGGGCAAAGAGGGAAGAAGAGGGGAGCACGGCAGCTTTTGAGCATCAGCACGGTTCCTGGGAATAAACCGTGCGGCCTGCTGCACCGCCACCTGCAAGCACAGGGCACAGAGGGAAGAAGAGGGGAGCACGGCAGCTTTTGAGCATCAGCACGGTTCCTGGGAATAAACCGTGCGGCCTGCTGCACCGCCACCTGCAAGCACAGGGCACAGAGGGAAGAGGAGGGGAGCACGGTAGCTTTTGAGCATCAGCACGGTTCCTGGGAAGAAACCGTGCGGCCTGCTGCACAGCCACCTGCAAGCACAGGGCACAGAGGGAAGAGGAGGGGAGCACGGTAGCTTTTGAGCATCAGCACGGTTCCTGGGAAGAAACCGTGCGGCCTGCTGCACAGCCACCTGCAAGCAGGATATGGAGTGGGGAGGACAGGAACGCGGCCAACAGTGGAATCATTGATCACTTGTTTTGTTCCTTTTGGGGGGGAACCATTTGTTCAGGGTTCATTTGTCTGGTTTCTTTGTTTTATTCAGGAACAATTTGTCAAGGAATCAATGTTTTGTTTCGTCAGTTGTGTTTAGTTTTGCAACTGCCAGTACTGCACCAAGGGCAAATCGATGCCTAGCCCCCCCTGGAGGCTGCCCCCACCTCGTCGCCCAGCCTTCCAGCCCGCTCCTTGAGCCCCTCCACAGCGCGGCCAACGTCTACTGGCACCTCGCTGCCAGGGCCAGCTCCCTGCCGCCCGCGGCCGCCGACGCCCCTGACCCTGCCTGCCGCCGCCTCCTGCAGCAGCTCCCTCAGCACGTCCCCCTTGAGCAGGCCGTCAACCTAGCAGGAATGCAAGCCAAGTTAGGGGTTCAGGGTTATCAGTGTTCAAGCCGAGTTAGGGTTTTAGGGTTATCAGTGTTCAAGCCGAATTAGGGTTTAAGGGTTGACAGTGTTCAAGCCGAGTTAGGGTTTTAGGGTTATCAGTGTGCAAGCAGAGTAAGGGTTTGAGGGTTATCAGTGTGCAAGACGTGCTCGGGTTTAAGGTTTATCAGTGTGCAAGCCGAGTTAGGGTTTAAGGGTTATCAGCGTGCAAGATGAGTCAGGGTTGAAGGGTCATCAGTGTGCAAGCCGAGTTAGGGGTTCAGGGTTATGTGAGCAAGCCGAGTTAGGGTTTAAGGGTTATCAGTGTCGAGCCGAGTTAGGGGTTCAGGGTTATCAGTGTGCAAGCCGAGTTAGGGTTTAAGGGTTATCAGTGTGCAAGCCGAGTTAGGGTTTAAGGGTTATCAGTGTGCAAGCCGAGTTAGGGTTTAAGGGTTATCAGTGTGCAAACTGAGTTAGGGGTTCAGGGTTATCAGTGTGCAAGCCGAGTTAGGGTTTAAGGGTTATCAGTGTGCAAGCCGAGTTAGGGTTTAAGGGTTATCAGTGTGCATGCCGAGTTAGGGTTTAAGGGTTATCAGTGTGCAAGCCGAGTTAGGGTTTAAGGGTTATCAGTGTGCAAGCCGAGTTAGGGTTTAAGGGTTATCAGTGTGCAAGCCGAGTTAGGGGTTCAGGGTTATCAGTGTGCAAGACGAGTTAGGGGTTCAGGGTTATCAGTGTGCAAGCCGAGTTAGGGTTTAAGGGTTATCAGTGTGCAAGCCGAGTTAGGGTTTAAGGGTTATCAGTGTGCAAGACGAGTTAGGGGTTCAGGGTTATCAGTGTGCAAGCCGAGTTCGGGGTTGAGGGTTATCAGTGTGCAAGCCGAGTTCGGGGTTGAGGGTTATCAGTGTGCAAGCCGAGTTAGGGTTTAAGGGTTATCAGTGTGCAAGACGAGTTAGGGGTTCAGGGTTATCAGTGTGCAAGCCGAGTTCGGGGTTGAGGGTTATCAGTGTGCAAGCCGAGTTCGGGGTTGAGGGTTAACAGTGTGCAAGCCGAGTTAGGGTTTAAGGGTTATCAGTGTGCAAGACGAGTTAGGGGTTCAGGGTTATCAGTGTGCAAGCCGAGTTAGGGTTAAAGGGTTATCAGTGTGCAAGCCGAGTTCGGGGTTGAGGGTTAACAGTGTGCACGTCAAGTTTGGGGCTGAGGGTTCACACTTAACAGTGTGCTAGCCAGGTTGAGCTTTTGGTAACGGCGCTGATGTGGCTACTTCCCCAAGCTGCGTTGTTTCCTGAACCTCATCGCCCTATGAGGGTTTAGTTTTACGGCATACCCACTGTTAACTCTTGAGGCCCTGGTCAGCCCCCCACTCCCAAAAGAGTTCCCGACCTTGGCGCTCGGCAACCCGCGTGTCGTTGCGACGTTGATATCAGTGTTTCGTTTTTCCGGCTACAAGTTCATCTTAAACAGGCCGCCAAAGGCCCGATTAGGACCAATCCTGGACCGGCCTGCAATTGGTGACCAAAGCAGTGAGGCTGGCCACGAATGGGGCCTTTGAACAGAGGCCGGAGTGTAGCTGACATGTAGCTGGGTCAAGAAAAATTAAACACTGGTAGACATGCTTGATCAGGTGTTCAGGTGGCCTAGTTTCAGTCGTTGAGTGCGCAAACAGCTGAGGGTATCCATCCTCTCTCTCACCTCTGTCCGCAGCTCACGCAGCTGCCGGTCCGCTGCTGCCGCCTCCCCCCGCACCCGCGATAGCTGTGCCTCCATAACGGTGCGCATCTTGCTCAGCTCCGCCCCACGCTCAGAGCCCTCTGCTTCAACCTGCATGAGGAGCAGGGGAGCAGGCGGGGCAGCAAGGGGTTGGAGGAACAGCGCCGCCGCCATGTTTTTTATTTTTTCGGCTTGGAGGCCACCTTGAGCAGCCCACCCCGCGGTCGCCAAAGGCCCGGTTTAGACCCAAACTAGTCCGACCCATGACTGGTGGCCAAAGCAGCATGGCTGGCCACAAACGGGGCCTCCAGTCAGAGGCTGGGAGGTAGCCGACATGTAGTCGAGTCACGTAAAAAGAAACACAGCTGCTCTTCCAATCTGCCATGTGGTGGGGCACGTCCTGGTCAACTCAGCCACTGGCTCAGAGCCCTCAGTCTGCAGGTGGATGAGGAGCAGGTACAAGCAATGTTCATTTTTCGTGATTCAGCTGCCTGTCAGCTACACTCCGGCCTCCGGCTGGAGGCCCCAGTTGTGGCTAGCTATGCTGTTTGGGCCGCTGCCTGTAGGCCGGTCAACTCGGCCACTGGCTCAGAGCCCTCAGTCTGCAGGTGGATGAGGAGCAGGCGGACTGGGGAGAGACTGCTGAATGACGGCAGAGTACAATATACTTAACACACTTCCGGTTTCATACGCCTTATAAAACACAGTTTTATTTCTTTTGTTTGGACTTAACAAAGTCCGGGAGTTAGGCAAAAAATGCCCCCCCCTACCCCCCAAAGTGTCCCAAGAAAAGCCTTTGGTAATCTTATGGGCAGAAGCCTTCCCCAAGAAAGAGGGAGCCCAACCCTAAAACCTGAGACGCTTACACAAAAGAACAGCCCAGGTGCGCAGGCGGCCCTCGTCGATTATTCACATAATTGTGCATCCCCGAAAATCCAGGCGTCATTACCAATATGATCTCTCCCACCGAATGTTTGTCAAAATAATGCTACAGACTAAGAGGGTCCCACGGCGCTCACGACACCCGCGGCCTCCGAGACAACTCAAAACGAAACAAGGGCTGGCGCTCTGGCGACAAGGGCCATGGGGAGGAAGTCAAGGGCCTCACGTCAAAATGCTGGCAGCATCATGCCCCCTGACACCCTGTGTATCCTCCCAGGAGTGTGACTAAGAGTGATGGTTGTGACTTGGAGTGATGTGGTATGACTAAGAGTGACATGGCGTGACATTGAGCCAGATAGCGCTCTTGAGATACCAGTGGCCCCAGAGGCACGACCAGCAGGCGCTCCCTCTTGATGCCCTGTTTACCCTCCCAGCAGTTCCATGCTAGTTCTACCACACCTTCTCGGCAGCTGCCCGCATCTCCGCCCGCAGTACATCCAGCTCCTCCTGCTTGGCGTTGTACATCCGCACCGCCTGCTCGGCAGCGTCTGCCATGGCCTGCCGGTCCCCGCCTGCCCGCTCCACAACCTGCACATGCAAGAGGCGTGTTCAAGAGCACAAGAGGGAGGCAGAAGGTTGTGTGTAGCATGCTTCAGCTACAACCCAGCTATGCAGGCACTTCCAGGAACGTAGTAAAGTGGTGGAATACGAGTTTACTGTGATGTAGCTGCTATTCAGCGCACTGTAGTATGAATTGCATTCCCTCAGTATTGTTGTTGTTTAGAGGTATAGGTATGGGATTGATTAAATTGCTAATAATCGCTTTTGTAGATTTGTTTTGCCTTTTCTCATAATTAACGTTGTTTGGGGTTCAGGGATCCATGGATCTACTCATGATCGGTTGTCGACGTCTGTTTTAAGTCAGAAATTTTGTAAGTCAGAAATATTTGTAAGTCAGAAATAAGTCAGAAATTAAGAGTTTTGGTCGATAATCTGCCCTGAGGGCGGCATTAAAAGGAATCCTTTTTTCATATCTGAGGGAAGGCAAATCAAATCTACGGTATGTTAAAACCAGTTTCAGTCATATACTCAGAGTTGCTGTCCATATTTTGGCCCGAGGGAAGCACTAAATTGTTTCATACCCGAGGGGAGGCAATCCAAATCTACGGTAACCAAACCTGCGGGGCATGGGGCGTACCTGATCCAGCATGTAAACCATTATGCTTTCCAATCTGCAGCCAGGAGCTTCCGGCCTTTATGGTTAAAAGAATTTCAAACATCCATGATATACCTCCCATGGAGTCCCATCTGCTCACAAACTTCCTTAGGTTGCACATTTCCTATGGTTCACAGTTTAGGCTCCCCTGTGCACCTCCTAGCCTACGGCACCCCTCCGCTGCAGATATCCCCGAGGCCCGCGGCTCCTTCTGCACCTGTCCCATCTCAATCCCCATGCACCTTAATATTATTTGCAGCTGCTGCAGCCCCTAGCTGACCACCCACCCTGGTTGGAGTGTGCTGGAAGCAGTGCTCCTTTTTACAACTTCGGCAGGCCGCCCAGCGGCCGCCAAAGGCCCAATTAGGACCAAACCTGGACCGGCCTACAATAAGTGACCAAAGCAGCAAGGCTGGACAGGAATGGGGTTTCCGGCCAGCAGCTGGAATCCCCTCTATGGTCGGGGTGTTGGAAGTCCCTATGCACCTCCCAGCTGCTCACCTCAGCGGCATTCCTCTCTGTCGCCTGCAGCTCCTCCTGCAGCTGCTGCACCTCCTCCCCGCGTGCATCCATCGATTTCTGCAGCTGCTGCAGCTCCTCCTCGCGCTCCTGGATCTTCCCTTGTAGCTGAGTCAGGCTCACCAGAGACGCCTTGGAGGCCGATTGGAGCTGGACGGGGGGGAGAGGTGGAAGAAAACCAATCGGTATGACAGCGCGCATCTGACAAACTTTGGGGTCCCCCACTGGGCATATAGAGACAAAACCATGAAGGACATCTCACCTGAGTCGCTTAGGAGGCCGATTGAAGCTGGAGGAGGGGGCGGGTGGAAGAGGAACAGTCCGTGTGTCAAAAACACACAAATTAGTCGGACATCTGACATCCGCGCTTCTGAAAAACTTTGGGGGGCTGCCTGCAGTGTTTCTTTTTTCGTGACTCAGCTACATGTCAGCTAACGTATACCCTGGCCTCTGGCCAGAGGCTCCAGTTGTGGCCAATCAAATAGCCTTGGGCATCAGTCGTAGGCCGGTCCTGGTTTTGTCCCTGCCGCGCCTTTGGCAGGCGAGGGGCGGCCTGTCGAAGGTAGACTCATAGCCGAAAGAGAGACACTGGCCGCCAGGCGGCCGCTACGAGCATATTGAGACCCAATTATGAAGAGGCATCTCACTGGTGAGGTAAATAGCAAGTGCAGGCATCGGAAGGTACTGTTATAAACATACGGACATGCTGTACATGTTAAGTTGCGGCAACTGCTTCAACTACCGTCAGTCCTCAATGCATGACAGACTCTCCACTGTTGGTTCGCTGCAGAGTGTCAAAGCAAGAACCAGCAGCCTTCTATAGGAACATGCACACAGACACTCAAGCCTGATGCCAAACCTCTCATTACTCGGCCAGCATGCTCCAATACCTCATGGCCCCGGGGCAGATGTGTGGACGCCCTTATAGCAGCAACTGCTCGTCACCTATCTCACACCCACCTTATACGGCCGATGGTACATCCTCCAACCTCATACGACTGATGGATTGATGGCTGGATGAGCTGATGCTGCAACAAGATAACCCTCACGCCCCGTACCCGCCAGTGTTTTTGTTTTCAGATTTGAACATACTTTTCGAGGAGCTGGCGGCGTGAAAAATGTAAAAAGTGTGAGCACCCCCTCCCCGGAGTTCCCACCCCGCCTCACCTCCTGCATCCTGCCCTCCACCTCCCTGGCTGTGCTTTCTGCCTGCTCGTCCCGCTCCGCCACAGACTTCTCCAGCTCCGCAACCCGTCCCTCAAGCTTTGCGCTGTATTCCCCCAGCTCCTCCACACGCCGCTCCAGTACTCGGGACTGAACCTCAGCCTGCACACACACACACACAGTCGCACACAGGGCCTCGAGGGTTCAGGGTTGAGGGTTAGAATTTCAGGGTTCGGGGTGTAGGGTTTAGGGCTAAGGGTCTAAAGAACCCCTCTCAACATATCATTTGCGCGTAGATGCCACCCCTAGTACTAAAGCCCTGAACAACACAGCCCTGGGACCAAGACTCGGCAAGCACACAGCCACACACACAGGGCCTCAAGGCTCAGCCAGCCAGTCAATCCTAGGAGGACAGGTGCTCCCTTGGCAGTTGGGAAGCCTCTCTTGGCAGTTGGGAAGGCAGTTGGGAAGCCGCCCTTGGCAGTTGGGAAGGCAGTTGGGGAGCCTCCAACTGCAGTTGGGAAGGCACTTGGGAAGCCTCCCTTGGCAGTTGGGAAGGCAGTTGGGAAGCCTCCCTTGGCAGTTGGGAAGGTAGTTGGAAAGCCTCCCTTGGCAGTTGGGAAGGTAGTTGGAAAGCCTCCCTTGGCAGTTAGGAAGGCAGTTAGGAAGCCTCCATTGGCAGTTGGGAAGGTAGTTGGAAAGCCTCCCTTGGCAGTTGGGAAGGCAGTTAGGAAGCCTCCCTTGGCAGTTGGGAAGGTAGTTGGAAAGCCTCCCTTGGCAGTTGGGAAGGTAGTTGGAAAGCCTCCCTTGGCAGTTAGGAAGGCAGTTAGGAAGCCTCCCTTGGCAGTTGGGAAGGTAGTTGGAAAGCCTCCCTTGGCAGTTGGGAAGGCAGTTAGGAAGCCTCCCTTGGCAGTTGGGAAGGTAGTTGGAAAGCCTCCCTTGGCAGTTGGGAAGGCAGTTAGGAAGCCTCCCTAGGTAGTTGGGAAGGCAGTTAGGAAGCCCCCTCATACACCCACCCTCCGCCCCCACTCCCTTCCCCCTCCCACCCCCCAATACCTCCACCCATTGTTCCCAGCATGCCCTGCGCGTGCCCCAGTTCCTCCAGCAGCTATGATGCCCCCTGCCCTGTCCCCGCCCTCCACTCCCTGCCCCCTCCTTACCCGCACTCCCTTCGGTCATCACCCACCATTCCCAACATGTCCTGCGCGTGCCCTAGCTCCTCCCGCAGCTGTGCAGCCCTCGCCTCCAGCTCCGCACGCAACCCCTCGGAGATCAGCAGCTCCTCGCGCCCCGCAGCAACCTCCACCTACAGCAGGGATGACGTTTTGGATACAACTCCACGAACGGCCTGATGGGAGGCAGTCTTGACCGGTCTACGGACACAGGCCGAAGCAGCATGGCAAGCCGCGCATAGGGCCTCAGGCCGGAGGCCAGGAAGTGGCTGAAATATAGCTGAATTTGAAAGGAGCTGAAATGTGACGGAATTAAATGTAGCTGAATTTAAGTTAAGCCAAGGAAAAGGCACTGACCTGCAGCTGGGAGTTCCTGGCCTCCTCCTCCCTCAATCGGTCACGCAGGGCAGACACCATTGCTTCGAGAAGTAGAACCTGTAAGGGGGAGGGGGGGCAGATTTGGTGTACAAAATATTTATCATGTTCACTGGTAGCGGTACCGCATTCAACCCTTACCCTCTCCCGACCTATGCCCTTAATCTCCCACCTAAACCTCTCCCGACCTATGCCCTTAATCTCCCACCTAACCGTCTCTTGACCTATGCCCCTAATCCCTAACCAAGCCCTCTCCTGACTCCCTTGGCCCGCAGCTCGCAAGTCGCAACCATTCTCCTTCTTTTGTGCATGCATATATTTCCCCCCACGGAGCCTGCAGAGTTGCATTGCCTCATAAGTAACGTTGTTTTGGGGTTGAGGGATACATTCAAATGCTAATTTTCGATTGCCGATGCCAGTTTTCAGCAAGAGATTGAGAGTTCGGGTCGAAAGTTTGCCCTGAGGGCACTAGAGCAGCACTCAAAGAAATCGTCTTTCATATCCGAGGGGATACAAATCAAATCTACAAGGCATATGACTGAGACTGGAACAATTTGATTTATATTTATATGAGCTAGAAGAATTCAAATCAATACTGCAGCAATCAATTATACATGTCACAAATGTCTTCACCCCTCAGCCGCCACCTAGCTTTCTCCCGCCCCCCTCCTTGCGGTGTAACTCTTGCAATGTGAGCTTACCCTCTCCTGACCCATACCCCTCATCTCACACCTATCCCTCTCCTGATCCATACCCCTCATCTCACACCAATCCCTCTCCTGATCCATACCCCTCATCTCACACCTATCCCTCTCCTGATCCATACCCCTCATCTCACACCAATCCCTCTCCTGATCCATACCCCTCATCTCACACCAATCCCTCTCCTGATCCATACCCCTCATCTCACACCTATCCCTCTCCTGATCCATACCCCTCATCTCACACCTATCCCTCTCCTGACCCATACCCCTCATCTCACACCAATCCCTCTCCTGATCCATACCCCTCATCTCACACCTAACCCTCTCCTGATCCATACCCCTCATCTCACACCAATCCCTCTCCTGATCCATACCCCTCATCTCACACCTAACCCTCTCCTGACACATGCCCCTCATCTCACACCTAACCCTCTCCTGACCCATGCCCCTCATCTCACACCTAACCCTCTCCTGATCCATACCCCTCATCTCACACCTAACCCTCTCCTGATCCATGCCCCTCATCTCACACCTAACCCTCTCCTGACCCATACCCCTCATCTCACACCAATCCCTCTCCTGATCCATACCCCTCATCTCACACCGATCCCTCTCCTGATCCATACCCCTCATCTCACACCTATCCCTCTCCTGACCCATGCCCCTCATCTCACACCTAACCCTCTCCTGATCCATACCCCTCATCTCACACCAATCCCTCTCCTGATCCATACCCCTCATCTCACACCTAACCCTCTCCTGACCCATACCCCTCATCTCACACCTATCCCTCTCCTGACACATGCCCCTCATCTCACACCTAACCCTCTCCTGATCCATACCCCTCATCTCACACCAATCCCTCTCCTGATCCATACCCCTCATCTCACACCAATCCCTCTCCTGACCCATGCCCCTCATCTCACACCAATCCCTCTCCTGACCCATGCCCCTCATCTCACACCTAACCCTCTCCTGATCCATACCCCTCATCTCACACCAATCCCTCTCCTGACCCATGCCCCTCATCTCACACCTAACCCTCTCCTGATCCATACCCCTCATCTCACACCAATCCCTCTCCTGACCCATGCCCCTCATCTCACACCAATCCCTCTCCTGATCCATACCCCTCATCTCACACCTAACCCTCTCCTGATCCATACCCCTCATCTCACACCAATCCCTCTCCTGATCCATACCCCTCATCTCACACCTAACCCTCTCCTGATCCATACCCCTCATCTCACACCTAACCCTCTCCTGATCCATACCCCTCATCTCACACCTATCCCTCTCCTGATCCATACCCCTCATCTCACACCAATCCCTCTCCTGACCCATGCCCCTCATCTCACACCTAACCCTCTCCTGACCCATACCCCTCATCTCACACCTAACCCTCTCCTGATCCATACCCCTCATCTCACACCAATCCCTCTCCTGATCCATACCCCTCATCTCACACCTAACCCTCTCCTGACCCATGCCCCTCATCTCACACCAATCCCTCTCCTGATCCATACCCCTCATCTCACACCTAACCCTCTCCTGATCCATACCCCTCATCTCACACCAATCCCTCTCCTGATCCATACCCCTCATCTCACACCTAACCCTCTCCTGATCCATACCCCTCATCTCACACCTAACCCTCTCCTGATCCATACCCCTCATCTCACACCTATCCCTCTCCTGATCCATACCCCTCATCTCACACCAATCCCTCTCCTGACCCATGCCCCTCATCTCACACCAATCCCTCTCCTGACCCATGCCCCTCATCTCACACCAATCCCTCTCCTGATCCATACCCCTCATCTCACACCTATCCCTCTCCTGATCCATACCCCTCATCTCACACCGATCCCTCTCCTGATCCATACCCCTCATCTCACACCTATCCCTCTCCTGATCCATACCCCTCATCTCACACCAATCCCTCTCCTGATCCATACCCCTCATCTCACACCTAACCCTCTCCTGACCTATGCCCCTCAGACGGCCTCAGCCCCCACCTTGCGTCGGGACTCCTGCAAGGCGAACCTGGCCGAATCTGTTTGTGTCAAGGCCACGTCCCTGGCCAAGCTCAGCTCCACCTCACGCTCACGCATGGACTCGCTCACTGCCCGCAACTCACTGTCCAATGCTTCGGCCACCTGCAGCGATACGAACAGGGTTTGTATGCAGGCTTCCTGGGTTTGGAGCTTTGGGTAACGTTCAATTTTGTGTTGAATCCAAAGGGGCACGAGGACTGACGTAGTCGACCATCTTGGATCCTGGGGGGAAGCAAATGGATTAAAACGGCAAAACACCTCCATGGACAGTGCATGAAGGGAGGGCTAGAGGCGGGGCAAGAGCCCAGGGACTGTTGTTGCGGGGCGGGGCAAGAGGCGGATCGTCGGTCGCAGGCTCCGTGGTGGTCGCCCGGCGGCCCCCCAAAGGCGGCCGCGTGCACCCTACAGTCGACCCCCATCCCCGTATCTCACGGCCCGCCAGCACCTGCAGCGCCTCGTGCACGTCCTGCGCCTCGCCTATAGCCGACCCGTCCCCGGTCCCCGCCGCGCGCCCGCGCCCTGCGCTCAGCTGCGCCTGCATCTCCTTGGCGGCCAAACGTGCCTGCAGCACCGCCGCCTGCATGGACCTCAGCTGCACCTGCTCCGCACTCAGGCCTGGCCTGGCAAAGGGCATGCAGGCGCAGGGCAGTACTTCATCTTGCATGGTTCAGGTGCATGGAGGCGACCTCATGCCATCATGCTTGACCTGGCATGCTGCTTAGGCTGGTATCTTCAGGCCGGTCAAGGTTTAACCCAAAATCCCTAATCAGGCCCTCGGTAGCCGTGGGGCGGCCCGCTGAAGGTGGTTATGAAGTCCGGGGGGGGGGACTCTGGCAATCTTGCGTGTAGGGAGGACATCAGCAGCCTGGGTCTCTAGTGTTTATTCGTTAGGGTGCTTCAGCTGCGTATCAGGTAAGTGGCGGCAAGCCCTGATGGTCCGCACCCCGTTGGCCATTCAAGGTCTGGACCATACAGACGGACCAGTGGCAGCCTCCCAGCAGGCCCCAGAAGGCGGTCTGGCGCACGCTAAAATAAACAATGCTCTGAGCTAGTGAGCTCACCTGTGCATGGTACGATACACCGCGGCGCCAACACCCAGCAGCGCCACTGCAGCGACGGCAATTTGGGCTTGAGCCGGGAGAGACTGTATCACGGCACCTCCCGGTGGAGGAGCCTGTGGCGGTGGTGGGAAAACTGGAGGTTATGCTGGGCGGGGTGCTGTAGTCATAGATGGTTGGTGCTGGAGGAACCTTACATCAGAGGTACCTGTACAGGTGTTATTTTAGTTTATGTACGAAATGTGATAGCACTGTGATCTACTGATCTTCCCGTCAGCTTGCAGGCATCCTGTGTGATAACAAGTTGCAATTTCCCACTCAACCTAACAGTAATAATGTCATGACACACTGGTGTAACCGGAATGTGCGGTAGGCTCTTCTACCACCAGATGCCCCCCTGATGGCAACCAGGGGCAAGGACCTGCAAACACAGCACACTCACGATTGAAGTCGCTGTGCTGGCACCATTAGAGGCTAGATTCTTCCCTGTATTTGGATGCATGGCAGGAATCAGGAGGTGCACCAGGGTGCTTCAGATCCCCAGCATCAAAAATGTGACATGCAAAGGGCCGGGCTCTGACACCCATGCATTTACCTCGGGTTTCGTTCTTGCTGGCTGTCGGTACCGACTGTTCAGACACTGAGAATTTTACGGCATGCACGGCAAGTGCTAGGCGCCTGCTACTTCGGCCGTTCGCGAGGATCCGTCGAGCATTGCCAGTCCCAGTAATGGCAGAGGAGGAGGCAGCAGGAACAGGTACGAACATCACAGAATAAATATGGACGCGGCAAGCGTGATGTGTGGTCTCGTGTTCATAAGTGGTACAAGGGCATCGTTCGAATTATGTTGGGCTTGGGAGCGGACAATTTGAAATTTTGCGAACCCAGTGGAGCACTGACATTGCCTAATTGACACTGGTAGTAAAATGTTGTAAGGCAGGCAACTGTCCTTTGTTTGGTCTGGGGGGGAAACTAACTCCTGAAGTCGGCATTCGAGGATTCGAGTCAAGAAAATGCGGACAAACCGAATAACCACCCGGCCAAAATCTCCGCGAACCTCAAAGCACACTTCCATGTGAAATCGGTCAGTGACGTTGGAGGCTCAGTTGATTAGGCAACAAATTGTTGCACTGTATTGACTTCCCAGAAACCTGATCTGGGTAGATGTCTGAGGAGGCCCCAGCTACGAAGCCCCAGCCGCTGGGCAAAGTGTCCGCACGGAAAGGAGAGGAGGACGATGACGATGATGGACCCATCGTCGTCAAGTATGCATTTCGCCCCCACCATGCCCGCGCGCAATCTCGTCCCGTTCTCGCATGAGCCAACGCATGCATCACGTGCCCCAAACATCAAAACGACAAAAAAAACGCTATTTCCACCTGCAGTAATCCTGATGTCTGTGAGCACATGACACTGTTAGTAGGTGCTCAAGCATCAAAATGACATGACTCAGAGCTTCACTTCACATCTATCCCCGTTGCTTGATTTTGCAAGTGTGCCCCTCTCTATACCACTTCCCGCAGATCCCTTATTAAAGAACCTGTAGGCCCTCCTGTTCATCCCACGTACGACATCAAGAAGGTGCGACATCAGAAAAGAAACACGGCATGTATGGGATGTACAAGGAGCAGGATGTGTGGGAAATAACGGGAGCGTCCATGCGGTCATGCAACAACGGGGACAGCAGTACACGCCTACATGCATTCCTGATTCACCATGCATGCAAATATGGCGCTGATGAGCGCGATTGTGCGCGTGTAGCCATGCAGCCATGCAACCATATGATCAAAAGCTCCAACTCTCCAAATTATCTTGAGCTCTCTGATCCTAGATACCCCCCCCTCATCCCATCTGCCAGGTGATCCGTGATGCATTGGCTGAGGACGCGGGGGAGCGCGGGGATGTGACCACCCTCGCAACGTGAGATCTGGGTGTTGTTACAAAGCTAATGCAACCACCCACAGCCTTCTGCAAAAGGGCCAGGCAGAGCGAACCGGAGGGAGACCACCGACGGTAATCGGAAAACAGACACGAGCCGGCCAGCATAAATCCAAGCAACAGAGAAGACAAAAGAAAGCACCAGCAAGCAACCAGGCACAGAAAGACAAACAAATCTGTGTGTTGAGGCGATGCATGCTGTTGCGCTCTTCTCAGAAGGGGAAGGAGTTGTAAGGCTCAACATGGCGTTCCTACATTCCTGTACTGATTTCCTCCTACCCTGATTTTCTCCATGCCTGGATTTAACTGATTTCTCCTCTCCCCCAGGGACACATGATACGGGCCGTTTGGGCATAAAATCCCGCATTGTCCTGTATTGTATCGATTCGGTCCACTACGGTGCACCGACTGAAATCCACACTCTTGTCCCGTTTTGGCAAAATAATCCCGTATCGTATTACCATATTCCGTAACCTGTGTCCCTGCTCTCCCCTGGATTCACCTGGACCTCTCCTCGCATTTTTTTATGTATTTTTTCTTCCTGTCCCCTTGTGTCCATTGATTTCCTCCCCCCCCCACCCTTCAGGATCCCGGAGGGGACACAGGCTGCTGCCACGCTTCTGGCCAAGGCTGACGGCATCCTGGCTGGGCTGGCCCTCGCTGACATGGTGTTCGGAATGGTAGATCCGACGCTGAAGGTACGTGGGAGAGGGAGGGAGGTACAGCTTTAGGGTAAGCAGAGATGGTGGTGAAGCCCATACTCTGGGTGTTTCCCTGGCCTTGGAAGCTGCAGTGTGAGAGGTACAGCTTAAGAGGCGATTCACACCTGACAAACTGAACCCCGGGGTTGATTTTGTCAGACCCTGGTCACTTCCTGATCCCAGCGGTAAGTTTCGATAAATCGTAGAACACAGAGCGCTGCGATGTTGAAAGTACATTGCCACTAACGGATATGAAACCGTCATGAGTTTGAGCCTAAACCCAGAAAGCAGCAAGGAGTATGCGTGTAATTGGTACAACGTTGTGAGAACTAGGTCGCTGGACTTCTCGTCAACAGACATAGCGACCGGTTGTACTCTGGTCTACCTGGTGCTGCGATAGCATTAAGGTTACTCTCAGTTACTGACAGCTACTGGTCACCTCTGCATGGCAGACCATGTGTGGCATGGCAGGCCATGTGTGGCATGGCAGGCCATGTGAGGCATGGCAGGCCATGTGAGGCATGGCAGGCCATGTGAGGCATGGCAGGCCATGTGAGGCATGGCAGGCCATGTGAGGCATGGCAGGCCATGTGAGGCATGGCAGGCCATGTGTGGCATGGCAGGCCATGTGTGGCATGGCAGGCCATGTGTGGCATGGCAGGCCATGTGAGGCATGGCAGGCCATGTGTGGCATGGCAGGCCATGTGAGGCATGGCAGGCCATGTGAGGCATGGCAGGCCATGTGAGGCATGGCAGGCCATGTGTGGCATGGCAGGCCATGTGAGGCATGGCAGGCCATGTGAGGCATGGCAGGCCATGTGAGGCATGGCAGGCCATGTGAGGCATGGCAGGCCATGTGTGGCATGGCAGGCCATGTGTGGCATGGCAGGCCATGTGAGGCATGGCAGGCCATGTGAGGCATGGCAGACCATGTGTGGCATGGCAGACCATGTGTGGCATGGCAGGCCATGTGAGGCATGGCAGACCATGTGAGGCATGGCAGACCATGTGAGGCATGGCAGACCATGTGTGGCATGGCAGACCATGTGAGGCATGGCAGACCATGTGTGGCATGGCAGACCATGTGAGGCATGGCAGGCCATGTGAGGCATGGCAGACCATGTGTGGCATGACAGACCATGTGAGGCATGGCAGACCATGTGTGGCATGGCAGACCATGTGTGGCATGGCAGACCATGTGAGGCATGGCAGACCATGTGTGGCATGGCAGGCCAACGTTAATATTCGGGAAGGCAAGCAAATTTATGGCACATGGTGGTGTGTGTTGTTCGCCCAAAGTGTGTGTCATGTCAAGTGATGATGAAGTTTGGGTCTTGAGTTTCTGTCGGGTTCATGGTGCATGTCAATGGTGTCACATGGCTGCAAGGTCTATGACATGACATTTTGAAAAATGCTTTATGGCACACGTCCTGGCCCTCCTAAAGGTCGCAGGCACAAGTCCCGGCCTTCCCGGAGATTGCAGGCACACGTCCCGACCCTCCCAGGGGTTCGCTGGCACACGTCACGGAGTCTGGCTTGTACCCCTTTGCTTGCACTGAAATTCATGCATGGTACTTCTGGCAATGCACCGCTAACTCTTTCTTTTACTATCAAGAGCCCTGGAAAGGGGGGAGTACGACTCGCTCAAGCGCGTCAAAGGAAATGTCTAGCTTTCAAACTGAAGCTACCGGCACACTACGGTGCATCAGCGATCCAACGTTCATCACCATTCCATGAAATCCCTGGCACACACATCAATGTGTATGAGTCAGGACAACGCTCTTTAAACAAAAGGGGAGCACTTGTACGCCTCACATGGTTGAGGGATCCATGCAATTACTAATTATCGATGGTCGATGCCAGTTCTCAGTCGGGAATTGAGAGATTATGTCAACAGTTTGCAGTGAGGGCAGCTTACGGTAAAAGTAAATCATTTTTCGATACTCGAGGGAAGGCAAATCAAATATATGGTATTGCCATGGACAGCATATTCCTTCAGAGTTCAAAAACATTTCCTCCACCCTTCACTCGGGACTTGCGACTAAGGAGCCTACTTACCTGTAACAGGGGATCTGTACGTTCGTTTACAGAAGGGGATGCTGTAGAACCAGTTTCAATATTTGTTTAATTAATTACTTTTTTGGGTGTGCGAACCAGTGCGCCTTGGGATAATAAACTAATTATTAATATCAGGGGTATGTGGCCAGTCAGTCTCGGGCCAAAACGACTGTTTGGGGTGTCTGTGGAGTAGTTTACCGTTACAAGTTTCAAAACAAATACACGCGTGCAAGAGCACGACTGATTGATTCAACATCTGTTCATTATTTTTTTACCGTGGACTGCCGATGCCGATGCCGATGCCAGGCATCAAACGAGGTTGTTTGTTGAGTTGACTAAACGTCGTGGCTACTGGGGGTGGCTACAAGCGTTGCACGGATTTCATGTACAGCTGTGTGCATAAAGCGCTGCGCAGACCTCAACTGTTTTTCGGACCGGCTGTGCGATACAGCAATCAACTACCGGTATTTAAAAAATTACAGTCGCGCGTGCACTGAGTGATGTGTTTGTTTCCTGCACGGCGATTCTGATCAAATATGCAACGTATGTAGGGGTGCGCGCACCCTATCCGGTTCTATGGTACTTATGATTAGGTTCCAATGTAACCGGTTCCCTAGCCTTTATCAAGGATGTTCAGCAGCGCGTCTGTGAATGAATGCCTGGACGTGAGCAGGGGCAGGAAAGTAGTTGCAGCTTCCTGGCCTAGGACGCCAGGAGGGAAGGGGTGGCTCCCTGAGTTCCTTCAAAGCTGACAAACGTTGTCTTGCATTAATTGGCATGCGCCTTTTTCTGCTTAAAATAGCTTTCATGACCCTGAACTCTTGGCAGGTGACGTGGAATGCCTGTGATGGCGGCGTGGTGAAGAAGGGCTGTGAGTTTGGCACCGTCACCGGTGCGGCGCGGTCCATCCTTGTGGCGGAGAGGGTGGTCCTTAACTTCATGCAGCGGATGAGCGGCATCGCCACAGCAACAAACCTCATGGTGCAGGTGAGGTGTTGGCAGATGGTGTTGCACGTGATGTTGCAGGTGAGGTGTTGCATGTGGTGCTGTAGGTGAGGTGTCAGCAGGCGAGGTGTTGGCAGGTATTGTTGCAGGTGAGGTGTTGGCAGGTGGTGTTGCAGGCAAGTTGGTGTTGCAGGTGGTGTTCCTGATCGCATGGAATCAGCAACAAAACTCATGGTGCAGGTGAAGTGTTCATAGGTGGTGTTGCAGGTGAGGTGTTGCTGGTCGCAAGGCCACAGGCAATCAAAGGGAGGGAGGGCAAGGGCTGACTCAAATAGTAACACAGCATTAGGGCCTGCCAAACTGAAAAGCCTGAATCTTCAGATCCAGATGCCTTACTGGCTTCTGCTCCAAAATCGCCTAATCCTACACTCACCATCATATCATGAGATCTGTTTTTTTAAGCTTTGGGGGGCTTTTGAATTCGCAGTGCATACAATTCGAGTCCAACAGGCTGTTACTTTTGTGCGCCTGTGTCCAGTCCGACATTCTGCTCGGCAGTGAACCTGGGATCCTCAAGCCTGCAGCATCAGCCAAAAGGTTAAAGAAGGAATCGCAAATGATGGATAGTCTGCAAGCAGACTAGGCCTACGCCCATTCTTAGTCGTCACTGTCGGAGGTTAAGGGATCAAACCCGCCACACGATATGCTCACCCTATCCCCCTGTCTATATTGCCGGGTTCACGTTTCTGGCCCCTCATATAGGAGGATGGCATGGCTGCATTATGGCCCAGGCTGTGTATGGTAGCTGGAATTGAGCCTAGTCATTCCCTACCAGCCCCACCCGGTTGAGCGTTCAGCAGGGCCCAGCAGGTATGCACCGTTCTAAACTTGTCACCGCCAGAGTCTCTCCTCCGACGCCATGCAAGTGCCCATCGTCATTCATTGTCTCTAAAGCGGGTACGTCACTAGGCTCATCTACGTTGGCTGCCACCTTAAGAAAGGCTCGATCGACAGGCCATACACGGCATTCATGCTGACTCTAGCCTCAAGCAAGCTTTCATAGTTGCCGAACTCCCTCTAAAGCTGCATCCCTCCAGAACTAGACATGATCAAACCAATGAATAGCCATGTAACTGTGCTGCAGTGTTACTCACTGAACATCAGTGGGGTCTACGAGCCAAAGGGACACCTCACCCTATCTATGTTGGATGAAACCTGGAACCCTAAATCCTGTATTTGTCAGATGAGGGCCATTTAGCCTTGAATCCTTTGTTACTGGGGCCAGGACTGGGGCTGGGGACACCCACGGAGGGCTTCTTGACAGTGTGTTGGGAGGCACAGGAATGATTCAATTTACTGGATGGAATTACTTGATCTTCTCTGATCACCCTTTCTCTTTCACTCTGAGCTATTAAGAACTCTGTGTGTCTAACCTTTCGGCCTGTCTGCCTGCCTGTCATTCCGGCCTGCCTGCTAGTCAACCCTTCTGGCCTGTCAGCCTGTCTGCCTGCCTGTCAACCCGGCCTGCCTATCAGTCAACCCTTTTCGCCTGCCAGCCTGTCCGCCTGCCTGTCAATTCGGCCTGCCTGCTAGTAAACCCCTGTGGCCTTACCATCAGCCTGGGCCTGTCCTCTCTTGTGACTTGCAGACTGCCGCACGCAGCAGAAAAGGCGCCAAGATCCTGGAGACAAGGAAGACCGTCCCTGGGCTGAGGCTCATTGACAAGTGGGCAGTACTGTTAGGTGGGCAGCAGGCAAACAGCACAGGGCAGGAGCAAATTTGCATTTAACAGATTTCAGCCACCACGCACTCACATCCTGGCAAACCGTCAAGGGGGTTCAGGGTTTTCTTCCGGCATCGTGAAGGAAGTAGTGTTGCTTGGGCCCTGTGTCATAGGCAGGTCTTACAGGGTCCGCACAGGGTCAGTAAGGCGACTCCAGGTGGTCGCGATAACGGTTTACCCATTTGAAGTATCTATCACTGAGCAGCATCTGCCCCCAACAGGCCTCTGCTTGCATAATTGGGAATGTGGTACTTGATGGAGTGCATCATGCTCAATGGAATCCACTGCTTGAGAGCTGGACCCACCTCCCAGGGCAACAGCAAGAGGTGTCAGTAGCTGGACACGTTTGGCTTGACCTCCTTCCTTGCATCCCCATCCCACCTCATGGGCTCCCCCTGACCCTCACCTCAGGTGACGGCCATAACAATTACCTTCAAATGTTGCACGCCCTCTACTCTTATCCCCATCCCCATCTCGTAACCTCCCCCATTCAAATTTGAAAGGTAATCCACACCTCCCCCCGGCAACGGGGAGAATCATTGCATGAGTCTGTAGGATCCCTCGTCCCGAGGGTCCAGGCCTTGGTTCGAGGGGGCACTTGTTGGTGCTCTGGATTATGGTGGATGATCATGGTATGAATCATGCATATGCCATGGTGGAGGCATGCAGGAGCAACCATGCATTGCCACGATCATGGCATGAATCATGCATATGCCATGGTGGAGGCATACAGGCGCAGCCATGCATTGCCACGATCATGGCATGAACCATGCATATGCCATGGTGGAGGCATGCAGGAGCAATTAGAAATAAAGGGGTTGTAAGTGAACCGGTCGTGGTCATAGCCTTACGCGACCTTCCCCATGCAAATGAACTCCTATACTGGTGTGCAGGTGGCGGCCACAACCATCGCATGGGCCTGTACGACATGATGATGATTAAGGACAACCACATCGCGGCGGCGGGCGGGCTGTCAGAGGCGGTGCAGCGGGCCGACGACTATATTGAGCAGCACGGGTTGCAGGTGAGGGTGCGACACTGCTACCGCCTGACCCTTAAAAAGGGCGTTAAAGTGGATGTGTACTTGAAATCTCTCTGGCGGTACAGTGGGGTCATGACTGCATCGAGCAACGCCAGCTGCAGGCCAGTGTGCGTTTAGTGTGTCAGACCACCTTCAGCAGGCCGCTTGGCAGCTGCAATAATGGGGACCAAACCTTGACCGGCCTATGGCCCGAAGCCGCAGTCCCTGGGGCTTGATACTAACAAGCCCCCCGGCCGTGGGCTGTGATGCAGCTGACTGTGAGCTGGATTTAGATTTCATTTGCATCCATCGGGAACGAAACATTTGTTGATTCGATGCTCTGCCCTCAGGGCAAAGTTTCGACCAAACTCTCGATTTCCGACAGGAAACTGGCGTGGACAATTGATCATTAGTATGTCCATGTACTGGTATCCCTCAACCCCAAAGAACAATAATAACAAGAGAAGGCACAGCAAATCTACCGTATTCTGCAGTCGTGCATTTCCTGACTGACGTGAACTGTTCCACCTTTTCACCCTTGACCCTAGGCCCTTCCACCTTCACCCTTGACCCTAGGCCCTTCCACCTTCAACCTGCAGGGCATGCCAGTTGAGGTGGAGACGCGCACCCTGGAAGAGGTGGATGAGATCCTCGCTATCATCAGGTGGGGGCGAGAGGACGAGAAAGGGGGAGAGTGGAGGAGGGGGGCAGGGAGGAGGAGGGAGGTAATAAGGAGAAGGGGGGGGGGGGAAGGAGAAGGGGGGGAGGGGGGGGGGAGAACGGTGTTGGTAACGGGGACAGGAAGCCAAGTGGTGGCATGTGTGGTCATTGAATCACCCAGTACGAGGGGTGTGAATCAGGGGTATGAACCAGGGGTGTGAACCAGGGGTGTGGGTGTAAACCAGGGGTGTGAACCAGGGGAGTGAACCTGTGAGATGAAGCTGCACTTGTTACTGCCTAATGTCCTGTCCCGTCTGTCGTCCGGATTATCTGGGAGGAAGACAGACTTCACACAAGTCATCATGGAGAACATGGGTGTGAATCCTGGTATGAAGTTGTGTTCACCCCTGCTTCTCTCGCTGCAGGTCGTCTGAGAGGAAGACAAATGTCACGCGAGTGATGCTGGACAACATGGCACGACCTGATCCGGAGGCTGAGGGCGGGGTGAGAGACAGTAGGCACCTGACTACTGCATTGTTAGGAGGAGCCAAACTCCTAGCACGCCCACAATGAAAGGAAACGCAACAGCGCCACCCAGCATTGACGGACAGGCTGGCCAATTTAGATTTTTTTGTCGTCCCAGTTGGTCTCCCCACAAGTCCATATAGCAATATATTTATATATCATATATAATTTACACTAGCGTGTGTTTTCAGGTCAACGTGTCAATGCTGCGTGCGGCGGTTGCGAGCATTAACGGTGATGTGGAGACGGAAGCATCGGGCAATGTCACCATGGCCACGGTGGGTGCTAGGGCATTATCATGATACATGGCTCGATTCCTGCCAGTAATCGTAGCTTTAAACTGCTGCTGAGAAGTTAAGATGTGGAAACAAAGGCAAAGCAAAATGTGTTAATGACGGAACATCTCTGGGCAAAATACGTGTGCTTTGGTGAGTGCCCATGCCCCGCTCACAGACCGCTGCTATGGACATAACGGCCATGCTGCAAAGGCTCGGCCGCATGGGCGCCCGACTGTCTGGTCAGGAGGAAAATAAACTTAAGGCTAGAGGAGAAAGGAAAGGAACAGACGGGTACTTTGGAAATGTACTGGCTTGAATTGCACGTGCAGGCGTGTGAGTTGGACCGGGCCTTTGATTGTCATTGGGCCTTTGATTGTCACCTGACTGCAAGTGCCGCTACTTCCCTCTCAGGTGTGTGTCATTGCCTCCACTGGGGTGACCTTCATCTCTGTGGGCGCACTCACGCACTCGGTGCAGGCCCTCGACATCTCCCTCAACGTCATGCTCATGGTGGACGGATGAGGCTGGCAGGGCTTGAGGGTTGACAAGGGTGCAGGGTTAATGACGTTACGCCTCTGGGCCATGCTGTAATGAAGCTCGGCCACGTCGGCAAACAGAAGTCAGCTAGGAAAGGCAGGGGAGAAGGCACAAGGGGAAAGAAAGGATAGTAAGTTCACCCACCAAAGGGTGCAGGGTAGACAGTCGACGGAGTACAGCCTAAGGAGCCAAATGGCATCTATGATGTATTTATTCGGGTTCGATGAAGCGCTCATGGATCGTTTTGTTTTATTTGGGATTTCCTCACACCTTTCATCCAACCAGGTAGCATCTTAATCTAATGCTGTGGGTTGGAGAACAGTAGCGGCCTAGAAGCTACCATTTTCAGAACCGTTGCCCAGGCCCCCTTCGGCTAAAGGCCGTGATGTAGCGGACAATGTTCATAAAACACCCTAAATTAAACAGTAATAGGGATAAGCGACAGTTAAACAGCTCCAAGTCAGCGCAAGACAGATCTTAGAGCTCGGCAGCCGCTGATCGGCGCAATACCGGTGACCAGCCCATACCTGCGTGCATGGCCCACGGCCCAGATATGGAGTTGAAGCGTGTCCAAAACTCGAATTAGTGGCCATCATTCGGCACGTGAGCGGCAGCACGCAAAAGGCCATGCAAGGTAGAGAGGTGCCTCTGGCTTCCGCGCTGCACTGTATCCACCACATGGCCGCCAAGGTGTGTCTGAGGCATCATATGCCGACACACATCCGGTCATTAACCTATCCGGTAGGCGTCTGTCTATGCAGCGCCTGCAGCCAACTACGATGATGTGGTGTGGGCCACCGGTCACCTCAGGCCGCTGCACTGCCTGAAGAGCAGGATGCAGTCAAGCTTGCACTACTTCACACATTTTAAAACACTTACACTCACTTAAGTTTCGCCCACGCATCACTCAGTTTTACACATACTTACACAATTTCACCCAAACTTTCTTGTTTCCTTCTCAATTTTCCTAGGAGGCGTCCAACCGAACTCGTTTGCACCCACGTCATGTTTTATGGCTGGGGCTAATCTTCTACACTATGGGGTTCATTTCCACGCTACTGCTCGGTGGTTGAGTGTTGGTTGCTTGCCCAGGGGGGTCACTGGTTTTCGCTCGCTGTCCTAGCGTATTTAGTGCCTGTACCGGTTTACGGGCACAAGTCCCATGCATCAAATGTGATGCCCCATTGGACTGTAAAAACTTCACAAAACTTCACACGCTGCTGCCAGCGTTGTTGGGCTAGGAGAGACGGCCAGCGCGTGGAGGACGCGTTACATGCTTGCTTCCAAGTTCCAGTGCCCCAGCGTGCAAGATCAACTCAGGAGGCAGGGATGGGCAAGCCCCCCTGACGGTGCTAAAGACTTCCACGCTTTGTACTAGGGCAGACTTCGGTGGGATACCCTGGTTTTTGTGGAGGATGTGGGCGATGGTAGATATATGCTTAGTCGTTTCAGAGGCTGGGGCTTCTCTTCTCCAACTGTTTGCCTAGCCATTTGTGTGTCCCTTAAGTCCTTAAATTAAATCCCCTTTTAACAGTTTTTCAGACCTTAATCTAATTTTTCATGATTGAGCTATTGCGGCCGTGGTGAGTGGTTGTTGGTCGTGTGCCTTTCCTGTTCCTGCTCGCCTTTTCTCAGCTGACGACGAGGGCCACATGCGCACCCGGGCTGTTGTTTGTGTGTCAGCGCGAGGGGGGGGCAAAATAAAGTTATGCACCCCATCACCTTAAGTTGTAGAGCTTGACGAGATCTTTCCATATCTGGTCTTAAAATTGTTTTTGGCCCAGGGGGCTGGGAGATACGGAGGGGCAAAGTGGGGGGGGGAGGGGGGTAAGAAAACAAAGGCCTTTTTTGGATTTTTTTATTTCTTTTTTTTAAACATCGGATTGAGACGATAGCTACACCGTTGCATTCCTACTGTCATTTGCTACAGATATGCATCATAAAAAATTAACACAGAATACCAGACCCTTCCTGGCATGCAATTTTGGCATGGGGGGTGCCATGGCTCTGGAACCACATGCATGGCTGTGCGTACACCCATTATGGACTCACACAGTGTAGCTGCATTGGTAGTTGCTATGAAGTAAGCAATGACAACCTGCTGTGAGCATTGTTTGAAGGTCTTAAAATTCACAGACAACCCAGTGGCCCTAAAGAATCACCAACAGGGGAAAGAATGCAAGAGAGGAGCTGAGAAGCTGGCAAGGAGCACTCGACGAAGCGACAGCGCACAATCACATCATTATATTACTCTGCTACTACTGGCTCCTGCTACTCCTTCAGCTCTTGCTCCGGCTGCTGCTTCTGCCATCGAGCATGCGGCTGCCGTAGAGCCTCTCGCTCTAGCAACAGCTGCTGGTCCTGCTGCTGAGGCTTCACCCGAGAGCCCGCAGCAGCAGCGCCTATCTTTGGATGTAGCGTCCCAAGCGACCCCTGATGTTGTGGTGTTGCGACTTGCGAGAGCTTTCCAGCTGCCCCGGCTACGCACCTCCTGTCGGCCGACCCTTCGTCGCAAATTGGCCATTTGCGGCTCACAGGCCCTGCCATCAGGCCTTGCCTTTTAAGTTCGAGGAGTCTGGTCTGCGGTCTGTGCCGGTGTCCACCAATCCCTGCACCAACAGACCAGTGGCTTGCACCATCTGCAGGCGCATCGCGGACACCGTCCGCCCTTATGTGTGGAGCTATCACTTTCTAGATCACGTGGAGTCAGCCCACCCTGGTCAGGAACTGACGGAGGCAGATGTGACGAGATATGCCATTAGCGCTGAGGAGTTTGAGGGGGTGGTGGGCAAGGAGGTCCCCAAGAAGCAGAAGGCCAAGCTTCTGAAGGTGCACGTCAGCACGCTCACGTTAGATGCTAGTTTGCTGCCACTCGTGCGAGAGTCCTCTCGTTTCTGGAGCCTCATGGTCTCTAGCGTGGATAGGTAGCTGACAGGTGGTAGCAAGAGCATTGGTATATTCTTTTGTTTCACCACTTGACATTTGTGAACCATCTACATTTATCAACACCATCAGAAGCGCACTGTTGAGCTGATTGAAATTGACCCCGCTCCCTCCCATAAATTCAGATTTTTGACTGAGAAATTAAGGTTATACTAGGTTCCGGAGGCGGGGGGGGGGGCCCTCGTGTCAGCGTCTCAGGTTTCTAGGGTTGGGCGGCCGGCCTCACACCTTGTAAAGTCAAAAGAAAAGCACCTGCGGACGTTTGTGTGTGTCGGCACATCGGGACGGGAATTCAAGGGTTGGGCGGTCTAGACAGCCAACCTCATTTTTAGTCGCAAATTTGCTTGAGCCTCCGGTCTTGTACCGTTAGGGGTTCTGGGGTTTTTGTCCCCAACTCCGGTGCCCAACTCCCCATTTGCCCGGGGGTGGTCGCTTGCCCATCGGCAACACAATGAACTGCCAGCACATTGTATTATGATGCGGGTGGTTATGATGCGCAATTCAATAAGTTTTGGATTGCACATGTGTTGTCAATTGTCATGCACTCATGCAGTCATGCGGATATATGGGAGGGCCAGGGGCACCTATGTGTGTGGTTACGGTGACGTGAGATGCATGGATATCTCTCGATCGTCAGCTATGATCGTAACGAAAGGGATGCGATTCTTCGGGGTGCATGCGTGAACATAATGTACCCACGCCTCACATTGTGTGAACACCTTTTGTACCGGTACCAACATTTGCCGTTTGAAACCGATTACCGGTAGTGCGTGTTAGTACGTGTTAATGAGGGGCCAAAGCATGCCTTCGGAGAAATTCAAAGGCTAAGATTCCCTGCTGCGAAGCTGGCGTGTTGTACACAGTTTCACGATCCGTGAGAGATCCGTGCCGTGCCGTCCCCGTGCCGTCCCGCCCGTGCCAGGGACCTGTCAAGTGGAAGACAGCCGAAAGCTTCTCGGCACCATGCTCTGAATGTGTTAATATATCTCAGTCGAATACAGTAGCGCCCATTTTAGCGCCTATACTAACTCGAAACTGCCCGCCAACGCGTGCAAGCTGGTCGATCGGCTTCATGGACGAGGCACTGGATCGCGATTACCAGGCGTTCTGCGTTAAGCGAGCGCTGCACAGTAATGTGAGTATTTCTCCGCATGCAGCTCTCCAAAAAATGTTGCCGATGCTATGAAATTCGACGCATGGCATTATAATCGCCGTCAAGTTGGCACCGACGCCCAGCCATGAACTTTCTGCCCCCATGAGCTTCTTGCACACTTCTGTCGCCAGGATAATGATTTTTGTCTGCATGGGTTGACAATCGCAACATGCTGACAGGGTGCTCATGCAAAACTCCATGCTTCTGGATCTACCGATGCAAGCGTGCTGTCCTCCATGCAGGGTATCCTTGAGTGATTCGCATGTGCCCTTGAGATCTCAAGGTCTCCCTTCCCTTAGTAGCCTCAGGCCATCCTGCTCAACGCCCTCCTTCAGCGTAGATCCACCATGCTGCTGGATCCAGCATGCTGCCGGATCTACCGGTGCATGCCGTACATCTTGTACTTACCATGCAGCCTGTTCCTTGCACAGAGTGTGCGGACGTGAAATCTCGTGCCCCCTATCAGCCTCACTGTTTGCCTCTTTCCTGCCCGACGCCCTCCTTCTGCGCTCATCCGCCATGCAGCAGCCCATGAATGCATGCAAAGTATACAGGACTGGACTGCATGGATGTATGCAGTCCAGTCCTGTGTCATACGCATGCATTCCAGTCCTGTTTACTTAGCATACATACCATTATATCACATAGAGAACAATCCTGCAGAGTAGGCTTGTGCCCATCAGATGTTGAGTGCTCCTGTTGTTGTTACAAAGTTGACGCAATGACCCACTGGTAAACCTTAGACCCTGTTCCACTTGCAGCCTGAGGTAAACCCTAAACCCTGTTCCACCTGCAGCCTGAGGTTAACCCTGAACCCTGTTCCACCTGCAGCCTGAGGTAAACCCTGAACCCTGTTCTACCTGCAGCCTGAGGTTAACCCTGAACCCTGTTCCACCTGCAGCCTGAGGTAAACCCTAAGCCCTGTTCCACCTGCAGCCTGAGGTAAACCCTAAGCCCTGTTCCACCTGCAGCCTGAGGCTCCCCTGTCTGCCAATGGCCCTCCTCCAGCGTTGATGCGCCATGCAGCCACTAATGGATCTCACCTTTCTTCTAGTTCCTACATCATTTGCCCATGCATCACGTCTCGTGGCCTCCCTTCTCGCAGCGACCAGAGGCTCCTCAGCCAATGTCTCTCCTGCAGCTTTCATCCGCCATACAGCAAGCAATGGCTCCTCCCCTCCCCCCTTATTTACCAGACCACCACTCTTCATTTAAACTGGACTAAACGTATTCTTTCATATTATTTCACATGCTTTCACATGCTTTCTCAATATTGGCTCTCTACTTTCTGCAGGTCATCGTGGTGCTTCCAACAGGTATGTGGTCTTGGGGGGCTGAAATACATGTTTTTTGCCCCTCCTACTCTTGCAATACAGCAGCATGCAGTTCCGCCCTGCTGGGGTGCTCAGCCAAATCCAAACCTCCGAATTACCGGTACAAAGAAACAATGCAACAGGAAACGGGAAACTCGGGAGGCGGGCCCAAGGGCCAGCCCTTTGATATACATCTTTGGTGGTGGATGAGGTTCAGGAAAAGGGCGAGAAAGAGGTGCCACACTACAGCCACAGTGATGATTTCTACTTGGGACAGCATTGGGAAGCAGGCAGCTGGTCTGTGAGATTATCAGTTTGTACAGGCCAGCAGAGCATCACATTTGATGCCTTAAGTGGTGTCTGCCTCCTGTACATCATTGCAGTGCTACCCACAGCTGAGTGCGTTGCCTCAGGGTGGAGGGCAAAGACGTTGGAAGCAAGATGTTGCTTTGGAGGAAAGGCAAACACGAGGGAACTCTTTTCTCTTTGCGTCCACTTATTTTCTCGGGTTTGCAAGGAGGCCGCTCGCCGACTCTTGCTTTGCTCCCCACGCGGGACTAATACCTTTCCACTCATTGTCCCCCATAGTTCATACCTTCACCCCCCGTCCCTCCTCCTGGAGTGGGAAGACCCGCTGTCCATCTACTGCTGATTGAGCTCATCCCTTCCCCCTCCCTCCTCCTCAACCCCTCATTCCCCTCCCCCTCACCCCCCCATTTACTCCCCCGTCCCTCCTGGCAGGCAGTCGGAAGACCCGTATCGCTGTCCGTCTGCTGCTGCTTGAGATCTTCCCCCCCTTCCTCCCCCCTCCCTCCTCCTCAACCCCTCCTTCCCACTCCCCTCTCTCCTCTCAGGAAGTGGGAAGACCCGTATTGCTGTCCGTCTTCTGCTGCTTGAGCTCAAGCGGTTCCAGGCCCAGGGCAAGGTGTCAGTGTTCTTGGCACCGACAGCAGCGCTGTGTATGCAGGCAAGCTGGGGGACATGGGAACAGGGAGCTGGGCAATCAAGCATTCTTGCAGGGGGCACAAAGGGCTTGGCGAGCAGGCTGGGGTGAAATGAGGAAGAGAGTCAGGGCATGCAAGCTGGGGGGCTTCATGGGCAAGGTGTCGGTGTTGTTGGCACCCACAGCCGCGCTTTGCATGCATGCGAGCAGGAGGGGCATGGGGGCTGGGCTGGCAGGCAGGGGGGGTGGGGAAGAGGGACTGGGCGTGCAGGCAAGCAGGGGGGGGGCATGGGGGCTGGACGGGCAGGCAGGGGGAGTAGGTCAGAGGGACTGGTCATGCATGCTGGGGGGCTTAATGGGCACGGTGTCGGTGTTCTTGGCACCCGCAGCCACGCTTTGCATGCATGCAAGCAGGAGGGGTATGGGGCTGGGCTGGCAGGCAGGGGGGGTGGGGAAGAGGGACTGGGCGTGCAGGCAAGCAGGGGGGGGGGCATGGGGGCTGAACGGGCAGGCAGGGGGAATGGGGAAGAGGGACTGGTCATGCATGCTGATGGGCTAATGGGCAAGAAGCTGGTTTCCTTTGCACTCACAGCATCGCTTTGCATGCATGCATGCAAACAGGGGGGGGTATGGGGGCTGGACGGGCAGGCGGGAAGGTCTCAGGGTGTGGCTGCAGTGCGGTCGTCTTCATACAACCTGATGCCCATCGTTATTGCTCCTCGTGCAAGATGCCAGCCTCTTACATCAAGCGGCCGTGCTTAGACGGGCAGGCCTCAGAGTGCGACTGCAGTGTGGTAACGGAGCCGTTGGTGACTCTGCCTTCATCGCCATAAAACCCAATCTTCACACTTGTTTATGTTGATTGAATTTCGTGCCTGATGCCTGCCTCGTTCAGCAAGCGGCGGTGTTGAAACGGGCAGGTCTCAGAGTGCGGCTGCAGTGTGGTAACGGAGCCGTTGACGATTCAGCGAATTTGACGGGGCTGCTGTCATCTCAAGCGGGGGGCCCCAGGTAGGTGGAGAGTGAAGTGTGACTGGTCGGGGGCGCTGGTTTAGTAAAAAGTGATTGGTCGGGGGCACTGAGAGCGTGAAGTGTGACTGGTCGGGGGCGCTGGTTTAGTAAAAAGTGATTGGTCGGGGGCACTGAGAGCGTGAAGTGTGACTGGTCGGGGGCGCTGGTTTAGTAAAAAGTGATTGGTCGGGGGCACTGAGAGCGTGAAGTGTGACTGGTCGGGGGCGCTGGGTTAGTAAAAAGTGATTGGTCGGGGGAACTGAGTGGGTGAAGTGTGACTGGTCGGGTGAACTAAGCCATTCAAGAGTAACTGGTTGGGGGCACTGGGTTAGTAAATAGTGTTTGGGTGGGGGCACTAGGTCAGTGAAGAGTGATTGAGTGGGGCACGAGGTCAGTGAAGAGTGATTGAGTGGGGCACGAGGTCAGTGAAGAGTGATTGAGTGGGGCACGAGGTCAGTGAAGAGTGATTGGGTGGGGGCACTAGGTCAGTGAAGGGTGGTTGGATGGGGGCACTAGGTCAGTGAAGAGTGATTTGTCATGGGGACCATGTTAATGAAGAGACTATTTAGGGGCATCGGATAAGTAAAGAGTGACTGTACACGGGTACCAAGTTAGTGAAGGCTGAAGAGTGACTGGCGGGGGTGCTAAATTAGTAAATGGTGATGGGAAATGTCACTTTTAGCGTCCCGATAGGGTTTAGGCAGTTTGAGTTTGCAGGGTTTCACGGTATTGACCCATAAACCCTGTCGTAACAAAGCGTGCTGATGACACAGAGGCTGGGCATTTGAACAAACTTGTGAGCTTCACCCAGTCTCACATCCCCCCCCCCCCCCCTCCACCCTCCTACGCCCCCTCAACCCCTTTGCCCCGCCCCCACACTTACCCTCCCCGTGCTGTCCCCCCTCCCCAGCCCCCTTCCCCCCTACCTACCTGTGACCCCCCTACACACCCTCACCCTGAACCCTAAAGCCTAAATGCGCTCTCCTTCCGTCCGTCCCCAGCCCGGCGCCTGAAAGCCCTTCGCGGGGCGCGAAGCCTGCCACTTCCGCTGCTGCCACTGCCACGGCTCCTGCTGCTGCTGCTGCTGCTGCTGCTGCTGCTGGCAGCCCAGCCCCAGCCGGCGTACCTGAGGCCTTCCGGGGCAGCAAACGGGCGGTGCTCCACAGCGCCCAGTGGTGGCAGGCCCTGCTGAGTCAGCCGGGCAGCGTGCTGGTCGCCACCCCGGCAGTGCTGGTGCAGGCCCTGGTGCCCGGCCATCTGAGAGTAAGTGGACGTGGATTGTGTGCCTGACCATCTGAGAGTAAGTGGACGTGGATTGTGTGTTTGACCACCTGAGAGTAAGTGGACGTGGATTGTGTGCCTGGCCATCTGATAGTAAGTGGACGTGGATTGTGTGCCTGGCCATCTGATAGTAAGTGGACGTGGATTGTGTGCATGGCCATCTGATAGGAAGTGGACGTGGATTGTGTGCCTGGCCATCTGAGAGTAAGTGGACACGGACTGTGTGTTCGGCCACCTGAGAGTAAGTGGACGTGGGTTGAGCCATTGCGTGCCCTTAAATCTCAACTGCAAACTGCGAACTGCCGCCCAACTTGACCTGTGGTTGGCGCCACCGTCAACCGACTTCAAGCCCTGAGCATACCACCCACCCTAACCACCCCAACCGCCTCGGTCACGTGCATGCAGATGAGTCAGATCGGGCTGATCGTGATGGACGAGGTACATAGCTGCGAGGGTCAGCATCCGTACAGGGTTCTAGTGCGGGACTTCTGGGCCAGGGCGGCGCGGGGCCGCGCAGAAAGGCCCAGGCTGCTGGGATTGACGGCCTCGCCCGTGCAGGTGAGCGCGGGCATTTCAAATTTAGATTCAAAATTTGAATGCAAGTTAAGATTGTCGGTGCGGCGTAGGGCTGCGCGGAAGGCCCAGGCTGCTGGGTTTGATGGCCTTGCGGGTGCAGGATTGCGGGCCATTGAAGGTTCAAATCAGTTTCGAATTCAAACTAAACAAATGATGAATTTAAGGGACGCAGCGTTGCGCAGACATGTACAGGCTGCTGGGTGTGACGGTCTCAACCCTGCACCCATGCGGGTGCGCGTGGTAGCCGTGGAATTTCCAAACCACGGTTCCATATCCAGCATCGCGTACTGGTACTGGTTTTAAAACCCAAGGTTTCAAATCCATTACCGGTATCAAATACCGGTATTCAAATCCAAGGTTTCAAATCCAGTATCAAATACCGGTATTCAAATCCAAGGTTTCAAATCCAGTATCGTATGCCGGTATTTAAAACAAAGGTTTCAAATCCAGCATTGAATACTGGTACCGGTTTTCAAAACAAAGGCTTCAAATCCAGTATCAGATACCCGTATAAAAAAAGTTTCAAATCCAGTATCAAATCCAGCATCGAATACCAGCATTTCAGGTCCACAATTGTGAAATCTGTGTTATCTTTTTCCTGGCTTGTGTACAGGTATGCAGAAGGGCGTGGCGTCCAGGGTGCGGGCCTGCGTGCGTGTGCATGTCTATGTTTGTAATATAGTTGATCTTTATTGTTTCAGCCGATGCGCATCCATCCTTACAGTTTTTTCGAAAGGGCCAGGCAAAGAATACGGCGGAGACTGGAGAGGTGTCAGTAGGGAAGTGGGAAGGGTTTAGGGCGAAGGGTTAAGGTTCAGGTGCTTCTCTCCAGGTTGGTTTGGTTTCTCGGAGATCAGCGGCCGTGAGATCAAACAGGCCTTGGATATAAGAGCCAAAAGATATGAATCAAACTCAGCCTGGGATGGATGCACTGCGCTATGCCATTATTGCTGATTGTTTACAGCCCAGCGGGACCTCACAAGTGGTTCTTGGCTGCAGATTCTGAATAAAAAGGGCGGCTGCCCGCAATAGCGCTGGGGTTAAGGGTTTAAGATTTATGGTTCAACCCTGCAGGTTCTGAATAAAAAGGGCAACTACCCGCAATAGCGCAACCCACTTAACGCAACAGTCTTGATGCCTGCCTGCCCGCCTACACACCCTCCTCCAAAACACACACTCATAGACAAAAACAGCAGCACACCACTGCCTACCCGTACCGCCACAGCCTTGACCCTATGTTGCTTGGCTGCAGGCTCTGAATAAAGAGGGTGGCGCAGCTTATGGGCCGTGCAGCCTGGAGACGGAAATGCAGGTATGAAAAACACAAGCCTTTCCTTGGCTGACACTGGGCATGCATGGGGCATGGGGCATGGGAGCATGCATGGGGCATGGGAGCATGCATGTGGCTTGGGGGGATGCATGGGGCTTGGGGGGATGCATGGGGCATGGGAGCACGCATGGGGCATGGGAGCATGCATGTGGCTTGGGGGGATGCATGGGGCTTGGGGGGATGCATGGGGCATGGGAGCGTGCATGGGGCATGGAAGCGTGCATGGGGCATGGGAGCATGCATGGGGCATGGGAGCATGCATGGGGCATGGGGGTATGCAGGTTGGAATGTTTCTGTACCGAGTTCTTCAGGCGACGCTGATCAGAACAGCCTGCTGGGGTCTGCTACACGATCTGTCACCTCATGCAGTTGTACGTACATTTTGTTTAGTCGGCGCTCCACAGGTGACTCTTATTACGATGCCGGACTGAAGTCCACTACACGCCCTGGTGTCCACAGCAGCAGCATCTAGTGATGGATGATCTAGTGACAACAGGGTTTGACACCCTGGTGCACACAGCAGCAGCATCTAGTGATGGATGATCTAGTGACAACAGGGTTTGACGCCCTGGTGCACACAGCAGCAGCATCTAGTGATGGATGATCTAGTGACAAACTGACAACAGGAATTGATGCCCTGGTGCACACAGCAGCAGCATCTAGTGATGGATGATCTAGTGACAACAGGGTTTGATGCCCTGGTGCACACAGCAGCAGCATCTAGTGATGGATGATCTAGTGACAAACTGAGAACAGGAATCGATGCCCTGGTGCACACAGCAGCAGCATCTAGTGATGGATGATATAGTGACAAACTGACAACAGGAATCGATGCCCTGGTGCACACAGCAGCAGCATCTAGTGATGGATGATCTAGTGACAAACTGACAACAGGAATCGATGCCCTGGTGCACACAGCAGCAGCATCTAGTGATGGATGATCTAGTGACAACAGGGTTTGATGCCCTGGTGCACACAGCAGCAGCATCTAGTGATGGATGATCTAGTGACAAACTGACAACAGGAATCGATGCCCTGGTGCACACAGCAGCAGCATCTAGTGATGGATGATCTAGTGACAAACTGACAACAGGAATTGATGCCCTGGTGCACACAGCAGCAGCATCTAGTGATGGATGATCTAGTGACAAACTGACAACAGGAATCGATGCCCTGGTGCACACAGCAGCAGCATCTAGTGATGGATGATCTAGTGACAAACTGACAACAGGAATTGATGCCCTGGTGCACACAGCAGCAGCATCTAGTGATGGATGATCTAGTGACAACAGGGTTTGATGCCCTGGTGCCCACAGGAGCAGCATCTAGTGATGGATGATCTAGTGACAAACTGACAACAGGAATCGATGCCCTGGTGCCCATAGCAGCAGCATCTAGTGATGGATGATATAGTGACAAACTGACAACAGGAATCGATGCCCTGGTGCCCACATCAGCAGCAGCATCTAGTGATGGATGATCTAGTGACAACAGGATTTGATGCCCTGGTGCACACAGCAGCAGCATCTAGTGATGGATGATCTAGTGACAACAGGGTCTGACGCCCTGGTGCACACATCAGCAGCAGCATCTAGTGATGGATGATCTAGTGACAACAGGAATCGATGCCCTGGTGCACACATCAGCAGCAGCATCTAGTGATGGATGATCTAGTGACAACAGGAATCGATGCCCTGGTGCACACATCAGCAGCATCTAGTGATGGATGATCTAGTGACAAACTGACAACAGGGTTTGATGCCCTGGTGCACACATCAGCAGCATCTAGTAATTGAATTAACTCTAACAGGATCCGATCTCCAGCTTGTGTTTTTTGGTTCAGTTTTGAACCCTCGCATTGAGAGCATTTTAGCATTGAACATTTGAGTACCGGTGCGGCACTTTGCAGGCCACCCTCGCACTGAGAGCTTTTAGCATTGAACATTTGAGTACGGCACTGTGCACGCCACCCTCGCACTGAGAGCTTTTAGCATTGAACATTTGAGTACGGCACTGTGCAGGCCACCCTCGCACTGAGAGCTTTTAGCATTGAACATTTGAGTACGGCACTGTGCAGGCCACCCTCGCATTGAAAGCATTTTAGCATATAACATTTGAGTACGGCACTTTGCAGGCCACCCTCATCACCACGCCAGACTGGGGCCCGTTGCACCACCTGGTGCCCAGAGCAACGGAGCGGATGCAGCTGTACCGCCGCTCGTACCAACGGCATGTACCGCAGGATGTGTGCGACCGTATGGCTGATGCAGCGCTGGAGCTGCAGGAGGGAGCCAAGGTCGGTGTCATGATCAGTCAGGAAATATTCAAATGTTGATTTGAATTAGGTTAAGGAGGATGCCAAGGGGGAGTGGGGAGAGATCTGGGTGGAGGTTGCGTTTGAACTCGGTGGGCAATATTTATAATTGAATCAGAACCAGGAAGGGGAGCGGGCCAAGGTGACGGTCGAGATCTGGATCCAAGTTGATTCAAGCGAGTGGAAATTGAATTCAAAATCGAGCTGGATAGGAGAGGAAGCCACGGCAACGGGAAAACCTAGATTGCTAATATTTTACATCTGCTATACTGGGTCGGATTCAAATTTGAATTCGAACTGGCTGGAGAAGGGAGCTAAGTTCAGCTACGAGACCCACATGATTAAGCCGTGCATTGGATTCGAATTTGAATTCGAATCTGTGTCAGGTGTCTTAGAGGTGCACCCTGTTCCTGATGCTGCCACAAACCCTTTGATTTAGGTTCAGGGTTTTAAATTAAAATATTGCGGATCTGGTGCGCAGGGTTTAGGCATGCGTCACATGTCTATAGCCAAGGATCCCCAATATAAATGTGTGAGGCATGTTGTGTACTTTTGTACTTATGTACTGCATGTCCCTGTCCATGATGTACTGCCCAGGTGCTTCAGAAGGCCTCGCAGTACAAAGAGCTCCGGACCGTTCTGCTGGAGCAGCAGCAGCTGCAAGAGCAGTACGCCAGCTCGGGTGCTGGAACCTTCTCCCTGGACTCGTGCATGTCGGGGCTTCAGGTGGCCCTCGGATCCAATTACTACAAGGCCATGGCACAGCAGGTAGGAGTATTCCTCCTTCCATTCTGGTTGAATATTTCCCCCATGGGGTATCCAATTACTACAAGGCCATGGTTCAGCAGGTAGGAGTATGTGTGTTCCTCCTTTCACTCTGTTTAAATATTTCCCCTTATCTGGTATGGGTGCCGGAACTTTCTTCCTGGACTCTTTAAAGTGGGGGCTGCTGGTGGCGCTGGGTTCGGATCGCCACAAATAGGCCATCATACATCCCAGTAGGAAAGTGTTATCTACCTCATGCACAATGTGTATCCTGGTTGAATATTTCCCTCATTGGGTATGGGTGCCGGAACTCTCTCCCTGGACTCGTACAAGTGGGGGCTGCTGGTGGCGCTGGGGTCCGATCTCTATGAGGCCATCATGCATTAGGTAGAAAAGTGTTATCAACAGTATTTTATTTCTACTATGGGTGCCGGAACTCTCTCCCTGGACTCATCTATGTGGGGGCTGCTAATTGTTAACTCCGGGGGTCCAATCGCTATGAGGGGGCCACGGTGCACCTGTCAGAACGATTTGTTACCCCCCTCTTCTTTCTGGGCATTGCCTCCGTCTCGTATCGGTTTAGCTTCTCTCAGGACACGTGTCAGTGGGGGCTAGTCACTCGCGCAGGTGGAGACCTGTTGTCCTGCTTGAATTATGCTTATCGTATCCACTATCTCTGCATCGGTTGGGGACTAAGTCGGACTGCCCCACTGCCTTATCCAAGAACCATGTCTGCCGTTGCTGTATTGTCTATGTACCGCCCCTGCACCATCCCTGTACCGCCTGTCGCAGGCTGGCGACTTACTGTACTGCCTGCGGGAGCTGGGCCTGTGGGCATGTCTGGTGGCCTTTGAACACGTTATGCTTTCCGCCGTGGATCAAGTCCTGGAGAACGACGATGGGGAGGACATCGAGTCGGCGGCTAGGGATGAGGCCTTGTGCGCTCCGGCAGAGGGGGAGGCAGAAGCAGGAGGAGCAGAAGAAGGGGCAGCAGAGGAGGGGGCGGGCCAGGTGGGTGGACGAGCGATGTGGGGAACGGTGTTTATGTGACAATGGTATGCCTTTGGTCCTCACCGGCTGCTGAATTTGCTGTACAAAAGCAGGCAGGGAGGGGGTCTGTGACAATGTTGTTTCTTTGATCCTGATCAGCTGCTGAGTTTGTCGTGGCCAGCTGATCTGGTGCGTGACGTAAGTCAATTGGTGTGAGCTGCACAGTCAAGTCCATACGAATGCTCCTTCCTCACTGAAGAGAGTGATTCCTGAACCCTTAGTGTTTAGCCCGAAACATTAGTCCTGAGGAGTTAACCCTAAATCTTGACTCTAAACCAGTGTTCCATGCAAAAATGATGGGGAGAGGAGGAGGAGGGGTGGGGACAGAGGGTTCATGGCTTTGCTACTGTTCTGCTGCATGCTTTTGGGGGACAGAGAATGCTGCAACCGTATCCTGCCCATGTCCATTGCTTGGCATCAACGGGCGGTTAGTATGACCAGGAGGTCCCTCCCTCTATAGATTCTTGTTGAGCAGAAACAGATTGCGAAATGTTGTGAAGGGTTTTGAATTGTTGTGAAATATTGTGAAGGTTGTGAATTGTTTTGAAATATTGTGAATCGTTGCGAAGGGTCGTGAAGGACTTTTGCATTGCCAGTCTTGATCCTTGCCCCTACCTTGTCAGGAGGGTGAGGAGCAGGAGGAGGAGGCGGAGGAGGAGGGAGACAAGGGAGAGCCCTCCTGGATGGACACCCTGCCCTGGCTGGATCAAGACGGACGCCCGGTCAGTGGGGTGGCGATGAGAAAGAGGAAGGCGGAGGTTAGGTGCGTGTGAGAAGCGGGGAGGGGAGGCATGGGGGGAGCTTGATTCCTCAACCCTGCCTTGATTGGATCAAGACGGATGCCTCGTCAGCGGGGAGGCAATGAGAAAGAGGAAGACGGAGGTTAGGTGTGTGGGAGGTATGGGGGAGCACCTCGATTCCTAAATCCTGCCCTGGCTGGATCAAGACAAACGCCCGGTCAGCGGGGTGGCGATGAGGAAGCGGAGGTTTGTTTTTCCCTCCCTTACGGGTACTGAATTCGTTATTTTCTTCTGTTCTGGTGCGTTGCCCCAAGGGTATCTCCGGTTTTTGCTGTTTACACACAGTATATTTAAATTGCCTCTTTTCCTTAAAAGTAACGTTTTTAAGGGGGTGGCATCCATTAAAATGCTACCAGTAATGATCGATTTTTAGCGCCAGTTTCAGTCGGACATGCAGAGTTGCGGTCATTGTTTTCACTCGAGGGAAGCATACGTTAGACAATCAGGGTTGAGGGTTTAGGGAAGCATGCGTTAGACAATCAGGGTTAAGGGTTTAGGGAAGCATGCGTTAGACAATCAGGGTTACGGGTTTAGGGAAGCATGCGTTAGACAATCAGGGTTTAGGGTTTACGGAAGCATGCGTTAGACAATCAGGGTTACGGGTTTATGGAAGCATGTGTTAGACAATCAGGGTTACGGGTTTAGGGAAGCATGCGTTAGACAATCAGGGTTTAGGGTTTACGGAAGCATGCGTTAGACAATCAGGGTTACGGGTTTATGGAAGCATGTGTTAGACAATCAGGGTTGAGGTTTTAGGGAAGCATGCGTTAGACAATCAGGGTTAAGGGTTTAGGGAAGCATGCATTAGACAATCAGAGTTACGGGTTTAGGGAAGCATGCGTTAGACAATCAGGGTTAAGGGTTTAAGGAAGCATGTGTTAGACAATCAGGGTTAAGGGTTTAGGGAAGCATGCGTTAGACAGTCAGGGTTAAGGGTTTAGGGAAGCATGCGCTAGACAATCAGGGTTGAGGGTTTACGGAAGCATGCGTTAGGCAAACGGGGTTAAGGGTTTAGGGAAGCATACGTTAGACAATTAGGGTTTAGGGTTTAGGGAGGCATGTGTTAGACAATTAGGGTTAAGGGTTTTGGGAAGCATGTGTAAGACAATTAGGGTTTAAGCTGGAGGGAAGGCCACTCAAATCTACGGTATGGTACCTCGTACATTTGTTTTTATGCCAACAGAAATATCTGGCCTACATTGGCGGAGATGGGGAGGTCCCGCCCAGGTCCTGAGCTTTCAAGGCAGCTGCCGCACATATTTCCATACTGAATTCCTCATGTTCCCGTATGTCAACATTGGGTTAAGGATACAAGATACATGGTTTGCCTCAATCTGCGGTTCCTCCATATCTATGAACATACGATGAACGATGCAAGTATATGTATGATTGTATGGTACTTCAGATATTGATTCTTCTGTCCGCAGGAAGCTTCAGTCGTTTCTGCTGACTGAGACGGGCAGGTCCCGGCCCGGTCCCGGCCTCGAGGCCGCGGCCGCGCTGTCTGCGTTGACCCGCATGGCCATGGCGCTGCTGCAGCTAGTGGAGCCTATGGAGGGGCCGTGGGACGAGCAGGCTGCAGGGGCCGAGGACGACAACGAGAATGACTATTTTAGCCTGAAAGAAGGTGCGTTTTGTATGTGTGTTTGCTTGCCGTTTTGTGTTTGTGGGCAGAGTATGAGGTTGGTTGGCAGATGGGCTTCATGTTCCCATCTCTCATTATGAAATGCTATGGGACGAGCGGGCAGTTGGGGCAAAGACGGAGATGTATTGTTCACCCTGCAAACAAAGGTTGGTGAGTGCTCGCCATGACACCTATCTCCCCCAATCAGTGAATGACGCCTATTCAATCAATCAAGGGGAAGTTGTGGAGATGTATTTAAAACTCAGGAAAATGATAGGGGTGCACTGGTCCCCCCAACTACTGATTGACACCCAATCAATCAAGGGGACGTTGTGAAGATGTATTCAACACCCAGGAAACAATCATAGGGGTGCTACTGGTGCCCTCAACCAGTGAATGACGCCTATTCAATCAAGAGGGAGCTGTGGAGGTGGAAGATCAGGCCATGGGACAATCTGCGGGGGACGAAGGTGTATTCAACAGCCTGAAAACAAACGTAGGCGTGTGCTCACCAAGACACCTGCTGGCTCCTTTAACTACTGGATGACGCCTGTGCACTCGTGAGGGAATTGTGGAGGAAGATGTACCCAGGTAACTTAGGTAAAACACCTTGAGTAGGTGACCTAGGTTAAAACACCTTGAGTAGGTGACCTAGGTTAAAACACCTTGAGTAGGTAACCTAGGTTAAAACACCTTGAGTAGGTGACCTAGGTTAAAACACCTTGAGTAGGTGACCTAGGTTACAACACCTTGAGTAGGTGACCTAGGTTAAAACACCTTGAGTAGGTGACCTAGGTTAAAACACCTTGAGTAGGTGACCTAGGTTAAAACACCTTGAGTAGGTAACCTAGGTTAAAACACCTTGAGTAGGTAACCTAGGTTAAAACACCTTGAGTAGGTGACCTAGGTTAAAACACCTTGAGTAGGTGACCTAGGTTAAAACACCTTGAGTAGGTGACCTAGGTTAAAACACCTTGAGTAGGTAACCTAGGTTAAAACACCTTGAGTAGGTAACCTAGGTTAAAACACCTTGAGTAGGTGACCTAGGTTAAAACACCTTGAGTAGGTAACCTAGGTTAAAACACCTTGAGTAGGTGACCTAGGTTAAAACACCTTGAGTAGGTAACCTAGGTTAAAACACCTTGAGTAGGTAACCTAGGTTAAAACACCTTGAGTAGGTAACCTAGGTTACAACACCTTGAGTAGGTAACCTAGGTTAAAACACCTTGAGTAGGTGACCTAGGTTAAAACACCTTGAGTAGGTGACCTAGGTTAAAACACCTTGAGTAGGTAACCTAGGTTAAAACACCTTGAGTAGGTGACCTAGGTTAAAACACCTTGAGTAGGTGACCTAGGTTAAAACACCTTGAGTAGGTAACCTAGGTTAAAACACCTTGAGTAGGTGACCTAGGTTAAAACACCTTGAGTAGGTAACCTAGGTTAAAACACCTTGAGTAGGTGACCTAGGTTAAAACACCTTGAGTAGGTAACCTAGGTTAAAACACCTTGAGTAGGTAACCTAGGTTACAACACCTTGAGTAGGTAACCTAGGTTAAAACACCTTGAGTAGGTAACCTAGGTTAAAACACCTTGAGTAGGTAACCTAGGTTAAAACACCTTGAGTAGGTGACCTAGGTTAAAACACCTTGAGTAGGTGACCTAGGTTAAAACACCTTGAGTAGGTGACCTAGGTTAAAACACCTTGAGTAGGTAACCTAGGTTACAACACCTTGAGTAGGTGACCTAGGTTAAAACACCTTGAGTAGGTGACCTAGGTTAAAACACCTTGAGTAGGTAACCTAGGTTAAAACACCTTGAGTAGGTGACCTAGGTTAAAACACCTTGAGTAGGTAACCTAGGTTAAAACACCTTGAGTAGGTGACCTAGGTTAAAACACCTTGAGTAGGTAACCTAGGTTACAACACCTTGAGTAGGTAACCTAGGTTAAAACACCTTGAGTAGGTAACCTAGGTTACAACACCTTGAGTAGGTGACCTAGGTTAAAACACCTTGAGTAGGTGACCTAGGTTAAAACACCTTGAGTAGGTGACCTAGGTTAAAACACCTTGAGTAGGTGACCTAGGTTAAAACACCTTGAGTAGGTGACCTAGGTTAAAACACCTTGAGTAGGTAACCTAGGTTAAAACACCTTGAGTAGGTGACCTAGGTTAAAACACCTTGAGTAGGTGACCTAGGTTAAAACACCTTGAGTAGGTGACCTAGGTTAAAACACCTTGAGTAGGTAACCTAGGTTAAAACACCTTGAGTAGGTGACCTAGGTTAAAACACCTTGAGTAGGTGACCTAGGTTAAAACACCTTGAGTAGGTGACCTAGGTTACAACACCTTGAGTAGGTAACCTAGGTTAAAACACCTTGAGTAGGTGACCTAGGTTAAAACACCTTGAGTAGGTGACCTAGGTTAAAACACCTTGAGTAGGTGACCTAGGTTAAAACACCTTGAGTAGGTAACCTAGGTTAAAACACCTTGAGTAGGTAACCTAGGTTAAAACACCTTGAGTAGGTAACCTAGGTTAAAACACCTTGAGTAGGTGACCTAGGTTAAAACACCTTGAGTAGGTGACCTAGGTTAAAACACCTTGAGTAGGTAACCTAGGTTAAAACACCTTGAGTAGGTAACCTAGGTTAAAACACCTTGAGTAGGTAACCTAGGTTAAAACACCTTGAGTAGGTGACCTAGGTTAAAACACCTTGAGTAGGTAACCTAGGTTAAAACACCTTGAGTAGGTAACCTAGGTTAAAACACCTTGAGTAGGTAACCTAGGTTAAAACACCTTGAGTAGGTAACCTAGGTTAAAACACCTTGAGTAGGTAACCTAGGTTACAACACCTTGAGTAGGTGACCTAGGTTAAAACACCTTGAGTAGGTAACCTAGGTTAAAACACCTTGAGTAGGTAACCTAGGTTAAAACACCTTGAGTAGGTAACCTAGGTTAAAACACCTTGAGTAGGTAACCTAGGTTAAAACACCTTGAGTAGGTGACCTAGGTTAAAACACCTTGAGTAGGTGACCTAGGTTAAAACACCTTGAGTAGGTGACCTAGGTTAAAACACCTTGAGTAGGTAACCTAGGTTAAAACACCTTGAGTAGGTGACCTAGGTTAAAACACCTTGAGTAGGTGACCTAGGTTAAAACACCTTGAGTAGGTAACCTAGGTTAAAACACCTTGAGTAGGTGACCTAGGTTAAAACACCTTGAGTAGGTAACCTAGATTAAAACACCTTGAGTAGGTGACCTAGGTTAAAACACCTTGAGTAGGTGACCTAGGTTAAAACACCTTGAGTAGGTGACCTAGGTTAAAACACCTTGAGTAGGTGACCTAGGTTAAAACACCTTGAGTAGGTAACCTAGGTTAAAACACCTTGAGTAGGTAACCTAGGTTAAAACACCTTGAGTAGGTAACCTAGGTTACAACACCTTGAGTAGGTAACCTAGGTTACAACACCTAGGTAAAAAGGCAGGTGCGTGCTTGTGCTCACTATGACCCCTACTGACTCCCTCTACCATGATGCCCATTCACTCGTGAGGGAATTGTGGAGGAAGATGTGTTCAACACCTAGGGATAAAAGGCAGGAGTGTGCTCACCATGACCCCCTACTGGCTCCCTAAACCATGATGCCCATTCACCGGGGAGGGAGGTGTGGAGGTACAAGATCAGGCAACGGTACAATCTGCGGTACGATCTGCGGAGGACCAAGATGTGAGGGACTTCTCCACGCTAGAGGAAGGCTTGCGTTCGCCCGGTACATTATAAACCCTAAACCCTAAACCTTAAACCTTACACTAGGCTCACCTGGTGCCTGATATTCTGCATCTTACCCTTCTTGCCTTACACCTCACACCTCACCTCCCCCCCCCTCCTCCTCCTGTCACAGCGTGGGACGAGTCAATGTCTGCCGAGGGCCTGCCTGGGCTTCTTTGCGGCCAGACTTTTTCTGCATCTCAACCTTCGTGCCTTACGCCCCCCCCCCCCCCACACACCCCTCCTCCCCTGTCACAGCGTGGGACGATTCAATGTCTTCCGAGGGCCTGCCCGGGCTGCTGAGAGGGCGGTACGCCTTTTTTGCGGCCAGGCTGAGAGCCAAGCTCTCCAAGACAGAGATGCGCAAGCAGGTGGGGCTGATGCAAGATCTGTACTTGGGGTTTGAGGTGGGGGGGGGGGGGTCAAGAAAATGAAATCTGCAGCTCAAGATATTTGGTTTGGGGTTTAGGGGGGGTGTCAAGAAAATGAAATATGCAGCTCTTAGAGCCAAGCTCTCCAAGACGAGCTCTCCAAGACAGAGATGCGCAAGCAGGTGGGTCTGGTGAAAGATCCATATTTGGTTTGGGGTTTGGGGTTAAGGGTTAAGGGTTTGGGGTGTGTGTCGAGAGAATGAAATATGCAGCTCTTAGAGCCAAGCTCTCCAAGGCAGAGATGTGAAAGGGTTGGGCTGGTACAGCTTTGAAAAGCAAGAGGGGGGGGGGATGCAACACACCTCATCATCTGACTGTGAAGTGCTCGACGCGACCTTTCCCAAACTGGTCTTAAAGCATTTCTGGCCCAGGAAGTGGATTTGGGGGAGGTTAAGTTGGGGAAGGTCAAGTTGGGGGAGGGGTGCAGGAAATTTAGTTTGTTAAAAAAAATACCACAATATATTTCCTAGGCCTCAGACAGCATGGGCAGATACTCCGTTCTCTTTCTTGTAAACAGGACATCTGATTGGCGGATCACAAAAGACGGTGTGCATGAACACCTGACATGCCTGGAAGGAAAACAGTGTGCGAAATAAGTGTGAGATCATAAACCCATTGAGCCACGAAGCTGCTGTGTGGTGGGCAATGGGTAACGGGACTAAGGTGCGAGCTTTGTGGAAAAGTCTTCAACTCTGCATGAAATCTTACACCCTAAACCCTCTGTAGAAAAGTCTTCAACTCTGCATGAAATCTTACACCCTAAACCCTTTGTAGAAAAGTCTTCAACTCTGCATGAAATCTAACACCCTAAACCCTTTGTGGAAAAGTCTTCAACTCTGCATGAAATCTTACACCCTAAACCCTCTGTAGAAAAGTCTTCAACTCTGCATGAAATCTTACACCCTAAACCCTTTGTGGAAAAGTCTTCAACTCTGCATGAAATCTTACACCCTAAACCCTCTGTAGAAAAGTCTTCAACTCTGCATGAAATCTTACACCCTAAACCCTTTGTAGAAAAGTCTTCAACTCTGCATGAAATCTAACACCCTAAACCCTTTGTGGAAAAGTCTTCAACTCTGCATGAACCCTGCTTTACCTGAACCACCAGGCAGGGAAAGAGAGAGTGGGAGATGACGCAAATAGGTGCGACTAGATACAACTCGATGCGAGCTTTGCAGGAAAGTCTTCCGATTTGTATGGAGCTCAGACCCCAGAGGCTGGAAGAGAGTGTCAAAAATAAGTGGATAGCTGCTGACGAAGGGGGGGGACGCCTGGAAACGGTTGAGGATAATCTCTCAACACACTAATGCTGAAACTGCACTGTCGGCATTCGGAATTGATCAGGTTTTGGGTAGAAAATGCATTCAGGAAAAGAGCACAGATGGGCATAGAAAACAATTTCGAAAGGTGTACAATCAGGGCAACAAACACAATCTGGAAAGCAGCGTAATCCCAGTCTCAACATACTGGAAGAGACCCACAGACTTTGAAAGCTTACAGTGTCACATTGTCCACGCGGCTCTTGATCCTGCACTGCCGGATACGCAGTGAAACAATTTGCGGACTTGTTTTCTCTCTCTCGCAACAACGCCATTGAGGTGATTCCCGACTTCACCCTGCTGCCTCCTCCTCCTCTTCCTCTTCACACCCTGAACACCTCCCCCTTCACCCTGCGTTTTTGTTGTGCAGCTGCTCAACCTGCCGTCCCCCAACCCGGTCCCTTGGTTCACCCATCGGGTGCAAACCCTGGTGAAGGTCCTGCTTGAGAAGTGCACCAGCTTGAGGGTGAGTGATTGTAAACCCTAAGGGTTGAGGGTGAGTGACTGTAAACCCTAGGAGTTGCCAGTCAGTGAATGTAAACCCTAACATTGGATGTCAACCCTGGTTAAGTTCCTGCTTGAGAAGATCAACAGCTTGAGGGTGAGTTTGTTACTTCCGCTTCAGAGAGACCGATTTCTAAAACCCCGAGGCCGGGTGTACCAGCTTGACGGTGAGTGACCGAAAGTGTAAGCTGCAGTCCAAGACAACATGATTTGAACGTGAAGTCTACTAGTTAGGGAGCATTCCATTGGGATGTACTTTCCCGTACATTTACACTTGAATATTGGCTGGGCATTGGCACGTTGCAAACAGGTGGTATGCGGCAGCTGAATCAACAGCCTCATGCTGGCTGTGACATACCGCCTGTACAATGTGTTTCATGTTACCCGGCACCACATCTAAAATAATGTTATCTACTTTCTAATGTCTCCAGGGGGTTCCTCAGTGCCCGGCTGGAAACGCTGCCCCTCCAAAGGGTGCTGGACCTCAAAAAGGGTGTTGTGTACCGCCTATTGTTTGCAGGATACCTTGGACCCAGCAGGAAATGCCGCCTAGGATAAGCGGCGCCCTCCATTAGGAGCTAAATCTCAAAAAGGTTGCTGTTTACCGCCCGTTGTTTACTGCCTTCTGTTTGCAGGATGACTCACACTCAGCAGGGAATGCTGCATCAGGGCGCCTTGCAAAGGGTGCTGTACCTCAAAAGGGTGTTGCGTACTGTCTTGCAAAGGGTGCTGTACCTCAAGAGGGTGATGCGTACTTCCTTGCAAAGGCTGCTGTACCTCAAGAGGGTGTCGCGAACTGCCTTGCAAAGGGTGCTGCACCTCAAAAGGGTGTTGCGTACTGCCTTGCAAAGGCTGCTGTACCTCAAAACGGTGTTGCGTAATGCCTTGTGTTTGCAGGGCGCCTTGGGTCCGGCAGGAAATGCCGCCTCTGCAGCGCGGCACCGACCAAAGCCCCTCCATCATCAACAGGCTGCGGAGGAGGAGATCACATGGGGCTGCATCACATTTGTGGAGCGAAAGGTGGGATGGGTCAGGAGATGAGATAATGCTGCCTCAGCACGCAGCACGTCCCAAATCCTCGTTATCAACCGGCTGCTAAGGAGGGCCTGTGGGGCTGCATCACGTTTGTGGAGCGCAAGGTAGGATGGGTCAGGCGATTAGAAATGCCGCCTCATCAGCGCAGCAACATGCAAAGCATCTTTATCAACAGGCTGCTAAGGAGATCCGATGGGGCTGCGTAACGTTTGTGGCCTATGGTAAGATGGATCAGGAGCTGAGGAAATGCCTCAGCAGCGCGGCGCCCTCCAAAACCTCTATATAAACTGGCTGAGGGTCCGCATACAGACTATACTCACCCTTTATGCCTGCATCCCCCGCCCTCCTCAACCTTGCAGTCATCAGCCCTGGTCCCTACCTCACCAGCTGCTGGGTGCTGGCGTGGCTGATCGGGGCGCAAAAAGAGAACTATACGCACCTTTTATGCCTGCACCACTTGCCCCCCCTTAACCTTGCACCCCCCGTCCCCCTCCTTCACCCTGCAGTCATCGGCCCTGGTCCTGGACGCCCTACTTCACCAGCTGCTGGGTGCTGGCGTGGCTGAGCGGGGCGCTATCCGGTCTCGTGCGTTCATCGGGGACACCGGGAGACGCTCCACCTCGCTCAGCATGAGCATGGACATCAAGGTGGGGGCCTAGGCCATGCGTTAAACAGGGGGGTCAACACTAAAGCCCTGAACCCTGAACCCTGAACCCTGAAATCTTAGACCTGAACCCTGAAATCTGAAACCTGAATTTTCAATCAGCATGAATTGGGACAGCAAGGTGGGTGAATGGACTGACAGGGCCTCGGCGAAATTGGGGTTCGGTTTCAAACCCTGAATAGCAAGACGATCCTATCAACTTTGAAAGTGCGGATTATATGATGTCGAAAGATTCCATCTCCCAACATGTGTATTCCTTAGGTACAGTCCTCTTACACTCTCCACCACCCAATGTAAAGCATGCCCTCATGAAGGGCACGCAATCGCCCGTCCGCCCAACACCCACCGTGGGTCAGTCCTGTTGCAAACATTCACCCTCAACCCTGAACCCTCAACCCTTCACCCCACCCCAGGAGCAAGGGCGGACCATGGATGAGTTCCGGAAGGGGGAAGTCAACGTGCTGGTGGCGACACAGGTTGGCGCTGAGGGCCTGGACTTTGGACGCTGCAACCTGGTCATCATGTTCGACCTGCCGCGAAATGTGGTGGACTATATGCAGGTAGGGGGTGCATGAGGGAGTGTGGGGGGGGCGGGGGGAGGGTGAAGGTGGACTTTGCTCGCTGCAATATGATAATTATGTGCGACCTGCCGCAAAATGCAGTGGACCACATGCTGGTGTGAGGCTGGGTGTGTGTATATGGGGGTGTGTGAGGGTGAAGGTGGACTGAAGTTGCTGCAATATGATCATTATGTGCGACCTGCCGCAACATGTGGATTACATTTTTTTCTTTTACTTTTTCCTTAAATCCGCGTAAAATTTTTCTTTTACGAATTAAATTTGGGTCCCTGACGCGGTGCGTCTTTAGAGAATTGGAGAGGCAGGTGGGTGTGCATGATGGTGATGATGATGATGATGATGATGGGCAACGTTCTAACGTGAATGGATTGCTTCTGTTTGCCCCTTTCTCCCTTTCTCCCTTTCTCCCTTTCTCCCTTTCTCCCTTTCTCCCTTTCTCCCTTTCTCCCTTTCTCCCTTTCTCCCTTTCTCCCTTTCTCCCTTTCTCCCTTTCTCCCTTTCTCCCTTTCTCCCTTTCTCCCTTTCTCCCTTTCTCCCTTTCTCCCTTTCTCCCTTTCTCCCTTTCTCCCTTTCTCCCTTTCTCCCTTTCTCCCTTTCTCCCTTTCTCCCTTTCTCCCTTTCTCCCTTTCTCCCTTTCTCCCTTTCTCCCTTTCTCCCTTTCTCCCTTTCTCCCTTTCTCCCTTTCTCCCTTTCTCCCTTTCTCCCTTTCTCCCTTTCTCCCTTTCTCCCTTTCTCCCTTTCTCCCTTTCTCCCTTTCTCCCTTTCTCCCTTTCTCCCTTTCTCCCTTTCTCCCTTTCTCCCTTTCTCCCTTTCTCCCTTTCTCCCTTTCTCCCTTTCTCCCTTTCTCCCTTTCTCCCTTTCTCCCTTTCTCCCTTTCTCCCTTTCTCCCTTTCTCCCTTTCTCCCTTTCTCCCTTTCTCCCTTTCTCCCTTTCTCCCTTTCTCCCTTTCTCCCTTTCTCCCTTTCTCCCTTTCTCCCTTTCTCCCTTTCTCCCTTTCTCCCTTTCTCCCTTTCTCCCTTTCTCCCTTTCTCCCTTTCTCCCTTTCTCCCTTTCTCCCTTTCTCCCTTTCTCCCTTTCTCCCTTTCTCCCTTTCTCCCTTTCTCCCTTTCTCCCTTTCTCCCTTTCTCCCTTTCTCCCCTTCTCCCTTTCTCCCTTTCTCCCTTTCTCCCCCCCTTTTTCTCTGTCTCCCCCCCCTCCCCCCCTCCCCTCCCACTCTCTCCATGCGGCACTTATTGCACTATTCTGATTAAGGAGAGAATGCGCTAATGTAAATGGGTTGTTTCTGCTGACTCCCTCAACACACACAAACATACGCAGTCTTTCTAATGCAATGTCATCTCCGCCCCCCCCCCACACACACACCCACACACTCTCTTTCCAATGCAGTGTCAAGGGCGTGCACGCCAGCGTGACGCTGAATACATTACCATGATGGAGGATGGCAACGTGCTAGTGCCAATGGATATTCGCTTTGACCCCCCCCACACAAATACTCACTCTCTCTCTCCCCAATGTAGTGTCAAGGGCGTGCACGTCAGCGTGACGCTGAATACATTATGATGATGGAGGAGGGCAACGTCGGCCAGGAGAGGATGCAGGAGAAGCTCCGCAGGTGGGTCAGTGAAGGAAACAAAATCTTTCATACCTGCAGTCAGTGAATAAAATGTTATCTCTGAGACCTGCCGCCAATAAATGAATAACACGTGATCTCTCATACCTGCAGTCCATAAAGGAAACATAATCTCTTGGCCCTGCAGCCAAGCCCAGTACTAAAAGATAGGCGTGGAGGGATGAAGAGCAATACAGGCGCACCGTCACAAGCAGGCACTTTCTACCTTCCAATTTGCAAATTACACGCTTTGACACAAAAATTCCCTGGAACCGCTGGCTGCCCCCCCCCCCCCCCCCTATGGTCACGAGCTCCAGGTTGCCAGTCCAGTCCATTAGGCAAAATCCAGTCCATAAGGCAAAGAAAGAAAGAAAGAAAGCTACGCCCTATTAGGGCGTGGAGGTTAAGGAAACAACATTAGGCAATGTAGAAAACATTCTCTCTACTGTACCGGTATTGCTATTTTATAATTTGTTCTTCCTTCAAATATCCCATCGGGCTTTCGTTCACCTTTCGTATCCCGATTGGAGACCTGTAGTCTGATAGGCACAGATACTATGAGCCAGGCACAGAGGGACCCTGAGGAATGCGGGCTCTGCCAGGAGCTCCAGGTCACCAGTTTGTCAGGCGATATAGAAAATGCAAACTCCATATTTCAGGATGTCCTAGCAGCTCTTCGCGCCAGGCACTGCCGGACCTAGAGCAATGCGGGCTCTGTCACAAGTTCCAGGTCACCAGTTTGTCAGGCGATACAGAAAATCCACTCTCCATATTTCAAATTGTCCTTTAGCTCTTCAAGCCAGGCACTGAGGGACCCAGAGCAGTGTGGGCTCTGCCACGAGCGCCAGGTCACTAGTTGGTTAGGCGATGAAGGAAATACACTCTTCATATTTCAAACTGTCCTGTAGCTCATCAAGCCAGGCACTGAGGGACCTAGAGCAATGCGGGCTCTGTCACAAGTTCCAGGTCACCAGTTTGTCAGGCGATACAGAAAATACACTCTCCATATTTCAAATTGTCCTGTAGCTCTTCAAGCCAGGCACTGCGGGACCCAGAGCAATGTGGGCTCTGCCACGAGCGCCAGGTCACTAGTTGGTTAGGCGATGAAGGAAATACACTCTTCATATTTCAAATTGTCCTGTAGCTCATCAAGCCAGGCACTGCGGGACCCAGAGCAATGCGGGCTCCGCCACAAGTTCCAGGTCACCAGTTTGCCAGGCAATGAAGAAAACATCCTCTCCATAGGGGGTCTGTGGAGAGGAGAAGGAGAGGAGAAGAGAAGGAGAGGAGAAAATTAACACTCTCCCTAGTTCAAAAATTTCTAGCAGCCCTTTGTCCTTTCATTTACCTCTCTGGTTTCCTGACCGGTGACCCGCAATCAAGGTGGATTCAATTAGGGACTCAATGCCCAGTGTCGGCGCATCACAGGCCTCAGGTGGCCAGTACCTGAACTAGGCCCAACCCGTTCCCCTCCCGCTCCCGCTTAGCAGACCTGTGCACTCCAGCCCAGGGAAGTGACAGCGGATCGGCGACCGAAAATTAACAGACACAAAGAAAAAGTGCCAAAAACCCCGGCAGGGGCATTCGGCGGGAGCCGAAAGAAAAAAAGGTGATTGCGGCCGTAGGAGTCCAGCCCAACCCGCAAACCTCTGACGTGCTGCCCGCTCCGGGGGCCTATACCCCCCGGCCCTTAATCCTCACATCCCTGCAGTAGCTTTACCTGCGACCCACCCGGCAGCTCGCCACGCGGGCTCGCGCCCGCTGCCCCCTGCTCCGCTTGCTCCGAAGAATCTTTGCCCTTGCCGCCTACCCAACAGCTTTCCCCGCTGCCTCCTGCTACGCCCCGCCCCGTAGAACATTCATTCTTAGCAGCCCACTCCCAGCTCACCCCGCTGCCCTCTGCCCCGCACCGCCCCGTATAACCTGTGCCTTAGCGGTCCACCCTGCAGTCTGCCCCGCTGACCACCGCTCCACACTGCCCCGCAGGCAGCTGCGTCAGATGCGCGTCTGCGTCGACATGCGCCACGCCTCGGCCACCGGCGCCTTGCCCCTGTCCACCTCCACACCCGTAGCTGCCACCGTCCCGCTGTCCCACGTCCCCTCCTGGGACTACCGCACCGCCACAGCCGCCGCTGCCTTGAACGGTGCGGGACATGCCCGCCTCCCGCTCTTGGCCTGTGGGACCGACGCAGGAGGGCAGGCGGCCCGAGGAGCTGTTGCTGTGGCGGCCAGAACGGATCCGAGTGCGGCCGGATCCACAGATCCGCGGACAGACGTTCCTGCGCCCCGCCCAGCAATCGCAGTGGCGGCCGGGCTGGGCAGCCGTGTGACGATCGCGACGGCCCTATGCTCGCCCGCCAGCACCTCCGAATCGTCCCAGACAGCTACGGTGGTGGTGGTGGCTCAGATCTTAGATCGGATCTCAGATCCGAGGAACGCGGGCAGGCCAGCTGCACCGTCGGATCCTCGGATCTCACGTCAGATATCAGATCCATCAAAGGAATTTAAAGGTGATCTGCACGGCGATGGCGTCCGGGCCGAGGCGGCTCCTTCTGCCCGCCCAGACCCGCCTGTCGATCAAGCCCAAGTGGGGGCTGCGGGGTTTCTAGATGCCATCATGACGACAGCACGGAACGCCACCGGAACCGCAGCGCTCACTACACCGCCGTCTGCTGGAACAGCTCCTCGCACACAGGAGGATCCTACCTTGCCTCCTGCTGCGGTTGCCGATGCGGCGGTTGCTGCCGCGGCTGCATCTGCTGCTGCTGAGAGTGCTGAGATTGCTGAGGCTTCATCCGCCCTGGCTTATGCTGCACCTTCAGCCGAGGCCGAACAGGCTGCTGTCGCGGCGTCTGCTGCGGAAACCACTCCTACTTCTATGGCGGCGGCGGTTGTGGCCCCAGACGCTGACATGGTCTCCATTGCCAATGGCAATGACGAGGCGGACCTTGGCTTCGCTGCCAACGTCTATGAGGTGCCGGCAACTGGGGTGTGCTGCCCAGCCTCCAGCGCCCAGTATGTGTTGCAGAGGTTCTGCATAGAGCTGCCGGGGAACACGAGGTGCGGCGGGACTCCAGGATTTGAAGCCCTGATACCTCAACACCTGAAACCCTGAAAAGCAAACCATAAACCCTCATCTGTAAACCCTCAACCGTTAACCCTCAACCGTAAACCCTCGACCCTCAACCGTTAACCCTCAGCCTTAAATCCTCATCCTTAAACCCTTAACCTTAAAACCTCAACCCTCAATCTGAAACCCTCAAGTTCAACCCTCGGCCTTTTACGTTAAACCGTCAACCTTATGCCCTCAACCTTAAACCCTCAACCTCAACCCTCAGACTTAAACCCTCAAACTTAAACCCTCAAACTTAAACCCTCAACCTTAAACCCTCAACCTTAAACCCTGAATCTTAAACCCTGAATCATAAACCCTCAACCTTAAATCCTCAATCTCTAACCTTGAACCCTGGACCTCATACACCAACCATGAACCCTGATCCCTGGTTTCCCCCCCCTCAGGGACATCTCCCTACGCCCTCGATTCATAGTGCGGACTTTGCCTGATGGGATGTTTCAGACCACGGTGGAACTCCCTACCGGCGCACATTTACCGCCTGTGACCGGCCCTCCAACCAGAGGTGGGTGAAGGACTGGTGGGGTAAGGATACCATTGTGCATGATTCCGGATGGGATGTCCCAGACCCTAGTGGATCTCCCCATGAATGACCAATTACTGCCAGTAACCGGGCCTCCAACCAGAGGGGGATCGAGGACTGGAGAGCGGAGGGTTTAGGGTTAAAGGTTCAGGGTTTGCCCAACAGGTGGCCTGCCTGGAGGCTATACGTCTGCTTCATACTATGCAACCTCCCATGCTGGATGATCGGTTGATGCTGGCCTTGTCCTCTTTCTCCTCCTCCTCCTACTGATCTGTGCAGGCAAGGGGCCTGCCCAACAAGTGGCCTGTCTGGAGGCTATACGTCTGCTTCACACCATGCAACCTCCCATGCTGGATGACCGTTTGATGCTAGTGGGCCTGCCAGAACTCGCCAAAAATCATCACGCAATGGCAGCAGAGCTTGTGGACGAGGGTGAGTGGAGATGAATCAAGGGTCAAGACCGGTATGGATGAGCAGAAATTGACAACATGGTCAGAATGGGTGGGCGGAAATGATCAGCATGGGTGATGACAGGTGGGCCGTGTAGGTGTGCAGGGCTGGGCAATATGAGTTGGCTAACACAGTAGCAGATGGGTATACGTCCAGCTTGGCTGGGGATCAATGAATGTCCAGGACACCTACAATGCTCAACCCAAAAAACTTAAAACCTCAAACCCCTGGAAAACCAAAAAAATACCTACCGGCCAGTACCTGCTGCCTGTTTCCCACAGGTGTTCCCTGTTTCCCACAGGTGTTTTAGTTAATTGCAGCTGCCCTGTGGTTAGCCCCCTTTGGAGCCCCTGGAAGCTCCAAATACGAAGACGAAAAACGACCTGCTGTTGAAGATACTGAAACACACACAACCTTCGTGCTTGATATATATATTTTACACCAGACAATCTAACAGCATTGAAGCTAACTGCAGCACATGTCTCTAGTAACGGTCCCGTAGGTTGATTCTACGGGGCCGTGGGTTGCATCTACTTTCTACATCTTATTTAGGGACAAGAGGTTGCCCCCTTCAATGCTGCAAAAACGGATAAACAAGAAATCTCTTCTGCCGTGCACCCACTGCCGCCTCCTGCGCTTCGCGTAAAGATCCCGACAAATTAATTAATATCCCCCGCTGTCCCCTTCCCACAGAGATCACGACGGTGGTGCCTCGCGTCACGCTTTATCACTGCCTACCGAGGATCCTCAAACCGGAGAGCGGACACGAAGCGGCAGCCGCGGATTTTCCGCACAATCCAGACGACGTGCCGTCGGACAGCGCAGTGCGCGTCGTGGCGACGGCGTCATCCGCGACGGCATCGAAAGCCTCCGACATGCACGTCGACGGACCCTGCTTGCCTACTGTGGCCGAAGATCAACATGGGGCCGGCGCGGATAGTAACGCTCGTGAAGGCCCTGCACGGACTGCGACGGCCGCGAATGCTCCCGCTGTGGCCGATGTCTCCGAAACTGGCAAGACAGGCCCTCAGGGGTCAGGCTTGGGGGCAATAACCTCAGGTCCGTACACGACGCCTAAGAGTAGCGCTGGTAGAGACAGCAGCAGCGAAGTGTGGCACCTTTATGGCTTTGAAATCAGAATCTGGCCAGAGTCCTGGGAGTGGTCAGAGATGGCTCTGCTCGGCGCCATCCCCTTTGACGAGGACCCATGGGCAGTGGCGGCAGCCAGCCAGTTGAAAGGCGGCGGCACGGCCGACGCAAACATCCCCGGAGCCAAAATGCACGGCTTCGGAGCCTTGCTCCGACGCCGGCTGCCGGTCTCGGAGCTCCCCGCCTTCAGTGTTTGGCTGCAGGGTGGACAGCATGCTGTGGCGAGGTGCGTGCACCTTGGGACGCTGCGGGCCGGCGGCGACGAGGACGGCAGGGCGTCCCTGAAGCGGCAGCAGCTGCAGCCGGAGCTGGAGCCAGGTTCCTTCTGCAACCGGATCCAAGTGTTGGCCGTGGCGCACCGAGTGATGGTTGCCATGATGCACCGGAAGGAGTACCAGCCCACGCCTTGGGAGCAGGAGCTGTTGAGAAGCTGCTCGCCGGCCCCACAGCCCGATGCCACGCAGGGTGCCGGCGCCAACCACGCCGACGCCGGCAGCGGCGGCGTCCCGGCGCCGCCTGCCGAAAATCCCAAGCCGCCGCCGCAGATGCCGCTGCCGCAGCAGCAGCCTGGTCGTTCTCCTCATTCCAAGCAGGCCACGGATGGCGCTGCCGAACCACGTGCACAGAAAATGTGCAAGGCGGAGAGGGTGGCGGGCAAGGCGGGCCGGGCGGCGGCGCCTGCCGGTCCCTGGACCTTCGGCGCCCTCTGCCGGCGCTGGTTCAAGGCAGCGGGCCTGCAGTACCTCCGACAAGCGCTCGTATCCTCAGGCGTCGCAGGCCCAGAGGATCCGAAACCAACGCAGGGTTCCGTCCGGCCTCAGGTCCCCACCGGTCCCACCGGTACATCAGCAACAGCTGCCGCAACAACTGCAGCATCAGGCGCAACATCTGCAACAACAGCCGCAGCAACTGCAGCAGCAGCATCATCTGCAACAACAGCTGAGTGTCGCCTGCCTGCATTCGTCGCCCTTGCTGTGTCGGCGCCTGCGCTCCTCAGCCCTGACAACAACATGTGGTACATCGCTGTACCGCTGATGCAGGAGCAGGCAGTACAGGAGCCGGCAGTATTACACGCCATAGGAGAACACCCCCCTGCTGTTTCTGATTCAGTGGCTGCTGCAGCTGATGCTCCTCACTCGGTGCCCCGCCCTCCCAGCCCTGCCGGTTATACCGATCAGCAGCAGCAGCACCGGCCCCGCTGGCAAGTGGACTGGCAGTTCCTGCAGCGGCTGTCCGAGGGCGCGGTTCCGGTGCAGCAGCTGGTGCAGCTGGGGCCGTTCACACTTCCCATGGAGGCTGCTGAAGGCATGCCCGCCACTGAAGGCATGCCTACTAGTGAGGGCATGCCTTCAAGGACGCCTGCCGCAGAGGGCATGCCCACAGGTGCAGGTATTCCTTTAGGCACACCCGCCACTGCTGGGGCGGAGGGTGCTGGTAGCCGCACACAAGGAAGCTTTGCGTCACAGCCTATCCCCGTCAATATTCCCGCGCCCGCTCCCCCGCCAGCGCCCGCTCCCGCCCATACGCCTCCCCCCGTACCTACTCCCGCTCCCGCGTCCATTCCCCCAAGCAACGCAGAAGGAGCGCCGGTGTGCTTGGGCAGGGATCAGCGGTGGGGTCGACTGGGCAGCTTGGATGCGCTGCGAGGGCGTCTACTGATGCGGGCCGACGCAAACTCGAAGCAGCTTTTTGTCGCCATTAGGCCGGCGACCAGGCTGCCTTGCAGTCAAGGCGCAGCCACCCTGCCAGCCAGCCCCCCTACGACCAGCACGCCAGACCTGACATCAGGCAGCGCTACCGCTGCCGCAGATTCCAAGGCCGCCGTGCCTGACGGCACTGCCAATGCAGTGGCCAACGGCAGCGGCGCCGCCGCCGCCGCCACTGCTCCTATGCCGTCCCAGTCATCCTCCCTGATATCTCCCTCGGGACCCGATCCCGCGCCTGCTGTCACGCTGGACGACGTGCACCATGTGTGCATGGCCAAGGGCAAGCGGGCGATGAAGACCGGCACCGCAAACTTCACCTACCGCAGTACGCTGCAGTACAGGTGCGGTACAGACGGGCATCACCACTTACATGTACAGCCAGGCACTGCAGTACTGGTACTGTGGGATCTGGCCTCGCCACCTTCACGTACTGCCTGGCACTGCAGTACAGGTGCGGTACGGACTGGCCTCACAACCGTCGCGTACTGCCAGGCGCTGAAGTACAGGTGCTCCAGGCTGGCTCTAGACCCTCAACCCTGAACTCTGAATCTTAACTTTTTAACCCCAAGTCCTCAAACCTATACTGTAGACCCTTAGCCTAAGCTCCAAACTATAACTCTTTACCCTAAACCCTAAACCCAAAACCCTACAGGAGCCCCGAGCTTCCGATATCCTCGCTGCCGTTTGGGCCCCCCATGATGATCGTTGAGAATATGAACAGAAGGCATTTCAAGCGGAACCTGCTGGAGCGGGGCAGGCTGGCGGCGGCGCCTGAGGCCGCCGCGAGCAAGGACGGTGAGCCGACAGCGGGGGCGGGGGCAAGGGCAGGCGGCACGGAAATTAGTGTGTCGGCAGCTCAGGGAGCCGCCAGGAGTGTGCAGGTTGAGGCAGCAGAGGTCGGTTCTGATGTGGTGCGCAGGCAGCGCCCGACTGGACAGCTGGTTGCAGCCAGGGACCCCCCTGCTTCGGGTGGTGCCACTTCTGCACCTGCACCAGCGCAAGCGCCAGCACCAACACTGCCTGTTTCTGCGTCGGCCGCCGAGAAAGCGAATCTCTCCGCCTCGCCGTCGGAGCCACCCCCAGCTGCCACAGCGGCGGCCGCGGTGGCTGCGGCAGGGGTAATGGCGGCGGCGTGCGCTCGGCACCGCCGTCTGGATGCAGCGAGCCTTGCCGAGTTGAATGCGATGCCAATGGATGCGAAGCTGCCACAGCAGCAGATGAAGAAGCAAAGGCAGGAGGCAGGAAATGCACTTCGACAACTGGCGCTGCAGCAGCAACAGCAAGAACAACAGCAGCAGCAGCCGCTGCCCGCTTCTGGCGTCGACATGGGTAGCGGCGAGCAGCTCATGCTGCCATGCATGCTGGTTTGTCACCCGCTGCTGCACGAGCAGTGGGTGGCGATGGCCCAGCTGCCGAGCCTGATGCGGAGGCTGGAGACGATGCTGTCCGCGATGGAGTTCAGGGAGGTGCTGGTGGCGAAGGGGTGAGTGAGAGGGGTCAGGGGGCAAAGGGCAAAAAGAAGTGTAATCAATAATAAAAAATACCGGTGATGTAGAGATATCGTATGTAGGTATATTTGATTTGCCTTCCCTCTGGTATGAAGGAGTGGTTTATTTCAAAGCTGCCCTCAGGGCGAACTTTCGACCCAAACTCTCGATTTCTGACTGAAAACTGGCGTCGACAAACGCTACTTAGTATCGTCATGTTGCCCTCAACCCCAAACAACGTCAATTGCGAGGGAAGGCAAAGGAAATCTACAGTGGCAAAGGAAATCTACAGTGGCAAAGGAAATCTACAGTATCAAGACCCTAATTGCATGGAACATGTTTTTGATCCGATTGCGCTTTTATTTGAAGGGCGGGGGGACCCTGGGGGTGGCTCTCCTTGTGCGAGGGCGGGAGGAGCTACACCGGTTATGTGCCCTCATTTTGAAACTTTAAGACCTTGGTCTTCATCGAATATATAAGTTGGACACACCGGTGGGATACGTTGGTAAGGCCATGGCCGATATTCAAACTATTTCTAACCGAAATGCAGAGTCTGAGGATTTCTATGCACCGCAGGCCCTTGACCTCCTAAACCCTAAACCCTAAACTCTGAAAGGGACCAACACAAATTGTCCCTTGCTGATTCTTATATTTGCCAGCTCGTGGCTGTTATTAGTATCTGATGCTACATTTGAAACTGGGCCACTGCGCCAACCCCAGGCGCCCACAATGTGTGCAGCGCTCACATTCAAGTGAGTCTCATCAACCTCCGTAACCGTAACAAGTATACTTTGCCCCTCATGACAGTATATCTACTCCAGTGCCCCCCCAGGCGCCCGCATTGTGTACAGCGCTCACGCCGCGCGCCTGCTGCTCCCCCCCAGCTTGATACACCCTTCATTATCATCTAGTACTTGTTTGTACCCCCCTCCCCACCCCACCCGCCCCCCTCCTCCCTTTCTTCTTTATCGACCAGACTGGGCCTCTGCTCCCCCCCAGCTTGATACACCCTTCATTATCTAATACATTTGTTTACCCCCCTCCCCCCCTCCTTCCTCCTCCCTCCCTTTCTTCTTTATCGACCAGACTGGGCCTCTGCTCCCCCCCAGCTTGATACACCCTTCATTATCTAATACATTTGTTTACCCCCCTCCCCCCCTCCTTCCTCCTCCCTCCCTTTCTTCTTTATCGACCAGACTGGGCCTCTGCTCCCCCCCAGCTTGATACACCCTTCATTATCTAATACATTTGTTTACCCCCCTCCCCCCCTCCTTCCTCCTCCCTCCCTTTCTTCTTTATCGACCAGACTGGGCCTCTGCTCCCCCCCAGCTTGATACACCCTTCATTATCTAATACATTTGTTTACCCCCCTCCCCCCCTCCTTCCTCCTCCCTCCCTTTCTTCTTTATCGACCAGACTGGGCCTCTGCTCCCCCCCAGCTTGATACACCCTTCATTATCTAATACATTTGTTTACCCCCCTCCCCCCCTCCTTCCTCCTCCCTCCCTTTCTTCTTTATCGACCAGACTGGGCCTCTGCTCCCCCCCAGCTTGATACACCCTTCATTATCTAATACATTTGTTTACCCCCCTCCCCCCCTCCTTCCTCCTCCCTCCCTTTCTTCTTTATCGACCAGACTGGGTCTCTGCTCCCCCCCAGCTTGATACACCCTTCATTATCTAATACATTTGTTTACCCCCCTCCCCCCCCCCATGCGCCCCCCTCCTCACTCCCTTCGTTATTGACCAGACTGGGCCTCTGCCCCCCCCCAGCTTGATACACCCTTCTTCATATGATAATTGTTTTACCCCCCTCCCCCCTCCTCCCCCTCCTGCTTCCTCCCTCCCTTCTTCATTGACCAGGCTGGGCCTCTGAGCTCCCCAGCTTGACACACCCTTCATTATAATATAGTAATTGTTTTACCTCCCCTCCCCCCTCCCCTCTTGTTCTCCAGGCTGGGCCACTGTGCACCCTCAGCCTCCTCTTTGTGCGCGGTGCTCACGACGCGCGCCTGCTGCGAACCTTTCAGCTGCGAGTCTGCGGAATTCCTAGGGGACGCTGTCTTGGGCTACATCGTGTCAGTGTACCTGCACGATCTACACACGGTGATGGGGTGAGAGCAGGGGAGGGGGGGATGTCACGCCCTGCTGCAGTCTGCTTAGTTCCTGGGGGACGCTGTCTTGGGCTACATCGTGTCAGTGTACCTGCACGATCTACACACGGTGATGGGGTGAGAGCAGGGGAGGGGGGGATGTCACGCCCTGCTGCAGTCTGCTTAGTTCCTGGGGGACGCTGTCTTGGACTGCATCGTGTCAGTGTACCTGCACGATCTACACACGGTGATGTGGCGAGAGCAGGGGAGGGGGGGATGTCACGCCCTGCTGCTGTCTGCTTAGTTCCTGGGGGACGCTGTCTTGGACTGCATCGTATCAGTGTACCTGCATGACCTGCACACGGTGATGGGGTGAGAGCAGGGGAGGGGGGGATGTCACGCCCTGCTGCAGTCTGCTTAGTTCCTGAGGGACGCTGTCTTGGGCTACATCCTGTCAGTGTACCTGCACGATCTACACACGGTGAGGGGGTGAGAGCAGGGGAGGGGGGGATGTCACGCCCTGCTGCAGTCTGCTTAGTTCCTGAGGGACGCTGTCTTGGGCTACATTGTGTCAGTGTACCTGCACGATCTACACACGGTGAGGGGGTGAGAGCAGGGGAGGGGGGGATGTCACGCCCTGCTGCAGTCTGCTTAGTTCCTGAGGGACGCTGTCTTGGGCTACATCGTGTCAGTGTACCTGCACGATCTACACACGGTGAGGGGGTGAGAGCAGGGGAGGGGGAACGGGGGGGGGGGGATTCCCTGCTGCAGTCTGCTGAGTTCCTTGGGATGCCGCGTTCGTCTAGATGGTTTCAGTGCCCTTGAACGCAGAGCTGGGCTTAACAGCTTCATAGGTTGATTCCATCACTTCATTACTGGTACTTGATATTTATTGGTGACCCCTGACAGCTCCACGGCTTTATAGCTTAATTCAATCACTTCAATAACAACACCGGTACTGAATAGCTGTAGCTGACCCCAAACATCTCAACAGCTTATTAGCTTAATTCAATTACTTACTTACTGGCCCCGGTCCTTTACTTTTAAATAGCTTGTGCCGATCCCTGTACCTCGCCCCCCCCCTTCCCCTCTCAGCTCATACAGAGAGAGCGTTTTGACCGAGGGGCGTGTGCGGCTGGTGGCTAACGAGATCCTGGTCAAAAGGGCCCAGAAGCCTGGTCTGTCTTTCGAGCGTTACGTGCGGTGCAGTGCTCTGGACCCGCTGCAGCACCTCACCACAGGCTGCCTGCTGGATGATGAGCAGGCCGGACGGATTTCCCGGGTGGGAGCTGGGCAGAAAGAGAGGGAGATGGGCAGAAAGAGAGGGAGAGAGGGTGGGAGCTGAGCAGAAAGAGAGGGAGATGGGCAGAAAGAGAGGGAGAGAGGGTGGGAGCCGGGCAGAAAGAGCGGGAGAGAGTGAGAGAGGATGGGAGCGTACAGGAAATAAATTCTAAGCTTTTACACCTGAATGTAATTTCATTGATCCTCCTAATTCATGCTTTATTATATTTAAAGCATGATATAAATTGCGCTCTTAGGGCGGGCCGCTCCCCGTTCCAATAAGGGATGGAGGGCGAGAGGGATGAGAGAGAGGATGGGAGCGTACTAGCGTAGAGGAGTCAAGGGATGGAGGGCGAGAGTGAAGGAGGGAAGGAGAGACCTGCCCCCACCCCCATTTCAAATGTAATTCCTGGACCGGAAACCTCAGGCTCAATAAACCTTGAAACCTGAACCCTTAACTCTGAACCCTAAACCATTTCGCTCCACATAACTTGAAAAGGGAAGAGTCTGCGGATGCCATTTAGGCACTCCTCGGTACTGTCTTACCAGTAATGCCCGGGCCCTGAGCCCTTAACCCGAACCCTCGCGCCTTTCTGATCCGCGCCCTGAGCCCTGAACACTAGCCCTCGCGTCTAACCCTCGCGTCTTTCTGACTCGCAGAACGTCAAGGGCAAGCGCCTCGCCGACGCCGTCGAGGCACTCATCGGCACCGTGTTCCTCATGACAGGCGGCACAGCTGCACTCGGAATGGGCACAGGCGCTCCCCCCTCCTTCCGCGGGACGGGCGCCTCTCCTCCCTCCGCAAGCTTCATGGGTGCGTCCTCGTGGGACTCCTCGGCCATCGCCCACGCGCTGAGCTGCAGCGCTGAGGTGTGTGAGGGCCTGGGGCTGCTGCCCCCCGGCGGCTTCGAGGTGCTGAAGAAGGTTCTGCTGCAGGGCGGGAGCGGTGCTCATGGGCAGCAACAACTGCAACAACAGCAGCAAAAGCAACAACAGCAGCAACAGGCGGGAGGTGTTGCGCCGGTTCCACTGTTTCAGCCAACGCAGCCCATGCTGCCATTGTCGGATGCCGTTACGGCCGAGCCTCATCACCCCCCTTCAGCTGATCCTGCCACAGCTGACGATGCTACAGTTGATGCTGCTTCAGCTGATGCTGCCACAGCTGACGATGCGACAGTTGATGCTGCTTCAGCTGATGCTGCCACAGCTGACGATGCGACAGTTTATGCTGCTTCAGCTGATGCTGCCACAGCTGACGATGCGACAGTTGATGCTGCTTCAGCTGATCCTGCCACAGCTGACGATGCTACAGTTGATGCTGCTTCAGCTGATGCTGCCACAGCTGACGATGCGACAGTTGATGCTGCTTCAGCTGATGCTGCCACAGCTGACGATGCGACAGTTGATGCTGCTTCAGCTGATGCTGCCACAGCTGACGATGCGACAGTTGATGCTGCTGCATCTGATGATGATGATGATGATGATGATGATGATGATGATCTTTACGCTACAGCTTCTACAGCTGCAACACATGCTACAGCCGCTGCAACAGCCACCGCTACCGCTGATGCTGCTGTCGCTGATGATTCCGACAATGCCGCAACAACTGCTGCTGCTGCTGCTACTGCTGCTGCTGCACCCACCCTTAACCTTCCCGCTACTGCTGCTCCCGCGGCCACGCCAGTGCTGAATCATCCCCCTACTGCCACTGCCACGCTGGCCATGAACCAGCACCAGCGCCGGCAGCTCCGGGGGGCCAAGGAGGTCTCGCGGCTGCTCGGGGGCTACAGCTTCAAAAATGTGGACCTCCTGACAGAGGCGCTCACACATTGTTCATACCGCGTGGGGCCGAACAACCAGGTGTGTGGAAAAGGGTGGACCCGCTAAGTGAGGCGTTCACATATTGTTCATACCGCGTTGGAGGTGCTGCAACCACCTCTGGCAGCCTCATGATGATGCTGCCCTGGACAACCTGAACCCACCCGGTCACAACACGCAGCACTTATCACCCTACTAGAAATATGTTCAGTTAAAAAACCCGTAAAATATATTTCTATAATTAAACAAATCTAAATCATTGCCCAATTTTTTGTTAGAACCATCAAAAGAAATCAATTGTTAATTAAAATAGTGGTAAATGAATTTTATACTCCAGGCACCAATGAGATGCACGTCACCTCTTCACATGAAGTGCATCACACCTTGCGTGTGCCCCTGCCTATGTAAAGGCAGACCGATTTAAATCCTTGACTACAGGGGTCACCTTTTTATCCAGTCGTTATAATGTTGCTTTCCTTCATAAACCCAAAACCCTCACCCTGACCATGCACCCGTGCTGTAGCGCCCCGCAAGTTTTGGGGGGGGCTCTGTGTTGGCGACTGTCGTCACCATGCATCTGCCTGAAAATAAAATAACTCCAGCCCCTGGCCGTACACCCCTACGTCAGCGTCTCGAGTTCATGGGCGACTCGAGTGGGAGATGATCATCACCATGCATCTGCCAATACCTTAATCCCTTACCCGATACCCTAAAGCCTGACCCTGAACCCTTAAGCCTGACTCGGAACCCTAAGGCCTGACCCTGAACCCTAAACCTGACCCTGAACCCTACACCTGACCCTGAACCCTAAAGCCTGACCCAGAACCCTAAAGCCTGACCCAGAACCCTAAAGCCTGACCCAGAACCCTAAAGCCTGACCCAGAACCCTTAAGCCTGACCCTGAACCCTTAAGCCTGGCCCTGAACCCTAAAGCCTGGCCCTGAACCCTAAAGCCTGGCCCTGAACCCTATAGCCTGACCCAGAACCCTAAAGCCTGACCCAGAACCCTAAAGCCTGACCCAGAACCCTAAAGCCTGACCCAGAACCCTAAAGCCTGGCCCTGAACCCTAAAGCCTGGCCCTGAACCCTAAAGCCTGGCCCTGAACCCTAAAGCCTGGCCCTGAACCCTAACGCCTGGCCCGGGACTCTTGCCGCAGCGCCTGGAGTTCTTGGGGGACTCTATTCTGGAGATCATCGTCACGATGCACCTGCTCAGCGAGGCGTCTCAGGGGAGGACCATCAGCGGGAGGAGCGCGGAGAAGGGCGGGACAGCGAGCGACAAGCTGGCGGCAGATCGATTTGCCGAGGACACGTTCGGCAGTGCGCCCATGTGAGCATCAGGGTTGAGGCGCCGTTGTCCCCTCTCCATCCCTCCCTCCTGTCTTTTGATCTAGATCCCGGAATTTTTTCACACAAGCCCTGAGATTGTGCATCGTCTATTCGTCTCTCCTCCCGATCTGTGATCTAGATCCCGGATCTTTCGCACACAAGCCCTGAGATTGTGCATCGTCTATTCATCTCTCCTCCCGACCTGTGATCTAGATCCCGGATCTTTCACACACTGTTTTTTCTTTCTTTCCAGGCTCACTTTTCACAGCATCATCTGGAAGAGATCCCTGTAATGAAATATGTTTTTGTACGATACCGGTTATAGCTATCCAGACCCCCTTTCATAATATAAGTTGTGCCTCCCTCCCACCCTCCCTCCCTCCCTGTGATCCAGATCCCGGGCTTTTCATCCGGTTGCTCTGCATTGTGGCCGATCCGCTTTGGTGTCCAACAGAGCGCTGGCGCAACTGTGTGCTCTCTCAGGGCTGTATCGGCACATGAGGTAAAGGCGGTTTGGCACAAGGGGGTCAAATATGGGGGTACGATGAATGCACCGCTAAATAAAGCACAACCCGTTTTATTTGGTTGATTGGGTTGGGGCTGCCGGTTGGCTGGTTGATCTGCCACCCTCACCTACCACCCTCACCTACCACCCTCACCTACCACCCTCACCTGCCATCCTCACATGTCATTTTTCTATTGCAGGAGCAGCATGGCGAGCGTCCAAAATGCGGTGACCGTTTTTGTGAAGCAGATCGTGGCTGACCAGAAGGCTGATCAGCTCGTCACCAAACAGGCAGCTGACGGGCAGGGGGCCGGAGCAGCCTATGAAAATACCGTCGCATACGTGTCCATTGCGAGGCCGCGACTGCCGAATGCGCTTGTGAGCAAGAGGGCGGCGGGGCAGCGCGTGAAGAGGCGGCGAGGGAAGAGCGGCAGCCTCCGCTCCCGACCCGGGAAGAAGCTGCTTAAGGCCTCCGGGAGGCGGCGGCGGCTCGGGGCGCCGGGCAGGGAGGGCGTTGAGGACGGGGAGATTGTTGACGCAGTTGAGGACGGGGAGGTGGTTGACGAGTGCGTTGCAGCGATGGATGACAGTGATGGGGGGGCACCCAGCAGCATGGATCTGGATCTGGATCTGGATCTGGTGGAGAAGCTCGACTCTTTGGGAGTTTCGGAGGACGAGGATGCTGGCAGGGACGGGGACGGGGATGGTGGGGCAATGGCTGCTGCCAGCGCGGAGGCTGGCGCGGGGGATGATGCAGAGGTCACTTGCCTGGCCAAGGGCAAGAGACTGCGGGCACAGATGCCTGGAGGCTGTGGGAGCGTGTCGGCGTCAGCCCCAGCCTCAACTGCAGGTGGCATGGTGAGCGATAGCGAGGAGGAGGAGGAGGAGGAGAAGGAGGAGGAGGAGGAGGAGGATGGATGGAACGTTATCGGTAACCGCGGCAAGAAGAAGCGATTCAATGCCCCCGCCTCTGACAGCTCCGACAGCAGCGGCGGGTCCTCCAAGGAAGAGGAGGGGGAGGAGGAGGACAGCTACTTGGACGGGCCGAAGCTGCTGGCTGACTTGGTGGAGGCGGTGCTGGGTGCAGTGTTGATGGATTGCGGGGGAGACCTCGTGACAGCTTGGGGCGCGTACAAGGGGCTGGTGCAGGCGGCCAGGCGCACGGGTGCCAAGTAGAGCAGACGGCCAGGCGCACGGGTGCCAAGTAGAGCAGACGGCCAGGCGCACGGGTGCCAAGTAGAGCAGACGGCCAAGCGCACGGGTGCCAAGTAGTGCAGACGGCCAGGCGCTCGGGTGCGAAGTAGTGGCAGGCTGGCAGCGGGAAGAGTTGCAGTGGTGGTCACTTGATAAACGATTTGACACATGGTTTTATGTCAGGAATTTTCAGCATTCCTTCACGGCGCCCAGTGGCCAGAAATAAATAAAAATTAAATCTTGAGTTATTTGTCCTCGGTGCTTGTTGTCTCGGCTGAAAAAACATGAGTTTCAGGTTATATATTATGTGGTTCACAAATGGCGAAGCCATTGTGTGTGCGTCCAGTGAGTGTCACAAGCCTGTGGCAGTTGGTGGTGGAAGTTGGTGGTGGCAGTTGGTGGTGGCAGTGGTCCTGCCTGGTCAGAACGTTCGGACTAGGGTTTGTCCCAAGAAGAGGAGAGGGGCGCCACCTGTAAAACGTGGTTTCCGTGGATGGGAGGCATGACGACATGGACATGTAATTCAGCAATTCAGCTACACCACGGCTTGCGGCCGTGGGCTTGGTTGCTGCAAGCCCTATGTCAATTGGTTTACGCTACCTATTTTTCTTGGACGTCGCACAGTGTGAGGCTGGCCGCCCAACCCTTGAAAACTCGAGGCACTACATGTGAAGCGTATGTGAAATATGCTATCCAGCTTGGCATCACATACTATGCATGGGTTAGGGGCCCGGGGGGGGGGGCAATGAGCACAGAATAAACTAGGACATCGAAAAAATTGTGTCACCCCTGGGGTCTCGGTAAGCGACCAGCACACGACCACAGACAAGTGTTGTGGGAATGAACTTTGTGGTGGATAAGATAAGCCCCACTCACAAAACATGACGTTGGTCTCAAGGATTGAAGTCATTACCCAAGGGGGGTTTCATATTTGCCGTGGTTTGAGGAACTTAACAGTTTTTGAGATAAATGCTCTCTCTCACAGCCTCCAGTGACCCCTTGCCAACCCAATTTAGCGTGCCCCATAGAAGTCATGTACAGTACCGCTTAAATGGGCTTGCACAAGCTTACATTATTTGATCACTTCTCATGTACCGGTAAGGTTATTTACTGAATGACGTTACACGTTTGGGTCCTGCTTAAAGAAACTTGGCCACGTCGACAAACAAGTTATAAAGTTGTATGCCAATCCTTACTCGTGAAGGACATTTGTAAGCTGTGGGGGCTCAGGCTATGCCGAAGCCATTAGGCCGCCACCCTCAGCTAATAGGGTTACGGGACGTTTGGCTTAGCCTCCGGTTAGTTTGGATTACCGGTAACTCAGCCACCCTGAACCCGGCTTGCTATCCTACGATTTCCTACCGCAGGGGGGAGGCTGCACTACCCAGATCTTGTGTGGGGCAATCAGGATTTAGGTGTCTTCCGCATCGCGTCCAAAAATATTAGATACAGATTCTGAAAGACTTTCATATCTCTTAGCTCGTTGCAATGCTCAAAAATCGGGGGTGCATTGTTTTGCCCCATGGCCCCGAAACCATCTCAGCTTCCCCCGTGCGATTTCCTACCGCCTCTTTGCAGCCTAATCTGTTTCGTTTTTTCTGATGGTTCAGTCTCGGGTGAAGTAGTAATACTTTCGTTTGGCCTATATCTTACTACGCCTGTCATGTGCAAATGACGTATTGGCGTATCACCTTAGCTTGGGGCCCTGCTAAAAATACGCATGAGGAGCCAAACTGTTACTGACCCTTATTGCTGGCCCGACAGCAGCCTCTTTACAGTAGCATATTTAGCATTAAGATTTAACGTTGTATGAGTCACAACGTGCGGTAAAAATGACCTCAGAAGTACAAATAACGTTTAGTTCTTGATGGTACCTGCGGCTTAACAAAAGCTACTTTTTGGCCATGCTGATTAATTGTCCCCACTCTAATTAATTGTCCCACGCAAAGGCAATGAACTCACGTCTACGGTATGCTACGGCATATGTCACGGGCCGCCACCGCATCTAGAGCGGTTCTCACAACGGTGGGGCAGCACAATGTTTTTTTTTATTGTTACAGCGTATATTACGGGCCACCATCGCAGCTATGCGGGCCTACCTACACCATCTACCTCATTAAGCTTATTCAAAACAAATAGCACTTGTGGAAACATTTCGAGTTTTTGACTCGTACCTACAATTGCAACTCCTGGCCCCCAGCGCCTTCTGTATTGCTACGGCCCTTGAGGATAACATCTGCGTTTTAGTGCTTCATGTGCACTTAAGCTTCGGTCAGGTCGACTGCCGGAAGGGCTTAAGGGCTCAGGTCGACTGCCGGAATTGGCTCTAATTAGTGCAGCAATCCCTGCAGCTTGGGTATGCTGCCCAGTGTAGACCCAGCTGTGGTCCTCCAAGGGGGGCCTGGCGCACACTCAAGATAACCAGATAGAATATGCAAACAAGTACACGGAATCAAGAAGCTGCCCATTTTGGCCGAGGCATGGGACATGCAATGGCTACTACCGTGAATAAACACTGGGTGGTACAAGCTCCCTGGGAATTCCGCAACACGAGTCCCACAAAATCATTCGCCTGGTCATGCCTTTGAGTGCGAGGACAAGCTAGGCGCTTGGTAACGGAGATGCCAAACTCGAAACATATAGGTGCCTGTACCTGCAGTTTCCATCAGCGAGCAACCAATCCAACTCAATGTAAACAACCGTTGTCGTCACATGTGTAAGAACTCAGACGACTCTCATAATTTTGATTTATCCACCCTTTCATCACGCTGAGATGCTGTATGAATGGAGCATGTATGCCGTGATGAACAGCGAGGGGGGACGGCCTAGGATGTCCAAGCGACAGCCAGCCAGCGGACTGCAAGCACAAATATCTCCAGGTTGTTAGAAGCTCAAAGGTAAATCAAAACCCCAATCTCTGTAATTACGAACGTCGTCAGTAGAGGATATGACACAAATTTGGTTCGGTTTTGACGACAACCCTGAGGAGTGGTTTACTCCTTTTCTTACAGGCCGCGGTTTCAGTTGTCGAGCGTCGTCGCTACATCCCCCACACCCCCCACATTACATTTCGTAAGCTGGGCGATTCTACTCGGTCGATCTCGTGGTCATTCCTCGACATATACATATATTCGTGACTTTTCGTCGGGTCTTCTCGACTCTAAAGGGTGCGTTCGCACTTCACAGGGCAGTTCAAGTTGCCAGGTAAACATAATATACACGCTGTGTTCGAGGGCTTTGTTGGGAACTTTTCACCTACCGTAAGACGATTGAAGTGTAATGTGATACGGTGCTGTTACACTGTAACAATAAATTTGCCGCAAAACCGTACGAGACAAAATTATTTTTCGGTGCCCAAGTGTAAGAGTGTGGATCCGAGTGCGAATGGCAGTTCATACTGCCATGCCGATCATCAGCTAAACGGTATTTGTGAGGTCCGCCGCGACGCAAACCCGGTTACACCTTCGCAGCCTTTCATTGATTATTTATGATTTCATTTATTATTGCAGTCGCATGGCGCCAAAGACACTTCTGCAACAATGTTTTTACCCTTCCCATCACAACCTAACTCCAGGCTAAACAGCAGGCAACTGGTCCGTCAGCACTTCTAGCAGATGGTGCCGCAGTGCCTCCTAAGAAAGTAGGATTGATAAGGACGGAGAATAAGAAGGCGATTTCGCCCGCCGACAAGTCACTGACGTTGTCCAGCAGTCTAGGTGTTTAACGGTGTCGTTATGACCCTAGGAGTGCGGCAGCCCAGCCCACGGTTGGGGTAGAGGAGGACAATGCATACGAGTGGGACTCGGAGGAGGATGACTCAGAGGAGGAGGAGGAGGAGGAGGAGAAGGAGGAGCTGAGGAGCTCTATACATAATAGACTCAAGCTTGAAATTTGGGGGGCTGGTCGGGGGGGATTTGAGCAATTTGAAATATTCTTGGTGTGAACATTCCGTGTGTTCCAACGAATCGCCAATTACTCACCCGTCTCTTAACGTCTGAGCACGTTTGGCATGTCGAAAGTTGTAACTCGTGGCACTACGCTTTCTGATGCTGTTTTGCAAGCGTGTCGTTGCTGCACGTCCGAAATCGACTTTCGGTCGGGACACGCTTACGCCCATTGTTGGGAGTCGGTCGCAAGAAAAGCAAAGATTCCTCCATTTGATAATGTCGGCACCATCAAAAATTGAGAAGCTTCGATGTGCAGGCATTTGCCCGGTGCGTCCTACCTTGGTCAATACCAGACTGTGCGCCCCGTTTGCGTCGGTCACACTATAATATCATGGCTTGGGCGCACATCCCGTCTTATACCGTCTGGACATCTTTGATATACAAAAAAGCTGTTACATCGTGGCACTTTGAATTCATATTCCGCTTTACAAACTTGTCTACATCACAGGTCACGAATCTCACTCCATATGGGCCTCTGGGGCCCTGGGCCTCGCTTCGTCTGGTATGTGCTGGTATGTGTCTGTTAGTTGCTAAGGGTTCGTTCAAAAACATGTCATGATCCGTCCATTTGCCAATGTATGCTTTTCAAAAACGTGGACAGCTTCGGTGCCCTCTGCACCAGACCGACCTTTGCAGACGTCAGTAAGTGTGCGTGGCTGGTAGTCTAGTACCGGCACGCGAAGGTCACGCTAAAAGTGCATGGCCATGCGGTATTGGCCATGTCTAATTCAGTGTGCGCAACCGATATACTGCGATTGGCAAGCTGCTGGGCACTATGGGCAGGCACCACTGGGCCTATAATGACGAAAAATATGACTGGCCTCCAGCTGACCAGCATTTGAGCTGAAACCTCGCTCAAATTCCGATGCTTAGACACGCACCATTTTTTCCCCTGAATGTTTGCACAATTCGGAATCTTTTGGTGCATGGGATCACCGACAATCCTTTCAATGGTGCCGCCCCTGGTACTTGCTTCATCATATCACCCTTACTGTGCAATGCACCGGCGCATGCCCAGCCGTCACAAAAATTACTTAGGCACTCGGGAGGTCCCGCAAGGTGACCCTTTCATATTACTTATTTCCTTAGAGGCCGCGGCTTCTGCCGTCGAGCGTCGTCGCCACATCCCTGACTGTGTGTCACATCTCGACATCTCGACATGACGACATCTCGTACTGGGCGATTCTGGGGGCGATGTCGTCGTCATACGGTACCTTGACAATTGACAAATGATTTCGGGCTTTGTCGTCATTTATCGGGGTACCTCGACAATCGACATATGTCGACATAACTCGGGGTATGTCGACATGTCTCGACTTGAAAGGGTTCGCATGGTAGTCGTTCGCATGGTAGTTATTCGCATGGTCTCAAAATTCGGATTTCAAACTTTCAACATTCGGCATTCGCCGTACCGCCCACCTCCTCCTCCGTACACAAACGACTTCATCAATCAGACCTCCCGCTCCACCACCATAATCTCTCCCCCCATACACGTTACCCGTCGCAGCTTGAAGCCTCCCGTAAAGGGTAGCTCGCTCGACACTCGTCCTCGACCCTATCTACCTCGCAGTCACCTCTCTGCGTCGTCGCCCCCCTCTGCCCCTCCTCCCCACGCACCGCACCTACATCAGACGACCCCGCCCTCTCTGTTCGCAACTGGACATCTTTCGATTCCAGACGCTTGAGCATCATGGCAAGGCCTATGTACTTTATCAAATATATTTTCGCGACCGTGTGCCTTGCCACGCTGGCCCTCCAAGCCGGCATGGTCGACGCCACAGGTGAGACCCACCTATGTCACTATGTGCAATTGAGGACCCATGCACACATTTAAAAATGTGATTCACATACCGCTAATAGGTTCCTTATCTGTCGCTTTTGAGTGTCTTCTGCTTCCATCCTGCTGGAGACGTCCTACCGAAATTTGTCTAGCGCTTTTCAGCCGCACTCGATTGAACGCCTGGACCTGTAAAAATCGACCGCACACCTAAATCGGAGCCCCCACACTTTTTGTCTCGCAGCACGCTTCGGGCAGTCGAACACCGTCAAGACTCGCCCCTCCGCTGAGCACCCCACCCTCACGCTGCGCGACGACACCTATCAACAGCTGCCTGCCACCGCCCAGCATACCTCCATCCTGAGCACTGCCACTGAGCGTCTACAATCCACCTTCGCTGCCTGGAACCTTCAATTTAGCCATTCTCTGGAAGCTAGCCTTTTTCCCGACGTCGTTGACACCTCATCCGGCGAGTGGCACAACGATGAGCTCACCGCCAACGGCGCTGCAGGCCTCCTTGCTGGTAAGAACCCCTCATAATAAGCATCAGTCGATACCGTCTCACATGCAGATACGTCCGGCTTCCTCATAAATGTCTTTCATTCCTGCTGGGCTGGCTCTTTTGAACGCGATGATGGTCGCTCGCTCAATACGCGATGATGGTCGCTCGCTCAATACCAATCCTGTACCTGCACCCCTGCCACCCTGCAGGTGCCATGTGGACGATGCACCGATTGACAGGCAGTGACGAGTGGCGCGAACGGGCCCAGGCTGCCACTGAGCCCCTGCTCGATGCCTCCAGTGATCAACTGATGGGCCAGTCCCTGGCCACGCTTATCTACCCCGCCATCAGGTACGCCTGGACCTGACTTCTTTTGCATCGCACCTCGAGCTTCTATTCAGCTAAGCCCCGACCTTCAGCTGGTGTTTCCTGATGATTCAAACCCTGCTACATTGGCCACCTGCTGTAGGCTGGCCAAAGTCCCCATGGGCCTAGTAATGGCTGCCCAGTAGCCTGCTGAAGCCCGTCTCTCATGCGCTTAGGGCTCGGTCAGACTGCGTTACGTTTGAGGTTGCGTTTGGCAGTTGCGTTTGGGTTGCGTTTGGATTTAGCGTGAATCTGACGCTAAACTGGTCACACTGCGTTTGGGCAAGACGGCAGGGCAAGACGACGTCAGGGCACGGCATGGTACATTTTTGTGCGAATTCCGTCTCCCAGCGACTCGGGGTTGATATTTCCTTACATTGTAACATATATATTGTTCGTGTCCAGCTTAAGATCAAGCTTAAGCTGGAATTCATGAAAAATCTCAAACGCGAATCGTCAACCCCCCCCCCCTGCGTTTGCGTTTCGCGTTTTGACACGTTGCGTTTGGCGTTTGGGTAGTGTGACCGGCATCGCGTTTGCACTTTTTCCTGACGCAACCCCAAACGTAACGCAGTCTGACCGACCTCTTAGACAGGCCTGAAACGTAAATTCCACGCTGCGTGCTTTGTTCTTGGGCCAAAATCAGAGGCAATCAACACGCTATTCTGACGCCGCTGTGTCATGCATCTGTGGCCGCAGGTATGCCTACGAATTCGAGCAGGATGTGGAACAGAAGCAAGTTTACCTGGATGCTGCCCTGGGTGCTGCGGACACAATCTCCAAACTATTCGTCCGTGTCCTTGGTGAGTTCGATATGAAGAGAAGCGAAGTAAGTCCAAGCACTGCAAGTCAACTTCCGAGTTGGCCATGAGAGGTAGTCGGGTGTGAAATGGAAAAATGAGCAAGACTTATGGATCTACGGCAGACCCACACGCTGCAACACTGTCTGCCTGTAGCTGCTGAGCACTACCCTTCATTGCCCATAAAAGAAGCAACACCTGCGTATTTCTTGCAGACATCCCTCTGGCGCTTCTCCCCCTGACCTGCCCCCACCCCTCCCCGCTCAACCCCAGGTATCTTCAAGGTCCGCCCCACCAGCGACATTGCTGCGGAGGCGCGCGCTGCTGGTGCTGCCGCCATAAGCCCCCTGGCCGTCTTCAGCTCTGTCGAGGGCTCTGCTGCCGCCACCTCGCTGTTGGTGTGGGCCTCCGCACTGCCTGGCGGCCGCCCGGCATGGCTGGACATGGCACTCAGCAACGCCCACCACATCGCCACTGACCATCTTCGCGCTGATGGTGAGTTCACCTGACAAATTTTGTTTACAGTTTTTTTTGATTTCTTTATTAGGACTGCAGGTTGAGGCATTGTTGCCTGCTTGCTTAATTCCAGCACCTGCACCTAATGCGTCTACACACGTGTAAAAGATTGTATACTGAGTTAGCTGATGAGCTTGAGTTCTGTGCACATCTCAATCTCTTTCAAATAACAGACTGATGTATTAGGTGCCACTTAAATTGCCTCCTCTGACTTCTATCCTCCTCTGACTCATATCCCTTTCGTCACCTCTCAGGCTCTGTCCGCAGCACGCTAGTGTACAAGGCTACCAGCGCCACCGCCAAGCCCCAGGAGCTCGCTACCATCACCATCAAGCCTTACGGCGACGAGAAGGACAACTCCATCATGACTGCCATGTTCGGCTCTGTGAACGGAAGCTCTGTTGCGTCGGCTGGTGTCGCGCTGGACGCGTGGCTGTCCTCAATTGCAGGCAAGGAGGCATCGGACGACATGCGGCAGGCACTCGCCGCACTGACACTCTCTGAGGCTGCCAAGGCGGCAACCAGCATCTCGGACAGTAGCTCTCTGACTGCCGCCGCTGAAGCCTCCGCCGCGCCACTGGTCAACTGGGCTGCCGAAGAGGCTGCCATTGTCTCCACGGAGCCTGTCGTCGCCGCCGCTGCCGCCGCCGCGCTGTCTGAGCTCGCCTCCCTGACTACGATCTCGCAGTCGCAGCGCGACGCCTACGCATCGACAGCTCGCCACATTGTTGCCACGCTGGCTTCCTCGAACCTGGGAGCTCCCCGCTCAGCGTCAACAGCCGAGACGGTGTCCAGCCCGCTCTCTTCTGCCGGGCGGTGGCTTTCAGGCCTGCTGGCGGCACCAATGCCCGAGTCCACTCGGCAGCACCACCGGGCACGCTTGTTGAGAGGTGCAGGCAGCCATGCCGCGGACGCTGTGTCTGCAGGGTCATCCCCTTCGTCCATCCTCGTCGGCGTTGATGGCTTGGGTGGCTGCATGCTGGCCGACAGCTTGCTGCTGCAGGCCATGCTCCGGCTAGCGGAGCTGGAGGTCTTAACCTAGATCTGGATTAAAAAATCAGACATAGTGATGGCCCATCTGGCCCCCCTCCCCCAGGGCTCCTGGAGTGGATGTACACAAGCTATTTCTCCCACATTGAGCCACTCATTGCGCGCATTAAATGTAGCAGTGGCTGATCCCACACTCATGCTGAGTGATTCTTATATTGTATCTGATTTTTTTAGACTAGATGTGTTTGACACCGGTAGCACTTATCCACGCCTGCAAAAGGCGCTCGGGCAGTGGCAAACGGAAAACAATAGCAGGGGAAATTATTAAAGTAGCATATGTGTGATTTATTCTTACCTTTCTGGCAGGATCACCAGTCTCCAATGTTGATGGAACAATTCAAGCATGGTTTGAAGATTCTGATTTTATACTACGGCGTCTGCGGCGAGTGCTCATTTTCAAACTGCAAGCCCTCGGCGCTCTGACTGCTTGGTGCACTGGGGTCTTCTGCTTGCATTTTCCGTTATGGCCCACATTTAAGTTCATGGCATTCTAATTCAGACGGCTCATGACCAAGATATCTTGCATATCATGATAAAGAAAGAAGGGGTGTGCATTTGATCACTTGAGCTCTTTTATTTTGCTGGGACTTCACAAGGTGTGAGGCCGGCCGCTCAACCCTAGAAAGCCTGAGGCGCAAACACAAAAAAACAGCCCGGGTGCGCATGTAGCCCTCGTCGGCAGCTGCGAAAGGCGAGCAGGAACAGAAAAGGCATACGACCAACAAGCAATCGCACGGCCGCAATATATCATGCGTTAACAGTTCGATGAAGGTCTGCACAAAAAGCTGCTACCCCGCCACGACACCCCTTAAGATAAAGCACACTACCACCCAAATCCTACCCGAAAGCGGTTGCAAACGTCTCCACCAAAACCGAAAATTGTACCCGACATACATAGGGAGACAAGAGCTGACGGGAAGCCAGAAAAGGAGATGCCTGGACAGTAAGAGGGCAAAGACCTGAAGGCAAAGGGAAAAGGGCAAAGGGCAAGAGGGCAAAGACTTTAAGGCACACCCCCCCACCCACAAAGACACGACTCACAAACGAGCAGCCAGCCATAAGGCCCAAACTACCCCGAGGCCCCCACAACAAGAAGCAAAAATCGCAAACTGGCCAAGCATAACCGAAACCAAGGACTAAATCACATAGGGGGCGAGGAGGGGTACAGCGACCCAAAGGTTCAAGTTCAAGTTCAAAGCATAATGGGATACCTCCCAGGGAGCAGCTAGTGCCTAATGGCAGACGTTGAGCTTCCTCTTGGTCACCAAGTTGGTGACCACCAGCTTGGCCCGGTTGAACTGGGCCGCGACGCCCAGCCTACGGGCCCTTCAGGGAAAAAAACTTTGAAGCATGGTGGGTAGCACGCTCCTCGGGAGTCATGGAAGGCCTGAATGGTCGGCCCCGACCATGCAACAAAAATCTTACTGCTTGGGGTCCCTATGGGGGGGCCCTAAGCAGAGGGGGAGCAGGGGGGGGACAATCTCCTGCATAGTCTTTTTCCCCCCCGACCATGCAGTTGCTCCCTTCAGTTTGCACCGAGCGTAAACCAGGGCCTCCGCCTGGGCCTGGTCCTCCATGCAAATGAAGTACTAGCATGAGGTGTCGGTCGGCAGGACCTTGCCAAGGGGGACCACGTCAACGACACAGACCTCCTTTGCCGGGCTGACGCGCTCCTGGATGGGCGCGGTAAGGGCGGCAACAGCCGGTGTGCTACGCTGGCCCACCAGGCGGGGCAGTTCCTCACCAGAGCCCACGACCACGAAACCGCAGCGCTGAGCCATGGATGCGACCATGGACAATGAAGCGGGGCGGGCCGGGGACCGGCGAGGCATAGACTGTCGTCGTGGTTGAGGGCCGCTGCCCGACGCAACAGCGGAATATGTCGCCCGCTGGACGGTTGGGGTAGCAGCAGGTAGGCGCAGTTGGGAAGCTGGGGCAGCCTCAAGGGCAACCACGCGGGCCGGGAGGGCAGCCAGGTCAGCCCCCCCAGTGGGGCATGATGCCATGCATGGTGGGGGGGCTGGGGGCTGTGGGGAGGCCTTTGCTGCTGTAAGCTGGGCGGCCAGGCCTGTGACCTTGGATGTCCAAGCCGCAAGCTTCCCCTGGAGGACCCGCGAGGTTGCTATAACTGCGACGAGTTGCTCCTGAGCGAGCTTGGAGGTGACCTGTGCGACGAGCTGGTCCTGGACGAAGTGAGAGGACGAGGTTCCCTTCTGCGTCCCTGAGTCTCTCACGTAGGTTGGGTACCGTTTAGGCAAGGTCATGCCGACTGACACCTCATGCGGCTACTTTTTTCGCGTGGAGAACCAGCCTGGGCCAGGTTCTCCACGCGAATGAAGTTCCTGCATGAGGTGTCGGTCGGCAAAACCTCACTAAACGGTACCCAACATACAGAATGAGACAAGAGCTGACAGGAAGCCAGAAGAGGAGAAGCCTGGACACATACCCCCCACTCACAAAGATAGAACACACAAACCAGCAGCCAGCCATAAGGCCCAAACTACCCCAAGGCCCGCACAACACGAAACAAAACCCGCTAACGGCACGACCTGGCAACGAAAGAGCTCGAACTCGCCTAGTCGTGCGTTTTTGTGTGGACGGAAGGTCTGTGGACGTACACGTACAGATAAGGTTTGATGAGGTGCGCTGCTAGGCTGCCCTTTACTCGTTCCCTGAAAAATGCAAGCATCTGTCCAGACTCGGTCTACTCTGCGCGCAGCTGCGCCCTCGCGCACACGACTGACCGTGACGGCTCAGGTTGGGCCCAGGCACAAAGGCGCAAAGCACCACGCCCGCAGCCGGCCCATCAAGGTAATTTCAAATTATAAATTATAACATAGACCTGTTACGTGGCCGTCGCGTAGCCGCAGCCTAGAAGACCTTAACAGCGCCCCTTGGAACCAGACCGTGCCCAGCCAGCGAAGCTTCAATGCAGCACAATTGCACGCCCCTCTCATCCAACTCCGACAGCATGATGCCTTGATTCGTGCCTCTGAAAGCTGCACTGTCCTGACAACAACCCCATGGCATGCATCATGGGCACCAAGCCCACTGTTGATCTTCGCCATTACAGCTACAATACAGCGATCGCATGGAGTATGGCCAAGGGTCCAATACAGCAAGCTATGCAGCTTCGGCAACCGACCGTAGGCCGGTCAAGATTCGGCTCTCATTGGCTGGGCGACCCCCTTGAAGTGCACCCGACTTCCATGCCCCCATGCTGGCAGGGCAAACTCGTAAACCAGACCTTCCCTGTGACCCCACCATCTAAGCCTCTCCATGCTACTTTCACCTTTCACACTCTGCGCACCCTCCCCCTGCAGTACTGCAAGAGCGACAGGAACCACGTCCCCTGCCAGTACGCGCCTCTGCCCGCGCCTCCCCCGGAGTTTGTCGTCATCTCCAAGAAGCCTTAAGGAAATGTCATCTCCAAGAAGCCTTAAGCCAAGTGGGTCAAGGCGGCTGTGGATGGCCAAGGGCTGCCACACCTGGCACTACCGTGGCTGTGCATGGCCAGGAGCAGCTGCATCAGAGGCTCCTAAAAGCTGGCACGGCAGGGCATCTCTTGCTACGTCGTCGTGCTGCTGCTGCCATGCACCCACTCGCGGACCGTGCTGGCTATGAACTGGGTGTTTCTGGACGCTGTGCACTGTATGATGGGCGCAAATGTGTAGCAATGGCTGGACGCTGAGCGGGCAGGTCTTAATCGTTTGTCGTAGGTCTGCCTAGAGACTGGACTCATGTCGAGACCATTTTGATTGCCTGTAATGCGTGAGAGCTTTCGCAGAGCCAGATTGATTATGTACCCAGCACCTCCTTCCAGAACAAGTATAGAAGCAAGAAAAAGAAAAATCCTCAGACACATAGATGCCGGTGCTTCACCGCATGGACCCTTAGTAAGAGCCCTGATGAAAACACTGAAGCCATGTTAATGACATGACACCTATGGGTCCTGCTTAAATAAAGCCCGGCCACCTCGGCTAGCGCAAATTCTGGTAGGAAAGTCAAGGGATAAGGCACAAGAGGAAAGCATTATAAGCAACCACCGAAGCCATGTGTCGCATGATCACTCCAATGCCCCCAAATACATCAAATCATGAAAACGAGTGTAGCTCATGACCCATGCAGCCACGAAGAAAGCGTGGCTGGCATGTGGAATTATTAAGGGTTTTACACACTAGCTCCAGAAGGAAGTATGGACCCTGTCCCGGATTCCAAAAAGGGGGGTCTTCCAGGATGAACTAACACTTGGCGGCACAGCAGCTCTTTGAAACGGTAGTGCGGAGTTACTTTGCCACGATCTTATCCTGTTCCTGTTAATGACGTTACACCTAGCCTGCTGTAGGCTGAAATCATGAGCGGCCTCAGACCTGTGTTTGGTGGCGGGGTCCCTAAGGGCCCCCGGCCGACAACCTCTATCTGCGCCCGCTTATCATGTTACTGTGTGAAGCACTTCCTCGGTGCAGCCTGTTACAAGCTGCACCAGAGGAGCTACACCGATATGGGGAAGAGTCACTTCAACACTAGCGCGGTGAAGAACCGGATGTAAGACAGGCTACATGTTGGACTGTATTTTGGGTCCTTACAGATCTTTACACAATGTTAACTACCGTTTTGTGGCTACTAACTTAAAAGGTGCTTGCTCTGCTGGACTGTAGAACTTCACCAGAGGTGATAGTTGGGCGCCCACGCGGCCTGTTTTAGCATGGCCCAAACGTGTAACGTTATTGACAGAAACAGAGCCCCCCAGGACACTCAGGCCAACCAAGCACTTACTACAAGTGTACACTGATCTGAGCAGGGCCCAGAGGTGTCACGACATTAACTGTGCACTGTGGGGTAACTCTTTTGCACATGAGTTGCCATGACGTGCTGAGGGCGCAGAGGACTGCATGGCTGAGGCTCCCTGAGACAAACCATATCACCTTTTCGTCCACCTTCCTTCCCTACGAGCCGGAGAAAGCAGAAAATGGCAAAGAACCCTGATTCTAGGAGAATCCAAAATCGAAGCCCAGCCAGCCTCAACCGTTCGCTTACTGTCCTAGTGTATTTAGTGCCTGTACTGGTTTACGGGCACATGTCCCATGCATCGAATGTCATGCTCTGATGGACTGTAAAAACTTCACAACCCTGCATTGCCGAAGCAGGTGGTCAATGAGTGTGGTGTCCGGCATAAATGAACCTGTAGGCAGGATCCTATGCCCAGGGCTGCGCCACTGAAGGTTGCGTCCTGCAGGGCTTTTGCGAAACCTTTGGAACTACAGAAGAGTTGAGACGCTAAATAGGGGAATGTGCTCCCCTAGTGGCGCTGGGAACGATACCAGGTAGCAACTTTCAGCAGGCAAGGGGTCCCCCAAGGCCCCAAGCCATTTTTGCGAGGTTGAGTGCGAGCAAAGAAAATTGCTACAAAAGCCTAGCGGGAGGGCAAAGGAGCATGGGCAAGATACATAAGCATGTGACCCCGCTAGCAACTGCTTAGGTCCAGCTGGCATTCCGTCCCCTGGGGCCCCCCGGCTATCGGGGGGCCATATATGTCGTCAAGAATGAAAGACTTGAGGAGAAAAATAAGGAGAGCAAGGGGCAGAAGAAAATTCAGGGCCAGGGAAGGGTGTGTGTGGGCAACGGCATGCAAATTTGACAACCATCTTTCAACCTCTATCACGATTCAGGCCTGGTCAGTCGTTAAAAATCATGTTTTTTGTGCTGATGCTTCAAAAGTTCAGGCGACACGTTGTAACGGATATCCACACTATAAGGAACTTGAGACCATATCAACAGCACAGGAATCTGGAATACATTTACAAAATTAATGTCTTGCAGGCACCAATCGGGTGCCAAGATCGAGATCCACCAAAAATCAGACTGAGGCAGGCCCACATCGCACTTAACGCTTTATTTCACAGACAGCATAACAGCATAACGAATGAAATAACAAATAATGAAGCTGTGCAACAGAAAAGCATGCAAGGCACAAATACATTTTCTGGTACCGATCGTTGAGAGTGTTCTGGTATGAGTCATCTGATAACATAGCCACATGCTCGGAACTGCCACGAGTCACTCATTGAGGCAAATGTTTTACAACTTGTTGAGTACCTTTTGAGCTCAGAGGACGCAATGGCAATGTGATCTACCCCAAGTTCCTACTGTCCCATAAGTTCCATCATTCAATCAGTCAAGCTGGCGCCGCTGAAATCATCATCAGTCAATGACATTACACCTCTGGGCCCTGCTCAAAAAAGGGCGCCTAACTAAATCATCATTCCTTCTGCCTCACCATCAGTCATCCTCGTTGTAAGGGAACTTCTCATCCTTGTGCTCTTTCAACTTAATCCTCAGCTCGTAGCAGTCATCACCCTTCAGCATGTCCTGGACTATGCGACACTCCACATCCATGTTGACCATCTCCAGAGATCCGCGGATGACCCCACAGAGGATGTTGCAGTACTTGAGGTCCCGGTACTCCTCGGGCAGCTCGACAAACTCAGTCAGTGGGTTGTCAGTGAAGACCAAGCTACATTCTCGACCATCGGGGCTCCAGTTTGTAACAGAGGCTTGCACGTTGATGAACATGACAAAAGCCTGCTTTGCAATGACCTCCGCTGTCTCCTTGAATGTCGCACACCTGCCCATGCGAGCCTTGGCCAAGAACTCATCAACCAGTCGGATCCCTATGTTGTAGCCCATCGTGTCCAATTGCTTATTTACTTCATCAATGTCCTCAAAGTCTATGATTAGTTGCCTTATCAGCGATCCATACGTCAGCGTGAAGATCTCAGAGTTCATTTGTTCAAGAGGAGGCACAGGAGGTTTTCCTGACGTAGGAGGCATGTTAATTATCAAACGCTGCCTGGGTGCATCTCCGGGTAACATGTTTGAGAGATTGAAGTGCTCAGGACTTGGCGATGAAAAGCATTGCCCAGGGGATTATGGCACGCGGTTCATACTTTTGCTGACGCCAAAGCGCCAGTGCTCGTGCGCTGATAGAGAGCCCAGTGGGTTGCTCGTTTATCTTCTTCTCTATTGTCTATTACAGTGTTCAAACCGGTTTGCGGACACCTGTCCCATGCTTCTGACGTGATGCTCCGCTGGACTTCAACATAAACACACTAATCTGCCTCACCTCTGTCAGTCTTCAGGAACCATGAACACCATTGAGCATTACCCGATTTGACAGATGGGAATGACTGCGCTGATTGACATACAGGCAACAGCCTGTGTCAGGTGCAGCTTACATCGACCAGCGCTATATCGTCTAGAGCTGGCGGGACGAATCAAGCTGTGCGACCTGCCGATATCCGGACTGGAACAAAGGCGACGTGACACAATCAACAGCTTCAATATCTCTTGCAGACAAATTGCATGGAATGGGTGGACCCAGAAACATCAGTAACATAACACGCGTTTCAAATGCTGAGACGGGCACTCAGCTAGCGAGCCATCAATCCAACATGCAGAGTATAGTTGGTGTTTGTATGTGCTTTCTGGCTTCAACCCTCATGGCATGTAATGTTGGGGGCCCTTTACACAAAGAATCCCACAGTTTACCCTCCCTTGGCTGTCTATGGACTAGGGTACAGCATCTGCCGAGTGCCTGGATGCACCTTCCAGGTTTCATCTGCCCTGTCCTGCCTGAGGCCCTTTCCACCATCACGGCCTCATCAGAACGGATATGTGACAGATGTACTGACGAGAGCATTGCGACCCCCTGATTGCGACGCAAGGAGTAATGCATCATGATAATGATGATGCTTGGCGTTCGCACTTCTGGTCCCACTTGCTGGACACATTTGCTGATCACACTTGCATGATCCGCCCAAGCTCGTCATCATTCTGCGGAATCATGGATTCACGGATGGGCGGCCTGCAAACACAGAGAGCACAATTTGAATCCCCCAGATGATGAAGCACTAGCCTTGGTTGTCAAGACACAATGGTGAGGTGATATTAACTACAGCGTTCGGCATTGGATGGTTAAGGTAAATTACGTAATAGACCAGTTCATGTAAAAAAACAGTGGTAATTAAAACAAGAAGGATGGAGTAAGAAGCCTATCCTATTGGTCCCAGCAGCTGCGGGATCGCACTTGTTGCTAGCAGCAGTGTCTTTCCAGGCGGTCTCGACTTACACCCGACACGGTACAAGGAAAATAACAATTTACAAGCAGGCACAATGAAATAGTACCATGGCACAGATTAAAACGCAAGAGAAAATCATGTTGTGGAATTTCGCGCCGGCAGCAGGAATTCAATACGAAGAAAGTAATCCTGAATATCACGGCTGGTAAACATACACAGCCTATCAGCCGCAGATGCCTCCATGAGCAAGGTTTAGGGCCATGTGCCTCTTGGCACCCCAGATACTGTAAATCCTGCCGATCAATCCTCTAACTATCAACCGAAGGCCCAAATTGCTTCACAGGCTTGAATAAACCATCAGGATCAGGACGCTGATGTCACCCTTCCGAAAGGGCCACAAGCAGCGTTTTTTTTAGTGGTCGCCGGTTACAAGTCGTAAACAAAGTGGTCACGAAACATTCCTTCGGCAAAGGCCAGCTCAGCCGTGGAATGACAAAAAACGTTCGGAATTTGAGGACTGTAAAATCCGGCGCCGACGGCGCAACCTTCATCAGAGAATCACAACTTCTGGTCACCAACAATCCATTCAAATATTTCACGGAAATAACACACTGGGCACAAGAGGTCAGAGCAATGGGCACAGCTGGTATAGGGGCGAAAACGTTTCAGTGACACCCAGCTGCATAAGACAAGATCAAGAATCAGGGCGCACACAGTTCACTCCCAAGTGGGCCCGTGAGTTCAGCATATCGGGTTTCGAACACCAGATTTTGTAACCAAACCCAGATTTTGTAACCAAACCCAGATTTTGTAACCAAACCCAGATTTTGTAACAAACCGTCTCCTTTCCACTATTTTGTAATCCATTCTACTAATGTTGCATGCTTGCACATGAACAGAGGAACAGCAAACTCGAAAACAGCAACCCCCTAGTTTCCCATCTTCTCAAGCAGGGCTTGAGGGTTGAAAGTTACATTTTAAGGGTTCAGGGTTGAAGTCATGACATTCACTGGCAAAAGAAAAGCAGTGTCGCCATCCCTAGCTTCTCCATCTTATCCAGCATGGCTTTAGGGGTAAGGGTCTAGGGTTCAGGGACCGATTGAGGCACAAACCTGCACAAGAACAGCAGTGTCGCAGCCCACAGCTTCCCCCCCTCTCCAGCATGGCTTCAGGGCTCAAGAATCTAGGGTTAAGGGTCAAATCGAGGCACTTACCTGCACAAGAACAGCAGTGTCGCAACCCAAAGCTTCCCCCCTTCTCCAGCATGGCTTCAGGGTAAGGATTTAGTGTCTAGGGTCTAGGGCTTAGGACCTAATCGAGGCACTCACCTGCACGGAGACAGCAGTGTTGCCATTCCAGGCTTCCCCCCCTGCTCCGGCATGGCTTCAGGGTTAAGGGTCTAGTGTCTAAGGTTACGGGTCAAATCGAGGCACTTACCTGCACAAGAACAGCAGTGTCGCCACTCCAGGCCTGCCCCCCTTCTCAAGTGTCGGGCCATCCACCATCTCCAGCTTCTCCGAGGGCCCCGTGAGGTAGAAGCCCTGTGGGCTTGCCTCTGAGGGCTTGACGGTGCTCACGTCAAACACCAGCAGGCCGGATCCATTCAGCCGCTTGCGGTCCTCGTCCGTCTGTCCATGCAGGCAGGCAGGCAGGTGGAATAGAGTTGTCGCTAGGTCCGTGCAAGCAAGCAGGCAGGCAGGCAGGCAGGCAGAAGAGTGATCACTAGGTCCGTGCAAGCAGGCAGGCAGGCAGGCAGGCAGGCAGAAGAGTGATCACTAGGTCCGTGCAAGCAGGCAGGCAGGCAGAAGAGTGATCACTAGGTCCATGCAAGCAGGCAGGCAGGCAGGCAGGCAGGCAGGCAGAAGGAGTGATCACTAGGTCCGTGCAAGCAGGCAGGCAGGCAGGCAGAAGAGCGTTGTCACTAGGTCCGTGCAAGCAAGCAAGCAGGCAGGCAGGCAGAAGACAGTGATCACTTTGTCACGTACAGGCAGGCCAAAGGTACAGCAGGGAAAGGGCTCGATGCATGATGCATCATGTCCGCCAACAATTCAATTTATAAGTTGTCGACCACCTCGGTGTCTTCTCAGTTTTCTCACCAAAACTGGACACCTAAATAAGCCGATCACAGACCGAGCACAGGTCAAGCACACAGCAGCAACACAGCTGTAGTGGTGGCTGATGCTGACCGTCGTTTCAGTGGAAGATTGGCTTACTTTTGATACGAAACAGTCAACAAATGGGCAAATGAAATCATATACATTTTATTTTTCGGACTCTTTTAAAGGCTAAAGTAGACAAGAAAACGAATTGGTCTGCAACGTAACTATTGAAAGCCCTAATGAACTTCTTCGGTGCTGAAATGAGAGTGTGACTATGGTATATTTACCGGTAGACATATGTGTCAGGCTTGCCTTGAGTCTGGCACTTTGACCTTGGTTCCTCAATCTATGCCCAAAGGGCGTATAGAGTCATTCTGGGCATTCCAGTACTTATTATTTTATTATATTATTTATTCACCCTTGGCGTACCAGTACCGTTATTTCTTTTTGTTCTGCCGCGGGCTATTTATTTCTTCATTCATTCACCATGCGCGCATTACCGTAGACTGCATTTGCCTCCGCGAACGCCCAGAAAATGTTATTGTTTATTAATCGGAATATGCAGAAAACACGTTGTCGTAAGGCGCTCGGGCCGAAATCATTACTTTTCTAAGCCGCGCACCGCACTGGGCAACTGCCCCTTACCCCTCCGAACGGTCCTCAAACTTGGGTTGCGCAGTACCGTTGTTACATCTGGTAAACTGGTCGCGGTGCAGATATTGCGTGTGCATCTGTACGGTACCGGTGTGTGGACAAGGTGTGACGCACGTGCGCGCGCGCGCACAAGCAATCGTTTAATATTGCGTGATAAGCCGCAAATGCGTCTAAGAGTTAATTGTTAAAGTATTTATTATGCCGCGAAGGCAAATTAACATTAATTTCTTGCGGAGGCAAAGCGCGTCTACGGTAAGTTATTATTTTATTCACCTTAACCTTGGTCCCCATGAGAATGGCGGGGATCTTGGAGCAGTCCAACACCTCCACCGCAACAGGGTGCTTGGCCATGGTCAGAGCCTTCCACTGGGGCAGGGCCTGCAGTCAAAGAGAGAGAGACAGAGAGGGAAGACTTATCATGGCCAGGCTGCAAACGAGTCGGGGGCGGTCCAGCACCAATCTTAAATCAATATTAAATCCCTCTTAAATCACAGCACTGGGGCAGGGCCTGCAGTCAAAGAGAGAGGCAGAGGGAAACGGGATCGCCTGCTTACAGCATTTGAGTCACAATCCAGCGTCCTACCGTGTCAACATCATACGTTTTGGCAAAATATTTGCGTTGAGGAATTCAGAACATGCCGGCGGCATAGGGGGCCTGGTGCAGCAAGGTGCCCCGCTGCTCAGCGGGCGCGGCCACTCAGCTGCGCCCACCCCCCCAAACAGGTGGCCTCCAGCGCACACCAAAAGAAGCACTGGGGTGAAACTCCCAACCCTGCAGTATAAAGGGCTCAGGGATCTAGGTTTTAGGTGTGCACCCCCAACTGGTTCCAAGGTTGAACCCTGAACCCCAAGCAGCACAGCGCAGCTCACCACCCTCAACCCTAAACCCCAAGCAGCTCACCACCCTAAACCCTGAACCCCATGCAGCGCAGCTCACCACCCAGCGGCATTTTGCGGCGGCGGCTCCGATCATGGTGAAGACCCCAAAGGGTCCGTCCTGCGTCGCACGAGGAGCCGACTCCACATCGTGCATGGCCACCTGCAGAGATGCGAGCAGCCAAGCATAGTGCATTTGAGAATGTTGTTTTCATAAAGAATGCCGTCTCAAAATAAAGGGGGCAGTCCTGCTTCGCCTGAGGGGCTGACTCCACATCGTGCATGGCCACCTGCAGAGATGTGATCAGACAATTGCAGTGTTTTTTACTGATCATGCCTTTTTCATTGAGGTGCCGTTCTAATCGAGGGGGCCATCCTGCGTCGCACGAGGAGCCGACTCCACATCGTGCAGGGCCACCTGCAGAGATGCGAGCAGCCAAGCAAAGTGCATTTGAGAATGTTGTTTTCATTAAGAATGCCGTCTTAAAATAAAGGGGGCAGTCCTGCTTCGCCTGAGGGGCTGACTCCACATCGTGCATGGCCACCTGCAGAGATGTGATCAGACAATTGCAGTTTTTTTTACTGATAATGCCTTTTTCATTAAGGTGCCGTTCTAATCGAGGGGGCCATCCTGCGTCGCACGAGGAGCCGACTCCACATCGTGCATGGCCTCCTTTTTTTGGGGGGGGGGGGGGGGCGCCGCAAACTGAGATGCGAGTAACCAGGCACAGCTCAGTTGAGAATGTTGTTTTCATATATAATGCCGTTCTATTAAAAAAGGGCAGGCCCGCGTCACAGTCATGCTTGCCGTCTCATCCCCAACCAGCTAACCTTTCCAAACTGTCCCAGTACAGGCAGGGCCCTGCTGCCGATTTCTTCCTCGCTGAGCCGCAGCACTGTCATGCTCGCTGTCGATGACGTCGAGCGGGCGCCTGGCGTGGCAGTTTCGGTCGTTTCCTGCGCCTCTTGAAGGATCTCTTGCTGCGAGCGAGGTACAGGTTTCAGGTTTCAGGTTTCAGGGCATAGTGTTATAGGGTTTTAGGTAAAGGGTCAAGGCAGAGGTCGTGTCCTGAGCCTCTTGAAGCAACGTCCTTTTGTTTAAGGTGAGGAGGAGAGATCACATGCCAAAGATCATCAACAATGGCTGACAATGCATTGACACGGCTCTGCAAGGGTCAACCCTTCATCACAATTTATGCGTACCCTCCCTCAAAACAGGAGTAGCATGTCCAAAACAGAGCTCTCCCCTCGCACGCCATACAGGGCACTGTCCATTTTGCGTGCTTCAGCTACACGTCAGCTACACCTCACGGCGCTACAGCCGAGGGGGTCTGGTGCAGCAAGCTGCCTGCTGCTTGGGGCCACCGGCCGCTGGGCGACCATGATTTGGTCCCCCATCGGCCCAGTCATGACCGCCCGGCGGCCCCCCAAACTCCACTTTTATACTAAGCAGCTGCGTCCTTCCCTCCAGACGATTTTAAAGCCCTGGGCCTGAAATGGGGCCGGGTGTCCCTGCCTGAGCTGTACAACTTCCCAGACGGGCGCTGGTCATGGTTAAAGATTTTGATTGAATTTAGGGCCATCGACTTGATAGACGGGCGCTACATGGCGTTAGGGTTTAGGGTCACACGACTTGCCAGATGGGCTCTTGCTGAAGTTAGGGTTTAAGCTTCACACAATTTGGTAGTTGAGGGTTAGGGTCTAGGGATGACGCGAGTTAATATACAGAGCTAAGTGAGGTTTAAGGATTACATAACTGACCAGGCACGCGCAAGCGGAGGTTACGGGTTCAGGGTTTACAGTACATACAGCTTACAAGGCCATCGTGTGTTGAGGTTTAGGGCACAAGCTTCTTTCAAGACTGGCAGCCTGGTACGTGTGTAAGGGTTTCAGTTCCTCACATCGCACAAGGCGGGCGCGCTTAAATTTGAAGTGTTAAGGTTTCAAAACACATGTCACAAGGCAGGCGCGCTTAAGCTTGAAGTGTTGAATGTCCACAATACATCTCACAAGGCGCACGCGCTTTGAGTGTGAAGTGTTCACAGCACTTCACACAAATGGAGCTTGTAAAGGGTTAGTTCACACTACTTAAAGCAGGCGTGCGCTACCTGAGGTTGAGGTCTTAGGGTTCACACTTTACACACAACTCTGTAAACAGACCGACGTCAATCTAGTTCCAAGGTTTCTTATTCACACAACTCACGAGACGTGCGCGTGCGCCGTTTGTGACCGCCACCTTCATGCCCTTGTCAATGTACTGCATCATATCTGCGGGGCTGCGCATCTCTAAGGCCTGCACAGCAAAAGTACAGCAAAGGTACAGCAGAAGTACAGCATGGCTGCATGAGACAAACCGAGCGATGACGAGCAGAGCAGCAGGGTGGACCAAAAAGAATTACGAGCCACTGAAATCCTTCATCTGCTCGTGCTGACACACTGTTGAAACAGCCCTAGTGTGTTCTCGCGGGATCCCTGCATACTGCACACCACTGTCTAAATACAGGGTTCAGGTTAAAGGGTTAAGGGGGTAGGATGATTCAGCCGCAATTCAGCTACATCATGGCCTCCCGCCGCGAGAGTCTGATGTGGCGAGGCCCCATCTGCCCAGTGGTGGCTGCAGTGCTGCACAGCGGCCTGCCGAGGGTGCTGTGTAGTGCATGATGTTTTTTTTGCCAAACTGATGCTTGAGGTGATACCCAAATAATATACTGTTACCATGCGCACAAAAAAGGCCGACATCCGAGCATGATAGTCAGATACGTACGTACATCTACGTACATCTACATACGTACATCTGACTAGGATCCCCAGCCTGTAATTCCTAGTCTGCCATGTCTCATTATTAGTGACCACCAGCACTTAAAAACGTTCAAGATTTCACAAGGTGATGCAGGCGACACACTCCAACCATTGCTTGCGCCCCGCAGGCTCTACATGCACCTCATAGTGTGGACTGGCTATAACTGACAGTTCACACTACGGTTATCTCACTCCCCAATTTCCACTCACATCTCTCAGGTACTTGAACGCGAGACAATCTGCGGGGTGGTCCGAGAAGCCGTAACGCTCTGATGGCCTCCGCTCCCATTCCTTCATAGATCGGGCTAGCACACCGCATTCCTGGGCAGGTGTGGAGAGAAAGTGAAAGGGGGTATGAGGAGGTATGAGGAGGCTTGTGCAAATCGATATATCACGGCCTTCACAGCGCTTTTGGTTTCAGGGTTGTGAACCCTGAACCCGCATACTGTATAGGACCCGCCACATGGCTTCAAGTTTAGGGGGGCACACCCTCAATCCTCAACCCACGCGTCATGTACAGCACAGCAGCATTGGCTCCAGCGCCATACAGCTGTCTGGCCATTTTCCAGGGGGGGATACAGGGGGCCATGCAGCCGTCTGGCCATTTCTCAGGGGGGGATGCGGGAAGACTATGAAGACCGGAGCTGCAGCAACAACCCGCCTAGCCTGCAGGCTTACGGCTGAAGAGCGTAAAAATCCTGAACCCTTCTCCCTAACCCGTCCAGCCTGCAGGCTCATAACAGATCCATCGAGGATGTCACAACTGCCTCTAGCGCGGAACATTCCGTTTTCTTCTTTACCTGCTTCTCTTTCAATACTAGGTTTTGGGTTCAGGATTTAGGGTGCTCGTTTTTAGCCGCCCACTTTGTTAAGGGGTTCAGTTTTAGTTTCAAGTTGTAAGGTTTGAGGTTTGAGGGTTGAGGTTTAGGGTTGAGGTTTAGGGTTTGAGGTTTAGGGTTTGATGTTAAGGGTTTAGGGTTCAGGGTTTAGGGTTCAGGGTTTAAGGTCTTGAAGGGTGTTCAGCCACCCACCTCGCCTCCATAGTTTTGCTCCAAGAGGTACAGCGCAGCTGCAATTCGAGAATCCACGCCCAGGAACCTGCAAGCAGAATCGTGTGGCAGGCGGTGCAGCGGTACGGTATGGAAAATGTGTGCTCACACTTTGTGTTAAGTCATATCAGGCTGTAGCCCTCAGTCCTGGGAATGAAGGTCGGAGGGGGCAATTAAAAACTCAAACACTTAGATACTTAACGTTCAGGAGCACTCATGTGTCCAGTCATCGCATCTGCAGCCTGTAGTCCCAGGATTGAGGGGGGGGAAGGCCCATCTTGTAGAAAATCAAAAGAGCCCCTCAGGCATGGGGACAGCTCACACATGGTCCCTAGTGGCAGAGAATCAAACACCACACTTCACACTTCCACACTTCATGCTCAACGCCTTGGGGCGCATCGAGAGGCGCAGCTCGAGGCACCAACCAGTTCCGGCAGCAGCACTGCAGGGAGCTCTTAACTGAAGGGTGCTACACTTCAGGGTGCTACATTTGAACGTGCTGATGCTACACTTCAGCCATAGCCCGGCCTACGGCCTACTGCCGACAGGGCATTGTGCAACAAGGTGCCAGTTGCTCATGCCACTGGCCTACATTTTTTTTGTCCCCATCGACCCAGGTGTGGCTGGCAGGCCGCATGGAAGCCCTCCCCAAAGCGGCCTGATGTGCACTGGAATGGACACTGCTGCCTGCAAGGCAGCAGAGGAGCAACCACCAAAACCGCTGCTCCCATATTCCCCATGATCAGGGACCATAGTTGATGGTTGATGGTTCATAGTTCATGGTCCATACTTTGTGGTTCAAAGTAGGGTTTAGCCACCCACCCACTCACTCCGCTGCTCCCATATTCCCCATGATCAGGGACCATAGTTGATGGTTGATGGTTCATAGTTCATGGTCCATACTTTGTGGTTCAAAGTAGGGTTTATCCACCCACCCACTCACTCCGCTGCTCCCATATTCCCCATGATCAGGGACCATAGTTGATGGTTGATGGTTCATAGTTCATGGTCCATACTTTGTGGTTCAAAGTAGGGTTTAGCCACCCACCCATTCACTCCGCTGCTCCCATATTCCCCATGATCAGGGACCATGGTTGATGGTTAATAGTTCATGGTACATACTTTGTGGTTCAAAGTAGGGTTTAGCCACCCACCCACCCACTCACCCACCCACTCACTCTGCTGCTCCCATATTCCCAAATTCAGGGACCATGGTCCATGGTTCAAGGTTCAGATTAGGGTTTTCCTCCCACCCACTCACCCATCCACCCATCCCGCTGCTCCAACATTTCCCATAATCAAGGTGTATAGTTCATGGCGTCGGGTTAAGGGTTTGTGGATCCACTCACCTGCCTGCAACGATCCTGTCATAACCTGTGAGGGGACGTTCACTTCATCTGGATCCTTTGGTCTAACTGGTAAGAACGCGTCAACACCCACCCACCCACCCACCTGAAGGGAAACAGCTTGACGTCGCCCCCGTTATCAAACTTCTTGAGCACCCACCCACCCACCCACCCACCTGAAGGGATATAGCTTGACGTCGCCCCCGTTATCAAACTTCTTGAGCGTCTCTGGCGACATCTTCCCGGACATGACCAACGAGTCATACACCGTGGACGCGTCCCACCAGCGACTCTGCTCCGCAGGCGTGATCCCCGACATCTCGTCGATGATTGAGGAGGTGTAGTTCTGCTTGTAAAGACTGGGGATGAGCTTGGCCAGCATGTGCCTGCATGGGGGGGGGCGGGTTTGGGAGGTTATAGAGATAAGCAGGTTGAGCCATTCGTAGAGACTGGGGATGACCTTGGCCTGTACGGGCCTGCAAAGGAGGGCGAGATTGTCGGGATTGACAGATACCGAAAGGTACTTCCGAGGAAATTTACAGATAGTTTTGCCCAGAGGGGCGAGACAGGCTCTAGGCCCTCCAGTCCTACCGGCCCAAAGGGTAAAGAGCACTGCTGACGCCCCTGCCCTGGTTCACTAGTCTGCATCGAGACCAGCACCATGGTGGGATGCATGGTGGGATGCATGGTGGGATGCATGGTGGGATGCATGGTGGGATGCATGGTGGGATGCATGGTGGGATGCATGATGAGATGCATGGTGGGATGCATGGTGGGATGCATGGTGGGATGCATGGTGGGATGCATGGTGGGATGCATGCTGGGATGCATGGTGGGATGCATGGTGGGATGCATGGTGGGATGCATGGTGGGATGCATGGTGGGATGCATGGTGGGATGCATGGTGGGATGCATGGTGGGATGCATGGTGGGATGCATGGTGGGATGCATGGTGGGATGCATGGTGGGATGCATGGTGGGATGCATGGTGGGATGCATGGTGGGATGCATGGTGGGATGCATGGTGGGATGCATGGTGGGATGCATGGTGGGATGTATGGTGGGATGTATGGTGGGATGCATGGTGAGATGCATGATGGGATGCATGGTCACCTTCTGGTGCCACCCAAAGGGTGAATTGGGACACTTGTCTGGTTCGGTGTTCAGACTGGTGGGAGAGTAGCTCAGCTTCCAACATAATGATGTGCCTCAGGGCGTCTTCCCTGTTTGGAAGATGTAACCATCCCCTGGCCGGGCGGGGGGCGCTGATGCCTGGCTTGACCAGGGGGGCTGCTCCGGGACCACGGCCAACACACCCGGCCCCAAACAGAGCATGGGCGGAGCAAGCCAGGCATCCGTCAGGCCCAGCGCCTGGCATCAGCGCATGCAGCGACACGCTGAACACTTTCAGTGATGCAGGCCCCTGGGTACCGGTACCGCTATTTATTTACTTGTCTGGAACCCTGATGGTACAGGCAGATAAATAGATACCATACCCCAGTACAAATATTAGTATTTACTTGTTTGTCAGGAACCCTGATGGCAAAGGCCAAAAATTAAATACCGTACCCTCGTACCGATTCGCCTACGGGGCGCGCATTGAGTAAGCTCTGACCAAGGAGACCCCCAAGTCACATGTACCGTCAGTTAGCCTCCAGGCCTTCCGTGTGAGCTGCTGCAGGCACATTCAAGTGACTCAGCCTCATGTACCGTGACTCCGCTTCAGGGCCCTCAGCTAGCATCAGATAGAGGAGGTCCCCCAGTGACAGGTACTGTGATTCCCTTCACAGTCCAGCAGAGCATCAGGATCAAGGCATGGAAGCTTGTCCGGCCTACGGTCGGTGACACATGCAAAAAGTTGTGTTTGCTTCACCAGGCCCATACGGCCGTTGGCCGTGATGTAGCTGAAACATAGCTGAAGCACCCAGAAAAAATATAACAGAGCGGAGCTGAAGCGCGCTCAACATGAAGCACTGGTGGCCAGCCGGGCGTAAAACGCTCACCAGTGCCCCGCTTTCGACTGCAGCTTGTTGAGCATCTGGTCCGGCGTCATGTTCGCCGTGATGTCCTCCATGATCCCTTCCGCATTCATGAAACCAGCCGGGGGGCGGTACCTAAAGGGCGCAGTTGCGGCATTGTCGTGTCAAGTCGGGGAAATGTCGTGTCAAGTCAGGGAAATGTCATGTCAAGTCAGGGAACTGTCGTGGCAAGTCATGTCACGAGGCTGCTGCGGCGGTGGCACGTAATGTTCCGTCATGGTCATGTGATAGGATAGCAGTGGCCCATATCGTATCTTGCTGTGCCGATAATCCGATATCATGTCATGGTCACAGCATGTCTTGAGGGCGGCAGCCCCGCAGAGGCATCATGTCATGTCATGCAATGGCATGACATTATGCCTCTGCGGGGCTGCCGCCCTCAAGACATTCTACGACCATCTTCTCATGTTGCTATCCCATGTCATTGCATGACAAGGGATAGCAGAAGCATTTTGTCATGGCATGGGATGGGATGGCGGCACACGCACACACACACATGTGGCCCCATGTCATGCCGAGTCATGCCAACGTCATAGTCACGGCATGTCTTGGAACGGCAGTAACGTCATGTGACGTCATGGCATGTGACAGCGGCGTCGTTATGTCATGTCATGGCATGGGACGGCGACGGCATGGTCATGTCATGTCATGCGACGTCATGGCATGTGACAGCGGCGGCGTAATGTCATGGCATGGCATGGGACGGCAGCGGCATGGTCATGTCATGTCATGCGACGTCATGGCATGTGACAGCGGCGGCGTAATGTCATGGCATGGCATGGAACAGCAACGGCATGGTCATGTCATGTGACGTCATGGCATGTGACAGCGGCGGCGTGATGTCATGGCATGGCATGGAACGGCGACGGCATGGTCACGTCATGTCATACGCTCATGCATGTGACAGCGGCGGCGTAATGTCATGGCATGGCAGGGGACGGCGGCGGCATGGTCATGTCATGTCATGCGCTCATGCATGTGACAGCGGCGGCGTACTGTCATGGCATGGCATGGAACGGCGGCGGCATGGTCATGTCATGTCATGTGACGTCATGGCATGTGACAGCGACGGCGTTGTGTCATGGCATGGCATGGAACAGCGGCGGCATGGTCATGTACTCATGTCATGTCATGCGACGTCATGGCATGTGACAGCGGCGGCGTAATGTCATGTCATGGCATGGAACGGCAACGGCATGGTCATGTGACGTCATGGCATGTGACAGCGGCGGCGTGATGTCATGGCATGGCATGGAACGGCAACGGCATGGTCATGTCATGTGACGTCATGGCATGTGACAGCGGCGGCGTAATGTCATGGCATGGCATGGAACGGCGACGGCATGGTCATGTCATGTCATGCGCTCATGCATGTGACAGCGGCGGCGTAATGTCATGGCATGGCATGGAACGGCGGCGGCATGGTCATGTCATGTCATGTGACGTCATGGCATGTGACAGCGACGGTGTTGTGTCATGGCATGGCATGGAACGGCGGCGGCATGGTCATGTCATGTCATGCGCTCATGCATGTGACAGCGGCGGCGTAATGTCATGGCATGGCATGGGACGGCGGCGGCATGGTCATGTCATATTATGCGCTCATGCATGTGACAGCGGTGGCGTTGTGTGATGGCATGGCATGGAACGGCGGCGGCATAGTCATGTCATGTGCTCATGCATGTGACAGCGGCGGCGTAATGTCATGGCATGGCATGGGACTGCGGCGGCATGGTCATGTCATGTCATGCAACGTCATGGCATGTGACAGCGGCGGCGTTGTGTCATGGCATGGCATGGGACGGCGGCGGCATGGTCATGTCATGTCATGCGACGTCATGGCATGTGACAGCGGCGGCGTTGTATCATGGCATGGTATGGAAGGGCGGCGGCATGGTCATGTCATGTCATGTGCTCATGCATGTGACAGCGGTGGCGTAATGTCATGGCATGGCATGTGACAGCGGCGGCGTTGTGTCATGGCATGGCATGGAACGGCGGCGGCATGGTCATGTCATGTCATGCTACGTCATGGCATGTGACAGCGGCGTCGTTATATCATGGCATGGCATAGCATGGAACGGCGGCGGCATGGTCATGTCATGTCATGCGACGTCATGTCATGTGACAGCGGCGGCGTAATGTCATGGCATGGCATGGAACGGCAACGGCATGGTCATGCATGTGACAGCGGCAGCGTTGTGTCATGGCATGGCATGGGACGGCGACGGCATGGTCATGTCATGCGCTCATGCATGGGACAGCGGCGTCAATTCTCGTCATGCCATGCCGTGTCGTGCCCTTGCCATGTCCTTGTCATGGTCATGGCGTGAGGCAGTGGCAGCGCATGTCATTACATGACATGAAACGGCAGCAGCATTATGGCATGGCGTGTTATGGCATGCAGCAGCTGTGTGTCATGTCATGTCATGTCATGGGACAACGGCGGCAGCGTGTTGATTATGTGCCGTGGCAGGTGATGGCGGCATTATGTCGTGTTGTGCCATGGAATGGGATGGTGGCATATCATGGTCGTGGGACTGTACCTAGATGGCGGGGTCATGGTGGTGACAGAGTCCCCAATAGCGTCCATGATGCCTGCCACGTCGCCGTCCTGCGGACATAAATATTTCAGCGCACTTTAGCTGCATTCCAGCCTGATGGCGGAGGGTGCTTGTGCAGCAAGCCTGGTGCTCATGCCAGCGACCGCAGGAAGAGTTCAAAGTTCCCTCCTCATGGACCCTCGTGGGGCGTGTCCCGGGGGGCTCCCCTAAAAGAGTCTGATGCATGCTAGGAAAAAGACGCTACCTGCGGCATGAGCAGCTGCCCGGGGGCGCCCCGGGGCGGGCCGGAAGGACGGCCACCGCCTGGGATGATCAGCTGAGGGATTTTCCGCGCAGCTGTATCGGTCCTAGGCACAACCTTGCCATTGGGGCCCATTATGAGCTCTCCCATGTCTAGACTCCCACCCCCACCAGGCCCGCCGCGCCCCTTGCCCCTGCCGGCATCGTACAAGGCAACGACGCGCACAGAGCTGGTGCGGGTGTGAGCCCCATGCCCGGACGCTGCCAGGCGGCGCTGCGAAGAGGATAACAACATATCTCCGTGAGGTCTGAAGCTGCTGCTAGTGTCCACTCTTGATTTAATATTCGCAGTTAAAGCTAATTCAATCGCGATGTGACCGGGGAAAACCTGCCATTTGCACTCTACGATAACTAGACCCTGAATCTAGTTAGCGTGAACCCTGCAAGAAATGCACCGTACACAAGCACACGACTCTCTGCCCACGACCAGCCCCGAGTGCGAGTGGCGAGTGGTGATAGACACGGCGCTTCGTCTTCGACAGTTATAGCTGTTTGAATCATGGCCATTATCGTTTTGTGATCATATACACACATACCGGTTTCTTTGGGAGAGATTGAAACTTGGTGTCAAGCTACAACGGTAATATTGCATGCATGCATGCATGCATGCATGCAAATTTGCTTCTACCAGCTCTGCTGCTCGTGATTTCCATCCCCTGACGAATACAGCGCATGCACCATCCAGCATCCAGCCAGGACAAGGCTAGGCGGATAAATACTACTAAGGACTGGGGCACCACTTACAGATAACCGGCTGTGAATACGGTTGGGTATGGTATTTAGGGTCTCAGATCGAGGACAGAAGTAGCCAAGATTGCCAGCCTGAAATGAAATGGCAGGTAGGTGAGGCACCCAGAGCATGGGACATGGTCTTAATACAACTGATGATTACGAAATAACAAAACACAAACATCATCTGCTTAAGTTTGTTTAGATGGCTGGGGCACTGCATGAACCTACCGTACCTACCGTACTCGGTAACATAAAATCATGGGAATATATTCTCATAGAACAAGCCAGTTCAGCCAAGTACCAGCTATCGATCGGACAGCAAAAATATGTGTCAGTAGATGGCACGGAACGTGGACCGTGTCACGGTATATTACCGTATACGTGACAGAACCGTTTAGACCGCAGTTAGCGGCCTCAGTGACTCCGCAGCTTCTCTGCGGAGCCTCCGGATTTGAACTGAGACCTAGAAACCCGCTTACGCAGGATAAGTTTGACAGGTTCTACCGTACTCTGTATTGGGCCTGCCGGGTCCCTGTATCCCGGCAATTGCCTTGGCTAGTTACTTCGTCCCTTTCTAAAGGACAGACCTCTATTGTAAACAGCACCGGCCGTCATCCGTGTATGAGGCCTCTTACGTTCACATAAGTCAGTACCCTTACTCAAGTCAAGCCTAGAACAGCCTCAGCTGAGATAGCTGGAGACAAGTACCACAGCCAGAGAACCGAGACCACCCTGCCGAAGAAGAAGTACGCAGTCTACGTCCCGTCACCCTCACCGCGTGTAGTGCGGTAAGTGCACCTTAACATAGCCCAGCTGGATCGCGCCCAGACGGCCAGAAGGCCTATGCTACCTAAGTCAATTGCTATATACACAAATATCCATCTAGCTGCTTAACTCGAAGAGCACTCGCAGCCAGTGAATAGTCACTGAGCCTGCCCGTAGGCGTCCGTCACTGCCGTGAGGAAAGAAGTCCGCCACGGACCTGAAGCGCACATCGCGTGTCCTTTAGAAAGGGACGAAGTGGATCTAGCCTGATCAGCCTGATTTGCCAATTCCTGCTAAAGGTGCTTGTGCAGCGAAGTTGGAATTTTGTTTGTATGCAAACGACCTTGGACAGCATATGAACTGCACTTTGCTGTGGTAATCTCCATAGAGAGTGCCAAGTTAAGCCCTGAGAATCACTAAGAGTGGCAACTTAGTGTTGAGTCCAGGAGAGGCTTGAGGATCTGGCTGTGGATTTATACACCCAGCAGATAATTCCTGTGTGACTGCAGATTGTGATCAGGTGGATCCAATCGTTCATCATTGACAGAAGTGAACTTGTTGACAGATCATCCAAGTTTAAAATTTTGTGGTGTACCAAAGGATCCCCGCAGGTGTCAGAGAGGAACTGACACAGCGCAAGAGGATATATCCGCCCGGAGGCGAGACATCCGCAAGGGACGTGTGCCAGCTAGAGGCAGCCCAGCCAGCAAAGGTGGGAGGGACTAAAAAGGGCGAAGGAGAATTCCGCCAGATTAAAAGTTTAGTGAGCATAAAAGCAGAGGGCAAGGCCTAGCCTGCGAAATTGCTGTACCTGCCGTCCGGCCTTGACTAGCAGATCCTCACCAGATTGCAGTAGGGATAAGGGGCAGAAGCCTAACGTTAGCAGGTTTTGTAGGGGGTGTCGCCAGCACACCTGCAGGACAGTGCGGTTCGTAAAATGCCTGTGGAGATGACAGGCGTAGATCTGAACCCCGATAGGCACCAGCACCCTGACGTCCAACGGAAGAGTGGGCGTCTGAGGGGGCTGGAGCCGGGTGTAGACCTAAAAAATGCTAGTGCTGAGATTGTGGCAGAGGCCCTGTTGATGGCGGAAAAGCTGGCAGGGCCAGTGGAACCGCCTGCAGAGGACTGCAGGGTACCTGAGCCGGGCCGCGTACCACCCAGAGGGGCAGGGGCGCAGGCAGATGGTGCAGGACTAGTAACACGAAAAGGCATTGGTCGAGGGGGTCCATTGCCCGCTGGTTCCGACAGCAGTCTGAATTTCGAGCAGGGGCAGACTCAAGCGGGAACCCCAGAGCTGATCTTGGATCAAGCAACGGAAGCATCCCAGAGCTGTGACACGCGACAGAGCAGTGAACCTGAGGCCGAGCCGCAGCAGAGCCTGCCCAGGGTGGCAAGTGTTGCACAGCGGGTTGAAAAAGAGCCCAGCCAACCGGATCTAAGGTCCAAGGTAGCCGCAGCTTCAGACAAGTTTGCAGGCTGTGATAAAACCTGCACAGACAAACCTCGAATAAAAACAGAGGAAGATGGGGCCAGGAATGTGCCTGCAGGGGTCAAACACGAGGAAGCTGAGCCCCAGCCAGCAGCGGGCAGGCAGAGCTCGCAGGCAGGCAAGGAAAGGGAGAAACCAGCTGAGCCGGTAGGGAAGCCTTGGGCTGATCTATCCGAGGAAGAACAGCCAGACCCAGTTCAGGAAGAGCAGGGGCAGCAGACTACAGCAGGATTGCGTCCCGTGCAGCAGCTGCAGCCGCGTAAGGCACTGGTTAGAAGAGGAGCTGGATCCACAATCTTTGGCACACCGCTGTCCAGTTTTCCACCCAGCGTGAACAGACCTGCGCAGACATCCAAGGAGGGATCTAGCAGCCAGATGCAAAGAGAGCCAGAGCGCTCCGAGACTGGGGGAGTAGTGTGCGGCAATGAGGAGTCAGAAGGGCCGATCGGTTGGGCAGGAATTGTGCAGTGGGCAACAGACCTGTGGAAGCAAGTGTGCTCCAGGACGTTCTTGCATTTCCAGGACCAGGTCACAGCCATTGAGGAGTTCAAGGCCCATCATCTGCGGGGATGGGCAACAAAGGCCATGTTGGGTATCCCCCACACAGGGTTGGACAGGGCGATACTGTTAGCCGCCCTTGGACAGGTATCCAAGGGAAGGGCGGGACACGAAGCAGCCAGGGCTGTTAAAGCCTTCGCAGATGAATGGTGCAACGAGGTCACAGGAGACCAGGAGGAACCTGGATCAGAGCCAGAGGATGAGGAGGACCAGGCGTGGGAAGGATTTGAAACAGAGGTGCAGCGGCCTGAGGGGCTCAGGGAGGTGCAAAGGTGGCAGCAGCAGGCGGGAGCCGCGCCAACACCAACACTCAGATCTGCAGCTTTTGAGGCCAGCAGCGAGCCCAGCCTCAGAGGACGGCCAAGGGGCAGGGAAGCGCCCAGAGCCAGCAGTCCAGCCGCCAGCGAAAGGGCGGAATTGACTAGCCGATCACTCGCCAGGATGGCAGAGCAAAGCACAGCAACACGCAGAGCAAGCAGGCAAGAGTCTTATGAGTTGCTACGCATAGTCGAGGACAAAGAGAACGCATACCAGGAAACCCAGGTGGATTACATCAAGGAATTCCTGAGGAACAGGCAGTCAGGCACAGCAAGGGGAGCCAGGAGGAATGAGCCTACAGGCAGCGCACGGAGCAGTGGTCCAAAAATACAGGAGGCCAGAGAGGAAACACAGTCTGATTCCTATGCCAGGAATTACACAGGCGGGACGCAGCCAGGTCGGCAGAGCCAGGAGCCGCCCAGGGGGCAGGCATACTCCAGGGAACAGCCTCACCAGCATAGCCAAGAGCCGCCCAGAGGACAGGCAGAGGGCAGGGAACAGCCAAGCCAGCAGAGCCAAGAGCAATCCAGGGGACCAGCGGAACACAGCAGAGGAGTGCGGCAGGAATGGCAAGACCAGGAGCTGCCCAGGGGACAGGCAGAGCCCGGTAGAGCACAGTCTTGGAGGCCTGGATCTGACAGCAGACCAGGCAGAAGCGAATCAGAACGACCGCCACCCGAAGGAAGTAGAAGCTCGGCAGGCAGAGCGGGCAGACAGCCATCACGAGACGCTCACAATCAGGATGAGGATTATAACAGACATGACAGGTATCATTCAGGCCGCAGCCCATCGAGGGGCGGCAGTGGAGGACCTGGGTCGCGGTCAGAGTCAGTAGATTCGGGACCAGGAGGAGCGGACAGACGCAGGCCGGGGGCCAGACAGGAGTCCAGCGACCAGGAGATGAAAAGGCTCGATCGGGAGCAGGCGAGGGTGAACCTGCAGCTGCAGCAGCAGATGGTACTGCAGCTGGCAGGGGTAGCCAAGGTCGCCAAGATCCCAGCCATCCAAGGCAACGTACCAGTCCTGGATATGTCACACCCAGGCGCAGTTGCAGCCAGGAAGTATTGCCAGGCGTGTGGATACTGGGGATCGCACAACAGGTTGGCAATGTCAGATGACCAACCAGCATTGGCTGTGGTGGCAGGTGAAATAGCTGGATCATGCCAGTCGCCGTCAGCTATGACGTTGCTGATCAAGTCGCTGGTCAAGCTGTGGGACAGCAAGCCGGCCAGCATGAGGCCGCTGATGGCAGCCATCAGGGCAGCGCCCCACGCAGGAAACAGAATTGCCAGAGAGGTGGAGCGGATCGGGCAGCTGTGGATAGCCCCAGCAGAGGAGCAGGGTTGCGAAGCTTCGCTACTCACTTTGTGGATCAGGGTGGTCCAGGAGGAGGTGGGAAAGCCAACTTCAGAGGAGAGGACGGCCATCACCAACCTCAGGCTAGGAGTAAAGACTACTCTAGACCCGGACGTCAAGCCAGAGGAGACGGTGGAAGCATTTGCTCACAGAGTGCTGACAACGGCAGAGTTGCTGCAGATCTCAAGGGATGCAGTAGATCACTTCGGCAGAAGCCACTCGGTCTCGCGCATGTTCCATGACGGACTCCCAGCGGTTGCTAGAGCCAAGCTGAGCAAGTTCGTTATGACGGTGCCAGGGTATCTCAGCATGAGCGATGAAGACCAAATCGCAGTACTCACGCAGCAGGTGGTGCTGTGGGAGAGGTTTGCCCTGGAAATGGGTGACCTGGGAGGTACCGGCTTCAGGCAGATTACCAACAGCGGGCCTGGCCAAGGAGAGGCACAGCCCAACAGGGGCAGAAAAGAGAGAGCAGGACAGTGGGAGATGCGGACACGCCTTGATGGAATTGTGCACCCCGCAGGCTCAGCAGCAGTACCACAGGCGCGGATGGATGGTAAACCCAGAGGAGTTACCTGGGCGGACCAAACGGGGGCGGCAAATTACAACGCCGAGGGTGGCTCAGGCGCAGCCAAGGCATGCTACCAGTGTGGTAGCACGACGCACCTAGCCAGGGATTGCAGGGCGCCCAGGGCCAGGGATGAGCGCAGACCTATGCCCCTGGTTACAGACATCACACCTGGACCGGCCAGACAGCCGCAACAGCAGTATCCGCAGCAACAGCAGTATCCCCTGCCGCCAAGGCCGCAGCAGGGACAGGCGGCAGGCAGGCCGTATGACAGGAATCAGAACAACAGACAGTATCCTAGGCCTGGGCCTGGCCAGGGAGGTCAGGCGCAGCAGGCAGCCCACGTGTCGCATCTCAGCAATGCAACGGTGCAGGCTGAGCCGGAAGGATGGCACCAGACCATGGCAGAGATGCTCAGCGAGTCCGTAGCACTCATGACGCAGGTTGGGCTGGTACCCAAGCCTGCGGGTTTCAAACAGGCGGTTCATAACGCCCGTCCTAAGTCGTTTATGCCAAAACCTTTTCAGGAGGAGGAACCAGTGCCAGGATGCGTGGAACCTTCCTCCAGGAAGGGGGCAAAGAGGCTGGTATTGAGTAAACTAGCTGACGATATGTCCGACATCCGCCTACAGGTGTTCAAGCTGAACGAGAGGCTCTCAGCGCTGTCTTTCACCACGATGCCCATGGGAGCAGACAACTACGACTACAAGGGTGAGACCAGTAACACCAGGCCAGAGGGTAGAACGGTGACAGCTGCACCCAAGCTGCAGTATTTCAAAAATGACAGAAGCAACCTGGAGCAGTGTGTGGGACTTATGGTCAAAGGGAAGGTCCTGGTGGCTCAGAAAGCACTCATGGACTCCGCATGCACGTGCCATGTCATCACTGTAAATATTGCAGAGCAATTAGTTGCCATGGGGGCGGAGCTGGTGCGTACGGATGAAAAGATACGTACCACAGACAATGCAGGGGCAGATCTGTATGGAGTACTGTTCATTTATGTGGTGTACGGATACGGAGGGCCCAATGCCATTATGGAGCCCACGGTGGTCAGAGTCGTTAAAACACCACCGGACGCATATGAGCACTTGGTAGGGAACCCGGAGTTCCTCAAGTATAACGGGGTCTTAGAGGCAGCAGGAAGGCTGACCTTACGACCCAGAGAGGGCCCACAGAGAGCGCAAGGGGTCAGGGACCTTACGCTGCCACTAATGCGGGCATCTCCAGCAGGGGGGTACCAGGCAGCAGCAGTGGCATGGGCAGGAATTCAGTGTGGATTCGCAGAAAGAGAGGGGTGGCCAGCTGCAACAGTCGAAACAGAGCACGAACCGCTCTTACAGCATTCCATGGCCACACACGCAGGTGCCGCTATGAGAGCTGGACAGGACGCAGGACCCAGCAACCAGGTACACCCCAGGCTACAAAGACACAGGCTGGTGCCAATCGAGGCAACAGTGGCAGAGGCCGCCGCAGCAACCTCAGAGGAGGTGACAAGAGCGCGCAGAGCCACGGGAATCTCCGACAATGGGAGAGAGATCATCAGGGGCTTCATGCCAGCATGCCCCAGCCACCCGTGCGCCTTGTGCGGAAAGCCAGATGTGCACTCGGCGGAGGAGTGTGAGAGGAGGATTCAAGTCCTTTCGCGGACCCCTGAGACAGCGCCTGCAGTGCAGGCAGTGCCGCCTGCAGCGCAGCAGAGGAGATTTGGCACAGCTGCAGCCGACAGAGCTGCACAGTCAAATTCGGCGCGCAGCAGGGGAGAGCAGCAGCAGCAGCAGCAGCAGCTGCAAAGGCAACCGCAGGTGGCAGGGCCTAGGGTGCAACAGGCCAGCGACGGCACTGGCAGGCAGGCGCAACAGCAGCAGCAGCAGCAGCTGAGAAAGGACCCGCAGGTGGCAGGGCCTAGTGTGCAACAGGCCAACGACGGCTCTGGCAGGCAGGCGCAACAGCAGCAGCAGCAGCAGCAGCAGCAGCTGAGAAAGGACCCGCAGGTGGCAGGGCCTAGTGTGCAACAGGCCAGCGACGGCGAGGGTAGGCAGGCGCAACAGCGGCAGCTGCAGGGGCAGCCAAGGGCAGCAAGGCCTCCTGCGCAACCAGCAAGCAGCAGCAATGACGAAGCGCAGGAAGAAGAGGAGGAAGAGGAGTGCAGCGTAGAGAAGGTTCCAGAGCCAGGGACCAGCCCACGAGACGGGCACATCGGCAGGCTGGCCGGGCAAGTTGACAGGCTGAAAAAGGCTCTAAGGTGGAGAGAACGTCAGATGTGGAAGCAGTCAGCAGGAATCGTGGATTACCTAAAAGGCCAGCTGGCCGGGTGGAAGAGCATCCAGGATGCTCAGCAGGCCATGGCAGCGGTTCATCGGCAGTACATCCTGCGGGCAGATGAGCTGATCAAGCTGCAGGAGACCCTGGGAACACAGCACTTGGGGGGGCCGCCAAACCACGGGCAGCCGCTCCCATTTGAAGCGGACCCAGAATTGGCGGGGTGCGTCAGGGAAATGATGGCGATCCCGTCCCCGTTACCAGACATGGAGATCGAGTATTCCGGCGTGGAGGAGCCGAAGGAAGAACAGCAGCAGCACGGTTCTGCTAGCAGCGACGAGAGCGGCTCAGGGAACAGAAGACTGCGACAGCGCAGCAGAAGCGCGGAAAAGTCCATCAGTGAGGGGCGCCACGGGACGGTGCCAACGCCGGCAGCCAGGACCCAGAGGCAAGGCGCAGGGCGGCGCAGCAACAGTGAGGAGAGGAGCAGGGACCGCAGGCAGCGGTCACCAAGCAGGGACCAGCCCAGGGGCAGATCCAGGGAACGGCACCCTGCTGAGTTTGCCAGGCCTTACAGGCAGGGGCAGGAGCACCAGCGAGGCCCAGGCCCCGGTCCGACAGACAGAACCCTGGCAGGGGGCAGCGGGGTGGCAGAGCCTAGGCGTCACCTGGGACCGCGCCATGGTGGATTGTGCTTCAAGTGCAACCAGCCTGGGCACTTTGCCAACGAGTGCACCAACCCGGAGCAGGCCGGGCTGACAGGCGACAGGCCAGGGGCACCTGCAGGCCCGGCAAGGAGCTATGGAGCCTGGGGCCCAGGCAGGGGCCAGGGGGTGCCTATAGGGAGCCGGCGCAGGAACTTCGAGACAGCCATGGGGACTCCCAGCGCAGGGGACTTCCAGCAGGCAGCAGCAGGCCCAAGCGCGTGGCCAGGACCGCCAGCGCGACAGGAACCACCGGAACAGGGCGAGCAGCCAAGGTGGGAGGGGACAGGAGGCCACACGTGCTTCATGACAGGCCACATGGAAATTAGCCAGGACAGGGGTGCCTACCAGGCTGAGGTCAGTCAGGCAGGACCAGTTCAGGTGGCCTCCCAGAGGGTGCCAGAAGGGCAGGTAGCCAGTCAGGTAAACCACTGGACGATGGCTGTGGAGGCATTAGCCATGAACCATTATGGGACTATGCCTGCAGGGTCGGCCAGATCCGTAACACATGCGATAGAATTCTTGAAGGATCTCCAGAGGAGGGGGTGCCCAGCTCCGTGTGTAGGATGGCCAAATCTGATGCAGAGGTTCCTAGACAGGGAATGGGACAAGTATGATGAGCAATGGGATGAGTTTGAGAGACGCGAGCGGGAGGCAGTACCCCAGCACAACGTAGACGGGTGGGAGACCGATTCAGGGTCCAACCTTTCAGCAGGCAGATATGAGCCTCAGGAACCCTCACCCTTGCATGAGGAAGAATTTGGCGTGTTATGTCCAGGTACTCCGGAGGGCAATCAAGACACAGGCAGAGGGGTAGCGGGAGCAGCCACCGAGACAGGGGAGCCACCCAGAGCGGGGTCGCGATACCCAGCGGCCAGAGGGACCGCAGCAGGGAGCCAGCTGGACGCTCTGGCGGGGCCCGTTAGGACCCATAAAAGCACTACCTCTCGGTGCAATGCTTGGGGAGGTATCGACGAGGACGGAGAGACGCAGCACGGCAGCGAGAGGGGAGGGAGGTCTGAAGCAAGGGGCGAGGACAGCCAGCTTGACCAGTCCTTCAGCAGAGACAGGTCCTACAGCAGAGAACGCGTCTACATACAGCCGTTCCCGCAGTCGCTGCCAGCAGGCGAGCCCTTTGTGCAGTACTTCCGCCTGGGGGAAGAGATGCCAGCGGCGTCCACCTCCGGGACCATGCTGACTATGCCAGCGGAGTGCATGGACGGGCCATGTCGGTTGCAGAACCATAGGCTCCTGGGAGGCGGAGAGCAGACATGTGTTAACAAGGCAGGAGCCATGCAGGCAGTTGCCAGGATGATTTTCCCGTGGGACGCAGTGACAGCTGTCATGCTGGGCGCTACGCTCAAAGGATACATCCAGCCCAGCACAAGTATGGCAGATTATATGCAGAGGGGATGGTCGCGGCACCCCATCTATGCATACTGCGTTAGCGAGATGGTGAGTCTCGCCATTGCAGCAGGCATCACAGCGGTGGATGCAGCAGGCTGGGCGCACCCGGACATGCCAGACATTGCGCCGTTCGAGGGGATGTGGCAGGGCGCGCAGCCAGGATTCATGCGCACACCGTGGGCAATGGATTGTGTCCGTGAGCTGATGGGGCATCCAGCCCTCAGAGACCGCGCATTTTATGTGCCAGTCCAAGCCATGGGCGAGTACGAGAGATTTGTGGAAACAACAGAGCAGGACCCAGTGGGGGTAGGGCTGTGTCACCCAGGCAGGCCAGGGCGGTGTGAGGCGACCATAGAGGCGTCCATCGTCATCCCCAAGACGGTCGCAGGACAAGCAGTGCCGTGGGGGCCAGCACCAGGGGACGCCAGGGCAGCCATCCCAGTCCAGCAGCTAGTAACTTACTACTATGAGGAGATGGCTGATGAGGAGTTGCCCGTTTCATCGGCATGGATCCACATGCACGCGACTCGCGACGATATGCCCGTCTACTTGTTCGCGAGGCACCAGCAGGACGTGGCAGTCACTAAGTGTGCGTCAGTAGACGAGGCGGAGTTCCATGCCTATACCTACGCTAGGGGAGCAGACCCGACAGTGTGGACGCTCGTGCTTATGGCGCTGCAGAGGGTCCTGCTTCCAGGACAGCTGTCAGCGGCCATGCGGCACGTGTGGGGTGTAGAGGATCAGTGGGCGCCTACAGAGGTATCGGCCTGTCCAACATGGCCTTACGGACCCCAGCAGACGCCAGCATCAGGAGCCATGTGGGAAGGAGAGGACGAGCTGGCGCGCTCGCCGTTCGCAGTAGAACGCCTGGCAGCATATGTGCACCAGTGGGTGCGTCAGGAGCGGAGGGCGTGGCACGACAACAGGGCCAGCAGCGTGCTGCCCTATTGGCAGGCTGACGTCATAACGACGCAGTTGTGGAGACAGGCGCACCCAGCAGGGGTGCGCACGCTGCACCCCCTGTTCAGAGGAGCAAGGGAAGTAGGCATCGAGGAGGAGTTGGAGGACTTAAGGTACCAGCCGAGTATGGGACATGGGCTGGTGGGCAGGCGCGGCGCCTATGCAGAGGAACCCACGGCTGCCACCGACGACCCTGTCCAGGATGGGGAGCCAGAATGGACCCAGGCGGCATTTGTAACATTTGGGGCAGCAGCAGCCTCATGGGAGCTGCTGGAGTACGTGGACGACTTGGGGGTATCAGCACTGGAAGCTGAGCCTATGGGGCGGGCAGAGCCCCAGGCACCCCTAGACATTGTCAGCACACCGCCCACGGAGGACTCAGACAGCAGGACCCCAGAGTTCAGCGACGACGTTTCAGAGGGTCCACCACCACTGGTTGAGATCACCGAGTCAGATGAGGAGTGGCACGAGGGAGGAGCCATGTCCCCGGACCATGATAGCGTCACCAGAGCAGAGGCTCGGGATGCAGAGGGCAATTATATGCCAGCCGACAGCGGCCCAGGACCAGGGAGTCCAAGGTACGGCATGGTGGGAGAGCTGCCACAGCTGAGGCGCGCGTGGATGCGCAGCATCTTTCAGGAGCAGGCAGCGATGAAGGAGCGCAGAAGCAGGAGGGCCGCTATAGAGCTCGGTAACGGGATCACGCTGGAGGAGGAGGCAAACCAGGTCACAGTGGGGATCAGCCATCAGCAGGCAGCAGACCAGCGCGCTTGCAGGCCCAAGGGGGCAGCAGCAGGCAAGGAGAGCAACGGGCGCCCAGGAGACCACCAGATCAGCCCGCCGGCACAGACAGCGGCACAGGGGCCTTGGGGTGACCCAGCAGCGTACAGCACGGGACGCTGGGTTGCAGTGCTCAGGAACTTTGTAGATCAGCTGCACGTGCTACGAAGGCAGGAAATGGGGCAGCAAGAGGCGAGCCAGGAGGCTAGCCTGCTGTTCCGACTTAACATGCTACCACACCCCGATCCGGACCCCAGGATGGGAGGTTACAGCAGGGCGGTCAGGAAGCTACAGGAGGAGCTGACGGAGAGAATATCAGCACTCTACACGAGGAGAGCGGAAGGAGCGGACACCCAACAGCCGTCGGACAGCCGCAGCAGCCAAACCCAAACCGGCAGGGGCGAGGACCTCGCCAGAAGGGTTGCCGGCGCACGGGAAACCATACGACGGGGCTGTGGGCAAAAGGAGCCCGCGGGTGCAGGCAGCAGCGAGGCGGTGCAGCGCGCCACCCACAGGCAGGAGAGGATGGCACAGTGCAGCACAGGACAGATCCCAGGAGCAGGGCCAGAAAGGGCCAGTGCGATTTGGGCTGACACTGCCAAGTTGCAAGGGAAAAATTCAAAGAAGGCCAGGCGACGCGCAGGAAAGGCGCAGAGGGCGGCCGCGGACAGGAACCGTGGCAGCAGACCAGGAATGGACTGCCCAGCCCTGCCACTCAGGATCAGCCAGGTAGACCTGGAGATCACGTGGGCAGGAGGACAGCGGCTGCCAGCGCAGAATGCAGAGCCATGCGTTCAGCCCGCAGAACAGTTACCGCAGCAACCCATGAGGAAGTTGACAGCGTGCAGAGGACTCCTCACCTGTACAGCAATTAAGGGGATCCTTACGGGGACGCTCCAGCTGATACTGGTGTGGCTCCTGCTGTCAGTGTGTGTGCCGGGGGCGCGAGCTACCGAGCAGGGCGTGAGAGGAGGAGGATTTACAGCAGGCCAAGGGGCTTTTGTGTCTGGAAAGGAGGCAGCAGCAAAGCTGTCGTCTGGATGGTTGCGCCCACCGGCAGTCAGCCCCATGGGGGACGCCAGCAGGAGGGGTGCAGGCAGCCAGCAGGAGAGATGGCACAGCGGCAACACCACTGGCGGGGAAGAGCTGCCCGCGGAGGACGACCCGCAGGCGGCTGTGGTGATCGACATGTTCCAGCCGGGGGGAGTAGTGGAGCCACCCGCAGAGTACGTCAAGACCAAGGAGGGGTGGCTGCTGGGCAAGCATCCCGACTTCACTGCGGAGCAGCAGGAGAGCCTGGAGCAGAGCCTCCGGGATCGCCAAGGAGCATTCGCTTACTCCATGGAGGATCTACCAGGCTACTGCGGCACGCAGGGTGAGTTTACACTGGCTTTAGAAGACGAGGTCAGTTCGTGCTTTCTGAAGTCCAGGGATATGCCACCGCCTAAGGCAGCGATTTTTAAGGAAAAGTGTCAGCCAATGATTGAGGCAGGCATCATCGTCAAGGTGCCCCAGGGGGGGCCTATCAAGTTTGCGGCTAACTCAGTAGTAGCAGCCAAGAAGAGTGCTGAGACTGGGGAGTGGACAGACCATCGAATAGCGCACGATATGCGCAGGTTAAACCTGCGTACGGCTAAGCAGGAATTTGCAATCCCCAGGATGGAGACTATTTTTCAAAACCTGGGCACTGCCAAGATATTTAGCAAGGTTGATCTCCGGTCGGGGTTCATGCAGATCCCTATAAAGGTCGAGGACCAGCCTAAGACAGCTTTCTGGATGGGACCTGAGCTTTGGATGTACACAAAGCTCAACTTTGGTCTGCGCAATGGGCCTCCCTTCTTTCAGCGTATGATGGAAGAGGAGATTGCTAGGGCAGGCCTGAGTGCGTTCTGTGTGGCATTCATTGACGATCTGCTAGTGTACAGTGACACACCGGCAGAACACATCAGGCATGTGGAGCTGATGTTGGACATGCTCCACAGTGTAGGATTAAGGGCGCACCCCGACAAGTCCCTGTTTGGATGTGCAACAGTAGAGTACCTGGGTCACAATGTGTCGGCCCAGGGGCTCACGCCGCACGCAGCTAAGATAGCAGCAGTTATGGCGCTGCCAGAGCCCGCATCGGTGAAAAACATTCAGGAGGTCATGGGATTCTTGAATTTCTACCGGTGCTACGTCCCGGACTTCTCGAAAAAGGCAGCTTGCATCAACGCATTGCTGGTCCAGGGGGTCCCGCTTGTGTGGGGGCCAGAGCAGTCGCAGGCGTTCCAGTTGATTAAGACAGAGATGTGCGAGGGCGGGAGAGTCCTGCGCAGACCAGATTACAGTGGGACAGGGCCAGACGGCAAGGGGCCGCCAAGGCCGTTCTTATTGTACACAGATTTCTCTAAGCAAGGCATAGGCGCCGTGCTAGGGCAGTGCGATGACAGCGGGCGGGAGTATATGGTGGCATGCACATCCAGATCCCTGAACAAAAGCGAGAGGAACTATTCCTCGTTCCAGGGGGAGATGCTGGCCGCAGTGTATGCAGCACGCACATACCGCCACATGCTGTTTGGGTGCAAGGTGCATCTCATCACTGACCATGAGCCGCTCACTTACCTCATGGACAACCAGACGTTGGTAGGCCAGCACGCTAGGTGGGCTCTCATGCTTCAAGAGCTGGACATTACCATTGTCCACCGCTCAGGAGCATGCCACCAGAATGCAGACATCCCGTCCAGATCTCCCCTCCCATCCTCAGCTGACCGCACAGGGGCCAGGCTTGATACAGTCGCGCCCGAGCCAGCAGCCAGGGAGGAGGCAAGTGGGAAGCAAGTAGCTTTGCTCACGGGGTTGGGCAGAGTGAACCAGTGGCATGCAGACCAGATAGTGCGCATGGCGCAGGAGGGCAGAAGGAGAGTACAGATGTTGCGAGCTGCAGAGGCAGCTTGCGTGACAGCACCGGTGGGGCAGGAGATATCCTCTGCCGCCACTGACGATGATGAACAGGCGCAGCCTGTCAGTACAGCAGAGCAGGCGTTCAGCAACAGGGAGCGGTCCAGGACAATGATCAGTGATGTGCTTGCTGACTTGCCTAGGGCGACGCCCCCTCATTCCCCTGCAGGCCTGGACACAGCCTGCCTGTCGAGTGGGGCTGTGCGGGCCATGGAGACCGAAGGAGTCGTCCTTTTCGAGCCTTTTGGAGGTATGTGCTCAGGGCTGGAAATGGTACTCAGGGCAGGTATCCCAGTAGTGCAGTACTTGTATGCAGATATCAGTGAGGAAGTCAGAGAGATCGCAGGGGGTCGCCTGTTGCAGTTGCACAGGAGATTCCCCCAGTTGCTTCCGGTCAAGGCGTTTGATAAAGCTTTCAGAGCGTTGCCGCAAGACGTGTATGCCATTACGGCAGAGCACCTCAAGGAGGCGGGTGCCCAGGAGGGGCGCCAGTGGTTCATGGTAGCAGGCTGGGAGTGCCAGGACCTTTCGTCAGCTGGCAAGGGGCGTGGGCTCGCGGGAGAGAGAAGCAAGTCTTTCTTCCCGTTAGTCAAGCTGTTGGGTACTCTACAGTTCCTGCAGGGACCCAGGCCGCCAGCGTACCTGATTGAGAATGTAGCAATGCAATTGAATCAGAAGAGTGTGAAGGCCAGTGTTGAGGCTTTTCAGGAAGTGTGCAGGATTCTGGGGACACCGGCGTTGTTTGACGCAGCGCAGGTGGGGTCTTACGCCCACCGCACCCGCAACTATTGGGGGAATATCGCCCCTGCAGCAGATATTGAATTTGTGATTCGTGCGTCGACCAGACCCCACGGGGGGATTGTAGACGACATTCTGGACAAGGGCAGCAAGGCCCAAGTAGTATCATGTCCGGACAATGGGGGGTACCGCATCAATGTAACAGGGCAGCCCAGGAAGGTGCTGCCGTGTTTGATGGCCACGCCCTCATCATATTCTTTTCGGAACGGGCAAAATGGGATGGTGTACAGGCCCATGGGGGACTTGCAGGAGCCCAACGCAAACGAGCGTGAGCGCGCCATGGGGTACGCTGTGGGGTCCACATTGCCGCGCCCAGACTTCCCAGAGGCAGCCAGACGGGCAGCCTTGGGCAGGTGCATGGATTCGTGGGCACTAAGTGCATGGCTCAATGTGGCACTTGAGTGTGCTAAAATCATGCCAGCAGAATTGACACGCAGGGCAAAGCTGCCAGGCCAGGACAGGGACCCAGTGCTGGGGGCGACTTTAATGTCCAGCCACTATGCCCTTGCCACTGCAGGAAACGCGTGCTCTGGCAGCGGAGAAGCGGCCGCGTCATACAGACAGTGCCTGGGAGAATCGGCTGCGGCAGACTGGGCCGACGCGGCACAGGAACCAGGTGGGAACACGCCTGAGGAACAAGTTGATGTTGGAATCAAAGTAACCAGGGACACAGAGAGTGAGAAGGACCAGCCAGGTTGTCCTGCAGGACCGTCGGCTAGGGTTGATGTGTGGGCAGATGAGCCCGTCTTGAGGTTTCTCCGTGAGAAGACTTATGTCCAGGAAACAGAGCTAGGGGAACAGACCAGAATACAGCGCAGAGCAGCGCCATTCCAGTGGGAATCAGAGAGGGGAGGAGTCCTGATGAGACTCATGCCAGATGGTAGACGTTGTGTGGTGCCCAGGCCAGAAGACAGGCTAGCAGTGATCCAGACAGCGCATGCAGGTACGGGCCATTTTGGCAGCCACCGCACGGCTTTCATGGTCATGCAGCAGCATTGGTGGCGGGGGCTGCGAGCAGCAGTCAAGAAAGCGGTGCAGGAATGCGGTGTGTGTGACAGGGCCAGGGCGTCCACGTTCAATCACATACAGCCCAACCTGCACCCGCTACCCATTGAGGGGTTGTTTTTCCGGTGGGGAGTGGACCTGTGTGGTCCATTCACGACCACTTCCAGGGGAAATCGGTTTGTGATGGTGTGTGTGGAGCATTACTCCAAATGGGTGGAGTTGATTCCCATTCCAAGCAAGGCGTCTGATGTGACGGCCTTGGCATTCTTTCAAAATGTTGTTGCGCGATTCGGGGGATGCGCAGAGGTGGTGACAGACCAGGGAACAGAGTTCCAGGGTGAATTTCAGGACATGTTGTTGGACTGCTTCATTGACCATCGCACCACTTCTGCCAACCACCCCCAGGCAGACGGGCTTTCAGAGAGGGCTGTCCAGACCCTCAAGGCAGGCCTGCGCAAGTGCTGCGAGGTGGGCAGCAGCGACGAGTCCTGGGACAAGATGGTGCCCTGGGTAGCCCTTGGCTTCCGGTGCTCGCCGCAGCAGGCCACGCGCATGGCGCCGTACGAGGTGCTGTTCGGGCAGAGACCCACCTTTCCCTCCAGGGTGGGGGCGGACCTCTGGAGCACAGCCAAGGTGGCAACAGCAGAGGAGGCAGCAGACCTGCTCTTGGCCAGAGTGGCCAGGATCAAAGAGGCACTGCCAGTCGCGGGTGAGCATCTGAAAATAGCGCAGCACCGCGACAAGCTGCGATATGCACGCATTCGTGGGGGAGGGTATGTCCCCCAGGTCAGGCGTTTTGCAGAGGGAGATTACGTGTATGTGAAGTATTCATCAGAGCGACGCAGCCTCGATCCCAAGGCCAGGCCTGAGATCCTAAGGGTAAAAACACTGGGGGCGACGGGAACCTTGGTGTTGGAGGGGGCAGATGGCCTTACAGTAACAGAGAATGCTGTCAATTGTTCTCCATGCCACTTGCCGAACCTCAGGGGAGTGGTTGATTTCAGTACTACCAGACCCAATAACAGCCTGTCCTGCGAGGTGTGCCAGCTGCCCGATCGCGGAGAGGTGATGCTTTTGTGTGATGCCTGCAATACAGGTTGGCACATGGACTGCTTGGTACCAGCACTCGAGGAGGTGCCTGAGGGCGAGTGGTTGTGCCCACACTGCACACCGGATGACAAGGGAGCTGGGCCCGCTGCAGTAGCAGGGCCCACCACAGAGGAACGCAGTTTACAGGTCCAGGGGCGGCCGAGCCCAGCAGCCAGAGCGGCTGCCAGGACAGCCCAGGAGGCCAATGTCATGGACAGGCCTGAGGTGGAAGTCATGGCCACCAACCCAGCAACAAGGCAAATGGAGCGGGGCATCGCAAGACCAATGGCGAACGGGTTGTATGACATCTCGTACACCACTGGCCGGGGAGAGGCCAATGTCACCCCGAGAGCAGTTACAAGAAGGGCCAAGGTGGCCAAAGAAGCAGCAAGGGAGGAAGAGGAGTCAGCCCTTGAGGATCTTACCGGGACCTGAAGCCCGGAGCGGCAAGGCCGCTGAGCACGTGACGTCACCCACGCCGTAACTGGCAAGGAGCGGGCAGGCGCCTACAGAGCAGAAATGCAGACGCAGCGCGGCTTGTCCTAGTACCCGGTAGGCAGTGGGCCGGCAGCCAGCGGACCGAAGACGGAAGATGCAGGAGTAGAGTTACGGCAGCTTAATGAAAATTTGTTTCTCAAACACCATAGCAACAAGGCTACGGTAATCCATATGTTATGAGGATGATGAGCGAGGAGAATTAGTCAACTCGGGCAGTACTAACACAGCAGGGGGCGGATCACGCTGCTACGGCGCACATTTCCTGTGGCCTTTGAAGACCAGGCGGCTCTGGCGCAGTGGGGCGAGAGCAGCGGTTTTTCTTAGCTTGACCTGATAACTTTGAAATTTCACTGTTTGCTAACCAGTAGTGGGCTGAACAGCTGGAATTTGTAGGGTGCCGCGCATTGCGCTTCAGCTGAAACTCGGTTGATTTTTTTATTTCTGATTGAAGAAGGCCTGAACCAGGCAGATTTGTAGAAGGCCTGAACCAGGCAGATTTTTAGAAGGCCTGAACCAGGCAGATTTGTAGAAGGCCGGAACCAGGCATATTTGCAGATGATGATTTGAGCTTCTACGTACATATTTTTCAAGAAGTTCTTTCAGTACCACCCCTTTTCCGGCTCCCCGCGCATGCCTGGAGGGCTTAACGCTGGGGAGCGGGGGGCGAGTAAAGTAGTAGGGGCGGTACCCACGAGACGGAGACTTCTATGCAGAGACATCCAGTTAGGAACTTCCAGTTACAGTTATCTTGTTGACACACTCTTGTCTGAAGTACAAGGAGCATGAGTGTACGGTGATGTACCGTGTTTGTGAGTAGAGGACACCTCTCTAAGGTGTCCTGACCGGAGTTTACGGTATTTACCATATTAGCACGGTTACTGCTTTATGGTGCGACAGCTGTCACGGTATATTACCGTATACGTGACAGAACCGTTTAGACCGCAGTTAGCGGCCTCAGTGACTCCGCAGCTTCTCTGCGGAGCCTCCGGATTTGAACTGAGACCTAGAAACCCGCTTACGCAGGATAAGTTTGACAGGTTCTACCGTACTCTGTATTGGGCCTGCCGGGTCCCTGTATCCCGGCAATTGCCTTGGCTAGTTACTTCGTCCCTTTCTAAAGGACAGACCTCTATTGTAAACAGCACCGGCCGTCATCCGTGTATGAGGCCTCTTACGTTCACATAAGTCAGTACCCTTACTCAAGTCAAGCCTAGAACAGCCTCAGCTGAGATAGCTGGAGACAAGTACCACAGCCAGAGAACCGAGACCACCCTGCCGAAGAAGAAGTACGCAGTCTACGTCCCGTCACCCTCACCGCGTGTAGCGCGGTAAGTGCACCTTAACATAGCCCAGCTGGATCGCGCCCAGACGGCCAGAAGGCCTATGCTACCTAAGTCAATTGCTATATACACAAATATCCATCTAGCTGCTTAACTCGAAGAGCACTCGCAGCCAGTGAATAGTCACTGAGCCTGCCCGTAGGCGTCCGTCACTGCCGTGAGGAAAGAAGTCCGCCACGGACCTGAAGCGCACATCGCGTGAGTAAAGTAGTAGGGGCGGTACCCACGAGACGGAGACTTCTATGCAGAGACATCCAGTTAGGAACTTCCAGTTACAGTTATCTTGTTGACACACTCTTGTCTGAAGTACAAGGAGCATGAGTGTACGGTGATGTACCGTGTTTGTGAGTAGAGGACACCTCTCTAAGGTGTCCTGACCGGAGTTTACGGTATTTACCATATTAGCACGGTTACTGCTTTATGGTGCGACAACCGTTAAACCAGCCCTCGAAACGGCTCATGGTGATGAGACATGTATGTGCGCCAGGGCAACAAACTAAACGACTGATTGCATGTGTAACATTGACCAGTACCTCAACTCTCGGGCCTCAGAGTTTTGCGCCTGATAAGGCCCTAGAGCTCAGAAAATACAGCACCGTACCGCGACATCAGTGAATATAGCACTGCACTGCAACATCAGTGGTGAACAGTACCATACCGCTACATCAGAAAATACAGCACCGTACCGCGACATCAGTGAATATAGCACTGCACTGCAACATCAGTGGTGAACAGTACCATACCGCTACATCAGAGAATGCAGCACTGCACCACTACATCAGTGAATATGACACCGCACCGCAACATCACTGAATACATATCGGACCACGACATCAGTGAATGCAGTAACGCGCCACAACATCAGTGAAAATTTAAAACTGCATCATCTGTTCTTCAGGAACTTAAATCCATATTTCACTGTGCAGCAAAGCTCAAAGCAATTTACAGCTCAGGCGTTCCAAGCACGGGCTGTAGAAGAAAGAAATTATAAAGCCGGTAATGAGCTCGAGGGTTCAGGGAATAGAGTGGCATGGCACCATAAACCCTAGTAACCTATCTTGCCTTCAAGGCCAAAACACGATGTGTCGCAGTACCGGTACGGCGGTATGCGCGTTCAACCAGTCTTCATTATGGGGATATTATTGAAACGTTGTCGATATTGGGGCATTTCTGATATTGCAAGAACATTATTGCATACCGGTAGCGCCTTATGGCAGCGATCTGAACAGACTACCGATTTAGATGAAGAGACAGTGCGGATATAGTATTAGCGTGTTTTTTAAGGTTTTCTTGCACACCAGTGGCGTAACAAAGCAATGTATAAGCTCCCAAGGCAAAACCATGCGTGTACAACAAAATAACAATCAAATGAACGAGAAGATGACGCGGATAACAAATAGCAATTTGGGGCACTTTCACAGATTGGGATCTGGCATTCAAAACTATTTGAGCACATCAAGGCCTCCCCTCCTGACCCCTTATGGCCTCCGAACCCTGAACCCAAAACACTAACACATACAAACCTATGGCAAAATCATGCTGTGAAACTCAACCTGCCCCCCCTTTCACCCTGATACCCTCTTAACCCCCATAAAAAAACATATTTAATCTTTGTTTTTTAGATCAGCCCTTAAAAGACCCCCCTTATCTCATTTATCTCCCCCTCTGGAATGTTGACAACGGAAAAATAGCTGGCTGTGCAAGCTGTGCCACACTGTTTATTTAAAGCTCTCCATCTACACTTCAGCTACCTTACTGCCGGCAACCAAAGGGCCTGGTGCAACAAGCTGCATGCTGCTTAGGCCACAGGCCGCCGGCTGGCCATGGTTTGGTCCCCATCGGCCCAGTGGTGGCTGACCGGCGGCCCTAAAAGAGGGGACTTCATGAATTAAAGTAAATTCCGTGCCCCAGCCCCTAGCACGACCTTCTCGACAATCTGATCAGCCGGGGGAGGGATGGCACTCTGGCCAGCAGCATCATGCACCAGCCCATTGGCCGATTCGCGACCAGCCTCCAGCGCCAGCCCACTACTACTGTCTGATACACGACCACTGCCGCCGCGGGTCAAGGCGACAGCTAGGGTGTTGCTGATGAAATGCTGTGACCTGGCAGCCCTCTTCAGAACGCCAGTGAGGGACGTACGAAAAGCACGGCCGCCTGTCTGGGACGCGCGCGCAGCCGCGGCCGCTCGCATCGGCGTCTCCGGCGTGCCGTACAGCAGAACCTGCGCGCCGAGTTCGTTGACCACGTCGTCCAGCTCAGCGTCGCTAACGCCGCAGCTCCTGGCCACGCACGTGAGGATCGACAGAAGGAGGCGGTTGTGGCGCACGATGCCGCAGCCACGCGTGAAGACCGCGACCTCCTCGAGCACGGAAACCACGAAGCTCGACCGCATCGGCGAACCGGCCTCGAGCAGCGTCCGCACCTTCTGGACGGCCATAAGGCAAAGTGGGTCGCTGCAGCGCTGCAGCTCTACCAGTGAACACAGCTGTGAGTAGAAACGATTCATCATGGTGACCTCGTCGACGTCGACCGCGGGCCGACGGGCCACCTTGCTGGCCAGCCGGCTGTAGTCTGGCTTGCGCCCCATGCTGAAGCCTCGCGGCTCCGCTGCTCCGCGCCGCAAGCCGCCGCCAAGCCCGGCAGTCTGGTCCGCGCCCGGCAGGCCTCCCTGACTTGACGTCAGCTTATCGAACGTCGGGAGCTGCAAAGAAGTGTTCCGTTGAATAAGGTATTTCGTTATGTTTGGAGACCAGCAGAGAATCAGATATGAATAAATGGCGGATGCACCGATATGAATAAATGGCGGATGCGCCGAGTTTCAACACTGAAATAAGCCAGAACAGAGGACAGCATACCCCAGTGTCCCCCCACCCTGGGTTAAGGTCCTACCAGTAAACAACCTCGCTGGCATACAGGTAGCTGCTCCAGGTAGCCGCGTGGTTGCTGTTGCATAAGCTGCTCCTCAGAGCGCCCGAGCACGTCGCCGCCGCCGCCGCCGCCGCCATCTTCAGAGATGGCAGACAGCGCATCCCGAGACAGCAGCCGGGCGGGGTCTGGAGCAAGCGGTTGCAGCCTCACAGCAGAACGTGCCATTGAGGGCCCCCGCATGGCGCAGCCAGCGCCACGGGGCACCGCCCCACTTCCGCCGCCGCCCTCCGCTGCCGCTGTGGGCGGCAGCCCGCGGCCTGCGGCGGAGCCGTCATCGCTCCCAGGACAGGATGAGGACATCTCCGGGTTCAGTGCTTTCTGCTGCCGCTCCCAGGAGGACCGGACCGCCTCCAGCAGAGGCAAGCCCGAAAGACGAGTCATGCCGGTGGAGGTGGCGGCGCGGCGGCTGGCCGCGGCCGCCGCCGCGGCCGCGGCCGCGGCCGCGGCTGCTGCTGCAGCCTTGGCCCTCTCCTGCGTGAAATTCAACAGCCCTGAGAGGTCGATGCTTGCCGCCGCTGCTTTCTCAGCTGCCAGCTTCTCCGCCGCCGCTTTCTCGGCCGCCAACTTCGCCGTTTGCTTCTCTTTCGCACGGACCGTGGTGAGGTTGGGGGCTGACAGGCACAGAACGCCAACCCGTGCCTCCTCGCCGTTCATCAAATCTCTCTGAAGCGATGGTAGGGCTCGCTTAGGCTCCTGGAGGGGGCTGCCGCCCAGGGGTTTGTACACCTCACCGAAGGGCGCCCACACACCCTGCACGAACACGATTCGTCATGTCAATTGCTGGTTACGGTTATTTAAGTAAGTTGCAGGTCTGGCCTAGGGCAGCGCGTTAACAGGGCATGAACAGGGCGTAAACAGGGCGTTAACAGGGCGTAAACAGGGCGTTAACAGGGCGTTAACAGGGCGTGAACAGGGCGTGAAGAGGGCGTTAACAGGGCGTTAACAGGGCGTGAACAGGGCGTGAAGAGGGCGTAAACAGGGCGTGAACAGGGCGTGAACAGGGCGTGAACAGGGCGTGAACAGGGCGTGAACAGGGCGTGAACAGGGCGTGAACAGGGCGTTTACAGGGCGTTTACAGGGCGTTTACAGGGCGTTTACAGGGCGTTTACAGGGCGTTTACAGGGCGTGAACAGGGCGTTAACAGGGCGTTAACAGGGCGTTAACAGGGCGTTAACAGGGCGTGAACAGGGCGTGAACAGGGCGTGAACAGGGCGTGAACAGGGCTGGTGGTAAGTCTCAAAACCCTGCGCGTACAGTTACTCATGTGAGTTGCCTTGACAGCGTCGATGTATGCATTCTAAACCCTGAACCTCCCCGGAGGCCGCCCACACACCCTGCACGCACATCGCTGCTCACGTCAGCAGCTGAATATGATTCCTTACAATAGCTGCTGGTCAAGGGTCCAGTACCACATGCCATGCACGGACGGTTCTTTGCCTTAGTTGCTGTGACAGCATCAACGCATCCACCTGTGACCCCAAACCCTAAACGCATGCTATGTCAGCCCTTCAACCTGTACATATGGTTCCCTACGTTAATTGCTGTGACAACATCAACATATCCACCTGTAACCCTGAGCCCTAAACGCATGCAGCCTAAACCGTAAACCCTCTCAAAGGGTGCCCTCACACCCTGCCTACACACAGAGTCCACAATCCTCATGTCAGTCACTTGGGAGGCATTTTTCTTTCTGACTGCGAGTTCTCATTCGGAAGACCACCCCACCAAAGGTCTGCTTCAGGCAATTCACAAAACCTGCATGCTGAAGTTCATGCGCACGCCGCTACAGTATACCAGCTCCCACATCCACATCAAAAAAGGGCTTAGGGTTCAAGTTCTGCAGCTCATGGTTTAGGGCTTGATTCCGGTTTATTCCCTCCCATTACCTGCATGCTCAGGTTCTTGCGCATGCCGCTGGAGCGAATGAGCTCCAGCATACGCATTAGACCCTCTGAGTTGAAATCGTCGATGGGGGGCGGGCAGGCCAGGGGTTGCATCAGGTTGCTTTTGACCTGGAATTGGAAAATAGGGTGTGAAACGTGGATGGGAGACGGGCAGGCGAAGGGAGTCATCAGGTTACTTTTGATATGAAGGCACTGAGAGGATAAAGCAAAGAGTACGTGTGTTCATCGTAATGCCGTTTATTTTGGCGTGCGTGTTATCCGCCGTGTGGGGGGGCAATGTGGGGAGGCATGTGGAGGCAATCATATGCTATTGAGCTTTATGAGATAGATCCCTCCATGGGGAGGCTGAAGCACACTTCCTGGGATGCATGGGGAACGTTGCGAAAGCATGCAGATGCTCATTCCCAAGCAATCATGCTGCGGTTGATTGCAAACCGGGCGAAAGCCAGGGTTGGGATGTGTTGGAATCAAATGGGAAGGGCTTGGATGGGTTGGATGGGTTTTAAATCAACTTCAGAGGAATACCGGTAGCTTGTGAACCTGACAGGACAGGGGCAACCTGTCCATGTGGGGTCTCCAGAGACAGAAGCATGCAGAATACTGGAGCAAACCTGAGAGCCGGAATGCCCCGTCATTCATACGTCATGAGGATATTCGCAAGGGTGGATTAAAGGCCTGGGGAGCAACGGCGCTGCAAGTCTTGCTGCTGCGAAGGGGCCCCGTGCACGTGTTCGAATAATGCTGCCGTGCAACATTTCCTGTCAATTCCCGTTTTCATCCTTTCAGACCCAGACCATTCGGCACCTGTCCGGCTTCTTGAGCTCTCATAGCAGCGATTTCTTCTTGTCCGAACGTGCGGTCGGAGAACAGTGCCAACACAACCCACCAGGCTCTTGTCCTTCTTGCTCTTCTTCCCGAGCTCTTGGAACAGCGTGTTATGCTTAAGCGTATTCTTGGACTCAATGAGCATGCGAGCGATAAGGTCTCGGTTGTGCTGCCCGGGGCGATAGTGGCTATATTCGCCGCCCGACATGATGGCATCATCACCGGTGCTACCGTTGCTGCTGCTGACGCTGCTCGCGACAGCATTCTCTCCGGCGCTGCATTCGTCAAGGCACACTATCTCATTATGACAGTGGTCGTCGCGCATGCTGTCCAGCTTCAGGAGGCCTCTTCGATCACTGTCTACCGGTACCCGGCAAAGAAAAGTCTACAGGCGTCCGTCCGTAAATTTGCCGAAGCTCATGCTATGCCACTGTGGACACCGGACTGCTGTGAGGGCCTAAAACATTCGTCGCGAAGCCTGGGAGGTGACAGTTTTGACAGCGGCTGGTTGCATGGGCAGGCACGTGGATTATGACAGATATAAGCCGTTACCATCAAGAAAATATAGCATGGAGATTGCAAGCTCTCTCCATATTCTGTTGCCAAGGCATCCACTCAAGCTGTCGCGTCACTGCGCTCATTCGATGTGGCAACGGTTGTAATGCCCCCACCCTTCGTGCTCGGTTTCGAACTTTCGAAGGGACCAACGCGACAGCCTTCGCCAGCAGTGTTGAAGAGTTACCGCTATGATGTTTGGAATACGTTCACAAGTAATCCGGTATCCTCGCCGACATCTTCGCTCATCATCTGGTCACCTCGCAAACCCAGGACGCCATACATGATTGCCATCCCAGATCGATCCCTATACATCCCAGATACCAGGCATCGGTGAGTGAGATGATGCCATCCCAATTTCCCGTGATGCTGCTCCTCATGAAACCCTGCTTGCACGAGGGAACAGTCTCTACACCCATCTTGGGTTTGGACTTTGGAGACGTGGACACGTGATGGAAGTTCATGGAACTGGCTGATACAAACACCATTCAGGGTTGTAAACAATTGTCAGAACCATTGCCACAGTAAGGGGTCGGTCAGACTGCGTTACGTTTGAGGTTGCGTTTGGCAGTTGCGTTTGGGTTGCGTTTGGATTTAGCGTGAATCTGACGCTAAACTGGTCACACTGCGTTTGGGCAAGACGGCAGGGCAAGACGACGTCAGGGCACGGCATGGTACATTTTTGTGCGAATTCCGTCTCCCAGCGACTCGGGGTTGATATTTCCTTACATTGTGACATATATATTGTTCGTGTCCAGCTTAAGATCAAGCTTAAGCTGGAATTCATGAAAAATCTCAAACGCGAAACGTCACCCCCCCCCTGCGTTTGCGTTTCGCGTTTTGACACGTTGCGTTTGGCGTTTGGGTACCGTAGTGTGACCGGCGTCGCGTTTGCACTTTTTCCTGACGCAACCCCAAACGTAACGCAGTCTGACCGACCTCTAAGCCCAATCATGAATGATGAATCATTCATAAGTTGTGATGATGAAAATTTGCCGGCCGGCCGGCGGTTGACAGTTTGAGTGTTTGACAATTGACACCATCTGACACCCCTGAGGCCATGACCCATGACAACACGTCGAGCATATAGACAATAACCGTCTGGCATATGTTTGAATAAATGTGTGGATGCATGCCTTGCATATGCATCCATGCTGCCACAGGCCACCAACGGACAACAAAGCGCGAGCAATGAGAGAAAAAGGTGTTGCATACTTGCATTGGGTAGGCCGAGGACTTGGGACAATAATGATGGAGCCAAGAGGCACCTGGCCCCCTGCACCTGGCCGTCCCCACGAGGCCACGACCATACCCACACTTTCCATATCAAAAACGCCCTTTTCAAACCTGCGAGATCCGGCAGCAAAAGGCCACGAGGGCACAGTTTTTACCCAGTGTGAATGAGGGGCGAAAAATCAGCGAAGCGGACAGCGACAGTTGCGACCAGGCTCTGGCCTACCGTGCACGATGTATCCCTTTTCAAGCAGAAGCTCTGCGAGGTAGCTACCATCTTGGCCGCTGACACCGGTGATTAAAGCAATTTTCTGCATGGCTGTGCTGACATCAATCAGGGGCTGCTCCCCCTGCTTAAAATGGTATGTGGCCCGGGCAGCCTTGTGCTCTTTCAAAATTGAAGCTGAAGCGGTTCACTCCTGCAAAACAATTTCAAATATGGTATGTGCCTTCGAAATGCATACCGTCATGGCATATAGGATTATAGCCTTATAGGAAGCATGCGCGTCCGTTGTTCAACCAAATATTGCTGTACGGCAATACCTCATGAGCCGTTCATGCACTGATCCGGGGCAAGCAAGTTCATCGTCGCAGCTTCATGCCTTCATTGGCATCGATTGAGTCGGTTGTATCAGCTGGGTCGCCATAACGCCCGCGGACGCAGCCTGAAGGTGCGTTTATTAACAACTCCATCCAACTCAACCGACATGTCGCACCATAAAGCAGTAACCGTGCCAAAATGGTGTAAGCTGTCAGTACTGCCTTAGATAGGCTCAAACTACTCACAACTAAGGTTGAACACCTGTACACACGTGCCTCTTGTACTACACTGCGGAGGTACAAGGGCTGTAAAGGGGTAACCTGGTACAGCGTACCGTATAAGAGGGAAGGCTGGCCTACCCGGGCGCCCCTAGCTGTGGGTACCGCCCCTACTTTACTCGAGAGGTTTGCTTCGGGTCCGTGGCGGACTTCTTCCCCACATAGTGGCGGACGCCTACGGGCGGACTCAGTGACTACACACTGGCCGCGGATGCGCAGCGCGTTAAGCTGTGGCTGGAACTTCTAGATGACAGACACGGAGCTGGTCACTTGTAACGCTAAACTGCTGGCCCTTCAGATAGCTGATCTGTCGGGTCGCTGAGTCACTTACCGCGTGAAGCGGGGGATGTCATAGCCGTAGACTGCGGGCGGTGTCCTAGGTCGGGCTGGGCATCTAGCTGAGGATTACTAGGTTGCTATGTCGGCTCTGAGGCCGAACTAGGCTTGATCGTCTTCGTGCCCTCGTGGTACTGGCGTTATTGGTATTCACAGGGTATATCTTGGGATGATAGCCGGTGCTGATTACAATTAGAGGCCTGTCCACTTAAAAGGAACGAAGTAAATGTCAAGCGTGCAAGCCGGGATTCAAAGGTCCCGGCAAGCCCTATTTACTGAGTACGGGAAATCCTGCCTCAGACCTTCCCGAAAGTGGGAAGCTGGGCTCCTAACCCTAAAAAGGGGCACCGCAGGGAAGCTGCGGAGTCTACGGGGACGCGTCAGCGGTCCCTACGGTTTTGGCACGTATACTGCATTATACCGTGACAGCTGTCGCACCATAAAGCAGTAACCGTGCCAAAATGGTGTAAGCTGTCAGTACTGCCTTAGATAGGCTCAAACTACTCACAACTAAGGTTGAACACCTGTACACACGTGCCTCTTGTACTACACTGCGGAGGTACAAGGGCTGTAAAGGGGTAACCTGGTACAGCGTACCGTATAAGAGGGAAGGCTGGCCTACCCGGGCGCCCCTAGCTGTGGGTACCGCCCCTACTTTACTCGCCCCCCGCTCCTCACGATAAGCACTCAGGGCTTGCGTGGGGAGCCGGACTAGGGGTGGTACTGAAACTGGAATCGGAAAATATGTACACTCATCACTTGTCAGTTCCCTAACACGGAAGTCTCCTACACATCTGACTGCAATCCAGCTAGTCGAAAGAAAATCCACGAAAGAAAATCCACTGCAGGAAATGTGCTGCAGGACATCCACAAAAGGAAATTCACCAAAGAAAATTCACTGAAATGCGTGGCTAACCCTAGGTCCTCCCACGGTTACGCACACTCGACAAAGGCCTCTGGGCTCCTCCCGACCTCTCTCTGGCCTGATCATGGCACAAATAATTCGGTACCGTCACCAATGTCATGCTTGGGTAAATTCAAAAAACCATCAAAATCCGTCAGAAATCCAGAACCCGTCAGAATCTACAGAATCCTCAGAAACTGTCAGCATTCACATGTTCTACCGCTTGGAAGCGTTCCAATCCAAAGGCCTCAGTCAAGCACACAGACAACCGCAGACCGTCCGCTGCTCTCGCCCCAATGCACCATTGACACCTGGCCCTAGGCCACAGGAGATGAGTGCAGTAGCAGCGGTGTCCTATCCTAGTCTTGCCCCTCTGCTGGTTGGCCCTGCGGCAATCTCTACTTCAAAGGCAATTGTCATGCAAGTCTACTACTGGAATCAGCGCTGTAGCCGTCGTCACTATGTACTCCTTTGGCTCGCTGCTCCTGCTCCTACGGTACATCGGGAAAGCTTTTTACTTGAGTACTAGGCTACGTCCTGCTGGACGTCGGTCCACTGCCTGCTGCCTACTAGTGCCAGTCGTGCCGCCCATGGGGTATTCCCCTAGGGCTGGCACCGGCTCGTTCTTCCAGGTATGGCGTGGGTTCCGTCAAGTGCTCAGCGCGTACTACTGTTCTAGGGGCTTCCTATTCCCCCTTAGCCCTTCTTGGCTGTCTATCTGCCCCTCGAGGGCCGACACCTCCTCTTCGTTGGAAGCCTAGCGCCACCATGGTCCTTCAATGGACCGCTCGCGAGATGACATTGGGTTCTCCCCTGTCATTGGTGTACGCGATGCTATTGAGCCCGCCCGCCAGTGGTCTTGTAACGAGCCGTTCCCCCTGCCGGGTGGCAGAGTTGGTCTAGGTGTCCAACGTGCCGGCTTTCTCCCCTCGCCCGTCTCATCCGCCTCTTCCTCCTCTACCGTCTCCTCTTCCTCATCTGTCTCGTCCTCCTCTTCCGTCTCTTCTTCCTCATCTGTCTCGTCCTCCTCTTCCGTCTCTTCCGCCTCTGGCCTGTGATCTGCGACCACCAGGTCTCTCACTTCCAGGGCGAACCTCTCCATCAGCACCACCTGCTGCGTCAGCACAGTGATCTGCTCCTCATCGGTCATGCACAGGTAGTTGGGCACAGTCATCCTGAACTCGCACAGCTTGGCCCTGGTGGCCACTGGCAGCCCATCATAGAACATGTGCGAGACCGAGTGCTTTCTGCCAAAGTGGTCTGGTGCATCCCTGGAGATCTGCAGCAACTCTGCCGTGGACAGGATCCTGTGGGCGAAAGCCTCAACCGTCTCCTCCGGCTTGACTCCTGGGTCCAGGGTGGTCTTGACTCCCAGCTTGAGGCCGGTGATTGCTGCCCTTTCGTCTGAAGTTGGCTTGTCCACCTCCCTTTGGACCACCCTGATCCACAGGGTGAGTAAGGATACCTCGCTGGGCGGCCCGACCGCCGGGGCACTCCACGCCTCTTGGATCCGCTCGACCTCCCTGGAGGCTTTGTCTCCTTGGGGTGCTGATCGTATGGCGACCACCAGCGGCCCCACGCAGGCTGGCTTGGCTGTCCACATGCCCACCAAGGAGCGGACCAACAGAGCCATGGCTGAGGGTGACTGGCAAGACCCTGCAATTTCTCCTGCCACCACTGCCAGGGCTGGCGGCTCGTCCGATAAAGCCAGGCGGTTGTGCGAGCCCCATGAGCTGCAGGCCTGGCAGTATTGCCTGGCTGCGACTGCCCCCGGTTGGGACATGTCCAGTACTGGCACATTGCCCTGAATGTTGGGGATCTTGGTGAACCGCGTTCCCCCAGCCAGCTGCAGGATCATCTGTTGCTGCAGCCGTATGTTTGTCTCCGCCTGCTCCTGGGCTAACCTTTCTCTTCTGTGTCTCGCAGATTCCCTGCCGGAGCCTGGGCCGTGCCCCTCTGTATCCTCCGAGCCTGACATGCTGGGGTCCGAGCCAGATCCGCCGCCGCCGTTCCTGGTCGGGCTCTGCCTGCGCCGATCCCGCTGGTCTCTGCGGTCTGCGCTCGGGTGGGATTGCCCTCTGCCGGATGGCCTACTGCCCTCCGAAGGCTGCCTTGCCGGGTCCTGGCGCCTACCCCCTTCTGACTCCGCCTGCCTGCTGGGCTGGTAACTGCCATGCCTGCTGGGCTGCTTTCCACCCGTGTACTCCCTTGCCTCGGAAGCTGACAGGCAGTCGTCCCTGCTTTCCTGCCTTTGCTGGTAGTCTCCCCCGGTGGTGCCTGCCTGGTTGATTTCCTGAACGACCCGCCTTCCTTGGCTGGGGCCTTGGCTCCTCTCCGGCCTGCCTCGTGCCTGTGCTGCTTGTCCCCGCGGGAACTCAGCAATGTGGTCCACCTGGCCTTCTTGGCCGCTGTGTTCCGTATGATCCACGAAGCGCAGCAGGTCGTGGGGTTCTTGCCTGCTGGCCCTTCTTGGCACTGGGCCCTGCTGGAAGCCTGTTGTCCTGGGCTGTTCGCTGGCCGCTGGGCTGCTGGGTCTGGGTCTGCGCCCTACGTCCAGCCGCTGGTTTCGGAGGCTGGGCTCACTGCTGGCTTCCAGGCGCTCCCATCTGGCTTGGCTTGCAGCAGGTGCGGTCCCTTCCGTCTGCTCCTGCCATCGCATCTCCCTGCGGTCGTCTTGCTGCAGTCTGGATGCTTCGAACCCTTCCCACTCCTCGAGCTTCCCTTGCTCCGATTCGGGCTCTTCCTGATCCCCTGCTGTGCCGTTGCACCATCCGTCGGCGAAGGCCTTGACAGCTAGGACCGCCTCAGGCCCTGCTGCTCCTCTGGACACTCTGCGCAGGGCTGCCAGCAGCGTTGCCCGGTCCTGCCCCGTGTGGGGGATGCCCATAAGGGCCTTCGTCGCCCATTCCACCAGGTGGTGGCTTTGGAACTCCTCGATAGCCTGTGTCTGATCGCTGAGGTGGGCGAAACACCTGGAGCACACCTGCTGCCACAGCCGTGCTGCCCATTGCAGGATGTCTGCCCATCCGATTGGCTGGAGTTCTCTTGGTAGTTCCGCCGTACCCGTCTGGCTTACGCTCCCCGCGTGTTCTTCCACTGCCGGACGCCGCTCCCCTGGGATAGGCGTCCACCCCGGGTTGCTGAAGTACCCATAAAGGCTGCCAGCCTGGCCGCTGCCCTTCTTATCCCTGCTGTTGCCTTCGGCCACGGCCTCTTGCCTCTGCCTGCCTGCGCTAGCTGGGAACCTGGACTGGGGTGTGCCATGCCCCGTGGATGCGGGTGCTGCTTGAACGGGTATCTGTCCATACCTGGGTGCCAACCACATGGGCTCCCGGATGCTTTCCTGCTCAACAGCTTCCACCCTGCTTCTCATTGGTTTGGGCTCTTCTTCCTCCACACTGCTGGAGCCCGCCTCAGCCTTCTGGGGCTGGTGTGGCTCCTGCACCCGCGGCTGACCCTGCCCCGGGTTCTCAACCGCCTCCAGCGCTGCCTGCTTTGCTCCTCCCCTCTGGATGGTGGCATCCATGAGATGCTCACATGCCCTGTCGCTGTGCTCGCACTCGAACCCGCAGAACATGCATACTCCTCCTTTGTTAAGCCGCATGGCCTGACGCATGCCATTGCGGATCTTCATCGGTTGCTGACGGGCACCTGCTGCACGGTCCTCCCAGAGCCTGTCTAGATCCACATCTGCAGGCAGTACATCATGAATTGCTACCGGGCACACATTTCTGATGCCGCTGTCGTCCTCGGGTGCTGGCACCGGAGACCTGCTGCTCCTAGCTGCTTCCATGTCACTGTTAGCTGCCCTGCCTGCCATTGCCAAGCTGGAACTGCTGCAGTCGTCTGGGTCGAGACTCAGGCTAGGGCTGGCTTGACCCACTGGCCCACCCGGCTCTGCTGAGCAGGAACCCTCATGGCTGGCCTGCTCAGCCCCGTGCCCCCAGGGTAGTGCCACGTGCCATGCAACCATGGCTGCGTGCTGCAGCTGCTGCTCTTCCTCCTCCTCGCCTTGTGGCTGCAACGCCTGTAAGTTCTGATTGGCATGTTCCAAGCTATGCTTCACCCTCCTCAGCTGCCTGGTCATCCTCAACTGCCAAGCCAACATTGGCTGCCTGGCCACCCACAGCTGCCTGGCCACTCCTTTGAGCTTCTGCCGGTACCAGTTAACCTTTTCCCTCAGCATGGGTACGGAGATTCCCTGCTCCTCTGACCCCTCAGGATTCTCTGCTGCAACTGGCTTGGGTGAGTGTCCATTGTGTTCCCCATGGGCACTGTCCTGGTGGGTTGGGCTTGCTACCCTTGTGCCCGGGATCACCTGCCTTGCCCCTTCAGTTGGACCCTGCACGGCCAACCCCTCCGGCAGGTTGCCTGCCTGGCCCCCCTTGAGTCCTGGGGCCTTGACCAGGGACTGGCTAGGGCTGCCGGCAGCTGTAGGCACACATGCCTCACTCTCTGGCGCCCCCAGCTGTTTGTTGGCCTGCTGGACCGCCCCTGGGTCTGATATTGGCACCTTGGTCCCTCCAGGAGCTGCTGCCACTGGTGGTGTGATAGGCCCATCCTCTTCTGGCTGGTGCATATGCATCTGAACTGACACCGTTGCATGCCTGTGCACGTGGTCCTCGCCCTCACTTGGTCCAACTGGTTCCTCAGCCACTGGCTGGCTCAGCTTTTGTTCCCAAGAATGCGGTTGGTCCGGCTTGCAGCCACCGGCCACCACAGGTGGCACATGGGCTGCCTCCCTCGGCAAACACCGTCGCGACGCCTGCACCTGCAGTTGGCCTGGCTCACAGCCACCGGCCACCACAGGTGTCACAGGAACGTCCTCTCTCTGCAAACACAGTCGTGACGCCTGCACCTGCAGTTGGCCTGGCTCACAGCCACCGGCCACCACAGGTGTCTCATGGGGTGCCTCCCTCGGCAAACACCGCCGTGACGCATGCACCTGCAGTTGGCACGGCTCGTGGCCACCGGTCACCACAGGTGTCACATGAGCTGCCTCCCTCAGCAAGCACCGTCGTGACGCCTGCACCTGCAGTTGGCCTGGCTCACAGCCACTGGCCACCACAGATGTCACAGGAACTGCCTCCCTCGGCAAGCATCGTCGTGACGCCTGCACCTGCAGTTGGCCTGGCTCGCAGCCACCGGCCACCACAGGTGTCACAGGAACGTCCTCTCTCTGCAAACACAGCCGTGACGCCTGAACCTGCAGTTGGCCTGGCTCACAGCCACCAGCCACCACAGGTGTCGCATGGGCTGTCTCCCTCGGCAAACACAGCCGTGACGCATGCACCTGCAGTTGGCACGGCTCGTGGCCACCGGTCACCACAGGTGTCACAGGAACGTCCTCTCTCTGCAAACACAGCCGTGACGCCTGCACCTGCAGTTGGCATGGCTCACAGCCACCGGCCACCACAGATGTCTCATGGGGTGCCTCCCTCGGCAAACACAGCCGTGACGCATGCACCTGCAGTTGGCACGGCTCGTGGCCACCGGTCACCACAGGTGTCACATGAGCTGCCTCCCTCTGCAAGCACTGTCGTGATGCCTGCACCTGCAGTTGGCCTGGCTCACAGCCACTGGCCACCACAGATGTCACAGGAACTGCCTCCCTCGGCAAGTATCGTCGTGACGCCTGCACCTGCAGCTGGCCTGGCTCACAGCCACTGGCCACCACAGGTGTCACAGGAACTGCCTCCCTCTGCAAACACAGCCGTGACGCCAGCACCTGCAGTTGGCCTGGCTCACAGCCACCGGCCACCACAGGTGTCTCATGGGCTGTCTCCCTCGGCAAACACAGCCGTGACGCATGCACCTGCAGTTGGCACGGCTCGTGGCCACCGGTCACCACAGGTGTCACATGAGCTGCCTCCCTCTGCAAGCACCGTCGTGACGCCTGCACCTGCAGTTGGCCTGGCTCACAGCCACTGGCCACCACAGGTGTCACATGAACTGCCTCCCTCTGCAAGCACCGTCGCGACGCCTGCACCTGCAGTTGGCCTGGCTCACAGCCACCGGCCACCACAGGTGTCACAGGAACGTCCTCCATCTGCAAACACAGCCGTGACGCCTGCACCTGCAGTTGGCCTGGCTCACAGCCACCGGCCACCACAGGTGTCTCATGGGGTGCCTCCCTCGGCAAACACAGCCGTGACGCATGCACCTGCAGTTGGCCTGGCTCGCAGCCACCGATCCCTACAGGTGTCACAGGAACTGCATCTCTCTGCAAACACAGCCGTGACGCCTGCACCTGTAGTTGGCCTGGCTCGCAGTCACCGATCCCTACAGGTGTCACATGGGCTGCCTCCCTCTGAAAGCACAGCCGTGGCGCTTGCACCTGCAGGTGGCCTGGCTCGCAGTCACCGATCACTACAGGTGTTACGGGAACTGCCTCACTCTGCAAGCATAGCCGTGACGCTTGCACCTGCAGTTGTCCTGGCTCGCAGCCACCGGCCGCTGGTTTGGGTGGACAGGCATTCCCCTGCGGAACACAGTTGATCAGGTGCAGCTGCTCGCTAGCTACCGGGCTATCCTGCCTGGGTGGGCAGGCACTCTCTGCCGTAACAAAGTTGATCAGGTGCAGCTGCTCTCTAGCTACCGGGCTATCCTGCCTGGGTGGGCAGGCACTCTCTGCCGTAACACAGTTGATCAGGCGCAGCTGCTCGCTAGCTACCGGGCTATCCCGCCTGGGTGGACAGGCACTCTCTGCCGTAACACAGTTGATCAGGTGCAGCTGCTCTCTAGCTACCGGGCTATCCTGCCTGGGTGGGCAGGCACTCTCTGCCGTAACACAGTTGATCAGGCGCAGCTGCTCGCTAGCTACCGGGCTATCCCGCCTGGGTGGACAGGCACTCCCTCGGGTCTGCTGTTGGTGCATGGAACTTGGCTCGCCTTCACTGCTGAGGATATCAAACATGGACCAGCCGTTGGGGGGCACCTGCCTACATGGCTGCTCCACACGCCTGGTCAATGCCTCCAAGGGCACGCGACCTGCGGTGCCAACCAGCACAGCCAGATTGCCCAACCCCACCTGCTCTGCGTCACACACAACTTTCCACACTCCAGTGGCCCACTGCCCTAGCCTCTTCCACCCTACCGGCTGGGCCAGGTCCTCCTTCCTTTTTACTGGGGGCCATTCAGTGGTGGCGGCTTTTGCTCCCTCTACCGCCTGCAGATCTGCAAGTTTCCTGATCATCTGATTTCCACCTCGGGGCATCGTCCCACTCTTTTCTTTGACGCGTTGCGCAGCGCTTGCCACTCCCAGCGGCCTCTTCTGCGTCGCGTATTCTGGCCCACTGCATAGATCCGCGCCCCGTAGCTGCGACACAGCCGTGTTTGGATCTGGAGCCGACTCAGATGCACTTCCTACCCGTTTCAACCACTGCGCGTATTCCAGGCCCTGCCTAAAAAAATCCGGGGTTGATTGGGGCACTGGCTCACCTCGGCCGATCTCTGTGTGTGACACTGCTGTATCTGGATCCAAGGCCAACTCAGGGGTGCCTCCTTTCAGCTTCAACCCCTGCGCATATGCCAGGCCCTGCCTCCAAAAATCCGGGGTTGATTGGGGCACTGGCTCATCTCGGCCGATCTCTGTGGGCGACACCTGGAGATCCATCTTGACCTCGCTGCTCCGTGTCCCTGCCCCGACAGGCAGGTCCACCGGAGGTTCCTCTGGCCCGCCTCCCTCTCCAACACCACCGGTCTGCGACCTCTCAGTGGGTGGCGCCGAGGTCGGGTCCAGGGATTCATCGTCGGGAACCGGCCACCGCTCTCCCTCCTGGCTCAGCCCCGTCGGGATGCGCGCGGTGCCGCCTCGTCCGATACCCCTGCGTGTCACTTCACTGTGCACCGTACTCGCATCCAAGGTTCGAGAACTAACAACCCCCAGGGTCTTGTCCCCCATCCCTGCGTATTCATCCCTCGACAAGCCAAGGGAAATCTGCTTTGCTTCCTCGGCTACAGGGTGCTGGTGGCGGTTGGGATCTACAATGGCATCCTGCATTGTACTAATTACTATCGATGCTGAACAGCTGTGCCAGCTCGACTGTGTGGGCTCACAGCAACTGGGCACGAGCTTAAAGCCTGCTTCCGTTCTCCTCTACCTTCTGCAGGCTGATTAGGCTTTTGCTAGACAGGTCAAGCATGGGAAAATTTTCTTTTATGGGTCCGGCGGGTATTTTCACCTTCTGGGTTGCAGCGCAGTTTGCTCCTCGCGCTTCGCAGACTCCTCTTAAGCTGCGTTCTGCAGCCTTGGATGATTCCGCGTATAGCGGGTCTCGTCCGCTATTTCCTTCCGCTTCGCAGCGCAGATTGCTCCTCGAGCTTCGCAGGCTCCTCTCAAGCTGCGTTCTGCAGCCTTGGATGATTCCGCATACAGCGGGTCTCGTCCGCTATTTCTTTCCGCTTCGCAGCGCAGACGCTGACCGTAGACCGCAGACGCTGACCGTAGACGGCAGACGCTGACCGTAGACCGCAGACGCTGACCGTAGACGTAGTCCTAGGTTGAGTCGGGCTTCCCGCTAGGGAGTCTTGAGCTTGCTATGTCTCGGCCTCAGCAATCCACTTAATCACTGATCCGCAGATCCACTTCTGTCAACACTTGGGAATTTGAACTCCACCACAAAGGCAAGTCCAGATGCACAGGCACTATCAGCTCTGCTTAGTGATTTCTAGCTGTCCAAGGCAGATCCGCTGTCTCAAAAAGAAATTCCAAGCTCCACAGCACATACACCTTTAGCAGGATTCTTTGGGTCAGGCTGATTAGGCAAGATCCACTTCGTTCCTTTTAAGTGGACACGAGAGGTTTGCTTCGGGTCCGTGGCGGACTTCTTCCCCACATAGTGGCGGACGCCTACGGGCGGACTCAGTGACTACACACTGGCCGCGGATGCGCAGCGCGTTAAGCTGTGGCTGGAACTTCTAGATGACAGACACGGAGCTGGTCACTTGTAACGCTAAACTGCTGGCCCTTCAGATAGCTGATCTGTCGGGTCGCTGAGTCACTTACCGCGTGAAGCGGGGGATGTCGTAGCCGTAGACTGCGGGCGGTGTCCTAGGTCGGGCTGGGCATCTAGCTGAGGATTACTAGGTTGCTATGTCGGCTCTGAGGCCGAACTAGGCTTGATCGTCTTCGTGCCCTCGTGGTACTGGCGTTATTGGTATTCACAGGGTATATCTTGGGATGATAGCCGGTGCTGATTACAATTAGAGGCCTGTCCACTTAAAAGGAACGAAGTAAATGTCAAGCGTGCAAGCCGGGATTCAAAGGTCCCGGCAAGCCCTATTTACTGAGTACGGGAAATCCTGCCTCAGACCTTCCCGAAAGTGGGAAGCTGGGCTCCTAACCCTAAAAAGGGGCACCGCAGGGAAGCTGCGGAGTCTACGGGGACGCGTCAGCGGTCCCTACGGTTTTGGCACGTATACTGCATTATACCGAGACAGACATCATGGAAGTTATTTATTCGTTAAGTTTGTGGGAGCAATTCCGCCCAAAGCGGGGAGCAATCCCGCATTTTTAGGGATCTCCTTTATGGGAGACTGTAAAAAAAGTGTGCCTAGAAAAAAGTGACTAAAAAAACGCGCAACAGAACCTACTATTCCGGCCTGGACGGCTCACGACGCTCAGCAGGCACCAGGCAGGCGATCAAAAGATGCGCATTGACAATGGGGCCCAATTCCACTTGGGCGCTCACCGGAACGCGTTCCGGTGGCGGTTTATCTGGTTGGGCGAGGCTTCTGCCACGCTGGATGAAAATACTTGAAACGCAATTCCACTTGTATCCGGAACGTGTTCGGGTACGGCTGATACCGACTCTCTCTAGTGAACAGCCTGTCAGGCATTTGCCTTATCGCTTCGTGTATCTAGAGAGTTCTGTCTACTTGTCTCGCTTAGCATGATAGTCATGCTTGACAAAATCAATGTCGAGTTGCAAGGTACGCGCAGCAAGGGTTGCCCTGGCACTGTCGACATTGGGTGTAGCAAAAGGCAGGCCGCTGCTAAACGATAGCCCATCCCAGGAGATCGGAGGGACTGCTAGGGGGCACGCGTCGAAATTCGCCATTGGGTTGGCCAGATCGGTGCCAACTTCTACGCGGGAAAAATTCAAATGATGCTCCTGTTAAGGATATGCGTCGGCCATGGCAGCAGGAACGGGCGAAAAGGAGTATTCGGAACGAACGAAAGATGACGGCGATGCAAATTTGAACATGAGGACGAAGTTATCCACGCTGTCGGAGCGTTGATGCGAAGTATTTTTACATCGCTCAAAATAGGAGCGATGCAAAATATGGCACTTAACGGGTACGGCAGCGCCACGCTGGCGCCACGCTGGCGTTCCGGTGCCATTTCGGTGACAAGTGGAATTGGGGAGGGTGAGCTGGCATGTCATTTCCGCGTTCCGGTGACAAGTGGAATTGAGCCCAATGTGATTCTAATGCACTCAACGTCGGGTGTAGGCGATATGTATTTGAAAAGTTATTGCAGTCGCTGCAAATTGGGAGCCGGTGACATCTCTCGCCGGCCAACCACCCATGCTACATACCGAAACGAGTGGCGATGCTCGGCATGCACGGCCTGGGTTGCAACGCAGTGTTCCGCCGCAAGTGCGCCCTTGATTGAAAGCTGAGCATTAGCAATGTGGTTATATTGTACTCAACGTCGGGTGTAGGCGATGTGTATTCGAAAAGCAATCGCACATTATGCGCTGCGCGGCGATGACGTCGCTCACCGGCCACCCACCCAAACTAACTGCCCGTGAGTAATGCCGTACACGTGTCAGTCGCTTATCGCACAGACGAGGCTTATCAAGCGAAGGTCGCGAGTTCGATACCTGCCGGTTGCAGAAATAATTATCGCATACTGTGCGTTATCGCACTGACACGTCGATGGTTGTTCAACCCTGAAAGAGTGCGAAGGGTTCAATAAAAAGAAAAGACACAAAAAGAAACCCGGGGAAGGTGGCAAAGATCCCCACCCTTTTTGTTACAGTTGTCACTCATATGTCGGAGTGGTCGCCTCACTGCCGATTTTGATATGGAAAGTGTGGGTCTGGTCGTGGCCTCGTGGGGACGGCCAGGTGCAGGGGGCCAGGTGCCTCTTGGCTCCATCATTATTGTCCCAAGTCCTCGGCCTACCCAATGCAAGTATGCAACACCTTTTTCTCTCATTGCTCGCGCTTTGTTGTCCGTTGGTGGCCTGTGGCAGCATGGATGCATATGCAAGGCATGCATCCACACATTTAGTCAAACATATGCCAGACGGTTATTGTCTATATGCTCGACGTGTTGTCATGGGTCATGGCCTCAGGGGTGTCAGATGGTGTCAATTGTCAAACACTCAATGAAGCAGGGCAGTATACAATAGTGCCCTTACTTGTATCTCTTAACTGTCAATGTTGGGAGAGGAAGCGGAGACCGGGGAGTCGGGAACTCGGTGGAGAATCGCTGGTTACATCTTGATACAATCGTGGAGCAATAGAGTCGGCATACAATGAGATCACGAAACAACAGAGTCTCAGTATAAGAAGACAGGGCAGACAAGGCATGCCCCAGTCTATGACAAATCAGAATTACCACCACGCATAGTAGAGTCATGAGCACAGTCATAGTGTCATGGCTAACGTGTCACTAGTCATGGCAACTAAAGTAAACACTGAACTTCGGAAGGAAGTTACTAAGAACAAACACACACGGAAACGAGCTTCAATCCGCACAGAGTAATATGCGAACTAGCATGATTAAAAGCATGGCATCCTAGCTACCATCTCTGACAGGCATTAGCATGGCACTTGCTAGGTGCCAGCTCTGCTACATTCTCCCCCCTTTTCAAACAGGCTACGCCCTCGGAGCCATTCAAAATTAACATGCTTCTGGCAGAATAACTAGAATACCCTACGATGATCAGTCGGCGGGCGTCCGGCGTACTCGTTCATAAACAATCATCAAACTGCCATCTAATTTATTTACTCAATTACTCAAAAGTCTGAACATTATTTCCTGTATCATATCATGTCATGGGATCTACAGAAGGACGTCAACATATTGAGCACATACATCGGAGCCTAACAACAATAGGTATGCTATTTTCCATAACGCCGTAGTAAGCATTTCAACCATCTAATAGCTCGTGATTACGCATCTGCATTTCCATTATTGTCTTCTTCGTCTTCTTTATCTTCTTGAACATAATCCGTAATTTCCTCTCCCCGGGACTGTATTCACTTTCCCCCGGGACTGACGGCAGGCTCCCGCTCCTCTAAAATCCTGACGTAACTGGTGGTGGAGGCTATGCATAAATCCTAGAGAGCGACTCCGGAGGAACTACAAAACCTAGGTAGCGTGGCCATGGGATAGATGTTGAAGCGATGCATGAAGGCATGCTCAAAATCTTTACAAGCAAATGCGTAGAACGCAATCAATGCTCAACCCATGAATGGATAAAGTGCAACATAGTACACGATATCACCCCCCATCTCACCAGACGGGGCAGGCCAGGGATAATGACTCTCCTGCCTGGAGCGAGGGTGTACCCTGGTACGAAACCCAGGCTATGGCTTGGTTACTCTGTCGCAACCTGGCCTGATGGACTGATGTGCTTTGCAAAACTCATCCACCAGATGATGAAGCTAAGGCCGCTAAAATACGCGTGAGGCAATTGCTCGCTTGTCGCGCTCCGCAGCCGGAAGTGTTAACATCATAAGCCATCAATCAGCCGGTGCCGCATATGCAAGATCTGCATATCGTATGCGGCACATACAACCATGAACCATGATAGTGCATTCATGTTGTGAGCTGAACATCTTCATCTCTCTGCGAGCTCATCTCGGCCAGTTACGGTGAGAGTGCATTAGAACTCCGGATCAGATGGCATGGTGACACACACGCGAAGACAAACTGCCGTTTGGGTCAAAGCCATGTTCTAGATGTCGCCGAAAAAGTCCGGATGGCTTAAAGCACTATCCGCAACCTAGAGGGGGAAAATCCTTAATCCATTAGCGTGTCACAACGGGGCCGTTAGAAGTGGAATACCCAAGACGAATCACGCAAGGATCCCGTGGGCGGTGTATAGATATCGGGCTGATTCTAGGAACACCTCATCTCCGTGCAAAGAAACCTCTGTCTTGACATGTAAGAATCTACGTCTCGAAACTTAACATTGCCTTGACATTACCCTAAGGTGTTGAGGCTACTCGGCCTATTGTGGTCAGTGGTCCCAAGACGATGCACGGCAATTACTCTTCACCGGCTTGTCAATGGTCCTAGCTCGACGGACGGCATTAACTCCTCTCACGCCCATCAGCTGACCCATCTCTCCTTCTCCCTCAAAACAAATGTGTGCACTCCGGGGCACATCTAACAATTGCTTATGACCGGGTTCCGTGAGTTGCCCCACCATCAAGTTGGTGCATCTGGCCTAGGCGGTACAACTCTTTAGGTCTATGCCACGGGTTCAGATGGGAATTGCTTTGCCCGTCGTTCTTTGATTTGGATGGAAGAGACGGCCACAAGGGACTTATAGCACTAGGTCGAAAATCTGGTTGGAATCAAAAAAATCTGGGAATCGGAACTCCGAGCGTGCCGAATCTGGGTTCCATACTCCCTTCATCTTCAAACCACGTCGTTAAGAAATTGAAATAAAACGAAATGCAAAAGCTCCCGTGGCTCGTTGCGATAGAAGTAACTACTCGCTAGACACGAGCTCATGGCGCTGAGACTGGCTGTTGCGCTGACCGGTCATTCAATAAGTCTCACACTGAAGTTCACGCTGAAGTTCAGCCTGTCAGTCAAGTCACCCATCGAAATTACGCAGTTTCCATACGGGACGGGCACTGCGAATCCTACAGCCATGCAAGTGCCTACATGGCTGATGAGGTACCACGGTCGCTGGAGGTCGCAGGCAAGCGCATAAGCATGACCGGGTGTCAAGCAAATCCGCAAGCGAGTACCGATGATTACTTTGCATGCACTGTGGTCGCAGGCAAGGGATTCAGCAAGACCGGGTGTCAAGCTAATCCGCAAGCGAGTACCGATGACAACTTTGCATGCACTGTGGTCGCAGGCAAGGGATTCAGCAAGACCGGGTGTCAAGCTAATCCGCAAGCGAGTACCTTGTCCTAAACTAAGTAGCGACAGAAAGCAACGTATATTTGATCAGATGCGACAGTTTGGCCAGTGGCGACGTTTGGCAATAGTAGGAGCGTGATACCGGTAGGTCCCAAATCATCACTGCCATGGAAGACAGGAAGGATCGAATAGCTCTAAACCAAATGAAGCAGGGCAGTATACAATAGTGCCCTTACTTGTATCTCTTAACTGTCAATGTTGGGAGAGGAAGCGGAGACCGGGGAGTCGGGAACTCGGTGGAGAATCGCTGGTTACATCTTGATACAATCGTGGAGCAATAGAGTCGGCATACAATGAGATCACGAAACAACAGAGTCTCAGTATAAGAAGACAGGGCAGACAAGGCATGCCCCAGTCTATGACAAATCAGAATTACCACCACGCATAGTAGAGTCATGAGCACAGTCATAGTGTCATGGCTAACGTGTCACTAGTCATGGCAACTAAAGTAAACACTGAACTTCGGAAGGAAGTTACTAAGAACAAACACACACGGAAACGAGCTTCAATCCGCACAGAGTAATATGCGAACTAGCATGATTAAAAGCATGGCATCCTAGCTACCATCTCTGACAGGCATTAGCATGGCACTTGCTAGGTGCCAGCTCTGCTACATTCTCCCCCCTTTTCAAACAGGCTACGCCCTCGGAGCCATTCAAAATTAACATGCTTCTGGCAGAATAACTAGAATACCCTACGATGATCAGTCGGCGGGCGTCCGGCGTACTCGTTCATAAACAATCATCAAACTGCCATCTAATTTATTTACTCAATTACTCAAAAGTCTGAACATTATTTCCTGTATCATATCATGTCATGGGATCTACAGAAGGACGTCAACATATTGAGCACATACATCGGAGCCTAACAACAATAGGTATGCTATTTTCCATAACGCCGTAGTAAGCATTTCAACCATCTAATAGCTCGTGATTACGCATCTGCATTTCCATTATTGTCTTCTTCGTCTTCTTTATCTTCTTGAACATAATCCGTAATTTCCTCTCCCCGGGACTGTATTCACTTTCCCCCGGGACTGACGGCAGGCTCCCGCTCCTCTAAAATCCTGACGTAACTGGTGGTGGAGGCTATGCATAAATCCTAGAGAGCGACTCCGGAGGAACTACAAAACCTAGGTAGCGTGGCCATGGGATAGATGTTGAAGCGATGCATGAAGGCATGCTCAAAATCTTTACAAGCAAATGCGTAGAACGCAATCAATGCTCAACCCATGAATGGATAAAGTGCAACATAGTACACGATATCACCCCCCATCTCACCAGACGGGGCAGGCCAGGGATAATGACTCTCCTGCCTGGAGCGAGGGTGTACCCTGGTACGAAACCCAGGCTATGGCTTGGTTACTCTGTCGCAACCTGGCCTGATGGACTGATGTGCTTTGCAAAACTCATCCACCAGATGATGAAGCTAAGGCCGCTAAAATACGCGTGAGGCAATTGCTCGCTTGTCGCGCTCCGCAGCCGGAAGTGTTAACATCATAAGCCATCAATCAGCCGGTGCCGCATATGCAAGATCTGCATATCGTATGCGGCACATACAACCATGAACCATGATAGTGCATTCATGTTGTGAGCTGAACATCTTCATCTCTCTGCGAGCTCATCTCGGCCAGTTACGGTGAGAGTGCATAAGAACTCCGGATCAGATGGCATGGTGACACACACGCGAAGACAAACTGCCGTTTGGGTCAAAGCCATGTTCTAGATGTCGCCGAAAAAGTCCGGATGGCTTAAAGCACTATCCGCAACCTAGAGGGGGAAAATCCTTAATCCATTAGCGTGTCACAACGGGGCCGTTAGAAGTGGAATACCCAAGACGAATCACGCAAGGATCCCGTGGGCGGTGTATAGATATCGGGCTGATTCTAGGAACACCTCATCTCCGTGCAAAGAAACCTCTGTCTTGACATGTAAGAATCTACGTCTCGAAACTTAACATTGCCTTGACATTACCCTAAGGTGTTGAGGCTACTCGGCCTATTGTGGTCAGTGGTCCCAAGACGATGCACGGCAATTACTCTTCACCGGCTTGTCAATGGTCCTAGCTCGACGGACGGCATTAACTCCTCTCACGCCCATCAGCTGACCCATCTCTCCTTCTCCCTCAAAACAAATGTGTGCACTCCGGGGCACATCTAACAATTGCTTATGACCGGGTTCCGTGAGTTGCCCCACCATCAAGTTGGTGCATCTGGCCTAGGCGGTACAACTCTTTAGGTCTATGCCACGGGTTCAGATGGGAATTGCTTTGCCCGTCGTTCTTTGATTTGGATGGAAGAGACGGCCACAAGGGACTTATAGCACTAGGTCGAAAATCTGGTTGGAATCAAAAAAATCTGGGAATCGGAACTCCGAGCGTGCCGAATCTGGGTTCCATACTCCCTTCATCTTCAAACCACGTCGTTAAGAAATTGAAATAAAACGAAATGCAAAAGCTCCCGTGGCTCGTTGCGATAGAAGTAACTACTCGCTAGACACGAGCTCATGGCGCTGAGACTGGCTGTTGCGCTGACCGGTCATTCAATAAGTCTCACACTGAAGTTCACGCTGAAGTTCAGCCTGTCAGTCAAGTCACCCATCGAAATTACGCAGTTTCCATACGGGACGGGCACTGCGAATCCTACAGCCATGCAAGTGCCTACATGGCTGATGAGGTACCACGGTCGCTGGAGGTCGCAGGCAAGCGCATAAGCATGACCGGGTGTCAAGCAAATCCGCAAGCGAGTACCGATGATTACTTTGCATGCACTGTGGTCGCAGGCAAGGGATTCAGCAAGACCGGGTGTCAAGCTAATCCGCAAGCGAGTACCGATGACAACTTTGCATGCACTGTGGTCGCAGGCAAGGGATTCAGCAAGACCGGGTGTCAAGCTAATCCGCAAGCGAGTACCTTGTCCTAAACTAAGTAGCGACAGAAAGCAACGTATATTTGATCAGATGCGACAGTTTGGCCAGTGGCGACGTTTGGCAATAGTAGGAGCGTGATACCGGTAGGTCCCAAATCATCACTGCCATGGAAGACAGGAAGGATCGAATAGCTCTAAACCAAATGAAGCAGGGCAGTATACAATAGTGCCCTTACTTGTATCTCTTAACTGTCAATGTTGGGAGAGGAAGCGGAGACCGGGGAGTCGGGAACTCGGTGGAGAATCGCTGGTTACATCTTGATACAATCGTGGAGCAATAGAGTCGGCATACAATGAGATCACGAAACAACAGAGTCTCAGTATAAGAAGACAGGGCAGACAAGGCATGCCCCAGTCTATGACAAATCAGAATTACCACCACGCATAGTAGAGTCATGAGCACAGTCATAGTGTCATGGCTAACGTGTCACTAGTCATGGCAACTAAAGTAAACACTGAACTTCGGAAGGAAGTTACTAAGAACAAACACACACGGAAACGAGCTTCAATCCGCACAGAGTAATATGCGAACTAGCATGATTAAAAGCATGGCATCCTAGCTACCATCTCTGACAGGCATTAGCATGGCACTTGCTAGGTGCCAGCTCTGCTACATTCTCCCCCCTTTTCAAACAGGCTACGCCCTCGGAGCCATTCAAAATTAACATGCTTCTGGCAGAATAACTAGAATACCCTACGATGATCAGTCGGCGGGCGTCCGGCGTACTCGTTCATAAACAATCATCAAACTGCCATCTAATTTATTTACTCAATTACTCAAAAGTCTGAACATTATTTCCTGTATCATATCATGTCATGGGATCTACAGAAGGACGTCAACATATTGAGCACATACATCGGAGCCTAACAACAATAGGTATGCTATTTTCCATAACGCCGTAGTAAGCATTTCAACCATCTAATAGCTCGTGATTACGCATCTGCATTTCCATTATTGTCTTCTTCGTCTTCTTTATCTTCTTGAACATAATCCGTAATTTCCTCTCCCCGGGACTGTATTCACTTTCCCCCGGGACTGACGGCAGGCTCCCGCTCCTCTAAAATCCTGACGTAACTGGTGGTGGAGGCTATGCATAAATCCTAGAGAGCGACTCCGGAGGAACTACAAAACCTAGGTAGCGTGGCCATGGGATAGATGTTGAAGCGATGCATGAAGGCATGCTCAAAATCTTTACAAGCAAATGCGTAGAACGCAATCAATGCTCAACCCATGAATGGATAAAGTGCAACATAGTACACGATATCACCCCCCATCTCACCAGACGGGGCAGGCCAGGGATAATGACTCTCCTGCCTGGAGCGAGGGTGTACCCTGGTACGAAACCCAGGCTATGGCTTGGTTACTCTGTCGCAACCTGGCCTGATGGACTGATGTGCTTTGCAAAACTCATCCACCAGATGATGAAGCTAAGGCCGCTAAAATACGCGTGAGGCAATTGCTCGCTTGTCGCGCTCCGCAGCCGGAAGTGTTAACATCATAAGCCATCAATCAGCCGGTGCCGCATATGCAAGATCTGCATATCGTATGCGGCACATACAACCATGAACCATGATAGTGCATTCATGTTGTGAGCTGAACATCTTCATCTCTCTGCGAGCTCATCTCGGCCAGTTACGGTGAGAGTGCATAAGAACTCCGGATCAGATGGCATGGTGACACACACGCGAAGACAAACTGCCGTTTGGGTCAAAGCCATGTTCTAGATGTCGCCGAAAAAGTCCGGATGGCTTAAAGCACTATCCGCAACCTAGAGGGGGAAAATCCTTAATCCATTAGCGTGTCACAACGGGGCCGTTAGAAGTGGAATACCCAAGACGAATCACGCAAGGATCCCGTGGGCGGTGTATAGATATCGGGCTGATTCTAGGAACACCTCATCTCCGTGCAAAGAAACCTCTGTCTTGACATGTAAGAATCTACGTCTCGAAACTTAACATTGCCTTGACATTACCCTAAGGTGTTGAGGCTACTCGGCCTATTGTGGTCAGTGGTCCCAAGACGATGCACGGCAATTACTCTTCACCGGCTTGTCAATGGTCCTAGCTCGACGGACGGCATTAACTCCTCTCACGCCCATCAGCTGACCCATCTCTCCTTCTCCCTCAAAACAAATGTGTGCACTCCGGGGCACATCTAACAATTGCTTATGACCGGGTTCCGTGAGTTGCCCCACCATCAAGTTGGTGCATCTGGCCTAGGCGGTACAACTCTTTAGGTCTATGCCACGGGTTCAGATGGGAATTGCTTTGCCCGTCGTTCTTTGATTTGGATGGAAGAGACGGCCACAAGGGACTTATAGCACTAGGTCGAAAATCTGGTTGGAATCAAAAAAATCTGGGAATCGGAACTCCGAGCGTGCCGAATCTGGGTTCCATACTCCCTTCATCTTCAAACCACGTCGTTAAGAAATTGAAATAAAACGAAATGCAAAAGCTCCCGTGGCTCGTTGCGATAGAAGTAACTACTCGCTAGACACGAGCTCATGGCGCTGAGACTGGCTGTTGCGCTGACCGGTCATTCAATAAGTCTCACACTGAAGTTCACGCTGAAGTTCAGCCTGTCAGTCAAGTCACCCATCGAAATTACGCAGTTTCCATACGGGACGGGCACTGCGAATCCTACAGCCATGCAAGTGCCTACATGGCTGATGAGGTACCACGGTCGCTGGAGGTCGCAGGCAAGCGCATAAGCATGACCGGGTGTCAAGCAAATCCGCAAGCGAGTACCGATGATTACTTTGCATGCACTGTGGTCGCAGGCAAGGGATTCAGCAAGACCGGGTGTCAAGCTAATCCGCAAGCGAGTACCGATGACAACTTTGCATGCACTGTGGTCGCAGGCAAGGGATTCAGCAAGACCGGGTGTCAAGCTAATCCGCAAGCGAGTACCTTGTCCTAAACTAAGTAGCGACAGAAAGCAACGTATATTTGATCAGATGCGACAGTTTGGCCAGTGGCGACGTTTGGCAATAGTAGGAGCGTGATACCGGTAGGTCCCAAATCATCACTGCCATGGAAGACAGGAAGGATCGAATAGCTCTAAACCAAATGAAGCAGGGCAGTATACAATAGTGCCCTTACTTGTATCTCTTAACTGTCAATGTTGGGAGAGGAAGCGGAGACCGGGGAGTCGGGAACTCGGTGGAGAATCGCTGGTTACATCTTGATACAATCGTGGAGCAATAGAGTCGGCATACAATGAGATCACGAAACAACAGAGTCTCAGTATAAGAAGACAGGGCAGACAAGGCATGCCCCAGTCTATGACAAATCAGAATTACCACCACGCATAGTAGAGTCATGAGCACAGTCATAGTGTCATGGCTAACGTGTCACTAGTCATGGCAACTAAAGTAAACACTGAACTTCGGAAGGAAGTTACTAAGAACAAACACACACGGAAACGAGCTTCAATCCGCACAGAGTAATATGCGAACTAGCATGATTAAAAGCATGGCATCCTAGCTACCATCTCTGACAGGCATTAGCATGGCACTTGCTAGGTGCCAGCTCTGCTACATTCTCCCCCCTTTTCAAACAGGCTACGCCCTCGGAGCCATTCAAAATTAACATGCTTCTGGCAGAATAACTAGAATACCCTACGATGATCAGTCGGCGGGCGTCCGGCGTACTCGTTCATAAACAATCATCAAACTGCCATCTAATTTATTTACTCAATTACTCAAAAGTCTGAACATTATTTCCTGTATCATATCATGTCATGGGATCTACAGAAGGACGTCAACATATTGAGCACATACATCGGAGCCTAACAACAATAGGTATGCTATTTTCCATAACGCCGTAGTAAGCATTTCAACCATCTAATAGCTCGTGATTACGCATCTGCATTTCCATTATTGTCTTCTTCGTCTTCTTTATCTTCTTGAACATAATCCGTAATTTCCTCTCCCCGGGACTGTATTCACTTTCCCCCGGGACTGACGGCAGGCTCCCGCTCCTCTAAAATCCTGACGTAACTGGTGGTGGAGGCTATGCATAAATCCTAGAGAGCGACTCCGGAGGAACTACAAAACCTAGGTAGCGTGGCCATGGGATAGATGTTGAAGCGATGCATGAAGGCATGCTCAAAATCTTTACAAGCAAATGCGTAGAACGCAATCAATGCTCAACCCATGAATGGATAAAGTGCAACATAGTACACGATATCACCCCCCATCTCACCAGACGGGGCAGGCCAGGGATAATGACTCTCCTGCCTGGAGCGAGGGTGTACCCTGGTACGAAACCCAGGCTATGGCTTGGTTACTCTGTCGCAACCTGGCCTGATGGACTGATGTGCTTTGCAAAACTCATCCACCAGATGATGAAGCTAAGGCCGCTAAAATACGCGTGAGGCAATTGCTCGCTTGTCGCGCTCCGCAGCCGGAAGTGTTAACATCATAAGCCATCAATCAGCCGGTGCCGCATATGCAAGATCTGCATATCGTATGCGGCACATACAACCATGAACCATGATAGTGCATTCATGTTGTGAGCTGAACATCTTCATCTCTCTGCGAGCTCATCTCGGCCAGTTACGGTGAGAGTGCATAAGAACTCCGGATCAGATGGCATGGTGACACACACGCGAAGACAAACTGCCGTTTGGGTCAAAGCCATGTTCTAGATGTCGCCGAAAAAGTCCGGATGGCTTAAAGCACTATCCGCAACCTAGAGGGGGAAAATCCTTAATCCATTAGCGTGTCACAACGGGGCCGTTAGAAGTGGAATACCCAAGACGAATCACGCAAGGATCCCGTGGGCGGTGTATAGATATCGGGCTGATTCTAGGAACACCTCATCTCCGTGCAAAGAAACCTCTGTCTTGACATGTAAGAATCTACGTCTCGAAACTTAACATTGCCTTGACATTACCCTAAGGTGTTGAGGCTACTCGGCCTATTGTGGTCAGTGGTCCCAAGACGATGCACGGCAATTACTCTTCACCGGCTTGTCAATGGTCCTAGCTCGACGGACGGCATTAACTCCTCTCACGCCCATCAGCTGACCCATCTCTCCTTCTCCCTCAAAACAAATGTGTGCACTCCGGGGCACATCTAACAATTGCTTATGACCGGGTTCCGTGAGTTGCCCCACCATCAAGTTGGTGCATCTGGCCTAGGCGGTACAACTCTTTAGGTCTATGCCACGGGTTCAGATGGGAATTGCTTTGCCCGTCGTTCTTTGATTTGGATGGAAGAGACGGCCACAAGGGACTTATAGCACTAGGTCGAAAATCTGGTTGGAATCAAAAAAATCTGGGAATCGGAACTCCGAGCGTGCCGAATCTGGGTTCCATACTCCCTTCATCTTCAAACCACGTCGTTAAGAAATTGAAATAAAACGAAATGCAAAAGCTCCCGTGGCTCGTTGCGATAGAAGTAACTACTCGCTAGACACGAGCTCATGGCGCTGAGACTGGCTGTTGCGCTGACCGGTCATTCAATAAGTCTCACACTGAAGTTCACGCTGAAGTTCAGCCTGTCAGTCAAGTCACCCATCGAAATTACGCAGTTTCCATACGGGACGGGCACTGCGAATCCTACAGCCATGCAAGTGCCTACATGGCTGATGAGGTACCACGGTCGCTGGAGGTCGCAGGCAAGCGCATAAGCATGACCGGGTGTCAAGCAAATCCGCAAGCGAGTACCGATGATTACTTTGCATGCACTGTGGTCGCAGGCAAGGGATTCAGCAAGACCGGGTGTCAAGCTAATCCGCAAGCGAGTACCGATGACAACTTTGCATGCACTGTGGTCGCAGGCAAGGGATTCAGCAAGACCGGGTGTCAAGCTAATCCGCAAGCGAGTACCTTGTCCTAAACTAAGTAGCGACAGAAAGCAACGTATATTTGATCAGATGCGACAGTTTGGCCAGTGGCGACGTTTGGCAATAGTAGGAGCGTGATACCGGTAGGTCCCAAATCATCACTGCCATGGAAGACAGGAAGGATCGAATAGCTCTAAACCAAATGAAGCAGGGCAGTATACAATAGTGCCCTTACTTGTATCTCTTAACTGTCAATGTTGGGAGAGGAAGCGGAGACCGGGGAGTCGGGAACTCGGTGGAGAATCGCTGGTTACATCTTGATACAATCGTGGAGCAATAGAGTCGGCATACAATGAGATCACGAAACAACAGAGTCTCAGTATAAGAAGACAGGGCAGACAAGGCATGCCCCAGTCTATGACAAATCAGAATTACCACCACGCATAGTAGAGTCATGAGCACAGTCATAGTGTCATGGCTAACGTGTCACTAGTCATGGCAACTAAAGTAAACACTGAACTTCGGAAGGAAGTTACTAAGAACAAACACACACGGAAACGAGCTTCAATCCGCACAGAGTAATATGCGAACTAGCATGATTAAAAGCATGGCATCCTAGCTACCATCTCTGACAGGCATTAGCATGGCACTTGCTAGGTGCCAGCTCTGTTACACTCAAACTGTCAACCGCCGGCCGGCCGGCAAATTTTCATCATCACAACTTATGAATGATTCATCATTCATGATTGGGCTTAGAGGTCGGTCAGACTGCGTTACGTTTGGGGTTGCGTCAGGAAAAAGTGCAAACGCGACGCCGGTCACACTACCCAAACGCCAAACGCAACGTGTCAAAACGCGAAACGCAAACGCAGGGGGGGGGGGGGGTTGACGTTTCGCGTTTGAGATTTTCATGAACTCCAGCTTAAGCTTGATCTTAAGCTGGACACGAACAATATATATGTTACAATGTAAGGAAATATCAACCCCGAGTCGCTGGGAGACGGAATTCACACAAAAATGTACCATGCCGTGCCCTGACGTCGTCTTGCCCTGTCGTCTTGCCCAAACGCAGTGTGACCAGTTTAGCGTCAGATTCACGCTAAATCCAAACGCAACCCAAACGCAACTGCCAAACGCAACCTCAAACGTAACGCAGTCTGACCGACCCCTTAGAGGTCGGTCAGACTGCGTTACGTTTGGGGTTGCGTCAGGAAAAAGTGCAAACGCGACGCCGGTCACACTACGGTACCCAAACGCCAAACGCAACGTGTCAAAACGCGAAACGCAAACGCAGGGGGGGGGTGACGTTTCGCGTTTGAGATTTTTCATGAATTCCAGCTTAAGCTTGATCTTAAGCTGCACACGAACAATATATATGTCACAATGTAAGGAAATATCAACCCCGAGTCGCTGGGAGACGGAATTCGCACAAAAATGTACCATGCCGTGCCCTGACGTCGTCTTGCCCTGCCGTCTTGCCCAAACGCAGTGTGACCAGTTTAGCGTCAGATTCACGCTAAATCCAAACGCAACCCAAACGCAACTGCCAAACGCAACCTCAAACGTAACGCAGTCTGACCGACCCCTTACTGTGGCAATGGTTCTGACAATTGTGTTTGTATCAGCCAGTTCCATGAACTTCCATCACGTGTCCACGTCTCCAAAGTCCAAACCCAAGATGGGTGTAGAGACTGTTCCCTCGTGCAAGCAGGGTTTCATGAGGAGCAGCATCACGGGAAATTGGGATGGCATCATCTCACTCACCGATGCCTGGTATCTGGGATGTATAGGGATCGATCTGGGATGGCAATCATGTATGGCGTCCTGGGTTTGCGAGGTGACCAGATGATGAGCGAAGATGTCGGCGAGGATACCGGATTACTTGTGAACGTATTCCAAACATCATAGCGGTAACTCTTCAACACTGCTGGCGAAGGCTGTCGCGTTGGTCCCTTCGAAAGTTCGAAACCGAGCACGAAGGGTGGGGGCATTACAACCGTTGCCACATCGAATGAGCGCAGTGACGCGACAGCTTGAGTGGATGCCTTGGCAACAGAATATGGAGAGAGCTTGCAATCTCCATGCTATATTTTCTTGATGGTAACGGCTTATATCTGTCATAATCCACGTGCCTGCCCATGCAACCAGCCGCTGTCAAAACTGTCACCTCCCAGGCTTCGCGACGAATGTTTTAGGCCCTCACAGCAGTCCGGTGTCCACAGTGGCATAGCATGAGCTTCGGCAAATTTACGGACGGACGCCTGTAGACTTTTCTTTGCCGGGTACCGGTAGACAGTGATCGAAGAGGCCTCCTGAAGCTGGACAGCATGCGCGACGACCACTGTCATAATGAGATCGTGTGCCTTGACGAATGCAGCGCCGGAGAGAATGCTGTCGCGAGCAGCGTCAGCAGCAGCAACGGTAGCACCGGTGATGATGCCATCATGTCGGGCGGCGAAAATAGCCACTATCGCCCCGGGCAGCACAACCGAGACCTTATCGCTCGCATGCTCATTGAGTCCAAGAATACGCTTAAGCATAACACGCTGTTCCAAGAGCTCGGGAAGAAGAGCAAGAAGGACAAGAGTCTGGTGGGTTGTGTTGGCACTGTTCTCCGACCGCACGTTCGGACAAGAAGAAATCGCTGCTATGAGAGCTCAAGAAGCCGGACAGGTGCCGAATGGTCTGGGTCTGAAAGGATGAAAACGGGAATTGAAAGGAAATGTTGCACGGCAGCATTATTCGAACACGTGCACGGGGCCCCTTCGCAGCAGCAAGACTTGCAGCGCCGTTGCTCCCCAGGCCTTTAATCCACCCTTGCGAATATCCTCATGACGTATGAATGACGGGGCATTCCGGCTCTCAGGTTTGCTCCAGTATTCTGCATGCTTCTGTCTCTGGAGACCCCACATGGACAGGTTGCCCCTGTCCTGTCAGGTTCACAAGCTACCGGTATTCCTCTGAAGTTGATTTAAAACCCATCCAACCCATCCAAGCCCTTCCCATTTGATTCCAACACATCCCAACCCTGGCTTTCGCCCGGTTTGCAATCAACCGCAACATGATTGCTTGGGAATGAGCATCTGCATGCTTTCGCAACGTTCCCCATGCATCCCAGGAAGTGTGCTTCAGCCTCCCCATGGAGGGATCTATCTCATAAAGCTCAATAGCATATGATTGCCTCCACATGCCTCCCCACATTGCCCCCCCACACGGCGGATAACACGCACGCCAAAATAAACGGCATTACCATCAACACACGTACTCTTTGCTTCCTCCTCTCAGTGCCTTCATGTCAAAAGTAACATGATGACTCCCTTCGCCTGCCCGTCTCCCATCCACGTTTCACACCCTATTTTCCGATTCCAGGTCAAAAGCAACCTGATGCAACCCCTGGCCTGCCCGCCCCCCATCGACGATTTCAACTCAGAGGGTCTAATGCGTATGCTGGAGCTCATTCGCTCCAGCGGCATGCGCAAGAACCTGAGCATGCAGGTAATGGGAGGGAATAAACCGGAATCAAGCCCTAAACCATGAACTGCAGAACTTGAACCCTAAGCCCTTTTTTGATGTGGATGTGGGAGCTGGTATACTGTAGCGGCGTGCGCATGAACTTCAGCATGCAGGTTTTGTGAATTGCCTGAAGCAGACCTTTGGTGGGGTGGTCTTCCGAATGAGAACTCGCAGTCAGAAAGAAAAATGCCTCCCAAGTGACTGACATGAGGATTGTGGACTCTGTGTGTAGGCAGGGTGTGAGGGCACCCTTTGAGAGGGTTTACGGTTTAGGCTGCATGCGTTTAGGGCTCAGGGTTACAGGTGGATATGTTGATGTTGTCACAGCAATTAACGTAGGGAACCATATGTACAGGTTGAAGGGCTGACATAGCATGCGTTTAGGGTTTGGGGTCACATGTGGATGCGTTGATGCTGTCATAGCAACGAAGGCAAAGAACCGTCCGTGCATGGCATGTGGTACTGGACCCTTGACCAGCAGCTTTTGTAAGGAATCATATTCAGCAGCTGACGTGAGAAGCGATGTGCGTGCAGGGTGTGTGGGCGGCCTCCGGGGAGGTTCAGGGTTTAGAATGCATACATCAACGCTGTCAAGGCAACTCACATGAGTAACTGTACGCGCAGGGTGTTGAGACTTACCACCAGCCCTGTTAACGCCCTGCTAACGCCTTGTTAACGCCCTGTTAACGCCCTGTTCACGCCCTGTTACGCCCTGTTCACGCCCTGTTCACGCCCTGTTAACGCCCGCGTAGAAGTTGGCACCGATCTGGCCAACCCAATGGCGAATTTCGACGCGTGCCCCCTAGCAGTCCCTCCGATCTCCTGGGATGGGCTATCGTTTAGCAGCGGCCTGCCTTTTGCTACACCCAACGTCGACAGTGCTAGGGCAACCCTTGCTGCGCGTACCTTGCAACTCGACATTGATTTTGTCAAGCATGACTATCATGCTAAGCGAGACAAGTAGACAGAACTCTCTAGATACACGAAGCGATAAAGCAAATGCCTGACAGGCTGATCATTAGAGAGAGTCGGTATCAGCTCTACCCGAACACGTTCCGGATACAAGTGGAATTGCGTTTCAAGTATTTTCATCCAGCGTGGCAGAAGCCTCGCCCAACCAGATAAACCGCCACCGGAACGCGTTCCGGTGAGCGCCCAAGTGGAATTGGGCCCCATTGTCAATGCGCATCTTTTGATCGCCTGCCTGGTGCCTGCTGAGCGTCGTGAGCCGTCCAGGCCGGAATAGTAGGTTCTGTTGCGCGTTTTTTTAGTCACTTTTTTCTAGGCACACTTTTTTTACAGTCTCCCATAAAGGAGATCCCTAAAAATGCGGGATTGCTCCCCGCTTTGGGCGGAATTGCTCCCACAAACTTAACGAATGAATAACTTCCATGATGTCGGTTGAGTTGGATGGAGTTGTTAATAAACGCACCTTCAGGCTGCGTCCGCGGGCGTTATGGCGACCCAGCTGATACAACCGACTCAATCGATGCCAATGAAGGCATGAAGCTGCGACGATGAACATGCTTGCCCCGGATCAGTGCATGAACGGCTCATGAGGTATTGCCGTACAGCAATATTTGGTTGAACAACGGACGCGGACGCTTCCTATAAGGCTATAATCCTATATGCCATGACGGTATGCATTTCGAAGGCACATACCATATTTGAAATTGTTTTGCAGGAGTGAACCGCTTCAGCTTCAATTTTGAAAGAGTACAAGGCTGCCCGGGCCACATACCATTTTAAGCAGGGGGAGCAGCTCCTGATTGAAGTCAGCACAGCCATGCAGAAAATTGCTTTAATCACCGGTGTCAGCGGCCAAGATGGTAGCTACCTCGCAGAGCTTCTGCTTGAAAAGGGATACATCGTGCACGGTAGGCCAGAGCCTGGTCGCAACTGTCGCTGTCCGCTTCGCTGATTTTTCGCCCCTCATTCACACTGGGTAAAAACTGTGCCCTCGTGGCCTTTTGCTGCCGGATCTCGCAGGTTTGAAAAGAAGAGCCAGCTCTTACAACCATACTCGATTGGAGCACATCCTGGATCCGAGCTACCCGAACTCTGCCAACTTCATACTTCACTACTCAGATCTCATCGACAGCACAGCCCTCGCCACCCTGCTCAAGTAAGAAGAGGCGGGAAATAACAGGCACACTCGCTAAGACCTGCGTCGCATTGTTGGAATGCTTAAGATCCTTACCATCATTCGGCTTCTGACACTTTTTTTGCTGTCTTCCACCGCAGGGGTGTCATGCCAGATGAGATCTACAACCTTGCTGCGCAAAGCCACGTCAAAGTTTCCTTTGAGCTGCCTGAGTACACAGCTATGGCCACTGGATTGGTGGGGGAGGGATGCTCACTTGGATCCCGCATTCTTTACATGCCATGCTCATGATCCTGCCTCATGATCCTGAGTTCTCCTTCCCGTACTCTCCTTCCGTTGTTGAATTTATCCTCATGATCCTGAATCCTCCTGCCGATATTCTACAGTTTTCTTTCCGGCTCGCTGTGTCCTGGCTGTGCGCACAAGTTTTGAGGTACCGTAGATGCAGATGTTGTTACATCCACAAGAGACAGCCAGATGGCTGTTCACCTGGCTGAGATCTTACCGGGATCCGCTTGTGACCTTCTTACCTCTGTGATTACCTCTTTCCTACGGCGGGCCTGAGCACCGCATCCTGTCTGTCTGTCTTCCCGCCATTTGGCTTGTCAGATCTAGCAGTAGGGATACTGGCTAGCCCAGTGGTGGCCGCGCCGTGGCCTCCCAAACATGGTGCAGCGCGCACAAAGAGAAACACTAACCTTCACATGCCCCCCCACCCCCCTGACAGGGTGCTCTGAACCTCCTGGAGGCCATCAAGGCCGCCAACCTTGAAACAAAGGTAAGCCTGGTCTCCAGGATCCGCTTTCATGTACGCAAAAAATTAAGCATGCCCTCCAGAGCTGCCTTAACCTGGATACCAAAGGCAAGAGCTGCCTTGACCTTCGCCAATGAGGCCGTCAACTTGGAAACCAAAGTGAGCATGCCTTCCAGAGCTGCCTAGACCCTGGCCAACAAGGCTGTGAGGTTGGAAACCGAAGTAAATATGCCCTCCAGAGCTGCCCAAACCGTATCGATCAGGGCTGTTACCTAGGACACAAACGTACGCCTGCCCTCCAGGACTGGCATCGCTGACAGCTGTTCAGAAGCGGTGTTCCAGATTTTCATCACACAAGCTATGCCTCCGGTTCAACACCTCCTGACGTTTGTTTATTGAATGATGTGTACCATGCTGACCACCATATCTTGCACCACTTTTCAGTTTGTGAAATCAAACCACCGAAAAGTATCTGAACCAGCATAACGTTTTGTACCCAATAACCCAATGCAAGGTATGGTAACAAATGTACCGGTAACCCGTGTGAGGTGGTATCTTCACCAGTGTCGTATCTATGAAGCCATGCTTCTGAATTTCCTTTCTAACCTGCAGGTACCTGGTACGACCGGGCATCCTCATCTGATTTGTAGCTGAAATGCAGCAGAAGAATCCTGCGGTAAATTGTACTGCTGACCACCTTCCCTGCAGGTTCGTGTCTACCAAGCATCCTCGTCTGAGATGTTTGGCAAGGTGCACGAAGTGCCCCAGAAAGAGACCACGCCCTTCCACCCGCGCTCACCATACGGGTGTGCCAAGGTGTACGCCTACTGGATCTTCGTCAACTACAGGTAGGACTGGAACTTAAGGCTTTTCTGCGACTTTCGCTTCCTCTCTTTTTCAGTGTCGGCATACTGGATCTTCCTCCCGGCCTCCCTTCCCCCAAATGGGGGGACAGTGTATCGTTTACCTTGGTGCTTTCTAGAAAACCAAACCACCGTTGGGGCACAGCCAATTGGACACCACTGGGACCATTGAAACTGGAACTTTTATGGCGAACGGCCGGCAATGCTTTCAGCATGGCTTAATAGTCCGAGCCCATGTGGTTGAATTGTAGCTGAATCACCCTTCCTTAAAGAGTGTCGTCCTGCATCCTCGCCTGCAACTCCTGCGAGCCTTGCCCTCTCTCCCCGGTCTGGTGCAGGGAGTCGTACAACATGTTCTGCAGCAACGGCATTTTGTTCAACCACGAGTCACCGCGGCGTGGGGAGACGTTTGTGACGCGCAAGATCACCATGGCTGCTGCTCGCATCAAGCTCAAAATGCAGGTAAGGTTTGCAGACCACCGTTTGTTGTTATGCTGTCTCGCAGCAGCAAGGCCTGTGGTCAGGGGTCCTGATGCAGCTAGCTCTGCAGCCTGGCCTTAAGCCAGCTCAGGTTAAGGGTCCCAATCAGCCCAAGGTGGCTGTCCCGCAGCCCTACTAAGATTATTTTGAGCAAGCGCCAAACTGAAGACTGCCGGGGACTTGATGACGAAGGCAGGGAAGCTGGGACATGGATTTCCAACAAGCGTGTGTAATACCTCCTGTGTAAGGAAGTGCGTGCGTGAGTGATAGGAAATCGTGGCTGCAGAGGGTGTCAATGCTCGTATCAAGCAGGGAAAGCATGTTGATTATCGCGGAGCCTTGTACAGGCATGGAGACATGGACACCCGTGTGAACTGTGTGGATGATAGCAACACTGGTTGCAGAGGTCAACAACGCTCGTATTAACACGGGAATGCTTGCTGATTGGTGCAGTGTAATGGCATCCATCCCTGCTAACTTCCCTTAAAGCTGTCAATACCTGGGCAACACTGGCTTCCAGAATCGACTGCACTGCCAGGACTGACTGTACACACTGTTACGTCTGTACTTCCATGACTGCCTGCACCAGGGCAGCATTGACTGTACCTCGACAACACTGGCTCCCAGGATTGACTGCCAGGACTGCCTGTACCTGGGCAGCATTCATTGACCCGCAGGATTGACTTCACTGCCAAGACTCACTACCCCGACTATCATGCCAAAACACTCTGTATCGTCTTTTCCGCCAGGACTGCCTGTACCTCGGCAACACTTGACTCCCAGGATTGAATGCACAGCCATGACTGACTGTACAAATTGTAATGCCTGCACTGCCAGGACTGCCTGTACCACGGCAACATCGACTTGCAGGATTGACTGTACTGTCATGACTAATTGTATGGAATGTACTGCCAGGATTGCCTGTACCTGGGCAACATCGACTCACAGCGCGACTGGGGTCATGCGAGGGACTACGTCGAGGCCATGTGGCGCATCCTCCAACACGATAAGCCCGATGACTTTGTCATCGCAACAGGTGAGATAGAGATGTAAAGCTAAGGGGCGTAAGGGTGAAGGGAGCATTGCGGCTTGGGGCTGAAATCACATCTGTGTGGTTATCAATCGTCGTGGACGGTGTCTAGGGCTCTAGGCCAAGTGGCTGACCCCAGGGGCGAGAGAGTGAAGGCGGCATTGCGGCTTGGGGCTAAAATCACATCTGTGCGGTTACCGATGGTTGTGGACGGTGTCTAGGCCATGTAGCTGACGCTGCCGCACGACGAGCCCTATGACCCAATGGTCGCCACAGGAGGGTATGCACAGGAATTGACCATGGGGGGGCCGCGGGGCAGCCAGCCATGGGCCGATGGAAAATAGGGAACCAAACCTTGACAGGCCGGCAGATCAGGCAGCAAGCATCAAAGGCTGTGATGTAGCAGAATTAACCTTGATCTCGACTAAGCAGTCCCCCCCCCCATACACTCTCCGCAGGCCGCATGACATCGGTGCGCAGCTTCTGTGATATTGCTTTCAAGGAGCTCGGGCTCGAGCTGAAGTGGGAGGGTCAGGGCGTCAATGAGGTGAGCATGTGCAAATGCACATGGATGTAATTTTGCTTGTCCATGAGTGTGAAGGAGGTGAGTATATTTAAGAACGTGAGGAGGCAGTGGGGCTTGGGCTGAAATGGGAGGCTCAGGGTGTTCACGAGGTTAGTGCATGTGCAAATGCACGAAGATGCAATGGCGCTTGTCTATGAGTGGTAGGGTCGGAGTGTGCAGGAGGTGAGCACTTGTAAGAATGTGAGGAGGCTGTGGGGCTGGACCTGAAGTGGGAGGGGCAAGATGCGAACGAGGCTCCGGCCTCCCTTTTTTGGCTCCCATAGCTCCTCTCCCTTGACTCCCGACTGCCCTCTCTGCTCCCATGTTGGCTAGACTGCACACGGCGCAGACGGTGGTGTACTGATGTAGCAGAATTGTAGCTGAAGAATCTTGTCTGCGACAGCGCCTTTGATGCCTCCCTGCACGCCTTGGCTTCTAGGATGGCAAGATCGTTTGCAGCACCCTCCCTTGACTCCCACAGCTCTCTTTTCTGAACTCTAATGCCTCCTTTCCCTCCTCCCAGGTCGGCAAGATTGCAAGTGGCGACCGCGCCGATGAGGTTGTGGTCCGTGTGAGCGAGCGGTACTTTCGCCCGGCTGAGGTCGACCAGCTGCTCGGGGACCCCACAAAAGCGAAGTAAGCTGGGACGCGCTGGTGCTGGAAAGGGATGAGAGACTCAATTATAAACCAAAACCCTTGACAACAGCATATTAGGCTGGGACTGAACTTGGTTTCGGAAAGTGTTTGCTTTTATTTATTTACGTTTGTCACTCTTCTGAACCCTGACCCACAAAAACGTATCCTCACAAAAGCCAAGGAAGCTGGCATACTCGGCATCGGCAAGCATGACGACACTCTGGGGCATAGCAGGGTTCCTTCCATGGGACGCTTATGTACCAGCGTATGGCATGCTGTGATGTCATTACTCATTTGCCTTTCCTCGGGTATGAATTAATGAATCGTCATGCTGTCCTCTAGACAAACTTTGGACACAAGAACAGAATTACAGACTGAAAACGGCGTTGCCGATCGACAAATAGTAATTGAATGTCACCCCGCATACCAGTCACCTTGATTATGAGAGAAGGCAAAATGCTCATTAAGTTATACAGCATGCATGCTTATTTATGTCCCTATGGACCGCAGGACGTTGCTGGGATGGGACCCTGCTCAGCTGACGAGTGTCGAGGAGATGTGCAAAGACATGGTCCTGAGCGACCTGGAGCAGGCCCAGCTCGAGCTGGATATCAAGGTGAAGCGTGGAGGCAAGATGCCGGCTTGATGATGCTGGACCAGGTGAAGCCGGATATCAAGGCGAGACAGGAGGCAAGATGATGGCCTATTATGATGCCGGATGCCCCGGCGCTGTTCTCCTTGAATCTGAAAAACTTCTTGGACGAGAGAGTGACTCGTGCTCAGAAAAAATGGTGTAACTTGTTGTGTGTATAAGTAAAAAAGCAGGCTGTCATAAGAAGAAAGGATGGTTTTAGTGGAAAGGACTGCAGACTGTTCGTAGAAGGAACGCTCATTTTGAGTTGGCTGTAGATAATTGGCTGTAGACATGGCTGTATATAACATATGCTCAATTGCCCAGTCTGCCAACAACATTTCCAGATTTCTTCTCTTCTTATAATTTTAGATCGAACAAAGTTGTTTAGGTTGTCCAGTTGCCTCTGTGTTAAGATAAGAGAAAGGCGTGCGAGCCCAGATGAAAATAAGCATTGCTATCTGGGTTGCATCACGCTAGCTGGCAGCCAAGGTAGCGGATAAGCTCTGGGGATCTTACCGGCTTGGGTCGAGGGAAAGAAATGTTTCCCATCTCGTGCCAAAATAAATACCAGCACGGCTGTTTTATTGAGTTTGCGGCCAAAGGCTCAGTCGCTGGGCAATGTCCCTGACACTACTTTAGACAGAAAAAGGAAGTGCTTTATGAATTATGATGCACCATTCCAGGAAACCGAGGTGCTTTTTGATACCCAGTTATGAAGCACCATGCCAGTATGTTACTGGCTTGTAACAGAAACTCTTGAGGCAAGGAAACTCGTAAGAAGACCACCTGGGCTTGGGCACCAGAATGCCATGCCCACGACAGTGTGCTTTCCGCACGATCCCTTTCCACAAATCAAACTCAACGCTACTCAATTTTCTATGGATTCCATAACTATCATCGGCAAGGCAAGAAGGTATGGTAAATGGACTTTCTAGGCAGATGTGATACTGGCATCCATCGCGCCACACCGCTAAGACTTGGTTACGAAACGTTGCATATCGTACCAGGCAGTGTGTAAAACGGCCACTATTCCTTGAGTGTGCGCCAATCCAACCTCGGCTGGCCTCATGGCGGCCACCGTACAGCTCATTGTAGACAAACCTTGACCAACCCATGGCCGGTAGCCCAAGGAACGAGCCTCCTGGACCTCAGGGAAGCCTAGGTGTGTCAGGGGCTGGGAAATCCTCATAATGCCCTCCATTTCCAGCAAAAGTACAATCCCATTAAACTTTTCAAACCATCCCAAATATACGCAGCACGGACTAGGATCCTGAGAAATATGGATAGGACATCAAGGTGTGCAAGTTGACTAACTTACACAACAGGCTCCTGCAGATTAACAACAAATGCAGGCTCTCAGGCAGGCAATTTAGAAAAGGGATGAAGGAGGCGCTCCTGGCGACAGCAGCCTTTTCCACTTTCGTGCCTAGTTCTCACCCCCTGTTCTCACTTAACAGCCACAAAAAAACGGACTGGTTTCAAAATATAAATGCAAAAATAAGAATCACAACCGCCATTTCGGCAAGGAATGTCATTGGCAGCTTCTGGAAATCTTAAATCCCCCGAAGGCGTCCCTCCCACTCTTTTCGTAGAGTCACAACAGCCAACCAGTCGCAAAAGCCTACCAGCCGACCATTCATATAGTGGTACACATAAGCAGATGGTTCACTACCTCGTAACCCTAACAGGCGTAAGGGGTCCATTATCAGCGCAAGGGACTCACACCCACTACTAGGGAACACCAGAGATTATTTTTGTAAGTACCTCTGGTACGACTCGTTCTCAAACACAGTATCAAACAATTATTATACTTTGTTTAAAGCGCAGTCGCTCAGTATGAAAAATACTGAAACATCTGTCAGGAAAACATGCAAAAACATGAGACCTGAAAAACAATCGCGCCTGCGGCGCTCTTCCACGGGATTTCAGGACAGAATGATGAACAGCCTAAATCACTAAAAGAATCACTGGAGAGCTCCAGTTACAACCCCAGCTGCCAGTCCAGATCTTCCTGCCCTTCCTTAACCCCACCCTGTCCACTGATATCGATTGTTATTAATTCAGGGAAAATACGTCAAATCTTAAAAGTTACTCACAGAAGTCAACTTAATCCCAACTTGATTGCCTTATCCATTACATATCTTTATTTCCGGAACTTTCCATATCAACGGCAGCAATGGGCGGCCATGAGGCGTGAGGGAAGATCACCCACCGCCCTTCCAGCCGTGGTGACGCTGCAGCCTGCCTCATGCTCACTTGTATGTTGCATCCTCATGCGGCCAAGCGTATCAACCGTCGCAAGCGTCCATGCCCAGCGGGCGAGGATGAGTCTTGGCTGGTTAGTTCCAAATGCCCCCACCGCCAATCCCCCACCCCCAAATTATCTCTTGGCTGGTTAGTTCCCCCCCCAAAACGCCGCCAATCCCCCACCCCAAAAATAATCTCTTGGGTGCAGAGGTTCGTGTCCCTCAGCTGCGCAGAGTTCGCGGTCCAGGGCATGCGGCCAGAGGGGTCAGATCCTTGATTCCAGCACAGCCATCAAAGCTCAGAGATTGCAGACCAGTGCAAGCTGCCAGAGGGGTCAGGTCCTTGACTCCGACACAGCCATCGAAGCTCAGAGATTGCAGACCAGGGCACGTGGCCAGAGGGGTCAGATCCTTGATTCCAACACAGCCATTGAAGCTCAGAGATTGCAGACCAGTGCAAGCTGCCAGAGGGGTTAGGTCCTTCACTCCGAGACAGTCATTGAAGCTGAGAGTTTGCAGGCCAGTGCATGCGGCCAAAGGGGTCAGGTCCCCGATTTCAACACAACCGTCGAAGCTCAGAGATTGCAGACTATTGCAAGCGGCCAGAGGGGTCAGGTGCTTGATACCATAACAATAGATGACGCTGAGGGTCTGCAACCGAGTGCATGCAGCTAGAGGGGTCAGGTCTTCAACTCCAACGCAGCCATCAAAGCTCAGAGATTGCAAACTAGTGCATGCGCCCAGAGGGGTCAGGTCCTTGACCCTACCACAGCCCACAAAGCTGAGGTTCTGAAGCTGAGTGCATGCGGCCAGAGGGGTCAGATCCTTGACTCTACAGCAACAGCTAAAGCTGAGAGTCTGCAGCCGATCGAATGCCGCCAGAGGGGTCAGGTCCTTGACCCCAAGACAATCGAGGAGGCTGAGATTCTGCAGTCGGGTGCAGTTTGTCAGAGGGGTCAGGTCCTTCACCCCTCCCCAACCGCTGAAGCTGAGAGTCTGCAGTCCAGTGCATGCGGCCAGAGGGGTCACATCCTTGACTACAACGCAGTCTAGTAGGCTCAGAGTTTGCAGCCCATCACATGCAGCCAGAGGGGTCAGGTCTTTGACTCCGCCGCAGTAGATGAAGCAGAGAGTCTGCAGTCCAACACACGCGGCCAGAGGGGTGAGGTCCTTGACTCCAAGACAAGCACAGAAGCGGAGAGTATGCAAAGCGGTGCAAGCGGCCAGAGGAGCCAGGTCCTGGACTTGGTGACATGCGTGGAAACTGAGGGTCCGCACTCCTGTGCATGCTGCTAGAGGTGCAAGGTCTTTGCATCCCCCACAGTTGTCGAAGCACAGGGTGTGCAGTCCGGTGCACACCGCCAGAGGGGTCAGGTCCACATCGTTGGCACTGTTGATCGCAATCGTGCGCAAGCTTGAGAACTTGCAGAAAAAAACTGCTTGGTATTGGGTGATTGGGGGGTCGACTCCAACTTTTGTCCTCAGGCCTTCAGCCAGTGGGATATCAGGATCTCCCCAAGTGAGAGACGTAACGGTCGAGTCGACCGCGTCCCGCGTTGTCCGACAGGCCGCCCGCAGAGACGCCACGACATCAACCTTGGAGACGATGGCGGTCAACACATTCGGTGGGAGGTCGAGGATGCCTGGAAGGAGGCGGTGAGGTAGAATACATCAGGTTCCGCTTTTACATGCCACTTCCACGGGTGCGCTAAATTCCAGACTTGTTAGACATTTAGCCATCACTGTTTAGTTTAGGGGACTCAAGCTACATTCCAGCTACAGTATTGCCCATGTCCGTGTTGAATCTGTGCAGCATGCTCTGCTGATTGGTCCATGGATCATAGGCCAGTCCAGGCTTGGTCCCCTTGGGCCCAGTGGGCCCAGTGGTGACAACATAGCGCCCAAAGAGATGCTCTAGGCTTCAGGGTACTGGGTGTAGTAGGGTACCAGGGTTCAGGGTCATAGCTGTTTCGAAAGGCTGTAAGGTGGGTGGGTTGTTTCAGCAGCCTATTCTACCTGGCACAGCTTTGTATCTGGTCTAAGGCCTTGGCTTAAGATTCGTTTGGGGGTGAACAGCATGGGCAGGGTGCGACAACCAGGGGGGTGCAACACCCCTGGGTGCAACACATGCTCACCCCTGACAAAGGTTCCTGACATGAACAGTGTTGCTTTCTTTCCGTTTTATTCTACAATGTAGATGCAACAAAACACCACGGCGCACGGGAGGCAGGGCTTGATGCACCAAGTCATGTTGCTTGGGCCACTGGCCGCATGCCGGTCAAGGGTTGGTCCCAAATAAAGGGCCCAGTGTTGGTCGCCCAGCGACCCCCCCAAACGGCCTGGCGCACACTTCAATACAATCAGCCGCCACCATTGCACAGGCAAGTAGGCAGGGTCGGGCCAGCAGACGGAAAGGGAACACACTTGTGTTTATTTCAGCACGATTCAGGTACGATTCATGTACAATTCAAGTACGATTCAGGTACGATTCAGGTACGATTCAGCTGCATCGTGGCTCTTGCCCGGCTGGGCATGGTGCAACACTCCTACTACTCAGGCCACCGGCTGCAGGCTGGTCAAGGTTTTGTCCCGGTTGGACTAGTAGTGGCCGCCTGGGGGCCCGGCCCAGAGCTGGCCTGGCATGCATTGAAATTAAAACTGGCGTTCATGCGGCCTTTTACCTGTCCTAGTGTATTTTGTGCTTAAACCGGTTTCGGGGCACCTGTCCCATGCATTTAAGGTGATGCCCTGCTGGCCTGTACAAAATTGACAACCTTACCACATCCCACTAGGGCCTGTCATGCATGCTTGCGTGCATCTGTCCCCCCCTCTCCCCACTTATACCAATCCGGTACACATTTGATTCATTACCCACTGTTCTCATCTATCTAATCGGGCCCTCCCGCTCCATCGTGTGCAGACGGGACGTAACTTGTTTGCTCCTGTCATGCACCTGTCCCTCCCCACACAGACCGGTACTCATTTGATTCATTGGATTCATAACCAGTTTTTCTCATCTCTCTTCGGGCCTCCCGCAGTGTGCAGACGGGGCATAATTTGCTTGCTCCTGGCACGTACCCGCCCCCCCCCTCACATACCAGTGCACGTTTGATTAATTATAACCCTTTCTCACTTTTTTTGTCCAGCCCTCCTGCTCCGCGGTGTGCCGACAAAGCATGACTCGTTTGTTCCTGCTGGCCTGCTGCACCTGCCCAGCAACACGGCAGCAAATAGGCTGTGGAACATCGGCCATGGGAGCGGCTGCCACTTCTTTAAAATTGCAGGGTGTGATTTACACCGTTAAAGATTACATACCCGATCCTCGTGTCACGTTGTTCGAGACAACGAGGCTGGAAGATAAACACTCAGGCAAAGAAAGAAAAGTACGCCCCCTTTGGATTTGAGAGTTGAGGTGGGGAGGGCCGGAGGGGTACTAAGTAAGCACTCAGCAGCTGTATTCATTGGAAGGTGCTTCTGGATCTCTTGACCCACAATGCAGCCTACGCCCGGCAGGGCTTTGTGCAGCAAGGCCTGCAGCTTGTTGGGCCAAGGGCCAGTTACGGTCTGGTCCCTATCGGACCATTGGTCCAGTCATTGCCAACCGGCGTTCCCTTAACGTGTTTTAGCGTGCGTCAACAGCAGCACTCAAAAGCACCGACCTGGTTGGAGGGTGACACAGGTACCAGTTGGCTGCCCCATGATCACGTTTTGGAGACTGTGGGACTAAATATGGGAACCAGAAGGGGTACACTTCACTCAAATGACAGGGATGTGTATCACTGTCAGTGGGGTGTTGCTTTAAAAATACTGTTTTGCCGAGGACCTTGAGCGTTTCAGATTAATCGAATCAGTCAAAGGAAATACCGGTAACGGAGAATTCTAGGCCACCGTATGTATGCGTCCGAGGCAATATAGGGCGTGTGCCCACCGCGTGTGCCTTGGACCCCCCTCGTCCTGTCGAAGATGCGGTGAGTTTTCATTCTCAGTTTTCTCAAGACGAAGTAAGCATTTTAAGCATGCAGTTGGCTGCTCTATATTTTGTTTGCCGACTGGTGAGGACATTTTCAATCTCAGACTTTGTACCGGTATTCATTCGAGGCATCCACCGCCCATCCACCGGAGCCAGCGGCCTGTCTTGGACGGGCCTTCTTGCTTGTGAGGGTTACTGAGGCAACCGCGCTTGCGGTACGCAGGTAGGTATGGAACCTTGCCACCCGTGCTTATACCGCTTCGGGTCCATTGCCACGCCATAAAGCAGACACCCGAGTGACATAAACATTACGCCCATACACAGGGTGTGCAACGTTTGCTGCGTTCACTGGATGTGATCCTGTATCCTGATCCTGTACCAGTGCCCACACTTCAATCACACTTTTCCGTTTTTGAATTTTATGTGGCGGAACATCGATCTGGATTGCGTTAAATTAAACGTATTTTGCTCGTGGAAAAATTAGCAGGGTCCCCTGGTGCGTTGCCTACTTATTCGGTCATTGTTGTTGAATGTTGACGCTGATCAGTGAGATAGCGACAGCCGCCGAGACTTGTCAGTGGGCCTGCGTGATTCAATCACAAGCTAAATCCAATTCCCGACAGATGGGCATGGCCAGTAGGTGCCCTAGGCTAGATGAAAATGCACAGCGCAATATCCTTACAACCTCCACGGTAAATATTCCCCTTTCACAGCCCTCTAGTCCTCTACACCAGGGACAGGGGCTCTACACATCCAACATCGTAAATGTGTGAACATACGATAGCTCATCGTCATAAATTAAACAAGCCTCCTCAATGCAAGCTCTAGCATATTATGTATGTATACATATAGTCCGCTAGGTCGGCATCCAGGTATTAACTATGCGGAGGAAATCGATCTGAGCCCGAAACTCGCTCGCGCTGTTTGACACTGCATACCGGTACATGCGCTCTCTAACTGATAGGAGGCATGAGCGGCGCGCCATCAGCCAGTCTAATTTCAAAGACCAAATCCATGAGGGGATACCACTGGTCTGAAGTGGACAAAAAATACTGGGTGGAAATTGAATGCTTACAGCCATGTGAGCGCACAAGGCTAGGTTGCCACAAACGCCAGCTTTCTTTGCCTGGTGGCTGCTATGCCAGCGAGGAGGATGCTGCAAAGGCTGCGGACAAGTGAGATATTCCGGTATTGATCAGTGAATAGCAGAGGGAGCATGCATGCCCAGCCTTGTCTGCCAGCTGCTGTCTGCTTCAGCTGTCATGTGCTTGTTGGTGCTAGTTGCAACACAAAACAACTGGTAACTCTCCTAACAGAATATCAGTATGAACGACGCACCTGAGCCTGACAGCTAGCACGAGCAGAACAATATGCCCAAGTGATATACATCTGCAAATTGCATGGAACGTCGATGTTACCTCTGGCTGAGGTTCCTAGTGTTGTCAGAAGACCGACAACAATCAAGTTTCTGATGAGGGACCAGGATAACACAACTGGTGCAATATATCCAGAACCTTGCATGGATCTCACATCAGTATTCCTGATCTCCAGGATGCTATACAAGCTGGGTCGCCCCACCAATGGCGCGCTGACCCCTGAGGAGCTGGCTGAGGTGGACGCCATCTCATGGACCAACCTCATGGCGATGATCAGGACCAACGACAAAGCAATGAAAGGGCCGATCATAGGCAAGCTCGTCAGCGTCTACAGCGGGGTGACCTGGGACAGAAACTTCAGGAAATGGCGTGCGAGGATCTGCGTCGCAGGGGGAAGTCTTTCGCTGGGCTACTTCCAATCCCAAACAAGCGCTGCGGGGGCCTACGATAAGGCAGCCCATTACCTGCAAGGCCAGTGAGTTCAATAGTTAAATAAATAAACGTAAACGTAAACGTGTGCGTGGATTAAGGAAGCCGCCCATTTTGGCCGAAGCATGGGATATGGTTACCGTTCGCACTTACACACTGCTGAAAAGCAAGTGATTTAGCAGTGAGGCCCTTATATCCATGTAATCCTTGGGTCACACCCCCAGCCAGGCAGTCCAACACGACATCTTATTCAAGTTTGTGAGACACCGGTTCAACGGCTTGCCTGCTTCAAAGGGGCCAATCATCCATGAACGGAGGTGCGCTGGATACGCTTTGCAAACTGTTCTGTCCACTCTCCCAGGGAAGCAGTGCTCAACTTCATGGACCAGGATCCAGCCCTGCCAGAAGCAGACATCCTGACCCGGATCAACAGCAGGCTGGCCAGCAAAGGAGTCACCCAGCTCACCAACGCCGGCCCATCTCACTCACTGCCCTCCGCAACTCAGCAGCCAGGATCGGGGCCTGAGGATGGGACCGGGCCGGTAGACTGTCCCTCTGCTGCCTCCCTCCCAAACCCAGACTGTGGCCTGCGGATGGGCACGCAGTTTGACGAAGGCTGCACCCTGACCCAGACCCGTCTACCCAACCTGGAAGTTTGGAGGTACGGTTGCTGTTTTGGACATTTACTGATCGTATTTGTTGTTGCAGACTCGGATTCCTCTTTCTGCGCGACGCCCGGTTAGCGTGAGCAAAGCTGGGGGAAACATTGCATACAGAATTGTTACTTGTTCGTCGATTGACTTTTCTGGTACGGGTCAATATGCCATACCAGGCACGGTAGCCCCTAAGGTGTATCCCACATGCCTCCCAAATTCCCACCTGCCTGCAAAACATGTCATCCTTCAAAATCTGCAGGTCCCGGTGTGTAATGGCTTATATGCAATGGCAGGGTTCTGGATGGGTGCAGACTGCAGGGCAGTGTTCCTATAGCGCGCTTCAGCCACAATTCAGCTACATCACGGCCTACGGCCGTGGGGGCCTGGGGCAGCAAGTCCTGCTGCTCGGGCCACCGGCCATAGGTCGGTCAAGATTGCGTCCCAATCGGTCCAGTGCTGGCCGCCCGGCGGCCCCCTACATGTGGTCTGATGCCCACTAAGAGGAATACTGGTGCAGGGTCCCCCCTCCCACAATCTCATTGTGGGTGTCGCTTTGATTCCGTCTCCGATGGAATCTTCATCCCTTTGCTTGCGTGGCCAGCTGCTGTTTTGAGCACCTCGCTCCTCATGACGGCCTTCAGGTTGAAGGCTGAGGCGACTCAAGGGGCGGCGCAGTGCCCCAGCAGGCTGGTCTCCACGACCCAGCTGGATGCAGGGGGGCCGTGCAATCAGGCTGCTGCCGGCGGCGGCAGCGGCGCGCGCCAGTCCATCCTGCGGGGATCCGTTAGGGAGCGGCCTGCTGAGGACCGCATGTTCATGGAGACGCAGTTGGCAAGGAAAGCAGGCAGGCGGGACGTGGGTGAGCTCACTCAACCACAGGGGCAGCTCGGGTGCATCAGTCGGTGCGGGGCTTTGCTCTTATCGACTAGCTCGTCCGCCTGGATTTGCGGCGTTAAATTGAAAGAGATGCGGCTCCGGTATCTTACACACCTCCGGCACTGCTGCTCTATTCACCCTCGTGCCTGTCGGTATTGCATGCCTTCCTGTCTGCCTTTCCTGAGGGTAGGAAAAAGTATGGCTCTCCAATTTTTTAGCTGCAATATACCTAATCATGTGAGAAATTCCAATCGTTTTCTACTCTCCCATTCCAGGGCTTCCTTTTTTCCTTCTGCAGGATCATCACTGTCCAAGGGTCTCCTGAAGCAGGAGTGGGAATCACCTGCCTCCCTTGCAGTGGTCAAGCCAGCAGTTCGAGAGGCGGTGAAGTCTTTGTCTACTGACAGGAATGGTCCTGTGCTGGGCTCTGGTGACGTCAAGATCCCGATAGCCGCCGTCAGACTCCCGAAAGGTAAACGTCATGTGGTAGTTTTGAAGCACAGGAGCTGTGCAGCTGCGAAGGCTTCTGTTTAGGCTGCGCTGTTCCTCTTCTTTCTGGTTGACAAGCTGTGGGTCTGCACAAGATGTGTACATGCCCATCATGTGCGCGAGCTTTCACTCCACGCATCTTTTGCATCTCTGGGGGTTTATAAACGTATTTATAAATGGTTTTCTCACTCTGGTTCTTATGGTTTTCTTTACCTTCAAAGACCTGCGGGCCCTGCATGGCGCACCGGACCCGTATCCAAAAACACTCCATTCCTCTGCCACTCCTTCTGAAGGCCCTCTTAAGTCTGGGGGGGGGCGTTGGATGATCCGAGGTATTTTCCGTCAGCTGAAATGAAATAGGCCACTGCATGACCACTGGTGCATCACCCTATCCCCTGCCACCACCACCACCCCCCCTCCCCCTCCCCCTACCTCTCCCTACCCCCCTTCCCTCTCCCTGCCACCAACATTACCCCCCCCACCCCCTCCCCCCCCCTCTCCCTCTCCCTGCCACTGCATGACCACTGGTGCATCACCCCCCCCCCTCCCCCCCCCCCTCCCTCTCCCTGCCACTGCATGACCACTGGTGCATCACCCCCACCCCTCCCCCTCCCTCTCCCTGCCACTGCATGACCACTGGTGCATCACCCCCATCCCCCCCCCCTCCCTCTCCCTCTCCCCCTCCCTGCCCCCCCACCCCCTCCCCCTCCCCCTCCCCCTCCCCCTCCCTCCCCCCTCCCCCTCCCTCTCCCTCTCCCTGCCCCTGCCCCTCCACCCCCTCCCCATCCCTCCCCCCCATCCCCCCTCCCTCTCCCTCTCCCTGCCCCTGCCCCTCCACCCCCTCCCCCTCCCTCCCCCCTCCCCCTCCCTCTCCCTCTCCCTGCCCCTGCCCCTCCACCCCATCCCCCTCCCTCCCCCATCCCCCCTCCCTCTCCCTCTCCCTGCCCCTGCCCCTCCACCCCCTCCCCCTCCCCCTCCCTCCCCCCTCCCCCTCCCTCCCCCCTCCCCCTCCCTCTCCCTCTCCCTGCCCCTGCCCCTCCACCCCCTCCCCCTCCCTCCCCCCTCCCCCCTCCCTCTCCCTCTCCCTGCCCCTGCCCCTCCACCCCCTCCCCCTCCCTCCCCCCTCCCCCTCCCTCTCCCTCTCCCTGCCCCTGCCTCTCCACCCCCTCCCCCTCCCTGCCCCTCCACCCCCTCCCCCTCCCTCCCCCATCCCCTCTCCCTCTCCCTGCCCCTCCACCCCCTCCCCCTCCCTCCCCCTCCCTGCCCCTCCACCCCCTCCCCCTCCCTCCCCCATCCCCTCTCCCTGCCCCTGCCCCTCCACCCCCTCCCCCTCCCTCCCCCTCCCTGCCCCTCCACCCCCTCCCCCTCCCTCCCCCATCCCCTCTCCCTCTCCCTGCCCTGCCCCTCCACCCCCTCCCCCTCCCTCCCCCTCCCTGCCCCTCCACCCCCTCCCCCTCCCTCCCCCATCCCCTCTCCCTGCCCCTGCCCCTCCACCCCCTCCCCCTCCCTCCCCCTCCCCCTCCCTCTCCCTCTCCCTCTCCCTCCCCCTCCCACCCCTACTCCCTCTCCCTGCCCCTGCACACATGCACAGCCTTGCACTGCAATGGTTTGTTCCTATACGTAAACGACCGCCCTATCTTCCGCAGGCTGGCACATTATCGAGGAGCAGCGACCTCCAGCTCAACCTGAGACAAGGCCTACCCCTCCATTCCATCCTTATGGTAAGTGTGCGGATGTGGTTTCAGGCCAGGCTGCGCTGTTCCCTCAACCTTCAAGCGCCTCCTCCTACAGAGCGTAGCTTGATTTGTTTCTTTGGACCCTGGACCGACCCCCTCCTCCTGTTTGTATTTGTCCCGCAGCCTAGCCGTAACTGGGCCAATGTGGCATTCGTCCTGGCTGTGCTGTTTCCTCAATTGTCAAGGGCCTCCTCCTACAGAGCGTAGCTTGATTTGTTTCTTTGGACCCTGGACCGACCCCCTCCTCCTGTTTGTATTTGTCCCGCAGCCTAGCCGTAACTGGGCCAATGTGGCATTAGCGTCCTGGCTGTGCTGTTTCCTCAATTGTCAAGCGCCTCCTCCCACGGGGCGTAGCTTGGTTTGTTTCTTTGGACCCTGGACCGACCCCCCCCCTCTTCCTGTTTTTACGTGTCCCGCAGCCTGGCGGTAGCAGGGCACATGTGGCTTCAGTCCAGATTGTGCTGTTTTCTTAACTGTTAATAGCCTCTCTCCCCCAACAGTGCGTACCTCCCTTTCTTTCTAGTTACACTGCCAAAAGGTAAATGTCATGTGGTAGTCAAGAAGCTGCAGTAACAGCTCAGTTCTGGCCTCAGTCCAGGCCAATCCCCGCCATCCCCCCCCCTCCCCTGCCCCTGCATGTGCGCACAACCTTGTGATGCAATAGGTTATACCAGAATGTAAATCACCACCTTAATCCCCTGCCCCCCCCCCCCTCACCCCTCACCCCTCCCCCCTCCCCTGACTCCCCCCTCCCCCCTCCCCTGCCTCCCCCCTCCCCTGCCTCCCCCCTCCCCTGCCTCCCCCCTCCCCTGCCTCCCCCCTCCCCTGCCTCCCCCCTCCCCCCTCCCCTGCCTCCCCCCTCCCCTGCCTCCCCTGCCTCCCCCCTCCCCCCTCCCCTGCCTCTACCCTCCCATGCCTCCCTGCCTCCCCTGCCTCCCCCCCTCCCCTGCCTCCCCTGCCTCCCCCCCTCCCCTGCCTCCCCTGCCTCCCCCCCTCCCCTGCCTCCCCTGCCTCCCCCCCTCCCCTGCCTCCCCTGCCTCCCCCCCTCCCCCCTCCCCTGCCCCTGCCCCTGCATACACGCACAGCCTTGTAATGCAACATATTGTACTAATATTTGAATGACCGCCCCTCTCCCCTGCCGCCTCTCCTGCCCTTCACCTGCCCCTGCACCTCGCCCAGCCTTGCAATGCAAGGGTCTGTACCAGTATGCAAACCACCGCCCCCCTACTTCCGCAGGCTGGCACATGGTTGATGAGCGGCGACCTTCAGCTCAACCTGAGACAGGGATCATCCCTCCAGCCTATCCTACTGGATGGGCCCTGCCGACATGACCAGCAAGTGGCCTGCAGCTTTTGAGCCTCGGTGTGCAGAGCTACTTGGACCCTGCCGCTTGGTTTAGTAGAAGGTTCAGACGACCCTGCGGAGGCCTCTTTGGTGACCCTGAGGTCCCTGATGCCCCTCCCCCATGGGCCATGGCCAACAACTGCTGCGGCTCCACGCGACCAGGGGAGGGCGGTCACCACTGCATGCGCGGCAGCAGCTGCCACGGGGACCGCACCAGCCACTGCCAGGTGACGACCTCTGCCTGCGCACGCGTTGCTCAAAAAACTATTAGTCCCCGTACATCATGCGCATCTGCGGCTCCACGCGACCAGGGGAGGGCGGTCACCACTGCATGCGCGGCAGCAGCCGCCACGGGGACCACACCAGCCACTGCCAGGTGACGACCTCTGCCTGCGCACGCGTTGCTAAAAAAACTCAGTAGTCCCTGAACATCATGCGCATCTGCGGCTCCACGCGACCAGGGAAGGGCGGTCACCACTGCATGCGCGGCAGCAGCCGCCACGGGGACTACACCAGCCAATGCCAGGGGACGACCTCTGCCTGCGCACGCGTTGCTCAAAAAAGGGCTGTGACTGTTGCTGCAGCTTCTTTCACGCCTCCAGAAAACTCGGCGCGCAGCATCATCTCAATATTTATTACGGCAGCTTTCGCGCCGAGCCTTGATGCCCGTGGCATCATGACCTAGCCATCCGACCCCAACGCCTTGGATAACATCAACCTCCTGCGCCTTGGCCATGTCATGGAGCCATCAGGCCGAACGCACCGTCACCAATGCTGTATCCTGTGCCTACAGGCTTTGCCCTGCTCAGATCTGCAGCGTAATACTCAATCGTTCAGTCAAGGATGTGGCACACACTGCGGGGTGCACGTTTCAATCCGATTCTGTCTCTTTGCCCAGAAGCGGCTGGCAAGGGAAACTGCCATGAGCAGGGTTTAGAGTTATGACTGAAGCACAAGCTGAGGCTAGGCGTATTTCAGAGTATTCGACTATTTTTATGTATTCCGCACAGGGAAGGGGGGTGGCCATAGTAGAAATTTACACCGATCATGCGCACTTGTACTGCTTGATGAGAGCTCCTCATAGGAGTAGAGAACAGCCAGATATCTCTGGTATCATAAGTGCTTGTTTTTTCAGCCGTGAAACCTCCCCCAATCCAAGGGGGGCTCCTGATTATGCATATTACCCCGTTTTTATGATGCATAATGACAGCATTGCTCATGAGGGATGCACCGATGCAGGTCTCCTCTGAATCTGATGTCAAAATAGAATCTATAATGTGTATCTCTGATTTTCATTATTATAAAACATGGTTTTACCCATCATACCCATCAACCTACTTTGACCCTCCTTTGATAAACATGTTAATATAGTGGGACCAGTCTAGGGGCGCTGACACCGCACATGTGGTCCCTGCTCTTAAGGCGCTCGGCCATGCTGCAAAGGCTCTGCCACATGGGCGCCCGACTGCTTGATCAGGAGGAAATATACTAGAGGATAAAGGTAAGGAACACACGGAGAATTAGAAAGAGCAATACTAGCCCTTAAAGCGAAAGAGGTCCGAAGAAACCCCAGCCCGCCTAGACCCTAGCCCTCAAAAAAAAGGAAAGAAGCAGACAAACCGGACAGAAGGTCAGGAAACCCGGAAAGAGGAGACGAGGTAAAGGGACACAAATGGCTAGGGGTGTAAGCAAATGGAAGCCCCGCCCTTTGAGACGTCTAAGCCTCAAAGAGAGCTACCACATCCTGCACAAAAGGCAGAGCATCCCACCCTAGCCTGCCTGGAACAAAGAGTAGAAGTCTGAAGCACCGTCTGGGGGGCCTGCCCATCCCCGCTCCCTCCCATTGGCAGCATGAGATACGCTTACAAGATTTTTGCGCTAAATCCTTCGTTATGCTGCGAATCCCTGCAATTAAAACGCACATCTTCATAACCCATGCATTTGAACAATCCACCCCTAGCGCCCTTGCGGGCCTCTGGCCACCCACAGAGTATGCGGATACGACCATGCGCCCACTACACCCTTGCACTCCTTGCGCCCTTTGTGTCCATATGTACTTCCGTCCTTGCGCCCTGTGCCCCCTGTTCCCTATGCCCCATGCACCCCTCTACCCCTGCATGTGCCCTTTGCGCCCTTAGTTGCGCCCATGAGTCCATGCGTCATGCACCCCCATGCGCTCCTTGTGCCCTTGTGCCTGTGCACCCTTGCGCCCATGCGCCCTTTGCACCCATGCGCTATTTGTGCCCATGCACGTGCCCACGCCTCAGACACACGCATGTCCTTACTCCTGGGACGAGGCTGTCAGGCTTTGTCCTTACCAACGAAATTATAAAGAAATGAAGGGCAGTGCTTGGCACACAGTGATGCTTCTATCTGTTTTTTTTTTGTTGTTTGCCCCCTTTTTAGTTTCTTCTCTTCTTCCTTCTCATCAGTGGGGCGCCCTCGCGGCCAAGCAGGGGTGGGATATGCTTGCTTCTCTGGACTTATCTTTTCTTAGAGGCTTTGTTGAGGGCTAGTCTTAAGTGGAACTCAGGTGTTGGACTTGGTCTTCTTTGCCTTCACGGCCTCTCCTTTTGTTCCTTTCCCCCTCTCTTCCTTCTTTACTCCCTTCTGAACGGTTGGGCGCCCACGCGACCGAGCTTTGAGCGGGCCCAAAGGTGTAACGTTATTGGCTTCTATCTGTTGGTATATCTAGTATCTTCCACCGGTACCAAGGGATTATAGAGAATGTACAGGATTCTTGGGGTGGTCATCCTGATTGGCACGGACACCGAATCAGGTGTGAAATGTCACTCACAACTATTTTCCATGGGAAGACACGGTCAACATCGAGACAACACTCTGCTGTCAGCGCTTTGGGGCAAGGGGAGACGGTGAGGATGTGGGGGGTGCATTACTTGCTACCTTCCAATGCCACAGCGTGCGAGATCACCTTAGTGGGTAGCGGGGATGGGCAGGAACCCCAGACGGTGCTATAGACTTCCAAGCATTGAACCAGGGCAGGCTAGGGTGGGATGCTCTGGATTTTGTGGAGGATGTAGTAGCTTTCTTTGAGGCTCAGATGTTACAGAGGCCGGGGCTTCACATCTCTCACCCCTCCCATAACCGTCGGTGTCCCTTCACTTTTGTCTCTTCTTTCCGGGTTTTCCTGACCTTCTGTCCGGTTTGTTTGTGTGTTTCCATTTTTTTCGAGGGCTAGGATCTAGACGGGCTGGGGTTTCTTCGGACTTCGCTTTCTGGGATGGTACTGTTTGTTCTCCTTTTTCCGTCTGTTCCTTTCCTTCATCTTCCAATTTATTTCCCTCTATATCAGACAGCCGCCCATGTGGCGGCGCCTTTGCAGCATGGCCCAGGGCCTTACGGACAGGTACCACATGTGCGGAGTCAGTGACCCTAGACTGGGCCCACTGTATTTTCGTCTTTTATAAAGGAAAGTGGCACCGTACTTCTCCCATAGGATACCCCGTGTGGCTCAGGTCCGTGTATATACATGTTTCTCTGGAAGGTCGAAGTAGGTTGGCGGTGAGGGGGAATGAGGGGTGGCAATATTCGCATCATATTAAAAACCAGGGGTACAAATCATATATTTTACTTTGACATCAGCCTAAGTCGAGACCTGCATCGTTGCACCCCTCATGAGCAATCCTGTCGTAATGCATCATACAAATCAGGGTAAAAAAAGGTGTCACATGCATTATCACTTGACCCCCATGGCAGGGAGGGGGGGTGTGAAGGCTAAAATAAAACAAACACTGCTGGTATCAGCGATCTCAGGCTGTGACCACGTCTTCTACTCCTATATGTGGAGCTCTCATCAAGCAGTACGCGTTTGCATGAACGGTGTACAATTCCTACTATGGCCACCCCCCTTCCCTCCACGGAATACATGGAAAATGCTCACACAATGTGACCTACCCCGAGCCTCGGCTTGTGCTTCAGTAATAAATGCTCATGGCAGTTTCTCTTGTCAGCCGCTCCTGGGCAAAGAGACAAAATCGGATTGAAACATGCATCCCGCAGTGTGTTCCACATGCTTTATGAACGATTGAGTATTACGCTGCAGATCTGAGCAAGGCAAAGCCTGTAGGCACAGGATACAGCATTGGCGACGGTGCGTTCGGCCTGATGGGTCCATGACATGGCCAAGGCGCAGGAGGTTGATGTCATCCAAGGCGTTGGGGTCGGATGGCTAGGTCATGATGCCACCGACATCAAGGCTCGGCGCGAAAGCTGCCGTAAAAAAAAGTTGAGATCATGCCGCGCGACGCGTTTT